>CM077636.1:49481163-50734655 GCA_039660915.1 Euphorbia tirucalli
CTATTATATATATATATATATATATATATATATATATATCATTTTAAAAAATTATCAAAATTGTAAAAACATGTATTGCAACTTTAAAGATATTATATCAAACTGATAAAAAGTTGATAGAAAAAATTAAGAAAATAAATAATAGCGAAATTTATATTTTTAAAACATATATGTATACAAGTATATAAATATTAATGCGCGTATATAAACAACAAAATTTTATTACAAGTATTCTAATTTGATTTGAAAATTAAAATAATTATTTTCTTAGATATAATCAAGGATAGTTTTGTACTTGCATATACAAAAATAGATTGAAGGACTAAAGTGTTGATTGAAACTAAACTTAATTAAGGACCTTAGAGTACACGTATAGACTAACTAGCGTAATATATAAAAACATAGGGACTAACAAATTGTAAACCTTTTATTCCAATCAATATTAGTTCCTTCGTATGCAATATTTGAATATTAAAAAAAAAAAAACTGAATTACCAATTAAAAAAAAAAAAAAACTCAATAATCAATTAAGGGTTTTGTTGCTAAAAGGACCACTTAAAAAGATGCCTGAATAATTGGAAATACTTTAGAAAAAAACTCAATTTTGAAACGTGCAATAATGTTTTGATGAAGATTTTTTTTTTTTTTTTTTTCTGTTGATGAATATGTTGCACATCTAGAATTTAGATATATTTTCATGTATAGATTTTTTGTTTATGAAAATAAAGGAGTAAATATATCAATTAGATAAATATTCAAGAGAAACTCTGTCAAAAAAAGATGTGCAATATAAATACAAGCCTAACAAAATCAAAATACAATATTTAATTCAATTTTCTTTTGTAAAAGCAAAATTTGCGTTCCACTGAATGAAAAAGATAAATACAAGAATAAGAAGGAACAAATCCTAGTACAGATTTCGATTTCTTTTTTTTTTTTTTTTTTATTCTTTTTAAATATTGAAGCATATTAACTCAAAATTGTGGTATTTGTTTGAAAAATTTTGAAACTAACACCTCTATTGAGGGCCAAGATATTTATAGGGATTTTTTTTTTTTTATACATAAAATTTAGGTAAAAGTAGCTAATCCATTCTCTAGTTCAAGTTAATCTGCAAGCCTCAATGAAGGTTTATAATGGAATTTACAAATCTTCAATTAATTAACAAAGGGAAATTTTCAACTAATTAACAAATGCTAAATTCTAGAGATTTGAACCTCAAACCTGTTAAACAGAATTCAACTTCATACCACTTGCTCTAACCCTTATTGGCTATGGATGCAGTTTGCTTTCTTATTACATTTTAATTTGACTATATATAAGTTTTTTCTTTGAAAAAAAAGTAATTAGTATTTAATAAATCTTTTCACGTATGTCATGTTGATTATTAGTATAATAATAAAGGTGTAAATACAAAAATAAATCTCATGGTTTCATTTATTTACGATTGGCATCTGTGGTTTAAAATGTTGTAAACTGAGATTTATGGTTTTGCAATATTAACGAAAATAGTCGATGGTCCAATACATATCTCCTAAAAACTTTTTTATTCTTCGAATTTTGACATCAAATTGTGCACGTTGGTCGATAAAAATGCAACACATCTTATGGTAAAGCTTGAAAATTTTTGGAAATCAAAAATATTTTTTAATTAACAATAAAAAAAATTGGAAATAATCACAAAAAGGTGGAAAAATGGCCGACAAATTTGTATTCCTACTTCCCAGAAGAGAGAGTTGTACAGTTGTAGGTTTAAGAAGAGTGGGTAAGTTATAATGGAAGATGATAAGCTCGATATTATATGTAGATTACCAACTGATGGATTCAGTAAAATCCTCTGGATGATCCGGGTCCGGGTTGCTACTCTGACCGGATCCAATGTTGCTTCTGCAAGACAAAACGATGAGACACCGGTAACCTCTGGGGTATACTCCGATGCCTAAGTTAGTATGCTCCTATGTGTTAAAAGTACTTTTAGGAGAATTAAAATAGAATTCAATAGTCCTTACCTCATGCAGAGTATCCTCCTTTTATAGGAGGGAATGGTAGAGTTGGATTGATATTGAAAGAGCTTCTACGTGGGTGGTGTTCCTGCCCTAGTAAAACACGGGGGTGGATTCCTAATTGGACACCACCTCTTCTCCTAGGATCTCTCCGCGGATCAAGGAAACTTAATTCGAATCTGCTCAGGGGTGGTTGGGATCCGGATTTGGAATGCGGCTTCTTAAGCCGGGTGATGGGATACGGGTCCGGACTACCGGACTAGACCGGGTGTACTGGACCGAACTGGTAGTCTGGACCGGATGTCATCAGAAGTCCCCTCTAAGTCTGAAGTAAACCCTTTAGGGTTTATGACCTAAAACCCTGCCTAGGAACGCGTGCTCACCCACTGTCTGCCACGTACTGTGTAGCTGCAGGGACGCGACCTTCGATTTGACTTAAATGCTGCAACCTTTTGATTTCCCACCAACAGGGTATTTAAGTCGCTGATTTCAGCTCTGGGCGTCATTCTGAGTTTCTAGCGTTCTCATTTCTCAAAAACCAGTAAGTGCTTTCTTCTTTCTTCTGCTACTTTCCTGTTTTTCTTCTGTTCTTAGTTCTAGGGTTACTGTTTGTTATGGGTTCTTCGAGTTATTCGTGGACCGCTAGCACTGCTCCTCGCCCTGTGTCCCCTTCTGTGGAGGTGGATTCTGACGCTGCTAGGCTTTCCACCTCTGAGTCCTCTGAAAGAACTCGCTCCGCTGGAGAGACCAGTGCACCAGTCTACCTCCCTGAGTCATCTCAGTTGGTCAGGGGTGTCTCAGGGAGAACCCTTACCCCCAGGATATCACAGATGGCTTCTTCCATTGCTTTCCGCGAGATAAATCAGTTAGCTTTTGATTACCCCTGGTTAGAAGCCTGCGAGTGTCTCATCCCTACTTCCAGCCAGAGGGTTCATCATCCGCCGCCCGGCTATTTCTCCATCTACCTTCACCATGTAGTGGGCGGGTTCACCTATCCGCTCCCGGAGGGGATTTGCTCTATCCTGAACCGGTACGGGGTATGTCCGGCCCAGTTGCACCCGAATGTGATGGAGGACATGTGCGCCATGTATTGGTTGTGCTGTAACCTCAGCATCCAACTGACCGGTTCTCTCTTCCGGCATATCGCCACTCCGGTTCTCCGAAACACCAATAGCGACCATCTAACAATGGCTAAGGGGCCTCTCTTCCGGTTTTTTTCTGGCCGCACTTCTTCGGTGAAGGGGTTCAAGGGTCTATTTTTCTTCATTAAGTTGAAGGAAAATGTGCCAACATTCCCCACCGCTTGGTCTTTCCGGCCCGCGAGCGAGATGCAGGGGGAGAAGGATAAGCTCTCGCCCCAGGAACAGGCCCACCTCGATCTGCTGACGGCGGTCTCGACTCAGTATTGGAAGCTGCAGTAAGCCACAAGAGCTTACCGTCAAGGGTTGCCTCTGGCAGCGCTTGATGACCGGACCGGTCTCCTTGTGTTCTTTAATGATCCCTTAGAGGGCCGAGGTATTTATTTACTTATTTTTGTATTTTCCCTCTGTGCCAGGGATGTCACTTGCTGATACTGTTGCAGCCTTGCGTGCCCGAAAGAGCGGATCTAAGGTGTCTACTGCCGCACCTGCTCCGGTTCCTGTAATCAATTCAGCCGGTCCGGATCCTGCTGCTCCTGTCATGAGTGCGGGGCCTGCAGGAAATAAGAAGAGGCCTGGTGCTCCCGTATCCGGGTCGGACAGAGGGAAGAAAGTCGGAGTGCTACGCTCTTCACTTTCTTTTCTTTTTTTTTTTTTTTACGCCGGATTGTGCTGACTTTTTGTTATACAGGAGGTAGCACCTGACTTTTCGGGTCCGGTGAACACTGACAGCCCGATACGGGATATTTTAATTTCGAAGTTCGGCCAAGATGCAAGTCTTGCTGACCCTCTAGTGCAGCTGGAGCTGAGCAACGGCATGTATCTCCCTGCTGACTCCTCCCGGGTGAGGACTATGTCAAACCGGAGCATCGGGACTAGAGTCCTGAGCAAGCTATACATGATAAGTCCTAGACTCTTTCCCTTACCTTCTGGCTGTATCTAACTGTTTCTCTGCAGGCCATCCCCTTCCTCTACGAGGAGTTGAAGAGGGTTGAAGAAGCGGATCGAATCTACGATCAGAGCATTGCCGGTGCTCTGGAGAGGAAGAAGTTGGAAGAGGGCCTGGCGAAAGTAAAGGCTGAGGCTGAACAACAAAAGAAGGCGCTTGATGCTGTGACTGCCGAGAATGCAACCCTCAAGCGTTCTCTCGAACTAGCCGAGGCGGCCCTCGAGCAGGAGAGGAAGTCCCGCGAAAGTGACCGACTAGCGGCGGAGGAGAAGTTGAAGGAAAGGACCCTTACCTACGGGCGCCTTGCCCTACTGTATGGGGACCGTATCATTCAAAAGTGCTCTGGAGTCTACCCGGATGTTGCTTTCGGGGACATAGAAGTGGACTTCCTTGATGAAGCCGATCTCCCGGATGAGGAAGATGATGTCCCTCCAACCGCCTCGGCGCTTGAAGAGGGATCAGCTGAGGGATCCGGCGATCAGAATAGGGATTGATATTTTGTAAATGTACATTTTTCCCCGTTATGGGCAGTTAATGAAACAAGAATTTTTTTCGATGCAGTTCAATTTTTTTCTTCTTTTTGTGTTTGAATACAAACTTAATGCATCTGTTTATGGCTGCCCCTTTAAAGCCGGGTCTAAGTTCGGAATCGAATGTTAACCCAGGACTTCAATTTTATCGAAGGCGAATGGGAGGGTCGAGCATACACTTATTCGAAAGCGAATTAAAATGGCCAAGTACCTCAAAGAAATATTCGAAAGTGAATAATAAAAGAGCTGGTTAGGCATAAAATGATGTATTCGAAAGCGAATCTCCATTAAATAGAAAGTTACAGCACTACAGCTATAGTTGCCTCATTAAAAACCTCAGTAGGGAAAACCCTGTGGGAAAAAACCGCTACCGAGGGAAAAAGAGTGCAACGTGCTCTATTGGTAGTATTTCCTAAGTGCCTTGGAGTTCCATGTGCGTGGAATGTCTCTTCCATCCATATGGCATAGTTTGTATGTAGCCTGTACAAGGGCCTTATTGATCCGGTACGGTCCCTCCCATTTGACAGCTAATTTTCCTCTGCCTTCTCTAGCCTGTGAGGCCTCCGCGTCTCGCAATACTAGATCTCCCGGCTGGAAGGCTACCGCCTTTACTTTCTTGTCATGGTACCGAGCGACTTTATTTTTGTATGCCGCCATAAGGACGAAGGCCCTCTCCCTCCTTTCCTCCAGCGAGTCCAAGTGAAAGCATAAGTTGATGTCATTCTGGGCTTCGCTGTAGTACGTCACCCTGTCACTAGGAGAGCCTATTTCTACCGGGATTACTGCTTCGGTACCGTACGTTAGGGCGAAAGGGGTTTCCCCTGTGGCCCGTCTCGGGGTGGTTCTGTACGCCTATAGTACGCTGTTTAGTTCATCTGCCCATGCTCCTTTGTGCCCCTCCAACCTCTTTTTGATGCCGTCGCATATGGTGCGGTTGGTAACCTCTGTCATGCCATTACTCTGCGGGTGGGCAACCGAGGTACACCTATGTGTGATGCGGAAGCTTTCGCAGAATTCTTTGAATTTTCTGGAGGTGAACTGAGTCCCATTGTCCGTGATGATGGTATTCGGTATGCCGAATCTTCCCAGGATGTATTCCTTGACAAAGGAAATCTCTTTCTCAGGGGTGATGGTAGAGAGGGCTTCTGCTTCCACCCATTTGGTGAAGTGATCAACCGCTACGATTATCCACTTCCTCTGTCTGCTTGCTTTCGGCAACGGACCCACAAGGTCGATCCCCCATGTTGAAAAAGGCCAAGCCGTTAGGATTGGCTGTTGCTCCGCCGATGGTTGGCTGGTTTTCTTTGCATGTACCTGGCATTGGTGGCAAGCATAGATGTAGGCCTCTGCGTCTTCTTTCATTGTTTCCCAGTAGTATCCCATGAGCATTGCTCTACGGAGTATGGTTAGGGCGGCCTGATGTGACCCACAGATCCCCTCGTGGAGTTCTCTCAAAACATAGTTGCCTTCTTCTAGCGGGATGCATTTCATCCAAGGGCGACTAAAAGACTTGCGGTAAAGCTGTCCGTCTATGATAGCATACCTAGAAGGCTTCCTCGAGATTCGGCGAGCCGTTGGTTCATCAGCCGGTAATTTTCCTTCCTTCAGGAAGTCCATGATGGGTGTAATCCAGCATGTTCCATGGTGATCTACCGTCAGGGCTTCGTTTTTCTCAATGCTGGGTGAGACTGTACTTCGTACGGACAGTGCAGATGTTGCCACTCTTCTTTGCTAGAGGCAGCTTTAGCGAGTTCATCCGCTAGGCTGTTGGCTTCCCAGGGTATGTTTTCAATCTTCCATACTGTTCCCTGCACCTCAATCTGTTTCAGCAAACTCCGGACAGTGTCCAAATATCCTTTCATGGCTGGGTCTCGGACTTCAAAGTGTTTGTTTATCTGGTTGGACACCAATCTAGAGTCACTGAGTATCCGGACTCTGTCTGGCCCTATTTCTTTGATCAGCTCCAGGCCTTTGATCATTGCTTCGTATTCTGCTGCATTATTCGTTGTTGGGAAGTCCAACTTCACTGCATAGTGGAGTCGGATCCGGTTCGGTCCTTTGATGTATACGCCTGCTCCGGCCCCTTCTTTTGACGACGCTCCATCCACAAAGACGTCCCATTCTTCAGATGGAGGTGTTGAGTTGTGCTCAAGATCTTGGAACTCTGTTACGAAGTCTGCTAGGATTTGAGCTTTCATAGCTTGCCTGAGCTCGAATCTGATGTCAAATTCCTCCAGGCTATCGCCCATTCCACCAATCTCCCGGATGTTTCAGGCCGTTGCAGCACCTTTCTGAGTGGGAACCCGGTTCTCATGAGATAGTATGTGCCTGGAAGTAAGGCCTTAGTCTATTGGATGCCGAGAGCAGGGCCAGTGCCATTTTCTCAATGTTGGGGTATCTTGTCTCCGCCCCTCGTAGTACCTTGCTGGTGTAATACACCGAATATTGTTGCCCGTCCTCTTCTCTTACAAGAACCGATCCACCGGCTTCCTCTACAGCTGCCAAGTAAACATATAATTTTTCTCCCGGTATTGGTCTGCTCAGCAGCGGGGGTGATGTGAGGAACTTCTTCAATTGGTCAAACGCCTCGTGGCATTCCTTGTCCCACTTGAAGGCCTGCCCTTTTTTGAGTGCTTTGTAAAACGGCATGCATCTTTTTGCCGAGAACGAGATGAACCTTCCTAGGGCTGTGATTCTTCCATTTAGTTTCTGGATGTCGTTGAGGGTCTTGGGTGGAGCCATTTCTAGTACGGCCTTTATCTTCTCCGGGTTTGCTTCAATCCCTCTTTGTGAGATCATGAATCTTAGGAACTTGCCGCCTCGTACTCCGAATATGCATTTTTCCAGATTCAGCTTAAGTCTGTACTTCTGGAGGATGGAGAATGCCTCCCTTAGATCTCTGGGGTGGTCATTCAGGGTCCGGCTCTTGACAATCATGTCATCCACGTACACTTCGACCGTTCTCCCAATCAACTCCTTGAACATACAATTCACCAACCTCTGGTAAGTAGCTCCTGCGTTTTTTAATTCGAAGAGCATGACCTGGTAACAGTATGTCCCTTTGTGCGTAATGAAAGAGGTTTTCTCTTGGTCCACCGGGTCCATGGGTATTTGGTGATATCCGGATGCTGCGTCTAGGCATGAATATATGGCGTACCCAGCCGTCGAATCCACCAGCTGGTCAATGTTGGGCAGTGGGTAGCTGTCTTTCGGACATGCTTTGTTGAGGTCGGTGAAATCGACGCACATGCGCCACTTTCCACTTGCCTTCTTCACCATCACTACGTTCGCCAGCCATTTGGGGTATTGAACTTCCCGGATGTGTCCTGCGTCGAGTAATCTCTGGATCTCTTCCTTGATTGCCCTCTGCCTTTCCGGTGCATATTTTCGCCTCTTCTGTACTATAGGGGCTGCTTTCGAATCTACATTGAGTGTGTGTTTTATTATTTCTGATGGTACCCCTTCTATGTCACTAATTTTCCAGGCGAAAGTGTTCTGCTCCTCTTTTATTACTTGTATAATCTGCTCTTTGATGCCACTATCTAGCTCTTGGGATATCCACACGTTTCTATCTGATGCGACTGTTAGCGTTTCAAGTTTATCCACCGGCTCTGTCTTCCTTTCTTCTTCCTCCGGGTTCCTCTCTGACTGTAAGGAAGCGAGGTATGTTCTTTGAGCGATCTGCTGGCTCCCTCTGGCTATCGCCCATCCGGAGGCGGTAGGTATTTACAGTGTCAGATACCGGATTGATAAGACGACCTCTGATTCGGAGAGAAGCGGTCTACCTAGTATGGCGTTGTATGCCAGAGGAGAGTCTATTATGGTGAAGTCGGCTTTCGTCCTCCATACATGTTTCTCATCTCCTATCTCCATATCCAACGCTACTTGACCTGTTACCGGTACAGTGTGTCCACTGAGGCCGACTAGTGGGGCGTGAACCGGATGGATTCTACTAGGCGTAACTCTCAGCTTATCTATTGCATGTCTGGTGATGATGTTTGTCGAGCTTCCCGTATCCACCAAGATATGTTTGACCAAGTAACCTTTGATCTCTGCTTCCATGACCAGGGCGTCTGTGTGACCCGGTGCTATTCTGTTCTCCGAGAGGGGAGGGTTAGGCTTAGCGTCTCTTTCGGCTTTCCTTTTGATCTTTTTAGCCCGCGGATCTCCTCCTGCTATTACCATGACCACTCCTTTCGTTCTTTTGGCCGGTTGACAGTCTTCATCAGTAGGTCTCTTTGATTCCTCCTTGCCTTTCCTCTTTACAAACTTTCATAGTTTGCCCTTCTTGATCAGTTCCTCGATGTCCTCCGCCAGCCGTTTACAGTCATTCGTGTCGTGGCCGTTCACGCGGTGGTATCTACAGAATGCCTTCTCATCCTCTCCCATGATCTGTCCTCTTCTAGCTTCTGGGTAGGATAGGCTCTTCTTGTCTCTGCTCTTCTCTACAGCCACTAGCACCTCGCCTAATGGCCGGTTGAGGGGTGTGAATTCTCTCGGTTTTCTGTGGTCCCTTCTCTCTCTTCTGTCCCTCCTGGGCTGCCTGTCCTCTGATCCCCTCTCGCCATCTCTATGGTGCCGGGTTGGCGCACCCACTTCGTCTAGTTCTATGAATGTTTTTGCCATTGAGATCATCTGTGTTACATTTTGGGGCTTCCTTAAGACGAGGTCGGCCCTTAGCCTCTCATTGGTTGTGTTGGCGATCAGTGCCTCTAACGCCATGTTGAAATCCAGTCTCCGAATCTCCACTGTTGCTAGGTTGAATATGTCCACGAACTCTCAGAGGGACTCTCCTTGCCTCTGTTTCACGTCGTGTAGGGTTCTACTGGCTATTCCGGTGGGGACCGAACTATAGAACTTCGTGCAGAATTGCTCTCGGAGCTGTTCCCAACTGTTAATCGATGCCGGCTCTAGAGTCTCGAACCAATAGGAAGCCGGACCCACCAGCGTTGATGAGAATAATCTGCACATCAGACCCTCGTTGGCCCTAGCTATCTCCATCCTGTTCTTGTAGTTTCTGGAGTCGACGTAGGGATCTGTTTTCCCATTATAGTTCTCAAAGTTTAGCTGTTTGAATTTGGGGTCACATGGCATGCTCAGGATCCGATTGGTGAAGCAGGATCCTCCGCTTTCTAGTAGTGGCTCTTGTATGGGCACTGAGAATCGGGAAAAGTAGTGTTTGAACAATGCCATCATCTTTGGGTCGTCTGCTCCTTCCGGTGTAGGTGTTGCTGCTTGTGTTGGGGGTGGGCCCAACATGTACCAGTGGGTCGGATGATAACTTGGCGGAGGTGTCTGGACCAAGGTTGGGAAGCTGGGTAGCCTGGCCTGTGACATCATTGGAGCCAGTGGAGCCCCGAACGTCGCATGTTGGGCTGTGGGATCCCCAAACCCAGGGAAGAAGGTGTTAGGCTGATTCATCTGCTTGGTGTCTTCTGGAAAAACATGTGCTGGGTTTGTGGTTGAAGGGGCCCTGGTGTATTCTGGTAGTGGGAAAAGGTTCCGAGCTACTTCCATTCCCAAGCTGTCAACTCCTGTAATCAGGGGGGATGTGCTGCTACTGATGGTTGGTCCAACCATGCCATGATTCTGGATCTGAAGAAACGCCTGTCTCAGATCTCCGGCATCGGCGGGACTCAAGTTGCTGGCTATTCGATTGATTACTGCTGCCTGGGGAGATATGGATGAGTTCAACGTCGCCTGTGGAGTTGTGGTTGCGAGAGAATCTCCCAAAATGTCTGAAGTCATGTTAGCGGAATTTGGATTCATGATTATCCGTCCACGCTCACCGCACCAAATGATGGATTCAGTAAAATCCTCTGGATGATCCGGGTCCGGGTTGCTACTCTGACCGGATCCAATGTTGCTTCTGCAAGACAAAACGATGAGACACCGGTAACCTCTGGGGTATACTCCGATGCCTAGGTTAGTATGCTCATGTGTGTTAAAAGTACTTTTAGGAGAATTAAGAATAGAATTCAATAGTCCTTACCTCATGCAGAGTATCCTCCTTTTATAGGAGGGAATGGTAGAGTTGGATTGATATTGAAAGAGCTTCCACGTGGGTGGTGTTCCTGCCCTAGTAAAACACGGGGGTGGATTCCTAATTGGACACCACCTCTTCTATTAGGATCTCTCCGCGGATCAAGAAAACTTAATTCGAATCTGCTCAGGGGTGGTTGGGATCCGGATGCGGAATGCGGCTTCTTAAGCCGGGTGATGGGATACGGGTCCGGACTACCGGACTGGACCGGGTGTACCGGACCGAACCGGTAGTCCGGACCGGATGTCATCACCAACTATAATTTAGCAGCAGGCACTTTCTTAGAGTAGTTTTGTTTATAACTTTGTTAATACTCTGGATTAATTAATTCCCACAACTTGCTCAAGGGTTACAAGGAGCAGAATATTGGGACTGCGATAATTGATTACAATTCAGGCAAATTGCAGTTGTATATCCAGCAAGGTAACAAATTGGAACTTAACATTTGATTTTAGGGTGTTGCGCCATCAAATTTTTTGAGTTTTCTAAACAAAAGCATGGGAACCTTATAGGATTCGAATGCAATTCTGCTTTTAATTATGCAAAAAAATTGGTGAACACAGTTTCGTTTGAGATGCTCAGCAAGCACTGAAAATTAGCTGAAATAGATTGATGAGTCGGAAGATCATTTTGTGCAAGTGGAAAACATTGACAAAAATTATGATGAACTGTTATCAGAAATTCAAAATAATGTTAATCTTTGGTTTAGAAAGATTATAGATGAACTAGTTCTACAACTAAATTATGTAACTTATTGATTAATTATGTTCCTGCCGGATAGATGAAACCACCTGTAGAAGCAGAAATCATAATCAATGCTGTGGATGAATTTTAAGTTTTCAGAACGCATCGTTATGTTTGATTTCCACTTGTATGCAATGCTGTTGAATGACAAAGAAAGTTAAATGGTCGGGTTTGCTATGCTGAATTGAGAAAATTTAGTTAATCTTGAGAAACATTGGAGGTTCTCTTTGCTATTTAATGAAATCGATACTCATCTGTCGGTCCTCAACTTACTGGAGTTTGTTTTCAGTGAGCGAGAATCGAACCATTTTGCAGATTTTTGGATAAAAGAGGAGTCTGTGGAGTGAGTGAATTTGTAGCCTGGCTTTTGTAGTTTAGTTGTATGTTGCTATTATTTCTGTTGTGAGGTCTTTCGCCCCCTTGTTTTCGTTGCATTTGGTTTTAGTCTCCTTTTGAGTAATTGTGGCTTGGAAATATTTGGCCAGGCTCTTTTCTTGGGTTTTATTTTCCAGTACCATCTGTATGTTAAAATAATAAACTTAATTAAAGAGGCAAGATTTGTATCCAATCCAATTAATGAGAAGTTAAATCATGCATGAAACGGTGCATGGGTTTGATTGATGCCTGTAATGTATAACTAGAGGACAAATGTAACTAAAGAAAGAAGTGAAGAGGTGAGGTGGGTAGTTGCTCTACGTAATTGCATGTATATGCATGTATGTGGTGGCAAGTGTAGAATTATTTAGAAATTGTTTATTGTGTTGTAGGGTCGGCCAAAATTGGGCTAGTTAGATATGTAGTAATGTGAGGAAAATAATTGCAAGTGAAATTGAGTATTTTATGTTTGTGTTATATAGTATTATTTTGTAATAAAATAATTATTAGTCTTTAATTAATTTCTCTTCCTACAACAAAGTGGTATCAGAGCCAAGTTTGTGAGAGTTTAGAGGCCCTACCAAAAAAAAAAAAAAAAAGAACCTTAATTATAATATCTCTTATCACTTCCCTCAGCTTACCAAAAATAATTATACAAATTGGTGCATCAAAATGAAAGTCATCCTCGGAGCCCAAGATGTTTGGGACATTGTCGAAAATGGCTACGTAGTCCCAGTTGATGATGTGCGATTGTCTTAGGCAGGGAAAGATAGTCTGCATAAAAATCATAGAAGTGACCAGAAGACACTTAGAATGATCCACCAAGGATTGGATGAAGTTGTGTTTGAAAAGGTGGCAGAAGCTACCATCTAGAAACAAGCGTCGGACATACTGTGAGTTTCTCTTCAAGGAGAGGAAAAAGTAAAGAAGGTCCAGTTACAAATGCTGAGAGGCGAGTTCGAGACAATGCAAATGAAAGATATAGAGGCAATTGCTGATTACACTTCACGAGTAAAATCTGTCGTTAATCAAATGTGGCAGTATGGTGAAAAAATTGACGAATCCAGAATTGTCAAAAAAATTCTACGATCACTACAACAGAAATTTGACTATGTAGTGGTAGCTATGGAGGAGTCACGGGACATAATGAAATGACTGTAGATGCAGTGATGGGTTCATTGCAAGCACGTGAGGAAAGACTAAACAGACAAAAAGAAGTATCAACAGAACAAGTCTTGATGACAAAGACTTCGCTCAAAGAAAATGAAAATAGTCGAGATGAAAGCTAATCTGGAATAGGGCATGGAAAATGTTGAGGAGGATATGGAAGAGGGAGAGGACGTGGCAGAAATCAACAATCAGGAAGAGGTGATAACAATGAAGGAAACACTCAGTTCACAAGAGGCAGAGGCCGTGGAAGTGGATGGGGATGAGAAAGAGGAAACTAGAGATCAAATGACTGACATGGCAAATCTAATGTTCAGTGTTATAACTGCTCCAAATATGGACACTATGCATCAGAATGTTGGAGTCCTCCCAAGGAGGTGGAAGAAAAAGCTAACAACATCCAAGAGGAGGATGTGACTTTTGGGATTCGTCGTCGAAAATCAACCGACAAAAGGGGAAATACGTGTTGATTTCCTCGAATCCGAGCCCAGGAGCTAGTGAAGTGGAAATCAAAAATTGAAGCCATAAAGAGAAAGTTTAGATACTCACGTGGTATATCTCTTTAATAGATGGCTGCAGAAATCAAAATAGATTTATTGAACTAACGGCTATTGAACTAACCCCGTGCTAGCGGATCCGATTTTACAAGAAGAGAGGAGAGGAGATATGGCTGAAATTTTTCTTACAAAAGAAATGAGATAATGATGAATTATATAAGAAGCAAAATCCAATTTTGCTACGGCTTATGACTCATCACTTTTCTTCTCTTTTTTATCCATAAGAAGTAAAGTCTAACGTTACAACCAAAAGTCAAAGAATGACTCATCCATCACCCATAAATTTCGGTCAACACAACCATTCTATGTGGGCTTCATTCCTTCCAAGCCCAAGCCCATATTAATCCCTTAGTTTTAATTAATTTCAAATAGAACTTTAATTCAACATGTATGCTTATATATTATACCATATAATATATTATATACATTTAAATTAAAATTAAAATTAATTTGACCTATTAATTTAACCAAGGAATTAATTTAGACTCACATAAAATGAAATACATGTAAACCTATACATATAAAATATTTTTACTTAGGAAATAATCTCATAAATTAATTCATTGAATTAATTATGTGAAGGCCCAAATAAGTATTAATTGTATTCTTTTGATCAATCCAATTGATCAATATAAAAATTAACAAAATATTTATTTTGTCAAATGGTGAAATATCTGCTTTAGTTTACATTATTGAAATATTTCGTTGATTTATTTGTTGAAAATTAGTTTTCCTATATGTGATGAGATTGGAAAAGAAAAAACACTTCCATTTTTGTCCACATGCTACCCTATAAGGTCAACGGATGGGCCAATAAAAAAATTACTATCATTCATCAAAATTGGGATGCAATTATTTATTTTTAAGAAAAAAGAAATTAATTCAAAGTATGAATTGGCAATTATATTAACGACAATAATAAATAGAGTTTGATGGATCTGCTATCTATTTAGAATATAGCCATTGTGTGATATAGTGCCAGTTCAATTAAGCTTTTGATAATCAATTAACAAGACATTGATTAGTAACAAAAAGACAAGATTTTGATGCTCCTATTTGGATATAAAGAGACCATTTTATGCTTTAGGGCACAATTGCACGATCTGCAAAATAAATGCAAGTTACTATTTTTTTTTTTTTTTAGTAATCAATAGGTTTTTATTTTGCATGGACAGGTTAACATTGACATAGGATCATGACAAGGCCATTTGTAGTTATATATAGAAAAATATTAATTAATGTCATGTGAGATGGACACCATGCAATTAGAGGGCCACAAACAATGTCGATTTTGTGGTTTATTGATGATTAAAAATGGTGTGGACGGTGTATATGAACATGATGATGGATTTGTTGACTTTATTTCTCAATTAATTAATGACCCACAAAACAGCAATTAAGGATAAGGATTTAGTTGTGTAGTATTTCTTATGGGCCTTCTAGTTTTTTTTTTTTTTTTTAGGGGAAGATTGCTATTATGCTAGAATTAGTTGTCCATTAACACCTTTCTTTTTATTGATTCATTTATTTTCTTTTTCTTTTTTTTAAATTTATCTCGAGTCTCTTTATCTATTTTTACAAAGTGAAACATTTTTCAATTTAACACATTGCGTACTCAATCAATTATAATTACACATTTAAATTCCTAGTTAATAAAAAAAATTAGCTATAATCATCAAACTTAATTAAATATGTGTAATTTATTTCATCTGCTATTAATATTGTACATATAAACATTTCATTTTTTTCAGTTATAGAGAGAGAGAGTCACACTATCAGTGTATTATGAGAAGTGAATAACAGTGTATAAGTAGTATATAAACAATGTCTAAGAAGTATATAAACAGTATATAAGAAGTGTATAAACAGTATATAATAATATATAAAAAGTGTATAACAATGTATAAGAAGTGTATAAACGGTATATAACAATGTATAATAGTATATAAGAAGTGTATAAACAGTGTATAAACAGTGTATAAGAAGTATATAAACAATATATAACAATATATAAGAAGTGTATAACAATGTATAAGAAGTATGTAAACAGTATATAACAATATATATCAATGTATAAACAATGTATAAACTGACGGATGAAGGCCTAAACAGTGTTTTTTTGGGGTCCAAATGTGACCTATCACGGTAAACCTATGATAGCCCTTATAGAGCTCAAAAATCACATTCCGAAAACATATTATAATAGTCAATTGGACTCCCATAGCAAAAGTTACATCCGTTTTAAAGTCTACCAAAAAATAAAACTACTTATTTTCTTTCTTCGGCCCATGATCTTTTTTATAAGAAATGTATAACAATGTATAATAAGTGTATAAAATGCAGTCCTAAAACGTAATCATAAAATACACATTAGACCACATGCTAATTGAAAGATAAGTAAAAAACAACAGTGTACAACTTGCTGCAACTTGCTCTTTTCATTATACCACAAGCTCTCAAACAACAAACAAATTACGGTCCCTAACTCTTTCACTCAAAGTTCTTATTTCAGGCACAACTTTCCATCTACAACAACGTTTCACCATAGTAACAAATTAAATCTCACATTGAATCCAATATGTTCTATGCCACATAGTCAAGGAGTGAAAATTGATAACAGAAAAGAAAACTATCTCATTTATAATTCAATCAATGCTCAAGTTTCATATTAACTATTAGATAAAAATGTTATGACTTTCACAATTTATCTACTTCATAAGTAAAACCATGATCCAAATTTACATTGGTAGCTTGAATAAGAAAGAAAGGAAATAATTCTTCACAAATATCAGAAAGCAATCCGAAAGGACTAAGTTACAGAATGATAAAAGCAAATAGGTGGTGGAATTGACAGATTAATTGGTAATGTAACAATTCATTTTAACTAACAAAGAAATTTAACGATTAAAGTTTTAAATCCTTACATTTATTAATTCCTTTTGAGCATTCTTTAATTCAACATGTGCATCGTGCTCCTTAGTGATAAGAACTTAGTTCAAATCTCTCAAGGCATCTACTTCTTCTTCTTGGTCCTCTAATTCTTTTTGCAGCTTCGAAATTATCTCTTGTTTCTCTGTAATCAATTTTTCTAGCTCAAGACTCCTTTCTTGTTTCTTTCTTGCCATTACAGTTACTAATTAACAAGAAAAACAAAGCATAATACACTAACTTCGATTAAAGATTAATGCACTATAGGTTAAAACAATGTATAACAGTGTATAAGAAGTGTATAAACAGTGTATATCAGTGTATAACAATGCATAAGAAGTGTATAAATGGTGTATAAACAGTGTATAACAATGTAAATTCAATTAAAGGAATTTACAAACCATTGAATATTCAGCCAAATTTAATGCAATTTCAATAGATTTCTCCATATTGTTGAACCTAGAAACAAAACATAAAGCTTTAAATAGGAGAGTGCAGAGAACTGTTCTTTCTTCCACAAAATAATACCAAAAAAAGCTAATGAAGTAAAACGAAACTCAAATCGAACATTGACACCATAAATTTGAAATCCATAAAAGGGGAAAATAGCAATATGACATAAAGACTTGAAAATCACATAGCAATCAACAATGAAGATATGAAGAAAATCTAGGGTAAATTAAAAGCATAAATTATAGTGAAAGCATAAGAAGAAACAAAAAAACCCACCAAAATTAAGCGTTAATGGCAGAAGGAATGCACGAACTATGCAATCGGCGACCTAAAAGAGGCAGTGAATGGAAATCGTAGATGCCAAAGGAACCTAATAAAGACAAAACAAAATCATACAATACCATAAGGGAATAGAGGAGATCGGACACAGTGGAGCTGCCAGAATCCGGTGCCTGCATTTGAAGAATCTTAGGCTCTGTAAGAAGATATTGCAAGTTGATGGAGTCATCAAATCGAGAAATCACTGATAGAGAAAGAAGAAAATGTAAAAGAGAATGAAGATATAAAGAAAACCTAAAAAAGAAAGAAGATACAAAGAAAACGTAAAACAGAAAGAAGTATAATACTAAAAGCGTATTTATGAAAATATGAAAAGGTATGAGATGAATAAATTCTTAAAACAGTGTATTTTCGACAATTACCCCAATGTATATAAGATGGGTGACACCTACAAATAATTAAAAAATTGATTGACCTTCCACCCCTTTCGCCCTCTTCAGTCTTCAGATTTTAAAATACCAACAAAAACTCATAAAACCAATCCAAAAATACAGAGGAAGGGTAAAAACTTTTTTTTTTATAAGTAACGTGGATTGAAGGGAAGAGGAGGCTAAACATCCCAATTAGGTTGGCACCTTTAGACCCCCCACTTCACAGCAACCCGAAAAATGCATTAAAAGGACCTTGAGGAAAGGTCAGAAATTACAAGAGCAACAATTCTGGATTTACAATAGCGTCTGAAGCTGAAAAACTAAGAGATTTAGATCTAAGATTAACAAAAGACCAAGAGTGATAAATACAAGTGTAAAGAATATCTTTTGTATCATGACAATCATTAAAGATCGCCCTATTGCGTTTCCTCCAAATTTCCCAGCAGATAGACATCCAAAGAGATTGGCAAAAGAACTTGTGACGAGCATTTCTGAAGCAACCAGACCATTGAAGGAAAAATTCTGTGGCACTATGAGGAATGGTAAAGCTGATTCCAATCCAATCCAACAACTCTGACCAAATTTTATAATTAGGCAAGCAATGTACCAGAGCATGATCTTGTGTCTCAAACTTGGGACAGAAAGGACACGTTACAATCTCAGAAAGTAAAATATGAAAATTGTGGAGAGTAACCCGACAAGGAAGCCTGCGGTGAACCAATAGCCACATGAAGAAATGAACTTTTGGAATAGTTAGAGTGCGTCGGATTACCAAAAAAGGGACAGTGGCTGGCGTCTGGTACTAAATAGCAAACAGATGGTGAATGAAAGAGCTAGGCGTGAAAGAGTGCTGGCCGTTAGATATAGAAATCCAAGAGAGATGGTCATCCTCTGATGAGACAATTGGTGGAAGCATTGTTAAGAGGGACTGTTGTTGTTGTAGGCCAAAAATGCGCAGCCTGCGCGTCCAAAAAGCGCGACCCAAGTGAGAAAAAATCTATTCATAAGCCCGAGACTCTGAAGCATGTTTATTTGCAGCCAGCTCAAATAAAAGCGGAAAGACATCTTTCAAAGGGACGGAAAGCAACCAAGCATCAAACCAGAAATTAATTTGCCTACCGTTATTAAGACCAAACTGCACACCCTTGAGGAAATTGGACCAAATCCTATCGTTCTTGACACAAACAGCAATGATCCCCTTCCATAAAGGAGAAGAAGGGGCAAAGAAACACAAATTATTCCAATCAGTCATACCTGATCTTTGAACACAAAACCTGTACCAAACAAAGAAGGGTCCGATGTTCTAGCTTTCCACAACCACTTAAGGAGGAGGCTAGCATTTTTCAGGTATAACTTTTGGACATTAAAACCACTAAGGTGGTAAAGGAGGCAAATAGTATCCCAACTAACTTTATTGAAGCCCCTAGTCGTCGCATCTCCTTTCTAGAGGAAATTCCTCATGTACCACTCCAACCTATTTGAAACAGCCTCGGGCATTTTAAAAAGAGACATGAGAAAAACTGGGATACTACTCAATACGGATTTGATCAGAATGAGCCTTCCCGCATAAGATAAACAGGAGCCTTTCCATATGGATGGCTTCGATTCAAAATGATTAATCAAAGGCTCCCAATCATGGCCTCTCAAAGACTTGTAAGTCAGCGAAACACCCAAGCATTGAAAAGGGAAGGAAGAAACCACACATCCAAATTTTGCTGCACAATGAGCCGTAAAATCAACATTAACACCAAATCCATCAAGAGAGCTTTTGCTGAAATTAATGCGGAGACCTGAAATTGCTTCAAAGCACCGAAGAAGGCGGATGAAATTAGTAAGTTCCTCTTCAATAGCTGGAATAAAGCAGATTGTATCATCCACGAATTAGAGAATAGGTAGGGGCTGAAGATCAGAGTCAGAGTGAAAGCCTAAAAGAATTCCCAAATCCATAGCCTTATCAATTAGCTGTTTAAGACCTTCAATCGCTAGGACAAAGAGAAAGGGGGAGAGTGGATCCCCTTGTTTAACACCTTTCCAAAGATAAATAGGTTTTATAGGGGAGCCATTCACAAGGTTTGAGGTCAACGAGTCAACCCTACAATGTTCCATCCATTTAGTCCATTTATCACTGAATCCCATCCTAACTGAAACCGCATAGAGGTACATCCATGAGATACAGTCAAAAGATTTTCGAAAGTCCAATTTTAGGACAAAGGTTGGCTGACGACTAACTCTTAAATGATGCACAATCTCTGAAGCCAAGAACGAATAATCATGAATATTATGCCCCTTTACAAAAGCAAATTGACAATTTGAGATTAAGAACGGTGAGAGTGGATGACTTTTTCCTCTCTCGAAAGGGAGCCTCGATATTGGGCAACCCTCCCTCGTGGGGTTTTTACAATGAAATTTGGTTTTGGAAAATTAAGTTATTTCATAAAAGAATCGAGACCTAAGTCTCGATAGAGAGTGCAAGAGTCGCCATCCGGCTCAGCTCAACCGAGAAATTACAGCATAGCTGAACCGGACGAGGGCCGCAACACTTTCCAGAGATCTAGGTCCGAACAAGTTCCTTATTTCATGTTTAATCAAAATACATTTGGCCAATATTCATTGATGATATTTTATATTTCTAAAGTTGATTTTTATTGATTTAAACATACGGCGTACACACAAATAAAAATAAAGCAGTAAATAAATAAATTATTACAACCCAATCGAATCACAAATAAACTATCCTAGAGGATAAATTTGTATAATTTGGGGATCGGGGTACAATCGCCTATTTTACACGAATATCTAATAGATTGAAATTAAAATAAATAAATAAAAATAAATAAAACCAAACCCTGCAAAACAAAGTTTAACACAAATATACGCAACAAATTGGACTCAAATAGACAGAACGGGGAAATTAGGGATTGGGGACATGCATTTAAGGGGGTAGTCAGGTGAACTCGGCTAGTTCGCCCGACTAGACCTAGAAAACGGTTTTGAAATGTCCCTGTGTTTTTGTTTCATGAGAAAATTCATTTTTAAAACATTTCCTTTTTCCGGTTTACTTCTGTTTAGCATGCAATTGTGAGTCGGTTTTCAGGAGATTTGGATCTCCATCGTTATTCTGTTCTAAGTGCACTAATTAAATCTAAGGTCGTGAATGCATGAGATAATTCATTTTTTGATGATTTTCTGATTTTAATGATTTTTCTGAATTTCTGATGCTGACCAGAAACTACAGCCGTGCGGCTGTAATTACAGTCGTGCGAATGTAATGCAAATCTGATAAAAGAAAGCTGAAATTATTTTAATAGGCAGGATTTAAGGCCGAAATAGCAAGAATAGTGGTACGACTATAGTTACAGTCGTGCGACTGTAATTACAGTGTTATGGCTGTTCATCCTACCCAGAACCAGAAGTCTTATTTTTTGGTTTTATGTTGAGTTACAAGAGGATTCACAGCCGTGGAGAGCCAACCAGGGTTGTGCGACTATAATTATAGTTGTACAAATGTTCATCCTACACAGAAAAATTATAGCAGAAAAATTGATTTTATGCACGAAATCAAACCAAAACACACAAAAGATGAAGCAAGACACTAGTTTTAGGTGTATTTACCCTTGTACTGTAGGTCCACCATCGATTTGGCCTGGAAAACGCCTTGAATTGGCTCTAAATTGCTCCTTTTTCTTTTTATATCAAGGTACCCAAAAATGAAATTCAAAAATTCCAGAAGTTACGGATTTCTTGAATGACTTGTAGTTGTTTGTTAAGTGAAAACCTATGATTTCTACTGGCTTTTACTTCATAAACTCAAGAACTGAAAGAAAAAGAAGAAGAAAAAGATGATGGTTTTTGGTGGTTTTCCTTTCCCTTTTCTCTCAATCTCAAGAGCTCCCTTTGATCCAAATTTTCCGTCTCCCTTTGCCCTTCTGCTTGCTGGATGAGGCATTAAATACCCTTCAAATCACGCCTAATTTTCTATCTTGCGGTATGGGCTGCTGCACCTGCTACGAACCTACAGTCGTACGATTGTAATTTTTTTTATTACAGTCGTGTGGCTTAAGTCTTTCTTTTCTTTTTCTTTTTCTTTTAACGCTGGAAAATTCCGGCGCTTACACTTGCCCCTCACGTGATCAAATTCAACACCTGACTCCAGGTCTAAAACACCTGAGGTGATGAATTTGAGAGCGCGAATTGAAGCACCGTAAACGTAAAGAAAGAAAGATGAACCTGACTTGTCGAAGTCTTTTTGAGACAATGATCTAAGCCGATTGGGTGACCTAAGCCGATCAGAGTTTACATTACCCGAGGTGAAGCTGGTCTGGGCTAACACCGGGTCTATATTACCTACAGCGGATCTGCTGAATTTCTAAGGTGAAGCTGATCTAGGCTTGACACCGGGTCTATGTTACCCGAGATGGATCTGCTAAAGTTCTAAGATGGAGCTGATCTGGACCTGACACCGGGTCTATGTTACCTGAGACGGATCTGCTAAAGTTCTGAGATGGAGCTGATTTTGACCTGACACAGGGTCTATGTTACTCGAGGCGGATCTGCTAAAGTTCTGAGGGAAAGCTGATCTGGACCTGACACCGAGTCTATGTTACCCGAGGCGGATCTGCTAAAGTTCTGAGGCAAAGCTGATCTGGACCTGACACCACGTCTATGTTACCCGAGGCGGATCTGCTAAAGTTCTAAGGCGAAGCTTATCTGGACCTGACACAGGGTCTATGTTACCCGAGGCAGATCGGCTAAAGTTCTGAGGCGAAGCTTATCTGGACCTGACACAGGGTCTATGTTACTCAAGGCGGATCGGCTAAAGTTCTGAGGTGAAGCTTATCTGGACCTGACACAGGGTCTATGTTACCCGAGGCGGATCTGCTAAAGTTCTGAGGCGAAGCTGATCTGGACCTAACACCGGGTCTATGTTACCCGAGGCGGATCGGCTGAAGTTCTGAGGCGAAGCTTATCTGGACTTGACACCGGGTCTATGTTACCCGAGGCGGATCGGCTGAAGTTCTGAGGCAAAGCTGATCTGGACCTGACACCGGGTCTATGTTACCCCGAGGCGGATCGACTGAACTTCTAAGGCGAAGCTGATCTGGACCTGACACCGGGTCTATGTTACCCCGAGGTAGATCGGCTGAAGTTCTGAGGCGAAGCTTATCTGGACCTGACACCGGGTCTATGTTACCCCGAGGCAGATCGGCTGAAGTTCTGAGGTGAAGCTTATTTGGACCTGACACCAGGTCTATGTTACCCAAGGTGGATCGGCTGAAGTTCTGAGGGGAAGCTGATCTGGACCTGACACCGGGTCTATGTTACCCGAAGCAGATCGGCTAAAGTTCTGAGGAAAAGCTTATCTGGACTTGGCACAGGGTCTATGTTACCCGAGGCGGATAGGCTAAAGTTCTGAGGCGAAGCTTATTTGGACCTGACACAGGGTCTATGTTACCCGAGGCGGATCGGCTAATGTTCTGAGGCAAAGCTGATCTGGACCTGACACAGGGTCTATGTTACCCGAGGCGGATCGGCTGAAGTTTTGAGGCGAAGCTGATCTGGACCTAACACCGGGTCTATGTTACCCGAGGCGGATCGGCTGAAGTTCTAAGGCGAAGCTGATTTGGACCTGACACCGGGTGTATATTACCCGAGGTGGATCGGCTGAAGTTCTAAGGCGAAGCTGATCTGTACCTGACACCAGGTGTATATTACCCGAGGCAAATCGGCTGAAGTTCTAAGGCGAAGCTGATCTGGACCTGACACGAGGTCTATGTTACCCGAGGTGGATCGGCTTAAGTTCTAAGGCGAAGCTGATCTAGACCTAACACCGGGTCTATGTTACCCGAGGCGGATCAGCTAAAGTTCTAAGACGAAGCTGATCTGGACCTGACACCGGGTCTATGTTACCCGAGGTGGATCAGCTAAAGTTCTGAGGTGAAGCTAATCTGGACCTGACACCAGTTCTATGTTACCCGAGGTGGATCAGCTAAAGTTCGGAGACGAAGCTGATCTGGACCTGACACCGGGTGTATGTTACCCAAGGTGGATCAGCTGAATCTCTAAGGTTGCATTGAGGATGCGTATTTATTCCTTGATAAATAATTTTGGAAACAAAAATTTTTGCCCCTTGGATCAAGAATAAATACAGCTCGGTTGTTCTTCCTTTAGACATCTACCAGATGCAAGAAATACCCTGCTCGGGATTATATTGACGTGAACAAAAATTCTGACAATTAAAGAATTTCTCATACCTGCGATTTAGAGTCGTACAGTTGTGATTTACACGTTATAGCCCTGAGAGTGCCCCTGGATTAGGCCATTTCTACTTTAGGAGTGATTCCGATCCAAGACGGCCCAATGATAGTGATGAGTACCTGTACTTGGATTGATTTTGGTGCATGTACGCATGAATTATGTGTAAGCGCTAAAATTTTATTCGTCTTCCAAAAAAAAAAGAGAAAAAGAAGCAAAAAAGAAGCAAAAAAGAAGCAAAAAAGCCGGTGTCACACGACTGTAGCATGACAGTCATGCGACTGTAATTTAAAAATTATAGTCGTACGACTGTACTATAGGGACAGGTGCAGCAGACCATTCCCATGACATAAGAAAGAAGAGGAGAGATTTTGAGCATTAATTGCCCGGATTTGGTGACAAAAAGAGGGATGGGCAGATGATACAAAGAGGAAAAAGAAGAAGGATTAGTTTAGTTTTGGTTCTGGTGGAAAATTAGAGAGAGAAAAGAAAGAAAGAGACAAGAAAAAGGAGAAAGTAACTCAAGTTGGAAATCTTCTTTTTCTCTTCTATTTCTTTTGGATTCTCAAGGATAAAGCTTAAAAATTGTTAGAAACCCCTAGGTTAACAATCTAACACCTCAAATTTAATCAAATTTGGACTAGATAGTTATGTGAGGTTGATGAATACTATGGGGATCAGAAAGGGTCATCTCTTGAACCTGTTTTCGACTACTTTGAGGGGTGCTACAGCAAAGTGGTACATAAAGATGACCCTGTATACCCGTTCTACTTGGGAGGACTTATCTGATGCTTTTGTGAAGTAGTACGCCTATAACACCTAGGTAAAGATAACTCTTGAAGATCTGGAGAGAATCTGCTAAAAGCCAAATGAGTCTTTCCTGGCTTACTAGAAACGGTGGATGGATGTGCAGGTTCTGGTGGATGGGCACCGAAGTTAGAGTCATTGATTGTGAAGTTGGTGGATGGTAGTTTACCCTACTACAAAGATAAGACGAAGCTGAAAAGGTTCCACTCCTTCAATGAGGTGGTTAAATTTGCTAAATGTATCGAGTGATACGAGGAGAAGGAGCAGAGGGGTAGATAGAATTCGGGCTCCTACAGAAGTAACCAAGGGTACTCCCAAGGATATAAAAGGAGCAGTTCTAAGACTACCACAGTCGGGTCTAGTTCCAAGACGACGCCGAAAGTAGCCTCTAATGAAGTGCAAGAGGCAGAGGTGGCTACTGTGAATCAAGGGAGACAGACTCCTCAGAGGGTCACCAGTCCTTGGGCCGAGTTCTGGATCTTTGCCAAGTGTAGAAAGGCTGGACTGTTACAGAGTCTGAGGCCATTCTCGCCTCCGGCTGAGGCAAGTAGAGATAATTTCTGCTCTTACCATGTGATGACGGGTCACCGTATGAATGAGTGCACCTAGCTGATTAAGGCCATCAAGCAGTTGGTCACCGATGGCAAGATTTTCGAGTCAGCCTTGAAGTCGAATGTGTAGAGGAATCCGCTTCCTACTTTTGGAAACCAAGTGAATATGGTGCAGTCTGGTTTACAGACCAATTATGTATTCGCTCAGATCATCAAAGCAAATCTGAGCGTGCGAGCCGTATTAGTGGAAAGTGAAGAAGAGCCGGAGGTAGTCGAAGAGCAGACATTGGCAGTGAAGGATAAGATGGGTCCCATCAATTTGGATGAGATCGAAATGGATGATGAATACGAGGATTTTGAGATCCAAGAGTCGAAGCTAGTTTATCTTGTGGAGACGAGAAGGGGAACCATAATTGAGAAAGATAGGCCGGTGATGCACATCACAAGGAGTGCAAGAGTTTATCAACCCACTAATGTACCACCTCCAGCACCCTCGAGAAGGCCTACCACACTGGTGCAGAATAATGCTACCCAGTCATCTCTAGTGGCCAAGGAGGAAGACATGGTAGTGGACAAATTGAAGAGGATGCCAGCTCATGCCAGTGTTTGGCACTTACTCATGGAATCAAAGAAGCACCACGAGGCGGTGGTCAAGCAGTTAATGGAAATGGAAGCCAACCCACTATGTCCCCGGATAAGGTGTGTGCGATGATCAAAGGGGTGGACTTGAAAGCCAATAGAGCCCCAGAGATCAGTTTTGGAGTTGAGGAACTCCCACCTAAAGGGGTTAACCATAATAGGGCTCTATACCTGAAGGTTGAAGCCATGGACAGAATGATACCGAGCGTGATGGTGGATGACGACTCGGCCTTGAACATTTGCCCTGCATAGATACTGCCTTATTTAGGGATGAGTACAGAAGCTCGTTGCCGATCCAACACTGTGATTAGGGCATATGACGATAGCAAAAGAGCTGTACTTGGGACTTTCAAAGCTGGAGTCAAGGTAAGGGAGGTTAAGTCAAAGGTGCTGTTCACGGTGATCGATATTCCTGGCACCTTCTCTCTACTTTTAGAAAGGCCATGGTTCTATGCCCTAGGAGGAGTGACCTCTACCTTGCATCAGAAGGTGAAGTTCTTAATTGAGGGGAAGGTGGTGACTGTCGAAGCAGACGAGCCTTCTATTGTGGCTGCCCTGAGTGCTACTGAGCAGCTAATGACTGGTTTCCAAGTGGCAATAATTTCTGATACGCCGATATTTCCAGACTGGATTCATAAATACTTTGTCAAGCAGAACTATGAGCCTGGAAAAAGATTAGGGGCTAAGTAGCAGGGTATCCCGGAGTTTAATATTGAAGCCAGTAAGTACCGTCAGTTTGGGCTGGGGTATCACGAAGGAAAGACTAAGCAAGAGAAGAAACATGTGAACTTGGTGGACACCTTTGTCCGAGCCACTGAATCAGTCTATGATGGTACTCCTAAGCCGGTAGTTGTTGAGGGAGGCCAGCTGATGTTGTTGATTTCAGTAAGTACGGAATTGGGCTTGTTGTGAGTATGCTGCGAACTAGAGCTGAAGACCTAAGCAAGGAAATTTAAGTTAGAAAGCTACTGAACAAGTTAGAGTTGAATTTGGGGATAAGGGGGAAGCCTTTGAGAAGATTGACCTGGTGAGAAGTGAGATTGAAGTGGCTATGGAAGCCATCATTAGGGCACTGTCCATTCTGATGAAGCCGAGCAAGGGGTCAGAGAAGAAAAGGCCACCTATTGGAAGGACATATGAAGAGCTTGTAGAAGAGGCTGTGAAGGATCTTACCAAGCTGGTGATGAAGGGTAACGATGAAACACCTGAGGAGGAGCTAACCGCAGAGCAAAAGGAAGATCTGGAAGGTGACCTTGGGTATCTGTTCAAAGAATTCGACTATGCTGTTGCTGATGAATACCCTCCGCATGTGGAGGGTGAAAATTTTTATAATGTATCAAACTTTTCAATTTATGATGTGAACAATTCTGCCTACAAGGACTTTAATGTAATAAAATCTAATTTTGCTTACTTGTGTGATGTTTTTCCGGATGGAACTGTTCATACATACAAACATTCATTTAATGCCTTTAGCATACATGATGCATCATTGCTTGAAATGAACCTATGGACAGATGATAATCCAAAGATGGTATCCGTCTCGAAAGACCTCACGCCTGATGAGAGAAAAGAACTTGTAAAAATTCTATAAAAACATGTTAAAGCCTTTGCTTAGTCCTACGACGACATGCCTGGGGTCGACAGAGAGATTGCAGAACATAGAATCCCGACAGATTCGAAGATGAAGACAATTAAGTAGAAGCTCAGAAGACTGCGACCAGAATGGGCTGAAATGGTTAAGGAAGAAGTGGCCAAGTAGATAAAGGCCAAGTTCTTAGAAGTGGTAGAATATCCAGAATGGTTGGCTAATATCGTAACAGTGGTGAAGAAAGATGGTCGAGTCAGGGTCTGTGTAGATTTCAGGGATCTGGATAAGGCATCTCCTAAGGATGACTTTCTGCTTCTGCACATTGATGTTCTGATCGACAGTGCCACCAGGGCAGAGATGTATTCATTTATGGATGGATTTTTGAGGTACAACCAAATTCTGATGAATGTGGTCGACAAAGTAAAAACAGCCTTCATCATATAGTGGGGGGTCTATTTCTACAAAGTCATGCCATTTGGGTTTAAGAATGTCGGGGTGACCTATCAGCTAGCAGTCATGACACTTCTGTATGACATGATCCACAAGGAAGTCGAGGTCTACGTCGATGATATGTTAGTTAAATTCATGACCCGGGAGGAGCACCCAGCCATCCTGGATAGATTTCTAACCAGAATTGAGAAGTACAATCTCCACCTCAACCCTAAGAAATGTGTGTTTAGGGTAACTTCTGGAAAACTGCTAGTCATATAGTCAGTCAGAAGGGAATCGAAATGGATCCAGACAAGATCAAGGCCATTAGGGACATACCAACACTGCAGTCAGAAAAAAGAAGTAAGGTCATTTCTAGGTTCACTACAGTATGTCAGTCGGTTTATTGCAAGATTGATGACAGTTTGCGAGCCAATTTTCAGACTTCTGAAGAAGAATCAGCCGATAGAGTGGAATGAGCAGTGTTAGATAGCATTTGGCAGAATTAAGGCTTATTTGATAAACCCTCCATTTCTGACACCCCCAATCCCAGACAAGCCTCTAATTCTGTACTTGGCTATTAAAGAGACTTCAGTAGGAGTGATATTGGTACAAGAGCAAGAAGATGGACGTGAACATGTGATCTACTACTTAAGCAAGAAGCTACTGGAGTACGAGACCAGATATACGATAGTAGAGAAAACCTGTGCTGCTATGGTATGGTTGATAAAGAAGCTAAGACACTACTTCTAGTCATATAAAGTTCAGGCGATAGCCAAAGTGGATCCTATGAAATACTTATGCCAAGCTCTAGTACTAGCAGGGAAGTTATCGAGATGGTTGCTTTTGTTGTCGGAATTTGACGTAGAATATGTGACGAGGAAGACAATTAAAGGGAAAGCCGTAGCGGAATTTCTAGATAATCAGCCAATAGATTCAGACTACGTCGAGAACTTGGAATTTCCCGATGAACAACTAGTAGTGGTTGAAGAAGAAGTAAACAGATGGGTGATGTACTTCGATGGGGTAGTGAATAAACACGGCGCAGGCTTAGGGGTAGTCATTGCTACACCTGATGGAGAAATCATTCCTCTGGCGAAACAACTTGACTTTCCAGTGACTAATAACTAAGCAGAATATAAAGCTTGTCTCTTTGGGATTGATGCTCTTATCACATTAGGGGCAGATGGAGTGTTGGTTATTAGGGATTCAGCTTTGGTGATTCGGCAGGTTACCGGAGATTGGGAGATATTTGTACCGAGGGAGGAGAATCAGATGGCAGACTCTTTGGCTACACTGTCGTCAGCGTGGGAAGGCCCCCGAAAACAGCTGATACAGCCGGTAATCTTAGAAATCGCTCAGAATCTATACTATTCCTTTGTCAACGCAGTTACAACAATTGAAGAACGGCCCTGGTACTATGATATTTTACAGTTCATTCAGAATGATCAGTACCCCGAAGACTCTAGTGAGGCTGATAAGGTTTCCCTTAGAAGATTAGCAGCACAATTTCAGGTATTTGAGAATCAACTCTTCAAAAGAGCAGCCAACGGAGTCCTTCTAAAGTGTATAACAAAAGAAGAAGCAAGTAAGGTTATGAAACAAATACACTTCAGGACTTGTGGACCGCACATGAACAGGTTGGCCCTGGCAAAGAAAATACTAAGACAAGGATGCTTTTGGCTAACTTTGCAAGCTGATTGTATCGAGGAAGTTAAGAAATGCCATGAATGTCAAGTGTACAGAGACCTCAATCATCTCCCTCCACTCGAACTTCAAGTATCTTTGACTCCGTGGCCATTCGTAGCTTGGGGTATAGATATAATTGGAGAAATAAAGCCACCCGCCTCAAACGGACACCGAATCATTATCGTGGCTATCGATTACTTCTCAAAACGGGCGAAGCAGAATCATTCGCAAATGTTACAGCTAAAAAGATAGCCAAATTCATAAGAAAGAACATCTTTACGAGGTATGGGATCCCTCATCATGTTGTGACTGACAACGGGGTACAGTTTCAAGGAGTAACTTCACAGTTGTTTCAAGAAAAAGGAGTTGAACACCATAGATCATCCCCGTATTGCCCACATGCCAATGGGGTGGTAGAATCGGCCAATAAGTCTATTAAGAAGATTTTGTCGAAGATGGTAGTGACCTACAGAGATTGGGCCGACATGTTACCGTTTGCCTTGTGGGGATACCGGACGAGTATTATGACCCCTACCGGAGAAACACCATATTCGTTGGTTTACGGGATGGAAGCCGTCTTGCCAATAGAGATGGAAGTTAGGTCAGTATGAGTAGTCATGGAGGAACACTTATCAGAAACCGATTGGCTCCAGTCGAGACATGAACAGTTGGCGCTGATTGATGAAAAATGTCTTCAAGCACTAGGCCGGTTACAGATGTACCAACAGCGAATGGCTAGGACCTACAACAACAGGGTTCGTCACCAGAAACGTCCACTTAAGGTAGGGGATTTAGTACTCAAGCAGATGAAACAGACCAATATGGATGTACGGGGGAAATTCAAACCGAACTGGAAAGGTTCGTATGTAGTCAAAAAGATACTTTCGAAGGGCATTGCAAAGATGGACATGGACAGGAATGAATTCGTCAACCCCATCAATCAGGACAAGCTGAAGCATTATTACATGTAAAAAAATATATATATAAAAGAGAGGTCCGATGGGTCGAAAATTGAAAAGGCGATCCATACAAAAGTTAGGACAGTCCGATGGGTCGAAAACCGAAAAGGCGATCCATGCAAAAATTAGGACAGAGAGGCAAGGACTATCGGCTGGAAAATCTGCAAAGACCGGTTGGTGGCAAGCGTGGATTCAGTCGAGATGTGTACCAAAACTAATTCTGTCTTTAGTTTCATTTCATCATTGATGTGCATTATACTAAAACATTATTTATGAATAAGTGAATGAATGTCTATAAGCGCCGGAATTTTCCATCCTTAAAAAAAAAGTGTGCAGCGGTCTCACACGACTGTAACATACAGTCATGTGACTGTCGTTACAGTCGTGCGACTATAATTAAATTACAGTCATACGACTGTAACCTCGGAGCAGGTGTAGAAGCCCATACCTCTGTAGCAGAAAAAAGAGTAGAAAAAGAGGGAGCATTAATTGCTCCGTTCTGGCAGCAAGAAACCAAGAATAAGAAGGAAAAGGGAGAAGTGAGAGAGGACTTTTGGCTTTTGGGTACTGAAAAGAATTAGAGAGAGTTTAGAGTGACAGAATTAGAGAAAAAGGGAAGAAAAAGGGGAAAAACACCACACAATATCAAGTTTCTTTTTCTCTTCTTTTTCTTTGAAATTCTCAAGTGTTAAGTTTAAAATCTATTAGAAATCAATAGGTTAATAATCTAACTCTCTAAATTCACTTAATTTCGGACTAGAAACTCTTAGAATCCCTAACATTTTGGAGGATTTTGGACCCAACTTCTCAACCTAAACTCCAAGAGGAAAAGAACGATTTTAAGTGGATTGGTGCGTTATCAGGGGTCATTCCTACGGTGGATTAGAGCCAAAGAGGTAAACACACTTCAATCTCTCATTTTCTCATGCTTTCTGGGTGATGTGATGTGTTTTGGTGCATAAAATTTTCATTTTTGCGTTTTCTGTTTCTAGAAATCAAGAACAGTCGTGCGACTATTCTTGAATTGATGAACAATCGTACGACTGTAAATACAGTCGTACGAGTGTTCTTGATTTCCATTAATTTCTCAGTTTTATTTTGAATAATTTTGGCAAAATCCTGAAATTGGAGAATTTACAGTCGCACAACTGTAATTACAGTCGTACGACCGTAGTTACAGTCGCACGACTGTAATGCTCGTCCAATGTCAGAATTTCCAGAATAATCCCTAAAAATTTCTAAAAATCCATAAAAATTTAGAAAATCCGAAAATCATCAAAAATGAATTTTGTTGTGTGCATCCACGACCTTAGATTTAATTTTCCAAGTAATTGTATTTAGAACAATACAACGACGTAGACCCGATTCTCCGGAAAACTGACCCGCCTCACATGCTAAATCAAATTAAACCAGAAGATGAATTGTTTTCAAAATGATGTTCTCATAAAACCAAAATACAGGGATGTTTCAAAATGTTTTCCAGGTCTAATGGGGCCGGCTAACTAAGCCGACCTGGTTATTCCCCCTAAATACATGTTCCCAATTTCTAATTTCCATTCTGTCATGTTTGAGTCCTATTTATGGCGTACCGTATATTGTGCTAACCCTTTGTTTTACAGCTTTTTATTTTTATTTTGGATGTATTTAATAGATTTATTCGTGTATCTTAGGCGATTGTATTTTTTAGATAAATCGTGTATTTTAGGCGGTTGTAAAAGTAAGGCTGAGAGTTTTTATTTTTATTCGATTGGGTTGTAAGCCATTTAATTATTTACTGCTTATTTTTATTTCTATTTTATCTGTATGCACGTTGTATGTTTAACTTAATGCAATAAAATTGACTTTAGAATTTTAAGATACCGTACTTGAACATTGGCCAAATTTTATTTTGATTAGACGCAAAATAGGGGACTTGTTCGGACCTAAATCTCTGGATACTGTGGCGGCCGTTTGTCCGGTTCAGCTACACTAAAATTTCACGGTTGAGCTGAGCCGGGTGGCGACTCCTACACTATTTATCGAGACTTAGGTCTCAATTCTTTTATGAATTAATCTAGTTTTCCAAAAACTAATTTCGATCATAAAAACCCCACGCGAGGGAGGGGTCCTCTCGAGATCGAGGCGCCCCTTCCGAAAGGGAGTCTGCGTTCTGTCGAAAACGTTGTCCGCTCACAATGTCCAATTCTATTCGCTTAAATGCAGGGGCGGAGGGAGGGGGGGCACGGGTAGGCCGCTGCCCCCCCAGCCGCCGGAAAACACCCCTAGTAGGGGTGTTTTCGGCGGCAAAAACTATTGAATCTCTGGTTTTAGGGGGGCAGATTTGCCCCCCCAAAACCAGGGCTTTCATCTTTCCTTTTTTTTTTTTTAATCCCCAAAACGACGTCGTTTTGCCTGGGAATTGCCCAGGCAAAACGACGTCGTTTTGCTTGGGCTAGGAATAGAAAATTTAAGACATAATACACCCCTTTCATGGACCACAAGTTTTGATTTTTTTCTCTTCCTCTCTGTTCCCAATTTTCACCACCACCCAACCAACCTCCTCCACCACTGACTCCCCATGCAAAACGACGTCGTTTTGACTGGGTCTAAAAAACTAACTCTAACTCTTTCATTAAAACCTGGGCCTAAAAAAAAAAAATTTCTCATCTTAGGATTAAAAAAAATAAAAAAACTAGATTGAAATTAGATTGATTGGAATTATAACTTTTATAATTTTAAGAATTTTTATTTATGGATTTGAATTGGAAAAAATTAATTGTTATTATGTTATGTATATAAATAATGAAGGATTGTGTCGTTATTGAATTAAATTGAATTAATTATGGGTTTGTTGGCCGGTCGGAAATTTTTAATCGCTGGCCGGAGTTTTTTGATCACCGGCCGGAAAATTTTTAGGGAAATTTTTGCCCCCCCGAAGTTGATGTCCTGGATTCGCCACTGCTTAAATGTCCCAAGTTTAATGGAAATTCAGATTATTTTATATGTAATTGGCTTCATATCTTTTACATTTCTCACATCTATAGATTGGAATATGTGCGTAAAAAAAAAGTCTGATAGATTGAAAACCCAAAAAGGGCAGTCTATGTAAAAGCTATGACACAAAATAAAGTCTACTGAATTGAAAACCCAAAAGGGCAGTTCAGGAAAATATAAAGACAGTCTGATAGGCCAAAAACCAAAAAGGGAGACCTATGCAAAAATTAGGACAAGAAATGAAAACAAAACAAAAGTCATACAGTAGCATTTAGCTCAGATAACCCTAATCCTCTAAAGACCGAAGGGCCTCAAAGTCAGCGTCTCACATCCACGCCTCATGGGGCAAGCAATCAGGTCAATCAGCCAAACTCTGTAGCGATATCCCACCAGGGACAGACCCATCTGGGCCTCCAAATCATTCACCCGATCTCTGATGGTCTGACTTATGATCTCTAACTCAGTGACCCGCCGACGCAACTGGTCAACCTCTGATCTCAAGCGAGTGGGCTCTCGACACTCAATCCCAATCGTCGTTTGCACTAAGCAAAGCATAAAAAGCACCATAATCATATGCATATACATCCAGGACAGGCACATATACTACACTCAAAACACACACACACACACAAATGCGTTCATGCATCGAAGACCAACACAAGTATAGGTACATGTTGTCATCATCAGGCTATCTCAAGCTGTGACTACTCCAAAAGCATAAATAACCTGAAAATGGGGCATCCCCAAATCCCAAGTAAGAGACTTTTCTCAATTTTCAGAATTCACGTTTATGCCGATATAATCCCAAGAAGGGTATTCCTTGCCTTTTGCAGGTATCCAGAGGCAAAACAATCGAGCCGTATTTATTCTTGATCGAAGGGGCAAAAATTTTTGTTTCCAAAATTATCAATCAAGGAATAAATACACACTCCCGATCTGATTTGAATGGTACGCTCCACCACAGAGAACCGATTTCAATAGTACGCTCCACCACAGAGAGCCGATTTCAATATTACACTCCACCACAGAGAGCCGATTTCAATGGTATGCTCCACCATAGAGAGCCGATTTCAATGGCATCAAGAGGCAAGATATTCAGCCCATATTCATTCTTGATCGAAGGGGCAAAAATTTTTGTTTCCAAAATTATCGATCAAGGAACGAATACGTACCTGAAACCACTTCGAAACATCAAAAGAGATGATCAAGAGTCTCAAATCACCAAAGCATCATCCCCCAGCTACACAAGCTTCACGGGAAACACTATTATCCTTTCCTTCGGTGACACAAGCCCCACTAGAAGTAAAATAACCGAAATGCCCTTTTGTTAGCAACCAAACTACTAGATGGCCAAAACACCTTTCCTTTAGTGACACAAGCTTCACAAAAAATGCTATTATCCCTTCCTTCAGTGACACAAGCACCACTAAAAGTGAAATGGCCAAAATGCCCTTTTGTTAGCCACTAAGCTGCTAAATGACCAAAATACCCGTTTCCTCACCAAAAGGGATACCAAATCACTAAAACTCATTTCTTTTCATGACATAGGCTCCACGAGAAGTCAAATGACCAAGGTACCCCTCCTCCAAGGGCTACCAATTTTCCAAGTTACAAAATTACCAAAATACCCTTTCCTTTCATGAACATCAAACGACAACGAGAATTCAATCCGGGCAAAGTCCTCTGCTTCACGACAGAATCAAAGCACGTCCCTAGAGAATCAATCTAGTCTGGGAAAAGTCCTTTGCTTCATAATGGATTCGAAGCATGTCCCTGGAGAACTAATCCAATCCGGGCAAAGTCCTCTGCTTTGCAATGGAGTCGAAGCATGTCCCTGGAATATCAACCCAATTCGATCTGGGCAAAGTTTTTCTTTTGCACTGGAGTTGAAGCATGTCCCTGGAGCATCAAATCAATTTGGGCAAAGTCCTATGCTTCGTAACGGAGTCGAAGTAAGTCCCCGAAAAATCAAGTCAACTTAGGTAAGACTGCTGTTTTGCGAATCAACCGAGACAAGTCCCTACGAACATCATAGCAGGCCAACATGAGGAGAACCCTCAGGTACGTCCTCTTTTCCTTCTCACTGTGTTCTCTATCATGAGACCAAACTCGAATCAGACACAAGCACCCATCTTAGTTGACTTTTGGTCACGCGAGGGGCAGCCTGTGAGTATGGTTTTTTCCCAACCTCTATGATGAAAACCATTTGTTACCTGTTAAACAGATGAAAGTGAGTCAGATTTAGGAATGAGCAAAATAATGCCCGGAATGTTCTTAAATGACCCGAAATTCAGAAGAGTTCTTGATTCAAAAACCCGAAAAGAGTCCCTCGAGAGATTAGGAAACTTAGGTGCGCATACAGGCTTATCTATAGTCGCACAACTGTGATCTACAGTCACACGACTATAGTTTATAGTTACACGACTGTGATCTTCAGTTGCACGACTATAGTTTATAGTTGCACGACTGTAATTCTACAGTCGCATAACTATAATTATAGTTATACGACTCTAATATTTGACTCAGCAGATTCCTAAATAGGAAAGAATTCTATTTTGGATGGAATCTTAGGTATGAGTTCAGGGAATTAGGGCAACCGAATAGACAGCAAAAGAGGCAGAAAAATAAGAAAATGAAAAAAATCAATTTAGAAAAGAGAGGAGAGCAATCTAGTGAGAGAAATAGAATTTTAGAGAGAGAAAGGAGAGAAAACTAAAAAAAATCAACAAAAAAAAAACAAAAAACAAAAAACACATAGAGAATACCAGGGTGAAATGCATAGTGTGAGAATCCCCATTCGTATATGACTAGCTTAAGCCATTCTTGGGTTCATTAGGATCAATTCGGGACATGTGTTCAAGAGTTTTAGGTCGTTTGGAGATTCTAGGCGGATTCCGATGACCACATCCGATTCCGGTCATCAAGGCATACTGGAACGCAAAATAGGTAAACTCTAAGAGGCCTCAAAACTCATTTCATATTTGTGATAGTGTTCTGTGTTTTAAAATTTTTTCCAAAAAACTATCTGCGCAACTACTGCCGTACGTCTGTAATTATAGTCGCACGATTGTAGTTGCTGGAACACAGGACAGAAGCCCGAAAAGCCAAAATTCGACTGAATACAGTCGGTTTTCTAGTTTTAAATGATTTTTCATGATTCAGTTCGGTCAAATCACATCTGTGCACTATAAAATTATGGTTTTTGGATTTCAATAGTATAGATGTAAGATTTGTTGTTTAATTGGTTTCAATTCTCGGAATTCGTGGTTGTTAGATCCCTAACTGGATCCTCGATCCAGTGATAACGAATCTTCGGATTTCCCAGAAACCTTGGAAATCATCAAAATTCTTTAAAATAAGTGATTTTAGAAAATGAGAAAACCACTGTCGTGTTGGAAATGCCCTAGTCCCAAGGCATTGGACCTCGTATTTGTATTGTACATTTATTGGATACTTGTATTATACATATTTTGTGTCATAAATAAAGGCATTAATTCATTTATCATATATCTTGTGCTGTATTTTAAATGAAGTATCCAATGGACATATTCATATCCATGTTAACAAGTGTCATGCACTTGGAAGTAAGACCATGGATAGGGGAAACGATATGGCCATAAATAGATCCGTAGTCTGTTCCAGTCATGGGAATGAATGGAACTAAAGACTATCATTAATCTGGTTATATGCCGGTGTCTTACCAGCCATTAGACATGGGATGTCAACCAAATTAATGGGTACATGCAAAAAGGGCATGGTACTGGATAGATCCACTTAACGAGAAATCCACATGGTAAAGTATCACAAGTGATTCTTGTGTAGTACCTGTATGGATCCTTTGACCTGACCGTATGATGGTGCTGGATGCAAAGTCGGATACTTTGGTGTACGCCTAAAGAGCCTGTAAAAGGGTGCCGAGTATGGGTACGTTTGGGTATGTCTCTGAGCATCGCAGTACTATGGATATGCAGAAGGGATATGTCACTCAGTAGTCCACTGAGAAGATATCACTGGCCTCTTGATGAATGTGACTGATAAGAGTGTGGCCACACCCAAACAAGTTGTAACTTTTTTGTGAGCATCAGTACATTTGGGATCAAGTAAATGTCCGAACACAAAAGAGGGTGATCAATCCATGCCTCTGTGTTGGACACCGATATTGATGATATGGGATATACAAGTTTAAACTACAGGGTTATGATTTCAGTTGGACTGCCATCTCCATCTTAATTGGGGGCTGCAGTAGCTTGCTAGAGCCAGCCTGCCAACATAAAGATAGGTCCACAGGATCGTATACATTGAACGTCTGAACACGGATTTAAGGAATCACCTGTATACTTAGAGTATAAACACCAGAGAGAGAGGATTATATTAATTATATTATAAAGATCAATTGGATTGATCATAATAATAAAATTAATATTTGCATTGGCCTTCTCATAATTAATTAAATTAATTTATGAGATTATTTCCTAGGTGGAAATATTTCACATGTATAGGTTTACATGTATCTTTATTTTATGAGAGTCAAAATTAATCCCATGGTAAAATTAATTAATCAAGTTAATTTTAAATTTAAATGTATCAAATATATTATTTGGAATAATATGTTAAAAATACATGTTAAATAAAATTAAGCTTGATAATTAACTGGACCAAGGAGATTGATTTTGGACTGGGCTTTAAAAGAAGAAAAGCCCACATAAAATAAATGAAAGGAATTGGGCTAAGTCTAGGGTAAAAAATTTCGGCCAACCCTAGGTATATCACCTAGGGCAATTCGGCCAGAAGGAAGAAAAACACCAAGAGCCAAAATTTCCAGCCCTAACTCACTCTCTCACATTCGATTCCATCGCTAGCACGGGTCGTGTTCGTTAGCCATTCGTGTACGTGAGAGTGGAGGGAATCTCCTTTGATTTTTGCAGTCATCTCTAGAAGAGATATCTCAGGTGAGAAATCTTTTCTTTGTTAAATTTTTGATTTTACAATTTTCATATCAATTGCTTCTGGGCACGGATTTGAGGAAATCATCGCGTTCTTCCACTTTAATCGGATGATTTCCGGTGAAAAATCCCAACATGTTGGCCACTGTTCATTACAGTCGCATGTCTGTAACAGTTACAGTCGTACGACTATAAATTACATTCGTACGACCATAATACAGTCGCATGACTATAGTGACGGGCAGAAGGCAAAATCACGGGACGACCCGCTCGGACGTCGTCCCATGATGCTGTCTTCAGAATCAAACCTGTTTTTGGCATGTTTACTGTTTTCAGACCATAGATGAATGTTTGGAATTAGGAATCCTTACGAACGGATCCTCGAGTTCTGGGATAACCGACCCACTAAACTGAAGAAATTTTCATGTAATTGAGCCAAATCGTTAAGCATAAAAACCTACAGGGCGTTTCTAAAATCATTTTCCAGGTCTAACCAAGCAAGTCGCTCGGACTTCTCGGTTATCCCCTAAATGCATGTTCCCACTTCCTAAAATCCCCATTCTGTCTTGTATGAGTTCTATATGTGTTTGGGATATATCTATGCTAACCATTTGTTTTGCAGCGTTTATTCTTCTTTATTTTTATTTTGGATGTATTCCATAGATTAATCGTGTATTCTAGGTGATTGTACTTTTTAGATCCTTGTGTATTTAGGTGATTGTAATGGTGAGGATGAGAGCTTTTTCCTTTTTCTGGGTTATAATAAAGCCTTTATTTCTTTTTGGTTTATTTTTGGATGTATGGTTTATATTTTCGCACTTTATTGTGATTTATATTTGTGTCATTTGTATGAGCATTAACTAAGAATAAAAGAAGATAAAATGGGTAATATTAAGTGGATGTCATATCATATTATAAAATAATAATTGAAAACTAGTGAGGATTAGTAGATGTGTTGCCCGAACCTTAAATCTCTGGATTAGGTATTGTGTCTACACTTGGTAGGGAGCTGTACCGGAATTTCCCAGATGAGCTGATCTGGGTGGTGACTCTGCATCTGATTATGAAATTTAGGTTTCGAGATCTTTAAGTTTCAATTGGGATTTTCTAAAAAACCTATTTTCCGAAATTCACACTTAAAATCAAGTTTTCTACAAAAAGTGTTTTCTCAATACAATAAAAGGTCTTCTTAAGAAAGATTAAAATCCATTTTCAAAACCAAACACATTAACACCCAATGAACATTCGCATACGAGGGAGTGCGAGAGATAATAAAAGGGCTAGATAGAGTAATTCCCCCTAGCTTACAAACAAATTCAAGAAAAAGTATAGAGTAATTCCCCCTAGCTTACAAACAAATTCAAGGAAAAGGATAGTGAGGCGCAGATGAGAGAATATTAACTTTGTTTTTTTATGTGATTTTGGAAGGAGACAGTTGCGAAAGATTTAATATATTTAATACAAAATTATAAAATTATAAATCTCTCACCAAAAAAATGTGGTAGGGCCACCATTGTTGTATAAATTAAAGACAAATTGATTATTAAACACGTGAAGGAAATGAAAGAAAGTTAAAGTAAGTTAATAAAGAATAAAATGTAATGTGAAATAATCCAGTATATACGGTTTAATTGTGTATATATAAACACGTGAAGGAAATGAAAGAAAGTTAAAGTAAGTTGATAAAGAATAAAATGTAATGTGAAATAATCCAGTATATACGGTTTAATTGTGTATATATAAAGAGGGCAATAAATGTCCAAGAGCGTGGGCATCAATTAGTAGTAATTAATGGCAGTAAGTATGAGAATTGTAGGTTCAATGAGTATGGAGGAAAATTGCTTTTGTTTCCCCATATCCTCGAAGTCTTGTCTAAATTTAACTAGTAATTTCATGAACCCCTTGTTGTTTTCCCCTAATTTGCTGAACAGAAGAAACAAAATGATAGCAACTACACCCAAAGCAGCTCTAGTTTTTTATAGTAAACCCATGGAATCTGTTGCAGAGAATCCAGTGAAACTCAAGATGACTGCTGAGATTACCATCAGAAAAATTGAGCAGATCAAATGCATGGAGATGGTGCTTAATCATTGGTCAGATAACAATTCTACTGACCCTATCCAAAGTGGTGTCGTTTTGCAGCTTATTAGCTCCCATATTGATCCAAGTAATAACTATACTTTTATATATACTTTTTCCTCAACAGAATACTTTCATGCGTGATTTTTCATCTCTAATTAGGATCTTACATGCTATTTGTAATAAGGAAAATTGCATAGTGCTTACTATTAATAAGGTGACACTTGTATATTTTTATTTTCTAACAATAATCATTTTTCATATAGTGATACATACATTCCTTAATTCCTTTGATCGAAACCATGCACCTAGTTAACTATAAAAACTTTTTAGTGTGTTTTTAGGGAAACACTTTTGTTGTTAAATATTTATCATTTTCAAAAACTTAAGAGAACTTTTATTATTATTATTATTATTATTATTATTATTATTATTATTTTTTCCAATCTACCATGTATATAATGTTGATTCAATAAATTTAACAAAGTGTTTTTTATTAGAAAATATTTATTTGGGTTGGCCTAGTAAAGTAACAAAATAAGACTTTTCTTAATTCATTTGTCAAAACTTTAAAACATAGTTTTTTTATGAAAACCTTATAGGGTGGTTCAAATTCAAAGGATCTAATCGCTGCTAGTAAGGTATCTCATGCAAATTTTTTAATTTTTTATTTCTTAAAACTAGTAACTTTTTTAAACTTATTTACGTGATTTTCATTAATTAATTAAGTTTATTGGAGTAAAATTGTCATAAACTTGTGATTGATCACACAATTGACGAATTTGGTCTCAATTGTTTGTTTAAGGGACCATGCAAGTACGGCTCAGTAGTGAAGCGAATTTACAGTGGTCAAAGAACATGAAAACTGAAGCCAAACAAGTAACTAAATACAAGGTTGAATTCAATGTGGATTCAAACTTTGGGGTACCAGGTGCCATTTTGGTCTCAAATAAGTATCATAAGGAGTTTTATTTGGAAAACGTCATCGTTGAAGGAGTTGTTCACTTTGACTGCAATTCTTGGATTCAACCACAAAACAATCGTCCACATAGCAGAATCTTTTTCATTGACAAGGTCAAATTTTCACTTCAATTCTTTTTTTTTTTTTCCTCTTTAAACTACTATTATGTTTTATACGATGGTGTAGTATATGGTTTCAAGCAGAGTCAAATCATAAATTTTCCATATATATCAAAAGAGAGATATCTTTAGGAGCATGATTTAGTAAAATATTAAAATCAAGATCTTCACAATTACTTATAAAATCGGAGTTCCTTAGACCAAGAACTCGAAGGCTGACAATTTCATTTATTAATACAATTTCAATACATGATAGGTGGAATTGTACACACACAGTGCAAAGTTGTGTCATATATATGGAATATTTATATTTATCAATTACTTTTAATAATGATCGTAAGTTTTGTGAGATTGAATCTGCAGGCGTATTTACCAAGTGAGACACCATTAGGGTTAAAAGAGCTTAGAGAAATGGAGCTAGAGCAATTAAGAGGAGATGGAAAAGGAACCAGAAAACTGGGGGATAGAGTATATGACTATGACGTGTACAATGATTTAGGAGATCCTGATAAAGGGTTGGAATATGCTAGGCCTACTTTAGGTGGTCAAAATCGCCCTTATCCAAGACGCTGCCGGACTGGTCGTCATCCTAATACTACAGGTCAGCTGATTGTTCATTCTGTTGAAATTGAGGCTAGAGGCTAGAGGCTAGAGTAACCATGTGTTATAACTATAAACTTAAACTATTAAGGCGTGAAAAGAGTAGCATTAATTTGCATTAAAATATATCATATAATATAGGCACGTTTTGAATATTGAATTAATAAGGAAGTTATGAATGAAACAGATATGAACACAGAATCACCAGTGAAGGAAGAAATGACAACATACGTGCCAAGGGATGAAGCACTTGCAGATTCTAAAACCAAAGCTGTGGCTCAGGGAAAATTAAAAGGATTGATCAAAAATTTGATTCCAGGTTTCAGAAATGTTGTTTCAAACTCCTCTAATGATTCTATCAAGGAATTTTCTGATATTAATTTGCTCTACAAAAAGAGGTCTGCCTCAACCAATCATAATCCTTTCCCATCTCTCTTCACCCGCATCACCAAGTCCATCAACGAAATTTACAAATTTGACCCTCCCAAGGGCATCTCTAGTAAGCACTAATCATTATTAATTTAACCATTTCTTTTTTTTAATAGAATGGGAATTCTTTAATTAAGAACTAAAGATACATAAATTAAGTACAAAAAAACAAATAACGTCTTGTTGCCGTTATAAAAATAAATTAAGTACGAAAATTCCATGTAATATCATTTAATTTACAATTTTTTTTTAAAACACATGCAACTTGTGAATTTCACTATCACTGAATGAATTACAAAAGGAAAAAGAACAAACAAGGAAAAATCCGTTCAAAGCTACTTGAATTTACAAGGAGTTTATAATTGGTCCATTGATCAATTTTTTTAACACATGAAGTACATGATTTTTCTGTTATGATAGTATTAGCCGCAAAGTTGATATTTTTTTTCTCATAAAGGCTGTAGTATCCATTAACAGACGCATGGCACAATTTTTAAGGACACAGTAAACTAAATTAGATGTATGAGACATATTTGTCGTTACGATATATTTGCATACGAAGTATTATTTAGACCCCTTTAGTTAACTCTGGAATCTTCTAATTTTTTAAAAAATTGTGTCACATGCGAATTAATGGATACTACAGTCCATGTTAGAAAAAGTTGTCGAGAGTATGAGACTAATACTATTAAAACAGAAAGATATGGATTCAATGTATTGAAAAAATTGATTAGGGAACCAATTACAAAATCTATAAAAATTTAGGGGCTCAAGATATGCTTTGCCTAGTTATTGTGAATGACGTGCTCTCATTGACAGTAACACGCATGATTTTATTTTTTTAATGATGTTTTCTGTATATTAAAAAACTGACTAGGAAAATGATATGTAGTATTATTTAATTTCACAATCTTTTTTTTTTTAACATGATTCTAACATGCGAGAATAGGAAACGAATTTTAAATTAAAAATATTTGTTAGATCAATGTTTTGACCAAAACTAATTTGATTAAATTTCGGAAATAAAATTAAAATAAAAGTTAAAAGTGGATTATGATTGTAATTAAAAATTTTGATTCCAGTTTCAGGCGAAGCAACATGTTCCTTGAGAGATGATGAATTTGGTCGTTTAACACTTAGAGGTTTGAACCCTTTAAGCATTGAGAGGCTGAAGGTGAGAGCATCTTCAACTCTACAATAGAACCAAAAATAAATAAAAAAAATCAATCGTGTTTTGTTCGCCTTAATATAATATTATAGTCATAGAATTAATACTAGATTAAAATTAATTAATGATTCCAATATATACTTGTAGGTTTTTCCACCCGTAAGCAAGCTTAATCCTAGCATTTATGGTGTCCAACAGTCTGCCCTGAAAGAAGAACATATTAAAGGCTATCTTAATGGATTGACAGTACAACAGGTATGGCAGATAAATCCCTTCAGATTCTCTTATCATTAATTTTGTCAAGAAAATCAAATTGAACTACAATATTTTATTTACTAAACTTTAATTTGCGTGAATAAAATGTCAGGCATTGGAAGAGAAAAAATTGTTCATATTGGACTATCATGATATAAACCTTCCATATCTGAATCGCATAAATGCACTTGGTGAAAGGAAAGTTCATGCTACTCGCACCATTTTCTTCTTAACTCCATTGGGAACTCTCAAACCAATTGCTATTGAGCTCAGCCTTCCCAATATTGATCTTAATATTCAGTCCACTCAGGTTCTTACCCCTCCTACTGATGACACCACTTACTGGCTTTGGCAACTTGCTAAAGCCCATGTTTGCTCCAATGATGCTGGCGCTCATCAACTTATTCATCACTGGTATGCACTTTCTTCTCCTTCTTATTTACCTTTTCTAATTCATTGTTATGGCACACATTGAGTTCAAATATTCAACTCGATCAGTTGAAGATGTGTTGCATATATATGAATCATTTACATAGGGTGTAATCAAATAAAACTGCAGGTTGCGAGTACATGCATGTATGGAACCACTAATCATAGCAGCAAACAGACAATTAAGCGTAATGCATCCAGTTCACAAGCTCTTGAAGCCTCACATGCGAGACACATTGGCTATAAATGCACAGGCTCGTGAAGTTCTCATCACTGCGAAAGGTATAATCGAGTCCTACTTCACTCCTGAAAGATACTGCATGGAGATTACTCAATCTGCCTATCAAGATTGGTGGCGTTTCGACTTGGAGGGCCTCCCTGCTGATCTTATTCGAAGGTAATTACTAATATAACAAATTTAACACAATTCTGGATTAGTCGACATTGCTTTTTTACCAATCCTCATAGACTTTGTTATGATGTGGTTCATTACAGAGGAATGGCAGAACCGGATCCAACCCAGGAATATGGACTGAGATTACTAATTGAGGACTACCCTTATGCAAATGACGGGCTACTCATATGGTCTGCAATTGAGAAACTAGTCAGGACATACGTGAAATATTACTATCCTGATCCAAGTGTAGTTCAATTCGATAATGAACTTCAGGCCTTTTACAACGAATTCATCAATGTCGGCCATGCTGACATCTCTCAAGCTCATTGGTGGCCGCAACTCTCGACTCCAGATGAACTCATATCCCTTCTCACCACCATTTTATGGACTGTAACAGCTAAACACGCGGCACTGAATTTCGGGCAATATCACTACGGTGGATACATACCAGTTAGGCCGCCATTTATGCGTAGATTAGTGCCTAAGGAGGGGGATGTTAATTATCCGAAATTTCTGGTAGATCCACAGGGATATTTCTTGTCTGCATTGCCAAGTTTGCCTCAAAGCACATATTTTATGTCTGTACTTGATATACTCTCCACACACTCTAGTGTAGAGGAATACATTGGCGATAGGAAAGACCTTTCCACATGGTCAGCTGACACAGAGATTCTTGAGGCTTTTTACAGTTTTTCAATGGAGATAAAAAAGATTGAGAAAGAGATTGAGAGGAGGAATTCTGATCCTAAGCTGAGGAATAGATGCGGTCCTGGAATTTCACCTTATGAATCTCTAATGCCAAGCTCTGGTCCTGGTGTTACTGGAAGAGGCGTTCCTAATAGTATATCAATGTGATTGTAAGAGGAAGAATACACCTAAAAAGCTATCAAGAAAGAAGAATTTGGTTTTTTTTTTTTTTTTTCCAAGTTAATTGCATAAGAGACCTATATTTTTAATATGTAAATAAAATAAGAATTCAACGGTACTCATATTTGCTTGTTGAATTTGCTGACGTGTGATAGACCTAAAGATAAGGATATATAAATAATGGTAATTTTGTTTTGAGGATGTGGTAACGTTGAATGGCTGCATCTAGATTGGACTTAGGATTTTATATCAAAGCCCAAATCCATACCTAAAAACAAATATTAGGTGGGCCAGGACGTTTGGATGACAATTATATTGCTTCATGGCTGAGCATTTATTGTATTTAAATTTGTTTATTTGTTTGTGATTAACGAAGTCCACTTGGTGGACATGTTCAATTGGTGGTATTCAGGTCTGCATAATTGATCAGCTATATGCAGCTCCTTCAAATTTAGCATAATTTCTGATTCTTTTGTTGATTTGTCTAGAAAATTGGGTTTAGTACTAAAAGTTTCAATTGAGAGAAGTTAATCAAACATAAATAGTAGTAACAAATTCGGGTTAATCATTGTTAGATGAGCACAAAATGCGTTAGTTTTTTTTTTTTTTTTTTTTTTTTTTTTAGATGCACCTATGTAGCAATTTATAGTTATCATTTGTGAGAAATAAATAAAAGGCTCTCAACAATCTCCAGATGAAAGTTGCTTAAATTTTGAAATTAGACTTACCAAGTTCTGAGTACATATCAAGAGCTATACATTATACGTACAACAATTTGACAAGCATCGGAACACCCTTGGAATACGGCAGTACAATAAAATTAGAAAACATGGAATGTAGCTCCCATGGCTTACTGTAGCATTCCGGAGTCGGCTTTCTACACTTGAATAAAACTTGCAAGCATCTCATATACAAAATGCAAAGAAATAAAGTGTTAATATTTTCCCATGTCGGATTCTACTTATCACAACATTCTTGTTCCCATTTCTAATCGCCTATGCTTTTTAAATGTAAGCTTATATTGTTTCAATGTAGGACAAACTACAACACTCTATAACCTTCAAGATTTTTATTATACAAAAAAAAAAAAAAAAAAAGAATAGTAAGACTACACTTAGCATTACGTCAAGGCAAATCATATATGTCGATGATAGTTTACACATTTTATTATTAGTGTGACAACTCATTATGAATTTTATTATTCTGATGTTAATTGTGTAATAATAACACTAATAGACTTCTGATGGAATGCTAGTTCACCTTTTTTTTTTTTTTCTAGGCAAAACACATTCTGCACTCCCTGATTTTTTTTTTCATCAAAACTGCAATTGGTCCTATGATCAATTTTTTAAACACATTGAGTACTTAATCTTTTCATTTTAATATTATTAGCTCCAAATTCGAGTTTATTTTATATCTATGTAACAAGCTTTATTAAATAACATGACCAATAATATTTTAGTATGTAACACAATTTCAGAAAATTCTTGGATAAGAAAACAGATTTTCTAGAAGTGTCAATTTTACAGTTTCAAGTAATAAAACCATGTAATTTTTAAATTATTTGGAAATGTTTGTTTCACAATTCCATCTCTGAATGGAGTGTATTACACCTACGTAAAAGGTAGATCGAGTTTGGAGGTAATAATATTAAAATAAAAAGATAAGGTGCTCAATGTTTTCAAAAAATTGATCAGAGAGCGAATTATAATTTTGACATAAGATCAGTAGGCTCAGGATATGTTTTGCCTTTTTTTTATATATATATATGAGAAATCCTAGCTCACCTTAGTTGAACCTACATCTTTAACTATGTATTTTTTATCAGTTTAAGGACTACCCCGAGTATGAAAACTATGGTGATTTAATTTGTAGATTATTTTATTGAGAAATTATTTAAATATTATAAATTGAAATTTAAATAAACTTCTAGGAAATCATTTTCGTGAATATAATCATACTTACAAGAATAATTAATTAAGTAGTCGTTTGGTTTCATCTATTTTATTAGTTTTTATTTTATTTTATTTTTAGGTTCGTCTATTCTATTAGTTAGTTCTCTCAAAATAAATTTCATTCCCAAAAAGCACATTTAACAGGAAAATTATCAAATTTTTTGTTACAAATATCTACGGCCACAATTTTATAGCAACTACTACTTTTTTGCTACTAAATATGCTTTATGGCAGCCACTTTTGAATATCACTATTAAATATGCTTTTTGGAAGGAACAAACTAGTTGCTGCTACAAAGTTATAGCAGTAGGTATTTGTAACAAAAAAATTGATATAATTTTACTGCTAAATATATTTTTGATAGCAACTTATAGATTTTGTTATTAAATATGTTTTTGGACAACGAAATTTATTTTACTACTAATTTTTTTTATTGCTAAATCTAGTATCTGTTATAGTGATAGTACACGATAAAATTAACAAAATAATTAGAAAATTTACACGTTATAAGATTTCATGTCAAAAAGCATTTAATTTAATAATTAAATTAAAAAATGAACAAACATTTAAAAAAAAATTGACACAATTTTAAAAGTATATGACTGCTTTTAAAATTTCGAATTTGATTAAATATGACTAAAGTTTGAACAATTCAACTTTTTTTCTTTTTCATGCAATAATATTTGTTACGCATCCTAATCATATATAATCTCCAATGGATAAATATAAACTCCAAACATTTTTTAAAAAATCTTGACAATCTTAATAGTATATGACTACATTTATATAATCAAAACTTCAAATTTGGTCAAGTACGACTAATCTTCAATAATTTAATATGGTTTGACTCGGTTACTTATTCTCTTGCAGTTCAGTTTGCAATTTGTATTGTTTATGTCTATTTATTTTCGGTTTGGTTCGGTTATCCAATTGAAATGATAGATATGGATTATATAGAATAACCCTATTCGACTTCCATGTTTAAATTCTGCCAATTATAAGTTAGAATCGGAAGAGTTATCAATTAAAATTTATGAGAAGTAAGGCCGAGCATAGAAGCCCACCATCAACACAGCACAGCAAGCCCAATGAAGACATAAGGCAGGAGGCAAGAAAGGCAAGAAAAGGCAGGCGTGAGGAATAAAGCTGAGGTGGCAAAGTTTGTTATTTTTGCCAACTAATCTAACAGACTTCCCGCCTAATTTTCCCTCTCTTTTTCATCTTCAATTTTGTATTTGTCCCTCTATAAATAGATGTATAATTCAGCTTGTAACATGATGAAAAGTAATAAGCAATAAAAGCAATTTCAATTACATTATCAGCAGATACTTAATGTTGTTTTTCAACTCTTGTAAGCATTGAATAAGCCTTATTTAAAGAAGGCAGTGGATCCATAAGGAGAATCTGATTCTTCACATGCTCGTAATTATCATTCAGTCCCATCAGAAATTGAATAAGCCTGTCTTCTTCCTGTAAATCTGAAATCCTCTTAAATGCGTTACAAGCACAGTTATGTGAGACTCCAAAGTGACACATGGGATTCGGTCTCAACAAATTAAGCTCATTCCACAACCTCTTGAGCTTTGTATAATACTGCATCACAGACATATTACCTTGAGTGAAGAGACTGATGCTACTCTTTATTTGATAAAGCAGAGGGCCATTGCTATCACCGAAACACTGTTCTAATTCCTGCCACAAGTCTCTTGCTGTTTCTGCATAAAGAAAATCTTCACATAATTCTTTAGACATAGAATTGAGAATCCACGATGATACTAAGCAGTCAATTTTCTCCCATCTTTCATACTCTGGTGTGTCTGCTTCTGGCTTGAGATTATCTTCAAGAATGTACTTCAACTTTTCTTTAGCTGTTAAAGCTCTTCTAATGGCTCTGCTCCATGGCAGATAATTTGTCCCTGTAAGCACTGCATTGACCAGAGAAATACCTGCATTTTCCGGCTGATTTATCTGCACAGTCCGGTTGCTCTGCTCTCCTTCATTATTGTTAGCAGCAGCTTCTTCTTCATGAAATACCTCATAACGATTTGCATTTCTTCTCACCATGGATCTGATACCATGAGAAAACGATTGAAACAAGAAATTGCTTTTATTGCTTATTACTTTTCATCATGTTACAAGCTGAATTATACATCTATTTATAGAGGGAGAAATACAAAATTGAAGATGAAAAAGAAAGGGAAAATTAGGCGGGAAGTCTGTTAGATTAGTTGGCAAAAATAACAAACTTTGCCACCTCAGCTTTATTCCTCACGCCTGCCTTTTCTTGCCTTTCCTGCCTCCTGCCTTATGTCTTTATTGGGCTTGTTGTGCTGTGTTGATGGTGGGCTTCTATGTTGGGCCTTTCTTCTCAGTTAGCAAAATCGGACTGAATAGGTTAAATACAAATCCACATTCAGTCGTGTTGGTTTGACTAAAGGAAACCATTTTGGTGAAAAGAAATCCGGTTGGATCAAGAAAAAGATTAAAGCATTTCATTTTAACTAAAAAAAGGTGTATTATGAAATATTTGGGATATTTTACAACTTTTATAAGTTTTATTTACATATTTATATATGGATATATTTTTTTATAAGTTTTATCTTCCAAATTTGGACAGCTTGTGGGATTTGGGAATGATTTTATGTTAAACAAATGATTTAACCTTGTGCAATGCTTAATATCAACGGACCGCAAACACTTTCCGGATTCTGTTAAAGTAGACATACATGGGAATTCTTTGTTTGTGGACATTCTCGAACAGCCGGTTAGTGGTGATATAGATGACTTATTCAGTTTAGCTCCTCCTTCCGCTGACTGTGATTCTGGCTCAGAGACTAGTGCTGCCGCTCCCTTGACTGACACTGTGGTCCCGTCAACAATTCCCACGAATGGCGCGATCTCCCCCACCCAACCTGGTGCAATTTTTATACCTGATGCAGTCCGGAAATCAGGAAGGAAAATACTTCAAGATGGTGATGTTGGCTCTCCCATTTCATTACCTAATAGCTGTGATAATAGTGTCGATATTGCCAATACAAACCTCAGAAATTGGAAATCAGCAACAGGTCAGGCGACTAAAGACGTCAACAGTAGAGAGGTGGATGAGACATGGAAATTGGGTAAGTCTCTTGGTATTGTCAACGATATTGATAGCATGGTTGTCAAAGATAAATTAGGTAAACTTATTACTGCTTAGTAGTTTTTGTTCTCTTCTTCCGGGGGTTTTTTCTTGTGTTTTATGGATTTGTCTTTTAAATTGGGTGGGGTTGAGTTTCGCTATCCCTCAGACTGCTATGGATTTTTTCTTCCAATGGTCAGGTTGTTTCAAGAATGCTCGCCACAGGTTATTCTATCAATCGCTATGGATGTTCATCTGCTGGGAAATATGGAAACGGCAAAACCGCGCCATTTTTAATGATTGCCACGATTCCAGAGACTTGCTTTATTCTTGTATTTATCACACTTGGTGTTTTGTTCGTTTCAAATCTAGGTGTTTAAATTTCACTGCTTCGGATGTAATTATTCACCATGAACTTTTGCTATTGTACTTTTTTGACCTTTTCTCAAGGTCCATTAATGATATTTTTCCGAGTTGTCGTGGAGTAGGAGTCCTAAATGTGCCAACTTAGTTGGGATGTTTTGCCTTCCCCTACCTTCAATCCGCGCTACTTATCAAAAAAAAAAAAAAAAATTATAAACTTATATTGAACAATAATATTTTTTTAAAAATAATCGAACTAAAAACTGTAAACTTCACATGTTTTGTATTCGGCTGGGTGTTAATATATAATATATAGCACACCATTGTTGACAAATTTTGAATCGCGGATTGGACTTGATGAACTGGAATCCAAATATGTGTTAGATTAAAATTAACTTAAATCAATATCTATCCTGACTTAATTTAAATTATTTAACCAACAAATTAACCAATCCAATCTACATTATACACTAAAATGGCTACCTAAATACTTGAACAACCTCACGAAAAACCATATGTAATGATGCATTTGTGCGACTAATTAAGTTATATCGGTTGTTTGCTCTTTAATTAGAAATATATATTTCTACGAGATAAAACTTGTCATGAAATTTATTATTTGTAAAATGGAACTAATTAAAATGGATATGCTTTAATTTAATTAGTCATTTCCGTTGAAATTTGTTTTGGCAAAAAGTGATCGAATGTACAATATGTTGTCTTATAGAGCCAATCCTCTCATCTAATCAAAGAGCTTAGCAAATGTTCCATTTTAACATGTCTATCATTTGATTATATATATGTTTTCAAGCTTATAAAATATTTCTACCGTAAACTTTAATTTTCATAATTGCAAAGTTTTCTAGTTTGAATAAATGGCAGAATCGATAATTGAGGAAATTCGTAGGGATTTAGCCAAACCATGCATTAATACATTCTACTAGCCTAATTATCTATTCGATCTGATACCATATGCAGAATAATCTTTCAATAAAAAAACCATAGAAAGTAAAACTACAATTAAGTTGAAGCATTTGATAGAGTATATATATTTTATATGCAATTGTAATATTATAATCTGTATAGGACTCTAATTGTAATTATTCCCTTATACACATACTATATATTCAATGAATTGCCTTTCTACACTTTAGTAGAGAATTCCACAAACCGTAAATCTATCTTGGTGTCAGAGCCCCATAAGGGCTTAAAAAGCCAAAACCCTACCTTCAAAGAGCCGAAACCCTAACTTAAACATCCCTCACCGATTTCATGGCTACCGTCGGTTCTTCAACAATCTCGTCGGCCACTTCCTCCACGACTGAGTCGATCGGCGTAGGAGGCGTGGCAACACCCACTTTTTCCCATCAACTACCATTGAAACTCGATTAAACTAACTATGTGCTCTAGAGAATATTGATTACGCCTATGCTTGCAGGGTGTGGACTGATCGGCCATGTTGATGGAACAACACCAATTCCGGCCGAAAAAATTAGTGAACAATGATGTTAATCCTCTTTATCAAGTGTGGTTTCAGAAGGACCAGCAGGTACTTAGCTGGATTCTAAACTCAATCTCTCCTTCAATTCTTCCCAAAGTTATCGGTGTCAAAATGGCTCGAGAAACCTAGGTAAAATTAGAGAACGCATACTTGTCAAGTTCAAGGGCTCAGGTACGAGACTTAAAACAACAACTTCATTCCTTGGCAAAGGCTAATTCCAAATCAATTTCAGACTATATGCAACGCTCAAAATTAATTTCAGACCAATTAGCGTCTTTACAATATGTAGTTTCAGAAAAAGACTTGGTTGATGCTATTTTAGATGGACTTCGAGGTCCTTTTAGAGATGTTTGTCATACGTTTGGATCACGTACCATCTCGATTGATGATTTATTTGGGTTATTGTTGACGGAGGAGCGTCACATAAAGAAAGAAAAATCTTCGTCAGAAGAGCTGAATGTGCCGACAACTCACTACACAGCGAGGCAGCGTAGTTCGGGTGCCCTCGAGAGAGGCCATGGATGCCACCAACAGGGGTATCAAGGCCAGTCCGGCCAGTCTTATCGACAACAACAGCAGCAGTTGTCTTTTAGTTAGTTCCATTAGCCGTCCTTCGGCCAGAATCAGTTTTTCGGATCACAGTTTGCACGGCAACAACAGGGTCAGCAAACTCAGTCGGCACCAGTTGATGTGTCGACAGTTACTTACCACAATTGCAGAGGTTTGGGACACTATGCACGCCAATGCCCTTCCCCAAAGTTTAACCAATAGCGGAACCAAAATTCCCCAACATCTAATCATACCACCATCAACCCAACCGATTCCTCTTGGATCATCGATAGCGGAGCCACACACCACCTTAATACGGATTTGGGACAGCTACACTTGCACTCAGAATACTCCGATCCTGAAGAGGTTCACTTAGGTAATGGTTCCTATCTTCCTATAGCACATGTTGGATCTTCCTTTATTAATACGTCTGTTACTCCATTGAAATTATCAAAAGTCTTGCATGTTCCAGCTTCTCATTCTAATTTAATTTCTATTAGTGCTCTAACCCGTGCTAATGATGTCTCTGTTGAATTTTTTTATTCTTATTTTGTTGTAAAGGACCTGATTTCCAAATACGTGATTCTTCGAGGCCAGAATATGAATGGCTTGTACGCTCTTCCACTAGTGTTCAGTCTCCTATTCAGTCTCATCTCACATCGTTAGCCACCTGGCATGCACGGCTTGGTCATCCAGCTCTTCCAGTAGTCAGTCAAATTTTGAGTCATAGTAATATTCGTTTTGTGTCTAGTAGGGATTGCATTATTTGTTCTAGTTGTGCGGTCAGTAAGAGTCATAAGTTGCCGTTTTCTTTATTTGATTCTGTTGTTGATGGACCTCTAGATTTAATTTGTTCTGACTTATGGGGTCCTGCCCCAATTTGAATCTTATGATGGCTTTTCTTATTATCTGCTCTTTTATGATCACTTTAGCAAATACTTTTGGATTTATTTCTTGAAATATAAATCTGAGGTGTTGAGTACCTTTATTAAATTTCGTTCCGTGGTTAAGAAATTTTTTGGAATTTCTATTAAGGTCTTCCATTGTTATTGTGGGGGGGAATTCATTGCTATGAAATCTTATTTGAATGAAAATGGTACTCAACATAAAATGCCATGTCCATATACCCCTAAACAAAATGGGGCAGCAAAAAGAAAACATTGTCATGTTGTTGAGATGTGTCTGTCCTTATTGCACCGTGCCAAATTAACCATGGAATTTTGGATGTATGCCTTTGATACTGCTGTATACTAATAAATAAAATGACTTCACCTATTCTTAATTCTTCTACACCGTATTACACTTTGTTTCAACATCATCCAGATTATTCTCTCTTATGTGTGTTTGGCTGTCTTTGTTATCCGTGGTTGCGTCCATACTCGTTCAATAAACTCAATTTTCGATCTCGAAAGTGTATTTTTCTGGGTTATAGTAAATTGCATAAGGGATATAGATGTTTTGATCCAGTGCCCAAGAAATTCTTTATCTCACGCCATGTTGTTTTTTATGAGCAGGTTGTGAGCGGACGACGCGTTTTCGACGGGACGCGGGACTCCCTTTCGGAAGGGGCGCCTCGATTTCGGGCGGGGCCCTCCCTCGCATGGGGTTTTTGGTTTGGAAATTCGTTTTTTGGAAAAGCGGATTGTTTTGAAAAAGAATCGAGACCTAAATCTCGATAAAAAGTATAGGAGTCGCCACCCGGCTCTGCTCAATCGGGAAATTACAGTGTAATTGAACCAAAGCGGGAACTGCCACACTTTTCAGAGATCTAGGTTCGGACAAGTCCTTTATTTCGTGTCTAATTTAAATATTATTGCCAATGTTCTATTTACGACACTTTAAATTTCTAAAGATTGATTTTCATTAAATAATACACGCAGCGCGCATACGAAATAATAATACAACATAAAAAGTAAAAAAAATAAATATTTAAGAGCTTACAACCCAATCGAAAGAAAAATAAAACTCTCGCCTCACTGATACAACCGCCTAGAATACACGAGAATCTAAAAAAAATTTACAACCGCCTAAATACACGATTTAATTGTATTGAAATACAAATAAAATAGAAAATTAAAATAAAATAAGGCTGCAAAACAGAGGTTAGCACAATTTATACAGCACGCCATAAATAGGACTCAAGTAGACAGAATTGGGAAACTACGATTTGGGGTCATGCAATTGGGGGTAACCGGGTTGGCCCGGTCGGCCGGTCCGGTTAGACCTGGAAAACCATTTTGAAACGTCCCTGTATTTTTGGTTTTGTGAGAAAATCGTTTTTGAAAATATTTTTCCGTTTTATTTTAACTTAGCATGCAAAGTGGGTCGGTTTTCGGGAGAACCAGGTCTCCGTCGTGGAATTGTTCTAAATGCAATTTTACCGAAAAATAAATCTAAGGTCGTGATTGTTAGAGATTGTGCCCTAAGCCAATGTTGTATTATGTAAACAATCTTCTTAAGTCATTAATAAAGACTTATTTTATCATATATATTTGTATGTTAGTATTTATGATAATGTATCCATGAATTAATTGTGTAATTCTAAATTTCCCTAGTCGATTGTTATTATGGGAATAATAACAAACTAAGACTAGTGTGAGTGATAATGGATATTCATAAGATGAATATAGTGTATACAGATACAGATTATACTCACGGGCAATGTGTTAGAGAACATGTTGCTGGAGACCCACTATAAGATCAAGTTCATGGTCACGTGTCACAACTGATCTTGATTATAGTAGTGTCATCAGCTGATTCCTTTGACCTGAGGTCACCATGGATTCCGAGATGAACTCATGTTGTGCTTTGACGCAGTCAAACGCTGCTTGTAACAGAGTAGTTATAAAGGCTGTGGTTGGGTGCAATGTGACTCATGCTTAGGGATGTGAGTGACAGATATGGGATTTTGTCCCTCTCTAACAAGAGAGCGATATCACTGGGCCCCTCGATAAGTAAGACTGTTAAATGCATGGCCGTGCTCAAATAATTGATAAGAGTATCAATTGATTTGTCTGAACAGTTTACTTTGAGATCGAGAAAGCATATGATTAATTATATAAGATTGACAAGTGTACCATGTCTTATAATTAATCTTGATATCAAAGAGACAAAAGGGAATATGACATTCTATAAATAGGTATTGGATCATTCCAATCATATTAATTGGGTAGTCGTAATGGCTTGCTAGAGTCCGCTTGTGACCTATAAGGACATTATGGTAATTTCCTTATTGCCAATTAATATGATCCTATGGGGTCACACACAAGAGCAAAATGAAGTTCATCTTATCGGGTATAAATTATTATTGGATAATAATTTATGAATGAGAAAGAGAATAAATATATATAGTGATATATATTTATGTATGTATATATAAATATTAATGTGATTAATATTGCATAAAGTATGCTACATATTATAATTAAATTATATGGAGATATAATTAATTATAATATTATATATACATATATGTATCATGGAGAATTGATTTGATTTAATGTTAATTGAGAATTAATATTAAATTGTGTGGGTTAATATATAATTATAACTAATAGGTGTATTAGGTTATAATTATAATTAACTATTTAGGTTAACTATTTAAGGAAACAATTAACCTAAACCTAATACAACTCTACACTCATAATACACTAAGGATTCGGCCACCACACCAAAAAAGAAAGGGGCAGCCGAAATCCTCCTCTCCAACATATAGAAAATTTGATTTTCTGCCTCTCTCTCTCAATTCAAGGAAACCGTTTTCTTGTATCCCGGCGCTAGCACGCGGTGGACGTATTGCTCCGTGTGGATCAACCGTAGAGGGAAGCAATTTTGGTTCCTTTTTGATCCAATTCTATAAGAACTAAGAGGTAATTCTTTAACCCTTCCTTCCAATTCAATGCAATATACATGGATCCTTGGCGGGGATTAATCCTTTTCTTTCCGCTGCGTATTTGTTTTGTGTGATTAAATCCCCTACAGTGGTATCAGAGCCACTTGTATTTTGATTGAATTGGATTTATGTTTTGATTGGATCAAAATTGCATGTTAGGGTTTGTATGATTTTGATTGGATCAAAATTGTAGTTAGGAGTTTGTATATTTTATTTAGGGTTCTATGTTATTGTGAATAACAAAATAAAATTTGATTTTATTGATTAATCATTGTGAATGATTTTATGTTAATGATTTGGAATGTTTAAGGGGTTTTTGGAATCATGAATTTGATTCATGGGTTTTTATTGAAATTGTTTCAATTCAATTTAATTAAAAAAAAAAAAAAAAAAAGTAATATGCTACTGTTCGTATTCTGGGCATAATGCCCAGAATACCTTTTTTGTTTGGCCGCAAATTGCAATTGCAATTTGCAATTGCAATTTGCAATTGCCGTGCTGCGTAAGCAGCATGCTGCTTACGCAGCATGGGCTGCGCGCAGTATGCGCAGCCCGGCGAGCCTGCTGTCCGACAGTTTTTTAAACCCTTTTTCGTTTTAAGTGTAGAAAATTGTTTTCTGCATATTTACGAATTTTTCCAAATTAATTAATTCTAAATACAATGTGATTGTATTTTACCACTTTGAACCCTAAATATTTTAGATATAAAATTATTGTTGATAATTTTATGCATGGTGTTATGGTATGGTTTTGGACCCCGTGGATGTTTTATTTTATTTATTATGGTTTTATATAAATACGACCTGCGAGTCGTTTGTATTTATGTAAATTTTAATTTTAATTTTACTAGATAAATTGTATAGGATGCAATTTATGATATGTAAAATTTATTTTACTAGAAAAATTGTATAGGTTGCAATTTTTTGTAAAATATAAATCCATGAGATGGTGCTTAGAAGCAAAGACGTGGAGGCGGATCCAAGAGGCGGTGCAATGACCATGTGATGGATGCTACCACCTAGGATATGACCTTGTTGATTTTCATATTGGCCTATGAAAATCAATGTAGATTTAAACCATACCATAACACGGTTCGAGTCATATGCATGCTTTATTTTATTTAGATGCCATGTGATGCCATGCTAGATATTCTATATGCATGCTAGACAATTGTATGCCATAAGATGCCATGCTAATTAATATTAACAAAAGTATGATTAATATTAATGCCATTAAATTGTATATGATACAATTAACTCACAGGAATTAATAAACCCTAAATAAACTTATGAAGTTTATATTTTTGCCACCCAATTACGTATAACACTAGTCAAGTACTATGTTCGCATCATGGTAGCCACGCCAAAGCGGGTACGCATGTTGTGACCTTAGCGAAGCGATAATATGAGAAATGGTGATTCTCATTGTGTTGTAATTGGTTTAACAAGGGTTAATCAAAATGGTGCTTTGAACCCGAGGCAAAGATGAGATGAGTAACATGCAAATTAAATATGATATATGATATCATGCATCTCATAAATTAAAAGAGTTACATAATGATGTAATTGACATGGTGATGTCTACCGAAATTATATTTAATCATAGGGACATGCCAAAGCAGTGCTATGGTTAAGTATGGATTTTGGGTCTTTTACCCACTTAAATATTTTAAAGGGTTTTATAATTTTAGTGGGAGTTTAATTCTCTTATGTAATTAACTTTGCATATATTTTCTGTTGTAGATAAATGGCCAACACAAGCAATCCCGGTTCTATTCGATCTATCCTTGAGAAGGAAAAACTGAACGGAACCAATTACCTAGATTGGTATCGCAACTTGAGAATTGTTCTCAAGCAAGAGCGAAAGCTGTATGTTCTGGATGGGCCTTTGCCCGCTAACCCTCCACCCACCACAGCTTCAAGAGCTGAAAAGGATGCTTTTCACAAGCATCAAAACGATCAGATTGATGTACAATGCCTGATGCTCGCATCAATGATTCCGGAACTTCAGAAGGATCTGGAAACATTTGAGGCATATGAGATGTCTCAAGAGCTTAAGGAAATGTTCCAAAAGCAAGCGAGAAGGGAAAGGTATGAGACCTTGAGATCTTTGGTTGGGTGCAAAATGATCGAAGGGAGTTCGGTTAGTGCCCATGTTCTGAAGATGAAAGGGTACATTGATCAGTTGGAGAGGCTTGGTTCGCCACTCAGACCTGAGTTGGCAACGGATTTGATCCTTAATTCTCTTCCTGAGAGTTACTCCCATTTTGTCATGAATTATCACATGAATGATATGGACAAAACGGTCAGCGAACTGCATGGGATGCTGAAAAACGCTGAAGTAACGATAAAAGAGAAGCCAAGCTCCAAAGGGATCCATATGGTGCAAAAGGGTAGGATTCAGAAGAAGAAGGGTAAAGCAAACAAACCCAAAGAGTTTGGGAAGGATGCAAAGAAGCCCAAAGCTGTTACCAAGGCAAAGCCTCCAAAGGAAGGCACATGCCATTTCTGCAATCAGCCTGGTCATTGGCGCAGAAATTGCAAGCTTTATTTGGAGGACTTGAGGAAGAAGAGAGGCGGTGAGACCGCTAATCAAGGTATTTATGTTATTGAAATATTTCATTCTACTTCTGTTTCTACTTCGTGGGTATTAGATACCGGTTGTGGTTCTCACATTTGTATGAATGTGCAGGGGCTTAAAGGAAGTAGAAAGCTCAAGAAGGGCGAAGTAGAATTCCATGTGGCGAATGGAGCTAAAGTTGCTGCTTATGAAGTCGGTCGCTACGAGCTCAAGTTGCCAAGTGGACTTGTTCTTTCTTTGAATAATTGTTATTTTGTTCCTAATTTGTCTAGGAACATCATTTCTATTTCATGTTTGGACAAGGAAGGATTTAAATGTGTTATTGAGAATAATCACTTACTGCTTTTCAATAAAGACTTGTTTTATGCAAATGCGGATTGACATGATGGTCTTTATTTGTTGAACCTTAGTGAAGGTTATAATGAGCATGTATATAACATAAATACCAAAAGGATAAGAACAAATGTTGTGAATCCTACTTATCTCTGGCACTGTCGTCTAGGACACATTAATGAGAAACGCATTTCAAAACTCCATAAAGATGGAATTTTGGGTCTAGATGTTTTTGAAACATATGACACTTGCGAGTCTTGTTTAATGGGTAAGATGACCAAGAGTCCCTTTACTGGTCACAGTGAAAGGGCTAGTGACTTATTAGAACTCATACATACAGATGTATGTGGGCCTATGAGCACAACTGCTAGAGGTGGTTTTCAATACTTCATTACGTTCACTGATGATTTCAGTAGATATGGTTATCTATATCTAATGAAGCATAAGTCGGAATCCTTTGAAATGTTCAAAGCCTTCCAAAATGAAGTACAAAACCAACTTGGCAAGACAATTAAAGCACTTAGATCTGATCGAGGTGGTGAATATTTGAGCCAAGACTTTGACGATCATCTTAGAAAGTGTGGGATTGTCTCACAACTAACTCCTCCTGGTACACCACAGTGGAATGGTGTGTCTGAGAGGAGGAACCGTACTTTATTGGATATGGTTCGGTCGATGATGAGTCAAACAAATCTTCCTCTATCCTTTTGGGGATATGCACTTGAAACAGCGGCATTCACACTGAACCGAGTTCCATCAAAAGCAGTTGAAAAGACACCATATGAGATATGGGTTGGTAAGAGACCAAATTTGTCTTTTCTCAAGATTTGGGGTTGCGAAGCTTATGTGAAATACTTGATTTCAGATAAGTTAGCACCAAAATCTGTGAAGTGCAATTTTGTTGGTTATCCAAAAGAAACTAAAGGTTATTTCTTTTACAATCCTAGTGAAAACAAAGTGTTTGTTGCTAGGAATGGTACATTCCTGGAAAAAGAGTTTATTTCCAAAGGAATCAGTGGGAGTAAAGTACACCTACAAGAAAATATGGATAACCAAGTTGAAAGTGAGTTTCAAATGGAACAATCTGATTCACAAGAAGTTGTTGAGTCAGAACCGATAACACAAGTCCAACGTAGATCAAGTAGAGTTCGTCATGAGCCCGAGAGATATGGATTTCTCGTCACGAACGAAAATGATCTGATTCTGTTAGAAGAGAATGAACCTTCCACGTACATGGAAGCTGTCTCTAATTCAGAATCTGAAAAATGGCTTGATGCTATGAAGTCAGAAATTCAATCCATGGACGACAACAAAGTATGGACTTTGGTTGATCTCCCAAAGGGTGCTAAAGCAATAGGGCACAAATGGGTTTTCAAGTTGAAAACGGACATGGATGGGAATATTCAGACTTATAAAGCAAGGTTAGTGGCAAAGGGTTACCGACAAGTTCATGGTATAGACTATGACGAAACCTTTTCGCCAGTAGCTATGATCAAGTCCATCAGAATTCTTATTGCCATAGCAGCATATTATGACTATGAAATATGGCAAATGGATGTCAAAACAGCTTTCCTAAATGGAAACCTTGTTGAGGATGTGTACATGACACAACCTGAAGGTTTTGTCGATCCAAAGAATCCTGATAAAGTATGCAAGCTTCAAAAGGCCATTTATGGTTTGAAGCAGGCATCAAGAAGTTGGAATCATTGTTTTGATGAATCAGTCAAAAAGTTTGGTTTCATCAAAAACGAAGATGAGCCTTGTGTGTACAAGAAGTTCAGTGGGAGTAATATAGTTTTCCTAGTTCTATATGTCGATGACATATTGTTAATAGGAAATCACATTCCTACCTTGCAAGAAGTAAAATCTTGGCTAGGAAAGTGTTTTTCTATGAAAGACTTGGGTGAGGCAGCCTACATTCTTGGAATAAAGATCTATAGAGATAGATCTAAGAGATTGATAGGTTTGAGCCAGAGTACATACATTGACAAAATACTGAAAAGGTTCAGTATGGATCAATCAAAGAAAGGAAATGTTCCTATTGGGCAAGGGATAAAGCTTAGTCGTAAGCAATGTCCTGTGACAGTTGAAGAACGTCAGCGCATGGACAGGATTCCTTATGCGTCAGCTATAGGATCTATCATGTATGCCATGGTATGTACTCGGCCAGATGTCTCTTTTGCTTTGAGCATGACAAGTAGATATCAGTCTGATCCAGGTGATAGTCACTGGACTGCTGTCAAGAGTATTCTTAAGTACCTGAGAAGAACTAAAGATACATTCTTGATATATGGAGGCTCGGACGAAGATCTTGTTGTAAATGGTTACACGGATGCAAGTTTCCAAACTGATCAAGATCAGATGCAGTCACAGTCTGGGTATGTGTTCATTCTGAATGGAGGTGCGATAAGTTGGAAGAGTTCTAAGCAAAGCACGATAGCTGCATCTACAACAGAAGCCGAGTATATTGCTGCATCAGATGCAGCCCAAGAGGCTGTTTGGATCAAGAAGTTCATCGAAGAACTTGGTGTCGTTCCTAGCATAGTGAATCCTGTGAGCCTCTTGTGTGACAACAATGGGGCAATATCACTTGCTAAGGAACCTAGTGTGTCACAGAAATCCAAACATATACTTCGGCGTTTTCACTACATAAGAGAAGTCATCTCAAGAGGAGATGTGAAGATATGCAAAGTTGCGTCTGAAGACAATGTTGCCGATCCACTAACAAAAGCTCTTTCACAAGCTGTACATGATGGTCATGCTAGGTCCATGGGTATTAGATACATTTGAAGATTGGACTTAGGGCAAGTGGGAGATTGTTAGAGATTGTGCCCTAAGCCAATGTTGGATTATGTAAACAATCTTCTTAAGTCATTAATAAAGACTTATTTTATCATATATATTTGTATGTTAGTATTTATGATAATGTATCCATGAATTAATTGTGTAATTCTAAATTTCCCTAGTCGATTGTTATTATGGGAATAATAACAAACTAAGACTAGTGTGAGTGATAATGGATATTCATAAGATGAATATAGTGTATACAGATACAGATTATACTCACGGGCAATGTGTTAGAGAACATGTTGCTGGAGACCCACTATAAGATCAAGTTCATGGTCACGTGTCACAACTGATCTTGATTATAGTAGTGTCATCAGCTGATTCCTTTGACCTGAGGTCACCATGGATTCCGGGATGAACTCATGTTGTGCTTTGACGCAGTCAAACGCTGCTTGTAACAGAGTAGTTATAAAGGCTGTGGTTGGGTGCAATGTGACTCATGCTTAGGGATGTGAGTGACAGATATGGGATTTTGTCCCTCTCTAACAAGAGAGCGATATCACTGGGCCCCTCGATAAGTAAGACTGTTAAATGCATGGCCGTGCTCAAATAATTGATAAGAGTATCAATTGATTTGTCTGAACAGTTTACTTTGAGATCGAGAAAGCATATGATTAATTATATAAGATTGACAAGTGTACCATGTCTTATAATTAATCTTGATATCAAAGAGACAAAAGGGAATATGACATTCTATAAATAGGTATTGGATCATTCCAATCATATTAATTGGGTAGTCGTAATGGCTTGCTAGAGTCCGCTTGTGACCTATAAGGACATTATGGTAATTTCCTTATTGCCAATTAATATGATCCTATGGGGTCACACACAAGAGCAAAATGAAGTTCATCTTATCGGGTATAAATTATTATTGGATAATAATTTATGAATGAGAAAGAGAATAAATATATATAGTGATATATATTTATGTATGTATATATAAATATTAATGTGATTAATATTGCATAAAGTATGCTACATATTATAATTAAATTATATGGAGATATAATTAATTATAATATTATATATACATATATGTATCATGGAGAATTGATTTGATTTAATGTTAATTGAGAATTAATATTAAATTGTGTGGGTTAATATATAATTATAACTAATAGGTGTATTAGGTTATAATTATAATTAACTATTTAGGTTAACTATTTAAGGAAACAATTAACCTAAACCTAATACAACTCTACACTCATAATACACTAAGGATTCGGCCACCACACCAAAAAAGAAAGGGGCAGCCGAAATCCTCCTCTCCAACATATAGAAAATTTGATTTTCTGCCTCTCTCTCTCAATTCAAGGAAACCGTTTTCTTGTATCCCGGCGCTAGCACGCGGTGGACGTATTGCTCCGTGTGGATCAACCGTAGAGGGAAGCAATTTTGGTTCCTTTTTGATCCAATTCTATAAGAACTAAGAGGTAATTCTTTAACCCTTCCTTCCAATTCAATGCAATATACATGGATCCTTGGCGGGGATTAATCCTTTTCTTTCCGCTGCGTATTTGTTTTGTGTGATTAAATCCCCTACAGTGGTATCAGAGCCACTTGTATTTTGATTGAATTGGATTTATGTTTTGATTGGATCAAAATTGCATGTTAGGGTTTGTATGATTTTGATTGGATCAAAATTGTAGTTAGGAGTTTGTATATTTTATTTAGGGTTCTATGTTATTGTGAATAACAAAATAAAATTTGATTTTATTGATTAATCATTGTGAATGATTTTATGTTGATGATTTGGAATGTTTAAGGGGTTTTTGGAATCATGAATTTGATTCATGGGTTTTTATTGAAATTGTTTCAATTCAATTTAATTAAAAAAAAAAAAAAAAAAAGTAATATGCTACTGTTCGTATTCTGGGCATAATGCCCAGAATACCTTTTTTGTTTGGCCGCAAATTGCAATTGCAATTTGCAATTGCAATTTGCAATTGCCGTGCTGCGTAAGCAGCATGCTGCTTACGCAGCATGGGCTGCGCGCAGTATGCGCAGCCCGGCGAGCCTGCTGTCCGACAGTTTTTTAAACCCTTTTTCGTTTTAAGTGTAGAAAATTGTTTTCTGCATATTTACGAATTTTTCCAAATTAATTAATTCTAAATACAATGTGATTGTATTTTACCACTTTGAACCCTAAATATTTTAGATATAAAATTATTGTTGATAATTTTATGCATGGTGTTATGGTATGGTTTTGGACCCCGTGGATGTTTTATTTTATTTATTATGGTTTTATATAAATACGACCTGCGAGTCGTTTGTATTTATGTAAATTTTAATTTTAATTTTACTAGATAAATTGTATAGGATGCAATTTATGATATGTAAAATTTATTTTACTAGAAAAATTGTATAGGTTGCAATTTTTTGTAAAATATAAATCCATGAGATGGTGCTTAGAAGCAAAGACGTGGAGGCGGATCCAAGAGGCGGTGCAATGACCATGTGATGGATGCTACCACCTAGGATATGACCTTGTTGATTTTCATATTGGCCTATGAAAATCAATGTAGATTTAAACCATACCATAACACGGTTCGAGTCATATGCATGCTTTATTTTATTTAGATGCCATGTGATGCCATGCTAGATATTCTATATGCATGCTAGACAATTGTATGCCATAAGATGCCATGCTAATTAATATTAACAAAAGTATGATTAATATTAATGCCATTAAATTGTATATGATACAATTAACTCACAGGAATTAATAAACCCTAAATAAACTTATGAAGTTTATATTTTTGCCACCCAATTACGTATAACACTAGTCAAGTACTATGTTCGCATCATGGTAGCCACGCCAAAGCGGGTACGCATGTTGTGACCTTAGCGAAGCGATAATATGAGAAATGGTGATTCTCATTGTGTTGTAATTGGTTTAACAAGGGTTAATCAAAATGGTGCTTTGAACCCGAGGCAAAGATGAGATGAGTAACATGCAAATTAAATATGATATATGATATCATGCATCTCATAAATTAAAAGAGTTACATAATGATGTAATTGACATGGTGATGTCTACCGAAATTATATTTAATCATAGGGACATGCCAAAGCAGTGCTATGGTTAAGTATGGATTTTGGGTCTTTTACCCACTTAAATATTTTAAAGGGTTTTATAATTTTAGTGGGAGTTTAATTCTCTTATGTAATTAACTTTGCATATATTTTCTGTTGTAGATAAATGGCCAACACAAGCAATCCCGGTTCTATTCGATCTATCCTTGAGAAGGAAAAACTGAACGGAACCAATTACCTAGATTGGTATCGCAACTTGAGAATTGTTCTCAAGCAAGAGCGAAAGCTGTATGTTCTGGATGGGCCTTTGCCCGCTAACCCTCCACCCACCACAGCTTCAAGAGCTGAAAAGGATGCTTTTCACAAGCATCAAAACGATCAGATTGATGTACAATGCCTGATGCTCGCATCAATGATTCCGGAACTTCAGAAGGATCTGGAAACATTTGAGGCATATGAGATGTCTCAAGAGCTTAAGGAAATGTTCCAAAAGCAAGCGAGAAGGGAAAGGTATGAGACCTTGAGATCTTTGGTTGGGTGCAAAATGATCGAAGGGAGTTCGGTTAGTGCCCATGTTCTGAAGATGAAAGGGTACATTGATCAGTTGGAGAGGCTTGGTTCGCCACTCAGACCTGAGTTGGCAACGGATTTGATCCTTAATTCTCTTCCTGAGAGTTACTCCCATTTTGTCATGAATTATCACATGAATGATATGGACAAAACGGTCAGCGAACTGCATGGGATGCTGAAAAACGCTGAAGTAACGATAAAAGAGAAGCCAAGCTCCAAAGGGATCCATATGGTGCAAAAGGGTAGGATTCAGAAGAAGAAGGGTAAAGCAAACAAACCCAAAGAGTTTGGGAAGGATGCAAAGAAGCCCAAAGCTGTTACCAAGGCAAAGCCTCCAAAGGAAGGCACATGCCATTTCTGCAATCAGCCTGGTCATTGGCGCAGAAATTGCAAGCTTTATTTGGAGGACTTGAGGAAGAAGAGAGGCGGTGAGACCGCTAATCAAGGTATTTATGTTATTGAAATATTTCATTCTACTTCTGTTTCTACTTCGTGGGTATTAGATACCGGTTGTGGTTCTCACATTTGTATGAATGTGCAGGGGCTTAAAGGAAGTAGAAAGCTCAAGAAGGGCGAAGTAGAATTCCATGTGGCGAATGGAGCTAAAGTTGCTGCTTATGAAGTCGGTCGCTACGAGCTCAAGTTGCCAAGTGGACTTGTTCTTTCTTTGAATAATTGTTATTTTGTTCCTAATTTGTCTAGGAACATCATTTCTATTTCATGTTTGGACAAGGAAGGATTTAAATGTGTTATTGAGAATAATCACTTACTGCTTTTCAATAAAGACTTGTTTTATGCAAATGCGGATTGACATGATGGTCTTTATTTGTTGAACCTTAGTGAAGGTTATAATGAGCATGTATATAACATAAATACCAAAAGGATAAGAACAAATGTTGTGAATCCTACTTATCTCTGGCACTGTCGTCTAGGACACATTAATGAGAAACGCATTTCAAAACTCCATAAAGATGGAATTTTGGGTCTAGATGTTTTTGAAACATATGACACTTGCGAGTCTTGTTTAATGGGTAAGATGACCAAGAGTCCCTTTACTGGTCACAGTGAAAGGGCTAGTGACTTATTAGAACTCATACATACAGATGTATGTGGGCCTATGAGCACAACTGCTAGAGGTGGTTTTCAATACTTCATTACGTTCACTGATGATTTCAGTAGATATGGTTATCTATATCTAATGAAGCATAAGTCGGAATCCTTTGAAATGTTCAAAGCCTTCCAAAATGAAGTACAAAACCAACTTGGCAAGACAATTAAAGCACTTAGATCTGATCGAGGTGGTGAATATTTGAGCCAAGACTTTGACGATCATCTTAGAAAGTGTGGGATTGTCTCACAACTAACTCCTCCTGGTACACCACAGTGGAATGGTGTGTCTGAGAGGAGGAACCGTACTTTATTGGATATGGTTCGGTCGATGATGAGTCAAACAAATCTTCCTCTATCCTTTTGGGGATATGCACTTGAAACAGCGGCATTCACACTGAACCGAGTTCCATCAAAAGCAGTTGAAAAGACACCATATGAGATATGGGTTGGTAAGAGACCAAATTTGTCTTTTCTCAAGATTTGGGGTTGCGAAGCTTATGTGAAATACTTGATTTCAGATAAGTTAGCACCAAAATCTGTGAAGTGCAATTTTGTTGGTTATCCAAAAGAAACTAAAGGTTATTTCTTTTACAATCCTAGTGAAAACAAAGTGTTTGTTGCTAGGAATGGTACATTCCTGGAAAAAGAGTTTATTTCCAAAGGAATCAGTGGGAGTAAAGTACACCTACAAGAAAATATGGATAACCAAGTTGAAAGTGAGTTTCAAATGGAACAATCTGATTCACAAGAAGTTGTTGAGTCAGAACCGATAACACAAGTCCAACGTAGATCAAGTAGAGTTCGTCATGAGCCCGAGAGATATGGATTTCTCGTCACGAACGAAAATGATCTGATTCTGTTAGAAGAGAATGAACCTTCCACGTACATGGAAGCTGTCTCTAATTCAGAATCTGAAAAATGGCTTGATGCTATGAAGTCAGAAATTCAATCCATGGACGACAACAAAGTATGGACTTTGGTTGATCTCCCAAAGGGTGCTAAAGCAATAGGGCACAAATGGGTTTTCAAGTTGAAAACGGACATGGATGGGAATATTCAGACTTATAAAGCAAGGTTAGTGGCAAAGGGTTACCGACAAGTTCATGGTATAGACTATGACGAAACCTTTTCGCCAGTAGCTATGATCAAGTCCATCAGAATTCTTGTTGCCATAGCAGCATATTATGACTATGAAATATGGCAAATGGATGTCAAAACAGCTTTCCTAAATGGAAACCTTGTTGAGGATGTGTACATGACACAACCTGAAGGTTTTGTCGATCCAAAGAATCCTGATAAAGTATGCAAGCTTCAAAAGGCCATTTATGGTTTGAAGCAGGCATCAAGAAGTTGGAATCATTGTTTTGATGAATCAGTCAAAAAGTTTGGTTTCATCAAAAACGAAGATGAGCCTTGTGTGTACAAGAAGTTCAGTGGGAGTAATATAGTTTTCCTAGTTCTATATGTCGATGACATATTGTTAATAGGAAATCACATTCCTACCTTGCAAGAAGTAAAATCTTGGCTAGGAAAGTGTTTTTCTATGAAAGACTTGGGTGAGGCAGCCTACATTCTTGGAATAAAGATCTATAGAGATAGATCTAAGAGATTGATAGGTTTGAGCCAGAGTACATACATTGACAAAATACTGAAAAGGTTCAGTATGGATCAATCAAAGAAAGGAAATGTTCCTATTGGGCAAGGGATAAAGCTTAGTCGTAAGCAATGTCCTGTGACAGTTGAAGAACGTCAGCGCATGGACAGGATTCCTTATGCGTCAGCTATAGGATCTATCATGTATGCCATGGTATGTACTCGGCCAGATGTCTCTTTTGCTTTGAGCATGACAAGTAGATATCAGTCTGATCCAGGTGATAGTCACTGGACTGCTGTCAAGAGTATTCTTAAGTACCTGAGAAGAACTAAAGATACATTCTTGATATATGGAGGCTCGGACGAAGATCTTGTTGTAAATGGTTACACGGATGCAAGTTTCCAAACTGATCAAGATCAGATGCAGTCACAGTCTGGGTATGTGTTCATTCTGAATGGAGGTGCGATAAGTTGGAAGAGTTCTAAGCAAAGCACGATAGCTGCATCTACAACAGAAGCCGAGTATATTGCTGCATCAGATGCAGCCCAAGAGGCTGTTTGGATCAAGAAGTTCATCGAAGAACTTGGTGTCGTTCCTAGCATAGTGAATCCTGTGAGCCTCTTGTGTGACAACAATGGGGCAATATCACTTGCTAAGGAACCTAGTGTGTCACAGAAATCCAAACATATACTTCGGCGTTTTCACTACATAAGAGAAGTCATCTCAAGAGGAGATGTGAAGATATGCAAAGTTGCGTCTGAAGACAATGTTGCCGATCCACTAACAAAAGCTCTTTCACAAGCTGTACATGATGGTCATGCTAGGTCCATGGGTATTAGATACATTTGAAGATTGGACTTAGGGCAAGTGGGAGATTGTTAGAGATTGTGCCCTAAGCCAATGTTGGATTATGTAAACAATCTTCTTAAGTCATTAATAAAGACTTATTTTATCATATATATTTGTATGTTAGTATTTATGATAATGTATCCATGAATTAATTGTGTAATTCTAAATTTCCCTAGTCGATTGTTATTATGGGAATAATAACAAACTAAGACTAGTGTGAGTGATAATGGATATTCATAAGATGAATATAGTGTATACAGATACAGATTATACTCACGGGCAATGTGTTAGAGAACATGTTGCTGGAGACCCACTATAAGATCAAGTTCATGGTCACGTGTCACAACTGATCTTGATTATAGTAGTGTCATCAGCTGATTCCTTTGACCTGAGGTCACCATGGATTCCGGGATGAACTCATGTTGTGCTTTGACGCAGTCAAACGCTGCTTGTAACAGAGTAGTTATAAAGGCTGTGGTTGGGTGCAATGTGACTCATGCTTAGGGATGTGAGTGACAGATATGGGATTTTGTCCCTCTCTAACAAGAGAGCGATATCACTGGGCCCCTCGATAAGTAAGACTGTTAAATGCATGGCCGTGCTCAAATAATTGATAAGAGTATCAATTGATTTGTCTGAACAGTTTACTTTGAGATCGAGAAAGCATATGATTAATTATATAAGATTGACAAGTGTACCATGTCTTATAATTAATCTTGATATCAAAGAGACAAAAGGGAATATGACATTCTATAAATAGGTATTGGATCATTCCAATCATATTAATTGGGTAGTCGTAATGGCTTGCTAGAGTCCGCTTGTGACCTATAAGGACATTATGGTAATTTCCTTATTGCCAATTAATATGATCCTATGGGGTCACACACAAGAGCAAAATGAAGTTCATCTTATCGGGTATAAATTATTATTGGATAATAATTTATGAATGAGAAAGAGAATAAATATATATAGTGATATATATTTATGTATGTATATATAAATATTAATGTGATTAATATTGCATAAAGTATGCTACATATTATAATTAAATTATATGGAGATATAATTAATTATAATATTATATATACATATATGTATCATGGAGAATTGATTTGATTTAATGTTAATTGAGAATTAATATTAAATTGTGTGGGTTAATATATAATTATAACTAATAGGTGTATTAGGTTATAATTATAATTAACTATTTAGGTTAACTATTTAAGGAAACAATTAACCTAAACCTAATACAACTCTACACTCATAATACACTAAGGATTCGGCCACCACACCAAAATAGAAAGGGGCAGCCGAAATCCTCCTCTCCAACATATAGAAAATTTGATTTTCTGCCTCTCTCTCTCAATTCAAGGAAACCGTTTTCTTGTATCCCGGCGCTAGCACGCGGTGGACGTATTGCTCCGTGTGGATCAACCGTAGAGGGAAGCAATTTTGGTTCCTTTTTGATCCAATTCTATAAGAACTAAGAGGTAATTCTTTAACCCTTCCTTCCAATTCAATGCAATATACATGGATCCTTGGCGGGGATTAATCCTTTTCTTTCCGCTGCGTATTTGTTTTGTGTGATTAAATCCCCTACAGTGATGCACACAGCAAAATTCATTTTTGATGATTTTTTATTTTTCAAGATTTTTCTCATTTTCTGAAATTTTCTGATTTTTATGAAATTTTTTTTGGGGGATTTTATGAATTTTTTGGATTTTAGGGATTTTTAGGGATTTCTGCTCCTGAGCGTAGACTACAGTCGTACGACTGCCTTTTTGAAGGGGCGCCTCGATTTCGGGCAGGGCCCTCCCTCGCGTGGGGTTTTTGGATTTGGAAATTCGTTTTTTGGAAAAGCGGATTGTTTCGAAAAAGAATCGAGACCTAAATCTCAATAAAAAGTATAGAAGTCGCCACCCGGCTCAGCTCAACCGGGAAATTACAGTGTAGCTGAACCAAAGGGGGAACTGCCACACTTTTCAGAGATCTAGGTCCGGACAAGTCCCTTACTTCGTGTCTAATTTAAATATTATTTGCCAATGTTCTATTTATAATACTTTAAATTGCTAAAAATTGATTTTTATTAAATAATACACCCAGCGCGCATACGGAATAATAATACAACATAAAAAGTAAAAAGAATAAATATTTAAGAGCTTACAACCCAATTGAAAGAAAAATAAAACTCTCGCCTCAACGATACAAGCGCCTAGAATACACGAAAATCTAAAAAAAAATTACAACCGCCTAAATACATGATTTAATTCTATTGAAATACAAATAAAATAGAAAATTAAAATAAAATAAGGCTGCAAAATAGAGGTTAGCACAATTTATACAGCACGCCATAAATAGGACTCAAGTAGATAGAATTGGGAAACTAGGATTTGGGGTCATGCATGTTGGGATTTGTCACCGGAAATCACCAGATAAAAGCGGAAGAACGAGGTGATTTCCTCAAATCCAGTCCCAGGAGCAATTGAAGTGGAAATTGAAAAACTTAAAATTAAATAGAAAGGGATTAAATTTCTTACCAGAAAAATCTCTTTCTGAGATGGATGATGACTGCAGAATTCAAGGTAGAATTCCTCCACTCTCACGTACACGAACGCTTAACGAATGCAACCCGTACTAGCGTCGGAAAAACGGAACAATGGAAGGGAGGAGCTAGAGAATTCGGCTAGGAGGCTCTAAGCATTAGCTTGGCCGAAATTTCTAACCCTAGGTATTTATACCTAGGGTTGGCCGAATTCCCTTAGGGGAATTCAGGCCCATCTTGGCTCCTGTCTATTCTGTGCGGGCTTCCATGTTTTAATTTAGGCCCAGTCTAATTTTAATTATTCTGGTTTAAATTAATTTCAAGCCCAATTTTAATATACCTATGTATTTAATATATTACTCCAAGTAATATATTATTTACATCTAAATTAAAATTAGTTTGACAATTAATTTAATCCATCAAATTAAAATTAACTCTACACAAAATAAAATCATATGTAAACCCATACATATGAATATTTCCACCTAGGAAATAATTTCATAATTAATCCAATTAATTATGAAGAGCCAATTGAATTTATTAATTTTATTATTATGACCAATCCAATTGATCTTTATAATATAATTAATATATATACATGCTTCTCCCTCCACTGTGTATACTCCAAGTATACGTGTGATTCCTTAAGTCTGCATTCTATCGTTCTATGTGTACGATCCTGTGGGCCCATCTTTATGTTGGCAGCGGGCCTTTGGCCCGCAGACTGCAGTTGGGCTCTAGCAAGCCACTACAGCCCTCAATTAAGATGGAGATGGCAGTCTAACTGATATCATAACCCTGTAGTTTAAACCTGTACATCCCATGTCATTGATATCGGTGTCCGACATAGAGGCATGGATTGATCACCCTCTTTTGTGTCCGGACATTAACTTGATCCCGAATGCACTGAACCTCACAAACAAGTTCCAACTTGTTTGGGTGTGGCCACACTCTTATCAGTCACATTCATCAAGTGGCCGGTGATATCTTCTCAGTTGGTTACTGAGTGACAAATCCCTTCTGCATATCCATAGTATTACCATGTTTAGTGACATACCCGAAAGCACCCATACTTGGCACCCTATTACAGGCCCTTTAGGCGTACCCCTAAGTATGCGACTTCACATGTAACACCATCATATGGTCAGGTCAAAGGATTCATACAAGTACTACACGAGAATCCATTGTGATACCATACCATGTGGATTACTCGTTCAGTGGATCTATCCAGTACCATGCTTCCAGGCATATACCCATTAACTTGGTTGACATTCCATGTCCAATGACCGGTAAGACACCGTCATACAACCAGGTTAATGATAGTCTGTTGTTCCATGCATTCCCATGACTGGAACAGACTACGGATCTATTCATGGTCATATCGTTAACCCTATCCATGGTCTTACTGCTAAGTGCATGACACTAGTCGTCATGGATATAGATATGTCCAGTGGATACTTCATTTAATATATTGCACAAGATAGATATAATAAATGAATTGATGCCTTTATTAATGACACAAATGAGTACAACACATAAATCCAATAAATGTATAGTACAAATACAAGGACCAATGCCTCGGGACTAGGGCATTTCCAACAATCTCCCACTTGCACTATTTCCAACTAGGCATGGGCCTAATCCCTATAGATCTAGTATGACCCTCGTGCTTGGGCTGGACCAGCGCCTTAGTCAATGGATCTGCGACATTATCCTCGGTGTCCACTCTGTGCAATGCAATGTCACCTCTCTCCGCGATTTCTCGTATGAGGTGAAACTTTCTGAGCACGTGCTTTGTGTTCTTATGTGACCGGGGCTCCTTAGCTTGTGCGACGGCCCCATTGTTGTCACAGAAGATATCGACTGGGTCCTGGATAGTTGGCACTACTCCCAACTCAGTGATAAACTTCTTCATCCACACAGCTTCCTTAGCTGCATCACACACAGCGATGTACTCAGCTTCTGTTGTAGAGTCTGCTATGGTTGGCTGCTTTGAGCTCCTCCAGCTTACAGCACCACCATTCAGCAAGAATACATACCCTGACTGCGATTGGTACTCATCTTGGTCTGTCTGGAAGCTTGCATCAGTATACCCAGTAACTGATAGCACTTCCTGACCACCATACACCAAGAAGCTATCCTTAGTCCGGTTAAGCTACTTGAGGATCGCCTTGACAGCTTTCCAGTGATCCTCCCCGGGATCCTGCTGGTATCGGCTCGTCATACTTAGTGCAAAGGCGACATCAGGTCTCGTACATAACATGGAGTACATGATTGATCCAATAGCCGAAGCATATGGAACCAATTTCATGTTCTCCCTGTCCTCCCTTGTTTTAGGATAGTTCTTCTTACTAAGTTTCAGCCCATGGCCCATTGGCAAGAAACCTTTCTTGGCCCGGTCCATGCTGAATCTTTTCAGAACTTTGTCAATGTACGAAGCCTGACTTAGGCCCAGAAGCCGATTTGGTCTATCCCTATAGATCCTGATCCCTAGGATCATCTCAGCTTCACCTAAGTCCTTCATTGCGAAGCACTTACTCAGCCACTGCTTTACCCCTTGCAGTGTAGGTATGTCGCTTCCAATGAGTAGGATGTCGTCTACATAAAGTACCAAGAATGTGACAATGCTCCCACTAGTCCTCTTATACACACAAGGCTCATCTAGATTCTGTATGAAGCCATATTCCTTTATAGCCTCATTGAATCTTAGATTCCAACTTCGGGATGCTTGCTTCAGTCCATAAATGGACCTTTGAAGTTTGCATACCCTTCCCGGATACTTAGGATCGACAAAACCCTCAGGTTGTGTCATGTACACATCCTCGAGTAGCTTCCCATTAAGGAAAGCGGTTTTGACATCCATCTGCCATACCTCATAGTCATACCATGCGGCTATGGCCAGCAGTATCCTGATGAACTTGAGCATGGCTACTGGTGAGAAAGTTTCATCATAGTCTATTCCATGGACTTGTCTGAAACCTTTCACAACCAGACGCCCCTTGAAGGTATTATCGGCTTTCAACTTATAGCACCACTTGCAACCTATTACCTTAGCACCCGGAGGTGGATCAACCAAGTTCCAAACTTGATTATCGTACATAGATTGCATTTCTGCCTCCATGGCTTTACGCCAATTCGCAGACTGTGGGCTAGCCATAGCCTCCTGGTAGGTTTTAGGTTCTTCTTCATCCCAGATGAGAAGAGTTTGATCATCGGTGACGAGGAAACCATACCTCTCCGGTTCCCGACGATCCCTACCAGACCTTCTAGGTTCTTGTGTGGCCCGGGTCGGTGCTTCCACTTGTGGAAGCTCCACCTGGGCCTCCGAGTTATCCTCTTCAGGAGCTTGTGGACGTTGAACTTCCCTGAGTTCAACGTTGCTCCCACTATCTTTCTTGGAAAGGAACTCCTTTTCCAGAAAGACCCCCTTCCTTGCCACGAACACCTTGTTCTCGGCGGAGTTGTAGAAATAATACCCTTTAGTTTCCCTAGGGTAGCCCACAAACAGGCATTTATCGATTTTGGGCTCCAGCTTGCCACTAGTCAATTTCTTGACATGTGCTTCACATCCCCAAATCCTTAGGAAAGACACATTGGGCTCCTTGCCCATCCATATCTGATATGGGGTCTTTTCCACTGCCTTAGTCGGAGTATTGTTTAATATGAGAGCTGCTGTCTCGAGGGCGTCTCCCCAGAAGCTAATTGGGAGAGATGCTTGACTCATCATTGAGCGGACCATGTCCAACAAAGTCCTATTCCTCCGTTCGGACACCCCATTCCATTGTGGTGTTCCAGGAGAAGTGAGCTGTGGAACTATTCCATGCTCTCTCAAGTATGAGTCAAACTCTAGGCTCATTTACTCACCGCCTCGGTCCTACCGAAGGGCTTTGATGTTCCTGCCTAGCTGGTTCTGTACCTCGTTCCTAAATTCCTTGAACCTATCAAGGGTCTCAGACTTGTGTTTCATCAGATAGACATAGCCATATCTGCTGAAATCATCCGTGAACGTGACGAAGTACAGATGCCCACCTCTGGTTGCTGCACTCATAGGTCCACATACATCTGAATGTATTAGGTCCAACAAGCCAGTGGCCCTTTTAGCCTTTTTGCTAAAAGGCGCCTTTGTCATCTTGCCTCTTAAACATGATTCGCATGTATCAATTGACTCCAAGTCAAATGACCCTAGGACTCCAGCTTTGTGAAGCCTAGCTATACGCTTCTCGTTTATATGGCCAAGACGACAATGCCATAGGTAGATTGGATTAAGTTCGTTAGGCTTAACCCTTTTCGTGTTTATCTCAACAAAAGGATAGGAGTCGCCACCCGGCTCAGCTCAACCTGGAAATTACAGTGTAGCTGAACCAAAAGGGGAACTGCCACACTTTTCAGAGATCTAGGTCCGAACAAGTCCCTTACTTCGTGTCTAATTTAAATATTATTTGCCAATGTTCTATTTATAATACTTTAAATTGCTAAAAATTGATTTTTATTAAATAATACACCCAGCGCGCATACGGAATAATAATACAACATAAAAAGTAAAAAGAATAAATATTTAAGAGCTTACAACCCAATTGAAAAATAAATAAAATCTCGCCTCAACGATACAAGCGCCTAGAATACACGAAAATCTAAAAAAAAATTACAACCGCCTAAATACACGATTTAATTCTATTGAAATACAAATAAAATAGAAAATTAAAATAAAATAAGGCTGCAAAATAGAGGTTAGCACAATTTATACAGCACGCCATAAATAGGACTCAAGTAGATAGAATTGGGAAACTAGGATTTGGGGTCATGCATGTTGGGATTTGTCACCGGAAATCACCCGATAAAAGCGGAAGAACGCGGTGATTTCCTCAAATCCAGTCCCAGGAGCAATTGAAGTGGAAATTGAAAAACTTAAAATTAAATAGAAAGGGATTAAATTTCTTACCAGAAAAATCTCTTTCTGAGATGGATGATGACTGCAGAATTCAAGGTAGAATTCCTCCACTCTCACGTACACGAACGCTTAACGAATGCAACCCGTGCTAGCGTCGGAAAAATGGAACAATGGAAGGGAGGAGCTAGAGAATTCGGCTAGGAGGCTCTAAGCATTAGCTTGGCCGAAATTTCTAACCCTAGGTATTTATACCTAGGGTTGGCCGAATTCCCTTAGGGGAATTCAGGCCCATCTTGGCTCCTGTCTATTCTGTGCGGGCTTCCATGTTTTAATTTAGGCCCAGTCTAATTTTAATTATTCTGGTTTAAATTAATTTCAAGCCCAATTTTAATATACCTATGTATTTAATATATTACTCCAAGTAATATATTATTTACATCTAAATTAAAATTAGTTTGACAATTAATTTAATCCATCAAATTAAAATTAACTCTACACAAAATAAAATCATATGTAAACCCATACATATGAATATTTCCACCTAGGAAATAATTTCATAATTAATCCAATTAATTATGAAGAGCCAATTGAATTTATTAATTTTATTATTATGACCAATCCAATTGATCTTTATAATATAATTAATATATATACATGCTTCTCCCTCCACTGTGTATACTCCAAGTATACGTGTGATTCCTTAAGTCTGCATTCTATCGTTCTATGTGTACGATCCTGTGGGCCCATCTTTATGTTGGCAGCGGGCCTTTGGCCCGCAGACTGCAGTTGGGCTCTAGCAAGCCACTACAGCCCCCAATTAAGATGGAGATGGCAGTCTAACTGATATCATAACCATGTAGTTTAAACCTGTACATCCCATGTCATTGATATCGGTGTCCGACACAGAGGCATGGATTGATCACCCTCTTTTGTGTCCGGACATTAACTTGATCCCGAATGCACTGAACCTCACAAACAAGTTCCAACTTGTTTGGGTGTGGCCACACTCTTCTCAGTCACATTCATCAAGTGGCCGGTGATATCTTCTCAGTTGGTTACTGAGTGACAAATCCCTTCTGCATATCCATAGTATTACCATGTTTAGTGACATACCCGAAAGCACCCATACTTGGCACCCTATTACAGGCCCTTTAGGCGTACCCCTAGGTATGCGACTTCACATGTAACACCATCATATGGTCAGGTCAAAGGATCCATACAAGTACTACACGAGAATCCATTGTGATACCATACCATGTGGATTACTCGTTCAGTGGATCTATCCAGTACCATGCTTCCAGGCATGTACCCATTAACTTGGTTGACATTCCATGTCCAATGACCGGTAAGACACCGCCATACAACCAGGTTAATGATAGTCTGTTGTTTCATTCATTCCCATGACTGGAACAGACTACGGAGCTATTCATGGTCATATCGTTAACCCTATCCATGGTCTTACTGCTAAGTGCATGACACTAGTCGTCATGGATATAGATATGTCCATTGGATACTTCATTTAATATATTGCACAAGATAGATATAATAAATGAATTGATGCCTTTATTAATGACACAAATGAGTACAACACATAAATCCAATAAATGTATAGTACAAATACAAGGACCAATGCCTCGGGACTAGGGCATTTCCAACAATGCAATTGGGGTTACCGGGTTGGCCCGGTCGGCCGGCCTAGTTAGACCTGGAAAACCATTTTGAAACGTCCCTGTATTTTTGGTTTTGTAAGAAAATCAATTTTTTTTTTAAAACATTTTTTCCGGTTTATTTTAACTTAGCATGCAAAGTGGGTCGGTTTTCGGGAGAATCGGGTCTCCGTCGTGGAATTGTTCTAAATGCAATTTTACTGAAAATTGAATCTAAGGTCGTGATGCACACAACAAAATTCATTTCGATGATTTTTGATTTTTCAAGATTTTCTGATTTTCTGAAATTTTCTGATTTTTATGAAATTTTTTTTTTGGGATTTTATGAAATTTTTGGATTTTAGGGATTTTTAGGGATTTCTGCTCCTGAACAGAGACTACAGTCGTGCGACTGTAGTTACGATCGTACGACAGTATACTACAGTCGTACGACTGTAATCTTATCAGAGGCAGAAATCGCTAAAAAACCCTAAAAAAACACTTTAAAGCTGAGAAAATAAATACAGTGGTACGACTGTAACATGTTTGCCATGACTATAATTACAGTCGTGCCACTGTTCTTGTGCAAAGAATAGTCGTACGACTGTTCTTATTTTTCCAGAAATGAAAACTTAAAAACTTGAATAAAAACACACCAAATACAAGCAAATCACCCAGAAAGCTGGAAAAAGAGTTGAGTTAAAGGTTGTTTACCTCCTTGGCGACGATCCACAGTTGGAATGACCCCTGGCTACGCACCAATCCACGTGAATTCACTCTTTTTCCTTAGAAAGTCAAGGTTGCAAAAGTGTCCAAATAATCCCAGAAAAGTCACGGATTTGTGTTTGTTTTTGTCCCAAAGTGATTTAGATTTCCAGTATAGATGTTAACCTAGGATTTCTAATTCGTTTTAGTGATTAAAAACATATAATTAAGGAGAAAATGTGAGAAGAAAGTAAGATGTTTACTTCTCTCTCTTCTTTCTTTTTCTCCTTCTTTATCTCTCTAAAATCCTAAAACCATATTTCTTTTTTGCCAAAAAGTCTTTCCTACTCTGATTTCCAGCCTTTTTATACTTACTTAACCGGAAATCTTGAGCATTAAATGCTCAAGATTTCCACACCTTTTTTAGTCAAGTGGGTATGGGTTCTGCAACCTGCCCCCGAAAGCACAGTCGTACGACTGTAACCAAAATCCCACTACTGTATTTACAGTCGTGGGTCAACGATCAACGACGGAATTTTTTTTTTTTTTTTTGTAAAAATTTCGTGTTCACAGTATGTTATTCCTCATTTATTCATTAATTATACCTTTGTTATACATTTTTTATACTTTAACAGACACTATTACATTGATTACACCTTAGTTATACCTTAGGATACACTATTACAGTGATTATACCTTAGTTATACCTCAATTATAACTTAGTTATACCTTAAGATACATTATTACAATGATTATGCCTTATTTATACCTTAATTATACCATAAGTTAAACTTTTATAGTGGTTATACCTTAATTATACCTTCATTACGCATTAAGATACACTATGATGTTGATTATACGTTAGTTATACCTTTGTTATATCTCTGTTATACTTTTTCTATTTATCAAAAGACACTATTACAATGATTATACCTCAGTTATACCTTAATTATACCTTAGTTATACCTTAAGATACACTATTACAATCATTATAGTTTAGTTATACCTTAATTATACTATAAGATTCATTTTTTGTTCTTATTTTTTTATTATACCTTACTTATACAGTTATTATACCTTAGTTATACATTGATTACACCTTAGTTATACCTTAGTTATACCTTAGGATACACTATTACAGTGATTATACCTTAGTTACACCTTAAGATACATTATTACAATGATTATACCTTAGTTATACCTTAATTATACCATAAGTTAAACTTTTACAGTGGTTATACCTTAATTATACCTTCATTATACATTAAGATACACTATTACATTGATTATACGTTAGTTATACCTTTGTTATATCTTTGTTATACTTTTTCTATTTATCAAAAGACACTATTACAGTTATTATACCTTAGTTATACCTTAAGATACACTATTACAATCATTACACTTTAGTTATACCTTAATTATACTATAAGATTCACTAATTATACCTTTATTATACCTTAATTATACCTTAAGATACATTATTACTTTGATTATATCTTAATTATACCTTTGTTGTACTTTAGTTATTATTTGTGATACACTAATTATACCTTAGTTATACCTTTTTTCTTTTTTTTTTTAGTTGGGATTAGAAAATATATATGCTACGGATGAGGAGATTGAGGAGCTTTCTCTAGAGAATTTTTAAGCGAAAAGGGACTTTTCTTTACAAAATTGGTTGAAATAGATGAGATTGACGGTGATAGTGATGATAAGCACGTTGAGCCTGATATGGAAGAAGCTGATGGTGACCATGTACAGGTTAATGATGATAAGCATGATGTGGATGTTGATGACTTGAAAGGTTGTTCTTCTCAATCTCAAGCTTCTAGTCAAGGACCTGTTCTATCTGAGATTGCATTATTGAAGAAATACGTCGAGTAACAATTTGGTTTAGTTATCCAGAAGTTGGATGATATCAGCAGCAGTGTTGATAAGCTGGTATTTCTATGTTTACTTATGATTTTATTCTTATATATATTAAAGGAAACTTCAAGGGACTTTGTGAATAAGGTTTGTTTTTGTTCTTATACAGTTATTATATATTTTATTTTATTCTTTGTTTGTATATGTTTTTATTATATCTTTTGTTTTTTGATTAACTTTTGTTTTTTCCAGTCTGTTTTTAATGAGGATGTAAAGGTTTTGACTGATGGGAATGATGAGGGCGATGATGATGAGGATGATACTATGGATGATGAGGTTAGTAAATTGATCATCACTATTTTTACTATATGTATTTTACTATACATGAGTTATGTTTTTGTGATAAACTGATTATACCTTGGTTATACATTCTGATACGTTGATTATACTTTAAGTATACTTAGTTATGCCTTAATTATACCTTAAGATACACTGTTATAGTGATTATACCTTAGTTATACCTTAATCATATTTTAAGATACACTATTATACCTTAGTTATACCTTAATCATATTTTAAGATACACTATTATACCTTAGTTATACATTGATTATACCTTAGTTATACATTGATTATACCTTAAGATACACTTATACCTTAGTTATACAGTGATTATACCTTAGTTATACAGTGATTATACCTTAGATATACCTTAAGATACACTATTACATGGATTATATCTTAGTTATACCTTAATTATACCTTAAGATACACTTATACCTTAGTTATACAGTGATTATACCTTAAGATACACTATTACATGGATTATATTTTAGTTATACATTAATTATACTTTAAGTATACTTAGTTATACCTTAATTATACCTTAAGATACACTATTACAATGATTATACCTTAGTTATACCTTAATTATACGTTAAGATACACTATTATACCTTAGTTATACATTGATTATACATTGTTTATACCTTAATTATACCTTAAGATACACTATTACATTGATTATAATTTAGTTATGCATTAGTTATACGTTAGGATAGTCTATTAGAGTAATTATACCTTAGAAATATAGTAATTATACTTTAATTATATAATTGTTTATACGTTTAAATTCTTTATTTATACATTTATTTATGCATTAGTTTTGTTTTGCAGTATGTTGATAGTCAAGCACAGGAGGATAAGGCTGAGAATATGGAGGATAAGGGTGATAATGTTTATATGGATGATAATGATGTTGTTATGGAAGGGGGGTTGAAGACTGATGGAATGGATTCTGAAGATAAGGAGGATATTATTGAAGAAAGTTTCAGTTTTGACAATGTGGTGCCAGAGAGGGCAATAGTTGTGTATAAACCTCCTGTTGTTCCACCAATAACAATGAATGATCCAGAGTTTGATTATACTAGGTATTTCAACTTTGATGCTATAACTGCAATTGTTGATGAGGTTGTATTGTCTTTGGGTGATCGTTTAGAGATCCCTGATATTGTTGATAAGGAGAATGTTGGTGAGGCGAGTGAGCAAGAAGGTGTTGGTGTTAATAAGGAGGGCTCTGTTGTTAATAATGAAGCAGTTTCTGGAAAAGGAAATTTGGATTCTGTGGAAGATGAAAAGGATGACATAGAGCACGAAGCTGTTGTTGCTCTTGAAAAGCTTAAAGAGGCTGTATGTTTTTCGTATTTTTTATTTATTTTGTTCTTTTTTTTTTTTTTTTGCAATATTTATTTTTGTATTTTTTATTGATTTTTATACTTTGATTATATGTTGTATTATAATTGATACATTAGTTATAAACTTATTATACATTGTTATACAATCTTTATGCACTGCTTATACATTATTTTTTACACTGTTTATACATTGTTATGCACTTCTTATACATTGTTATGCATTTATATATTGTTATGAATTGTTTATACACTGTTTATACACTTCTTATACACTGTTATACATTGTTTATTTGAATATAATGATTATATTTCTGACTTTACTCATTACATGTTATAGGGTATTGGTTCTATGTGTTTCTTAGACTCTATTGATCCTGATATTTTGGATGAACTTGAAGTTGAGAGTTATGAGAGAGTATATTCTATCAAAGATGTGCTTATGTGTTTTTTTTTTAATATCGGGTTTATCTTTCTTATTGTTTTCTTGCTTTTTTAGGATGATGATATTGTGGTTATTGACGATGAAATTGTGAAGAAGGGGATTTATAAGAGAAGGAGGAGAGTTGGTGGTCATGCGGTTTCTTCACCGTACACTACTAAATTTGGATCTAATGAGAAGGTTGTGTTGAAGGCTGTTAATGGATCATTTGTGTTGGATGATTTGTGTGAGTTAGGGGAGTATCCTGGTGATGATCAACTCACTCGTGATTTCATCCGTTTTATTAACAAGAATAAATACCCAGCTAAGAAGTAATTTTTTTTTTCTTCTGTTGTTTCTTTTAAGTTTTTTTTTTTTTGGTATTTTTTGATTTATGTTGTGTCCTTTGTTTTTTTTTTTTTCTCTTTTCCAGTACAAGGAACAACTGGTATGCTCCCAAGAATAATCTGATAAGTCCTCCTTTACGTTATGGTGTTGGTATAATTGATTCAAAGACTTGCTTCCTTGAATTGTATACTCCTGGCGAGTATTTAAGTAGCATTGTAAGTATTTTTGTTTCTTATACATTAGTTTTAGTTCAGTTATACCTTACTTATACTTTAAGATATATTACTAGAGTGATTATACTTTAGTTATACATTAATTATACCTAAAGATATACTATTATTGTGATTATACCTTATTTATATGTTAATTATACTTTAGTTATACGTTACTTATACATTATAAGGGATTATTATATTGGTTATACATTATTTATACTTTAGTTATACATTAAGATGCACTATTATTTTGATTATACAAGAATTATACATTTTTTATACATTACTTATACATTTTTTGTATATTTGTTAATGATACACTAATTATACAATTATTATACTTTAGTTATACACTAATTATACCTTAGTTATACCTTTTGGTACAGTGATTATATATTAGTTATATCTCTATTTTGTTATTTTTGTCATGTATATACTGATTATACACAGTTTATACCTTAATTATACATTGTATAATCACTGGTTATACTTATAAATGATTTTTTTTTGTTAGCATATGGATATAATCATGTATTATTTGAGGAAGAAGGGCAAATATTGTGATCGGATGACATATAACTTCACAACTACTGATATGAGGTTTGATGCAAGAGTGAAGTATATATTTGGACTTGTGGATAGTATTCTTAGGACTGGTGGGGTATTTGAACAGATAAGATTTGATGATGTCATCACCAGTTTCATGATGGGTGTTGATATTTGACCAGAAAGGCATGGTCTGATGTAGATGAAGTGTTGATGCCAATTCATGTTGGACAAAATCATTGGGTGTTGGGAAGGTTTTGCTTGAGGTTGAGGAAGCTCTTCATATACGATTCTTATTTGGGTAGATGTAGTGCTGATTCAACTACTGAAGGGGCTAATTAATATGATGTTATTCTTCCATACTTTCTGCATCAGTGGTCAATTCTCGGTAGCAGGGTTGATGTCATGGAATCTGATGTGTATAGGGTTGGGAATCCTTTACGTCCTCTCGAAGTGGAAATTATCGAAGGTTTACCTCAGCAGTCTGACATGTGTGTTTTATTTATTTTTGTTATATTTTCATTATATGTTATCTATTCTTTTTAATACAAGGATCATACATGAGTTATACTTTCTGATAAACTGATTATACCTTGGTTATACTTTCTGATTCCTAAGTTATACATTAGTTATACTTTAGTTATACCTTAGTTATACCTTAGTTATGCATTGTGATACACTGTTTATACCTTAGTTATGCCCCAATTATACCTTAGTTATACCTTAAGATACACTATTTTTCTGATCATACGTTAGTTATACCTTATTTATACCTTAAGATATACTATTACAGTGATTATACCTTATTTATACCTCAATTATACCTTAGTTATACCTTAAGATACACTATTACAGTGATTATACCTTATTTATACCTTAATTATACCTTAGTTATACCTTAAGATACACTATTATAGTGTTTATGGCTTAGTTGTATGTCAATTATACCTTAGTTATACCTTAAGATACACTATTACAATGATTATACCATAGTTATACCTTAATTATACCTTAAGATACACTATTACATTGATTATACATTACTTATACCTTAATTATACCTTAAGATACACTATTACATTGATTATACATTACTTATACTTAATTATATCTTAAGATACACTATTGCAGTGTTTATACCTTAGTTATACCTTAAGTTACACTATTACAGTGATTATACATTATTTATACCTCAATTATACCTTAGTTATACCTTAAGTTACACTATTACAATGATTATACCTTAGTTATACACTATTATAACGATTATACCTTAGTTATACATTAGTTATTCCTTAGTCATACATTACGTTACAAATGATTATACATTGCTTATACCTTTTGTAAAAATCTTTGACCTCAGTTATAACTTAGTTACACATTATTTAAGCATTTTTATATATTGATTATACCTTTTGATATTGTGTTTACTAATTATACATTTTATATGGTTACTGATACCCTGTTTATTCCTTTTTTTTCAGTGATTATGGAGTTTTTGTGTTGAGCTTTGCTGAGTATCTTATAGAGCAAAAGCCTTTCCCAGATCCATTTGATGTTAAAGCTCATAGGACAAGGTTGGCAGTTTCGATGTATAACCATGGATTATTGAGGAATAAGAAGGAAGAAGAAAGTGATAATGAATATGTACATCCAATGGATGTGTGAAGTATTTTGATTAAACATCCTCAACTAATGAATATGTTTAATATGTTTGTATGATGTTTTTTTATTTTTTATTTTTTCATATACAGAGTTTGTACATTTTTAGATTCTGTTTTCATTTTTTATGTAGTTTTTACATTTCAAATATAGCATTTTTATTGAATGAAAAAGTGCAAGTATAATTTTTTTTTATTCAATACAACAATCAGTTAATCATTGTTTTGCTCCTCCACATGTTCTCTTGTTATGGCCTACATTGCCATAAGTTCCACATTTTACTTTCACTTTTGTTTTTCTCTCCCAAGCTGCTTTGAATCTCTGTTTTCTTGGTCTTCCTGCTTTTTCTTTTGCTTCTGGTTATATCTTGAGGTATGTTCCACATATCTTTTGACGGCATTGGGTATATTATTCCTTCATAAGTTGCTAACATTTTTTATTTTGCGTAGTAATGGGAGCAGTAATTATATGTGTTGAGGTGGAATTTCCTTATGTATGCAAGGGCATGTGGACATGGAAGCTCATCCATTTGGAATCTGTTGCAGGTACATGTCTTTTCTTTCATGTCAACTATGTAATCTATCCCATTTCTTGTGACTGTTACCAGATTACCTGTGGATGGTTTTACCTACATTTTTTGTAATCAGTATTATGTGTATGTTGTGTATATTGAATGAATAATAGAAGTGATCAGTTGTGAATTTGAACCTGCATTTTCAATGCTGGTATGTAGTTTGCTTGCAGTACTTGTTCTTGCCTTTGTGTGAGTATTGTCATCGTTGCCTGTGCAATGCTTCTGTTTTTGTAGAAGAGATCTTGTAGCATGCTTCGTAAGTACTCCACTAGAGTCATTATTGGTAGGTCTTTTACTGCTTTGTTGATAGAGTTTATTGATTCTGCAATGTTTGATGTCAATATGTTGTATCTTCTGTTTGTGGAGTGTACTCTGCTCCATTTGTCATACCTAACGTCTTGAAGGTACACTGGGATTTTTTTGTTGATATTTTCCAGTTCAGTCATGTACTTATTGAACTCCTCTATTGTGTATGCTCTTTTTGCTTTGTTGAAGTACTTCTTCATGTCTTTTGTGTTGTTTTTGTATTTGAGTTTGAGGTTTTGCAGCAGATGGAATGCACAGACACAATGTGGAACATCTGGTAGCACTGTTTTTGAAGCTTTTTCTATGCTCTTATGTCTGTCTCAAACTATAACCATTTCTTGTCTTTGTCCATATGCGTTTTTGAATTTTTTCAAAAAGCATTCTCATGATTCATCATTTTCTCCATCAACTACTGGAAATGCCAGCGGGAAGATCATCTCTGCATTTGTTAGTTTGTTGTATATTAGTATAATATTTTTGTTTATTGTTTTATACCATAATTATATTGTAGTTGAACACTGTTACAGTGTTTTCACCTTAGTTATCAGTTACTTATACCTTTCTTATAGTTATACGTTAGATATAACTTAGGTGTAACTTAGACACACTATTTCAATGTTTTGGTTATACCTTAATAAACATTATGACATTGATTATACCTTAGTTATACTTTAGTTATATCTTAGTTATACGTTAGTTATACATTAGTTATACCCTATTTATACCTTAGTAATCATTGTATTAGTGTATAACTAATGTATAATTAATGTATAATCACTGTAACAGTGATTATACATTAGTTATACCTTAATAATCATTGATTAAGATAGATTGTTATAGTCATTATACCTTAATTATACCTTAATTATACCTTCACAATCAATTATTATACCTTAATTATACCTTCATAATCAATGATTATTAAGTTATAACTAATGTATAATCACTGTAACAGTGTATCTTAAGGTATAACTAAGGTATAATTTATGTAAAAGTGAATCTTAAGATATAAATAAGGTATAACTAAGTTATAATTTTTGTAAAAGTAAGGTATAAATAAGGTATAACTACGGTATAACTAAGGTATAATTTATGTAAAAGTGAATATTAAGGTATAAATAAGGTATAACTAAGGTAAAAGTGAATCTTAAGGTATAAATAAGGTATAACTAATGTATAATTACTGTAACAGTGTATCTTAAGGTATAAATAAGGTATAATTACTGTAAAATTGTATTTAATTATAACTTAAGACACAATATTTTGCTTATTCTTTACTTATTTTTTGGTTACAATCTTGAATACCTTAGTTATACCTTATTTATACATTTAAGATAAACTATTATAACTTAGTTATACATTAATTATACATTAAGATATTCTATTATATTGGTTATACCTTAATTATACCTTAGTTATACCTTAAGATACACTTTTACAATCATTATACCCTACTTATACATTAGTTATCCTTTATTTATACGTTAAGTATACCTTAGTTATACCTTAGGATATACTGTTGAAATTGTTATACGTTAGTTATACCTTGGGATATAATGTTACAATCATTATACCTTAGTTATACATTAGTTATACCTTGTTTATAGTATCAAAAGATAACAATATTATAGTTTTTCTTTTTTTTTTTCTTTTTTACCTGAAGCATCTTGCGTGCAGGCTGAGATGAGCATTCCACTGTAACATGTTCTAAGGAATGTGGCATCAACAACAACAACTGGTTTGCAATGTTTCCATCCTTGTATTGAAGCTTGCATTGCTACAAATAGGTACAAAAATCTGTTTTCTTTTGTTTCCAGACTGATTATTGTTCCTAGGTTTGTTTTTTGCAGCATATAGAGGTAGCTTGGTAGCATGTTGTATGATTCAGATGGTGAACCTCTGATTATTTTGATTGCTTCTTCTTTTGAACGCCAGGCTTTTTAGTAATTGATTTCTACCCCTATTTGTTCTTTCATGTAATATACTATATCTTTTACTGTGTATATTCTTTTCAGTCTGATGTATTTGTTCTTGATGATGCTTGCTATAAGTGCCTTTGTTGCTTGTCTTTTATCACCATTCCTGTCATCGATGTTGCATATGTGCTTTTCATCATATTTTCTTATTATGAATCTTTCTGTATTTTATTCCTTGATGTGTTGAATCTCCATGTACACTGTTCATAAATGCACTATAGGAAGTACTGTTTTGGATAGGATTTTTGAACCTTGAATTGGAAATTTTTTCTCATTACATAAAGACTAATTGCTTCCTTGAGTGTATTTTTGTTTGTATAGATTTGTCCAGCTTGTATGTAGTCAACATTGGTATCTGTTATTTCATTGTCTTCTTCTCCTCCTGTAATTATGTTTGCTTGTTTTGTGCTGTATATTTCTTCTATTGTTCTGTCTGCTATGTTTCTTATGTAAGCTACATTGTCATCTTCTTCATCTTCTGCTTCTGTGTTGTACTGGTTGTACTCTATTTGGTACACAGATTCTTCTATGTTACTGTTGTGATCCTTTTCTTCACTTCCTATAATATATACACACACACCTGTTACATATCAGGTTATACATAGATTATACCTTATTTATACATTGTGATACAGATGTGATACCTTACTCAATACATTGTGATAAACAGATTATACCTTACTTATACATTGTGATACATTAATTATACTTTGTTGTAAAACTATTATACACTAGTTATAGATTAGTTTTACCTGAATTATACATTAAGATACATTATTTTCATAGAATATACTTAGTTATACCTGAATTATACATTAGTTATACCTTAAGATACAAAGTTATAGTGATTATACCTTAGTTATACTTTCTGATACATTAAGCATACCTTAGTTATACATTAAGATACACTTTTTTCATTGATTATGCCTTAGTTATACCTGAATTATACATTAGATATACCTGCATTATACATTAGTTATGCCTTAAGATATACTGTTATTGTGATTATACCTTAGTTATACTTTCTGATACATTAAGTATACCTTAGTTATACATTAAGATACACTATTTTCATTGATTATACCTTAGTTATACTTGAATTATACCTTAGTTATACTGAGTTATACATTAGTTATACCTTGAGATACACTATTATTGTGATTATACCTTAGTTATACTTTCTAATACATTAAGTATACCTTAGTTATACAGTAAGATACACTATTTTCATTGATTATACCTTAGTTATACTTGAATTATACCTTAGTTATACTGAGTTATACATTAATTATACCTTAAGATACACTATTAAATAAACTTTCTGAGGTATTGTGATGATTTTACTTTGTTCATCTTCTATTTCTCTCTGAATTGTTGTTATGCATAGTAGATACTCCAATAGGATATTGCTTGCACTCTTTAGCTGTAAATAGAATCTAATTGACATGTCGTTCATTATATCCATTGATGGATATCTTTCTGCTACTTGGAATTGGATCTTTAAATCTTCTTTTTGTTGATCGATCTTAATGTTTCCTTTGATAGTTCGGTTGAAGTCATTGAATGTTAATGTTGTTGGTATTAGGACGCCACTTACTTTGTAGTTGATGAATCTGTAATCTTCAGTCCAAGTTCTATTGTGATGGAGTAGAATTGCGATTTCTTGCATATCTCTGTGATCGATTGAATTGCTATGTTTGTTTGCAGTGATCGATTGATTTGCTGTGTGTGTTTGCAGTGATCGATCCAGTTGTACGATCCTGATTTTTGTGTCTCTGATCGATGTTGATGTGTTGCGATTCTGGCCGAATCTGATGTTCTGCGATTCTGAGTTTCTAGCGTTTGGAATGTTTTTGAGAAGGTGCGATTCTAGTCGTATTTTAGAGATTTTGGTTTTTTGCTCTGTGATTTATTGCAAAAGATTCACGTAAAACAGGAATTTCATGTTTTAGGTATTTTTGAAATTTTGGAAAGTTTTTAATGTATTTATGCAAACTTTTCCTTTGTAGGTAAAAAAGTTAGATGGTGCCAAAAGGTAAGTATTTATGTAAAAAGCCTAATTTTTTTACCAAGTTTATCGGGCTTATGACAACTTTTCTTACTTGAAATTCTTAAAAAAAAAAAAAAAAAAAAAAAAAAAGTCTTTATTATAATAATTATAGTCGTTAGAAGTATAGAAAATGTTATAATATATTTTTTTATATTTAATATCTGAGGCTCCCAATTGATTACAAAAAATTAATTTGACGATAATAATTATATACACATAAGTTAGTGATTTTGTTGATTTTTCTTCTTTCGTTATAAAAGTTTTAGTTTTACACAAATGGGTTAAACACCATGTAAGCCCTCATCCTTTCCCTCCTCTAGGAGCAATCCCAACCTTAATCAACTCTGATAAACCAATTCTCTCGTTTTTAACCGTCATTATTCTGTTAATTTTAATTTAGCTGACCAATCGTATCTCATGTCATTTCAAGACTCTCAATCCTAAAAACCTCTCAAATTCCTCCCACAATGCGATTCAAATCCATGATTAATATGCCCGGAGCCGCCATGTTTTCCAGCATCTTCGGCACTCTCTTTTCGCTGGTTTGACTTCTCAGAACCAGCAGCTTGGTTATTAATTTGTGAAAGAAGAAAATAAAAATTGATTTAGGATACGCAAATCAGCAATCAAGAACACAGAAATTTATCAAACAACACTTGGAAAATATGGTCTTAATCTTTCAGTTCGATTTTGGCCTTTATAATTCATACATAATATCCTCTTTGATAGAGAAAATGCAGAGCACGGTGATGCGAACCAGAGATTTTTGAATTGGAGTTTTGTTTTGGAAAACGGGTTTTGATTATCTTGCTTTAAGGAAATCATTCAATTTGTTTGGAAATTCTTTTGTAGAAAAACTTTTTGTTTCAAACGTGAGTTTTGGAAAACTGATTTTGCATTTTTAGAACATCTCGTTTTCTTCCTTAAAGACCTCAAAACTTAAATTTCAAGATCAATGACAGAGTCGTCACCCGAATCAACTCATCCGGGAAATTCTGGTACAGCTCCCTACCGAGTGAGGACTGCCGTACCTGGTCTAGAGATTCAGGGTTCGGGCAACTTACCTATTTAACCTCGAGCTTCCTTTCATTTTATAATTCATATTACCATGTTTTATTCGCTTATAATCTTTCTCTACCCAATTTCGTTTTATATTATTTAGCCCATGCTCAAGCGAATGACAGAAATAAGTTGCAGAATAAATAAATCATACATCCAAACAGTGCAAAAGCATAAAAATAGAGGTAGCTTATACAACCAAATCGAATAAATAGAAAAACTCTTGTCCTCACATATACAATCGCCTAAATACACGTGGATCTAAAAATTTATAGTCGCCAAGGATACATAATAATCTATTTTAATTACATCTAAAATAATAAAAAGGGAGACTAGAAGCTGCAAAACAAATAGTTAGCACAAATATATCGCAAATACATAGAGAACTCACAACAGGACAGAATTGGGATTTTAGGAGCGGGGGCATGCATTTAGGAAATAGCGGAGCCAACTCGGCTAGTCGACCCGACTAGACCTGGAAAATAATTTTGAAACACCCTGTAGGTTTTATGCTGGAAAATATTTTTGGAAAACTGTTTGGCTCGATTTCATGCAATTTTCTCCGTGTAGCGGGTCGGTTATCCTGGAACTCAGGGTCTCGTTCATGTGGGGTTCCTAATTTTTAGCATTCATCTAGGGTCTTAAAACAGTAAACACACCAAAAACAATTCTAATTTCAAAGATAGCATCACGCGACGACGTCCATGCGGGTCGTCCCGTGATTTTGCCTCCTCTCTGTGACTTCAGCCGCGAGGCTGCAATTTGGTGAACTATAGTCATGCGACTATAATATAGAGTCGTACGGCTATAATCCGAAAATTACAGTCGTACGACTGTAAATAAAGTCGTACGACTATAAATTACACCCGCACGGCTATAGTGAACAGTGCCCAATAGTGGTTTTCTTTGTTTTCTAAAATCACTTGTTTCAAACAATTTTGATGATTTCTAGGGGTTTTGGAAATTCAAGGATCCGATTATGGATCTAACAACCACGAATTCTGAGAATAGAAACCAACAAAACCATAGAATCCCACATCCGTATCATTGGAAATCCGAAAACCACGACATTAGGGTTAGATGTGATCTGAGTGAATTAAATCATGAAAAATCATTTAAAACGGGAAAACCAGCTGCATTCAGTCATTTCAGGGCTTTTCCGGCTACTGCCCTGAAGAATACAGTCGTGCGGCTGTAGTAAACAGTTGCACAGTTGTGTTCAAGACAATTACAGTCGTACGGCTATAATTATAGTCGTGCGACTATAATTACAGCCGTGAGGCTGTAACTGTGCAGACAGTTTTCCAGAAAAATTTTAAAATGCAAAACACAACCATGAACCACTATAAATAGAGTTTTAAGGCCTCTCAGAGTTTACCTTGTTGATGCTTTGATGTGTTGGACATCCAGAAAGAGTTCAAGAAGCCAGAATGCGCCTTAGATTCCACAACCGACCTAAAATTCCCGAATCGAACTTTCAATCCAATCCGAATTAAAATCAAATCAAACCCAGATGAGTGTGTTGTATAAGGGTTTAAGACTCGATTTATGGTGTGGTTTTTAGTGTTTTTGTTTCTGCTCTTTCTTTCTCTCTTTTCCTTTCTGTTCTTCTTCCTCTCTGTTTCTTTTTCTCTCTTTCTCTCTTAATTTTTCCAAATCATTCTCCTTCTTTTTTCTCCTTTTCTTCCCTTTTATCCCATCTTTTTCGAGATTTCTACCAAAACCCGGCCAAAATCAAGAGAAAAAACAGAAAACCAATCCCTTTGTCACCAACTCTCTGATTTTTGGTGGAAAATCCGACTGCAAGCTAGAGTCGTACGACTGTAGTATTACAATCGTGCGACCATAGTGTTACGGCTGGCGACTGTAGTTACTACAGTCGTGCAACTGTATACTACAGTCGTGTGATGTAGACTACATTTGTACGAATATGGTTGTGAAACTATAGCCGCGCGGTTCTAGATAGAGCCCACATGCACCTAAACTTCCTAATCACTCAACGGACCTCTCTTGGGGTTTCGAATCAAGGGCTCTTCTGAATTTTAGGCCGTTTAAGAACATGCCAGTCATCGTTCCACTTATTCTTAAATCCGGTTCATATTCATCTTTCTAGCAAGCAACAAAGGGGTTTTCATCATTGAGTTCGGGAGAAACCCGGCGCTTACAGCTGCCCCTCATGTGATCAAATTCGGCACCTGATTCCAGGTCTAAAATACCTGAGGTGAATTTGAGAACGCGAATTGAAGTGCCATAAATGTAAGGAAGAAAGTCATACCTGACTTGTCGAAGCCTCATTGTTGTGGTGATGATATGACTTAAGTCGATATCGGGTCTATATTTACCCGAGGTGAAGCTGTTGGTGAACGTGATTTAAGTCGATATTGGGTTTATCTGTACCCGAGGCGAAGTTGCTGATGAATCTGATTTAAGCCGATATCGGGTTTATCTGTACCCGAGGCGAAGTTGCTGATGAATCTGATTTAAGCCGATATCGGGTTTATCTGTACCAGAGGCGAAGTTGCTCATGAATCTGATTTAAGCAGATATCGGGTTTATCTGTACCCGAGGTGAAGTTTCTAATGAATCCAATTTAAGCCGATATAGGGTTTATCTATACCTGAGGCGAAGTTGTTGATGAATCTGATTTAAGCCGAGATCGGGTTTATCTGTACCCGAGGTGAAGTTACTGATGAATTTGATTTAAGCCGATATCGGGTTTATCTGTACCCGAGGTGAAGTTGCTAATGAATCTCATTTAAGCCGATATCAGGTTTATCTGTATCCGAGGTGAAGTTAATGATGAATCTGATTTAAGCCGATATCGGGTTTATCTATACCCAAGGCGAAGTTGCTGATGAATCTGATTTAAACCGATATCAGGTTTATCTGTACCTGAGGCGAAGTTGCTTTGCCAATGCTGGGTCTAAATTTACCTGAGGCGAGGATGATTTGCCAATGCTGGGTTTATCTGTACCCGAGGCAGAGTTGATTTGTCGATGTCAGGTTTACATTTACTCGAGGCAAGGTTGATTTGCTGATTCTGGGTCTATATTTACCCTAGGCAAGGATGATTTGCTGATGCTGGACATTTACCCATTGCGAGGATGATTTGCCGATCTCGGGTTTATCTGTACCCGAGGCGAGGATGATTAATTTCCTGTATTTAAAATGATGAGTCTTCATTCCTTAATCGAGAGATTTTGTACAAAAATTTTTGCCCCTTCGTTCAAGAATAAAGACTAGCTGGAGATGAATGATCCATGTATATTATGTATGTATGCATGATGATGTGTATGCACATGGACTCTAAAAGATGAATTTCCCGCTATTTGTCCAGGCTTGATATCTCACAATTTTACTGGGGAGAATGCATCATGCCTCTAGTAGACTTTAGTTGGGGATAGTATATTCTTTGCGCACTTCAACCTTTGTGTCTCTGTTGAGGCTGTATGATGTCTGTTAAGGAAAAAGTAGTGATATCCTGGTTCCCTTGGGGAATGATGAGAAGGCTTTACCATCTTGCCCCTGGGCAGAATGACAGACGAACTCTACTGGGGAACAATGAAAGGGCTTTACCATTTTGCTGCTAGGCAGTATGAGTTTGCGAAGTGCTCTAACTTTTGCCTAAGCTGCCCAATACGAGTTTTCAGCTTAGCGAGCCGCTCTAACTTTTGCTTGAGATGCCTTTTTGGTTTTCACCTCAGCGAGCTTTTTTTTTTTAGTGCCCTAACTTTTTCCTAAACTGCCCGACGTGGGTTTTCAGCTTAGCGAGCAGCTCTAACTTTTGCCTGAGGTGTCTTTTCGGTTTTCACCTCAGTGAGCTCTTTTTTTTTTTAAACATACTAATACACATTAAAAGCAAGTCATCAAAATATACAACCAAACATTGAACGAAGTAAATTAATTAACCATTGAACACTGAACGAAGTTAATTAATTAACCACTGGATTCTCCAAGGGTCTGAACCTGTATACATGTTTCCAGTTCACCTCAAATTCCAACTCACACACAGCTCCCAAAGATGGACACAGCTTTTAGCCCTTCAAAGCATGGCCTGATTTAGAATGACTTGATTTAAATTTGGTTTTCTTATGCCTGCCAATCACAATAATCCCAGAGCAAACCACACCATTTGTAGGAGGTGAAAGGACCACTAGTAAGTAGTCACTTTTGTTGCAGCTGAAGACTGGGATCTTGAAATGGTTGGTAAATGCAACTTTCCCCTGAATATTAGCATAGCAGACTTTGCAAGTCTTCCTGTTGACCAGAACATTGCATTCATGATTGTTGAAAGCTTTGTAAAACCTAGTTGCTCCAACACTATTGGTGAAGTTCACAAATAAGCAACCAAAACTTCATCTGATCTGAAACTGATTTCGTATATTTCTGATCAGTAGGCTTGTTTTCCCACCAAAGTTAACTTCAATCTCTTTCTTATTCAACTTGGTTCTTTTCCTATTTTTCTTTAGATAATAGGAAGAATCCTACTGACTGCCCTAAGTAAGGACTCACAGGGATAGGTGCTAGTCTCCACCCTCTCCCTATCACCTTTTGCTCAACTGAACCACTTATACCATCTTTTGTTGGGCTAAATGTTGCTGGTAAATAATCATCCCTCTCACACTCTAATATTGACCTCTTAAAGTGCCTCATCAGTTCCTCTTTTCCTAAAGCTTAGCATGGGCTATAGTGCAAACTTTGCTGGACAAGCAGAGTGGCCATCTCTTATTGTGCACTACTCGCTTAAACTTGTATATGGCTTTTAGGCTTGTGAAATTTACAAATGCATACCCTTTGTTCACTTTGTTTTTGAAATCAATAGGGAGATATAAGAAATCAAAGGCTGACACTGATTTCTCATTATTACTCTCATTCTCTTTCTTGCAATGCTCATCCAGGAATTTCACGCTGTAATCCTCCAATGTATCGGTTGGGTATATTCCTGATCATCAGGTTTGTTCTCCCACCAAAGTTCACTTCAATCTCTTTCTTATTCAGCTTGGTCTCCTCAACAGTCAAGTTCTTGGGCAACTGCTGTTACTTTCTTTAAAAGATGAACTAGTTTTAGAGGATAAGAAAAGATTTTAGATTGTATGTATTTAGCACATTTCCATTGTTTAACAATGTAAGCCCTTTAATCAACAAAATGCAAGATTCCTTCTTTAGATGGATGTTTAGACAAGATAACTTTGTTTATGCATTCGACATAACCATATGAATATATTTAAACAAACATCACACTTTATTGATAAAATCAATATGAGTACATTTGAAAGGATTGGTTCCTAGAAATGGTATATACTTCATACAGAACTAGAATTCGTCACCAGTCGTTCCTTTCAGATTTTCCAACTAATCGTTCTCTCACATGTCTTAATTTTTGCCTATTTTGCCCTTGTCAAGTTTTCAACCTAGCAGACTCTTTCTTCTTCTTTTTTTTTTAGACATGATAAGGCTTCAAGAGGTCTTAATTGATATGGTTTGCGAACTCATTCCCATCCATATTCATGATGCTAACACCACCTTTTGACAGCACCTTCTTCACAACGTAAGGGCCTTCCCAGTTTGGCCTGAACTTCCTCCGAACATCAACATTTGAAGATCTTAATTGTTTCAAGACCAAATCTCTAGCTTTCAACTGCCGTCTGGGATACTTCACTTTTTGATTATAGGTCTTAGCCATTCTGCATTGATACATTGTAAATGGTCCAATGCTTTCAATCACTTCTCGTCTAATGTTGCCAACTGCTCATATCTAGCTTGAACCCATCTAGATTCTAGCAATTGAGCTTCCAAGGCTATTCTGAGTGACTTGAGCTCTATTTCCACTAGTAACACTGCTTCCATACCATACACCAAGGCATAGGGGGTTTCACCTGTTGGTGTTCTAACACTGGTTCTATAACCCCAAAGAGCATACGGTAGCTTGTTAGCCTAGTCTCTGTAGGTGGTTACCATTTTCAATAAGATCTTCTTTATTGACTTGTTAACCGCTTCCACTGCACCATTAGCCTGTGGTCTATATAGAGAAGATCTATGATGCTCAATGCCATATTCTGCAAATAGTTTGGCTATTGCCCTTTGAAATTGCACTCCGTTATCAGTTACTACATGGTGGGGATCCCATATTGAGATAAGATGTTTTTCTGAGTGAACTTAACCATCTGCTTACCTATTCGATATAGGAAATGCAAAACGTGGTTATACGAACTGGAGATTTTTGAATTGGAGTTTTGTTTTGGAAAACGGGTTTTGATTATCTTGCTTTAAGGAAATCATTCGATTTGTTTGGAAATTTTTTTGTAGAAAAACTTTTTGTTTCAAATGTGAGTTTTGGAAAACTGATTTTGCATTTTTAGAAAACCCCATTTTCTTACTTAAAGACCTTAAAACTAAATTTCAAGATCAGTGACAGAGCCGCCACTCGAATCAGCTCATCCAGAAAATTCTGGTATAGCTCCCTATCGAGTGAGGACTGCCATACCTGGTCTAGAGATTCAGGATTCGGGCAACTTACCTATTCAACCTCGAGCTTGCTTTCTTTTTATAATTCATATTACCATGTTTTATTCACTTTTAATCTTTCTCTACCCAATTTCGTTTTATATTATTTAGCCCATGCTCAAGTGAATGACAGAAATAAGTTGCAGAATAAATAAATCATACATCTAAATAGTTCAAAAGAATAAAAATAGAGGCCACTTATACAACCAAATCGAATAAATAGAAAACTCTTGTCCTCACTTATACAATCGCCTAAATATACGTGGATCTAAAAATTTACAGTCACCTAGGATACACAATAATCTATTTTAATTACATCCGAAATAATAAAAAGGGAAACTAAAAGCTGCAAAAAAAAATGGTTGGCACAAATATATCGCTAATACATAAAGAACTCACAACAGGACAGAATTGGGATTTTAAGAGCGGAGACATGCATTTAGGAGATAGCCGAGCCAACTCGGCCAGTCAACCCGACAAGACCTGGAAAATAATTTTGAAACACCCTGTAGGTTTTATGCTAGAAAACATTTTTGGAAAACTGTTTGGCTCGATTTCATGCAATTTTCTCCGTGTAGCGGGTCAGTTATCCGGGAACTCGGGGTTCCGTTCGTGTGGGGTTCCTAATTTTTAGCATTCATTTAGGGTCTCAGAACAGTACACACACCAAAAACAATTTTAATTTCAAAGATAGCAACATGCGACGACGTCCGTACGGGTCATCCCGTGATTCTGCCTCCACTCTGTCACTTTACCCACACGGCTGCAATTTACTGAACTACAGTCGTGTGATCATAATATACAGTCGTACAGCTATAATCAGAAAATTATAGTCGCACGACTATAGTGAACAGTGCCCGATAGTGGTTTTCTTTGTTTCTAAAATCACTTGTTTCAAACGATTTTGATGATTTCTAGGGGTTCTGGAAATCTGAGGATCCGATTGTGGATCTAATAACCATGAATTCTGAGAATAGAAACCAACAAAACCATATAATCCCACATCCGTATCATTGGAATTCCGAAAACCACGACTTTAGGGTATACAGATGTGAATTAACCGAATTAAATCATGAAAAATCATTTAAAACGGGAAAACCAGCTGCATTCGGTCATTTCAGGGCTCTTCGAGATACAGTCGTGCGGCTATAGTATACATTCGCACGGCTATGTTTAATACAATTACAGTCGTACGGCTATAATTATAGTCGTGCAACTATAATTACAGCCGTGCCGCTGTAACTGTGCAAACAATTTTTCAGAAAAATTGTAAAATGCAAAACACAACCATGAATCACTACAAATCAAGTTTTAAGGCCTCTCAGAGTTTACCTTGTTGATGCTTTGATGTGTTAGACGTTCGGAAAGAGTTCGAGAAGCCAGAATGCTCCTTAGATTCCACAACCAACCTGAAATTCCCGAATCGAACTTTCAATCTAATTTGAATTCAAAAACGAATCAAACCCGGATGAGTGTGTTTTATAAGGGTTTAAGACTCGATTTATGGTGTGGTTTTTAGTGTTTTTGTTTCTGCTCTTTCTTTCTCTCTTTTCCTTTCTCTTCTTCTTCCTCTCTGTTTCTTTTTCTCTCTTTCTCTCTTAATTTTTCCAAATCATTCTCCTTCTTTTCTCTCCTTTTCTTCCCTTTTATCCCATCTTTTTTGAGATTTCTACCACAACCTGGCCAAAATCAAAAGGAAAAACAGAAAACACATCCCTTTGTCACCAACTCTCTGATTTTTGGCGGAAAATCTGACTGCTCGTTAGAGCCATGTGATTGTAGTATTACAGCCTTGCAACTGTCGTGTTATAGCCGTGTGACTGTAGACTACATTTGTACGAATATGGTTGTGAAACTATAGCCATACGGTTCTAGATAGAGCCCGCATGCACCTAAACTTCTTAATCACTCGATGGAACTCTCTTGGGGTTTCGGATCAAGGGCTCTTTTGTATTTTGGGCTGTTTAAGAACATTCCAGGCATCGTTCTGCTTATTCTCAAATCCAGTTCATGTTCATCTTTCTTGCAAGTAACAAAGGGGTTTTCATCATAGAGGTCAGGAAAAACCCGACGTATACACTTGTCCACATCCATCAAATTTTTAACCCATTATGTATTATAAGCTTGCATAATTCAAGAAGCTTTTGTACATGTTTAAGAAGAGAAAAGGATTCATGCTTATCCACATCCATAAAACTTTGAATCAATTGATTGTTAAGTTTTTGTGAGGCTAAGGGTCCATGCTCGAATCTAATCAATACTGACAGGAATGAGATTATATGTATATATGTTGTATTTATGTATAGTGTGAAACCAATTGAGGCAACGTGTATGATTAGATTAATTAAGGAGATATATATACATGTTACAACCCTAACCCTTTAGGGATTACAGAGTAATAATACAAGATGTAAAATATACATAACTATCCTTTATGACCCTCCCTCAACTTGAGCCAGAATGGAACAAAGGTCTAAGTTGTCATTAAAATGTAAGAAATGCTCCTTCAGCAGCAGCTTAGTAAGAATTTCGGCAATTTGATCAATGGTTGAGATGTACCAAACATTGAGTAACCGTTTGGTGACACGGTCTCTAACAAAGAAAAAATCAACTTCAATGTGTTTGCTCCAACTATGAAATATGGGATTGGCGGTTTAAGTATGTGGTAGAGACATTGTCGCACTAAATAGTCGGTGCTCTCGGCAACTGGTACCCAACCTCCTGGAGTAAAATCTGTAACCAACCAATCTCAGAGGCATCAGTTGCTAAGGCACGATATTCGACTTTGGTAGATGACCGGGCAACAGGCAGCTGCTTTTTAGAGCTCCAAGAGATAGGATTCTGGCCGAGATAAATGACATAACCCATCATCGATTTCCAGTCATCCAGGCTGCCGGCCCAGTCAGCGTTGGTGAAACCTTGAAGGGCAGAAGAGGACTAGTTGTGGAGAAAAATACCATGGCTGCAGGTTGCATTAAGGTACCGTAATAATCTCTTCACGGCCTGCCAATGAGAGACGGTAAGGGCATGCATAAATTAAGATAACTTGTTAACAGCAAAGGTAATATCAGGTCGAGTGAGACACAAGTATTGGAGGCTACCAAGAATGCAGCAGTACTGAGTAGGATCAGAGAATGTTTCACTGTCACCCAACATTAACTTCTCCTTAGAGCAGAGTGGGGTGGAGATGCCTTTGCAATCAGTCATCTTATAGCGGTGGAGCAACTTAAGAATGTACTTTGACTCATATAGAAGAAGACTGGTGGAATGCCAATGAGCATCAACCCCCCAAAAAGAGAGAGTTTGCCCAAGTTATGGATTAGAACCAAGTCCTTAATAAACTATAAATATGATCCCATCAACAAGATATCATCCACATAGATGAGGCATACAACAAACAAGCTGCCTGAATGAATAAAAAATAGAGAAGTATCCGATTTGGAACCAGTGAAGCTAAGTTGACGCAAAGTGTTGGTGAGTTGCTTGATCCACATGTCGGGGACTTGTTTGAGCCCGTACAGAGACTTTTTTGAGCTGACAGACATGGTCAGGTTTGTGAGGATCAATATAGCCTGGGGGTTGTGACATGTAAACCACTTCATCTAAGTTACTATAGAGGAAAGCATTGGAGACATCCAGTTGGATAACAGTCCAATTTGAAGTTACAGCAATGGAGAGCATGAGCCGAATAGTGGCTAGATTAATGACTGGACTGTAGATTTCAAAATAATCAACAACGGGGTGTTGATGAAACCTTTTGCAACTAGCCAAGCTTTGTAACGATCTATGCTACCATCCACCTTGGTTTTCAACCGAAATACCCATTTGCAACCAACCACATTTTGCTGTTTATCAGGAGGAACAAGATCCCATGTGCCATTCGTAATTAATGCATTGTATTCTTCTGTCATGGCATGACGCCATTCAAAAACCTTGTAAGCTTGACGAAAAGTAGTGGGCACCGTGGGTGCTGAGCTAAGAAGAGCCTTTGGAGCTTGAGATTTGAGGGAACCAGTTTGTGCCTGGGTAACCATCCGCGGGCAAGGATTTATCAGGATTAAGTGAGGGAGCCAAGGATGTGTCTGAGACGGTAGAGGGGGGAATGGGCTCAGAGAGTGGGTTGGCCGGTGTTGGTGTGATAGGCTGTAGTGGGCCAAAAGTAGAGAGGTCAACGGTTAGGCTAGGGCTGGTTAATTGTTGTCTCGATGTAGAAGTGGGAGGATCGGCAACAGGCTGTAGAGGGGAAGGTGCTGTAGTTGGTGCTAAGGTAAGTGCAGGTGAGTGTAGGAAGGGAACCATTAAGGTGAAGGTGTTCGATACGGGTGGAGCCGGGATGGGGTGCTCATCATCATGCAACTCTAAGTATGGGAACACCTGCTCATCAAAAAGAACATGGGGTGAGATAAACAGATGAGAAGAGACTAGATCAAAGCACTTAAAACCCTTGTGGAGCTTACTATAACCAAGAAAAATGCATTCTTTAGATCATGGCTTAAATTTATTTTTTATGTAAGGTCTCAACCAAGGAAAGCATAGGCACCCAAAAACTTTAAGTTATGAATAATCATGAGGATCACCAAATAACTTGTGATAGGGTGTGTAGAAATTAATGGAAACCTAAGGAATGTGATTAATTAAATAAGTGGTTGTGTCAAATGCATAGGTCCAGAATTTAGTGGGAAATTTAGCACGATGCAAAAGAGCCAAGCCATGCTCAACAATGTGTCTATGTTTCTGTTCGACGCTCCCATTTTGTTCGGGAGTGTAAGGATAGGAGATTCGGTGAGTGATCCTATTGTGAGCGGATGACGCATTTTCGACGGGACGCTAGACTCCCTTTTGGAAGGGGTGCCTCGATCTCGGGGCGGGCCCCTCCCTCGCATGGGGTTTTTATAAAGGGAAATCGGTTTTGGAAAATAAATGAAATTAATACATAAAAGAACCGAGACCTAAGTCTCGATGAATATTGTAGAGTCGCCACCCGGCTCAGCTCAACTGGGGAAATTCTTAAGATAGCTGAACCGGACGAACGGTCGCTACACTATGCAGAGATTTGGGTCCAGACAAGTCCCTTATTTCGTGTATAATTAAAATAAATATTGGTCAATGTTCAAAGATGGTATTTCAAATTCTAACTCAATTTTATTGCATATAAAAGACATACAGCGCGCATACAAGTTAAGGTAAAATAGTAAATAATTAAATTATTACAACCCGATCGAATAAAAAATAAAAACTCTCGCCTCACTTTACAAGCGCCTAATATACATGAGAATCTAGAAAAAATACAATCGCCTAGGATACACGATTTAATCTATTAAATACATCAAAAATAAAAATAAAAGAAATTAAAGCCTGCAAAACAGAGGGTTAGCGCAATATATAGCACGCCACACATTGGACTCAAACACTATAGAATGGGAAATCAAGAATTGGGGGCATGTATTTAGGGGATAACCGGGTTGGCTCGGCTAGCCGGTCCGGTTAAACTTGGAAAACATTTTGAAGCGTCCCTGTATTTTGGTTTTGTGGGGAAAATCATTTTGAAAACAATTTTGCCCGTTTACATGCATTTTTATATTTAAGGTGGGTCGGTTTTTGGGAGAACTGGGTCTCCGTCGTGGCATTGTTCTAAATGCAATTTTACTGGAAATTGAATCTAGGGTCGTGAATGCATACAACAAAATTCATTTTGATGATTTTCGGTGTTTTTTTTGAATTTTTATGGGTTTTTTGGAAATTTTCGAGGATAACAACGGAAATTCTGGTTCTAGAAACCACGTTACAGTCATACGACAGTAACTACAGTCGTACGACTGTTAATTACAGTCGTGCAACTGTAACAAGTTTAAACTTAGAATCTCGCCAAAACTTTATTTGAAAAAAACTGGGAAGAAAACGCTGGAAATCAAGAACGCTCGTACGACTGTAACTACAATTGTAAGACTGTTCATCGAGCTCAAGAACAGTCGTGCGACTGTTCTTGATTTCCAGAAGCAGAAATGCAGAAAAATGAATGAAAACGGCACAAAACCACACCAATCACCCAGAAAGCTTGTAAAAGAGAGGGGAAAAGGGGTGTCTACCTGTTTGGCATGCGTCTACTGTAGGATTGACCCCTGGCGTCGCTCCAATCCACTAAAATCTGGAATTTTCTCCTTGAGTTAGGGTTTGAGAGTTTTGGGTCCAAAGATTTCCAAATGCTGAGGGATTCTTGAAGTTCAGTTCTTCCTTTTCTTTGGTTTTCTCCTCTTCTTTCCCCTTTCTCTCTTTTCTCTCTTTTCTTTCTTTTCTTTCCTCGTTTTTGTCTCTTTGTCTGTCTGTTTCTCCCCTTTTCTCTCTGTTTTTTCACCTTTTGAGGTATGGGTTGGCTTACCTACCGCTATCTACAGTCGTATGACTGTAGTTTGGTTACAGTCGTACGACTGTAGTGATAGTCGTACGACTATACTCTTTTTTTTTAAGTAAAATTCCGGCGCTTACACCTATGTTCCCGAAAAAAAGGTTGGAGTGCAATAAATTCGTCCCCCTCCAATCAGATTGAAAGGCTTTAATTTTTTTGGTAAAGTATTTCTCCACAAGTAGTTTAAAGTGCACGAAAACAAAATAAACATCAGATTTATGCTTTAAGAAACAAATCTAAGTGTATTTGTTGTAATGGTCTAAAAAGATGACATAATAAGCATAACCATCACAAGAAATAGATGGTGCTGGCCCCTAAACATCAGCACAAATTAAATCTAAGGGAGCTTTAGACTCAGATTTAGACATGGCAAAAGGCAATTTGTGACTTTTATAGATAGCACAAGAACTACAAGTATTATGTTTAGAATCAGAAAAAGAGATTTTATTTAATCATAGCAATTGTTTGACACAAGGAAAATGGACATGTCTTAAATGATCATGCTAGGTATTCAAAGAAGCTAAACTTGCAGAAGGAGAGATGGAACCCAAGGAAGCCTTGGAACGCAGCACGGAGGCACACAAAGAATAAAGTCCGTTGTCACTATGGCCTTTGAATCGAACTCTCCTCGTGGCCAAATCCTTAATCAAAAAAAGGTCAGTAATAAATTCCACAGACACAGGATTAGAGTTGGTGAGTGCATAAATAGATAATAAATTATGAGATGACTGCGGAACAAGTAAAATATCACGAATCTGAAAAAATATCAGCACCAATTTGAAAGGAAGATTGACCAATGTGAGAGATTTCAAGTTTAGAACCATTACTAATAGTGACTTCTTTATGACCTTGGTATTCGGAATGAAGGTTGAGGTTTCCCAACTCAGAGGTCAAATGATGAGAGGCACCCGAATCGATGACCCAAGGTTGTGGAGGTGCATTACTGGCGGTTATATGGGAGGAAGGATGGTGAAAGGTATTGTCTTTTGGTGTTGGAGAATTACGGGAAATAAATCCATTGCCCCTGCAGTAGTGACACGCCACAAATGAAGAATCAAAAGGTGAAAAATTTTACTACCTGGAGTCTGAATAAGCGGTAGTCCTCTCCCAATCCAGCCAAAATAAAGTCAACTAAATCATCTTCTGGCAACTGATAGCCCAGGGATGCCAATTGATCATTAATACTTTTTACGTAGAGCATAAAGGATGTGATGCTCTCTTTCTTTTCCCTTGAGGGTCTGAAGCTGAGATCACAGATTCCGGATTAGAGATATGGATCCAGATGATTATGCTCTATTGAGCTTGTGCCAAGCCTCAATGGCAGTGTGGGAGTCAATGATTTGCAGCAACAAAGTTGAGTCAATTGAGGCAAATAACCGAGATAATACCTGTTGATCTTACTGCTCCCAGGTGTCATATGCCGGATTTCAAATATGCCCATCAATGGTCTCTAGAGGAATAATCTGATTGGCATCAATATGATGCCACATACGGTAGCCCAACAACATGGTGATAAATTGTGCACGCCAGAGAACAAAATTGGAGGAGTTTAATTTGTTTGTGATGAAAGTGGTAGGATTGGGATAGGAGATTGGATAAGGCAGAAAGGTCACCGGCAGCATGGAGATGGTGGAGCTGTTGATTACGGTGCTGATGGGCAAGGTGGTTATTACGGTGGAATCAATTCCACTAACCACAGATTGATGAACAGCGGCACTGCTGCTGTTGATGACTGCCATGATGACTGACGAAATGGAGGCGACTGATTATTGGGGTAGTGATGTGGTGGTGTTTAGTGGTAGCGACATGTTTAGTGATTAGGGTTAGGGTTTGATGGCTCTGATACCATGAAACCAATTGAGGCAACATGTATGATTAGATTGATAAGGAGATATATATACATGTTATTACCCTCACCCTTTTGGGATTACAGAGTAATAATATAAGATGTAAAATATACATAACAGTCATCTATCATAGTGCACAGGGAGCTATGTATATATTTTACATATGTATCACTAGGGTATAAATTCCCATTGAGAATCAATACAATTCAAGGGGTTTCACATATTATTACATGGTATCAGAGCTTTAAGGGCTAAACAGCCAATTTCCCTCTTGAACCCCTAACCCTAGCCGTCGGTCTTAATCATTGTTGGGATTTTTCACCAGAAATCACCCGATAAAAGCGGAAGAACGCTGTGATTTCCTCAAATCCGTGCCCAGGAGAAATTGAAATGAAAATTGTAAAACTTAAAATTAAACAAGAAAAGAATCAATTCTCACTAGGAATATCTCTTCTAGAGATGGCTGCAGAAATCAAACTTGATTCCCTCCGCGTTCATGTACACACACGGCTATCGAACACGACCCGTGCTGGCAATGAGATCAAACGTGTATACGAGAGAGTAGGCTGAAAATTTCAGCTAGTGCTACCCTTGCTATGGCCAAATTCTCTAGGTTAACAACCTAACCTAGATGGCTGAAAATTTTGACCAAAATTTTGGCCTAATACTCCACTTAATTTCATGCAGGCTTTTCTCCTTTTTAAGCCCAGGTCAATGTTAATTCTTTTGGTCCAATTAATTTTCAAACTTAATTCTTATTCAACATGTATCCTAACATATTATACCATATAATATGTTTTATACATTTAAATAAAAATTAATTTGATTAATTAATTTCACCATGGAATTAATTTTGACATTCATAAAATTAAGATACATGTAAACCTATACGTGTGAAATATTTCCACCTAGGAAATAATCTCATAGATTAATTCATGGAATTAATTATGAGAAGGCCAATGCAAATATTAATTTTATTATTTTGATCAATACAATTGATCCTTATAATATAATTAATATAATCCTATCTCTCTTGTGTGTATACTCCAAGTATACAGGTGATCCCTTAAGTCCGTGTTCAGACGTTCAATATATATGATCCTGTGGGCCCATCTTTATATTGGCAGTGGGCCTATGGCCCAAAGACTGCAGGCGGGCTCTAGCAAGCCACTGCAGCCCCCAATTAAGATAGAGATAGCAGTCCAACTGAAATCATTACCCTGTAGTTTAAACTTGTATATCCCATGTCATTGATATCGGTGTCCAACACAGAGGCATGGATTGATCACCCTCTTTTGTGTCCAGACGTTTAATTGATCCTAAATGTACTAATGCTCATAAACAAGTTCTAACTTGTTTGGGCGTGGCCACACTCTTATCAGTCACATTCATCAAGAGGCCGGTGATATCTTCTCAGTGGACTACTGAGTGACATATCCCTTCTGCATATCCATAGCACTGCCATGCTTAGTGACATACCCGAACGTACCCATACTTGGCACCATTTTACAGGCCCTTTAGGCGTACACCAAAGTATGTGACTTCACATGTACCACCATTATATGGTCAGGTCAAAGGATCCATACAAGTACTACACGAGAATCACTAGTGATGTTGTTCCATGTGGATTTCTCGTTTAGTGGATCTATCCAGTACCATGCCCCTTTTGTATGTAAATATTAACTTGGTTAACATCCCATGCCTAATGGCCGGTAAGACACCACCATACAACCAGGCTAATGATAGTCTCTAGTTCCATTCATTCCCATGACTGGAACAGACTACGGATCTCTTTATGGTCATATTGTTTTCCCTATCCATGGTCTTACTGCCAAGTGCATGACACTTGTCAACATGGATATGGATATGTCCATTGGATACTCCATTTGAAATATAGCACAAGATATATGATAAACGGATTAATGCCTTTATTTAATGACACAAAATATGTATAATACATGAATCTAATAAATGTACAATACAAATACAAGGTCCAAAGCCTCGGGACTAAGGCATATCCAACAATCATGTCCACCACTCCAAACATCACTGCCGCCGTGACTGGGGCTGTTGCCGGTGTCATCACCGATCCAACTGCAACCTCGTTCATAGCTTCAGCACCGCCCCTTCCCACTTTGGTGACTCAGATGCCAACCAAGTTAACTAGTTCCAATTTTCTCCTATGGAAGACACAGCTATTACTGATGATCAAGGGTAGTGGACTTGACGGACACTTAGACGGCTCAGAACCAGCACCGGCCGAACAGCTTGATGACGGCACCAGGAATCCAACCTAAACGATATGGCACCGATGTGACCAACAGGTATTATGCTGGATTTTGAATTCGATTTTGGAATCTCTTTTGCCCCAATTTGTTCTTGGAATAAACTAAATGCATCGTATACTTCTGGGTTTATATCACAGATAAGAGAATTGTGTAGTCGACTACATAGTTTGAAACAAGGGAATGATGAGATAGCTATTTATTTACAGTGTGTTAAGTCTATTTTTGATTTGTTGTTAGCTTTGGGTTACAATATCAGAGAAGATGATTTAATAGAGGCTGTTATTAAGGGATTACATGAGAATTTTGATGCATTTGTTAGAACATTTAAAGTTCATATGGATACTGTTGGGTTTGATGATTTATATGGGATGTTGTTAACTGAAGAATGGAAAATAAATCGATATGTAAGTCGGGAGAATTCAGTCTCGTCAGCTCATGTGATGATAAGGCAGCATACTAATATGCCAGGAAGCTATTCCGGTTAAAATTTCGGATTATTTACAGCCGGTAGAGGGCGCAGTAATGGCCATGGAGGCCGAGGTCAAGGACGGCAGCAGTAGCCCCATGGATTTGTTAATACAGGACAGGGTAATAGTTATCATCAAGGCAATTATTTTCAGCAAGGAAGTTCCACTGCTTCCGTAGGGTATGATGTCACTACAGTTGTCTGTCATAACTGTAAAGGGAACGGTCACTATGCAAGCCAATGTCCTTCTCCTATATTCAATCCACACCAAAACTGAACCCCCCAAGCCAACCACACCACCATAGCTCCTCACCCACAAACTCACTAACCATAGATCATGGATACGGGGGCCACTCATCACCTCACCTCTGATATGGGAAATATCGCTCTTCACTCTGATTACACTGGGCCAGAAGAAGTGATTTTAGGTAATGGTTCTAAACTTCTAATCTCCCATACTGGTCAATCTGTGTTTCCTGTCTCCGGTAAATCTCTACAACTGTCTAATGTGCTTCTTGTTCCACAGTCTAATTCCAATTTAATATCTGATTCTGCTCTCGCTAACCATAATGATGTTTTTGTAGAATTTTTTAATGACTGTTTTGTTGTGAAGGACCTGAAATCCAATAAGATAATCTACTGAGGTTCGAATAGAGGGGGTCTCTATACAGTGCCGCAACTCTCAGCTCTTCCAGCCCAGATTCATGTTACCTCCCTCTCCACGTGGCATGAACGGTTGGGTCATGTGACTCTACCAGTAGTCAAGAAAATTATTAGTCAGAACAATCTATTAGTTTAAAAAAATCAGAATCTTTTTGTTGTGCGAGTTGTGCTATGAGTAAGAGTCACAAACTCCCATTTATTAAGTCAAATTTTTAGGCCACACAGCCATTGGAACTTATTTATTCAGACCTTTAGGGTCCAGCTCCTATAAAATCTTATGACAATTTTTCCTATTATGTGCTATTTTATGATCATTACAGTAAATTTGCTTGGGTTTATTTTTTGAAATACAAGTCTGATGCTCTTTCAACATTTATCAAGTTTGTTCCTTGGTTGAAAAACAATTTGATTGTGCTATTAAATCCTTTCAATCTAATTGGGGCGGGGAATACCAATCCATTTCATCTTATTTATCTCAGCATGGCATTCAACACCAGGTTTCATGTCTGTACACTCCTGAGCAAAACAGTTGTGCAGAGCGGAAACAATGACATACTGTAGAAACAAGGTTGGCATTACTATCCCATGCTAAACTTGATAAATCTTTTTGGACCCATGCATTTGATACTGCAGTATACTTAATTAACAGGATGCCTACCACGTTACTTGATTTTTCCTCTCCGTATGAAAAATTACTACATGTTTCTCCTGATTATAATTTTCTCCGTGCCTTTGGATGTTTATGTTATCCGTGGCTCCATCCTTACTCTGCTTCGAAATTAGATTTTCACTCGCATCCGTGTATTTTTGTTGGGTACTGCCATTTCCATAAGGGTTACCGTTGCTTAGATCTTTCTTCTGGCAAAGTCTTTGTCTCACGCCATGTTATTTTTGATGAGTAGGTTTTCCCATATCAAGAGCTGTCTCGAATCCGTGATTCACAAGTGTCCTCTTCCACTACCAATCCTACGCTCTAATTTTCTGTCCAACCCATCTCCAATAAACACCTCCCTCACCCCAACATTAGCCCCTCCCACCAAACCAACCCGTTAGCCAGCAACCCATCTCCCGACACCACTATATCTAATCAAACCAGCCCATCAACCACCCATTTTTAGTCAGACATCCACCTCACTTACCCATCAAGCCCGCCACCTCTCTCACCAACCCATGCTGAAACATCCAGCCCCACACAAACTGACCCAACGCTCTTACCCACCAGCAACGATAACTCACCAGGACCGTCTCTTGTAGTTGATTTTACCAAATTTCCTCCTGCTAATACAGCTACACCTCAACACCGACCTGCGCCTGCTTCCTGTCGTATGATGACTCGCTCCCAAATTGGTTCTTCTCGGCCCAGAGCATTAAATACCAAAGCTACCAAAGATGATCCTATTACATATTCTGAAGCTGCTAAATTAGTCCATTGGTGTATTGCCATGGCTGATGAATATATTTCCTTGATTGTGAATGGCACGTGGGAGTTGGTGCCCCCACCACCAAATGCCAATGTCATTGGCTGCAAATGGGTTTTTAAGACCAAACGAAAGGCTGATGGATAGGTTGATAGAAACAAAGCACGTTTAGTCACAAAGGGCTATCATCAACACCCAAGGATGGATTTGACAGACACTTTCAGTCCTGTTGTGAAGCCCACCACCATTCAGCTTCTCCTTGCTCTAGCAATATCTTTTTCGTGGCAGATTTTGCATTTGGATGTTTCCAACACCTTTCTCCATGGTGATCTTAAGGAGAAAGTGTTTATGCAGCAACATCCAGGTTTTGTGGATCCTAACCATCCCTTTCATGTTTGTGTTCTTAGAAAATCATTATATGGTCTTAAGCAATCTCCCCGTATGTGGCATAAACGACTCACCTCTATACTAGTTGGTTTTGGTTTTCACTGCTCTAAAGCTGACATCTCCCTCTATATGTTTCGTTCTGATGCCGTCGTCATTTTTTTACCTGATGATCTTCTTTTGCTTGGCAATGACTCCATTTGAATTCAATCTCCGATTGCTTATCTACAAAATCAGTTTGCCATTAAGAACTTGGGACGTGTTTAGTACTTTTTGGGTCTAAAGATGCAATGGACCGATACCCCTTTATATGTCAATCAGTAGAAGTATATTCAAGATTTACTTGAGAAATCTGAAATGTCTGGTTGTAAGCCGTTAGCTACCCCTGCTTGTGTTTCTACAAAACTTTTCGTCTCAAGGGGTGAGTTACTGGCCGATGGGTCTCAGTATAGAAGCATTATTGGCGGTCTTCAATACTTGGCCATCATGAGACCGGATATTGCTTATGTTGTCCACAGAGTGGCTTAATTTATGCATGCACCAACTGAGATGCACTGGCAAGCGATTAAAAGTATTCTCCTATATCTACGAGCTTCTGCTTCCTATGGCTTAGTTTTTCGGCCCATTCCTCACTTTTAGTTACAGGGTTTTTCGGATTCGGATTGGGGCAGTGACTTTGATGACCGTCGCTCAACAACAGGCTTTGCCATCTTTCTGGGGGATAATTTGATATCTTAGGTCTCTCGGAAGCAATGCACAATCTCCCATTCATCTACCGAGGCTGAGTACTATGCCTTAGCCACTACCACTTTAGAGTTATCCTGGCTTACCATGCTTCTCAATGACTTTGGGTTTCCCTTGCCTCAAGCCCCTACGCTCTTGTGCGATAACTTAAGTGCCATGTACTTAACGGCGAATCCGATCTTTCATTTCCGTACAAAGCATCTTGAAATTGATTTTCACATTGTCCGGGAACGGGTGGCGGTGCAATCTCTTTTTGTGCGTTATCTTCCCACAGAACGTCAACTAGCTAATCTTCTCACCAAAGCACTTCCAAAGGCGCATTTTCATTTGTTGCGAGATAAGTTGAGCATTGTTCCCTCCCCTACTCAACTTGAAGGGGTGTGATAGGAATGTGATTATATGTATATATGTTGTATTTCTGTATAGTGCATAGGGAGCTATGTATATATTTTACATATGTATCACATACCCATTGAGAATCTATACAATTCAAGGGTTTCACATATTATTACAAATACTTCATCTGTAATATCCCAAAAATTCCATAAGTATAAATATTTAGTAAAAATATCATCCAGTATGATTATAAGTGATATTATAATTTAATTATTAGTTTGGAATGATTTCAGAGGTGAAATATAAATTTGAGAATATATTTATTCGGTGAAATGTTGAGGAAATAAAATAATAATAATAATAATAAATGGAAAGTTTAGGGGTGAAAATTATATGTATAATAAGGATATAATCGAAAGGAACTAAAAGTTATGTGGAGGAATTTAGAAATTAAAAATATATATTACTATTAGAATAGTGACTTTAAGGGCAAAATGATAATTTTTAGAAGAAAGATATTTTTATAAAAAGAAAACAAGAGATGAAAGTAGGGGGTAATGAATGTCCAGAGCAAATATATATATAGATACCGATCATGATGAAATTCCAGGTACGTGTTCAGAAATAAGTGAATTTTATTATGTATGGTTAAGATTTTATTTTGAGATCCATATGATGGTATATTTGAAAATGAAATTTTAGAGTATTTTTGTAAATTAATTCTAAATATGAAGTGATATATTGCGTTGGTCGGAATAATTTCCGGTGAGTTTCTATTGGTTTAATGTTTTTGTATTAATCTGTGAATTAAGTGGAGCAATATTAATTCTTGGAGTTTTTGATGATTTTGAGTAGATTATGTTATATGAATTATTGAAGTATTTTGAGTTGAATTAATTATATTATTTGTTGGAAAATTAGTGTAAATGATATTTATACTTGGAGAAAATATGAAAAATTACTAGAAATGCATTTGGAGGAATATATGATGTTTCGAGTGATTTTGGATAATTTGGTGAATAGTGATATACCGTATATATGAATAATTATATTCCGCATTCATGAAAGTGTGTGTAAAGAGTGATAGAGTGATGTATTATATGGAATAAGTTATAGAAGAATGATAATTAAGTTATTTTAAGATTAAGAGAACTACGTGGCTTTGATTCCCAAGTTGGAATTTATTGGGATATGTAGGAAGCTTGATATTAAATTAACATTAAGTCCAAGCCAAATAGATAGATAAAATTAGATAGATTATATCAGTAATATGAGTTTACATGATAATAGAATTGAAGATGAGATGTTAGTTAAGATGAATTTTAGAGCTGCTCTAGAAGATAGTACAAGATGCTAATAAGAAGAATTAGGAGGTTAATTTGTGAATACAAACTTGATATGAATTTGCATATGCTGTGCTGATATTTGTGAATTAATTTATTTCATATGTTTTGATGGGAGCTATTATGAATTGTTGAAATGAATTGTTTTATGAACTAAAAATGTTGACCTGAACATGTATATGTGTGTATATGGTTGTTATATGGAATACAAGAAGGTAAGATGTTATACGAATTTATATGTGCTACATGATTTATACGATATTAAATGTATAATATGCTATATTTGAAAGTTGGCTTATGTAGTTACATAAAACATAAGAGGGCGTTGTGACATACTTGTTCCAAACACTGCAATTATATGAATTACAGAATCATATGACTCTATATGGCCAGTTTCGGAGTTACAGAATTACAGAATTATATGGACCGAAAGGTCATTACATGGTTACAGGGCTGGCCATAAAATTGCATGAATTACAGGATCTCGGGGCAGTGGTTTGGCTAGTTATGTCACAACAAATAAAAAAATGGCTCATTCATTTACATGTGCATGACTGTATGCCAACTTGAGTACATGTGACTGCTTGTGATTGTTGATATTTGAATTCTCTGTGTAGCAACTCATTCGGCCTATGGTTGCTATCCAAACAGAAGAGATAAGCTGAAAAGGAGTAGAATTATAAAGTTTTTAACAGGAAAGTATTAGTTAAATACTTGTATTTAGCAAAAGAATAAGGGGCTTACATATAGATATTCAGCACAACACTTTTAGTTCATATAACAATTTATTTCAACAATTCATAATAGCTCTCGTCAAAACATATTACATAAACTAATTCACAAATATCACCATAGCACATACAAATTCATATCAAAAAAAGTTTGCACTCACAAATTAACCTCTAATTCTTCTTATTGGCAACTTGTACTATCTTCTAGAGATCTCTAAAAATCATCTTAACTAACATCTCATCTTCAATTCTATTATCATGTAAACTCATGTTACTGATGTAATCTATTTAATTTTATCTATCTATTTGGCTTGGACTTGATATTAACTTAATATCAAGCTTCTTACGTATCTCAATAAATTCCAACTTGGGAATCAAAGTCACGTAGTTCTCCTAATCTTAAAATAACTTAATTATCATTCTTCTATAACTTATTCCATATAACACATCACCCTATCACTATTCACATATACTGTCACTATTCATACGAAGTGGCGGAGCCAGGAATTGGCTAATGGGGGGGGCGAAAATTTCCTTAAAAATTTTTCGGCCTGCGATCAAAAATTTTTGACCGGCGAACAAACCTGGAAACAATTTAATTTAATTCAATAAAAACATAATCAAATTAATCTAAGTAACCACTTTATCATTTATACACATGACATACTAACAATTAATTTTTTCCAATTAGAATCCCTAAATTAAAATCCCTAAAATTGTAAAATTTATAATTCCAATCAAATCTCTATTTCTAATCAATCTAATTTCAATCTAATTTATTTTATTTTATTTTTTTTAATCCTAGGGTGGGAATTTTTTTTAAAGGAAAAACATTAAAATTTTTTTTTAGGCCCAGGCAAAACGTCATTTTGCCTGGGCTTTTAAAAAAAAATTAAAATCCCAGGCAAAACGACGTCATTTTGCCTGGGCTTTAAAAAAAAAAATTAAACACGTAGGCTAGGCAAAACGACGTCGTTTTGTCTGGGATAAAAAAAAAAAAGACAGACAAAAGCTTTCGTCTGCCTCTGGTTTTGAAGGGGCTGCCAGAGATCGACGACCATGGCCGCTGAGATAAACCCTATAATAGGGGTGTTTCTCGGCGGCCGAGGGGGCAACGACCTACCCATGCGCCCCTGGCTCCGCCATTGTATATACTTCACTTTTCATAAATACGAAATATAATTATTCATATATACGGCATATCACTATTCACCAAATTATCCAAAATCACTCGAAACATTATATATTCCTCCAAATGCATTTCTAGTAATTTTTCATATTTTCTCCAAATATAAATATCATTTAAACTAATTTTCCAACAAATAATATAATTAATTCAACTCAAAATACTTCAATGATTCACATAAAAAAATCTACTCAAAATCATCAAAAACTCCAAGAATTAATATTGCTCCACTTAATTCATAGATCAATACAAAAATATTAAACGAACAAAAATTCACGGGAAAATTTTCCAATCATCGAAATAGTACCTATAATTCGAACAGAAAATACTACTAGATTCACAGCACTACTAGGAGTCCAGAAATACCAATTTTATTCTCATATTACTTCATATTTAAAATTAACTTACAAAAATACCCTAAAATTTCATTTCTAAATACACTATCATATAGATCTTAAAATAAAATCTTAACCGTACAAAATGAAATTCACTTAGTTCTGAACACGTGCCTGGAATTTTATCACGATCGGACCACAGAACATTCAATTATCAATTTTCTTTTATATATATATATCTTTGAATGAAATGTCTAGAGCCTTCGTCACCCCCTTCTTTCATCTCTTGTTTTCTTTTTATAAAAATATCTTTCTTCTAAAAATTATCATTTTGTCCTTAAAGTTACTATTCTAATAGTAATATATATTTTTAATTTTTAAATTCCTGCACATGACTTTTAATTCATTTCTATTATACTCTTATTGTGCATATAATTTTCACCCCTGAACTTTCCATTTTATTATTATTATTATTATTATTATTATTATTATCATTATTATTGTTATTTATTGCCTCAATATTTCACCTCATAAATATATTCTTAAATATATATTTCACCACTGAAATCATTCCAAACTGATCATTAAATTATAATACCATTTATAATCATACTGAAATATATTTTTACCAAATATTTATGCTTATCGAATTTTTGGGATATTACATCATCCTTGTTCCTAAAAGGCAAAAGACATTCTGAGGCCCCTGAACTTTTATATAATTTACAATTGGCTCCCTGATCAATTTTTTGAAGACATTGGGTACATGATCTTTTTGTTTTAATAGTATTAGCCCCAAACTTGATACTTTTTTCTCCCGTAGACTATAATATCCATTCACTGGTATGTGACACAATTTTCGCAGACACGTGAGATTAAATCGGAGGTATAATTTATATTCGTAGCTATCATAAAACTGCATAGGAAGTATGATTCTGATCTCTTCAATCAACTCTAGAGTTTTCTATTTTTCTCAAAAATTGTGTCACGTATTAGTGAACAAATACTGTAGCCCACAAGAGAAAAAAATGTCGAGTTTGGGGCTAATACTATTAAAACAAAAAGATCATGTACTCAATGTGTTCAAAAAAATTGATCAGGGGCCAATTGTAAATTTCATAAAAGTTCAGGGACCTCAAGATGTTATTTGCCTTGCTAAAACCCAATACTTCTGAATTTCCTCTCCATTGTTTCCCAATTGTTGCTAATTTTATCCATGATTTTACTTGTCCATATTCTTTCATCACCCATATATTAGATTCATACCGGCTTCTCCAATGTTGTTGAATAATTGCAATTGATGATTCCTAAAATTCTGTAACAGTCAATCTTTGATAATTAAGACTTGCCAAACATTCAGGCGAAGAAATCTGGCGAAAAATCTCATCTTTGACATCAAACACCACGATCAAATTAGTATCAAGCAAATCGTGAACAGCCCAATGCAACCTACCGTTCACAAAAAGCGGGTGAACGGTCGAACACGATAGAAAACTTGGGGAAAAATTCAATCATTATTATCTCTCTCCAAGAATTCGAATTTAAGTGAGTAAATTTGAGTAGCCCAATTATCATTACAGTTGATAATTCTTACGATTTTGTAATCCTGAGTTGTATCATCAAATCCAAAACCCGCAAGCTGAACAATTATGGCACGGGATGTGAAAGGGGGTGTAGGAAGTAGTAAAGAATGTCAAATCGAAGGGTTGCATAGGATGAACTTACACTCAAATTGAAGATGAGCCAGACAGATCAAACCGTTGCAAGAACCCGCGATTCTGAAGCTGCAAGCGGGATTCGAAGTGAGATGGAGTTTTATGGGCTGAAAGTAATGTTGATTATCAAACAGCAGTAAGCAATTGTGACTAGGATAATCAAATTGGTGCAGAAAAATTTGGGTGAATTTGGTTGTGTGCAGGTGAGTTGAAATGAAATTACGGGTTCTTAGAAGTGAATACCATAATTTGCAGACGCAGCTGAATCTGATAATGGAGTTTACAGGCAGCCTCAACAATATCTCTACAACTACTTCATCTGGTATTAAGAAAAAAGACAGATGTGGACAATGCAGTTGAGGTGTATTTTTTGGTAAAGAATAAGCTTAAAAACATGCTTTCTTTATCACACATTATTTTTCAACTGACAAACTTACCACTTTAATTGCAGAGGTATGGGTCAGTATGCACGCCAATGCCCCTCTCCAAAATTCAATCCACCACGGAACAGCAACCCGTCCACTTCAAATCACACTACCATTAACCCAACCGAACCACAGTGGATCATGGATAGCGGAGCTACACACCACCTTACTTCGGATTTGGGACAACTTAAACTGCATTTCGAATACTCTGGGCCCGAAGAAGTTCATTTAGGTAATATGGTTCCCGTCTCCATATTGCTCATGTTGGGTCTTCTTTGCTGTCCACTTCAGTTAATCCTTTAAAATTGTCGCAAGTTTTACATGTTCCCGATTCCAAGTCCAATTTAATTTCTATTAGTGCTCTGATACCAAGATAAGATTAGGTTTTATGAAAAACTCTCCTTAAGTGTGGGGAGAGAATTAATTGAATATATATAAGTTCTTTACAGAGGGAAATTACAAGTACACTCCTATACAGATTATAATTTTATAATAATGTGCTTAAACTTTATCTACAACTTCACCTAGCTGAAAAAATATAGCGATTTATACGAGTCACCACTCAGTGAATATAAACCATCAATGAATTACAATCACACACATTCACACAAAAAAATTCCAACAAACTCAACCAAGCACATGCAAATGAATGATCCATTTTATTTATTTGTTGTGACACAACCAGCCAAACAACTGCTTCGGGAGCATATACCAGATATCAAATGATTTCGCTGGCCAGCTCAGACCATATAGTCAGATATTCCATGTGATTGACCATATAGGTCTTGATAATCAGATAATCCATGTGAATCATGTATTCGCAGTGTTTGGTCAGGTATGTCACAACGCCCTTAATCTTTCATGTAACTATGTACACCAACTTCCACATATAACATTTAACCCAAAGCTTTCAACATAATTCATGTAGTACATATAATCGTTTAAACAACACTTCACGTTTGTACACTACGTAATCACCATATATTCAACATATACTCATGTACATATGGTTTTATCTCAACTCATAAATCCACTTAAAATCACTTCCGACAAATCATAGCAATACAAACACAAACATATCAACAATACAAGTCAAAATCTTCATCAACACACATATCACATAAATTAAATCACAACTATCACCACACACACATAAGCAAATTCAAATCAAATTTATACTCACAACTTAGTCGTTAATTCCCTCGTGGGCAGCTTGAACCCTCTTCCGGATTATCTTTAAGATTTTGAACTCCTAAAAATATAACTTTATATCAAATACAAATACATCATATTTTTCCTTTCTATAAAACACTCTATCCTCACTTATATATATAGGTTTCCATGACCTTACCACATTTAAAAAATTCATAACTTACACTATATATATCCAAATGACCTGATTCTTGTTTTATTTTACTCCTAACACAAAGATACACATCATATTAAAATCACATAATTTTCGGATTACTATATAAATTATTATAAAATTTACTTTCCAGCCCTGTTTCTGCCCAGTTTTACCTTAACAGTTTCTAGTAATTTCACTATAACTTTATCCGTAAAAGTTAGATCAACCTAATTCTTTTTTCTACTTAAACTAGACATATAAAGGAAAAACATATCCAAAAATCAAAATTTTATGGGCGCTAAGATAATTATGGCATAACTTTGAATCTGACCTTGTTTCCTTGATCATCCAGTTTTGAGCACAGCCTCTTTCAAAAAGTCTAGCTTTCACTATACTTGCCTAAAAATTATAAAATTTTGCAGAAATATTCCTAAGTCATAGATGAACAATTCATTACTTTATAACTTTTTCAGATTCTATTTCTAACTATACGAAATTAATATCACAAACTAGATGAACATACCTCTTCCTTCTACTTCTCTATTTCTCCCTTATTTCGTTTCTTCTTCTTCTTCTTCTTCTCTTCTACAGTTCTGCAAGTTCTCTAGATTGTTTTATACTGCCAAGACCCATATTAACCCTCTTCATCCTTATCTCTCTCTCATTGGACTATTTGTCTCTAAACCCTAATGTTATTGGACCATTTGTCCAATGTTTGACTAACCACTCTAATAATAATAATAATAATAATAATAATAATAATAATAATAATAATAATAATAATAATAATAAGATGGCTGTAGAGATTTTAATATCTAAACAATTATCCCTCCTAAATTACATTTTTAATCCCTTAATTTCTAACTTTATTCGATTATATCCCTAAACATTTAAGACGCACTTAATTTCTAGTGTTACACTTATGTATAATCAAATAAATACCTTATGCATATGCTTACCTTATTTAGTAACATGTATAATGCAAATATATTATCTAGTTTATCTAATTGTGACGTGTAATCATCGTGCATAAATGCCAAAGGAATGCATTAAAATGGGATGTTACATTTTTATTTCAGACTAGAGCTAAACAAAAATAGCATATCTTCCGCTGCTGTGAAATATATAATACATAATTAAATAAATATAAATGTAAGTTTTAAATATTGAAATAATATTTTTAATATTTATTTATTTTTAGAGCTGCTTTATTATTTTATTATGTTTATTTATTCTTTAAATACATCATTACTATGTCTTGCAACAAAAATACTATTTAAAAATATAAAATCATTTAATTTATATGAACCATGAAAAGTGAAATTTTTTTTTCATGTCATAAAAAATTTAAATATTGGAATATTTTTTAGATTGATAATTTGTTTTTTTTTTTTTTTTTTTTTGACATTTCTCATCCTTTTTAATGGTGTAGTATCTAGTCTGATCTCAATGACGCTTGAACCTTGAACATCCCATTTAGAGAGAAATGCACTTAATTGCCACTAGGACAGATTAGATGTGCGATTGATAATTTGATAAAATCCATTTTAATTAAATACTTCAATCAAATATGAGGATAGTAATATTAGAAATGTTTTTTTTTTTTTTTTTTTTTTTGACGTAAATACTGAAATATGAATAATTATTATGCTAGATTATGGTTGGAAGTTATTCTATTCCCAAGATTTTGGTTGGTCCAAATTTGCTACTACCTTCAGTCTGCAAAGGATATCTTTGTAACAAATATCCTGTGTAGACCAAAGAGAGTATCACTAGAAGAATAAATAGGATTAGCTACAAAATTTTCACATCAACTCTAGTTTTGCTACCAAAAAATTTATATAGCAGCAACTTTCAAAAATTGATAATGTATGTTATACCAAGTGTAGCAAAATCAAAAGTTATTGTTATATATTATATCAATAACAACAAAATTGAAAGTTGTCGTATATTATAAGATAAACAATTTATTAGTCTCTATAGTTGTACATATTATATTAGGTAGCCTCTTTATTGACTTTTTAATTCCTAAGTTTTTTCTTAATTTAGATTTTAGCCCTTTTATTGAGTCAATGTTCACCTTGAACTAAATAATGATAAAAATTTTATCCTATTTTATAATGTTAAAACATTTTATTTCTCTTATTTTATATTTCTTTTTTTTTTCCCTACATAATCATGGCGTTTCTAATATTGATTAATAGATTTATTTATTAACTTTATTTCATATAATTATATAACTTTAACTTAACGACGTAGATGTCATTTCATTAAAAAAATAAATAATTAATTATTTTACAAAATATAGAGTTAGTAGTGAAAGTATACATATATGAACTTTTTCATCCCTAATATACCTTTTCTGTAACTAATATTAACAACAACAAAAATTACTTTGAAAGAGTTATAAGATTCATAATAACATGTATTATTCATTGTTTTATTATATATATATTTTTTTAATTATAATAGAAATTACAGAATTAATAATAGATTTTTTTTTATTTTTGTAACTAATATATATGTGTGTGTGTGTGTGTAAAAGTACATCAATGTTTTTTTGTGTATATATATGCTACAAAAATGTATTAAAAACTTTTAAATTCTAAAAGATAAATTTTACTTATAACCAAGGGCAGTTTTGTACTTTTAAGTGTAAAAATGAATAAAATGACTAAACAGTTGATTAAAATAAGATTTAGAAACTAAAAGGTTAATAGAGGGATTAGCTAGTACAATATGTATAACTATAGGGACTAATAAATTGTTTACTCTATATCATATAAATGGCAACAACTTTCAAAAGTTGTTGTATGGTAACAGCAAAATTGAAAGTTGATGTTGTATGTTGTATCAGTGGCAGCAAAAATGAAAATTGCTACTACATATTATATCAATGGTAGTGACTTTAAAAAGTTGTTGCTATATGTCGTATCAATAGCAGCAAAATCCAAAGTTGTTGTAGAACTTAATATAATTATTACAATTATAATTATAATTATATATATATATATATAATTTTTCATTTATGCTATTAAATTTTGATTTGTAATGTAAGTATTAAATACTAATCAATATAATTATGTTTTTTTACCGAAAAAATGAATGTCATTAAGTCAAGAATCAAAAACAATTGAGAAAAGGTGGACACAAATTAAACCAAGAACTTCTAATTGTCGAAGAATCTTCAACAAATGCTAATAATTCACAGACCTTCTAGCAAACAACAATTACTACCCAAAGTGGATGATATCATCAAATCCAAAACCCACAAGCATATTATGGACACCAAAACAGCGTGGAGGTTTAGGAAGTGATAGAAAATGTCAAATTGAAGGGTTAGAGAGTATGACTTACAATCATGTTGAAAAGTAGTGAACCGACGACTACTAATGGCGGAGATGAAGCAACGAAGTGATCTTGATTTTCAAAAAAGCAATGAGATATTGTTGCTAGGAAAATCAATCTGATGGAGAAAGATTTGGGTATTTTGGGGGACTGGGTTTTTTTTTTTTTTTTCGAATAGAAGAGAAAGCACACCAATTTTATTTGAAGGGTTTTCTTTTGCGTTCTTTTCTTTTTTCTTTTTTTTTTTTCTGAAATTTCAAGGGTTTGCTTTTTACTTTTTAAGGAAAATTCTACTTTGGATCCGGACCATACTGGTCTGGGTCCGTTATATGAGCGCCGCATCAGCTTAATTAATGGGTGATGCAACTTTCCCATATATATATTTTACCTTTTTGAAAATTCTAATATAATCAAAGCTTCTATTTAATCAAATAAAATTCGCTTGAAAGATAATAGTTTTACTTAACACTAGAAATCTACTGGACTTTAATAAAACAAAGTTCACTTAGAAAGTGTATCAACAATTTCAAATCCATTACTCCCAACCAATTTAAAAACATCCATTTAAGATATATCCTCTTTTTATAATTTTTCTTTTTCTATATTAATAGTTAATTATAATTTGTTTCTTTAAAACTACAGCATCTCACTAATTATCTCACTAATAATTACATTCTTCATTTTACATGTCACATTAAAAAAAATCTAGTTTAATTTTCATAATTGACCTTTAAAAAAAAAGGTTGACTGTTTATAATTTAAAAAATATAGAGTTTTTTCATTTACTCAATTCTTCTTGTACCATAATTCATCAAGTTGCTTATAAGTTGTTGTTGTTGTTATTATTATTATTATTGTAGTATGCTAACATTTTGGTTTACATCCACTACCCCAAAAAAAAAAAAAATGACACCGGAAAATTGTGCTACAATTGTCATAGCTTCATAAAAAAAAATTATTGTCATAGCTTTAGGCAACAATAAAAAAAGGTGTTGCATATTGTTGTCATATGGTTGTAACCGTAAGTATCAAGATAAAATTTTGAATATTACTGCTAAATAAGATTTTTTACGGTAAAATTTATTTTCCTGTGAAATTTAACATTTCTTGTAGTGATCTCACAAAAAATTTTATTTTGTAAGTTCACGCAAAGAGGTAAAAAAGTAAATCATGTTAATCATGTGAAAGTAATTTAATGGTGATAGTTTAATTATCTTGTACTAAAATTCCTTATTAATAAGTGAATATATATAATTACAAAATAAGAATTACAAGTTTTTAAATATAATTGATAAAATTCTACTAATTTAGATTACTAGAACATTCAGCAGAATCCATACCAGTCAGGTATCTACTCCAAGTAGAATAGCTGAATAGGTAACTCGATGAAATTTATGATCGAAGTCGTAAAAATAAAATCAATTTTCTATTCGCCGTAAAACAGGCACAAATGAGAGAGTGTGTGAGAGATTGAAGCTTCTATTTTTTTTATTAAAAACAATAATAAAAGCAATAATTAAGGAACAATACTCCATCTAAATTTAGTTGGACAAATAAATCCATGAACAAGAAAAACAATAATTTACAAAAGGAAGAGTAAAATCAACAATACGATTAAAGATATCCATGAAAGTATTTTTTTAAAAAAAAAAAACAAAATCAAAAACTTAAATTGTAAGTCCAATTTGAAGAAAATGTCATCATAGTTTGTAGATCTATTATTGCCTCATATTTGCAACACAATCTTCATCTCTACAGTCTTTGTTTCTGAAAATATTTTTACGAATTAATGCATGGAATATGACCAAAATCACAAAAATAATATTGTCACTCGTTGTGTAGGAAAATAAATGAAAATTCAACAATTAAAGTCAAAATTTGTAATGGTGCTTCTAAGCTAAAACACATAACCCGAGAAACACATGGATAGAGTAACTACGGGGAGTGAGTGAAATTGTTCGCATCTTTTTAAAGAGAGAAGAAAGCGGTTAAGAATTTAGAGAAACGGGAAATCCTGACTGCATATGATGATTAGAGTAACCAATATAATACCAACTCAGTTAAAAAAAAAAATTGGAGATTTCTGAAAAAAATTTCTAGTGATATAATTTAATTTAGGCATGAATTATCAAAGGAAATAATCATATTAACTCAAATTTTGATACGTTTATCCAGTTATATTCTAGTAAAAACATCTTTACCCAAATAAGAGGTCTTGGTTTGAATCTTATATAGATCATATACTCCACCATAAATTAAGAATAATAATACTTATAAAAAAAAAATCAAATTTTGATATGTGGCGCCTTTTGGGAATAATGAATTGACAAGAAAATTCTTATTATGATTTTATTAGAACAAACAAATTGAACTTCTGTAAAGAACACTATTTGCTCATATATGGGCTTGTGGTATGTTATATGTATGGGCCTTTTATAGACTGTTTTTAGGGGAAATTACCCCATTTGTCTATAAATATGTATCATTTTTTATTGTAGCATCTTATAATTTTTACTCTTAGATCATTTCTAAATTTATCTCTCATTTAACTCAATATCCTAGTTGTCACCATTTTTGAATAATAATAATAATAATTAGTTATTTTTATACTATAATATTTATCTTTTTCTTTAATTTAAAAATATAGTCATTAATAATATCTTGAATTCTTGATTTATTTTTATAATATCTCAGTCACTGAATTCTTAATATATCATTATCATATCTTAGGCACTGCTTTTCCGTTTATCTTTTTTTTTTTTTTTTTTTAAGTTCATATTAAGCAATTCAGTTGAGCAATATCTATAAATAAATCTATTTGTAGAATGCTATTTGATTTTTTTATTTATTCAAGCTATATATTTTTCCAAATCTATTTATAGACTCTCTTTTCTCTACTTTGATATGCTTCTTTTTTTTTCCTTCTACCCGCCATTAGTCATTCATCAAGAAATTATATTTCCAATCGATCAATCGAATTATCAAGTATGTCTCCATCTTATTCTTTAACCTTTTTTTTATGAGTATATTATACATGCTCTAATATACTTATAATATACTACTTGTATTTATTGCTCCATCTTATTGTACAACTTGTATCTATGTTATATTGGTATATTCTTGTATGACAATGCAATATATTGATATAAACTTATACAGTATATTTATGGTATATTGGTATAATTCTTAGTATATTGACATAGTATTAATTAATGGTATATTGATTACATAAATGGAATACATACAAGTGAAATCTCATGGTATATTCATATAATTATTTACGAGTTATAGTGTTGAAATAAAGATATTAACTTTGGTTCAAAAGATGTTCCTACCCAATGTTTTGTTTCTATTGTAGAAATTTTCAATTCCTTTGTTTGATTTATCAATGGCATATGTTGGATTTTTTTTTCCAGTTAAAAAGGATGATAAAATTAGCTTACATGGAGAAAAAAGGTGAGGATAAGCTATTTTAAATGTATTTTAGTTCTAATAGGATTCTATTTACTAAATATTATTATTAAGATAATATAGTATTAATTATGATAATTTCTTTTTAGTTTTTCAATTAAATTTTCCACAAAATGTGATAATTATCATTTTTACAATTTAATTATTTATACTCTTATTTTATAAGAATAAAACTTTTTTTTTTCTTTTTGCAGGATATGACACAAATTTACAGTGATTTGTATTTTCAAAAACATTTCAGTTGTGATAGGATCATATAAAAGATATTAACTAGATATTAATATTATGAATATTTAAATTAAATTTGTTTATTGTTTTTTCATTATCATTTTCCAAAAATTAAAATGTATTATCCTATTTAACATTCTCTTATCCACACCATTAAAGATATTATTTATATATTTTGGTTATTTTAAATTTTATAATCAAATTTGGATGACGTAGAAGATAATTACGCGATAATATACGACAAAACTACTTACCCCCTGTTTTTATACCCCACTCAAAAATACCATTGCTTTTACTTCAACACAGAACCATCTATCTACTCACACCACCAAACTCCTGAAACATATTTTCATCATTTTGATTAAACCAATCTGATGCTTCATTAACTCCCTAAATTCGACTGCCCAAACTGTATTATATGCAATTCAGACCAATTAGGTTGAGGCAATTCAAGAAAGGAGAAGCCATATAAATGAATAGAAGGGAAAAGGGCGGCACCCAGATTTTTTTTTTCCCCTTTTTAACTGAATGCTACTCTCTAAGTAAATATCATTGAATTTTCAAGTTCCACTGGCAAAATGTGACAAAGTAACCTTGTACATCAACATGTTTACTAGTATCATTGAGTAAGTCTCTGCGTCTGCGTCTCATGTTGATCATTGAGGGTGTCAAGAAGAAGGGGAGGAGCATACTGTGCCGTCCCTTGGTGCTCCTCCGAATCTTGGCAGAATGAAAGAATAATTGTATCAATTGACATCTCCACCACTGCAAAGAACAATGTTGCAACTATATAACCTAGGCCCCAGCACACCTGCATAATTCACCAAAAATAAGGCAGATTCAGACCGCAAGTTCAACCGAGTAAAAGCTCTCTGATTATAATAATATAAGTACATACCAACACAGGAAACAGTGGAGAAGATATCTTGTTATGAGAAGATCTATATTTGTGGGTATCCAACATGAGGAAAGCAAAAACAGCACTAGCAAGGCTAACACATAATTTTCCGAGAAACAGAATTACATCTCCGATCACATTCACTCTCCCTATCCTTAGAATGTTGTTGATGATCAATTCAGTTGCAATTGCAGATGCCCTACAGAAGCTTTTACCTGTTATAGCTATCTGCATAATCCACAAAGCCAAAAGAAAAAGATAATCTATCAGAATAATGATATGTCAAATTTTGACACATGGATCAAAGCAACATCAACTGTTTCAGGCATATGGAGACTTTGGACAAATTGAAACAAAAACCAAGTGCTGGATGAAACTAGGAGAGAATAAATAGTCTCCCAACTTTTTTCTTGCCCCCTCTTCATCACTAAGCAATCATTGATATAAAGAGGGAAATCCAGGTAAAGAAATGCACTCTACAGAACAGATGTTAATCTTTGCATGCAAATAGACATTACCATTATATAAGCATTGCGGTTCACAGATTTAATGGTCCAGTCAACGCATTTCAGACAAAACTGAGAGGTGTGATGTGAAGTCTTCCCTATGCAGCTATCAGGTGTGGTTCCTGCTAACTTTAGTTTCCGCCGTATTGATTCAAGCATAAAGCGAATGGATTCCACAAATGACACAATCAGGGAACCAAGAGCAACAGACCCAAGGCTGTAGCGCATAAGCCGCTTCATAGAGGAAAAAACTGGAAGAAAAGGAATCTCTGGCTGCATTGCCAGAAATTGAAGAAAATCATGATTAGGCCATGAAATGAAACACAGTTCCACCAATTAAAAGGAAGATCATTTGTAAATTATATGACTACAAATCTATCAAATGCTGATTAAGTGTGGAGGACATGGGCTGTTTAAGATGAGGGAACTGTCGCTTCCTTAAAGTTATTTATCTTTCTTGTATTTCAATGTAAACTAGTTTTATCTGAAACAAACAAGAAGTTCCATCGTATGATATCTTGAAACTATGCCAAGCAAAAAACTTTTTGACTGGAGAAAAAGATATCAAAATGAGGCTGAAAAACACTAATTATGTTTTCAAATCCGAGTTGCTAGAAGCCAAATCTTTGAATAAGACATTTAGAAGCAAAAATATTAAAAAACCTCTCATATAGAAGCTTCAAAGAATGGATTGTTTAAAGACAGAGAATACCACCTAAGTTTTCAGATACAAAAATACAGTCCAGCTTCCAAGTAGCTAATGCAGCAATTTGCAACAGAAGATTCTTCTTTTCATCACTAGTAGATGAATTTAACTTTTGACAAGGAATTTTGTGACTAGACGAAACTTTCAATTGTTTCTCTGGTCACCTAAAATTAGCCAAGTTTGTTGCATTATTACCAACCCTCCCAGCTATGTTTATACAAGTACACACAACATATATTTCACAAATGTGATGAATTTAGATAACAAATTTTGCGTAATTTCACAAGTATGCTAATGGCTTAGAAGCTTACCGATGTCTCACCACGAGCCCAGTAATAGGAGGCAACAGAACCCGCAATCACAGTTGCAGAGCATGCTATGAAAAACTGTGTAGCCCAGTAACATCCAAACAGGTGGAAAAATATGGCAACTCCTATATGAGGAGTATAGTGCAAACTGTAGCCACAGCAACGATCACAATTAACCCGTTTTGCTCCAAGATCATAGGCACAACAGTTGGAATTGCAGTCATTTTGGACAACTTGACCAGAACTAAACAGATGAAGAGCAGCTGAAAACCAGAACATGTAAAAGATTGCAAGGACAGCATATGGTATGACTGGATAAATTATGAGTGCTTGAACTTCTCCAATGACCTTTGCAGCAACCTGCATAAAAATCAAAACTTCATATTTGGTCCCAGATTTGTGATATTAAGCTAAACAAGGACCTTCAAGATCAGTAGTGTCAAATAATATTTTGCTCTAGAATATGGTTTCTAGGAATTCAAATTGGATTGGAATAGAAGTACAGCTTTACTGCAAAATTAAATTTAAGCCACTAAACTCATCACATGAAATGAAGGGCATTACATGTGGTACCACTTAAGGAATGTGAAAGATTCTTTTAATCCAAAAGCTTACACTAATATGAAGCATGTACAACACTGGCCTACTTCCATGTGTTGGAATTTCATTGAATGGAGTTTTTAGGCTTGACCTCTTGGTCTAACAAAAATTGAAAATATCTGGGGTGAACTTCCTTAAATTCAAATTTGAAAGCCAACATTTAGCTTGCTCTATCTGGAGCAGTAATCTGTTCCAGAACCATAAGACCTACCACTTAATATAAGTTTCAAAAGTCCATTTATTCCAACAAACATAGTTTAGACTGCAACCTAAAACATCATACTTACTTTGAGGACAGATGTTGCCATAAGAATGCGGCGCACAATGGCAATTGATGTAAGAATGGCAACAACCATGATAGATGTCATTAGAACAGTGACAGCACGAAGATGATTTAGTTCCTGAAAGATACAAACTACTCACATAAATAATAAGAACATGCAAACATTCTACAAGATGACAAAAAACGAGTTATTCTTGTGCTAGTTGAATGATTGAACCCACCCGTCCAGATGCATGGTAGTACGGATCATGTTCACCAATAATAGGAGAGATGGCATCATTCCCAATCCATCCAGCTAAAAAGAAGAAAAAAGGAATTATATTCAGGATAAGTCCCCGTTATGATTACTATTTATAACATCAATAAGTGAGAAAAAAGAGAACTAGAGATAAAGATATTACTGTCCCAAAAACTGCACATGGGAATTTTAAGACCAAAAAGAAAAAAGGGTAGCATTGAAAACCTTGGGGTTGAATCTATAATTGACAATGCCAGATTAACAATCTAACTAGACAAGATTGGTTTCTAACTACAGAAAAAAAAAAATATAGATGCACTGGTGACCTTTCAAGTAGAAAAACATTGTTACGGATATTATAAGTATGTCGAAGAGAGCAACTGTTATCCAAGGCATTGCAGCAACAAAATGCCGAATCATTAGCAGCCAAATAACTGATAAAAATAGTGGCAAGAGTCCACCACAAACAATCAACACAGGCCATGACTTTCCAATATCAGCCATGTATCTCTGCAATATGTAAACAATAGACTTTTAGTTTTAGAAACAACAATAAGCTTGATAGTCTTGAATGGAAAAATATATTATAAACATGAAATAGAGAAAAACAGTTGAGAAAGTTTATTGTGACATTGCAACAATATGCACCAAAGTGCCCAGCTTCTAGCCCTCCATTAAAATATATGTGTGACATAAAATATATATAAGAACGCTTTTCACATGCAAATTATATTGCTTATTGTGAAATTCAAATTTGCTACATTGAAGTAAGCATCTTGAAATTTGGAGGGAAGCTATATTCTTCTCTATATCAATCCACAAGAATAATAACCAGGAAGAAGAACACCAATAAAAGCCTCTCAACCTTCAAAACTGATGACCGAGCGTTTACAGACTTGTGAATGGATTTGTCTATTAAAATGTCTTCATTGATGTTAACCCCACCCATTTGTTGCCAATGCCGCAACGACACATTGGATGCATGAGCAATAAACTGGCACCTCCAAAAAACTGAGGTTAGCAGAAAAAGAAAGAATCAGTTACACCAGAATGACAAGAACTCTAGTACAATACTATCCTGGACTGGAACAGAGGGTCACTAAATTTCTAGGCAGCTTTTAACATCTTTACTCATTAAAAAATCCCAATATCAAATGCATGAAAAGCTACACTAAATAATTTAATATCTGTAAGCCTAAATTTACACCAGGATTTGGAAAATTTGAACCTATAAACAAATTATGAAAGGGATAGTTGAGAAACAATATCTCATTCGCTTACCATTTACAGTTGGAAATATAACAGGGTAACAAGGACCCTGGAGTTGAAGGGAAGTGTTCCTCATTTCAGGAGTAAGGAACTCAAAATAATCATAATTCATATCAATCCAATCGTCCATTGAGAGACGGATATCTCCATCTGGGTAATCGCATACCCAACTTAATGCATCTTCAGATGGGATGGGACAATCCAACAAACATATACTCCGAGCATTGGGCAACTTAAACTGGCTGTCCTTGAGACCACTAAGATAGACCTGGTTTGGATTTGACCAATATGTAAGCTCTAACTGATGAAGATTTGGATTTGCATGCTTATCACCACATACATTTCCTTTATAATCCAGCCCATACGTAAGCCTGGTAAACCACATCACAGCCAATCATAAAGATGAATACCAAAACCAAGAACAAAACTGTAAACATAAAAGTATGAACTTGAAGTCTATAACCAGAATTACAAATGTTACTATCAAGGGAATAGGTTAGCAACTGAAACAAAATCCAAAAGTACAAAAATAAATTTTACTAGCAGCTCCATATTCTTATGAATAGAAAACATTTCTAAGGAGTTTGGGAGTTTAAGCAAATAGGAAAGCATAAAGCCTTTGATGAACCATTTCAGCCATGATAGAAATTGTAAAAGGAAACGCCATGCTTATTTTACCACACTGTCATATCGAATTCCCCACAAACTGTTAAAAAGTGATACAAAGTCTTGCATACATATTTCACCATACAAAATGCGGTCCAGGGAAGATATAATAGTTGAATTTCTCTTAATTGTACATCCTTAGTTCACCATCAAGCTTTGGCACCAGGAGACATGAAATTTACTATTTAAGAACTTATTTTGACAATTCAAATTTACATCTATTTTCCTTCAATTTTCTTTGCAAAGAGCTAAGAAAAGGACCCAACTGAGATGAAATATATGTTGCCAAAGTAATACTTCTACAAAATGAAACAATAGTAGACAGCTCCCAGGTGCTGCTGAAGTAGAATGATACTATCAGCAGTCATAGTCCAAAATTATTAGGAAACAAGAACAAAATAAATGATAAACGAAAGTAAAAAAAAAAACGCTTTTGAGCAAATATGTTAAGAGAGAGCACCCTTACACTTCAGAACACCATTTTAGAGAGCTGAATCTAATCATAATAATCAGAAATGAAAAAGAAATACCAAAATTTAAGGGAAACCCAGTTAACGAAAGTGATAGCAGCTAGAAACACTCGCCTTAGAGGGTTTCCTTGGTTAAATCCAAAGCTGGAGTTGACAATCATGGCAACCCAAAATGCTATAAAAATGACAAGAAAGGCAACATCTCTGCATTTCCTATTATGCCTAATGATTCCACCAATCTGGGCACTTCCGTCACTTGATGGGTATCTTCCTATTACAGCCCCCAAAGGTCCCCTCATCTCTAAAATTAGCTTATACAGCCGTTGTATATATGTATACCTATCTCTAACTATATTAATCGAATTCCTTCAAGAACTAGGGAGAGAAATAGAATGCAGGAGTAGAAAAAGAGAAATCAGATAGAGCGAGAGAGAAAAAGGGAGAGCCTTTTAGTGAGAGAAAGCACAGTAGTAGAGTGGAAGCCAAAAGGAGTGTGTGAAAGCAGGAAGCGATAGTGATGGGTTTCTTAGATTTGGAATATTTTTAGTGATTTCATTTTTCTAAACTAAAAAAGATGATTAATTTAATAATCCAAGTTTTGATTTTAAGACAAAGATATTATACTGTTCTCTTTTTTTAAGATTTTAATTTCACTGTTACAGAATCCATGTCTTGTGGCTTCCATTCCATACATGTACCCGCTGTTTTAGCTAGCTTTGTTTATTATCAAACAAAGCTTTCTCATATTGCCTTAAATAACAGCAATTTTGAATTTGAAAATTTAGAAAATAAATTAATAACTCAATTTTCTTTTTTAAATATATATATATATATGTGTGTGTTTATTTTATTTTACCATTTCATTAAAAGAAAAAACCCCAAATTAACAAGAATTTCAAATGAAGTATAATTTCAATCCCAATATATATAACATTTTACCATTCAGCTCACCTTATGTCTAAAAATATTAATAATTATTTTAAAAATATATATACTTTCTTTATAATTAATTATATAAAGCATTTTTTAGGTTTTTTTAGGTTAAAGGTAGATTCTGTCATTTTACTCTATATAATATTGGACGTAGCTAAATTCACATTATATTACATTATGGTTTTCACAATTTAGAAATAAAAGTATGAAAATTTGGAAACCTACACCTTTATTAAAATAAAGAAGTATTAATTAAATGGTGTTACAGATAATTTGTAATTAAATTACTTTTTTTAAAATGTATATGAGTTTAAGGATAATAGGCATTTTTTATAAATGTTTTTCCTCTATTAATCTACTAAGCGGAAAAAAAACCATAAATTAAACAGGTTTAACAAAACCAAAATGAAATTAATTAAATAAAATGTATTCTAAAATGGCACTATGGATTAATAAAATAAAATGATAATAATAATTTTTAAGAAATAAGAATTGAATAAGTTTTATATATATATATATTGTCTGAAATTTGTATAATCCAGTTGAATTTGGATTCGAGCTGGAATGGATCTTTTATAGAAATAAAGCTCTCCCATCAACTTATAAATGATTTTTTTTTTTTTTCCATTTACAAGGTTCGAATTTGAGATCTTGATTAAAAGTAATGAGTTTTTTATCACTCTAACTAATAATTGTTAGTTATAATTTTTTTTTTATCATACTTAAAAGTATTTTTTTCTACTTTATCAAGAGAGATTACAACGAATTGCCATTATTTTCTACAACATGTATTTTTTTATGCTTTTAATAATTAAAAATATTAATTATGAATAGAAAAAAAAAAATTAAAAGCATGCCAAACAGGGAAATGAGTAAAATAAAATGGAGGAAAGGAGTGGGTGGGGTTGAGAGTTGAGACATAAGCCAGTATTAGCCATTAGCCATTAGCCGAGAAATTTGATAATAAAAAAGCTTTAAAAAGTAAATAAATAAAAAAACAAAGGCATTATGGAATAATCATTTAAATATCTATTTTCCGCCGCGGAACTGATAAAGACACTTCCCCGCCCGTCAGATCATATACCCACCGTCCATTTCTTTCTTTTTTAACAATTCTCAGATACTCATCCAACGGACACCAATGGAGATTACATGTATGGATATATCAGTATAACACCATCTATTCAACAATATTCACCCTTTTTTTTTAACAAAGCTGGGGCAGAAGATGCTGGATTTGAACCACACAGAATGGGAACTTTCTTTGAAATCTTCCATGGATCCAACTATTCCTATCTATTGATAAATTAGTATTCACCATTCTAAGTACTGCTGATCAAGTCGTATTCATCTTTTCATGAAATCAATATTTTTTTTATTATACATCACAAATGATTTTAGTGAAAGGGAGATTGCATTGTGAAAGCAGCCTTACCCATTCCATTCCATTACTTATTTAAGAATACATCCTAAATTTTAACTTTAAGGTACCCATTGAATACTTGTATCAATCAAACTAATTTTAAACATACAAATTAAATAATAAACACATAAATAAACAAATTAATCATAAATTTAATAAATCACCGAAAAAACATAAACTTAATCTTCTACAAATTTAAAAAATTATTTATTTAACAAACAAAACCAAAATTCAAAAACTTAAAATCTTAAAATAAACGTAATATTAAATTCAAGAGAAAATCCATAATCAACCAATACATAACCGGATTCGAAGAGTGTAGCCGAAAGAATACACAAGTTCCTATCATGGGTAATTTTTATATGGAGTTCAGATAGTGCCCATTAGAATAGAATAATACTAATTACTCGGAAATCAAGTACCCCTTGTCATCCCTAAACGGGAGTTTGAATCATGTAACAAAAACCACAATCTAACAATTTGTGAATTCAGATTGTTAACAAGACTGAACTGTTCTCATCATTACAAAATTTTACTTATCGCCTGCAAAAGGAGACAGTTCCCAGTTATTGCATCACAATCAAACACCATCTTATGTTCAAATTATGTCTGATGGATTTTAATTGGCAGCTACGAGTTAATATCCCAAATCTTGAGATTTAAGCCCTGTATAACTTGGATCCCCTAACCCTTCTTAGCAAAACTCAACCGTTTTGGGTCAACCACATCTACCTGGATTAATAATGCCCCACCGTTTTCGTCTTCATCCCATTTTATTGATTCTTTCTCCAGTTGCTTCACTATCTGCACAACAAAATTTTGAAGCATGAATTTATTTTCATCTTCAACTGCATTATTGATAAGGAAGATCTAGCCATACCAGTTTCTTCCTTTGCCCTTTTGTGCTATCTCCATCGCTGTTATTCACTACAAGTCTAAGGTACTTGATACCTGATAAAAGGACGAGGTACAAAGTCATTAGTGAATGAATCTATTTGTAATCCAATGATATAAAAACAGGGGGAGGGTATAAAAACCGACCTGGGATTCCAGAAAGAGAAGCTAAATGAAGCCTCAGAATTCGTAAAGCTTCCTTTGGCTCAAGATCATGCAATTTGATAGTCATCACCTCTTCTTCTCTGCAATCTCACAATTCATATTATTATTAAAATGAAGTAACCAGCACAAGACAAAATTTAAGCACAAAGAAACTACAAACCTGGTTTCCAGGAGCTTTTCACAAGATTTGTTATCCATTTCACGGGCCCTTTTGTTGAAAAATTGTCCCTAGACATTGTAATACATATACATATCATACTCAGGCATCTTCTATGTACTAAATAACCTAATTAAATCAACAAAGTGCTCTATTAAGCAAGTATATTATGTCTGATACCCCATGAAACTTAATGTATCAAGTCTTTCACCATGGCATACAATGAAAATCATTTTTGATGATTCTAGTGTACCTTCACTCACTAACTACACATATGTATTCTAATTTCTTGCCGTAATTCATAGAACAACTCTCTCTAAATGAGACAAGGAGACCAGAAGCATAATTGGTACAAGCGCACCAAAAATTTAAATTCAGAAACCACAAGGGAAAAGCTTTTATACAATTTTACAGTACCAATCCATCATTGAAGCAAAGGAGTGCAACAATATCCCCGTAATTAATCACTAGAGCATTCAAGCATGAAACTTCAGCTACTATGTTATAATATCATATTATGTTTACTATTGGTGACAAGAGATAAATAAGAAATAAAACATCAGAATTTCTTTTTCCTTTTCATTCACTCAAAAATCTAACAGTAATACTGATTCTGTAATTCACACAAGATAAAAACTTAATAAAATGTTATTAAGAAAAAAGAGGAAAAAACAGAAAGCAGAGAGGGAGTTCTTCAATATGTGAGAAGCATAATTGCAAGTTTGCAACAATCATCACTACGCAGCAGCATCACCAATGTAATGAAACAGCAACTATACCTTCTCTAAGAGATTATTTGCCCTTGCATGATCACCCAGGGTGAAAGCGTCAATTGCCTGCATCCGCACTAATATCAGTAACCACTGTATTAAAGACTACAAAATGTATACGTTTATCGCTCCAAAACACAATAAACAAGAGAGGCCAACAGGAAAAGATCCGCCAAGTGGTACAATTTGTCCTTTAAGGTTATTTGGGATATCAATTTACCCTTTAACATTATTTTTGTCTCTATGTTGCCCCGTAACGTTACAAACTCCAATCAATTTTCCCTTTTATAAGGAAAACAACTTCCAGCTCAAATTGAACAGCTTTGGTTAGAAAAAGGCGAACTTAATTAGGTTTTACAACGTTAAGTGCAACATCAGAAAAAAAAAAAAAATTTAAGCAACAAATTGATGTTCCCAAACAATATTGTGGAAAAATTATACATTATCCCAAGATTCAGTGTGCAGCAGAATAAAACCTTGTACATAATGTGAAGGCAGTGGTATATTTCATCCATCATATGATCACCACAGTCTTATTAATCTCAAGAACCACATTATCTGTCTCAATGTGGTGATTAATATTCTGTGTTTATCTTCCAAAGGCTTATAAAATAATAAGGCTTACAGCTTTATAATACTCCTTCGTTGTATTCCAATATTCCTTGACTGCTTTGCGTAGGGCATCATAACTGTTATCATCATCCTCTGCATTACCATGGAAGATGTGTCCATGCCAAAAACCAACATGATTAGAAAGATCAGCTACAAGATAAAAGAGTCAAAACGCATACTGTAAAATTAATACCAAATTGAAAAAAAAGTGAAATCAATAAACATATTCAAAAAGTTAGTGCTATTTGTGCTCTCATGATTGTTAGCCCTGCATGTTGTAAAGTGCAATCTCATTTTTAAATCTTCAAGATAGCTAATGGCCCCATCGAATGTGTACAGGCCTCTGGACTAGAACCGAGAATCACAAGCCTGATAAAATAGCATACCTATTTTTGCCGAGACAAAAGTAAAAAATGATGAAGTCTATTAATTCAGTATTTATGACAAATGATCAACAAACAGCAATAAATTGACTCAATATGACTGAATATTTGAAGATAGAAAGGGCCTGGAATTGATCCAAGTCTAAAAAATCCATCTTAATGTCTATGTTCCAGTAAGCCATCATGAAAGAAATTGTTTTCAAGACACTGATTCAGTTAAATAATAAACATGTTGAACTTGACTTCAATGATAGAACTATGCTTTAATTTATATCTAATAAGCTCTATAAAAGCCACAAAAACATAACAAATAAACCAAAATAGAATTTATGAGATATATACACATCCTCTCTACTTTTAGCTTTTTTAAAAATAGTCTAGACCCTGTTAAATACTCTTCCAACAATTTAACTTGTAAACAAGACCATGACTAGAGTTTGCACCTTCTTTAGAAACAACTAGTGCTTCTGCCGCAGAAGGCTTGTCTTGCATATGATCATCATTAGGTGGTTCAACCACTAGTTTACTGAACCTTTTCGGTTTCTTCACAATTCTCCTGGGGAGTGTTCTGGTTGGTGCTTCTTCAGATCTATCTGGAAGATCAAATAGTGACTGTAGAAGTTCCTTCTCAAGAGCTTTGTTACCCTTTTCTCTTTTAGCTTTAGGTGAAGCATTTCTTGACATCATTCTAGCTCCATCGCTGCATAGATGCAAACATAAGGGAGAAAGAGAGGAAGAGATCAAAAGAACCAAAAAGGAAGTGTTTGATCTATTCAAGTCAGAAAAGAACAAAATCTAAGATATCATTAATCGGAAGAGTAATATTCAGAATGACACACCGTAGGGAAGAATCAAGCTGTTGCATTGGTTCCTGAAGTGAAACAGATTTCTGACCTGAACTTGTTCCTGTAGACTTTTAATATGAAGGAATCTCAATAAATGTTTGCTAAGATGCAACTCTGCAGAGAGAATTTATTAAATATAAATTTGGGCTCAAAACTGAAGCAAAAAAGTGTACATTTTTAGCAGCCATGCCAGTGTATTCACTTCTTTCCATTGTTACAGCTGATAAATCAAGAAGCTTGTCAACACTCTACATAACCAACAAGGAAATCAGTTAGTTAAGGCATACGATTAAAGATAGAACCCTATCGAAAATAATCTACCATAATTGTTGCTAACTATTTAGGATATCATATCAGGACTCCACTCAGGTAATTGCAACAATTTTAGCATTTAGTGGAACAAATCAATAGCTTTAAAAAACAAGCTTTCAAACTATTATTCATGCCATTAATATTAGTTATGAAATTCCTTACACCTATACATGGAAACTGAAAGAAAAAGAGAGAGAGAGCGAGAGAGATAACAAATGGTTAAGTGGTGAACACTCGTACATCAAGAAAATCAGTGGAAAGCTAGCTTTAATAGCTATGCTGATCCAGGAAAACATAGACTGAATACCCATGACACTTAAATTAAGAAAATACTCTTTCAAAATGATGATTCTACTCTCGTCCGTGGAAGGAGAAAAAAACAAAGAAAGAACTTACACATAAGATTTTCATAATGAAAATTTGCCAAAGTTTCCTACTTCTACAGAAACATAACAAATTACAGCTTGAAAATAGTGTCTAATGTTCTATTTTCTCTCGGTACTAATAATAGTATCAAACATGAAGTTTTAGAGCTCTATGTTATTAAACAACAGAAATAAAATTACCTATTTAAACATGCCATAGAACTAAAGTCCAAACTCAGCAGCTATAAGAGATGCAGAGAATTGAACAGATACATTTACTTTTCTCTAATGAAGACAGAGAAATGAAATTCTCGTATTAAAAAGAGTATTTCAACTTAACCTTTTGTATGTCATATCCACAAAGACCTGCCAAGCAAAAAGACAAAGAAAACAGGTCTATCACTAAGAGTAAAGAAACCAAATTGATACGGAGAACTTGATAAAAAAAATGTAATTCATATTACACATGATTGCATGCCAATTTACAACAAGAAGAAGAAGATAAGAGGAAAAAGCTGGACAGCAAATGACTGAAGCATCCAATTCCAGATAAGTTATTGCAACTAGAACTACAAAACCTAACTACCTTCACTGATCAAGGAATTAACCCTTTGGAACATGACAGGTTCCATCTAGATCAAGCTGTGCTGTTTAGGTCTTTAGTAATTACCGTTATACTAATTTGCAAACTACTGGGTTCTTCCAATACATATGTGAAGTTTCTTTATACATGCAATACTAGCAAATCATGAATGAATGCCAAAAGCTCACATGGGCATTTTCTAGTCAAGTAGACTACATCCAAAGTCTGCTACGAGGAAGAAATAGGAAAAAAAAAAAATTGCTACTGAAGCAAAATTCCCTCAAGTAGTGAGAATTCTAGCACAAAACTTTCCGTGATACTATCCATCTATGAGTTAACTAGATGCAATAGGATAACAGCTGTTTCATTCCCAAGTATATTTAGCAGCTTTTGCTTTTATCCTTTCTCCTTTTCAAGAAGAAAAAAACTTGTTGCTGAACTCCCTTCAAATAATGGCAGCTGTAGGTAATTATAAATTAGTATGAATTTCGACATTAAGACTGACTATACTAAATTGACTGATGCTTGACAGGAAAATGACAAATTTAATTTTGCAGATGCCTACTTTAAATATAGTAACATGTGCAAGGAGGTGCCTTCCTTGTTTTTGCAATAACATTATTTGACTACTCGGATTTCCATTTAGCAAATAATAATATCTAGAAACTTAAGGAGCATACTACTTTTTGAAATTTAAGGACCATACTTAACTTGCGCACTAATGACCAATTTAGATTTTGATAGATCTTAGGAGAATAATGGAAATTCTAGATAGCTTAAATGATTGAAAGAAAAGAACTTTTACCAAGAACCTCTTGAATCTTATGCCTATCAAGTTGGAAGCCCTCTCCAAGCATCTTAAAGAGGAATTCCTCAACGTCAGCCTGTGCGTAGTTGGTTGCAGTTGCCATACTTGATGGATCTTTATCATCCCAACTTTCAGAAACAGGAAGGTACTCACACTGTAGTTTCAATGGTTTCTTTGCTTCAATAGACTCATTTCGTAATGGCCGACGATTTACGTACTCTTTGCCAATTATACTTGAAACAGCACCCATTGATGCAGAACCCCTTTTCGGTATGAGTTCCTTAGTTCCTTGGTCTCCACCAGAAGCCTCGTCAAGAACATTGTTGGATGAAATGTCTGATGATACTGAGGTTATGCTATCAAATTTGGAAGGCAACTCTAATTCTGCTGCATTTTCATCAGCTAAATTGTCAGCAGAAACTGCGGTAGATGGACTTCCATGCATTGTACAAAGAATTTCAGCAGCCAAGTTTTTGTCATGGCTTGACTGCCAATATGCAGAGTCAATATCCTCCAGTGAAAATTCAGAGCCAAAAACTTCCAACAGTTCTTCCAAGTCGGAGTCCATCTCACAACCAGCACTGAATGAAGTTGCGGCCAGTTTCACATATGCTACATGACAATGGGAAGTGAAAAATATCAATGTAAACACAAATGTTAAGGAAATGAAGAATAGTTTTACAATGAGCAATTGCATGTCACCCACCAAATTTTACACGGAATAGAGTATAGATCTCGTATTGGTTTAACGTTCATTAGCATATCAAAGCCACGAAAACAGAGATTAACGAGACAAAGGAGTTTTCAAGAGTATTACTTCCGTCGACTCTGATATGAAATAGAGGAGACGGATGCAGTTAAAAGACGGTAAAAGCATGATTTTGCACCGGGAAGACCCAGCCCTAAATCTCATATTAAGTTTTATTAGTTGAGCGAGGTTGCCGTTAACTTTCTCCATTGTAGTTTAGATCTGACAATTCCAGAGGGCAAAAGAGCAGGATGTGCTGATTACGTGTCTCACAAGAAAGGAGGGAAAAATAAATGGGAAAAGGTAAAGTAGGTTTTGATGAAAATCAGCGGGGAAAGGTTTTAGACATAACTTGAAAAGTTACAACCCAAATTAAAAGGCGCACAAAGAAAATACGATACAGAAGAATTCCTAATTACCAAGCGTGTATTTGAAACAAATGAAGTTATTAAAAAAATCAAGAACCAAAAATCAACAAATGAAGTTCGTGTCGAATTGAGTTCTCATATTCTACAGTTAAATTTAAGAGAAGACACTAATAAAGGACCTCAAATCAGGTCAACAAAAAGTCAATAATTATGAAGCGCTACAAGGATTCAAATGTCAATTCTTTTTCTTTTTGTTATTTTCTTTTCCTGGCTAACCAAACAGACTAATCAGCTCAAAAACTTTCAACGATTAGACAACCAGGAACCAAAAAAAAAAAAAAAAAATGGAACACAAATACGAGATTCATAAATGCAACAAAAGTAACAATTTCATTTTCCGTTTCCTACTCTAACAAAAGAGGCAACTAATTAAGGAAAATAAAAATTGAGCAAAAAAGTTTTTACACACAAGCAACAAGTTTATAGAATTGTCCTGATCGATTTTCTAGGCAACCAAACAAGAACGAGTACCCCAAAAGTAAACTGAAAATGTAGGTGAAATCTGAAAGAATGAAAGAAAGAAAGGAAAGGAAAAAAAGGATTAGGCAAAGTGGATGAGGAGAAGAACTCACGCAGAGAAAGAGCAAGCAGGTAGTTGATAGGACAGGGCAATGCGAGACAATGCTTCTAGGGCAAGGTAAATGGAGTGTGGGCGAGGGTGAGAGGATTGAGAGTAATTCCTTGCCTATATATGTCAGTTTGGTTCAGAGAAACAGAAATTGTGAACAGCAATGTATTTTGTTTTCTTTAAGTATTTTATACATATTTCTTTTGTATTTCATTTTTTTTAACATTTATTTCTTTTCTTTTTTTTTTTTCCATTCTTAACTCCACCTTAAAATATAGCTAAATTAAAGTATATCCATTTCAATTTAATTTCTTGTAACAAAGTTAATTTCCACCATCTCATGTCACATGGTAAAAATTTCTAAATAAATAATTTAATTGATTGAACTTCTAAAATAATCACTCATTTTGTTTTGTAGTATTAAGCTTTTAAAGTTTTAGGACGTTGATAAAAAAATTTTAAAAAAAAAAAGGGCCTAAAATAATATGATATAATTTAATAAAATATGCATATAAATAATTTTTCAAAATGTAGAATACTCTCTTAAGTTTATTGTTATCAACATCACATAAATTATATAAAATTTAAAATTTTCTTCTTAATTATATAACGAAACATAATCTATTTATGAATTAAAACAATAAGTAACGATCACATATGGCTGATGTCGGGATGTGAACTACAAAATTTATAATAAATTAATGACTTGATATTATTAGATCTCAATGTCACTTCTAAAGATTTTCATTAATGATTTCAGATTATTAGCTTGTTTCTATCCATTTCTTACTAATTTAAAATCTCAAAACCTTTTTTATCTTACAAATAATGATGTTCTTCAAGTTCTTGTTGTTTTTTATATCAGAGCTGGGTGGGGGTATTATGAGGTATTTTTGTTGAACTAATCATCTTAGATTTTATATTTGTTAAGTTTATACAAAGTAATATGATAGTGAACATTAGTCTGGTTGGTGATGAAACGTTCGTCAGCCCTGAAGCTATAGCGTTGGTCAGTCGTAAGAGCTAGTGGAGCCAGGTGGTCCCGATATGCTGAGTGATTCCGTTATTCATCAACAAGTTCTAATTTAATTATCATATTTCTAAGTTTAAATTTAACAAGTGTAAGATTTAAAATGAGTATAATAGCAAGAATATTTTCTAATCGTGAATTAGGTTCTAGTTTCAGGAATAGTTATGAAAATAATATTGGAGAATAAATTAATTCAATGGAAATAAATATTAGTAAAATAGAAAATGATTTGTTGGATTGGACTATACCAAAGCAAAATATTAATACAATTTATTTTATTGGAACATTTGAATTTTTGACTGATTATGCCATTAAAACTGCTAAGCAAACTGTTGCTATAAATCAGGAACATGAAAATATTCAATTATTCTCAGAAAAGGCAATAAATAAACATAGATTGAAAAAATATAAATTTTTACATATTGGCTCTGTGCAAATTGCTATTAAACCTTTGTTTAGACTAAGACTTGATATTCCTGTTTTAATGTATTTACGTGATGGAACGCATGTTAATTTTACTAATTCTTTTTCTATTAGTTTGTTTGATCCACATATTTTAGATACATTGACTTTGACTGTTAAAACAAAAAATTTAGAGTTTAAAGAAAATGTTAGATCTGTTGCTATAATCTATAGAATTTATTACAAAGTGATGACCACTACACTTAATCCAAGGTCAAAGAAAAATTTTAAAAGAAATGAAACCCTGATGTTTGAAGCTAATAGAGCATACTCTAATATTCAAATACCTAAAAGATTAAATTTGAATGAAATAAGTAGATCTGAAACTTGGGATTTAACACAAATTTGTGAACTTAGACCACTAGAATTACTAAACATAGTAAGGGAATGTTAGAATAGATTTTTCATCTAGTTTAAATTAACCTGCTAGAACTTCTGTTTATTCAAATAATGGACCATTATCTGGTAATAATACTTTACGCAGATCTAATTCAGAAAGAAATTTAAATTTGTCAAGTGTTGATTTTAGCGAAAATATTCCAAGACCAATTTATGAAGAAATAAGAGATGATAATACATTAAGTCAAACTAGAACACAAATGGAAACATTTTCAGTATTAAATAATCAATAGATGGAGTCAATAATGGATAAATTTGAAATTAATAAAGAATTTTTAAGACAAGATTTATATGCAAAATATAACGGTGATAAACGTAATTGGTGTTTTAATAATTTTACAAAAGAACAATTGAATGAATTTAAAACTCTTTGGTATAAGAAAATGAAAGATTTACAAGTAGATATTCCTTTATTTATTTAGTTTGAATTTTATTGTAGGCAGAATAATATAAAGTATCCTTTTAGAGAAATTAATGTTAATAATAAAATTGCTAAACTTTGGAAAACTACTAATAATGAATCTGTTATATCTAATAAATAATAATGATGAAACATTTATTGGAACACCTTTTAGGAAAATAGATATTAATGAAAATAATTCATCTAAAAAAATAATGCAAGTAATTTGTTAAAATAATTATTCTAATCAAGTATTAAATACTATATCTGAACAACTTAACAGAGTTGAATGTGTAATGCAATCTCCGCAACAAAATGTACTAAAAACTAATCAAGCCTCAACATCTAGAATAGAAACACCAATTTAATCTAAAAAATGAAGATTCTATATTAAATAAAATTGAAGCTAGATTAGCACAATTAAATATTACAGATAATATGAAAAATAAGCAAGTCCTAGTAATAAATAAAGATTCAGATACTGAAACTGAAATAAGTGATATGGAAAATTTAAAAAATCAATTTAATCAAAATATAGAAGAACAATCTATTCAAAAAATTAAATTTAATACATATACTCCTTTGCTTAGAACAAAAAATTTTTATTCAAGACTAACACCACCAGATACCCAATTTGAAAAAAGAAAAGATATGATTCAGGTTAGATATGATGGTGAGTCTGTTTGTGAATGGAATATAGATGGTTTAGCTGAATATCAAATAATAAATTTATTACAAGAAGTGTCTATGGCAGCTTCTACCGCTAAGTTAAAAAATAATTCTAAAATACAAGTATTACAAGTTTTAGTATCAGGATTTACTGGTCAATTAAAAGGTTGATAGGATTACTACGTAACCCAAAAAGATAAAAATAAAATAGTAAATGCTAAGAAAATAGTTATTAAAGAATAAAATAATCAAACAATACAAATTGAAGAAGATGATATTATTCCAACTTTATTATTTACAATATTAAAATGATTTGTAGGAGACCCTAGGATTTATCAAGATAGAAACTCTGAAATATTACAAATTTAACTTGTCCTAAACTTTAAGATTTTCGTTGGTATAAAGATTTATTTTTGACTAAAGTAATGACTAGAGAAGACTGTAATAATTCTTATTAGAAAGAAAGATTTATTGCTAGATTACCAAAATTATTCGCTGATAGAATTAGAGAAAAATTAAGGATAGAATTTAATGGTATTATCCTATATAATGATTTAACTTATGGTCAATTAATAAATTATATAAATCATGAAGGTTTAATGATTTGTTCTGCTATGAAATTTAAGTCTAAATTAAAAAAAGATAATTTGGTAGGAAGAAAAGAATTAGGATCTTTTTGTCAATATGAAACAATAAAAGCTCCATCATCAAAATATAAAATTAAATTTAGAAAAATTTGGTTATAAGAAAAAATACTATAAAAAATATAATCAAAACAATAATAAATTTAATGAATCAAAGCCAGTCGTTAAAAATACTTTTAAGAAAAGCAGAGAAAATTTCAAGAAGAATAAAAAGGACATATTCATTTATTATACTTGTGGAAAACAAGGTCATCATTCAAAAAATTATAAAGCTAAACAAAAAAATAAATAATTTAGATATTTCAGATGATAAAAAATAAAATTATGAAAATTTTAATAAATGAATTGTGAGACTCAGAATCAGAAATCTCAGATTATTCAGAAAATAATTTAAATATTATTAGTAATAATGAAAGTGAAATAGAATCAGATAGTTGTGAATGTATAGGAACTTGTAATTGTGATAAAATAAATATGGTAACTAATGAACAAGAATTTCTATTAGATTTAATTGAAAAAAATTGATAATCTTGAAAATAAAAGAATTTATTTACAAAAATTGAAAGATATTATTGGAAATAGAGAAACTAAGAATTATACTCCATATAATTTTAAGGAAATTTATAATAGATTTAATACACCTAGAGAAGTATCTATCAAAGAATTACAAGAAGAAATAAAAAATTTACATAAAGAAATTAATCAATTAAAAACTTTGGAAAATAGAATAAACATCCTTGAAGAAGAAACTTTTAAAATACAATTAAATAATACTATACAGAAAAATAATTCAAATACGCCTTTTACCAGTAATAATGGAAAATGTATAGTTATCAAAGAACAAAATGATGAAGAATATGTTAATATAATTAATAAAGTTAATTATAAAAAATGGTTAGTAAAATTAGATATTGTAATAGATGATGAATTTCATTTTACTATTTTTGCTTTAATTGATACTGATGCAGATCAAAATTGTATTCAAGAAGGTTTAATACCTACCAAATATTATGAAAAAACTTCTGAAAAATTAAGTTCTGTTAATGGATCAAAACTAATAATACATCATAAATTGCCAAAAGTAAAAAATTGTAATAAAGGCCATTGTAGTAAAATGATTTGGAGTAATGATTTGATTTTGATTATTTTTCAAAGAGACTTTTGTTATAACTTTCTTCATGATTCTTGTAAAAATTCACGTGATAAAAAATCAGGTAAACTATTAGCTTCACCTTTAATATATTCAATTTCAAAATCAAAATTACTTAATAGAGTTTGCCATCTTGCAAATATTTATTGTGAAACCAAATTTTTAACATCTTTTTCTAAAACATATTTAGCTGATAAGCAATCAATTCTTAACACAAATTTTTTCATATATAAATCATCTTCAAATTTCATAATACATAAAACAATACTTAAAACTTCCTTTTTAATAGTTGAGTAATTCTTTTGAGCCGAATTTCAATTTCCAGAATAAAATCTAACTAAATCTTCCTTATTCTTATTAGGTTCTTTCTGCTTTAAAATTCCCCCAAATCCAATTTTACTTGCATCTGTTTCTACAATTAAAAATGCATCAGGATGTGGAATATTTAAACAAGATAGACTTTTAATTTTTTTCTTTGATTAATTTGACTATTTTAGTATGTTCTTCTGTCCAAAAATTAAGATTTTTTTTAATCTATCATATAATGGTGTACAGATTTTTCCTAAATCTTTGAAAAAAATCATGTACATAATTTAAGCATCCTAAAAATCTCTGCAATTGTTTTTTGTCTTTTATTTCATCAGGAAATTTTGAAGTAAATTCTAAACTTCTATTAATGGGCTTAATTGTACCCTTATCTATATCATAACATAAAAATCTTACCTTAGTCTGAAACAATTTCATCTTGTTGCCGAAACTACTAAACCATTATTATGAATAACATTATAAAATTTTTTCAAATGACTAAAAGTTTTGATTTTTCTAAACTTGTTTCCAAAATTTTTCCTCAAAATTTTCATTACATTGAGTCAGACCCATCTAAGAATAGAGAGTTTTATGAATCAATTCTTGTGTTATCTGGTTCTGTTGAAATTGAACATATTCAAGATAATATTAAAGTAAATTACAGTAAAGTCAAAATTGTCAAAGTTCTTTCTTTGAAAGATTGGGATAAAAAGGCGTTTACTTCAAACATTTTATCTACAAATCCCTACAAGACCTACAACTATTATGAATATCAAGAAGCTTGGTACAAAGCATTTTTGTTAAGATTTTTTAATCACTCTTGGTTCTTTTATTTCCATAAAGATTTCAATGTTGTGTTTCCAAATTGGTTTGTGAGATGGGCCAAATGCTATGGTCCCATTCCAGAAATGTTCCCTTCTATGGTTACTAAAAGTTATAATAAATTCTTAGAATTTTATAATAATGCTGAGCCAGACAAGTTGATAAGATTTGCTAGTATCTTCTTTGTTCCATGGATTCTTTCTTGGACTTACTATTGTGAAAAAGAAACTCCATTACCTCTTTTGTACCGAGAATTTAGAGCAAAGTTTTGGGATAATTATGACCCTAGCATAATGACCCTAGAAATTATCGAAAACTTTTGTTTAAAGAAACTTAATCCAGAAAAATCTCCTATTCAAAAGAGCAAGTTGCAGAAAGACAAAGAAAATTTGATCAAACTTATTTCAGAAGCAAAGCCAGAAGAAGAAGCTGCTGATATTTTGGCAAAAGCTAGTTCTACATCAAGTGACTCTGATTCAAAATCAAATTTATCTATGACAAAGAAGAAGGTCATTTCCAAATTGTTTTAAGATAGTCAAGACTCATTTGGAGATATTGATTTGTAAAATTATTCAAAGGGTAATATTTTGTTTGTAATAAAAAATGTAAAAATTTGATAAAAGAAAAATGTAAGCCGCTAAGCTGAAAAATGTTTGTGGCAGCTTAGTGTAAGCGCCGGAATTTTCTATACTTAAAAAAAAAGAGTCGTATGACTGTAATTACAGTCGTACGACTGTAATGTCGGAGCAGTTGCAGAAGCCCATAACTCTACAGCAGAAAAATGAAGAAAAGTTGAGGAGCATTAATTGCTCCGGTCTGAAGACAAGCAAGCCAAAAAGCAGAGGATAAAAAGAAGAAAAGGAGAGGAGAGAGACCAATTTGGATTTCTGGTAAAAGAATTAGAGAGAGAAAGGAGGAAAGAGAGATGGAAAAGAAAGAACAAAACCCAAACTCCCAAATTCTTCTTTTCCTCTTCTATTTTCTTTAGTTCTCAGAATTAGGATTAAAATTTGGTAGAAATCCTTAGGTTAATCCCTTAACCTCACAAACAAATCAAAATCTCGGACAAAAATCAACAGAAACCTTGACATTTGGAGATTCTTTGGACCAAAGTTCTCAACCCCAAACTTAAGGAAAAAGTACAAATTCGTGTGGATTAAAGTGACGCCAGTCGTCAAATCGACTTGGACAAGCTTCTAAAAAGGTAGGCACTCCTTTTCCTTTCACTTTTTCTTACTTTCTGGGTGATTGAAGTGTATTTTTGTGCATTTTTGCTGTGTTTTCGCGCTTCTGTTTCTGGAAATTAAGAACAGTCGCACGACTGTTCTTGGATTTTATGAACAGTCGTACGACTGTATATACAGTCGTACGAGTGTTCTTGATTTCCAGGTTGTTTTTCTTCCATTTTGATTCAAGATAAAATTTTAGCGAAATCCTGATTCTGGGCTGCCTACAGTCGCACGACTGTAATTTACAGTCGTACGACTGTAGTTACAGTTGCACGACTATAACCCTCGTTCCAGAATTAGAATTTCGCCTTTAAGCCACAAAAATTTATAAAAATCCATAAAAAATTCCGAAAACCCCTAAAAATCATCAAAATGGATTTTGTTGTGTGCATTCACGACCCTAGATTCAATTTCTAGTAAAATTGCATTTAGAACAATGCCATGACGGAGACCCATTTCTCCCGAAAACCGACCCACCTCACATGTGAAAAATGCATGTAAATCGGAAAAGTTGTTTTCAAAATGATTTTCCCACAAAACCAAAAATACAGGGACATTTCAAAATATTTTCCAGGTCTAATCGGGCCGGCTAGCCGAGCCAACCCGGTTATCCTCTAAATGCATGCCCCCAATTCCTAATTTCCTAATTCTGTCATGTTTGAGTCCAACCTATGTCGTGCTGTATATTGTGCTAACCTTTGTTTTTGCAGCTTTTATTTTTATTTCTATTTTATATGTATTTAATAGAATTAATCGTGTATCCTAGGTGATTGTATTTTTCTAGATAAATCGTGTATTCTAGGCGCTTGTAAAAGTGAGGCTGAGAGTTTTTATTTTTTATTGGATCAGGTTGTAAAAATTGACTATTTTACTTTTCCTGTATGCGCGCTGTATGTTTATTTATTTTAATAAAATTGACTTTTAGAATTTGAAATATCGTCTATGAACATTGACCAATATTTATTTTAATTAGACACGAAATAAGGGACTTGTCCGGACCCAAATCTCTGGATAGTGTAGCGACCGTTTGTCCGGTTCAGCTACATTATAAATTTTCCGGTTGAGCTGAGCCGGGTGGTGACTCTACAATATTCATCGAGACTTAGGTCTCGGTTCTTTTAAGAATTAATTCCATTTATTTTCCAAAACCAATTTTCCATTCATAAAAACCCCACGCGAGGGAGGGGCCTGCCCGAGATCGTGGCGCCCCTTCCAAGAGGGAGTCTCGCGTTCCGTCGAAAACATCATCCGCTCACACTTAGGCAAAAATTAGGGCTATAGTTTACCTACTGGACTAATTCTGCAATAGTTTAGGCAACAATAAAGGTATTTAATAAAAAAAAGAAGAGTAAAAAGCCTGTTGAGTTCTTCTAACTCAAGCAAAAGTTATGGCATATAATTTCACTCTTGGTTCAAATTACCTTGATCAAAAACCGTATCTTTTGGAAAAAAAAAAACATATTTAAAATTGTCAGAAACGATTATTTTGTTCAAAACGTAAGCAACGACGTCACAGGGCACAGGGCAGACAGCATCATTTGGTGGGACCCAATTTTGGTTAAAACTTGGCAGACAATTCTCTTCAAAGGACAGATCATCACTCACTTTGGCAGACAGCAATCATCACTCATTTTGGCAGCTTGGACAGATCATTACTCACTTTGGCAGACAACAATCATCACTCAATTTGGCAGCTTGGACAAATCATCATCCATTTGGCATATATCAATTATTATCAGAATATTTGGCAGAGATATTTTCTTCACTCCTTTGTCATTCCAGCTATAAAAGAAAGTTTGAAGAACAGAATTTGGCATGCCCAACTTTCCAAAGAACAAAAATTAGAGAAAAGAAAAAGCCTTTGACAATATCAACCTCCCGTTGCAAAAAATCCCTAGATATACAGTTGTTATTCAAACCATTTACATGTATTTCCAATCACTCAGAGTCTTCCTCATCTATTCAAAATTCACCTATTCAAAATCCTTGTATTTAAACGTCTTGTTCCAAAATTTCAGAGTCAAGTCTTTATATTCAAAAATCTTGTTCCAACATTCAAGAGTCAGATATTTGTATTTAAACTCCAACTCCTTGTAAAACATTGTTCAATAAAGATAAAAAAGGTATTTAATCAATTATGTGTCGCAATATTGATAAAATTATTTTTAATAGTGAACTTTTAGACTTTTCTCATATTCCAGAGTTAATATATTTCAGAGATGAATTGTTAGATTTGGAAGAAAAAATATATACTGAACATAACGATTTCATGTTGAAGGTTGGTGCAATTGTATAGATTTTCAAAGAAAACATCATTTTATTATGGTTTTGTTACAATTTATTTATTTAAATTAAACATGTTTCCATAAGAGCTTCAGAATAATCAAATATCTGATAATTTTATTAACGCAATTAATCAATTGGATTTATGTAAAATGCAAGAACTTGGTCTACTATTGGGAAAATTGAATTTGTTAATTCAGTTTTATGAAACTAAATTAAAAATTACAAATAGAAATTTTGATGAAAATGAATTTTTAAGAATGACATTAAAATTAAAATTAATCAAACTTTGGCCAAATGTATTATTGAAATATTTGAATCATATACTACTTCTTATGACGTAATCTTAGGTTGTTAATCAAACATAAAATCTTGACAAATAATGATCTCCTTCAATTTTATAAGGTCCTGCTGTTTTTGGTATCAGAGGCCGATGGGGGTATTAGGAAGTATTTTTGTTGGACTAATCATCTTAGATTTTATGTTTGTTAAGTTTATACAGAGTAATATGATAGTGAATATTAGTCTGGTTTATAGCATTTTGATATATAAAATAAATTTATTAAATAAATTTTTAAAACAAATTATAAGTGATATTAAATAAAAATTTTTAAAAAACACTTACATATTTTCTTAATTTAAAATTCAAAATTTCCTCAAATGAACTATTAAATGACGGAACATATTTTGTTTTTTTTATCAACTTTCACAATAACAGTGCATTGTTGCCCTAATAAGGTAACACTAGTAAGTGCACTAGGACGACAAGTAATATATAAGTTGAGTATTGTCTCCACATGGATTGAACAAGCGATAATATTTAATTTAACGGTGTAAAACAACTAAAAAATATAAAGTATCACATGGGTTGGTTTAGATCTACAACCACAAAGCATAAAAAAAAAAATAGATGTGGTGAATAAGCAAACAAAATTAAGTAAAAATAGTAACTTTATTCAATAATATAAAAAATAGGTTAAGAACACAACATGAGCAGACATAGTTAGTCAAGATTCTCTCTTTTTCTATGAATGATATGAAGCACGTAGGTTTAGAGTCTCTTTCACTAAATTTATTAAGTCCAAGTCTCCTTGTCACGAATAGTTCTTTAGATATTCATTAACCGAGTCTCCTCATGCGTTAACTAGTCGCTAAACTTTAAGAATAAGAAAACATTTCACATATACATGCAAAACCCCATAACATGCTATTTTTCAAGTCTTCTATTGCACAATATGTGCTTAATGTAGACTGGTCTCCTAAACCAAGTTCCCTTGCATTTATTCAACTCATATGAGATGGTCGAACTCATAAAACATGAATTACTCTATTAACAACCATTATAATTTTATCATTCATAAATAAGAAAGAAAGTACTTACACTACCAGCCCATAGATGGTCCTAACCTGAAGAACAAACTACTTACTCCTTCTCATGCACTAAGAACAGCTTGCAAAAATTTAAAAAATAAAAAAAAAATAAAAAGAAGAATAGAGAAACTAAATAAACTCTAATTTAGATATCTAAAACTAAAATTAAATAAACTCTAATATCTAAAACTCTAATTTTAGATATTATGTATTTAGCATCTTTAACAACACAAGTTAAAGAGCTTTATATACTCATTGAGAGTGAATTAGGGTCACAAAATGAAGCGAAGCAGCTTGCTTACTCTGAATTTAACTAAAAATAGAATAGTTTGATACCCACACAAAGGGAATTTTAACCATAAAAGGAAATAGTGGAGAATAGTTCACTTTCGCTTCTCTTTTCTAGCTCATTGCTTCTGAACAGGCCTGACCAATCCGTTTTTCATAGACTTCTCCAACTAAAAGTGTAGCTCACTCCTCCAAAAGAGAACAGCCTGCATTTTTAGCCAAAATTAGTGGGAAAAAATTACATTTTTAGTCCTTTTTGCTCCAAACTTAATTATTTCACCCATAAATATGAATAAATTAGACTTATCATGCGTACGTGTTAGTTGTTGTAATTGTTATTGATGAGTGTTATTAGTTACCTTAGTATGTGTTATTGTCGTATTGGGACTAAAGATCCTTTTACCCTCTATACTATTAACGATTTGCCATTTTGCCCATGTCTTATTGATGTTTCTTTTTTGCTTCTTGTACTATTAAAAAAAAAAATAAAAATAGCTCGTAATTAAGCATATTTTGTCATATTCCATTAATAACTTTGTTAATGAAATACGACCGAATATGCTTATTAAGGACTATTTTTTAGCCTTTTTTATACCATAGGGAGCAAATGAGTAATGGACATACTATAGAGGGTAAAAAGGAAAAAGTATAATAACTCGGAATGCAAAGACCTCTTTAATCCGTCGTTATTGAGTTGTTGTCTTATTGATAAGTGGTGTTGTTTCTATTTATTGTTGTTATTATTGTCGCTTAGTGTGCAGCGTGATATATTTTTATTTACTTTAATTTGAGAGTGGTTGTTGATATATGAATTTTGGGGTAAAAGCACTCACATATTATTAAAACCATGTCCATTAGTGAAATTTTTCATATGTATAGATGATATCAATATCATTGTCGAAAATTCTTCAGTAATAAAAACTTGGAATGATTCTTATTTCTTATTTCAGTATTGAAAGCTCTTTCAACCGAGTAGTCCTCCTCAGCATAAGGCATAAGTTTTAATAATAAAAATTCCAATTTTTTTTGACATTTTTTTACATCTTCTAAAAATACAAATTTCTTTTCCTTTTAGTTGTATATGGCATGGTAACCTTTTCTCGAAAAAGCTGGTTACACCATCTTTTCATTCTATATTAAGAAACTATACATCTTCAGCTTTACAATATTAATTAATTGCACTGTAAAGCAGAACTCAATTTTAAGCCTCTAAACTTTGTGCTTTTGGGCTATACTTTATATTAAGGTTTCTCATAGAAAGACAGAGAGAGGGTTTCAAAACTTAAGGGGTGTTTGATATATGGTAAAATATACCATGGAATGAGAATGTGAATGTTTGATTTGCTTGAGTAATGTTTGTCAGTGTAAGTTAAATTTGAGAATGTGATTTCTCTATACATGAGAATTAATGATTTCCCAATCCTCCCTGTTAATCAAGTTGATTCCACTCCATCATCTCTTATAACTGTACCTTCCTTTCTATTACTTTTTTTTTTTCCATACGTTTTCGTTTTAACTACCAATGCCTACAATTTTTCTTTTTTTCTTCGTTTTGGTACGAATCCGTTCTCAATGAAAGCGCAAAATTTTGTGTAAATCATAAAACTTTTTCTTTCTAACATCCATTACATTACACATATATATATTAATTATTATAAAGATAAATATTACATTAATATAGTATAATCAATATAAATTATAAAAAATAATATAGAAATTATATTGTGTTTTATTATTATTATAAAATTTAATAATATTTTAAATTTAAGCATATTTTTTAAGTAAAATTATATTGAAAAATATTGTTATTAATTTTTAATTAATGTTAAAGGAAAAAATAAAAGAAATTCAGGTTTCGATTCTCTATGAAACCAAACAAAATTGATAAATGGTAATTTGGATTCTAATTCTGTATCATTTCAATTTCAATTTTGTATCTTTTTGATTCTGGTTTTGATTATAATTCTGAAGTTTAAACCAAATACCTTGTGAACGTCGGGTTTTCCCGACCTCAATGATGATAGAAAACCAAATATCATATATTCTTGTTGTTTATTACGGTAGTCGATTCGAGAAGCAAAGATTCGGATTTGAATGAACTTGAACTAAGAAGAATTTGAAGAATTAGGGTTGACTGAAGACAACATTTGTACAGTCATTGTAAGATCCGCACGGCTGTTACACGACATCTGCACGGATGTTAATGTGTCACCAGCAACCTTGCATGAAATGGACAACTGTAGCAAAACGAGCTTTACACCTAATTTTCACCTAATTTTCCCATTACGGGAAATTTTGGATTGAAGTGAGCTCAGGATGCAAGAAGAGAGGGAGGGAACACAATTAACAACAGAGAATTGACAAGAAACACAAGATCAAGGGAGAATTAAGGAGACCAAGAACAAAGTTTCTCAAAACTTCAAAAACTCAAAATCAACAATAAAAAAATCACATAATCCTTAATTTCAATCACCAAACTCATCATCCAAACCTCACCTAAGCATTGAGATACTTATTTGGCTATGGGAATTGGAGAATTGGAGGTGAATTGGAGAATTCAAAGCTTTTGGGTTTCAAAATTCAAGTTTATTTCAAATCCGAATTCAAGCTTTTAGAACCGGTTTTCTTTCAAATTGAACCCTAGAGAGACATCTAAAAGGTAATTCTGAGATATCTTAAACTCATTTACAGCAATCTGGGTTGAATTGTTGTGCAGTTCATCATTTTAAATTTTGCTCTGTTTTTGAATTTTCTGACGAACCAGATCCGTACGGCTATCGCAATAGCCGCACAGATATTGCAGTATAGCTGTACGGATGTAGTTTGTTTCAGAACCCGAATCTCTGACTAAAGGTTTAGCGATTCGTAGCTTGTCTCGGTTGTACCGTAATTTTCTTGGTTGAGCTGAACCGGATGGCGACTCCTGTCACTTTAGTAACAGTATCCGAGTTTGTTTGTTTTCTCACTATCAAACCCCGTTTTCATAAAAATCCAATTAAAATCTTCCCGGCCCGGTCGCAAGGCCGGTTTTTAGGATCGTCCATTCACATGCCTCCTTAGTCCCATTAATCTGTTACAAAGGTCCACATAGGATGATGACTGGGTTAGGTTACAGATTGATCTGGTCGGGTTGAATTTTATTACCACCTCCACAGTGTTACAATTTAGATGGTTCACATAATCTAGTTATTATTCTACGTGGACATTCGTGACGGATTGACGGGATTAAATTATACCATCAGTTTGAATTGACTAAAATTGCACCTTTGTAAAATTTTAGGGTCTTAATTGGAATTTTTGAATGAGAGAGGCAAATCCGAACCCATTCAAGCGTTTTTAATATAAATAAAGCACATGCATCACTAAAACGCTTGTGATAAAAATAAAATCATGGCTATAAAAAAGACAAGAAAAAAATTGACAAGGTTCAATACACTAGTTTTCAAATTCTGAAATTCAATATACAAAAATGGAGTTGCTGGGTATAATACATGATAACATCCGGTCCGGCCTTACGGTTCGGTCCGGTTCACCCGGCCCAGTCCGGTAGTCCATACCCGCGTCACATCATCCGGCTTAAGAAACCACCTTCCGCATCCGGATCCCAACCACCCCTGAGCAGATTAAGTTCCCTAGATCCGCGGAGAGATCCTAGGGGAAGAGGTGGTGTCCAATTAGGAATCCACCTCCGTGTTTTACTAGGGCAGGAACACCACCCACGTGGAAGCTCTTTCAATATCAATCCAACTCTACTATTCCCTCCTATAAAAGGAGGATACCCTGCCTGAGGTAAGGGCTATTGAATTCTTTTCTTAATTCTCCTAAAAGTACTTTTCAACCCACAGGAGCATACTAACTTAGGCATCGGAGTATACCCCAGAGGTTACCGGTGTCTCATCTTTGTCTTGCAGAACTTACATTGGATCCGGTCAAGCAGCAACTCGGACCCGGATCACCCAGAGGATTCTACTGAATCTATCATTTGGTGCGGTGAGCGTGGATCGATAATCATGAATTCGAATTCCGCTAACATGACTTCAGACATTTTGGGAGATTCTCTCACAACCACAACTCCACAGGCAACGTTGAACTCATCCATATCTCCCCAGGCAGCGATAATAAATCGAATAGCTAGCAACTTGAGCCCCGCCGATGCCAGAGATCTGAGACAAGCGTTTCTTCAGATCCAGAATTAGGGTATGGTTGGACCAACCATTAGCAGTAGCACATCCCCTCTGATCACAGGAGTTGACGGCTTGGGAATGGGAATAGCTCGGAACCTTTTCCCACTACCAGAATACACCAGGGCCCCTCCAACCACAAACCCAGCACCTGTTTTTTCAGAAGACACCAGGCAGATGAATCAGCCTAACACATTCCCTGGGTTTGGGGATCCCACAGCCCAACATGCGACTTTCGGGGCTCCACTGGCTCCAATGATGTCACAGGCCAGGCTACCCAGCTTCCAAACCCTGGTCCAGACACCTCCACCGAGTTATCACCCGACCCATGGGTACATGTTGGGCCCACCCCCAACACAAACGGCAACACCTACGCCGGAAGGGGCAGACGACCCAAAGATGATGGCGTTGTTCAAACACTACTTCTCCCGATTCTCAGTGCCCATACAAGAGCCACTACTAGAAAGCGGAGGATCCTGCTTCACCAATCGGATCCTGAGCATGCCATGTGATCCCAAATTCAAACAGCTAAACTTCGAGAACTACAATGGGAAAACAGATCCCTACGTCCACTCCAGAAACTACAAGAACAGGATGGAGATAGCTGGGGCCAACGAGGGTCTGATGTGCAGATTATTCTTATCAACGCTGGTGGGCCCGGCTTCCTATTGGTTCGAGACGTTAGAACCAGCATCGATTAATAGTTGGGAACAGCTCTGGGAGCAATTCTGCACGAAGTTCTATGGTTCGGTCCCTATCGGAACGGCTAGTAGAACCCTACACGACGTGAAACAGAGGCAAGGAGAGTCCCTCCGAGAGTTCGTGGACAGATTCAACTTGGCAACAGTGGAGATTCGGAGACTGGATTTCAACACGGCTTTAGAGGCACTGATCGCCAACACAACCAACGAAAGGTTAAGGGCCGACCTCGTGTTGAGGAAGCCCCAAAACGTAACATAGATGATCTCGATGGCAAAAACATTCATAGAACTGGACGAAGTGGGTGCACCAACCCGGCACCATAGAGATAGCGAGAGGGGATCAGAGGACAAGCGACCCAGGAGGGACAGAAGAGAGAGGAGGGATCACAGAAGACCGAAAGAATTCACACCCCTCAACCGCCCGTTAGGCGAGGTACTCGTGGCGGTAGAAAAGAGCAGTGACAAGAAGAGCCTCTCCTATCCAGAAGCTAGAAGAGGACAGATCATGGGAGAGGACGAGAAGGCATTCTGTAGATACCACCGCGTGAATGGCCACGACACGAATGACTGTAAACGGCTAGCTGAGGACATCGAGGAACTGATCAAGAAGGGCAAACTCCGAAAATTTATGGAGAGAAAGGGCAAGGAGGAATCAAAGAGACCTGATGAAGACTGTCAACCGACCAAAAAAACGAAAGGAGTGGTCATGGTAATAGCAGGGGGAGATCCGCCAGCTAAAAAGATCAAAAGGAAAGCCGAAAGAGATGCTAAGCCTAACCTTCCCCTCTCGGAGAACGGAATAGCACCGGGTCACACCGATGCCCTGGTCATGGAAGCAGAGATTGAAGGTTATTTAGTCAAACGTATCTTGGTGGATACGGGAAGCTCGACAAACATCATCACAAGACATGCAATAGAAAAGCTGAGAGTTGCGCCCAGTAGAATCCATCCGGTTCATGCCCCACTAGTAGGCCTCAGCGGACACACTGTACCGGTAATAGGTCAGGTAGCGCTGGATATAGAGATAGGAGATGAGAAACACGTATGGAGGACAAAAGCCGACTTCACTATAATAGACTCTCCTTTGGCATACAACGCCATACTTGGTAGACCGCTTCTCTCAGAATCAGAGGCCGTCTTATCGATCCGGTATCTGACACTGCAAATACCTACCGCTTCCGGATGGGCGATAGCCAGGGGGAGCCAGCAGACCACTCAAAGAACATACCTCGCTTCCTTACAGCCAGAGAGGAGCCCAGAGGAAGAAGAAAGGAAGGCAGAGCCGGTGGACAAACTTGAAACGCTGACAGTCGCTTCAGACAGAAACGTGTGGATATCCCAAGAGCTAGACCGTGGCATCAAAGAGCAGATTATACAAGTAATAAAAGAAGAGCAGAACACTTTCGCCTGGAAGATTAGTGACATAGAAGGGGTACCATCAGAAATAATCAAGCACTCACTCAATGTAGATTCGGAAGCAACTCCAGTAGTACAGAAGAGGCGAAAATATGCGCCGGAAAGGCAGAGGGCAATCGAGGAAGAAATCCAGAGATTACTCGACGCAGGACACATCCGGGAAGTTCAATACCCCAAATGGCTGGCGAACGTAGTGATGGTGAAAAAGGCGAGTGGGAAGTGGCGCATGTGCGTCGATTTCACCGACCTCAACAAAGCATGTCCGAAAGACAGTTACCCACTACCCAACATTGACCAGCTGGTGGATTCGACGGCCGGTTACGCCATATATTCTTGCCTAGACGCAGCATCCGGATATCACCAGATACCTATGGACCCGGTGGACCAAGAGAAGACCTCCTTCATTACGCACAAAGGGACATACTGTTACCAGGTCATGCCCGTCGGATTGAAAAATGCTGGCGCTACTTACCAAAGGTTGGTGAATTGTATGTTCAAAGATTTGATTGGGAAAACAGTCGAAGTATACGTGGATGACATGATTGTCAAAAGCCGGACCATGAAGGACCATCCTAGGGATCTGCGGGAGGCATTCGACATCCTCCAAAAGTACAAACTCAAGCTGAATCCGGAAAAATGCATATTCGGAGTACGAGGCGGCAAGTTCCTGGGATTCATGATCTCACAAAGGGGGATTGAAGCAAACCCGGAGAAGATAAAGGCAGTACTGGAAATGGCTCCACCCAAGACCCTCAATGACATCCAAAAGCTAAATGGAAGGGTCACAGCCCTAGGAAGGTTCATCTCATTCTCGGCAAAAAGATGCATGCCATTTTACAAAGCACTCAAAAAAGGGCAGGCCTTCAAGTGGGACAAGGAATGCCACGAAGCGTTTGACCAACTGAAGAAGTTCCTCACATCACCCCCGCTGCTGAGCAGACCAGTACCGGGGGAAAAATTGTATGTTTACTTGGCAGCGGTAGAGGAAGCTGTCAGATCGGTTTTCGTAAGAGAAGAGGATGGGCAACAGTATCCGGTGTATTACACCAGCAAGGTACTACGAGGGGCGGAGACAAGATACCCCAACATTGAGAAAATGGCACTGGCCCTACTCTCGGCAGCCAATAGACTAAGGCCTTACTTCCAGGCACACACTATCATCGTGAGAACCGGGTTCCCACTCAGAAAGGTGCTGCAACGGCCCGAAACATCCGGGAGATTGGCGGAATGGGCGATACGCCTGGGGGAATTTGACATCAGATTCGAGCCCAGGCAAGCTTTAAAAGCCCAAATCCTAGCGGACTTCGTAACAGAGTTCTAAAATCTTGAGCACAACTCAACACCTCCATCTGAAGAATGGGACGTCTTTGTGGACGGAGCGTCGTCAAAAGAAGGGGCCGGAGCAGGTGTATACATCAAAGGACCGAACAGGATCCAACTCTCCTATGCAGTGAAGTTGGACTTCCCAACAACGAACAATGCAGCAGAATACGAAGCCATGATCAAAGGCCTGGAGCTAATTAAAGAAATAGGGCCAGACAGAGTCCGGATACTCAGTGATTCCAGATTGGTGTCCAACCAGATAAACAAACACTTTGAAGTCAGAGACCCAGCCATGAAGGGATATTTGGACATTGTCCGGAGTTTGCTGAAACAGATTGAGACGCAGGGAACAATGTGGAAGATCGAAAACATCCCCCGGGAAGCCAACAGCCGTGCGGATAAACTCGCTAAAGCTGCTTCTGGCAAAGAAGAGTGGCAACATCTACACTGTCCGTACGAGGTACAATATCACCCCAGCATTGAGAAAAAAGAAGTCCTGATGGTAGGTCACCATGAAACCTGCTGGATTACACCCATCATGGACTTCCTGAAGGAAGGGAAATTACCGGATGACGAACCAACGGCTCGCCGGATCTCGAGGAAATCTTCTGGATATGCAATCATAGATGGACAACTCTACCGCAAGTCTTTTAGTCGCCCCTGGATGAAATGCATCCCGCTAGAAGAAGGCAACTATGTTTTGAGAGAGCTCCATGAGGGGATCTGTGGGTCACATCAGGCCGCCCTAACCATACTCCGTAAAGCAATGCTCATGGGATACTATTGGGAAACAATGAGAGAAGACGCAGAGGCCTACATCTATGCTTGCCACCAGTGCCAGGTACACGCAAAGAAAACCAGCCAACCACCGGCGGAGCAACAGCCAATCCTAACGGCTTGGCCTTTTTCAACATGGGGGATCGATCTCGTGGGTCCGTTATCGGAAGCAAGCAAACAGAGGAAGTGGATAATCGTAGCGGTTGACCACTTCACCAAATGGGTGGAAGCAGAAGCCCTCTCTACCATCACCCCTGAGAGAGTGATTTCCTTTGTCAAGGAATACATCCTGGGAAGATTCGGCATACCGAATACCATCATCACAGATAATGGGACCCAGTTCACCTCCAGAAAGTTCAAAAGAATTCTGCGAAAGCTTCCACATCACACATAGGTGTAGCTCGGTTGCCCACCCGCAGAGTAATGGCATGACAGAGGTCACCAACCGCACCATATGCGACGGCATCAAAAAGAGATTGGAAGGGCACAAAGGAGCATGGGCAGACGAACTGAACAGCGTACTATGGGCATACCGAACCACCCCAAGACGGGCCACAGGGGAAACCCCCTTTGCCCTCACTTACGGTACCGAAGCAGTAATCCCGGTAGAAATTGGCTCTCCAAGTGACAGGGTTACGTACTACAACGAAGCCCAGAATGACATCAACTTATGCTTTCACTTGGACTCGCTGGAGGAAAGGAGGGAGAGGGCCTTCGTCCTCATGGCGGCATACAAAAACAAAGTCGCTCGGTATCATGACAAGAAAGTGAAGGCGGTAGCCTTCCAGCCGGGAGATCTAGTATTGCGAGACGCGGAAGCCTCACAGGCTAGAGAAGGCAGAGGAAAGTTAGCAGTAAAATGGGAGGGACCGTACCGGATCATGAAGGTCCTTGGACCGGCTACATACAAACTATGCCACATGGATGGAAGAGACATTCCACGAACATGGAATTCCAGGGCACTTAGAAAATACTACCAATAGAGCACGTTGCACTCTTTTTCCCTCGGTAGCGGTTTTTTCCCACAGGGTTTTCCCTACTGAGGTTTTTAATGAGGCAACTATAGCTGTAGTGCTGTAACTTTAACGCTGCAACTTTATATTAAATGGAGATTCGCTTTCGAATACATCATTTTATTATTCGCTTTCGAATATTTCTTTGAGGTACTTGGCCAATTTAATTCGCTTTCGGATAAATGCATGAACGACCTGCCTATTCGCATTCGTTAAAATTTAAGTCCTAGGTTAACATTCGATTCTGAATCTAGACTCGGCTTGAAAAGGGCAGCCATAAACAGATGCGTTAAGTTTGCATTCAAACACAGAAAATTTTTTTTTTGAACCGCATCGAAAAAAGAAATATATACTTGTTTCATTAATTGCCCTTAATGGGAAAAATGTACATATACAAAATGTCAATTCTAATGGCCGGACCCCTCAGCTGATCCCTCTTCAGGCGCTGAGGCGGTTGGAGGGACATCATCTTCCTCATCCGGGAGATCGGCTTCATCTGGGAAATCCACTTCTATGTCCCCGAAAGCAACATCTGGGTAGACCTCAGAGCACCTTTGAAGGATACGGTCCCCATACAGTAGGGCAAGACGCCCGTAGGTAAGGGTCCTTTCCTTCAACTTCTCCTCAGCCGCCAGTCGGTCACTCTCGCGGGACTTCCTCTCCTGCTCGAGGGCCGCCTCGGCTAGTTCAAGAGAACGCTTGAGGGCCACATTCTCGGCAGTCACATCATCAAGCGCCTTCTTTTGTTGTTCTACCTCAGCCTTTACTTTGGCCAGGCTCTCATCCAGCTTCTTCCTCTCCAGAGCACCGGTAATGCTCTGATCGAGGATTCGATCAGCTTCTTCGACCCTCTTCAACTCCTCGTAGAGGAAGGGAATGGCCTGCAGAGAAACAGTTAGATACAGCCAGAAGGTAAAGGAAAGAGTCTAGGACTTACCGTGTACAGCTTGCTCAGGACTCTAGTCCCTATGCTCCGGTTGGACATAGTCCTCACCCGAGAGGAGTCAGCAGGAAGATACATGCCGTTGCTCAGCTCCAGCTGCACTAAAGGATCAGCAAGGCTCGCATCTTGGCCGAACTTGGATATTAAAATATCCCGTATCGGGCTATCAGTATTCACCGGACCCGAGAAGTCAGGTACTACCTCCTGCATAACAAAAAGTAAGCACAATCCGGAGCAACAGTTTAAAGAAAAAAGTAAAAAACTTACCACTCGGGCTTTCTTCCCCTTATCCGACCTGGATACGAGAGCACCGGTCCTCTTCTTTCCTGCAGGCTCCGCGTTCACTACAGGAGCAACAGGACCCGGAACGACCGGATTGATTGCAGGAACCGGAGCCGGCGCGGCAGTAGATGCCTTTGATCCGCTCTTCCGGGCACGCAAGGCTGCAACAGTATCAGCAAGTGACATCCCTGCCACAGAGGGAGAATACAAAAATAAGTAAATAAATACCTCGGCCCTCTAAGGGATCATTAAAGAATACAGGGAGACCGGTCCGGTCATCAAGCGCTGCCAGAGGCAACCCTTGACGGTAAGCTCTCGTGGCATACTGCAGCTTCCAATATTGGGTCGGGACCGCCGTCAGCAGATCAAGGTGGGCTTGTTCCCGGGGCGAGAGCTTATCCTTCTCCCCCCTCATCTCGCTCGCGGGCCGGAAAGACCAGGCGGTGGGGAACGTTGGCACATTTTCCTTCAACTTGATGAAGAAAAATAGACCCTTGAACCCCTTCACCGAAGAGGTGCGGCCAGAGAAAAACCGGAAGAGAGGCCCTTTAGCCATTGTCAGATGGTCGCTATTGGTGTTTCGGAGAACCGGGGTGGCGATATGCCGGAAGAGAGAACCGGTCAGTTGGATGCTGAGGTTACAGCACAACCAATACATGGCGCACACGTCCTCCATCACATTCGGGTGCAACTGGGCCGGACACACCCCGTACCGGTTCAAGATAGAGCATATCCCCTCCGGGAGCGGATAAGTGAACCCGCCCACTACGTGGTGAAGATAGATGGAGAAATAGCCGGGCGGTGGTCGATGAACCCTCTGGTCGGAAGCAGGGATGAGACACTCGCAGGCTTCTAACCAGGGGTAATCAGAAGCCAACTGATTAATCTCGCGGAAAGCAATAGAGGAGGCCATCTGTGATATCCTGGGGGTAAGGGTTCTCCCTGAGGTACTTCTGACCAACCGAGAGGACTCAGGGAGGTTGACAGGTGCGCTGGTCTCTCCGGTGGAGCAAGTTCTTTCAGAGGACTCAGAGGTGGAGAGCCTCGCGGCGTCAGAATCCACCTCCACAGAAGGGGACATAGGGCGAGGAGCAGTGCTAGCGGTCCACGAATAGCTCGAAGAACCCATAATTAACAGTAACCCTAGAACTAAGAACTGAAGAAACACAGGAAAGTAGCAAAAAAAAAAACGAAGAAAGCACTTACTGGATTTTTTCAGAAATGAAAACGCCTGTAACTCAGAATGGCGCACAAGAGCAGAAATCAGCGACTTAAATACCCTGCTGGTGGGAAATCGAAAGGTTGCAGCATTTAAGTCACATCGAAGGTCGCGTCCCTGCGGCTGAACAGTACGTGGCAGACAGTGGGTGGGCGCGCGTTCCTAGGCAGGGTTTTAGGTGCTAAACCCTAAAGGGCTTACTTCAGACTTAGGGGGGACTTCTGATAACATCCGGTCCGGCCTTACGGTTCGGTCCGGTTCACCCGGCCCAGTCCGGTAGTCCATACCCGCGTCACATCATCCGGCTTAAGAAACCGCCTTCCGCATCCGGATCCCAACCACCCCTGAGCAGATTAAGTTCCCTAGATCCGCGGAGAGATCCTAGGGGAAGAGGTGGTGTCCAATTAGGAATCCACCTCCGTGTTTTACTAGGGCAGGAACACCACCCACGTGGAAGCTCTTTCAATATCAATCCAACTCTACTATTCCCTCCTATAAAAGGAGGATACCCTGCCTGAGGTAAGGGCTATTGAATTCTTTTCTTAATTCTCCTAAAAGTACTTTTCAACCCACAGGAGCATACTAACTTAGGCATCGGAGTATACCCCAGAGGTTACCGGTGTCTCATCTTTGTCTTGCAGAACTTACATTGGATCTGGTCAAGCAGCAACTCGGACCCGGATCACCCAGAGGATTCTACTGAATCTATCAATACATATAATTAAATAAAATACAAAAAGTTTAAAGAGCATAATAACATAAAGTAAAAATAACTGAAGTTCAGAAAGTAATTAAAACGTATTTTGTCCAGTTGTGAACCTAGTAATCACAATTAGGACTCCTTAATTATGCCTCCATTTAATATGTAAATGAGTTGAATATTTATTGAGGGTTAAATTTGAAGTTATTTTCACAAACTCAACCTAATAATCTATTGAAAAATGGTTAAAGTTAGAACAGTAGGTAAAAGTATTCAAAGAAGGGAGAGATGGGCGGCCATTCAGTCCATAATAATTTTGTATGAAATCCCTATTGAGATCAACACAGAGCACTTTTGACCTTTGGTCTTTGACATTTACTAGCCAACAATTTAGGCATGTTGATGACACCAACAAAATATATTGGACAAATAAGTCATGGCATAGTGTTTATTTACTATAGACTACATGTGATCTGTAATAATTTTATCTAATTTGAGCTCCTACATCATCAAAACGAAAATTATAATTTTATAGCCTACCTTAATATTCTATATCTATTTAGTCCTATTATTTTTTGGTATATGCGATGTGAAAAGGGGAAGATCCAAGTTTGCCTGCCCATGGAAACTATGCCCAAATAGACCAACATTTTGTGAAGGGTGAATTAGCTATATAGCCCATAGAATAGAATTTATATCCAAAATAACCCAAAAATGACTATAGATAGCAAAATAATCCCATAATAAAACATATATTCAAAATAGTATAATTATAACCCAATAAATAGAATCCTATTATATCTAAAATACAACTAGAATCATGTATATATTATAATCTACAAAAGAATATGTTATTACTACCAATATGCTATATTATAATATGAATATAAGCAATAATAGCAAATGTTATATGAATATAACATGCATGTACAATACCAAAATAAGAATATGTTATTCCTGCCAATGTACTACATATATAATTAATATGAATACAAGCAATATCTATTAAACATTATATAAATATAATATCAATATAACATGTATATACAACAAATGTAATATCAATATATATCGAACTAAAATAAGAGTACGTTATTACTTCTAGCCAATATAGTACAAGTATAATATTAATATAAGCAATATATTCTAAACATTATACAAATATAATATCAATGTAACTTGAATATACCACAAATATAATTTGAATATAAGCAATATACACCATATTTATGAATATACAACATAATGTAAAAAAAATTATACTGTAAAAGGATATACAAAATACTAACCGTCAATATACTATATATATAATATGAATATAAGAAATATATACCAAATGTTATACAATATAATATGAATATACAACAAATAGTAAAAAAGAATATAAGAAATATAAGTAATATATAATAAATGTTATACAGATGTAACATGAATATACAAGACTAAAATGAGAATATGCTATTATTACTGACGGTCCCAAATAGGCTAGTTACAGTACTAGAGGGGGGTAAATAGCACTGTATACCGATTTAAAAAAAATTAATTCCTAAATGATTTAGAAATTTCTTTTTGAGTAAAAAAACAATTTTCTTTTGTTAAACACAAGTTTTACAAAAATATGGAATTAATAAAATAGTAAAACTTGTGAATATAAATTTACTTGAATAAAATGACTTCAAATAATAAAGCTATTAATTTAAATTGCAAGAATATAAATAGCAATAAATATAAAGAGAGTAGGAATAAAGAAATGAAGACATCGAATTTTATTCCAGTTCTACCCAACCGGTCTACGTCCAGTCTCCAAGCTAACCGCTTGAGATTTTCACTAACGTTTCCTTTACGGGCAGGAAATAAGCCTATGTTACTTTTTACGAGTTCTAGTAACAAACTCAATACTTTTACAGGCTTAGTATCAAACCTCTACCATTACTTTTCTAAGCTCAAGTAAAAAACTCTTCCAGTGCTTTTTAAAACTCAAGCACCAAATTTTAACAGACTTTGTTGATCACACTACCAGCAAAGTAAATCCCCTTTCACACAACCTTGTGTGAATATACAATTCCCGAAAACATGAATATTTGAATGAAAGAATGAAGCTCTTTTCTCTTGACTTTGCTCTTGTAGGAATTATGGAAGACTTTAAAAAATAATAGTTTAAGAGTGTGAATATTGCATGTAAGTCTTCTATCTGCTAACTTTGATCTTCATTTCTTTTTATAGGTGATGGAATGCTTTGGAGAATGAAGAAGTGGCCGCTTCGTTTAAGTCATAAAGAAAATATGGTGGTTGATTTCAAGTCATGAAGAGAATATGGCAGTTGATTTTAAGTCACAAACTAAAAAGATGTTGAATAAACCTAATAAGCTTCAAATGGCCGTTTGTCTCAAGTGACAAGATGATATAATTGTTGATATCATATAACAAGAGATTATGGCAGTTGAAGTCACCTCCTGAAGGAAATGTAGTTGATGTTTGTAGCTCCTGAAGGTAGATTTGTAATTGACTTCAATCTCATAAGAACGAAATGTCATTCGAATGTATGTCATAAAGAAAATGTTGAAACCATCTCATAAGCTAAATATTGCCATTTGACATAAGCGAGAAGATGACATGGCTTTTAGTTTCATCTTATAAGTAAATGTTGTTTATGGCTTGTAAAGGCATTTAGCTCTTGAAAGGACTTGAATGGTTTAAGTCATAAGACTTATATCTCTTGAAATGTTCATAAAGAGCATTAGTACTTTATGCCATTTTATCCTTTTGTACTATTTATTCATTCTTTGTTAAATGTAATTAATCAAATAAGAATAATTTCATTTTCTTTTTATGTCAACCTTTTTTGTGATCATCAAAACATAAGTTAACAATTACCAACATACTAAGATAATTACATAAAAAAAGATAATTACATAAAAAAGATAAAAGAAAAACCTAAATAAAGATATAAGGTTGAAATATGGATAATTGCATAAAGAAAGATAAAATGAGTTAATATTAGAGCAAAATTAAAGATAATTACATAAAAAAAATAAAAGAAAAACCTAAATAAAGATATAAGGTTGAAATATGGATAATTGTATAAAGAAAGATAAAATAAGTTAATATTAGAGCAAAATTAATAACGTAAATTAAATCTAATAAAAAAAATGCAAATTGAATTTGGGTTAAAATGGAAAGAAATTATATTTGTAGTTGAAATAGAAAAATAGGGGAGGCTAAAAGAAATAATAACTAAGAGATTGTGTTATATAGGCTAATTTCCCCTCTTGTGAACCCAACAAACATGCGATTATTTTCCAAAAAAATAACGACCCATATCTATTGTTTTGCTTATAAATTAGGTTATCTTTAGTTCTTCACTCATCTAAGCAATTACTGATTTCTTCTTCTTCTTTTTTTTTTTTTTTTTTTTTTTTTTTTGAAAGAGTTAATTAAATATTTTTTTTTTAAGTATTCGGAATATAGTATGATATGATTTTTCATGTTTATTCGGATAATTTATTAGTAACAAACGAATTCAATTAGAATTCGGACGTGAATAACAATTGTTTAAGGTAGTTTATACTTTAAATAAAATAATTGAGTTGTTTTATTTTATTTTTGGTTGGCGATGAATATGAACTCTATATTGTTGTTATTGTGTAAAATTGATTTTTATCCTTACCATAAAAGCGATTCAATATTGTCACTATGCTATAATAACAGAACTTTTGTGTTGATGAATTTTCTTTTTATTCACCTAGAAAAAAAAATTAATTGAGCAATGGATTAATTCTATTGTGGGTATAGAATTGAACTACGATGAGGATAAATTGATCTTTATCAATAAATTTAGGAGTATAATTGGCCTTTGCATTTCAACTAGTGAAAAAAAGTAAAAATCCTTACCTTCATCTTTTTCAGTGTCAAGTTTATTCCAGATAATAGCAGTGGAAGACATTATTTGGTTTAATTTCATTGTTAAAGTTATTGCAAGTAATAGAATTCAATTTACTTCATCAAGCTGAAGAATCTTTTAATTTGAATCCCATTAATAAAAATGTATTACTGCAGAATATAGCTCTATTGGTTTACAAAGTTGAGATGTGAGATCATGTGTTCAATGCTCAACCTCTTCAATTACATGTTACCGAAAAAATGGATTTTTTTTTTTTTTTTTTTTTTAACAAGATGTGAATTATTGGAGCATCAAAGATTACATGGCAAGCATTGAAGATGAGATATAGCTTCTCTTCGAATTTGATCTCTTTTAATCTTTCCTGTTGTTGTTAGTGGAAATGGTTTCCTCCATTGAATGAATAGTTTTGGTACTTTAAACCTGAAAATGAAATTCAGAAATTGTCCACAACATCATTACTCAGGACATGCAGTATCGGCAAAGGATTTGAAGGATTTAGCTAATCAATGTTTATCTTTATAGATTATGCAGGCCACGAAGCAGCTGAATGGAATTGTTTTCAACCAGAATGACTACTTCATAGAATTAGAATCTCAAGTCAGGAATGAGTTTGGAAGAAGCAATACCCGGATAGATTTCTTCCTCTACAGTGCTTCTGAAGAATTTGACTGCACAATAGTAGCTCATTTTCAGAATGGGAATTACATTTCTTATCAGACCATTGCCAACCTTGTGTTAATTTAATGCAAGCAACGACCATCTCTGTTAAGCGAGGATCCGGAATTCCCAAAACAATAACAGCAGCAACTCCAGGATGTTGAGTCAGGATTGTCTCCACCTTTTCCACCAAATATTATTACTCTTTATAGTGATATAATGATACCATAGCAGGTTTCAAATTATTTGCTTCTAAAATTTACACACACGCATTTATAGTATATATAGAGGTGGATAGACAGATCATACTGACCTCTTCAGGGTGAACATTCTCCCCGCCACTCTTGATACGGTTATTGGTCCGTCCAACCAGCCATAAGTTGCTAGAGTCATCTATGCGGCCAATGTCACCCGTGTCAAGCCAAGCTTCACTGGCATTGTCTACTGTCTTCAATGAATTACGATCATAATATCTAAGCATTGCATGTGGACCTCTAGTCAAAATTCTTCCAATATTAGAAGAGCCATCGGAACATATTTTTAGTTCCACATGCGGTGCAGGCTTGCCAACACAGACACCTTGCGGTTGGTTCACTGGCTTGGATTTTGTTACATCATATGTATGAAAATGCTGACCAGGTGTTTCGGTAGTTGGATCATAGAGAGTCACAAAGGTTAGAGAAGAACAGCTCTCGGTCATTCCTTCAAGATTCATAGAAAGGTAGAACAATTAAGTTAAAATTAATAAGCGACATGACATATCCAAGAAAGTATGTTCTTCAGACATCATTCATCTTGTCACCCAGAAGTTTATATTATTTCCAATACTCTTCAGACTGTTTGCCACTTAGGGTTCTCATTTCTGAAAGTATGCTTATTATAATGGATTGAATGGGTTGCTACAGTCTAATGAGGATTTAACATTTTCCCACTGGAGCTATCCCTGTGTAATTAGTAAATTAAGCATTTCAAACGCAGGCTTGCATTCTATTCAAGATATCATTCAAAGCAAAAAATTTACAACTTTACGAAAAGGCTACTTAAGAGAAAGAAGGATAAAGTCGCATGCCTGACAGAACAGAGACAGATATCTTACCATATGCTGAAAGAAGCTTAGCTCTTGGAAAGGCTTTGCTAGCATCTTTGATTAGCCCAACTGACAGACTTCCACCTCCATTCAATATTTTCTTTACAGTTTGGCCCCCTTTTGAAGTTTTGTCTCCCCTGGCAAAATACCTCTGAAAAATATAATGAGCCAATTCACTAGCAAATAACTTAATTACTAAAGAAACCCAACAACAAAGATTCTTGGTGCACATCAAAGACTAAACTGACAGGGCTTCTAATTTTGATGACAATCTTTTGAAATACTCCCTCCGGTTTTATATACATGTCACTTTAGGATTTTTACTTTGGTTTTTTCTATGTCATTTTAGATTATCAATGCATTTTTTTTTTTTTTTGTAATGTTTTCTCATATTTACCCTTATTAAAAGCATACAGAAGTTCAATTTTCAATGCAAATAACCTAGTATTAAGCCTTGACAATTAAGAAAAAAGAGAATTTCAACATGAAAAGTAGAGCTTTACAGCAAAATTATTAAGGGTAAATTAGTCCTTTTGATAACATAATTAATACTTTACTGGTTTTGATGAACAACCTTAAACGACGTATATTTAAAACTGGAGGGAGTATATGCTACCTATGGCACTAGGATTGGTCAATAGTGGAATATCACTTCCATGTGATGTAATGCGTGTCAAGGAGGAAATGTAACAGGCTTTGTGGCAGCGTCTAGCCTTCAAAGAGTCTGCTGTTTAATATGGGAAGGTAGGCACATTGCTTTGTTATATGGAGCATCATAGGCAACAATATTGACAAAGGTGTCTACGCATTTAATGTATTAAGATGGCTCAAAAAAATATTCTCATCCCAAAATACCCAGTTTGTGAGACGATGAAAACTTTTTTCATGTTAATTAATTCTTAATTTAAATTTGTTGATGCATCAATAAATGACCTAGTCAATGATAGCTGTCTCCAAGCATGTCCAATTGACATTGTTCTGTTTCCAATATAGATCATATTGTAGTCTTACCTTGTTAATGAAATCAAATCACCCATCATAGCTGGAACAGTAATTAAAGAAGTCACACAATGGCGTTCAATGACCTCCAAAGCTAATTGTGCTTCAAATTTGGGTGTCAAGACATGGCAAGCTCCAACCATTAGCATAGCCATTGCTGATGACAATCCGCCAATGTGGCACAGCGGAGCAGTGTGCAAATAGACCTACAAAATATCAAGGAATAAGGAACTGAATCAAGTACCATCTTTGTACATCCGGTCTGAATGAAGCTCTACTTTCAGACATCCTCAATACTATTCTAATGTTTTCCAACTGCCATATGCTGAAACATAGAATGATTCTTGAGGAACAGCATACATCATCCTCACAGTAACCAACAATGGCAACTTTTGCTAGGGATTGTACAATCAAAGCTGAATGGCTTATGAGAACTCCCTTTGGCTTTCCAGTAGTTCCTATGTCCATAAGACAAAATAGACCAGAATAAAAATTAGGTGGTTGATTTTGGGGACTATTTAAAGTTCTATGGAGGAAACGTGAAAGAAAAAAGGTACTATCAAAAACTAGTCTCAGACATAATGACTGCACAAAAGTTTAGCTGATAAAAGAAACTATGAAGAGATGCCTCTAAAATTTTTGTGTTTGATGAATTGCAGTTCCTAAACTATCAATGCACACTTGCTGAAATATTTTTCCAAAAAAAAAAAAAAAGGTTTCTAATGCACTGATTTTCACAACTCCTTAGGGTACAAGTTGCTTTCAGCTGGACGGAAAAACAAAATGGGCCTGAAGCAGTAGAAAGTCCATGAAAGGATATTGAGAAACTGGAAGGTGATGAATCTCCTGTACATTACTTGAACTGCTGATAACAACTGTAAACTATTTCTCTTCTACATATCTCTCAGAAGACTCAACAAATCAGAAACAAAGAAATAAAAGTTCTGTACTGTAGTACAATACTCAAGGAGAAGGAAAGCTTCCTATTTAGTTTAAATAACGTGTGATATCAGAAATATAAAATATGCATAAGTAGACAAATTGGAAAATAAATTCTCTAAACAAAATTTTTGTTTCTAAGAGACATCATGATGACAGCTGTGCATAGAAATTCACTTTTCCTCTAAACTATCACACTAGGTGGAGTTAAAAAGAGACTGCAAGTGCTAGCGGAAGTGCCTGAAGTAAAACATATCACAGCAGCGCCCTCAGGTGCCCAAGTGTGATCCAATGTTGAAGATCTTATGCCATTTCTTCGAAGCATTTCAGTAGTTATCACTGGAGAAGTGAAGAAAGGCAACAGTTAGTACAATGTGAGAAAACTCATAATTCAGACAATATAAAACTACATTTCAAACAAAAAATTCGTCCATTTCTGTGATAAACTTATAAATGATCACGCAGTAAACAGGAATTACATTGCACAAAAGTTACATACTGTTTGATGCTTTCTCGAAACCAGAGGAAAATGAATTCAAGAAGACATGCCACTTCAGAGAAGGTATAGCATCACTCTGAAAATCCGAACGCCAAAGATTGCAGCTCTCATCACTCACCAGTATCACTGGCTTGACACTTAACATTGCTGATTTTGCCTCTTCGAAGCTCTGCAAGCTAAGAAATTAAATTCCAACTTGATACCATCATGCGATGCAATAATGCAGAAGACAATGGCCAACCACAAACGCTTACCCATCGATAATTCAATGGAGCAACTATGCCACCAACAAATGCAACAGCCAGTAACCACACCAAGTACCAATCACTGAAACACGAAATTAAATATTAGCATCAATAAGATCATACACATCAACTAAAGCCACTAGTTTAGCCAGAGGAGGAACCTGTTAAAAGCACAGATAGCAACTATTTCGCCATTTCTGAGGCCAAGATCGAGCAGTCCAGTAGCCAGACTCAATACGTCATCAACGAACTGCTGGCCGGTCTTTTGCCGGTTACCGTCGATAGTGACAACGGAATTTCGACGGGAAGTCGATAAAGGCGTGAGGCAGTGGCAAATGTGGGGCTGAGAGAAACTAGCCATTGCCTGAGAAGTCAAAATGGGAATGGAATTAGTTTCAGGGAGACCGATATTGAGTTTTGAAGGAGAACTGAGAAGTGAAAAGCGCGGGTTTTATGTGGTTTATTTATGGCGGATATTATCCTATCTTACAAATAATTTATTAATTTGCGGAGAGATTTAGGTTACATGCTCGTTAATTTTAAATAGCTGACGGTCAGAATTGATTGGTTGTCGTGATTGCTAGATATCCACTGTATAATGTCTTAAATGATGGACTAGTACGGCCTAAAGATCCAACTTAGAAGGCCCAAGCCCAACATATACATATGTGGGCTGCATTTCATCTTGAGAATTCAAGCAAAATAAATGCAAGTAAGACCAGGGGTATTTTGGTATTTTCATGTCCCACGAACACCTATGAATACCGCAAAGGAAAATGAGGTAAGAGTGATATAGATTAATTATCTGACAGAGCATACCACGTGGTCACCAAACTAGACTAGAAATTTCAGTAAGGGTTTAGCTCTATTTTATTCCTATTTACAAATCCTCATTCCTTATTTGACAACTTTGGTGTTGGAGGGTCACTTATTAGACCCCGACCTCGATGTACTTACTTTTTTGTACGAGATAGAAGGAAGAACTCCTCCAAACAACATTCTGTGTCGGTCCAAATCCAAGTATTATTCCTTTATCAACTTCAGACCCATTTTTTATTTTTATTTTTTATTTTTTTTTAAGAGCAATAATATGGATAGTTTATATTTGGAAAAAAAAATTCTCTAGTTATTAAAAGTAGCTTACTGGAAATCATACCAAAATTGGCATGATTTTGTAAAAATTCAATTGATAGTGGCTAGTGAAAGACACTTTTAACACAATTAGCAAATTGAATTCCTTGATATTAAAAAAGATTTCCAAACATAAGAACTGATTTGTCAAAAATTTGTTCCGGACAAAATAACATGAAAAAAAATATATTGCATGTTTGGTTTTTTAACATAAGCAGGCCCTCTGAGCAATGATGAACTTGTATTTCATTACCAAATCAGTAAATTATATAATAACTCTGTAGTCTGTATATTCTTATGCAGAAAAGCTCATACATTGATATCCTAGTTGTCTACTTTCGTACTACAATTAGCTCTGCAAGTATTCTATCAACCTTGATTCATTCTCTACAACAATTTGAAAAAATGAGAACACTATCGCACTCATGGTTACAAGATCCCGATGAACTCTATATCAATCAACGTGACTCTTCTACATTTCCATCATTTTTTAAGCTGCTATAGTCTCTTGTAGCTGGCATAGACGACGATCTAGGAATTTCTGTGAAAAAATAGGGTGATCTTTGAGAAGAAATAGTGGCTGATGGTCTAAGGAGAGGAGTACCAGCCCTGCTTGATACTTCATTTGCAACTGGAGCCGGACTATTTGCATCACTACAGCCTGGCTGTAACTCAACTTCAGCGCACCTACCATTTGGGTCCTCAGAAATATCGATATACTGGTGATCATCTTCCTCGAGTGACAATACTGTACTCGTATCTGTGTGTATTGTAGAATCATCCATGAAATGTCGATGCCTTCGCTTCCTTCTAGCCGCCTTCCCCCATCCATGAATTGTCTCTCTTATTCTTTGTGGGATTATTGCAGCCTTATAGTTTGTTCCCATCTGGAAGAAAAAAATGAAACCATTCATGATTCTAGTAATATGTAGGATGAAAAATGTTATTTGTCTTCGCATCTTCAGATAATTATAATAATACGACTGTGAACCTGAGTAACAAGTGCATAAAGAGGCAAGGTGCTGTAGCTGCAGAGAAATTGTCCAGCAAATCTACAAAGAAAGATGATAACATAACTGCCAAAGCTGTTGATACATCTGAAGAATATAAGAGCCAACTAAAATCTCTGCATACCCCAAAATAAGTCGAGCGTACACGAGCAAATGGTTCCTGATAAAACAAGAATTGTATCCAAATTGCCACTGTATTTTAAACAAGAAAAGTAAAATAGTTAAAGAGAAAAATCCAGCATCATGAACATAAAGGCAAAGAAAAAAACTTTATTGTGGATCTAGGCCTTCTATCTAAGCACCCATAATTTTCTCATATGGTGTTAGAAAGCTGAAGAGACTAGACCAAAAAAAAAAGTATGGGATGAGATCTTAATTATCTTAAGTTCTAGAAGTTGATTTCAGTAAATTTCAATTCATATAGATATCGAGGAATTTTCGTCTCCAACAATCCAGTCATAGAAGAGAATGTACCCAGAACCAAAAGAAGGAAGCCAACTCAAATGCATTCTGCAATAAAATTGACAGATTAACACGCACATCAGTTGTTCTGTTCCAAAGGAGGTCATAAATGAACAAAATTCAGCGGAATGATAATGAAAAAAAGAGAAAATGATGAAACTATGAGCATGACTCTTTCATCTCTATTATATTGCTGCTAACCTGGAATAAAATAAAATGGATCAACGACAAAAGCAGTTCTGGCTTCTTGAACCAGAAAAGCTCATCTCGAGGCTTTAGCTTTGCTCCTGCAAAGTATCCACTTATGCCGCTATTCTCCAATGCCAAAGTGGCAATAATATGCTGAAGTTTTGTACCCACCAAAAGGACAAGCTGCATATGAATCAAAGATATCAAAATAGTGCAAAACACAAGGGCGCAGTATATCCCAAAAATTTTGTCAATGCTTTTTTGTAAGTAACTATGGTGAAGCTACAGAATAGAAACACGAGTGAAATGACTTTTCAACTGTCTATTTTGAATGCCCACTTACTCTGCTACTCTAAAAAGTAAAATAGCCTTCCCAGCATACAGGTGACTGGTAAAACTGAAACAGAAAAGAGTAGGTACTCACACTGATAGGAATAATGGCTATCCAGAAATAGAGATTTGATCCTGCAGTAAGAAACCACAACCAAAGAACAATTTAGTGAGTTTAAAATTTGATATAAATCGAAACATTTAATTGTAAAGTAACAAGATTCATGAATAAAAATCCAATCTGTCCATTACAATTTCAAAAATTGTAGGAGAAAAAGCATTCAAGAATTGGATCCTTCTGTTTTCACAGTAACTATCTTGTGTCTATGCAGCTAGCTAGTTTGAAGTTGATTAATAAAGATGAAGAAATAATTCATTAAAGCGCACAGTTTTTTTTTCCCCCTCATTATCAGCCAAAGCAAAGTGCAAATTTTAATGTAATGCCATACCTTTGATATTAAACAGCATGAAAGCAACAACAAAACCCCACAATAGACCACTGCAAGGTGATGCATAAATGGGCAGTTTAGCTGACTTAACCATTAAAATCCAACCCTTTTTTCTAGTTCCTTTAAAGTTTGCATGAAATCCAATGTAACTAATGCCCAAAGAAGCAACTTTTACCTTACACCAACTATTCTTTGGAATTCTTCTTCCATGGATCGAATCATGTAGCTGTGAAAATCATATTTCTTCGAGAGGTTGTGATTCTGCCATGGACAAGGAAACAGAAACTTAACATATTAATAACACTACAACCTTGCATATGAGGGAATGCATTCTGATACTAAAAATCTTCATGCAGAAAAGAATAATTTTGCTGCTTAAGAGAATATCTTGAAATTGTTCCAGAAAAACACATTTCCATTCCATACGGAAGTCTATGCAGCTCATCTATTACCAACCAACGAAAATTCACACTAACATACACCGTGGATTTAGTGAGAGTAACGCTAAGATAGATATGTGAGAATACAGAATTTTGGGATGAGTTTGAAGAATTAGTCTTTTGAAAATATATCCATAGACAATATCGAAGAAATGATTGTATAACTTTGGTTTCTGGAAGATTAAACGAAAACGGCATACTGTGATGAAGCCCTTGCGAAGAGTAAGGTAGTCTGTGCGAACCACTGAGCGGCCAAACTGCCGGAAGAAACATATCTGCTTGTTGAGAAAAAAAAAAAAAGGAAAATCATTATCAAGACCATATGAACAGAAAGTAACCATCTGAAACAACAGAATCAAATTTGAAGTGAAGAAAGAGCAAAGGAAACTACCACGGGCACACTGTCAAAACAAAAAGGGGTTGGCATTTGATCATGGAAGTTGAAACCAGCAGAAATATAGTCCAAAACCAAAAGGAAGAAAATGCTGATGCAAAAGCTTTGAGCCTTAAGGCCTATTTGGACAGTATCAATTATTTATACCATATATTTCTCATAAACTACAACCTCTAGCCCCACTCTCCCTCTGCTCATTTTTCTTTTACCTTTTCTCTGAGGATACGGCCTTTCCAGACAGACCAATGACCAAGAACCCATATATTACTAAACATTTTCAAAATTTGGGACATTTTAGAATATCACTCATCAATGCCTGTGAGTAATGTCATGCCCTCTTAATTTATTACGTCAGGGTTCAGTCCTGAGATTTTTGGACAACATTGAGTTTAGGCAAGCTGAAATATTAGATTGAGGTCTTTGGCTTTACAAATAAGCTTCTTTTTTTTTCTGGGATTGATTTGCAGTATTTGGTCAATAAAAGTTTTCATGAAGAATATACCTCAAATGAATGTTGACACTGAACAATACCATGCCTATCCATCAGATGGATCACAGCTACGATCCTAGTATTCCCAAATGTGAATCTATTACAGTTCTTCCCAAATCTACTTTTAACCAATTCTTCTGAGTAGAAAATCATGAGAATGCTACGGAATTCTTGTTTACATATACAATATCTAACTCATAAAACAGTAATTCTCTTTGAAATATAAAATTCTTTCCCTTTGTTTCATTAGATGCAAAAACATTCACGCTGATTTTGAGTTCTGTTGGAAAGAACAAAAGGGGCATATTGAGGGGCAGGGGGCACTGTAAGTGGAATCCATTTTCATATTGTGCACTTCACCTTCCATTTAAAGTTCAATAACTAAAAACATGGAGTGAAACAATTGCAGAACACAAGAACTCATCAGGAATTTGAGCAAATGATGACATTATGACATGCAAAGGAAAGAAAGAAAGTTTGTACCTACCACCCATGTAAGAAATCTATTCGTGACAAAATTTGATGCATCATGTCTGACAAAGGTTGTTTGCCTTCGTAAAGTCTTCTTCTTGGCCATTTCTGAAACACAATAAATTAGGAAATCATTGTTTCTTCCCCTTCCACTAAACACTTCATATCAATGCATATTTAGATTAAAAAAAATGAAGAATTAGGATGCATGCTGTGCTGGATACTTACTCATTGAATCGATGAAGGAAAAAAAATAAACAAGCTAATATTAACTGCTTAAAAATATTCAAATCACAATTTGAGTACTGATGAGTTGGATCAGCTTATGGATAATGTGATTTCTCTCAAATAACCAAACAGAGAAAATAATTCATTCCAGATAATTTTTTTCTTTCTCCTTTGTTATACTTCTCAACGGCACCCAAAGCAAGAGTTCAGATTTCGTTTAAAAACCATCTGTATTCTTCTAATGAAGACATTATCACATCTCCAGATGTTTACTTGTCAATGTCATCACCATGGTTACAAACTCAATGATATTTTGTTGACCCAACATTTTAATATTTTTTTAATTTTTTAATTTTATTCTTCTTCTATTTACAGTATTTCATAATTACTTATTTATGAAAGTAGATTTAAAACAATTGCAAACCATCATTAAGGCATTATTACAGTATTGCTCACAAATAAAAGAACACTTACAACAGGCCATGGACGTCAAATTCCTTTTCATGAATTTCTCTTTACTTGGAGAAGAACAAGATAAATCAATAAGGAAAAAAGAAAACAGTATCTTTCATTGAACAAAGGCGAAAACTTTTAGCACAAATGAAATGGAGTATCGGCCCATAATCACATAGAAATTTTTTCATGTTATAAGTTTTAGGGACTTCTTCTAACTGTACACCAAAGCAACTATAAAGACACTTGTTCCCTAAAGATCCAAGTATTTTTCAAAATTCCAACCTACCAAAGAAACTGCAGAATATTATATAGTCTTGGAGATAAAAATCACATGGAAGGACAACCGACCACAGCTTTTCTCAAGAAAACCGAATTTACAACTCCAAAGAAACCAAGACCTGGTGCATTCATTATCGAAAGAAAAAGAATAAGCGGAATTGTGGCTGGATACTGGAAAATATAAATGCAAAAGATTTATCAGAAACTACTCTTCCAGTAATGCCCAAAGCTCATAACTATCCTATCTATATCTGACTCTTGTTTAATTTCCATAGTTTTCCTCATCAAAGTAATTAATTCACAAAAAGTTCAAATTTTGTACATGTTGCAATCCACCTATAACTTATTCGTAACAATGTTCCATAGCTGTTGTCATCTTTGAGACTTCTCTCGCAAATTCATCTTACAATTATAAAAAAGAAAAATCAAATAAAATAAAATAAACCCTAATTTTAACCACAAAATATTTCAACGGTAGATCATAATCCAATATCTCATCATATCTCCAGAAGGACCAATACCCAAAAATTTATTCGATCATGTTCAACAGAATATAGCGAAATTTGTTACCAAAAAGTAACTATAGTGATATTCAAAAAAAATCAATTAAACAAACGGATTCATTAAATATAGTTCAGAGCTCAACAAAAATAAATAACAACTATTAAGAGCGCTTTTTTTTTTCAGTACCTATTAAGATATCATGGCGGTCCATATGTGCCTCGTCCTCCCACTTCCTCCAGCTATGAATCTGCTTAAATAGTTCCAAGTTAAAAGTTAGACAAAACAATTGCATTCTAGCTTAACATTCAAAATTAGAAAGCCCTGTTTTCTAACAGCTGACTACATTACAAGGACCAAGTGAATTATCTTAGTTTAACTTTGTTATGTTTATATTATTCTAATATTCTCTATAGAGTGACAAATATTTTTGTAGCAGAACACAAATTTTTTGCAAATTACATATGCAGGCAAAGATAAATTCTTGTTCTGTTTACTCCAACAGCTAAATATGAACAACCATTTCCACCAAACTTAGCCATCCAAAAATAAGTTCACCAGTGAGAAAATCAACAAATTTGAATGCAAATTTCTCCACAATGACAAAGAGCGGTTACAAAACATTCTAACCTTCACAATAGCCAGCAACATTGTTAAGCAGCTGTAAGATACATGTGTGACTGCCATGACAAAAATGAAGCGATGCAACTGCTCAAGACCATCATATGACACGAATGGCTCATGATCCTGATCGGCAAACCAATCATTAGCATACAATAAAGAATTCCAAATATGTAAGAATAAACACTTTCAATTATACATCTAGCATTTTCAAAAGGAGAAAGAAACCCTCCTGATAGAGTAAAGCTACCACTGTTAATTTGTTTTTTTTTTTTTTTTTTTTTCTTTTGAGGGTTCTTACAAGTCTGCTCCTGGAGACACTAAAACATTTGTATTCATTTATTCCCGTTATTTCATTGTACTTAATGGAGTATACCCAGTGTCCTCCTTGTTCTTATTCGTCTATGCATTTTAATGCTAACTAATCAACCTAAAACAAACTATATGGGTAATCCCATCTTCAGAAAGCATATAATATTGAAGATCCATCCTGAGCAATACTTCGCACAAATAAATGATATACCTTTTTGCAGGTATTTTTATTCAGGCCAGTAAGCATTCTCCGGACAGGGAGAGTATGAAAAGAAAGCAGAAGCAGTTTACGCCCTTCGGATGAACTTTCTTCTATTTCTTCATCAACCTCAGACCTTGAGCAAGGAGCAAAATTACTGTCATAGAACTTTGACGGAATGCAAATATTAGCTATTATGCTCGAGGTGGCCGTTAGAAGGAGTGATATGAATCCAAGCAGCATCAACTCTGAAGACAACCCAAAAACTAACTATTAGAAAACAAGTAATGAAATTAGTTAAAGAATCAAACCATAAACTACCCAAAAAATAAAAGCATCTGAAATATCTGTCATTGGAGAGAACATAGGCAAACTACCTTCTTTCATTTTCTCCACAGCTGCTAGCAAAGGTTTCCGGTTAGTTTTCCGCAGCCACTGCAACAAAGAAATGAGAGTGTGATGTTAAAACTGAATCTATTGAAAATCAGATGAATACAATATTAATTGGAAGGACATTGGATTAAGTTAACATACTAAAATTTTATCAAAACTTGAATCTATGGTGGATGTCTTTTTACCAGAAATTTCAGGAATTGAACATACAACAATTTTCACACCATTTGCAAAGTAGTCCATGAATAACAACCCATTCAACCAGGTCGTCCTAGCAAAGCAACCAACCATCCAGTCAAATCCCATCATTTTTTACTTTAACTTTGTTATGATGTTTAGTGCACAAGACACAAACAATCTTCCATAATCTCCACATTTTGCCGAAACTTGAATGCAAAAATTTTTGACTTTCATTCTTTATTTGAATCCTTTGGCATCAAGACTAAACCAGATTGACCTCTGAAAACTTGAAGAACATTTGAAAGTCAATTCAACCCAAATGACAAAACATTATCAGGCAAACTTTTGCTGACAAATACATGAACGGAACCAAAAATTTATAGCCTAAACAATTATGATTGAAACAAACAGAACTCTGGTCAACAACTAGGAACATTAGAAATAACATTAAAAAATACTAATGAAGCTAACAGCAGGGTAAGACTTACATGACTTAACCTGTGAATTGAGCGCTCTACAATTAAAGAAACAACGACAAAGACTGTCAACACTGTTGCAACTGACCATGTTGGAGTTAACGCCAATGATCGAAGTTCTGAGTTATTTTCTTCTTCTGCCATATTAACCTGCAATTCCCCCTAAAATTCCTCTCTTAGGCCAGCCACAAAAAAGAAACACCAACCCACGTGATAAATTCCCCTTCCAAACTCATGTACTACACTTTAAGAACATCAAATCCTTTATCAAAAGTTCAGATTCCCTTTTTCATTTCGAGTTCCACTTCAACTGTAAGGAAGGAGAAGATACAGGTCTCAAAGATGGGTACTTTACCGTTTTCTAAACAATACAGGGAGAGACCAAAAAAGAAGAAAAAAGCTGTATCCAAGTAAACCTGGAAATACTTCCAAAATCAGAAACTGCTGTCATAAAAGAAACAGAACAGCAAAGATTTCTTTTTTATCAGAGAAAACGCCAAAAGCTGACGTTTTCTCGAGTTAAGAACAGAAACTCAAATTGACTCCTCTTACTATAAAGTATAAACACTTTATCTGTAAACAGTTGAAAAAATCTCTACACTATTATCCCTACATTGCCCCGAAAAACTGATTGGAGACCAAACTGAACAGCCCAATTAAAAAAAGGCAGATCCAGAAGCCACATAAGGAATGGCCAAATAAGCAGAATTTTGATCCCACAAAAACAAATAAAAGAAATTAGTGGTGGGGTTGGAAGATTTTATTGTGTTTGTTAGGAGAGGAAGAGTAAAGGAGCAAGGAAGATTCACAGAAGAAGAGATCTCAGAAGCTTTAAACACTCTCTCTGTGTCCAATGTCGATAGCATTCTCCTTCTTCTCAATATATGGCAACACCAATGTGCCAGCATATACTATTCTATATTTATAATTTAATTTGACTAGAAGAGAAAAGGGTGGTTACCGTTTCTATAATCTGCAAGGACCAACCAAACAAACGGCGTTCGTTTTCACGGCATAATATTGAGAATTAGTTGTTCTATTGTCAGAAAACAATTACTTAAATTATGGATTCTGGGAACTTGCAAGTTGCCAATTGGAAGACCAAATTGTCATTTTCTTCTTTTTTTTTTTTTTTTAACCAAATTGAATTTATTGGTCCCATTCTTCTTCCATATAATAATTTATTTATAAAAAAGAAAAAATGCCCCGCTAATCTTGGGGGAGTTAGATACACTATTCCTCCAATTCCTCACGTTCAAATCCACTTCACATGCTTTAATTTCCTTCTCTTTTTCTTTTCATTTTTGACCCGTGAATTTTTGTTTTTTTTAACTAACTTGCTATTCAACTATATTCACTCTTCTAAATTTGTTTAGTTACACTATTTCGTTCAAAAGTATTTTTATAAGTATTACTTACCAATATATAAAAGAATATTAGTAAGAGCATCTCCAACCCCACACTATTTGGGGTTGGAGATGTAAAATTTGGTGCAAATTCAACACCAAAAAAATAGGAGGGAAACAGTACCCCTCCAATGTTGGCCGGGACTGTTCCCCTCCAGTCCTCTTTTTTTTTTTTTTTCTTACTTTTTTGTTATTTTTTGTTTTTTACTTTCTTTTTTTTTTTATTTGTTTCTACCATTCCTTTTTTTTTTCTTTTTTTATTTGTTCCTTAGTTTTTTTGTAAAATTTTTTCTTTGAATTTTTTATTTTTTTTAGTTTTAAAAATATATATTTATTTTATAGTATTTGGGTTATGTGTTTTTATTAATTTGTGTGTTTGATTTAATTTATATGTGTATTTGTAGTCTTGAATTATTTTAATAATTTTACTTAAATTCTTAAAATTTGATTAATTGATAATGATAAAATATCAAAAAAAATTTATGTAATTAAATATTTTTATTTATAAATTATTAATATTAATTTTTTTATGATTTAATAAAAAGATATGAATAATGTAAATATATGTAAAAAGGAATATAATAATAATAAAAATATTAGTTGGAAAGGAATAAAGTAATAATATTTTAATTTGGAGTGGAAATTTGGAGAAAAAAAACTGTAACTCACTCTAAATTATAGAGGAAATTGGATTTGGAGTGAAAATTTAGAGTTATGGTTGGAGAATGCCTAATATAAAAACTCAATATAATAATTAGAAAAAAGACATAAAACCATAGTAACACCAAACACTTGTAATAAGATTTGTAATATGAATACTTTTACGAGTCATTGTTAGGTTCCATTTTCTAGTACCATGATCAAAATGGACTGAGTATTGCTATACGATCCGAGATCGAAAATACAAAATAATAAAAGACCCAATTACAGTCCACATCCAACTACTGAAACCAAATACTCTCCTTTTAAAAGAATTAAAAGTTATAAAATAAAATGGTCAATTAGACTTTGTTCAAAAAAAACAAGATGTCACTGTTCCTTTGTAACATATTTCTTTTTTCAAACTTTGATACATGTCTTGAAAAGACGTCCAAATACGAAAACAAAGACAGTAGTTTAATTGCATATAAGGGATTTTGCACATCTAATAATTAATTATTGAACTAAAGCTTGTGGTTGATTTCCTTAATTATAAATTCTCATGCTTAGAAATCGGAGCGAAAATAGACGGTTTAGACTTATTGTTTAAAAGTTTAAGGACTTGTTTGATTCTGTTGTTGTTGTTTGTTATTTATTGTTTGTTACTGCTAACTTTTTATGTTTGTTGTTGATAACTTTTTTTTTTTTTTTTGCCTCAAAAATAACTAATAATAGTTATTTAAAAGTTTTAACCAAATACTCAAAATCTGTTGTTTGAAACAGGAAAAGAAAAAAAACAGTTGCTCAGAGAAAACCAAACACCCATTAAAAATAATACATATTATAGTTAGTGACATTTAATTAGCCCATGCCTAAGAATACATTAATTTTTTTTTTTTAATTAATCTATGTAAAAGAAATTCTGATCGTCTCAAATTTTAGGATAAATTGATGAAAAGTAAATATAAATCTAGAAGTAATTTAGACGGCGAGTAGAATTTTGAAGAAAATAGAAAATACTGCTCATTCGCCATTTAAGGAGAGATTGGCGTTCTCTGCCTTTCTCAATTGCATAAGTCCACACGTAATAATGAATTATGTAATTATTTTGTAATCCACTTCTTTACATACTAATTAATTAATTAGTTAAAGTCCCAAATTACACAGAAGAACAACGTAATAATAGGAAAAAAACACATTATAATTTTCATACACATCAAAAATCTCATAAAGTTCTAAAAAAAAATAAAATTCAATCCTAAAATGTCTAATGTACTAAATTTTCTATTAACATACCAACAGTTGTTGGTTGGCATGGCAAGAAGCTTATTCCTATTAAGCAAGATTTCATGTTCAAATCTTGTGCATATTCAACTTTTTCTGGTCGTAAATCTCTCCCTAAACAGGACATTCATAGTTCGATTCTCTTTGAAATTATATACTACACCTTTAAAAAGAATAAGCATTGTAAAACAAGAAAAAAATATTCACATACAAAATTCATATTCCAAAAAAAAAAAAAAAAAAGGGTACAAAAGGCAAACATGCATTTCCTTCCTTTTGAAAATAATCATAACACTGTAAGGATGCATTCTCTCTCTACATGGCTTGGAGAAACTGTTTTGAAACTTTTTTTTTTTTTTTTACTTTGTATATAAAGTGATTCTACTTTTTTTTTTTTTTTAATTCAGTTATTTCATTTTTGTCAAATACTATGTTTGAAAAAAAAAATTAAAAGAAATGAATTCTCTCGTTTTTAAATTACATAACTTGTGATGTGAACATTGGAATTCATGCAAAAGTTGTCATGATTTTGTGAAAATTCAATTTATAAGGTTAATGGAAGACACTCTTGCTCAATTTGCAATTAAATTCCTTTATAATAAAAATGTTTTTCACAAGTGGAAGTTAATCCTATGTGTCTGATTTGTCACTTGGAAATAAATACTGTTGAGCATTTGTGTGGAGGTTGACGAGGGGGCTGGTTATGGTCAACAATATTGTTGATTATCAAAAATAGTGGAATGATGTAATTATGGAAGGAATTGTTGTAACTTTGTGGAGCTTATCGAATCGCAGGAATGCAGTTGTTTGGCGGAATGAGAGGGGTTCGGCAGCAGCAGTTTTCTAATGTCAAAGTGCTTTGTGCGATCATGATCGATTGGATTTGCAGCAATAGCCATAACAGAGATGTTATCACATATGACTGATATTGGCAAGTGAGGTTGAATTTTGAAAGCCTTCAAAATAAAAGTGATCCGCTTGATTTCACAAGCAGTTGTTGCCAAACTTCTATACTCCTCTTTAGCAGAAGAACGGCTTATAGTGGCTTGTTTTTTAGCTTTCCAAGAAATTAGAACTTGACCAAGAAATATACAATACGATGTCACTGACTTTTATGTGGATTTTCAAACAAAATCCATAATCAGAAGAGAGTTCCTGATTACACTTACCTCAGGGTTTTTGGTTGCTTGTGCTACATTACCAGTTTGAAACCATAAAAGAACAAGTTTGAACCTAGAGCTTCAAAAGCTGTGTTTTTAGGCTACAGATATGGCTAGAAGGGTTTTTTAATCTATAATTATGATACAGGAGTTTCAGTGGTTACCCTATGAGCATGTTTTTCTTTTCAAGCACCACCAATAAGAAGATGTTTCACCTGTTCATATTACTTCTCCATATGATGATGTGTTTCTAGAAGACTGTGCAATTGCAGAAAAACGAAGGGTAGTGAATTTTGGTGCTGAAAATGCTCATAAATCAGTCCATACGAGCCACGTAGTTGATCATGAGATGGTTTCTTTCACCTCATGATCTTCATGATATCACTGTCGATGGAGATTCAAATTATGACATGACTGATAAATCAAGAGCAATATGTTAGATCCTGCTCCTGATGTCAGTTCTACTTTACTGTCGAAGAAAAGAACTATAAGAACTATCACAAAGCCTAGTTGGTTTGCTGATTTTGTTTCAGCTGTACAGGATGATATAAGGTTTAGTGATAAACCAGTTTTTTCTTAGCATCACAATGCATTTTTGGCCAATGTTGTGGTGGAGAAGGAACCTAAATCTTATGCCGAAACAGCACAAGATCCTAGATGACAAGAAGCAATGAGTCAAGAGTTGAAAGTCCTAAAAAAGAATAACACTTGGATCCTTATCGAATTGGCTACAAGAAAGAAAGCCATTGCTAGTAAATAAGTTTGCAAAATAAAGTATAAGTCAGATGGCTTTATTAATCAATTCAAAGCCAGGTTAGTTGCAATGGGATACAACCAATGGTTTGGTATTGACTACACAGAGTCCTATTCCCCTACGGCCAATGTAGTTACAGTCAAGCTCTTTTTAGCTACAGCAGCGGCCAATGGTTGGCCAATTCAACATATCAATATTAATAATGCATACCTACATGGGTATATAGAAGAGGATCTCTATACGTTGCCTCTTGTTGGTTATCAAGCTTCATAGAAAGGGAAGGTTTGCAAGCTTGTTAAGTCCCTATATGGACTTAAACAAGTTGACACATAATGGAACAAGGAGATGTCATCTAAATTATTTGCTTTTGGTTTTTAGAGATCTCCACATGACCATTGATTATTTACAAAAGAGGTTGAAGGTGAATTTCTTGCTATGGTCCTATATGTTGATAACTTGCTGATCACAAGAACTTCAAAATAGTTGATGATTGGAACTAAGGAATATTTACACAAATAGTTCATTATTAATTATTAGGGGCTTAATTTCACCTATGGTATACCAACTATCTCCCTAATCACAGTTTGGTATACCAACTACTATTTTGCATACTGTAGTGCCCCAACTTGTAGGTGACCTCCTATTATGGTATTTTTTAATCAAGACTCCCGGTTGAGCACACCACATCAGCTTATTGACCATTGTAAAAGTAAATTGCGGGTCCCACCATTAAAAATTTCAACTTTATCAGTCAAAAGATTTCCATTCTGTTGTTCTACCATACATGCTCTAAACACCTAAATTGAATATTCAATCCTCCCTGATTATAAAATTTTTGGAATATAATTTAAGAAATTATCCAAAAGAGAGAGATTAAGAAATCAAAAAATTCAATACTAATCAAAGTATTGCTTAAGGAAGATGGAGAATTGAACAAAGTGAATGAGCTAAATAGAGAGTTAAGAACAGCAAAGTAAAGATCACAAAAAGAATGACATTAACACCAAGTAAATGAAGAGGCGTAATCTGGCCGGGGACAATACAATTAAGATTGGCGGCTTCAACAATAGCTTCGGAAGCCAAACCACTCCCAATAGGATTCAAATGCTGCAATTGAAAATCGAAGAGTGAAAAACAGGGCTAAAATAAGAAAGCAAAACTAGAAGGAAAATAGACCAACCTTTATGACAGGTGTGAGCACGGGTTTTCTCGACCTCTGTGATGAAAATCATATGTTACTTGTTAGACAAATGAATATGAGTTAGACTTGAGAATGAGCGGGATGTTACCTGGAATGTCTCAAATGCTCTGAAAACCGAATAGTCCTCAATTCGAAACCCCGAGAAAGGTCCTTCGAGTGATTAGAGGGCTTAGATGTAAGGGTGCAATTTAGGAAAAAACCTTGTTAGCTCTGGTTAAAGCCGTACGGTTGTAGTTCCACAACTACAGTAGTGCGCAGCTGTAACACCAGAGTCACACGGTTATAGTCTTATAGCTGCGCGGCTCTAACAGGTGACTAGATTACTTCCTAAATAATAAGCATCAGTCTTTGACAGCAGTGAGGATTCCAAAATTAGGGGAATTAAAGCCGTAAATCAAGGTCTTAAAGAGGTTTAGAGGCAGAAAAACGGAGGAGATAAGAGAGAACACAGGGAGAAAATTCTCAGAGAGCAAAATCAAAAACAAAAGGGGAAAAAAAGAAAACTAAGAGGAAAAACAAAATAGAATTCAAAGGAAAACACTTGGGAAACACATAAGGCGAGAGCGTCTGGACGTGTCACATTCATTCAAGACTGTTCTTGGGTTTTATTCGAATTGATTCGGAACGTGTATTTGAGTATTTCGGGATGTTCATGAGGTTCTAAGTGGATTCTGGCATCCAAATCTAATTCTGGTCGTCAAACACACTGGAAAATCAAAAAGGTAAACTTTGAAAGGCCTTAAACTCGTAATTATTTGCTTTGTGCTGTGTTTTTTCTGTGTTTTATAAAAATTCTGAAAACTGTCTGTTTGATTACAGCCATGCGGCTCTAACTAGAGCCAGGTGGTTATAATCCCTTAAAACAAAGTCGAGCGGCTGTACCACTATAGCCGCACGGATGTGTTCTTCTGGGCAGAAACCGGAAATGCCCTAAATCCACCGAATAGAGTCAGTTTTCCTATTTTAATTGTTCTGTTATGAACTATTTTGGTCCAATCACATTTGTTACATTCAAAATTGTGGTTTTCAGATTTTCTAAAACGTTGATGTGAGATTTGGGTTTCGTTGATTTTGGTTTTTGGAATCCGGGGTTGTTTGATCTAAATCAGATCTACTGTCTAGCTTTAGCGGACCCTCAAATTCTACAAAATTCTTAGAAATCATTGAAACGAGTTGAAACAGTATTTACAAAAGTGAAGAAAACTAATTTCGGGTTCTAGACACTACAACCGCACAGGTGTAGTGGCTATAGCCGTGCGACTCTCATTAGAGCCGCATGACTATAGTTCCCAAAGGGAGTCAGACTCTCTCGACGACTCCCACGGACGTCGTCGCATGATGCTGTCTTCAGAATCAAACTGTTTTTGATGTGTTTACTGCTTTAGAACTTAGATGAATGTTGGAATTAGGAAACCCCATGAACGGAACCCCGAGTTCCAGGATAACCGACCCACTAAAAAGAAGCAATTTATATGCAATCGAGCCAAACCGTTTTCAAAAATGTTTTCAAGCACAAAAACCTACAGGGCATTTCTAAAACAGTTTTTTAGGTCTAATCGAGTAAGTCGCCCGGACTTCTCAGTTATCCCCTAAATACATGCTCCTGTTTCCTGAAATCCCTCATTCTGTCCTATTATGAGTCTTACTTGTGTTTGGGATATAATTGTGCTAACCATCTGCTTTGGAGCTTTTTTTTATTATTTTGGATATATTTAATAGATCAACTAGTGTATCCTAGGCGATTGTAATTTTTTTAGATATTCGTGTATAGTAGGCGATTGTATTGGTGAGGATGAGAGTTTTTATCTTTTTGGGTTGTAATAAGCGGCCTCTATCTTTTTGTTTTGGTTTAAATGTATGGTTTACTTTTCTGCACTTTATTTATTTATGTCATCTGAATGAGCATCGGCTAATAATAAAAGATAAAATGGATAGAGAATAAGTAGTAGAGTATTGTAATACGAACTTATAAATGAAAGCAAGCTTGAAGTTAAATAGGTAAGTTGCCCGAACTCTAAATCTTTGGATTAGGTACGGCAATCTACGTTCGGTAGGGAGCTGTACCGGAATTTCCTGGATGAGCTGATCCGGATAGTGACTCTGTCACTGATCCTGAAATTTAGGTTTCGAGATCTTTAAAGTAATAAAATGGGATTTTCTAAAATGTAAAAACTAGTTTTCCCAAAACTCATATTCAAAGAAAAGGTTTTCTACAAAAGGATTTCTAAACAAACCGATGGTTTTCCTAAGCAAGATCATCGACCCGTTTTCAATTCAAACCATAAATCAAACATTCAGTTCTCCTTTCCTCTGTTCGCTTCGCCGCGTTCCGCCCTCTAAAAAGGTCATCCACTGACAACGGAGAAAGCGTAAGTAGAATAAGGGGAATTAAAGACACGGAGAATAGGAGAATGATGAATTTTAGGAAAAGGTTTTGAGGATGAAGATTACCATAGAGCATCCTTTTGAAGCTGCGCAGCCCCTCCTTTTTTCACCATCGCTGCTGATGCTCGAATAGGGATTTAGGGATTGAACGATAAATGGATAAAGATAAAGTAAGAAAGTATTAAATAGAGAAGGAGATTAGAAGAGATTTGAGAAGGAAGGAAGGAAAGGAGCGTGAAGAAGAAAAAGAAACTGCCAAAAAATACAAAAACCATATAAAAGGAGGTTAATAAGCTGACATGGCATGCTCAACCGGGAGTCTCAAGTAAAAAATACCACAATAGGAGGTCACCTACAAGTTGGGACACTATAATGTGCAAAATAGTAGTTGGTATACCAAACTATAATTAGGGAGATAGTTGGTATACCACAGGTGAAATTAAGCCTGATTTAAGGTATGTTAAGTATTTCTTGGGCATTGAAGTGACTAGATTAGATTTAGAGATGGTGGTTTCTCAAACAAAGTACATTTTGGATTTGTTAAAAGATGCAAAGTTGACTGATGCAGCAGCAGTTACTACACCGTTACCTCCTGGTTTTAAGCCTCATACTCAAAGTGCAATACTTGATTCTCCTGATGTTTTTCACAGATTAATTAGGAGGTTACTGTATCTAGGGTTTACAAGACCAGATATTAGTTTCGCTACTCAACAGTTAAGTAAGCATATGGTTGAACCAACACAAGTTCATCTTGATGCAGCACTCCATATCCTTTTATACTTGAAAGGAACTATGAACAGAAGTCTTTATTATCCAAGGCAAAAAAATCTGACTATCCAAGCTTTCTATGATGCTGATTGGGCATTTGTAAATCCATACGAAAGTCAATGATAGGGTATTGCATATTTCTTGGTCACACTCTGATACCATCTTGAAAAGATAAAAGAAGAAAAGGAAAAGAAATTCAATTGAATTGATATGGATATACAACTGTTACAAGTTCAGCTTTGTATATTAGCTGTAACTGACTTTTAACCTTGTTACTAAACAATCTTACCATATTCATTTAGCAACTGAACTTTAGTTAACTACTTAAAACCCACCAAATTCACATTTATTCAACAGTAACGTTGATGGTGCCTCTTTTGCTCAGCAAAATCAGGATGGTTATGGCTTTGTAGTTCATGATCAATCTGGCAGTTTTATAGCAGCAGGTAATGGCCCTCTTCACTTGTATTCTGACTTATCTTTGCTAGAAACTCTCTCTTGCAAAGAAGCTCTATCTTGGCTTAAGAATTTGTCGCGTAAAAAGGCTATCGCAGAAGTTGATTTTGAGATTGTTTTCAATGCTCTTAAAAGCAATGCTTTTTTTCCTATTTGTTTAGGTCTTGTAATTGATGATTGAAAACACATGGCTTTAAGTTTCTTTTAGTGTCATTTTAGTTGCATTTGTCGATCAATGAATCGTGTTGCTCATTGTATTACAAGAGCTTCCGATTCTATGTCTGTTCCTAGAAGGTGGTCTATTTTGCCTCCTTTTTGTATCCTTGATGTGTTAACCTTGGATACTAATCAATGAAGGTTCCTCTTCAAAAAAAAAAAAAAAAATTAAAAAAAAAAAGGTTTTCCAAACACAAGGAATAATTTGTCAAATGAATTGAATTAAATTCTAGCAAAGAAATTAATTCTTTTCTTCACATGGAATTGGACTAATATAGAAAATGCAAATCAGTTACGAAATAATGTAAATACTAGGGACAAATTTCAAGAGGTGCAAAGACCGTTTTATAAGTTAAGGGGTAACAAAGTTTCATGTTTACGAGTAGGGGTGTGCACCAGTTTAAAATCAAATAGAACTGAACCGATTAAACTGAATACCAAAATATCAAAAAATTTGATACTGAAACAAATGAATAACATGTAAAATCGAATGATAACCGAAGCAAAATATTTAGTTTAGTCCGGTTTCAATTGAAAAAATCAAATTTGAACAAAAATAAAAAAATTTGCAATAAATGTCATTATATTTCCTTCGTTAATTTTTCCAATATTAGAAAAAAAAAATCAAAGTAATTTTAAAATAATTGTAATTTGGATTATTTTCTCAATAATAATAAAACATTAAACAGCTAAAAAAAATTTTATATATATATATATATATATATATATATATATATATATATATATATATATATATATATATATATATATATATATATATATACTAGTAATACGGTTTAGTCTTTTACATTTTGTTAACAAACCAAATCAACCAAATTCTAAACTAAATTAAGAATTTAAAACTGATTTCAAACTGAAAAACTAAAAAGCTGAACCAAAAAACGGAATTGAATCGATTTAGTGTGGTAATTTGGTTTTGACCGATGCATATTGTTATTACGAGCGTCATATCTTATATGCATTAGACCATTAAAATATTATGTATGTAGCGTCATAGATTTTAACTTCTAAAATTAATGAACTAAATTGAGTAATTTATTAGCGATGGCTGTTTTGACATATTTTTAATGAAATTTTGAAATGCAATTATCATCTAGATGTAACAATCTTTTGTTAATTGAGTTAACCCTTAGATTTTGGGCAAGATTTGATATGTAGAATAATTTAATAAAATATTGAGCAGAATGCTAGGGTGCAACAATGGAAGACAAATTTTACATGCCTAAGTTGACTACCTAGTCAAAATAAACCATTTTTTTATTTTATTTTTGGAAAAAGCTACTTCCTTGAATTTGAGATGATATCACCGACAGTATGAAGCTTGACATAATTTATTTGGAAGCCTTTAGCTTTTTATGCCCTTTTTTTTTTAACTTGAGAACCAATTTGACTTGTTTTGCTTTCCAATGTCATTTTGCTTAATTAAGAAATATAAAATACAGAATAATATGAAATATTAAATAGACAATAATTGAAAGGATAGGAAGGTGGGGCTGGCAGACAATTTGGGACCCGTTTTCGAAGGCTTATGTAAAGTAAAGTAAAGTAGGTGGGCCTTGGTTTTTTCTTTCGCATGGCAACAACCTCATCTAGTGGTTGGAAGTTGGAACCACCCTTTCATAGCCATTTTATTCTCTTTTTTTTATTAAATAAATTTAAGAAACTGTTTGAATATTATATATGGTCAACAATGTTCGGTTGTAACAGAAACCAAAGGGAAATCCAACTCAAATCTAAATCTAGTCATATTATTTTTGTAACTCAATTTGTTTCAATTTAATTATGCTTTTAACAACTTTGCAAAAAAATTTTATTGAATGATGTGTTAAAGTTTTATTAAATTAAATTGAAAAATCATCCATAAGTCTTACAAGAGGATTATTTATAAACATACATATTGAAGAACTTTCAAGCCCCAATTTTGTTAAAATATGAGCTACATTGTTTATCTTTCTCCTAGTAAAAGAAAAAATAAGGAAAGAGAAATCATTAGTCAAAACTTTACAATCTTTTAAAACTAATCAATAACGTACGAGTTCACTTGTTTTCATATATTAAGGAGAAAATAATCATTTGATAGTCACCTTTAAGAATAACCTGATTGTACAGAAGAGTGAGCATTATAAAATTGCTTCACGCCAACTAAGGGCTTCCACAAGAAGACGATGTAATGAACTATGCATGTTTTCCATTTTTTTGGATAAGAACCTTCCATGATGATCACGAACAATACAACCGAGCCTATGGAACCTGTTTAGCACACCGTCACGTTAAAGTTGCACTTTACAAAGTAAAGTGGACCACGTTGTCAAAAAAGTTTATTATAAGCAAAATTTAATTGAAGAAGAAGAAGAAGAAGAAGAAGAAGAAAGGGATGGATAAGTTGAGTTTTGGTTTAAATTGTTTAGGGTTTTGCTTATGCTGAATCTCATCTTTTTACAGGTGAAGAAATGATCTACATCTTGAAATCTTCTCTAGCTTTTATGGCATGTTTTCCACTCCTTTAGGGACAAGAAAACCATTATAAAATGTGGTCTTCAGGTAGTTAGATAAGCTGAAATAATATTTTGTCAATTTGTCATAATTTTTTTAAGACTTGTGCACAGTCTGAAGTAATATTTTTGTCAATTTGCCATAATAATCTACATGTTTCTCACTCAAAATAGCTTCGTTTTGGCTTGATAATATGTACATGAACCCATAACATCCCTAGGAAAGAGGATTCTCAATCAAATTGAGAGGATTTCCAGGTATGATAATCCGAAAATATATATTTCTAAGAGTGACGTGCAGCCGAAAATCAGGCACTCCAATATTTGTTCCTTTTTTTTTTTTTTTTTTTGTCTATATAGTAAGTGACATGAACCTCACTCAATACTACTTTGTTTTGCCTAAAATGAGATATTCACTACAAGAGAATTTGCCATTACCTACGCAAATGACCGACAAATCCACCAGTAATTTGGTGGTCGTGGAGGATTATCGACGGAATACCTTATATCCGTTGGCAATCCATTGGTAAATTTCAGCAGTATTGGCGAATTTTCTTGTAGTGATTCTTGAACTCGTAGGGTCTCAAAGAATTAGAATCCACACTCAGATGAAGGGGACTCTCTCATTTAGTTAGCCAAAAATGCAGATTTCGGAGAGCTCCATGTAGCTGAAAATATGGGCTGCAACATCCATTCTTTCATTTTTCTCCTTAAATTTTACTCAATCTTTCCTCTTTAATTCAGGTATAAATACTCATATTTTACTTAATCTTAGGGCTGAGAATAATTAAAATATTTTAGCCTCCAACAACTAAAAATATTTAAGGATGGTGAAAATCATTAAAATATTGAACATTGTCTGATGCAGAGGGATAATCAACCAGATAAATATTAAGTTTCGTTGATCATACACGATGCCAGAATTTAGCATTCTATAGCCTGAATTTTGAAAATCACAGAAAATAGGGAATTGAATAATTTCATTAAACTTCAAAAATGTCCTCAAAACAATAACATTACAACTTAAATAGCAAAACCCTAAAACAGAATTCAAACAGAAAAAGGAAAGTTAAAATAAAATTCCTAAAAAGTCCCTAAAAACATAAAACTGCAATTTTAATAAAATTTGACCAAAAAGCGGCAGACTACACAATCAAAGTTAGTGAATTTGAACTATTTGCTCGTTTCCAATAAAAATGGGGTTCCAAAATGACAAAAACCCCAACCCCGAACTTGTCACTTTTCCATAAATAACAAGGCTTATTATTCTACTATGTGATTATCAAACTGATCAATTAAACGTGTATATTTTTACATTGATGAAGGATTCTGATTGAAATGATAAGTCATGTGGAAGTGTAATAAATTGGACTAGTGCATCACATGTTCCCTTGAGTTTGGTGAGGTCCTAATCAATAGGAACCTAAACAAACCAAACCCATCCTAACTTTTCATTATGACCGATTAATGAATTGGCTTGTTAATTGACTTGTGTTCTCAACTTTTGTATATCATTAAGACAATCGTTATAATTTTGATTTAGATATGAAAAATATTAATTATGGCTCTTAAGCTTGAGGCTTTTTGTAATTCATTTGACATTCACCTTATCACTTAAAAATCATTTGATTTTTAACGCAACAAGATATCGTGAATAAACAAGAATAAATTGATTGTTAATTTCTAGGTTAAAAATCTCAATTTTGGGGAACAATTTCTGTAATTCTTTATTTACAAATGAAGTCTAACCTTCTTACAACGTAAAACATCAAATACAGAGGGTGTTGGTGGGGTTGTAAATGGGATGAGGTGGGGATCCCCTCCTAAATTGCTTCCCCATTCCCTTCCCCGGAGGAAAATCAAGTACCTACGGAGATCTCCATCCATGTTAAGTTATCATAAATAAGATTAAATTATATATATATATATATATATATATACACACATGTATATATGTATGTAAAATGTGTTGGAAATTTGACAAATATATTGGATTATATATCAGTGATTATTTGTCTACTTTGAGCCAAACTATATTATGGAAAGGAAGCGTATTTAATTAAATGATTAGTGTCATTGTATAGTACGTAACGTGAGCTTTCCAACGGTATATAATTTACCCAAAACGGACAAGTAGTGAATGAGAAATTGTTGCTCAAAGTTAGCCTAATGGAATGGAATATTTGGAGAAAAATTTGGCTTATGTTAACTTATCCCACATGGGAAAAATATAAAGTGGAAAAGATGTTTATATTGAAACACACTTTTGTAAGGTGTTAACTTGTATAAGCCAAAAGGCTCTCTCTTGCGCGCGCAGGGGGGGTGAAAATCCTAGCCCCGAGCCTTCAAAGGCCCAATGTGCACCTGCACGACGTGGGCGTCGTGAATGTTGGACCGAAATGGGCCACTACAGGCCTGCCTAGTTTTTGCTCCGGTCAAACTAAATTTTCTCCAGATATTTTTTGAGCTTATTCGAATTCTATGTCAGTTTTATTTTTGAATAAAAACTGTTGAAATTCGAAAATCCTCTCCTTCTCTGCATTCTGTTTTCCTTCAAGAAATCCTTCCTTTTCCGGTGATAGCCCATTACGCACAGTTCGGTTCGCCTTCGAGAGTCGTTGTATCCTGGGAGACAAATCACCACTACGGGGCAAATAATTGTCTTAAGGAAACTGTCTACACAGGCCTCGGCTCTACTGCTTCCTTCCTTCTGTTAAGGTTGAAAAGTATTTTAGCTCTATCGTTTGTTTTTCGGTTTATTTTAATTGTGTATTCTATAATCTGTAATTTACTTAAATCAATTGTATTTCAACACTATGCAACTAACATTCTTAAGACAATTATTCGTAGTACTTGGTTAAGTTTTGCAGGATTACATTGACATTCTGGATAATTAAAACCTTGACATTCTGGATATTTATATCTTGACATTTGGAGAATTTTTCAAACCTTTTACTGGATTATTTTGGACTATTTGGACATTTGTTGTTCTAAATTAACAGTTCTTTTTCTGATTCATTTTCTGTGTTTAATTTGTTGATTTTGGAATTTCACTAACTTTGTTTGTTTGAAATTTCAGATTGAAAAATGGTTGATATTGTCCCACCTATTGGAGGCAATGGTTCTGAAACTGGCCAAGGCCAGAATAACCAACATGGACAAAATGGTCCTAGTGGTTCTAGGCTTGTTATGCCTAACAGTCCTGTAGCTGGTTCGAGTTCATACCCAGTGACAGTGCCTGAAAGGCCGGAAAAATTCAACGGAATGAATTTTAAGATGTGGCAGCAGAAAATGCTTTTCTACTTGACTAGCATGCAATATCATAGGCTGCTGAAAGAAGATCCTCCTGTTGTGCCCGAGGGTGTGGTGGATCCTTCTATTCAATTAGCTGTTGATGCTTGGAATCACTTAGATTTCCTTTGTAGAAACCACATTCTGAATGGATTGGTTCTTGATTTGTATGAGGTTTACATTGTTAAACGAACTGCAAAGGAATTATGGGACTCCTTAGATAGGAAGTACAGAACTGAGGATGCGGGTGCTAAGAAATACTTAGTAGGCCAATTCCTTAGTTACAAAATGGTTGATTCCAAATCTGTTCTAAGTCAAGTGCAAGAAATCCAGCTTTTGATCCATGGGATGCAAGTTGAAAGGATGGAGACTAGTGAAACGTTCCAAGTGGCTGCAATCATTGAGAAATTGCCACCTAGTTAGATTGATTTCAAAAACTATCTCAAGCATAAAAGGAAAGAGATGTCTATTGATCTAATTGTTCGACTTCGTATTGAAGAAGACAATAGAAGATCAGAGAGGAAGTCTTCTGTTGCTACTAATCAAGCTGTGGCTAGAGCCAATGTAGTGGAGGTCAAGAAAGACACCAAGAAAAGCAAACAGCCTGCTGGATTTAAGTCCAAATTGGGACCTAAAGGGGGCATTTCAAAGAAACCAAAGTTTAATGGGAAATGCTTCAATTGCAACAAAATGGGACACAAGTCCTCTGATTGTAGGCTGCCAAAAAGGGTCAACAAAATGGAGGCAAATGCTGTGGAAGAAATTGCTAGAGATGTGTCTAACATCGATCTGTGTGCAGTGATTTCTGAAGTCAACCTGGTTGACTCAAATCCACGAGAATGGTGGCTTGATACTGATGCTACACGCCACATTTGCTGTGACAAAGGGTCTTTTGCTGGATTGACTCTTACATAGAAATGAGAGAATCTCTACATGGGCAATTCTGCTACTTCAAAGATCAAGGGACATGGAACTGTCATTCTGAAAATGACTTCTAGGAAAGAAGTGAAGCTGCAAAATGTCTTGTATGTTCCTGAAATGAGGAAGAATCTGGTTTCTGGGAGCCTCTTGAGCTCACATGGCTTCAAGATGGTTTTTGAGTCTCAGAAATTTATTTTGTCTAAAGGGGGTATGTATGTGGCCAAGGGATATGAATGTAATGGGATGTTCAAATTTAATTGTATCTCTTGTAAATCAAATTCAATTGAAATGAATAAGAATAACGTTTCTTCTGCTTATATTATTGAGTCTTCTAATTTATGGCATAGTAGACTTGGAAATGTTAATTTTGATACGTTGCGACGTTTAATTAACTTGAATCATATCCCCATCTTTCAAATTGATTAAAACCACAAATGTGAAATTTGTGTAGAGACAAAATTGACAAGATCCTCATTTCATTCTGTTGAAAGAAATTCAGAACCACTTGATCTTATACACACAGATATTTGTGACTTGAAGTTTGTTCAATCAAGGGGAGGAAATAAACATTTTATTACCTTCATAGATGATAGCACAAAATATTGTTATGTGTATTTGCTTAAAAGCAAAGATAAGGCTTTAGAGAAATTTGTTCTTTATAGGCAAGAAATAGAAAACCAACTTAATAAAAAGATTAAGGTGGTAAGAAGTGATCGTGGTGGTGAATATGTTGCACCATTTGGCGAGTTTTGCTCCCAACATGGTATTATTCACACAGTAACACCACCGTATTCTTCTCAATCTAACGGTGTAGCTGAATGAAAGAATCGTACCTTAAAAGAAATGATGAATGCGATGCTAACCAGTTCTGGGTTACCACAAAACATGTGGGGGGATACTGTGTTGTCAGCAAATTACCTTTTAAACAAAGTACCCCGTAAGAAACAAGACAAAACCCCTTATGAATTATGGAAAGGTAGAAAACCTTCTTATAATTACTTGAAAGTGTGGGGGTGTCTTGTAAAGGTAATGGCCCCATTACCTAAGAGAATGAAAATAGGCCCAAAGACAGTGGATTGTATTTTCATTGGATATGCGGAACACAGTAACGCGTATAGGTTTCTTGTGCATGAATCTAAAAACCCGGAAATACACAAGAATACATTAATGGAGTCAAAGGACGCCTCGTTCTTTGAAAATGTGTTTCCATGCAAACAAAATAATATGGGGTCAGGATCTAAACGGTCTCGTGATACTGTTGAAGTTGACAGTCAAGATGGTCAACATGACGAAGTTGAGAATAATGAAGAGCTTCATTAAGAGGTGGAAGAGAATGTTCAAGATCTTCAAGAAGAGGATGAGATGGATATAGAGGTTGAACCTCGAAGAAGTAAAAAGGCAAGGGTGGAAAAATCTTTTGGTCCAGATTTTCTAACTCACATGTTAGAGGCTAAACCACAAACTTATAAAGAAGTTGTAAGTTCAACTGAAAGTCCTTTATGGAAAGAAGCCATAAGGAGTGAGATTGATTCCATTCTATAAAATCATACTTGGGAATTAGTGGATCTTCCTCCTGGAACTAAACCACTAAGCTCTAAATGGATTTTCAAACAGAAATTGAAAGCAGATGGAACAATTGATAAGTACAAGGCCCGTTTGGTTATAAAAAGTTATAGATAAAAGGAAGGCCTTGACTACTTTGATACTTATTCTCCAGTGTCGAGAATAACATCCATTAGGATGGTACTTGCTATTGCCACTCTATGGAATCTTGAGGTACATCAAATGGATGTGAACATAGCCTTCCTGAATGGAGATCTGGAAGAAGAAATCTACATGGAATAACCTGAAGGTTGTGTAGTTCCAGGTCAAGAAAAGAAAGTCTGTAAATTGGTGAAGTCTTTATACGGTTTAAAGCAAGCACCAAAACAATGGCACAAAAAGTTTGATGATGCCATGATGGCTAGTGGCTATCGTATCAATGAGTGTGACAAATGTATTTATGTCAAAACTACAACTGAAGGATGTGTTATCCTATGCTTATATGTTGATGACATACTCATTGTGGGAAGCAATGAGAAGATGGTAAAGAGTACCAAGAACATGTTAAATTCTAGATTTGAAATGAAAGATATGGGACTGGCGGATGTGATTTTAGGCATCCAAGTTAAACGTTCACCTAACGGTCTCGTTTTAACTCAGTCACACTACGTGGACAAGACACTTGATAAGTTTAACAAGGATGATTCTGGTATAGCCAAAACTCCGTTAGACATTAGTCAACATTTGTCCAAGAACAAAGGTGAAGGCATAGACCAAGTGGAGTATGCTAGGGTTATAGGTAGTCTGATGTACCTTTCGAGTTGTACAAGACCAGATATTGCTTACACTGTAAGTAGTTTAAGCAGATATACGAGTAATCCAGGAAAGATTCATTGGGTAACTGTCGTGAGAATACTAAGGTATTTGCGATATACTCGTGATTATGGTTTATACTATAAGAGAGAACCAGCGGTACTAGAAGCGTATTCTGATGCCAGTTGGATAGCTGACATCAAGAATTCTAAAGGTACAAGTGGGTATGTGTTCCCTCTAGGAGGAGGAGCAGTGTCCTGGAAATCCTCGAGGCAAACGATTATAACTAGATCCACTATGGAAGCTGAGTTTGTAGCCTTGGATAAAACTGGAGAGGAAGCTGAATGGTTATGAAATTTCTTAGAAGATATTCCAGAATGGCAAAAGCCTGTGCCCGTAATTTGTATACATTACGATAATCAAGCAGCGATTAAAAGAGCACAATTATGTACAACGGTAAGTTGAGACACATGTGTCGTCGTCATAATACCGTTAGACAACTGATCTCAACGGGAGTTATCTCTATTGACTTTGTAGGGTCAAAGGATAACACTGCGGATCCGCTAACCAAAGTTTTAAACCAAGATCAAGTTGAAAAGACATCAAGAGGAATGGGACTAAAGCCCATGAATATTTAAGGCGCCATGTGAAGGAAAACCTAACCTTGTTGACTAGAGATCCCAAGATCTAGGTTCAATGGGACAACCTAATTGCATAGACCTTATGAGGTCACTGTGGGGGTCAACCCCTTGTCCATTCCTACAATGTAAACAGTGATAAAACATGGAAAGGTTAACTATGCTTTTAATGATTCTTTGTGCTTCAAAAGTTTGGGCAAAAGAGATCACCTATGTGAGAGTGAAGTGGGGTCGCTTCAAAAGAAACTAATGGGGCTTAGTTTTCTGAAACTCTTGCAGAACCAGGAGATGTCCATGAACATAACGGACATAACCATGAGAACCAAAAACTGTATGTTGGTATTTGTGTGAGGTATATCGTCGTTTACACACACGGCAGAATAGTTCAAGGACATCGTGTCTACTAGTCAGCCAGTAAAGTAAATATACTAGTACAAGAGAAGGTTCAAGGGTTGATGCCTACCTATCCTATGCAAATATCGACTGTAGTTTACTATCACCACTTCGATTTTGATCTTTGTTTTTGTCAATCAATTTCATTCATGTGGGGGATTGTTGGAAATTTGACAAATAGATTGGATTATATATTAGTGATTATTTGTCAACTTTGGGCCAAATTATATTATGGAAAGTATTTAATTAAATGATTAGTGTCATTGTATAGTACGTAACGTGAGCTTTCCAACGGTATATAATTTATCCAAAACGGACAAGTAGTGAATGAGAAATTGTTGCTCAAAGTTAGCCTAATAGAATGGAATATTTGGAGAAAAATTTGGCTTATGTTAATTTATCACACATGGGAAAAATATAAAGTGGAAAAGGTGTTCATATTGAAACACACTTTTATAAGGTGTTAACTTGTATAAGCCAAAAGGCTCTCTCTTGCTCGTGCAGGGGGGGTGCAAATCCTAGCCCCGAGCCTTCAAAGGCCCAATGCGTACCCGCACGACGTGGGCGTCGTGAATGCCGGACCGAAATGGGCCATTACGGGCCTGCCTAGTTTTTGCTCTGGTCAAACTAAATTTTCTCCAGATATTTTTTGAGCTTATTCGAATTATGTGTCAGTTTTATTTTTGAATAAAAATATAACTGCAAAATTAATTCTCTTAATGAGAGAAGTAATCCAATTTAATGTCATTTATTTCCATTCTTTTAAAATCCTCCTTCTGCCAAGTTTTCTTTTAGTTCTATCTGTTGAAATTCGAAAATCCTCTCCTTCTCTGTATTCTGTTTTCCTTCAAGAAATCCTTCCTTTTCCGGTGATAGCCCACTACGCACAGTTCGGTTCCCCTTCGAGAGTCATTGTATCCCGGGAGACAAATCGCCACTACGGAGCAGATAATTGTCATAAAGAAACTGTCTACACAGGCCTCGGCTCTACTGCTTCCTTCCTTCTGTTAAGGTTGAAAAGTATTTTAACTCTGTCGTTTGTTCTTCGGTTTATTTCAATTGTGTATTTTATAATCTGCAATTTACTTAAATCAGTTGTATTTCAGCACTATGCAACTAACAAAATGTTCTTCAATTTCGATTATATATGCATCAATCTGTCACTGAATGGATTAAATTGAAATTAACGTTCTTCAGCATACTAATTTTAGTTTGATAATGAAAGTAATGATAAAGAAATATTGAAACCTGAATGATACTTATTTGCTTTTCTTTGGCCGAATGTACAAAATAAAAATGGGGTAATAGTAGAATCTTACACAAAGGAAAGGCTATAAAATTATTAGAAGCTAATAAACGAAGAATGACAATTAAGATTGATGGCGGAGGAAATTTAATGAAGGGATGAAGAGAGATATATAGTAAATTTTGACGATGGATCTTGATTGGAAGGTTCTATGAAGTAGTGCAATTACAATAACAAAAAAAGCCAGAGAGTGGCGAACCATGGGGAGATCAGAGATTGAGGGGCACCGATGGCCAGACAGATTGTGGCTGTGGCTTAAGAGTTAGAGAGAGGTGAGTGACTAGTGAGGGCAGTGGATGAGAAGTGAGAATAAGAGAAGTGTGATATGTGAATTGATGAATGAAAAACTCGGGTTGTATAAATTGATATTACAAATATAATATTATAAAAAGAGAATTAGCAAGGATTAAACGGGAAATTTATGGGGATTATTTCGAGAATCTACATCGGAGATTATCGGAGATGGGACCCGCAGGGTGATAGGGGCATTCTTGTCCCCATCCCTAGTCCCCGATAAGGATTCAGGGACAAATTTATTCCCGATCCTCGAGAATCCTTATCGAGGTGCCCCGTCGAAGCGGATCTCTGAGAGAACAGGAATTCCTCACCCCGTTGACAATCTTAGGTTTTGGATCCTAAAACATAAAATAGATAACGAAAATTACAAAAATATCCAACTACTGAACTTCAAATTGACGGATGAGACTTCAAATGACATTTTTTTAGGAACTAAATTAGACTGTCACAAATAACCTAGTGACTAATGGAGAGCTTCAAAATTCTCATCTCGTAAACGTATTACAATAGCCAAGATATATTCCATAAATACTTATGGAAGGATTGCCTCATGTATTTATGTGGCGTGTCTGAAAAAGGTAATATTTGGTAAAAATAAAAATTAAGCACTGAAAAATTAAGTGTTGAATTGTAAGCGTTTAATATTATAAATGCTTAAATTGTTAAATAATAGAGTTATTTGATAAAAAAAAAATAATAATAAAGTAGTGAATTTAAAAAATTATTGATAGTGTTCAATTTAAAATTTTAAAGCAAATATTGACGTATTAGATTAAGTGATTTATTAAACTTAACTGAAATTTCTAAGTAGTGTTTGATAGCAAATTGAAAACTAATAAACACTTAATATTTTAATTTTGAGTTCTTAATTGAGTTATCAAATGCCCTTAACTAATTAACTTGTTAATATATAATATTTACATTTTCTTCCGTTTTTATATATGTTGTCTAGGGTTATTCACCGGTAACGGGAAATTTCTAATTAGAATGTAAATAAATTTGGTTGAAATGAAAATTTGTAAGTGCTTGAATTTGTCGTAATCTAAGATATATGGTTGATCGAAACATTAATAGCATCAAGATAATTTGGAACTATGTAATGTAACCCACAACAAGCAATGCATGCATGGTGTCATGAGGAAAGATTACAAGGTCTTAATCTCTTAAATTATAGAAAATGACACAATGCCTAAAAAAAGATGTTTAAACTCTGTTCCTCCCTTACACAAAGTCTTTGTCCTATATGTCTTCCTCTTCCACTTGTTGCAAGAAAATGAAATATTAACGATACACCTCATAATACAACCGTTGATCAAAACAAGGTATTATTATTAAGGGAAATTACTGTACATACGCTTTATATATATATATATATATAGATATATAGATATATATATATATATACACGCCACTTTTATAATACTTTTTTAATACCTTGGATACCGCATAAGGGTAGAATAGAATATCTTGATTATCTGAGAAGTTGATAAGTCTGGCAACAGTCTTCTCCACACCTGGTTGAGAAATCTCTTTCTTCTGGACTGGTTAACGACCTCCTTATTTGTAGGAGAGCTTCTCTTTCATCATCCTTGCGTCCTTCACTGTTTTGAGATAAAAGCCAACAACAGACTGGCCCCAACTGGTTCAAACCAAATACAGGAATCTTAACCACAAGCTCATACACGAACACTAATCTAACAAATACAGTACCAAAGACCAAGACTTGAGAAAAAAATCTCAGAAAAGCTGTTTTCAGTAAAACACTCTTGTGTAGATCTGATTTCTTTGAATATGGAAAATGAGCTCATTGCCATTTCTTCAGTCAGAATTTTATATTACCAACCTCTTGCATTTGACTGGGTATAGTTGTATGCCCTTACCATGAAAATGCTAGCTAGTTATGGTGCTGCATTTATTCTAATGATGATAGTTATCTCTTCCTACTTTGATTTCTCTAGAGATTGTTTGGATGATGAGTAAGCTATACTGATGACTGTTGCCAGTGGGAGGGTGTTGATTGCAGCCTCACAAGCTCCCTGTGTGATCAGAATTTTGTTCTACAATTTTAGGAGAGAGGAGGATTTGTGGTTTCCCAGACATAAGCCTCTTTGCTCGTATCAAAGAATTGGAAGAACTGAAACTTGTAGGAAATCACATTGGTGGGATGATAAATCAACAAGGTCAGAGTTCATTTTATACCATTAGGATCATTTCCCTCTGCTTTACTCCACTCTTTACCGCCTAAGGACTTCAATTTTGTATTCATATTTGATTGTTCTTTTCATGTTTCTTACAAGCCTGGTGACTCGTACTATGCACACTCATGAACTTGCAACACTTGGATGTCTCACTAAATTCAATTGAGAATGATTTACCTTCGTCTCTCAGAACCATTAACTTGTCGAAGAACCATTTCAGGGAGACCTTTCCATCTTTAGCAACCTACCAAACATCAATTTAATTGATGTTTCTTATAATGACTTTCAAGGTCAGATCTCACTTTCCACTTTTGCCAATCTCTCAAAGCTTACTCATCTGGATCTTTCATACAACCATATGCTAATGGTTGAATCTGAATCTCCAACTCGGCACCCTGCTTTTCAAATACAGAATTTATTTTTGGCAGGATGCAATCTAAATAATAGAAACGATAACCAAATTCCTCAATTGTTTCCTCCCAATCAAATCTACAAGGCTGCAGATCTTTCTAATAATTTTCTCAAAGGGCCTTTCCCTGCTTGGATGCTTCATAATGTCTCCTCTGTGTTGAGGCTGAGGGGCAATTCCTTTCTTGGACAATTTCAATTGACAGGTACAATTCCAAAACTGTTCGGTCAATTGCAAGAAGTTCATTCCTTAAACACATCCCATAATCTTTCAACTGAAAATATTACATCATCCTTGGCAAATCTCAAGAACTTGGAAAGCCTAGACCTTTCTTATAACAGGTTAACAGGCCAAAGTCCTCCAGAAATGGTTCATATGAGTTCTCTGTCAACCTTTGTAGTCTTGTTTAATGACCTTTCACGCAAAGAGACATTGAGAGAAGAATGAAAGGGTGGAGATTTTAACCCGAAAATCCATATAGAAACCAAGCTTTAATATGGCATGACACCTGCCCAACGCTGACAATAAAATTCGAAATTCTGCATTGAGCAAGAAACTCCAGCAGAAACAGATGTCAACAGGTAAAACTATCGAATGATTTAGAGATTAGGTATATTTTTGATATATGAATATGACGACGAAAGATTTGTAATGAGATTAGTCTTCGGTCATCAATCTCCAGAGCTGATACCCAAAAACATAATAGCCACAATCAGTTTAATTAAGCTATGATGACTTTACAAGTATAATCGACGCCAAGGTTTATTTCACCTTAGCTACAATTGGAGACGAGAAATTTATAAGGATAGATTAAGAATTCGGAGGGTGAAAATCAAGTAAGCAACAATACATAAATTTGAACTTCCAAACGCATGAAATTCAAGAAAATTCAACTTTAATTACACAAGTAACATTAACTGTTACCACTTTAAGAGAAGAAGTTATTCGGATTAAATAACATTTCCGTGGATGTTCATGGCTCGAACAGCATTAGCCTTCGATTCCAGTTTGACTAGAACTTTGATATTATAAATTTTTCAATAATATAAATCGAATTTTGGACCAAACTGACAGGTGCTAAGGCTACTTCTACTGTGCCATTAAAACATACAAGAAACTTCAAGTGTAATTGGGTATTTTCTAACCCTCCCTATTTACGTTCTCAACACAGCAAATCAATTACTCCAACTGAACTTGTTATTTCTGAATTCATAATACACATCAAAACCAACATTTGTCGCCTCTCCAAAACTAAATGCACAACCTAAAGTAGATCTGACTACAATTCATCTGTTTCATCTTCCTCGTCTATTTCATCTTCATCAGCTATGAACTCATCACCCATTTCTGATGGCTGCACAGACATCTCAGTATCACTTCCATGGCCCTTCAACTCATTATCACTAAAAAGATCCCTCTGAACAGGGACACTTCTTTGTTGCTGGGATGAGATGACATTTGCAATGGCTTTAAGAGCAGCAGATTTTTTATTACTGTCCCCCTCAGCCTCCTCATCCACGCCATATGAATTTGGTTTCTCTAAAGAATCATCTTCTTCCTGCCGTGGAGGGGGAACAAAGAAGGGTATTTTCCCTCTCTGCCAGTCATGAAGAATCATCTTTGCTGCAGTCATCAAATCTGGCTCACCACCCTGAACAAAATTTGTTTGAAACATACATTCAATAAATGCGGGTGAAAACTCCTCTTTTCAAAGGCAAGGTAGATAATAAAACTAAAAAGAGGGATTAAACTGAGAGTTATATCAGTAGGCACATTTTAAGCGGGGAACATCGTTAACCAATTATGCTTGACCAGTTTGCAAGAACACATAAACCACCAGTTTTGACCAAATTTACATGTGGTCAATGTGAAATACACAGATTTCAGAACTGGGCTATAGTTGTGACTGATACATTAAATATTCTGGTCTAAAGTGCACAGATCTTCAAAGATTCGGCCACAGTTATAAACTAGGCAGAGCTCAGATTCCATTATCAACTCCCTTGTCATGCAGCATTTTTTACACCACTTACATTTTTATGACAAGAGAATTAAAAAAGATGCCTAGCTGAGTTTGAAACAAGTAGTTGTGTAAACTTCATAGTTAACTTTCTAACCCAACAAAGCTAACTACTTAATAATTTGTCTGTGCCAAGCTAAGTAGCCAAAAAGGTAGATTCATCAGTTCTGTGAATTCTGTCCAAAGCAAAAACTCATAATTACTATCGTGAATTACTTAGAAATATGTCATACTGATGCTCCTGTTAGAATCAGCAGGAAGTGGTTTAACTTTATCATCAACTCATAGGCATGGTCTTGAGTTCTTACTCGCTCCACTGATTCATACCATCCAGCCAAATAGCAATCCACACTTTTATACATTCATTTTCAACAGCAAATTGCTCTCCATAATCTTCCAAGTGAGTTGTATGTTTAAAGGTGACGTACTATCCTGAAGTGCAGTCAATCTACTAGATGATGATAGTTTAGGTTACTAACAATTCTATTACCTACAGCCTACCCGGTTAGGTCTAACGTACTAGTACTTACTGATGTAGGGAAGCTTGACAATCTTATATTCTTAGTTTTATATGATGACTACCATGAATGGGAAAATCGGTAAATATTCAGAAAGAAGTTAAGGGCCTTTTTTTGGTAGAAACTAGAGAAAAGATAAAGGTTCTAAGCACCCCACCCAGAATTTCTTAGCAATTACACCTGCACTTCCCTACAGAAATCACAGATAAGAATAACTAAGTTGCACAACTCAAAGAACAACTGATTGAAATCTAATTAATTGATCGTGTAACTGAAACATTGAATATTCAGTATTTCAAGATTCCAATTGATCTTAGACCTGTAAGCATTGAACTCATACTAATTCTAGTCCCGCCAAGTGTCAAGGATCCCACAGAAAACTGAAAAGAAAATAATCCTAGAATACAAATAATAGAACTGAGAATCTAACAATGAAACAAAGATATTCCTCATAGATCTAAACCAACCCAAAAGAGCTGGAAACAACAGAAATAACCTTTATTAATTACACTAAACTTGTCACAGCGCTCGAGTAAAAAACACCAAATAACCATATTAAACATAGAAACATCTTTCAAGCGTTTGCACTTTATACCTCGTCTTCCTTTAGTAGGTCGTCTACTCACTCACTCTAGGTGTTTGAACTCATTATCAATTACAGCTAATTATTCTCGTCTTATCTCAAACAGGTTCTTAAGCTCTAGCAAGAGAACTATGAAACACTAATGACTTCCATTATTGTCAGCTCAGCAACATAACTCCAGATTAATTAGCCTTCATAGCATGCATTTAATTGTGTCCTGGAAAGGGTTTTAAATTATGAAACTTGTTCAATCAAGCACTTCAAAATAAAATCTACCTTCAAAAGTTTCCCTGACGATTTGCAAAGCTGAAGTAGAAAATCATTATCATCATCCCTGAAAAAATTTTGCCATAATAGTTTGTTCAGAGTTTAAAGTAGAAAGTAAAAAAGCCAACATGGAACTCTCGAAAGTTCTTCAGCAATAGAAACAATCTTAAGGGAAAGAAAACTAGAAAAATTGTGAAGCTGACTGGGAAGCAGTGAAAAATATGCCAAAATCAGTTTCCCCACAAAGTTATAAGATTCAACAAGTTCTCCTCTTTGTGTACTCAAGCATACTTTGGAGCAAATTAAGGTGCATCATCTCAATTCTCAAAGACAGTTCAAGCTTTCAAACAATCCAAGAAGACTGACACAAATAGCTATGGCTGCATATCTCGTGAGGACAAGGAGTGAGAGCAAGTAAACAATCCAGGGAAGGCTATAATCCTCTGAAAAGCGCTTTCAAATTCAAAAGAACTAACACCACTTGACCCAAACCAAGTAGTTTGACCAAAGACCAAAAGTTGCTCACCAGTCTTCAATTTTATATGCTCTTTGTAGGTGCTCCTTCTTGACACGTTTCAGGACTTCTCCTATATGTTCGGAAGCATCATGCAAATTTGTGACACGTACCTGCAAAAGGGTCCCAATCATCCAAATAAGCAATTCAACTAAATATTTTAAGTTACGTGAAATGAAACCAAGATCAAGCACATGGAGCCTCAAAAACCATGAACCAATTGGCTTATCTCAATATTGTGTTCATAAAAATCAGAGATGATTACTAGTTATTTCATTTCAATTTTTTTCCATAACAGTTTGCCTCCGAGCATCCTAACAAAGATCCAACACTCAAAGAAGATAGAGAACTGAAGAACTTCATTGACACATGGTGCCTATGAAAGCTAGCAGACAAGAGACTTACCACACCCTTTAATACAATATCTGTTTCAGAGTCATTATTTTGATAAACAACTCCAGGGCAATCAATCAAAAAGATCCGTTTCGTTAATGTAATATATTGCCAGACCTTAGTCTCCCCTGGAATAGGAGCAACCTTGCAAACCTTCAATTAAAGAAACAAATAATGTATCAATGATATTGGAACATCTAGGTGACAACAAGAACAAACCAGAACCATAGAAGGAAAAGAAATTTTACATTCTTAGTGCGCAAAGTGTTGATAACTGATGATTTTCCAACATTGGGATACCCAACAAATCCCACCGATATTGCTTGCTTGTCACTTTTTAAGCGGGCAAATTGTCTCAATACAGATAGAAGAGAACCCTGTATATAACAAGAATTGATTCGATAAATCACACAAGACATTCACATTACACACAATGACTGAAATTAGAATGTGAAAAATTAATGAAGATTGAAAATAATGTAACCAAAATTTTTCCAATTTCTTCTTAACAGTTCTATGATCCCCTGTAAAATGCATCTCTTTACAGAAAAGAAATGTCGTCAAAGGAAAAATGGATGTTTGTAATAGTAACTATCCATCCCATTTAAGCCTGAAAAGATATCATGGAACAGAAATTACGATAAAAATGCTGAAGCATATATGTAAACACGGAATAAATTGTTGGACTCTACATAACAAACAAGACATAAAGATAAATAACTGAAGCCAAGCAAAATTACTACTTTGGTACATGTAATTTCAAGATTGATGTATACTATGTACCTTCCCAAAAGACTTATTAATGCTAGCATGGAATGCCAGAGCTGGGTATTCCTTAGATAATATCCTCAACCACCCTTTTGTAGCCCAAGCCGGAACCAGATCACACTGATTAAGAGAATAATAACATTCACCAAAAGGAACTCAAATAACAAAAAGATGAAAGTAAAATCACGACAACATCAAACATAGAAATGCCCGACCTTGTTTAAGAGAAGAATCATGTGTTTATGCTTGCAATCCTCTCTCAAATGCCTCTCTAAATGGTAGCATCTAGTGCCTTGGGGATCCCTGGCATCTAAAACCTGTAACATATTGAAGACAAATAAGTATCAGAATTCTTCTTCCAAACAACCAAATGGGTCATTAGAGAGAGAGAGAGAGAGAGAGAGAGAGAGAGAGAGGAGCCAAAAAAAAAAAAATGAATGTAATGGCATTTAGATTTCAAACTTTTTGATCAAGATAGAACAGTTATAGCTCCATATGCCAGCAAATGTCATAGCAAGCATGCACAAAGTGCACAACAAATAATGACAATGCATAACAAATCTTCATTAAGCATCTAAAAGCATAATAAAGTTTAATCTCCGACATCAAGTTTTATCTTTGTTCCCAGTTGAGAAAAATGGATGCTATATTCTTTTGTTCAGCCAGAGAAATGTAAAACCTGGACAACAACATCTGATGAGTCTATAACTTTGTAGAGTTCGCCCCATATACGTTTGCTTTGGCCCTTTTCAAACATTGTATGTCGAACCAGGTCCCTTAGCCCATCTTCTTCATTTCCATCTGCAGATGCATAAGTACTATGCTTCTGCTCAAAAACATCTGCAAAATATAAAAAATAAATCCAGTATGTCATCTTTTTCTTCTGTTGGTAACACAACACAACATAAAGCACATTAAAATCAAAACTACCCTTTACTAAGAAACATAGAAAAGATAGACAACAGATACATGGAGAGATCCCATAATTCCCCACTTCCCATTGCATAGGGGTGGAAAAAACAGGGAGGGGATTCCCCGAAAATCGGGATCCGAACTGATGAGGGCAGGAATCACCGAATTTGTCCCCCACGGGGACGGGGGCAGGGTACATTTTACCCCCAGTGTTCAAATGGGGGTGGGCGCGGGGAGTACTAACACCACCATGCCCACGCATAATTCCCCATGGAGATCCCCAAAAAATCTCCAATAATATATATATATAAAACTTTAATCTATTGTGATTTAATAAAACTTTACTGTAAGAAAATTTAGAATCATAAAACTTCTTGACAATGTATAAAATTCAATCATTATAAGTATAGGTACTAAATATATGCAAGTGGGGTTTGAGTTCTAGCAGCTTTTGTACTCAACAAATTATAGAACTTGCAAATCACTTATAATATATAAGTATATGATATAACACCCTACTTTATATTTATTTACTTCCATGGTAGTCAAAGGCGAGAGCCTCGTCGCCTAGGCCACCAAGCAAGGCGATTTATCCAACCGGTGCCTCTGACACACTGAAGTGGTGCGGCTTCAGTCAAGCGCTCGCCAGTGATTTCCAAGCGAGTCCCAAGTAGAAATTAGGAAAGATATAAATTTATTCCATTGATTTTTCCACAAGGACGTTGTTTCGTTAATTTTATGAATAGAATAGGAAATCAGAATTGATGAGTGATTTTCTCCTTTCCAATTCTTATCTCTTTACTTAAAGAATTAAATTTCGGGTAGAATTCTAAATTCTTTTCAGCCTCTAAAAGTCTTAAGTAATTTCCTATTTAATAATACCTTAATTAATATTTCCCAAATACAATTGAAAACTAAAATAAATATATGGTACATACTAAATTAAACACTAAACTAAACTAAAATTAAATGTTCAAAATTTCACTACTAATTACTACGTGAATATCAGAATATCAAGGGAGGAAGACTAAAAGACTCAATAAAAAAAAACTCCATTTAAGCTCTCTCTAATCCTAACTAAAATAAGAACCCTACATCTATACTCTCTGTTTTGTTTCTCCACTGAGAGACTCAAACAAGAACGTAAAAGCTACAAGAGAACAACAACCACCATATTACAGACTTCATTTGTTTCATATTTCCTTAGTTTATTTGTGAGTTAGGTATAAGAGTTATAAATTTTTTTTTAAGAGACCTAAGCGCCGTACTTCACTCGGGCTAGCACCTTATTGTCGCCTTGCGCCTTAGTCTATACACGAGTCTATCGCCTTAGGTGCGCCTAGCGCCTTTCACTACCTTGTTTACTTCTATATATCTATTAAAAAAAAAAAAGTTAACTGCTACAAAACCAATAGACTGGTTCTTCTAATATCCAGTTTACTAGTTACTAAAATAACAAATAAACTGGTTATTAAGTGCTAATTATTTCTGTTTCCTATTAAAAAATGATTTTTTTTTTTATTTTGTGGGGGTGGGGATTCCCCGATAACAGTAGGCACTCGCGCGGGGAAGGGGTGAGGGTGAAAAAATACCCGAAATCTTAAATGGGAATCCCTGAAACCACCCCCGCAAGTATTGGGGGCGGAGTGGGGAATGCGCCACCGTCCCGCCTCGTTGCCGCCCGTACTTACCAAAGAAACGCAATCAGTTAACTTACCCTGAGAACCATCAGCTTTTTTAACTAGAGACTCGTAATCTGCTGCCAAAAGCTTTGGGCGCTTCCTTTTCCTCTTTGGTCCAAATGCATCCCCAAAGGGCTCCGTATCAAGAAGATGCACTCTGGCTTGCTTCACAGATTAAAAACATGACGGTAAGGCACATCAGAATATAAATTGTAGTAACTTCTATGGCCATGCGCATGAAAATTTTAATTGTGGTAATGGTGGTGGAAACTTGTCAGAACTGGTAACGGTTGCTGCATAGTCAAAATCATGCAATAATGAAGCATCGATGCAATTCATTTTGTATGTCAGGATGTTTCACCATCAGAATTAAATGAAAAAATTGCTAGGCGATACGATAGCTACAGGTTCCCTATAATTACTAAGAAATCAAATTATCCTAGTTATGAATATAGTGATCTGACCAAAAAGAGAGAGAGAGAGAGAGATAAATAATACCTTCTGATGGTCATTTAAAAGGGATAGTGGCAGCTTTCTTTCCTTCAATATCACATTATAGTTATTTGACATCCGACTTTCGAGCTCTTCACGGAAGAATTCAAGCTCTTTCTGATTTACAACCCTCGTATTTCCTGCAATAGAACTATTAATTAGATATTCCAGGCTATCAGTTCACTACAAGATTATGAAGAAAAAGAATTGCATCGTAATGGTGAAAGACAGTATTCAGTCAACATATTTTGCAATCTGTAAGAAATAATTGGACCCAATCAACACAGCAAAACAAGGTTGGAAAACACATGCTAACAACTTCGTCTGCTAAGAAAGCTCACCAAACCAGCGACGATCAGGTTGGATGCGCGTATTGGGAAGATCCTTGGACATGAATTCGTGCTTCAAAATTTTCCCTTTGCTGTTCCTCACGGGTTTACCGTTGTACATCTTGAGGCGGCGCACGGTGGCGGCACTACGCTTTTCGCTGCTAGGTCCATTGCTACGGTTGGTATCCAGAGAATGCTTCGGCTTCCCAGACACATTCGCCTTCCTCTCTTTCGTATTTGCCATCTTTACTTGTATATTGAAAACCCTATGAAAAGAAAATGGGGCACCACAGCTAAGTTAAACTATAAAGCACAGATAAACCGGTATCGGAAGCTGGGTGTTACGTGAAATGGATAACTATGGAGAGAGGTGAAGTACCTCGCCGACTAGAGTGGAACTACTAGGGTTCCGAAAGAGAAACAAAACGCAGGCAAACCTCGGACTTTATCATTTACTTTTAACGGGTACGGGCCATTACGTACTAGTTCTCTCCGACCCGATTTTTTATCGTTGTCACTTCTATAAAAAATTTATAAAAAAAGTGAGCCAATAGTATATGATAACAAAACAGATTTTAGGAGGTTTCACAGAGATTAATCGTAAACAATATTAATAGGTTCAGATAATAAATAAAAAAATTAATAAATAAAAAAATTAATTTAAATAATTTAAATTAATCAAATGTCCACGAAATTAAATAATAATAGTTATAGATCACAAAAATTGCAGATTTATTGACAAACCTAATTAAAATAAATAACAATACATTTCAAATTTAATATGCAATATTAATATGCTGATAGTAAAATTTTGAATATATAATACTTGATATAAATATAGGAAAAAGGTAAAGAAAATAAAAACTCTTATTGATCATTTACTTTTGATTTTAATCATTCATTTTTATTTTTTTTATCTATTTACAAAAACCAAAAAAAAAAAACCCTTCAGTTTTTTTTAACATAATCAACTCTCAACCATTATCCGTTTATCTATATCAATTTTCACTTTTCATGATGCTTTTGGAGTCTCCGATACTTTTACTAGGTTCAGTGATGTTAGAAACAATAAATACGAATACAATTTTTATAATTAAATTACAGATTACAAGAACTGTAAATGAAATAAATTTGAGAACAGAATAAGACCAAAATACTTTTCAACCTTAACAACCAAATAAGCAGTAGAGCCAAGGCCCGAAATCGCAGTCTCCTTAAGATAATTATCTGACAGTAGTTGGCGATTTGTCTCCCAGAATACAACAGCTTTCAAAAGCGAACTCAACTATGCAAGACAAACTATCACCGGAAAGAACAAAAATGGGAAGCCTATTATGAAAGAATCAGAATTGCAGAGCAGGAGGAAGAAAATTTCGAAATTCTAGTATTTCTGCAACTGATGGAGAGCAAAAAGAAATAGGCTAATTAAGAGAATTAATTGGATTAATGACATTTAATTGGTTATTCTCTTATTAAGAGGATTTATTATGTAGTTATTTTTCATTTAAAAATAAAGCTAACACAAATTAATTCTCTTATCAAGAGAATTTATTGTGTAGTTATTTTTCTTTTAAAAATAAAACTAACACAAATTAATTCTCTTATCAAGAGAATTTATTGTGTAGTTATTTTCATTTAAAAATAAAACTGAAATAAATTAATTCTCTTATTAAGAAAATTTATTATACAGTTATTTTTCATTTAAAATAAAACTGACACAAAATGAAGAGGCTCAAAAAATATGTGGAGAAAATTAGTCGGACCGGAGCAAAAATTAGGCAGGCCCGTAGTGGCCCAATTCGGTCCGGCATTCGCAATGCCCACGTCGTATTTCTCCAAATATTCTATTTCATTAGGTTAACTTTAAGTAACAATTTCTCATTCAATACTTTTTCGTTTTGGGTAAATTATATACCGTTAGAAAGTTCATGTTACGTACTATACAATGACACTAATCATTTGATGTAATACGCTTCCTTTCCATAATATAATTTGGCTCAAAGTTGATAAAAAGTTACTAATATATAATCCAATATATATGTCAAATTTCCAACAAATGATACATTATTATTTTTTTACAATCACTTCTAGTAACAAAAAAAAAAAAAAGTTACAGATTGAAAAATATATCATGTATATATAGATCGTTTTAATACTTCTTATATATATTGTTTTGCTGGATAGTGCCGTATTCAAACTACTTAAAAAAGCATCATATGGATCAAATAGTTTTCCAAACAATAATAAATTAATTAATTCCCTATATCAATGAGAATTCTCTATGCCAAAAGTCTCTTATTTAGTGAAATATGATCTTCACAAATTTAAAATAGTGGACAACTTGTCAACTTAGGGATTTCAGTTTATTGCTTCGTAAATACTAAATATTAATTAAAAGTAAACAATAAAATAATTTATATCATTTATAAATTATGAGAATTTGACACGTTTGCTCTAAGTTTACTACTTTATATATAGTAGTAGATAAGAATCATCTTTTAAACACATCTATACTAGAAGAATGAGATTAAAACCTTGTCACAGGGTGATAAAGTAGATCTCAGGCCTTGCATTTACTGGTCTAGTCTCCCTAGAACTTCATGTTTACTCATTGCTTACTCACTACTTTCATACAATTTATAATCTTGCAAACACTAACCATGTTCAAATATATTGAAATTCAGCATTTAGGGAAACCTAAATTGATAGTTTAAGAATAAAAAAATGTGAAAACAATAGATAAAAAATGTCTCGATACTTTATCACATCATACTTTATTGGTCCACCAGTGATATTGGTTCTACAATCACAAATATCGATGTTGTTGATGTTGTTACCCAGTGATAAAATAATAACTAGGAAATAATCATTACAGCTTCCTAAACTAGAGGAACCAAGCCTAACTACTACTAGTTTTTAAAGGAAATAGAGGTAAAGAGAATGATACATTTATTAAAGGAGTGATGAAAACATCGCAAGGATAATATGATCAAAGAAGATCAAAAATAACATCTTGAATCCCAAATTTCCACCATATGTGGGCAATAATGTCATCCTATGAACGAATCTGAAGAAAGCTAAAACCCCCTCTGTAATTAATTCTCAATATAAATCAGTCATGTGCTTATTATATAACAATTTTGTGGCTGAAAAATGAAGTTCGATTGTCTTAGTTTTCTTAAAGTTAATTCTCAGTTTGAATCAATCATATGCTTATTAATAAAAAAAAACGAAGTATGATTAGACCATGTTACCAGTTTCAGCTCTAACACACCCTAAATACCGATAGGAAAAAATGAATAAATATTAAGAGATTTAGTCTATAAGCTTTAAGATTTGATCACATTCTTTTTAATTATTGTTAGTACCAAATAGGTTTTGAGGTACACTAGAGGAAGGTGAATAGTGTAAATACCTGAATAAAATTTTTTTTGAGGAAGTCTTTAAAGTCAAAAATAAGGTTGCCCAAAAAATAAGTTTTACTTTAAAATACGAAATAATTTGTAAAATTTATAAATATAATTATTTTTGAATAAATAGAATAAAATCTCTAAGTGGTTATTACTGTGAAATATAAATGCAGAAATATAAATGACAGTAATTAAAGAGAGTAGGGATAGAGAAATTATCGACACAAAAATTTATACAAGTTCGCACCAATTGTCCTACTCCTGTCCCCAAGTGAACCACTAGAGACTTTTCACTATAATTCCTTTAATGGTAGGAATCAAACCAAATGATCTTTTTTTTATCCAAGATCGGGACAATCAATCCTACTTCTGTCTAGGATTGAGACTGTTGGTGCTTTTTGCAAGTTCTAACACCAAACTTTGTTTTTCAAAAATGAATAACAAAAATTTTATAAAAACTTTTTTGATAAAAATCTAATCAACGAAGCTCCCCCCCCAACACTAATATCTCCTAGTCTGATATTACAATTCACTCAGAATATTTGATTGGATATGTATGAATTGTTTTGATGAAGACTTTATTTCTTTCAATTGCTTTCTTTAAAGATTGTTGGAAAGACTATTCGAGAATGCTTTGAATGTATTGAATAATTTATAAATTATCTTCCCGAGTTGAAATGATTGCAATTGTCTTTTATTTATAGGCATTGGAGAAATGGCTTGGAGAAGGCAGTCTAATTCTATCAGGTCTCTGAAACTAGCAGTTATATAGTGTTCAGCCTTTTGAAGACTTATAATGAACTTTCTTTATGTCTCTGAACATATCCATATAATGTTCAGGTCTCTGAAGATTTAAAGTGAACTTCTTCAACTCTCTAAAGGTAACCGTTATACAGTGTTCAGGTCTTTGAAGATTTGAAGTGAACTTCTTTAGGTCTCTGAACATGGATGTTATACAGTGTTTAGACCTCTGAAGCTATGCAACTGAATTTCTTAAGTCTTCAGCCTCTTAAAGCAATGTTTACCTTAATACTCCAAACATTTTAACTTCTTTTTGTAACATTTTTCCAATATCTATGTTGTGTGTCTTCATCTTATACTTTTGTAATACCCCGAATTAATTACCTTGTGAATATCCATATAGAGTGTTTAGATGCATATATGGTTATATATATATTTAAGTGAATTAATGAGAAATTATAAAAGTTTAGGGATGAATTGGAAAATTATCAATTAAGGAGGAATTATAATGGATATTTTACAAGAATGATTTAATTAAATTGGAGATGGCCGACAGCCATCTCCTTCTTTTCTTTTTCTTCTTCTTCTTCTTCTTTCTCTTCTTTATTTCTTTCATTTTACATTTCAAACTTCAACTCTCAAATTCTCCCTCAATTCTCATCCGTTTTTCGCAAACTTTATACCAAAACGAAGCTCTCAAAATGTACTACAATCCTATATAAGTTTTAGGAGGAGCAATCAAGTGTCGAGAGAGAGATTAAAACCTGAAATTTCGTGCTAATTGTTGTCCCTCACGATTCACTACCTTCCGTCCAAAATTTCGAAAATCTGACCCCGGAATGAACTCAGGAGGCCGGAAAACCTTTGGGTAGGTTGAGAATCGGAACATGCAAGCTTGATTTTTCCGGTGATCGGAGCTTCGTCGGTAAATTTCTAATTTCTCCGATTTCTTGAGTTTTAGTTGGAATTAGAGTAATGTAATGGTATATTTAGACTCCTGAGATTATAATCTAGCTGATGGTATGAATCGTTTTCACATAGGGCAAGTTCGAAATTTTCCGGCGACGGATTCCGGCGACGAGCAGTAATTCCGGCGAGGTACATTAGGTACTTGAAAAATATTCCTAGTCTTATTTGGAGAAAGATTAATTCTTAGACCTTGCCCAAATTCCTTAAGTGTTAAATTTTATTAATTTTAGAAATCTATTACTTAATTAATTAAAAAGAAAATAGATGTTAATTCTTGGTTTATGAATGATATAATTATGTTAGTGGAGTGAGTTAATTGAGAATGTTAATAGGAAGTGAATATTTGATGTGATATGGACTGAATTAAATACCAGTGTATGTGTTGAAGAATTGGTATATTATGGAATTTAATTGAGTTTGGCTATCCAGTAGGGTTATTGAATTGCAGTCTACGGAGACCGACTGGAATTGTTATGTGGACTATAGAAGTGTAATTTTATGCAGGTTTGACCCCAATATTAATTAGGGGGATATCCATTTTATAGGGGAAACTCTGCCGAAATTTCTATTGATATTTCGGATAAATAGAATAATTAGTTCCTTCCTCATCTCCATTATAAATTCTCTTGTGTAGACATCCAACCGGTAGGCGGAGCAGGAGAGCCGGAGAAATAGGATTCGTCGGCTAGGAATATCTGTGAGTTAATTATATGTCATGCATATTTAATTTAGCATTTGCATTCATGACAGATTTTTTTTTTTTAAGTTCAAATATTATTATGTGATTGTTATCATTATTTAAAAGAGCATCGCCTAGCAGTATAATTATATTTATTTATAATTCCTATGGTGGTTTAAATACGTATATGGACATGCTTCCTGGTGAGCGGCATCAGGACCTTGTGCGCACAGGTACTATCGGGCCTATGGAATAAATGAATGAATCGATGATATGTTTATGGATAAGCTCGGTTGAGTTATTCTCGGGCTATGTGATATTATGGCATTGGAATTAAGTGAGGCTGGGTATGGGTTCGGTTGAGTTATTCTCGGTCCTCCAGCCGAGTGGGTGCGGGTTCGGTTGAGTTATTCTCGGTCCCCCAGTCATTGGATATAAGAGAGCTGGATGGCTATGTAGATTAAGCGATAATTTGGGTATTGAGGTTTAGGGTCCATGACATATAGAAACCACTTATTAATAATTGTTTTATTATTTGGTTTACCGAAATCATGTGTATGAATGCCTATACAACATATATGTATATAAATATATATATACATACGTATAGTATTGTGTGATTGGTGGATTGCTAAATTATTCATGCATTGCATATAATTAATTCACTATGGGAGGTCTGACTCCCTAAATTTTTCAGGTAGCTAGAAGCGTGTTGCAGCCCAAGATCTTCCTCCGGGCGGCACATTAGTTTTACTATGTAGGTTATCATTAATTACTTCCAATGTATTAAATTTCTAGACCGCAGTACCAGAGTAAGGATTATATTTGATGTTGTGTATGTGAAAAGGATTTAATGTGTTAAGTAATGACGGATTTAAATATTATATTTTGAGACTGTAGTTTAAAGTATGATTTTAGGCTTGCTACAGGTTCCGGTGGCGATATGCCTACCCGTTCCCTAGCGCCGGTCACGGCCGGGGTTTGGGTCGTGACAAAGTTGGTATCAGAGCTTAGGTTAAAGATTGTCTGACCTAGTAATCTTGTACTGCAGAGTTAGGATTCGAACTCGTCTTTGACAGTCTTCTCATAGGTAGAAATCAGCTTACCGTAAGAGTCTTGTTATTTCTAATTTCTATTCTTGATTTCAGAATGAGGCGATGAAGAGCTGTAAGACCACCTGATGAACCCGAAATCAAGGATTTGGGTGATGAGAATTTTGAACATCACGAAGGTGGTGATTTACCTCCACCACTACTGCCTCCACCCCTTCGAAGAGGCAGAGGTAGACCTAGAAGACAAGCAAATCCGCAGGATGAACAAGTGAATGTTCGCAAAATGTGCAACAAAATCAGTCACAAATTCCACAAGGAAGGTATGGAAGGCAAGGAAATTTGGAAGAGGAGCAAGTAGAGCGTCCGCACACTGTGCAACAAAATATTCCACAATTCCCACAAGGATTCAACTTTAACCAGTTCTTATCAGGTGTAGGAGTAATGCAGCAAATGTTGATAAGACAAGGACAGAATGAAGACAGCTCTAGTGGTATGGGTACAGTTGAAAGATTTGCCCGAATGAATCCTACGCCGTATAATGGTGTTGATGGAGATGCTATGGATTATCTTGATGAAGTTGAGAAGAGTGCAAGATATTTGAAAGCCAATGAATATGAAACTATTCAAATGGCGGAATACTCTTTAAGAGGTGATGCAGGAGTGTGGTTTAAGGATTATGTTTTTCCTCAAATGCAGAACATGTCATGGGATGAATTCAAAGAGCTATTTAAAGAGGCTTTCATTCCATTTAGCTACAGTGAGGAGCAGAGGAGAAAATTTGTGACCTTTAGAAGGGACAGGAATATGTCTGTGAAGGAGTTTCATCGACAATTTTTAAGGTTGGGCAGACATGTTCCAGAAGTAACGCAAAATGAAAGGATTAAGTGTTCTACTTTCATTTCTGGGTTGGGAGAGCAGTATACTTCTTTGCATGCTTTCTCAACAATGAGAGGATGCACTTTTTCTCAGTTGGTTGATGCTGCGAAACGAATGGAGCTTGATTTTAATCAAGCAAATCTGATTTCTCAATCTATTCAGAATCCTAAGCCCAGAGATGGTGGTCAGTCTTCTTCTGCTACGATGGGTAATACAGGCAATTTTCACATGGGAAGTGCACAACCTTCTAATCAGAAGACAAGATTTCATAAGAAGGGGCGCCACAGTCAAAGGTGTGGTAGAGGGTTCTACCAATATGGTGGTGGATAAAGTTCCAGTTCTGGCCATAGTAGTTCTCAATCAGGCTCTAGTGCTTGTGTTAATTGTGGCAGAAATCTTCAGGGTCCTTGTTATGTTGCTCCTGGCAGTTGTTTTAGATGTGGGCAGCCTGGACATTTTGCTAGACAATGTCCACAATTGGGTTTCCAGCCAACTCCTTCTCAAGGGTTTTCATCCAATACATTAAGGCCTAATTTCCCAATGCAGCAGGGAAATTTCTCTTCACCAACCAGTTTCAGCATGCGCCTGCTATGTCGCAGGGTCAGTCAAGTCATTCTGGAGGTAGAGGCAGGGGAGGAGGAAGGAATCCTCAAACTGGACAAGGACAAGCAAGGGTGTTCACTCTCACTCCACACGATGCTCAAACTTCAAATGCTGTGGTTTCAGGTACTATTCCTGTATGTTATATGGATGCTAAAGTACTTTTAGATCCCGGTGCTACATTTTCTTTTATTTCTCCTTGTTTTGCTACGAAAATAAGTAGGATTCCTGAAATGCTAGAGTGTACTTTATCTGTGACTACACCACTACATGAGTCAGTAGAAACACAACTTGTATTTCCTTCTTGTCCTGTTACAATCGAGGGAAGAGATTTATTATCAGATTTAGTTATACTTGACGTGATTGATTTTGATGTTATCTTGGGAATGGATTGGTTGTTCCAACACTTTGTCACTTTGGATTGTCGAAGGAAAGTGGCAAGGTTCAGTGTGCCAGGAGATGTAGAATTTGAATTCCAAGGTGATAAGGAGATGTCTTCTTCGGATTTGATATCGGCCATAACAGCTAGAAAGCTTTTGCACAAAGGGTGTCAAGGGTATTTGGCCTTTGTTAAGGATACAAGCATTGATAAAGGCAATATTGTGAATGTTCCTGTTGTAAATGAATTTCCTGATGTGTTTCCTGAAGACTTACCAGGAATGCCTCCCGAACGGGAAATTGAATTTTGCATTGACTTAGCCCCTGTTATCGCTCCAATATCTATGCCACCTTATAGGATGGCACCAGCAGAGTTGAAGGAGTTAAAGGAACAACTACATGAATTACTCGATAAGGGTTTCATTCGGCCTAGTGTATCTCCTTGGGGTGCTCCCGTGTTGTTTGTTAAGAAGAAGGATGGGTCACTACGACTTTGCATCGATTATAGGCAGTTAAACAAGGTGACTATCCGCAATAAGTATCCACTCCCTCGAATTGATGATTTGTTTGATCAATTGCAAGGTTCATGTTGCTTTTCCAAGATTGACTTACGGTCTGGGTATCATCAATTGAGAATCAGGGGTGAAGATGTACCTAAGACAGCATTCAGAACACGATACGGTCATTATGAATTTTTAGTAATGCCATTTGGCTTAACCAATGCACCAGCAGCATTTATGGATCTCATGAATAGAGTGTTCAAGCCATTCTTAGATCATTTTGTAATTATGTTCATCGATGATATATTAGTGTATTCAAGAAGTGAGGAGGAGCATACATACCATTTGTGAATGGTATTGCAAACTTTAAAAGAACATCAGCTTTATGCCAAGTTCTCTAAATGTGAGTTTTGGTTGGATAGTGTGGCATTTTTAGGACATGTAGTGTCCAAGGATGGAATACAAGTAGATCCGAAAAAGGTGGAAGCAATTACAAATTGGAGGAGACCTACTACAGTGACAGAAATTCGAAGTTTTCTGGGTTTAGCCGGCTACTATAGGAGATTTGTTCAAGATTTCTCTAAGATAGCAGCACCTTTAACCCGACTAACTCAAAAGAATGTTCCTTTCGTATGGTCAGAAGCATGTGAGAATAGTTTTCAAAGATTGAAAGATTGTTTGACCTCGGCACTAGTACTTACTTTACCGTCTGGATCTGGAGGATTCACTGTTTATTATGATGCTTCTACAGTTGGTTTGGGTTGTGTGTTGATGCAAAATGGAAAGGTTATTGCTTATGCATCGAGGCAATTAAAGAAACATGAACAGAATTATCCAACTCACGACTTAGAAATGGCGGCAGTGGTTTTTGCATTGAAGATATGGAGGCATTATTTGTATGGAGAAACGTGTGGGATTTACACTGACCACAAGAGTCTTAAATACATATTCCAACAAAGGGATTTGAATCTAAAGCAAAGACGATGGATGGAGCTGTTGAAAGATTATGATTGTACGATATTGTATCATCCAGGCAAGGCTAATGTTGTGGCAGATGCTTTAAGCAGAAAATCCTCAGGTAGTTTAGCTCACATTAGTGTTGAAAGAAGGCCTTTGATTAAGGAGATGCATAATTTATGTGATTCTGGAGTGCAATTAGAACTGGGCAACTTTGGAGCAATAGTGGCACATTTCAAAGTGAGATCAGTGTTACTTGATAGAATCAAAACAGCTCAAGCCAAAGATCCTCAATTGTGCGAAATTTTGACTGAGTTGGAAAACGGTAATGTTCGTGATTTTATAATTGATGATGATGGATATCTACGTTATGGGGATTGACTATGCGTTCTTAATGTGGATAATTTAAGAAAGGAGATCATGGAAGAAGCTCATTTTGCAGCCTATAATGTACATCCGGGTTCTACAAAAATATACCAAGATCTTAAGAAGTTGTATTGGTGGAATGGTATAAAAAGAGATGTAGCGGAGTTTGTATCTCGTTGTTTGACTTGCCAACAAGTAAAGTTTGAACATCAAAAGCCTTTGGGATTATTACAGTAGTTACCTATTCCCGAATGGGAGTGGGAGCGAGTAGCTATGGACTTTGTAGTTGGATTGCCTCGTACGTTGAACGGGTATGACTCAATATGGGTGATTGTTGACAGATTGACTAAATCGGCTCATTTCCTTCCAGTTAAGACAACATACTCAGTAGCAAAATTGGCACGTGTTTATGTGGATAGAATCGTTTGTTTACATGGTGTTCCAGTGTCCATTGTGTCGGATAGAGGATCAGTCTTTACATCCAAATTTTGGGAGAAACTTCAGAGTGCTCTAGGCACTAGATTGGATTTTAGCATGGCTTTTCATCCTCAAAAGGACGGTCAATCCGAACGAACAATTCAAACTTTAGAAGATATGCTAAGAATGTGTGTGCTAGATTTTGGTGGTCATTGGGATGCACACTTGCCTCTCATTGAATTTGCTTATAATAATAGCTATCATTCAAGCATTGGGATGGCTCCGTATGAAGCACTATATGGTAGGAAGTGTAGATCCCCTTTATGTTGGGAGGAAGTTGGTGAAAGGAAACTTATTGGCCCAGAGTTAATACAGATTGCTTCAGAAAAAGTCCCGATTATTCGTCAACGAATACAAACAGCTTTTAGTAGACAGAAAAGTTATGCCGATCCAAAGAGGAAGGATGTAACATTCATGGAAGGAGAGTATGTATTTATTAAAGTATCACCAATGAAAGGAATTATGAGATTTGGCAAAAAAGGAAAGTTGACACCCCGGTATATCGGACCGTTTGAAATTTTGAAGAAAGTAGGTGAGGTGGCATATCATTTGGCATTACCTCCCAATTTATCACAAGTCCATCCAGTCTTTCATGTATCAATGCTAAGGAAATATGTGCCGGATCCATCTCACATCCTCCATCCTCAAAATGTACAAGTTAGTGGAGACTTGTCATATGAGGAACAACCCGTGGCAATTGTTGATCAACAAACTCGTCAACTAAGAACTAAGGAAATTCCAATGGTGAAAGTACTATGGAGTAACCATGCCATGGAAGAATGCACTTGGGAATCAGAGTGGGAGATGCGGAACAAATATCCTTACCTATTTCAATCATGAGGTTAGTCTTCAAATTTTAAATTCGAGGACGAATTTCTTTAAGGGGGGAGAATGTAATACCCCGAATTAATTACCTTGTGAATATCCATATAGAGTGTTTAGATGCATATATGGTTATATATATATTTAAGTGAATTAATGAGAAATTATAAAAGTTTAGGGATGAATTGGAAAATTATCAATTAAGGAGGGATTATAATGGATAGTTTACAAAAATGATTTAATTAAATTGGAGATGGCCGACAGCCATCTCCTTCTTTTCTTTTTCTTCTTCTTCTTCTTCTTTATCTTCTTTATTTCTTTCATTTTACATTTCAAACTTCAACTCTCAAATTCTCCCTCAATTCTCATCCATTTTTCGCAAACTTTATACCAAAACGAAGCTCTCAAAACGTACTACAATCCTATATAAGTTTTAGGAGGAGAAATCAAGTGTCGAGAGAGAGATTAAAACCTAAAATTTCGTGCTAATTGTTGTCCCGCACGATTCACTACCTTCCGTCCAAAATTTCAAAAATCTGACCCTGGAAATGAACTCAGGAGGCCGGAAAACTCTTGGGTAGGTTGAGAATCGGAACATGCAAGCTTGATTTTTCCCGTGATCGGAGCTTCGTCGGTAAATTTCTAATTTCTCTGATTTCTTGAATTTTAGTTGGAATTAGAGTAATGTAATGGTATATTTAGACTCCTGAGATTATAATCTAGCTGATGGTATGAATCGTTTTCACATAGGGCAAGTTCGAAATTTTCCGGCGACGAGCAGTAATTCCGGCGAGGTACATTAGGTACTTGAAAAATATTCCTAGTCTTATTTGGAGAAAGATTAATTCTTAGACCTTGCCCAAATTCCTTAAGTGTTAAATTTTATTAATTTTAGAAATCTATTACTTAATTAATTAAAAAGAAAATAGATGTTAATTCTTGGTTTATGAATGATATAATTATGTTAGTGGAGTGAGTTAATTGAGAATGTTAATAGGAAGTGAATATTTGATGTGATATGGACTGAATTAAATACCAGTGTATGTGTTGAAGAATTGGTATATTATGGAATTTAATTGAGTTTGGCTATCCAGTAGGGTTATTGAATTGCAGTCTATGGAGACCGACTGAAATTGTTATAGAAGTGTAATTTTATGCAGGTTTGACCCCAATATTAATTAGGGGGATATCCATTTTATAGGGGAAACTCTGCTGAAATTTCTATTGATATTTCGGATAAATAGAATAATTAGTTCCTTCCTCATCTCCATTATAAATTCTCTTGTGTAGACATCCAACCGGTAGGCGGAGCAGGAGAGCCGGAGAAATAGCGTTCGTCGGCTAGGAATATCTGTGAGTTAATTATATGTCATGCATATTTAATTTAACATTTGCATTCATGACAGATTTTTTTTTTTAAGTTTAAATATTATTATGTGATTATTATCATTATTTAAAAGAGCATCGCCTAGCAGTATAATTATATTTATTTATAATTCCTATGGTGGTTTAAATACGTATATGGACATGCTTCCTGGTGAGCGGCATCAGGACCTTATGCGCACAGGTACTATCGGGCCTATGGAATAAATGTATGAATCGATGATATGTTTATGGATAAGCTCGATTGAGTTATTCTCGGGCTATGTGATATTATGGCATTGGAATTAAGTGAGGCTGGGTATGGGTTCGGTTGAGTTATTCTCGGTCCTCCAGCCGACTGGGTGCGGGTTCGGTTGAGTTATTCTCGGTCCCCCAGTCATTAGATATTAGAGAGCTGTATGGCTATGTAGATTAAGCGTCCATGACGTATAGAAACCACTTATTAATAATTGTTTTATTATTTGGTTTACCGAAATCATGTGTATGAATGCCTGTACAACATATATGTATATAAATATATATATACATACGTATAGTATTGTGTGATTGGTGGATTGCTAAATTATTCATGCATTGCATATAATTAATTCACTATGGGCTCCCTAAATTTTTCAGGTAGCTAGAAGCGTGTTGCAGCCCAAGATCTTCCTCCGGGCGGCACATTAGTTTTACTATGTAGGTTATCATTAATTACTTCCAATGTATTAAATTTCTGGACCGTAGTACCAGAATAAGGATTATATTTGATGTTGTGTATGTGAAAAGGATTTAATGTGTTAAGTAATGACGGATTTAAATATTATATTTTGAGACTGTAGTTTAAAGTATGATTTTAGGCTTGCTACGGGTTCCGGTGGCGATATGCCTACCCGTTCCCTAGCGCCGGCCACGGCCGGGGTTTGGGTCGTGACAACTTTGCTAACTAATTAAAAATAGAATCACATTCATTTTTAATTAATTCTCAAAGTATTTATTTATTTTTATCTTCTTCAAATATAAAGTTGTTATCATCAAAACAAGATTCAACAATCTCCCCCTTTTTGATAATGACAACTCTATCATATTTTGATTTTAATTGAAGAAATAAAAAATTAATCTTCAGAATAATTTATTCTATTCAGCGTGAAATAAGCTCTCTCTGAATTTGTGACCTCCTTATGGATTTTTCTTAAAAAAGATTATGATTTAAGAAAATTTATCTGTAAAATGAGAATTAAAGAGATTAGTATATATTTTATTTTGAAATTTTTAGTTATTGGATTTTTCAAAACCTTTCCAAATTGAAAAATCCTTTTCAATAACTAAAAGATATAAATGGGCTTTTTATTAAAGTATAAAGATAAAGATGAGAGATTTGGCCCATTAGCCCAATATTTGAATAAAACCTATGTAATGCTTGGTTTGGGTTGAGAATTTATCCATCATGCAATTGAGTCCATAAAGAGTTTGTTGCATTAAGCTCTTTCTTGAATTTGGAAATATTTCCTGAGAGGGAAATATAAATACTCATATAGAGACTTTTCTTTTATTTTGTCATGGCATTGCTTGATGTATATGACTAAAAATGAAGATCAAAAGTCAAAGTCTTATAGTCACAACATAAGTAGATATACTGCTTTCCTGTAAATTTTCATACCAACACAAAGACTTTATGCCATAAGAAAATCAAAACATTGTGCCTATTATAGGCTGAATTTCAGTAGGAATTTTTATCAGTTCATAGTTGTATTATATATCATGCAATATCATAATATATTATTGTTACAGAAGCTATAACAGTAAATATATGTTAAGTTATGTCAAATGCTTAACATAGTTCCTGCCAAATAAATTGAATTCATAACACAAAATAGAGACATTCATGTTTACATACCAAATCACATTATTCTGCATGTCACACTTATATATATTCATACTGCCATATATTACTTCACATTATGTCACAAAAAATGCTTAGTAACACTTAGCACATGCTAAGCTAGAACTTAATATAAAAACATAGTTATCTTGACAATAGTACCTAATTTGCAATCATAAAACTTAAAATGCTTAAAGCTATATTTTAGTGACTGCATGTTTGTCATAACACAACATACTAACAAGACTCAATGCACAACACAATCTAGATGCTTGTCATGTACAAAAGGATCTATAATAGTTTATCAGCATAAATTATAGAACTGTAAAATTTATCAGTAGCATTCCATCATTAGCATCAATACACAATGTGATATATATAACAGACTGTTAATACCATATGCCTATCATCATATATTAACACTTTCAACATGTACTTCTTGAAAGCTAATGTTGCCATAGAAATTAGATATGCATATATGGATGAAAATATGCCAAATGCCTAAAAATTCAACAAAAGACCGGTTGTTTTATATCATACCGACATATGTATCCTTTACCATACTAACTAATATAGTAGCATGCCTGTCATATACTTGCAAAAATACAAATCAGAAACCAGTATTATTTGAAATTAAATCAGAGAACATTATACTATATCGAAACATATGAGATCAACATATCAGTACAGAACATAGTAGATACCTAACATATCATATATATATATATATATATATATATATATATATATATCAGAGCATACCATATCTATACATCAGAGCAGATATTTGACACATCATATTAGAAACCAGCATATCGGCACATACTTATAGCACACACAGAAACCAACAGATCAGAATACATCAGCACAACAACACTCATATAAGACACAAGATATGATAAACACATATTCTCCCCCTTTGTCATCAGCAAAAAGAAAACAAAAACCAAAAAAACTTTAAGAGAGAAATAACAGATAATCCAACAAGTATTTAGTTCCATATATTGGTTTGGAGAACCAAAATATAGGCTAATACCTGTTAATAGATAAGGTACTAGAGTATTGATACTAGACTTTAAAACTAGAACTGAAGTACTGAAATGGAAATAGTAAGCAATAAGAATGTTACTCAAAGAAATGCAAAAAGAATACAGAGGCTAGTAGATCAGGTGAAGAGCAAACTACTTTGGATGACTTCTCTGCATCATTTCATGGAATAACACCAACAAACCTGTCTTTTTACTACTGACCCGTAGAGGATGGATCAGCTGGTGGAAGAGGTGGTGCATAGACTTTGGAAAGAAGGTATTCCATAGATTCAATCCTATCTCCAAGCTATCTGACTTCTCTTGTGACCTTGGTGTGAGCGGACGACCTGTGAAGCGGGCAGGATATGGCGAAGTGAACCAGGAAAAAGCAAATGAATTTGATTTGTTTGAAAAAGGGGTTTTGTGATGTTTTGGAAAAAGCGGATTTTGTTTATCTTGCTTTAGAGAAAATCATTCGTTTGATTTAGAAGTTCTTTTTCTAGAAAATATTTTCCCGTTTTATTACTTAAAGACCTCGAAACCTAAATTTCGAGATCAGTGACAGAGTCGCCACCCGGATCAGCTCATCCGGGAAATTTCGGTACAGCTCCCTACCGAGCGTAGACTGCCGTACCTAATCTAGAGATTTAAGGTTCGGGCAACTTACCTACTTAACCTCGAGCTTGTATTCAGTTTATAATTTATATTACCATATTTATCCAAGTTATTATCTTTCTCTACCCGATTACGTTTGTTTATTAGCCGATGCTCAAACAAATGACAGAAATAAATTGCAGAAAAGTAAACCATGCATCCAAAATATACAGAAGAATAATAGAGGCCGCTTACACAACTAGATTGAATAAAAAGGAGAAAACTCTCGTCCTCACATTACAAGCGCCTAGGATACATAAAGATCTAAAAATTTACAAACGCCTAATATACACGAATTAATCTATTAATTACATGAAAAATAATAAAAGTGAAAATAAAAGCTGCAAGACAGGCGGTTAGCGCAGTTTATATTATAAACACCAGTAGGACTCACAACAGGACAAAATTAGGGATTTTAGGAACGGGGACATGCATTTAAGGGGTAATCGGGTCGACCCGACCGGTCAGACCGGTTAGACTTGGAAAACGGTTTTGAAATGCCCTGTAGATTTTTATGCTAAAAAATAATTTTTGAAAATCATTTGGCTCGGTTTCATACAAATTTCCACATTTTAGCGGGTCTGTTATCCCGAAACTCGGAGATCCGTTCGTGCAAGTTTTCCTAATTTAACATTCATCTGGGATCCAGAAAATAGCAAACACACCATAAACAGTTTGAATCCGAAGATAGCATCGCGCGACAACGTCCGTACGGGCCGTTCCGCGATTCTGCCTTATTCTGGAAACTACAGCCGTGCGGCTCTAAATTACAGCAATGCAGCTGTGGATTCTAGAACCCGAAAAATGGTTTTCTCATTTTTGAAAATGCCATTTTTGCTCGTTTTTGTTGTTTTTCGAGGATTTTATAAAGTTCGGGGGTCCGCAAATATTAGACTACGGATCCGGTTTGGATCAAACACCCCGGGATTCAGAAAATAAAACTCAGAATAAACCGAAAACCCTAATATATCACACAAATATGAAAACCAAAGCTAAATAACATACGAATATATTTGGGCCGAAATATATCACAACAGAATGCATAAAATGGAAAACGGACTATTTGCGGCCGATCGGGGACAGTTTCGGGAATCTGCCCCTAAAGAACATAGCCGTGTGGCTCTGGGTACCAGAGCCGCCCAGATCTGTTCATGACAAATACAGCCATATGGCTGTGTTTGGGTAGCCCTTTTCCGAAAAACTTGCAAAAATAAGAAAAACGCACAGAAAAGCAATGCACGCGGGTTTAAAGTCTCTTAGAGTTTACCTTGATATTGTTTTAGTATGTTTGACATCCAAAAATGGATTGAAAGCTTGTAATTCGCCTTAAGTTCTCAACCGGCCGAAAACCAAAACGAATATAAAACAATCTGAAACGAACCCCGAGATGAATCCAAGTGAGTGTGTTAAGGTCAAGGGATCTTTCCTCAATGCTTAGGAATTAGTTTAGGTGTTGAGTTTGGTGTTTTGGTGGATGGTTTTGCTACGGCTTCTCCTCCTCTCTTTCTCTATGGTTTCTTTTTTTTTCTAAGACCTCCCCCAAAAGTCCTCCTTTCTCTCATTTTCTTTTATTTTTTTTTAACTCACAGTCATCTCGAGACATTAAATGGCTGTCTATTTTTCTGTTGAATTCGGCCTCCCATACCTTGCTCAGTCAAGTTGTTCTGCTTTGCAGAACAACTTGACTCAACCCACTAGAGCTGCCCGCCTCTAGTTTGCACAAGAGTCGTGTGGCTCTAGACCTACATCAGTGTGGCTCTAGGTAGAGCCGGGGTCAAAATTTGCGGAAAAAGTCGACCACCACCCTAAACCCTAAAAATCATCTGAGGGACCTTCTCGAGGATTTGGATCGCGGATAGCTCGGTTTTCAAGACGTTTGAGATACTCCAGGCGACATTCTGGTCATTCTCAAGTCCGATTCGTGTTCGTCTGATCAACAGGTAAAACCAGAATTCTCATCATAGAGGCCGGGAAAAACCAATGCTCGCACTTGGCCAAAGTTTCTTCTTGATATTGCACTATATTCACTAGCCTAGTCTATGTGAGCGGACGATCCTTTTTTTGGAAAATAAACAGCGAGCCATAAGACCAAGCCGAGGGGTTTTAGGGATATTTAGAATAGAAAATGTGGTTTTCGGGTTTTGAAAAATATTAAGGCAAAACAAAGGAACATATGAAACCAGTTCCTCATGCCTTAAAGGTTGATAGGAGTCGCCACTCGGCTCAGCTCTTATCGGTAAATTATGACATAGCCAAGCCCAATGGGGATTCCTGTACCTTTAAGACACAGATTCTGGTATAGAAAAATCACTTATTTTTGTTTTATTATGAAATAGTGTTTAACTATATCCAACTTGCACTTTTTGTCATTTTAGTCCTTATTCAATATTCAACCCTAGATACTTACTATATGCTCACACAGAAAGACGAAAATAAATTCGCCAAGCATTAAATAAATTCAGAAAATAGAATTATTGCAACCCAATCGAATAAACTACCCTAGGAGATACATTTGGTAAAAATGAGATAGGGGTTCAACCGCCTATTTTACATGAATTATTCTAAAAATAGAAAGCTAGCATTCATCTAAATGTCATACCGGCTTCCGATTTGCTCTACTTGACAAACGACTGAAAATATCTAAATTAAACAAATAGAATTAACTTTGAAATTTTCCATTATCTATTAATTTTAATTATAATTAAGAGTTAAATAAATAGAATTAACTTTAATTATAATTAAGTGTTAAATAGAATGAATAATTAAAAATAACTAAAAAAAAGAGAAAGAGAAAATTCTACGTTAGCATAGAGTATTATGTTTTAGTATATACTAGATGTCAACCCGCGCATGATGCCTGAATTCTATATAAAATATATTTATATGAATGTACATAAAATGATTTTTTTTTTCTAATTTGAAATTAATCTATGGAGATAAACTGATGATAACACAAAGGAAGAAAGGAAAAAATTTAAAAACTCCTTTTTTCTTATGAAAATAGAACACTCTAAGGCTACAAAACATAGAGTCGATGGCTTTTCATGTCTTATACACTCTAAGGCTACAAAACATACAGTCGATGGCTTTTCATGTCATGTAATCTTTCAACATTTTAAGGCTGGAAAATATTTCTCAAACCAGTCTCCGAGATCACCACTAACTCATTAAAAGGAAGAGACTTTTTTTTTGACCAAATATAAGTCCTAAGTTCCAGCATTTCAACAACCTTACTAGGCCAAATATAAGTCCTAAGTTCCAGCATTTCAACAACCTTACTATGTAGAATATAATTAGAATCTCTATCAGGTGAATTTGATCATTCGTTGGCCCTTGTTAGTTAAGTATGCATAAGTTCAATATGGGAAGTTAGCACTAATATTATGTCAATTTCCAACTGCAAACAACCAATAGAGCAAGATCACATATTCATTGCTAACCTAATTACTCATTTTGTAATAATTCGTTACACATCAAAAAGCGTATTGCTTAACAACAAATCATGAAATAAATTACTAAAAAAGCCACGGAATAAATAAAAATGATAATTAGAACAATTGTAACGTTGAACTACAACATTAGCAAATAAGCTTTGACGAACTCATAAGATGACACGTCGTTGACAGCAATATAGGTGGCCATATATGCAGAAACTCGAATAACTAAGCCATAGATAATCCTTGAATCATCAAGCTTTCAAATGCTTTTAGAAAACATATGCATATTGAGGTAGCTTTAAATTTTACGTTCATTGATTCCTTCAAAAACAATCAGGCACATGCAAAAAAAAAAAAAGCAATAAAAAAAATTGCAAGAAACCAAAAATATATATGGGAAGGTCTTACAGTAGAATCGGGATCTCGAGTTCTCTTTTGGCTTAAAATCATCGACGATACATGAACTTTTACCTTACTAACATAATGGTACATGAACTTCAAAACTAGACATAAAAGTACATCAACTTAGCAAACCGCTAATATAAAAGTCAAAATTACCGTTGACCATGAAAAATAACCGTTGACCACGCCAAAACCCGGTGAAAACTAACACGTCATCGTTTTGAAAACTGCCACGTCATCATTTTTTACCAGTTTCTGGTGTGGTCAACGGTATTTTTGACTTTTACGTTAGCGGATTGCTAAGTTGATGTACTTTTATATCTAGTTTTGAAGTTCATATACTATTATGTTAGTAAGGTAAAAGTTCATGTACTATTGATGATTTTTACCCGTTCTCTTTTCTAAAACTCCAACTATAGACAGTAACATAAAAAAAAGGAAGGCACAATGGATGAGGAAAAAAGCTTATATAATTTACTTTTTATATATTCCTTTTGAAGACTATATTATTAGTTCTTTTCCTCATAAAGGAATATTATAAATAAATTTGAAACCACTTGATATTGTATATGCAAATCCAATCGGTAACTATCAAAAGTAAATAATATTCCATTTTTCCTCATATGGAATAACAAATTGAATTTTATGTCCAAGCACATATAGAAAATTGTGAAAAGCTTTATGAAATTACTATTTAGCACAACAAATCATTTGTATGACCTTGAAATTGCAAACTACGTTCATTAATGACTGCCACAAATAATAAAATTATATATTGGCAAAACATGATATGGTTACCATAGCAGTTTGAATATGATAACATATAGAAATATTTTAACTGGCTATATAGAAAAAAAAAATGAAATACATTTTGAAAAATTCTAACAATACAAAAAAGAATAAGCGCATTTGATCAAAATAAAACTTACATCCTCAAAATCTATGCTCGATGTGACAACGCTAGTGCCTAAGCTTGGAATTACACCTATAAATTTCCAGCATAAACAACAATGTGATGGCCAAAATATCAAAATCAGAAATGGAATTAGTTTGAATCTTGATTGCATAAATTGGAAATGGTCTTACATATTCTAAATCCATATGAGAGAAATAAAAAAAAAAAAAAAAGATAGAAATGTGAAAACCACTTCAAAATGGATAGCTAAAGGATCTGCAATCAACCAAAACATAAATGAAAAAAGCAAAATCAAATCCCTTGAGAAACAATACAAATCGAAAAATAAAGGAAAAAAGTAGTTCCTTACCATTCTTGCTTCATGAATGAGTAAAAGAAATACTTGAAAAATGTAATCTTAAATGAACGGGGATTTGAAGAAAAACACTGATAAATGAAATAGAAGGAGAAATAGCAAGACAAAGGAGAAAAGAAAGAGATAAAATAGATAAAGATCAAAGAGGGATAATTGTTATTTTTTTGAATAACGAGGGATAATCATTATTTTAACATTTCATAATTATCAACAAGTATTTTAATTTAATTATGTGTTAATTAAAATAATAATTAAAAATTAGCAGAAAATAACACGTGTATTTTGAGTATATACTTTTAGTATATATAAATGATGATAAATGATAAATGATAGATGATAAATGATTTCAAAAATTTAAATTACATGCCCTAAGAATTCAAAAAATATGATATACAATTATTTAATTTATTTTTGAAAAGTATATGTAACTCATTTATGTTATTATATGATTGAAATTTTAACTTAATAATTTTTTTTTATAATCATTTAATAAAAATTTTAAGATGTTATAACAATAGACAATTTAGTTTAGATATATTTCAACATATAATTAATTTCTATATCTTTATATATAAATAAAAAATAGGGTAAATAATTATAACCTCCTGGAACTTTGGTCAAATATACTAATACCTCCCTGTGTTTTACATATCTAATTTATACCTCCCTATAATTTGCATTAATCACATTATGATCTCTCTCTATTTATTATTGTTTGGTTTTCTATCAAAATTATGAACGTAATACATATTTACGGACTAATATCATCTCTTAAAATGTTTTACATTCAATATTTTCTTAATTAGACCCCTTTAATATATTTTTTCCTAACATAATCACAACTTAAAAGGTATAGAAAAAAATCTCATAATAAGTGAATAATTTTTTTTATGACAAATGACCTTATAAAATCAACGTTAGATAGGAAATAAGGCTAATTTTAGTCATAAATTTTAATAACATCAACAATTTTAAAAGAAAAATGCTTAATAATGAATTGAGGGAGGTAATAATGTGGTAGAAATAAACTTCAGAGAGATAAAAATTAGATATAGAGTTAAACTTCAGAGAGATAAAAATTAGATATATAAATTACAGAGTGACAGCAGTGCATTTGACCAAACCAGTTTTAATTATTTAACCTAAAAAATATAAAATTGATCCCGGGTAACATTAGTTTATTGAGAAGGCAGTATAATGGCTCTATCGTAACACCTGCAACGCTTTCCGTTCCAGTCCGCTGAGGGCAGATCTGGATTTGGAGCTAAACGCTCTGTACATGTCAAAGAAACAGAAGGAATGGATCGAGTCCTAAAAGCTGCAAGAACCTCTGGTTCTCTCAACCTCTCTAATCGCTTTCTCAGGCATTTCCTCTCATACTACATTATCAATCTCAAAAAATGGATAAAAAAACCTACATTTTCAAGTATTCATACAAATTTACCTGAGTTTTGAGTTTCAGAATTTAAAATTTGTTAGCAAACTTTTCAAATTCTCATAATTTCTGATACTTTGCCACAATTTGATATTTTTTTGCTTATTTTGTTTCTTTGATGGATCTCGATCTTTAGAGATGTGCCAGATGAGGTATACAGAAGTTTGGATTCAGCTGGGGAGGGCGAGAAATGGTGGGAGGTAATTTATGCTACAATTTTATCTTGTTTTGTGATAATTGCGCCTGCTGGTTTCTTTACCAAACTCAATAATTTGCATTCAATCCTGATAATATTTATAAACTGACAAGTGACTTATTATTGCTTGGTCATAAGGCTGTTGAGCTGCAGAAATTAATTTTGGCTCATAATGATATTGAGTCATTGAAGGAAGACCTCAGAAATTTACCTCAACTTACTGTTTTGAATGTTAGCAACAACAAGCTCACTGAGCTTCCAGCTGCAATAGGAGAGTAAGTTTTCTGAAATATATGTTCCAGTTTGCCTTTTTTTTCTTTCTTCTCTTTTCCTCTCTCTGATTTTTCTACTCTTAACTTCATGGCCTTGTTGCTTAATATCAAATTGTTTTCTTTTTGATTTATTTGACAGGCTTCCAATGCTTAAATCGTTAGACGTGTCCTTTAACATGATACAGAAACTGCCTGAGGAAATTGGAAAAGCAACTTCTCTTGTCAAGTAGGCTTCTTTCTCGATAAAATTAGTTTTTTTTGTCCACTGTTGCCTTTTCTCTTTTATGACAGCATGCTGGTTCTTATTGCTCACGTGTAAATTTGATGTCATCTTTGCATGAACATGCATTACCTTTTTTTGGTAAAAGTTGTTTTTCTTTATGTTTTTTGAATGTCAAAATTTTGAAGTTTTGACATTCAAATGTGCGCTGTGGTTTTTATAGGTTGAGGTTAAGAATGACTAGATGAAGAACTTATAACTGAAACACTCACTTATCTATATCCATGATCCATTGAAAACCATTCTCAATTAATCCTTTTGAACATCTAATCAATATTCAATGACATTCAATCAATACTGATCTGAATTGTAAATGCTATTCCTCATAGGGAGAACAACTGCCAACAGTTTATGATGCTTTAACAACTGCCAACAGTTTATGATGCTTTATCACCTAATTGGTACTGTATTGTCAAATGATCTAAGACATCGTTAAGTTAATGAAGCGCATGATAATCAACATGCCAATTTAAAACCAACATTAATGACATATAGGTGCACATGTTTTCTAGCCACTGTTAGAGTATGTAATTTCATTGAGTGAGAGTGCTGAAGTTGGTTATTTCTTATTGTATCAGTGGGACCTCTCCTGTGTTAGTCACTTGATTAGAATGATTTTTTCTGTCATAGCCTTCAGTAGCTGTGAATGCACAAATGCTATTTTTCGTAACTTCGTATAAAAACTGCTTATTGTTCTATTATTGCTTGACCATCAGCCGAACATGTTTGAATTCTTGTCTTTGATTTTCATTTTTTAATGTTCTTATTGTAGGTTTGATTGTTCCAGCAATCAGCTCAAGGAACTCCCAACTTCGTTCGGAGGATGTCTACATTTATCTGAATTGAAGGTAATGCCTTCCATGATTGGTGATGATGTAAATACACAGCCTTGTGGTTTGTGAATCTGACATAAAACCAACTTTGGAAAGGATCAAAACCTTGTGCAATGTGAACTTGAGTTCATAAAAGCTGGTAGTTTTGACGTGTTGTAATTTGTAAAACTCTTGCACTTATGCTCGCTATTGATACTCTTGTATTCTAATGCTTTTTTACATTGTGGCTTCTTTTTTTGGCAACCAAATGTGTTATTGTTGGTCATGGAATTCACAGATTGATATTGATATGTAACAATAGTTTTGTCAGATTGTGAATTGAGATTAATGGTATATTTGTAATTGACTTTTATTACCTAATACATGCATTGCTAATAGGTGAGAGCTTTAATTTGGTATATCGACTCATAAGAACAAGAAAAAATGGGAACATATTTATGGTGTTTACAATCCTGTCAAAACTAGGTGCACTGGTGTGTTATAACAGGAATTGAAGATCATCATGTCTTGTGACTTATTTGAAATCTAGTCTTTGCAATTTATACTACTTAAATCTTTATGGTACATAATACAACTTTAAACATTAATGTTTTATACGGTGCATGATTTCTGATGAAAACTTGTCTATCCTATTTTTCCATAGGCATCAAACAACTTAATTACCAGCTTGCCTGAAGATCTAGCAGAATGTTCAAAACTAATGAAAGTAGACCTGGAGGTATTACCAAGATCGGATGCCTTTATTACATAATGATCATTAATTTTATGTTATTTTATGTTAGATATAGTCAGGGATGTTACTTGGATGTCTCCCGTATCTTAAGGAATCTTCTATCTGTGCCAGGGAAACAAGCTAGATGTTCTGTCTGGGAATCTGATGACATCATGGACCATGCTTACAGAGTTTAATGCATGTAATTAGCAGTCCTAACTATTTTGGTAGTTTCTGAGAGGATATCAGATTTATATTGTACTTGTATAGATTTTTTTTTTTTGACTTTTAAGTGTATCAACTGGTGCAGCAAAGAACTTACTGACTGGTTTGCCAGATAACTTCGGAAACCTTTCACGACTTATCCGTCTTGACCTTCATCAGAATAGTGAGTGAACTCGCATAGTATTTTTCTTTCTCAATATCCATATACCCTATATCTCCTAAAAAGTTGCCTTTGTCTGAGTTTTGCCAGGAATTTCAGTAATCCCCTCATCAATTAGTGGCTGTTGTTCCCTTTTGGAATTTTATATGGGGTGCTATTCTCATTCATCCTATATTTGAAGTATATGAATCATATGTTAAACTGTTCCACTAAATTTTTGCTTGTGTTCATGGTCCTGCAGGAACAACCAACTGTCTAATTTACCCTCTGAGATTGGAGAACTCTCTCGCTTAGCAACACTAGATCTTCATTCAAACAAGGTCTACTTTGCTTTACTTTATTCCAATACATCTAATGTCTTTGCTGTATTCAGTTTTCAAAATATGTTGAGAATACAATGATCTATTGTATACATTATCACTTTAATTGACCTACAATTGATAGGATAGCATTTCCTTCCAAAGTAATACATTGGTACCAGTTTATGGTAACTGATCTAGGTCTACAATTGTCCCTATAGGATGGAAGTCGTCTAATTAATGATATTCAAAATAAAAAAGTACTGTGTGGGTCCACTGGGTTTGCCCAAGCCTTCCAGGTGGGACCTTCCAGTGGCTAGTTAGAAAGTGGTCCTGCTTTGAGAGAGACGAAAATGAGCTGCCATATATATATATATATATGCAGAGTGAGACTATTCATAGTCATCTCTGAATACCAAATCTCTATATTTTGGCCTATTTACTAATTACTTCATGTACATACAGTTAAAAGAGTTTCCCAAGGAGGCATGCAAATTGCATCTTTCAGTCCTGGATCTTTCAAATAATTCATTGAGTGGATTACCCTCAGAGATTGGTAAGGTTAGCAAACTACAGGCTAATATAGTTCTTAAAACTGGTAATTCATGGATGAAATATACTGGTCTTAGATGTTATGCATTGTTGGGCAGATATTTGATGATATTGAGCAAAGATGTCATTGATGTCTATTTAGTCAATGAAGGCAGAAGGGGTTTTTTCTGTTAGGCCAAAATTAATCAATGGGGTCAATTTCTGCCATGTCCACTAAACATTCCTGCCAGGCTGTGATAGTTCGATAAAATATTTTGCCATTCATCTCTGGATAAAGAAATAAATGGGGATGTTAAAATCTCAAATACTGAACTCTGATCAGTATCTAAAAGTAGAATAGGAGGATGGTTTCCATTTCCATGCTTTGAGATGCCAATTGAAATCATGGAATGATCTGAAATGAAACATGCAGGACTTACCCATCATAAATATTTGCTTTTAATTGGTCGTACTTGAAATACATTTTTCTGCATACACTCACAAAGGACAAGCATGCTTTGGATCTTTTGGTGTATCTGTTTTTCTTTATTATGGTTCTTCTTTTTTGGTCTTTACTTGTTGAGCACTGAAAGAATCTGAATTTGTTGAATTTTTAACGTTAAGAAGCATCTTTTGTCCATTTTGTAGGCAAGATGACAACTCTTCGAAAATTGCTGCTTACTGGCAATCCAATGCGAACAATACGGAGGTGTGAGGCATAGCACTAATCCGTTTTGAATGTTTAACACTTTTTTATATGAGTTTGTCAATAATTTTTCTTTTTTACCAGCTCGCTGGTTTCTGGACCTACCCCTGCTTTATTAAGATATCTTCGGAGTAGACTTTCCGAAGGTGAAGGTATGCTTGTTTCTTCTCACCTTTGTGACATTTAGCTAACCATTTCTTAGTTTATTACTTTCTCTGGTGTGATTTAATTTCCTCACTCTGTTTAAGTTCCAAAATTGGACAAAATGCCAAATATTCGAGCTCCAGATTTCTGGACTGTAATTCAGTTAGAAAAACTATATCCTTTCCATGTAGATTCTAAAGCTGCTACTCCAGAAAAGAGGGAAGTTGTTGCCATGGCATCTCGATTATCTATAAGTTCAAAGGTACCCTTCATTCTCATTTCAAGTTATCCGTTTTTGAGATTCTAACATTGTCTATATCTGGTCGGAAGCTTGGAGATATAAATTCACCATTTATGATCAGATGTTATCTGGTGAACATGATCCACTATTTCTTCTCTCTGCTAGCTTCCTTTTGGAAGAATTCATTTTGAATGTTTATCTGGTTGACGCACTTAAAACTTCTGAATTGATTTGGGAAAAAAAAGAGTAGGCTGGTTTGCAGGAATTTGATAAAATCATTTTGAAATTTTGCACTGTGGCTCCTTGCGTATAAGTCGAATGTGCAGATCATTGGTAGCATTCGGTGAGAAGCTTCAAGATTTAGAATGGAAAACCTATTAAAGTTAGGAAGAAGTTTTGATGATTTTTGTTCATGAAACTGTTTTCTTTGTTTAGGGCTCTGTATGTGTGTCAATTAGTGATAAGCAGTAATTAACATATTTTACAGGTGAGATAATAATGTTCTACTGGCCTTTGCGACATTTGAGATGTAAATTTGATTGATTAGTAGTTTGCACTAGCTTTACATTCCCCTCAAACCTTGCATCTCATTGTGGCAATGGAACTCACTCTTGGATAATAGGTCTTCATGTCATGTGATACTACAAGCTAAGCTGAGTAATTACTACCATGCTGCTTACTTGCTTTGTTCACCATGAGAAGAAGTTAATCTTAGAAGAGTGCTTGTTTTCGCCTTGCATTTAATCTATGGATTTATTTATGTATTTGACTTTTTGACCTCAATTGATGCTTGTATTTCAGGAACTTTCCCTTCAGGGATTAGGTTTGAGCGATGTCCCATCAGAAGTGTGGGAAGCAGGGGAAATTGTAAAAGTTGATCTTTCTAGGAATTCTATCCAAGAATTGCCAGCTGAACTGTCCTCTTGTGTTTCCCTCCAGGTTACTCTTTTTTTTTTTTTTTAAAAAAATTGCTTTTTTAAAACAAAAGCAGTCATTTATTTCAATAATATGTCAAGTGAAAATGTTGTTCTTTTGTATTTTGCTGCTTTTTATTGGGTAAATTTCACTTATGGTCACTAAAATTTGATGTTTGTTTGTCCATGGTCACATGACTTTGTTTTGTGCCAATAAAGTCATTTTAACTAGATCCGACGAAAGTCAATGCTGGAATGGTGACATGGTCAGTCAACATGATGACTAATATACCACATTATCGCCACGTCAAATGTATCCAATTAAAATGTGCCACAAGTCGGTACAAAATTATAAAAACATTAAAACCAAATCGAAGCCATAGTCCGTTTCACTGCTGGAATTGCAACCGAGAACACAGAAAACCATTTCACATTTTTTGCCTTCTTTTTCTTCATAATCCGATTGGGGTTGGGTTCAGTATTGCTGCTAGACCTGAAGAGATAGCTCACCATCTATTTACTGCAATCATTGGGTTTATTGACTTGGAGTCTTGGACCTCGAGTAGAGTCTTCCGGAGCTTCGAGCGGGTCGTCGTCTGACAAGGTAGGGTAAAATTTTCCACCTTGGCAGCCGGCGGCAAATGGTGGGTGTGGATGATAGCTTGAGGAAAATTGAAGCTTTGAGACAAAAGGGAAAGATTTGAGAAGGAATGGTTTAAGAGAAATAGAGTTAGGAAGTGAAGAGATAGAGTGTGATCGCAAGGGGAAGTTGCAGAGCGGAAATGAGGGTTTTTGTTATAGGCCTTAAGCCTCTGCAAGTTCATAAATGTTCCAATCATGGTCGAAAGAAGCAGCCTGCTGTCTAGTAATTAATTATGTTGTGTTTATGGCTTTAGTTGTTGCCTTTGTGCAGTATGCTTTTCTTTAGACGTGTGATTTTTAACTCCCTTGCTATTTCTGATGTCAGTTAGCAGCAGTTTCTTTTGTTTTGTAAGCAGCTATGTTGTTGGATATTTAAGTAATGGAATTGACAGGAGCACCAGTTAATTCCTTTTCATAAAAAAAATACAGAGATCTGAGGTTCTCTCTAATGATCCTCAACTATTAGTAATCATAGGCACCAAAAGTAGAAAACCTGAGAAGAACAGGCCTGCTCTAAATTGGAGTCTTCCTATCAACCGACCCATAAATCGATCACAATCTGAATACCGTAACAGTTTTAGTGCTGTGGTATATTAGTCATCGCGTTGACTGCCCATGTCTCCATTCCGGCTTTGACTTTCGTCGGATCTGATTAAATTGACTTTATTGACACCGGATTAGAACTTGGGTGGCTTTATTGACACAAAACAAAGTTGTGTGACTGTGGATGCAAAAATATCAAACTTTAGTGATTGTGGTGCCATTTACCCGCTTTTTAATAGATATGTGCATGTTGTACTTGGTAGATCAATTAAAGCATCTACTCATTTGAAAGATAATCTGTTATATCCATTACATTGAAACTGATATCATTTTGTACTTTAAGCTGGTTGATCTGCTGCAAAAATCTTGTCCCTGATAATTTTTTCCTTTGCTATCTAAGATTGTTTCTTATGAACATAATTTTGATTTTATTGGCATGTAGCTCTAAATCTTCAGTGATCGATTTGAATTATATTACTTGGGTTTGGACCATTACAAATAGAGTAGCACTCTATGAAATGTCATGGACTCATGGTCATTTATAAAATCTGCAGACTTTGATTTTATCCAGAAACAAAGTCCAAGAGTGGCCTGGTGCAATTCTTAAGTCACTTCCTAATCTTTCATGTTTAAAGCTGGACAATAATCCACTCAAACAGGTGAGTTAAACATGAGTTTTGTTTATTTATAATGCTATATTTGACAATATTCGTAGCGACATGAATCTGTTATGAACATGGGTTGGGAATCTTGTTACGGGTCCTTGTACCCTATAGTGTATATTCTTCTAGGAAAGAATGTTTAGAAGTCTTCCTTTACCTATCTTGCTGAAACAGTTGAGAGAACTCCCCGATCTCTAGAGCTCATTAGAGAGAACTCGAAATCTCACGAGTTGTTGGATAAATATTTCTTCCTTTTCTATTAAACGGCAATAGCCTTTAAGTGAGAACTACAAGCAGTCTTTCTATGTACTGCGATTAAAGTAGATTCCTCCTATAACTAGGAAAACAAAATCCTAAATAGGAACTTACTATTGTGGAAATAATACAGATTCCTAATTCTAATTTTAATAAAAATAAAACTATTAAAGAAATATCAGAATGCTAACTAATTAGGACTCTAAGACAGTCCGTTTCCTAACAGAATCTGATAATATGGTTTGATTTAAAGAACAACAAATTATGAATTGCATGTGGCTGTGTTTGTGCATTCGGATAGAAAATTGCCAACCCAAAACCAAAAAACCGTATGGACTTGTCAGTTGTTAGAAATCCTTTTATTAGATATAAACAGGTTTCTGTCAGCTCGTGCTTGTAAAGATTTTTCTTCAGCTTTTCCTTGTGCCAATCCCTTTTTTGCTGAACAAGATTGCATGTAGCATATATATTATACTTATAATGAAGACGGGATATGGAGGCGCTAGGAAGGACAATAGTGCAAGGGCAGGGGTGGGATACCATTCTACATGGACCACACCCTTCCATGCTGGCTTAATAAGAAGAAAACTCGTCAAATCCTTTCCATAGAAGATACCAATGGGCATTCCGTTTCGCTTCTTTTTACAAAAAAAAAAAAAAAAAAAAAAAAAAAAAGATTTTTCGTTAAATATGGTTTAATTAGAATATAAATTGAACAATATATCACTTTTTTTTGAATAATTATATAATCATAATATTTCATAACTACATCTGGAATGATGCGGGATATACCCATTAGGGAAGGAAGCAGGAACTATCTGCCCAATTTGGGCAGATTCCTGGTGTGCTCAATCGATGCACCATTTCATCCCTAGATGGAACTAAAACCCTGTCCTGATACTAGCCCTTTTAGGTGTACTTAAAAAGGTTATTGTGCTGCTCTCCGTACTTGTCCTTGAATGGACCCATTAATATTACTTCTAATGCAGATTCCATCAGATGGATTTGGAGCAGTTTCAAAGCTTCAGATTCTGGATCTAAGTGGTAATCCAGCTTCATTACCTCCAAATCCTGAATTTTCCTGTTTGCAGCATTTACAGGAGCTTTACCTAAGGTCAGTGAGCTTGAAATTATGACTGCATGTGCATATATATAATTACTTTATATTGTATGTTTTTGTAGGAGTCTGTGCCTCTATGTTCCTGCAGCTAACCTTTTTCTTTGACATTAAACTATCAGTTCTATAATCTTAATTCTTTGCTAATTTTACAGGCATTTGCAACTGCATGAAGTGCCAGCAGACGTATTGAGCCTACAACAGCTGCGAATCCTTGACTTGAGCCAAAACTCTTTACAATCAATCCCAGAGGTAATGCATTTGGACAAAAAATGTTCAGCACACGCAACCACCAATTCTTAGTTAAGAAATTGTTGAAGCCAACGCGTTCCTCTGACTTTACTGTTGATATGTAGAAGATATTTAAAAAATGATCCACTGCATACATGTATGATTTCGTTGGACTCTTACCTTATATATCCAGGGAATTTGTACTTCTGTTTCTAAGCTGTTTTATTCGGTTTAATATTAATACACTGCCTGTAGTCCACTTTCTTGGAAAAAAGGGGGAAGGGAACCTTCTTTTTTATCCTAATGTTGCATTGTCTGTAAGCTAGTTGTTTGACCATGTTAATTTGCTATGCAGGGTATCAAAATTCTTACTTCTCTTACTGTGCTTGACCTGTCAGACAATAACATTTCGGCACTTCCTTCAGAGCTGGTGTGAATCCTAATTCCTTTCACCATTGACGTGTGAAATTTTATGTTTGAAACATCATCAACATATCATTAGATGATTAGATTTTGGTTGTTTACGGTATAGTCCTCTAATCTTCCTAATGACAACTTTTGTATGGTCACCTGAGCGTTGTAACTATTTCCACATAAAGCGAACAATTCATGATATTTAATAAGCATACAAGATAATTATTTCAGTCCTTTATCAGCTGTTGTGTAACAATGTTGTGAGCCATAGACAATTACATAAATTGTTTTTCGTGTATGAGATGCTCAATGATACGTCATGGTTCATATATTTTAAAAAGGAAAAACTACTATAATGTTGTTATTGAAAATAATCTATATGTTTAGTGCCTTTTTCTTTTGGGGTTATCTTTTTTATACAAAAACTTGGGTAGTAGATAATTGAGCATTTATCTGAATTAAGTTTGTTCATCTTTCAGGGTTTGCTTGAAGAAAGCTTACAGGCTTTGAGACTTGATGGAAATCCATTGAGAAGGTATGTTACATACTGCCATCATTCCCTAATTCATTTTAAATGAGTTAATTTCTGGACAGCTGTCATGAATAAAGTGCATGTACTGATTTGGTTGATTGGTGGTTGAGCTTTCGGAAATGAGCTTCCTCAAACTCCTAAGTGAATGAAAATTGGATGAACATCTGTTTATTCAATACATGCATGAATAAGAATTTTCCTGAGGTGTGACCTCTTTTCAAAGATTGTTGAATCATCAAAAAGAGAAATAAATTGATTGGCTAGTGCTATGCGACGGGGTATCTATGGCATATCTATTAGAATTTAGAACACACTCTTGTTTTGAAATAAAATCAACACTTCGGTGGAACATGCTGAGAAACAGCCATGTTCCATGTTGTAAGTGGTGTTGGGTGTACTTGAACAGTAATATTACTTCAGAAAGTTGAGAATCCAGTAGCATCTTAGATAAAATAAAATGCCTTTTCTTCTTTTTCCTGATTCTTTGATGTCACGTGTTACTTTATTCCTCTCTTTCAACAGCATCCGGAGGCCTATTTTAGATAGAGGAACAAAAGCTGTTCTAAAATATCTGAAGGACAAGATCCCAGAGCAGTAGCATCTCAGTTTTAGTAGTTCATGGGAGAGCATGAAGAAGTATCATTTTTGTTTGCCTGCTCTTGGTTTTTCAGTCAACTCTTCTGTGAATTCGACAAAGAACAGGGCACTTTGTTTTGAAAGTGCCACTCACTCTTTTCCCCAACAGTTTGTAACATGTATATACATACAGTTGCAAATTGTTTTTTTTTGCTACCTTCTGGTGTACTGTTTTGTTTGCAGTCTAAGTTATTTGCTTTAAATACACTGTATTGTGGAGGCTTGATTTTGAAAGACCACAAGTTTCAAGTTGAATGTAACACAGATCTGTACAAACTAATGGTTATTGTGCTACTTGTCATAAACTTATTTGCTTTCGGTTAAGTTCTTCTCTTTCAACCATACACACTAGAATACGTATTGTAGACTATGATTTATGGACATCACAAAACTCAAAATGGGTCTAACTTGAATTTTTTCTAATGAGATGCAACAGGCTCATGTCAACTCAAATTATACGCTTCAAGAGTCTGAGTTTAAAGACGGTAGAACGGTAAGAACTATTTAAGTTCTTTTTTAACATTAAATAATTGGGCTATGCAATATATGCCCCCTTGTTAATATCTTGCAATAAAATGACTAAATAAAGAATTTATGTTTTATTATAATATCCACTCTTTTGTACACATTTTGATGTCCTCTTCAACGTACACAAATGCAATTAATTTCTATTTTGGGGGTTTTCATTCATGAATCTCATAAATTAACTCAAGCTGATGCATCTTAACAGCATGTTTCTGATTCCTGAACATTATTGTCCAATGATGCATCTTGAACACCTTCGTCCAACAACAATCCAAACCTTATGATCCTATGAAGGCAAGCAACCGGCCTCACTTGCCTGGAGCTTGATTTGATTCGATTATGAACTTCCCAGAGAAAAGATTTGCTTCTGACAATATAAGTTTGTGTCAGTAAAACCGCAACACAAAGTTCCAACTCAAAATTCATTCAGCATCAGAAGCAAACTATTTGGCAACAATAGCAGAGGTATCAAGAGTTGAATGCTATTTGGCCATCTCCTCCACACAGGCAAGAATTCATTTTATGGCTGTCTCCTCCAGTTAATTTAAGTTGAAAGAACAAATGCATGAACAGAAAGCTATCATTTCCCAGTATCTAACTTCCAAGGGGAAGAATAGTTGGCTCGTTCACTGTTTTCAGAGAAAACCGAGCATGTTCCTATTGTTTCTTCATATTCTCTAATCTGTGACCAAAAACTTGATCATTAGCCAAGAGAATCTAACCTCAAAGAAGATGCATCCATCGAGACACGAAAATTCTCAAGCCAAATTGAATATGCATCAAGTGAAAGTCGATGTAACATGCAAAGTACTCACCAGCTTCAGTTTGTCATCACTAATCAACAATCAGTATCAGATTCAGTGTGTCAAGGCCCTGGAATCCACAAGGCAACAAAAGGAAAATTTATGTTAATAACATATTGAGAGGCAAGTGGACCAAGGAGGAAGTAAAAAATGTGAAGGAACAAATGGAGTTTTATTAGATAATTACAAGACATGCAGATGACATCCTCCCCTAGTTCACTAATATGCAATGGAAACTCCAGAGAGCTGCAAACCAAAGCATACAGTTAGAAGATATGGTGTATCTGGCGGAATTTCAAAGTGTCCAGAAACAGCATCAAGATCAACCACAACATACTCTTCTTCATCCTTAAGATCATCTTGTTTATTCTTGCTGGTTCAATTGCTCATGTAAATAAAGCTGTTAACTCCTGGAAAAAAAAAGAGAACAAACTGGGAAGTTGAATAAACCTTTCCAGAGAACTGAAACGATCAAATTCCATTACAGCCTAAAATGCAGCGAATAGCAACTATTATTTAAGTTCCCATGTATTTCCAGTGAAGTTAAAAACAGAATTAAGGAAATTGGGTTAAAACTTCACTATATGAATAAAACAGAATAATAATTGACTGTGGAAATTTAGTGGACCATTTACTATGGTAAACAAAATTATGATTAAATAATTTTTTTGGATTAAAAATTAAAATTATTGGTATATTAGTAGTTATTATTGATAAATATTAAAACGGGTGTCGGTTTCTCCACCCCTCGTTGCCTACGTTAGAAAATAAAAATAAAAAATTTCATATTGCATTAAATAAAAAGGAAAAAAATTTGCCCTGTGATTGGCAGCGCGTGTTTCTACTTATCTACGCGCGCGCACAATTCTAAAGGTGACAAAGCATCCTCATTGTCTGTGCAATAGTGCCGGCGGGTGACTTAAAAATCCAACGTGGCAAGCAACAAAGATATCCACGTGTCAGCACTAAAGTGGAGAAAACAGTGGAAGTCAAAATCCAAAAAAAGAGGATTCAATCACCTTTTCTTCTTCGCGATTCTTTCTCTCTCTCTTTCCATGCCCTAATTAATTCTGTCAGTTAAATCAAATAATCTCTCCATACACAGAAAGCTCTTGTACAATCTGTAACCTGTAAACACCCATACGCAAAGTCTTTAGAGAGAGAGAGAGAGACAGAGAGACAGAGTATGACAGCTAAGGGAATGCGAGCATAAAGAGAGGGTTCGAACCCTTGACTTCATTTTATATATTATTTCGATGATTGCTTTTTGCTTCTCTCAATTTTTTACACTTTCTTATTTTCTTTCATTTACTGTTTTTCAGCTCAATTCCTACATTTTCGGCTCAAAAAGTTTAGATCGGCACCGAAAAAGCTCCACTTGTTTTGCTTTTTCTGGTAAGTTATCACTAATTGATTGCTTTATTATAAAAAAAACTCTATTCTTGCTGATTTTTAACCGAATTTGATCTCAAAAACCTACATTTTGGTTTTGTTATTGAGATGATCAAACTTTGATATAATTCATTGTGCTGCTTTTTTTTATTTGAATTTATCTGATCGAATTGTGCTTCATTTGCAGGTGAGGTTTTGCTTTTCGGCAAAATTTCTGATATTTTTTCCGGGGTTTCGTGTGCGAATAGTTTCTTCTGATGTTTTATTTTCAATCACTGAATCAAAAACCTGTGAATTTTTCATCTAGGCCTCCGTTCTTGTATTCTATTCCATCGATTTTTCTTCCTTTCGATGTTGTATTCTTTATATGTTGTTTTAATTGCTTCAGATTTCGCCAAAAAATTTGATAGCTCTCTTTAGTTCTGTTCTGTGTTGATCTCATTTCTTCTTAGTAGCCTTGTAAATTTGAGGGTATACAATTTGGTGGGCTTTTAGTTCGGGGGTGAAAAGTGAAGACTTGATAAAAATGGCAGATAGATATAGGTTGGTTTCAATTGAGGAATTACCGTCACATTTGATTTTGGAGATATTGACCAGAGGTAGACTTAGTGCCATTGATCTTGTTTATTTGGAGTTAACTTCCAAGACATTTGGAGGGAGCCATGGAATTTACCCACACAAATTCAAGTCATTAGTAGATTTTGCTGCATTTCAGCTGTGTTTGTCACATGCTGTTTATAATGAAATGGGACGGAACTCCCAGAAACAATTATTTGATCGGTGTGAAGGGAATTGGAAGCGGGTTTTGAGGTTCTTGCAGGCTGTGGAGGAATCATCTGGCATGGTCGAGACCTCAGCAGGCAATGTACTGTTTCTTTTATATATTTGCTTAATTGCTTTTGCATATAATAAATTAATGAACTAGGAATGTGCATATATTAGTTGGTTGGATTTTCAAGTACATATTATATAGATTTACGATATGCATATTATTGAAATCCTGATCACCATGTAACCTCATGTAAGTGGAAGATTGTCGTGTGTGGCTTTTTTTTTTTTTTTTTTTTTTTGCCTTCTGTAATTTCTGTTCAGAAAATTAATTCTTAGAAATCAAAATATCTTTAGAATTCTCATTCGATTGCAATGATATGAAATACAAATTCTAGATAAGTGCATAGAAATCTGATAATCAAAGTTGCTCCCTCTACTGCAAAATTCCTTTTCTTTTATATGTTGTAGCAAACCTATTTATGGGCTCTAATTAACAAGCCTTTTGTCTTCTTTCTCACACTTTCAGCAATTAGCACTACAACTTTATTTTTCTGTTTGATTATAGAATGAATATCCTTGATCTCTTCTGTAACTGCGTTTTATTGATGTGGCAGTTTGTGCATTGTTTATTCTGCGCCCATCATTTTCATTGAAGGTTCTGGAAAAGTTCTAGATATTTATTATTTTTGCCTCCCTTTTTGTTTAATCAGCAGATGCAGATCACAACAGGAAGGTATCACACACTGCTTATCAGCAATTCATCTGTGTATTCTTGCGGTTCCAGTTTGTGTGGCGTTCTTGGACATGGTCCGGAAACAACACAATGTGTAGCATTCAGCCAGATTAGTTTTCCACCTCTGGCCCGTGTGATTCAAGTCTCAGCTTCCCACAATCATGCTGCCTTTGTTTTGGAGTCTGGAGAGGTTTGTAACTGAGCTTATTTCTTTGATCATGTGCTTTTGGCTGAACTAATTATCAGGTGGCATATGTAAGTAAAGCTTTTGAAGACTGATTGATCTTGTTCATAAGTTCAGGAAGTGAAATTGAGCAAGTTCTTGGGAATTTTAGTAGTTGGTATTTGATATGGAAATATTGTTCGAGTGGGTATGCAAGTGAAATCAATGTTGTAGGAACTAAACACTTGGTTCAAATTTGCTTCCTATAAATTAAAGCTCCCACTAAGTCTTTGGCCAATGTGAATAACGTTGACAAATAGAGAAATAAATATTCCTCCGTAGAAGCAAATTCCGGGCTTTATTTACTTGTAAAGTCCCACTCCTGCTCAAAAGAAAAGAAAAGAAAAGAATAGGATGATGATACCATGCAATAGGAATAAGGCTACTTGCAGTGCTAACAAATTTTAGCTGGTTTAAGGTGTCGCAACTGGATTGGTATTTACATAAGGCATTTACAGATGTCATAGAATTACAGGCATTTGATTTGAAATAAAACGTTTTTTCCATTAAAGAAGAGAAATCTATGATGTTGTGATAGAAAATTCCAGATCATTTAAAGTTTTTGTTTATAAGCCATACACCCTATTGGCTTAACGTGTCCAGAAGGCAATGCTTCAATCAGAGGATGAAATGAAATCAATAGGCTTAAGCCAGATTTGTATTTTACACACTAATATTACATGTAGTTTAAATTTTATTCTTCTTCCTAAGCTACTCCGAAGCTCTTGCTGAGGTTGAACTAATATTTGTGGAACTTCTAATTTAAGCTGTGGTTGATCTATTGAGTATCAGGCTCATTTAGTTTTTATGCCCCTATCTTGAAATAACATCTTTAACTGTGTTAATTCTGTATAGCATTTTGTTTAGAGACAATTTTCAGTGCTTCACATTGCAAATATGTGGTAACGTATAAAATTTTTTTGTCATTATATTCTTATTTGTTTAATAACCACCTCCACAGCTTCTCCATTTCTCGGTTTCATTTTTTCTTATGATTATCGTGAAGCTATGATGTATTAAACTACAGAATGTGCAGACACATAATTATTTTGTTAGACAAGGTCAAACACTTCAATTTACAATATTCGCAAGGATCATGCTGTTGTTGGAATCTTATGTTAAATCTGCCATCTGTAGTACGCATTTAATTTATGCTTACTAATACTGTCCAGTGTTTGCTAGTTTATTATTCTGTCATTTGATGAATTTACATGGTGCTACAACTTATTACTGTAATATGGGTGATACATAGAGTGGTGGTGTGGGGTCTTGAATTTGTCAGTGTAGCATTTGGAAGTTCTGTAATATTAACCTAATTCTATCAATTATAAATGCAGGTTTTCACATGTGGTGATAATTCATCTTTTTGCTGTGGTCATCGAGATACAAGCCGCCCCATATTTAGGCCTAGGCTTGTTGAGGCACTGAAGGGAAATCCATGCAAGCAGGTAAGTCTATATAATGTATTTTTCTTCTAACATTTTTGTAATCAGCTGTCATGGTTCTCGTCATGGTACATTTGTAATGTTTTGCTCATCTTAAATATAGTGTAGAAATGCATATAGGCTTTAACCTCTCAGGGGATTAACAAAGCTGTAGCTTCTCAATAATGTCAACTCCCTTGTTGGTTTAATGATCATCTGTAATATCTTGGAAAGTATTTGGGTGTATAACGTTTCTTTTCTCTTCATAGAACAAAATCATTTTGTTTGTGAAGTGTCAAGAATGTTGCAAATATAGTTTTTGTGCTTCTCAGATGAAACATGACAACAGGACCAAGTTAAGTTCATTTGTAGTATATCAAACTATTCAACTTAATGTATTTACTTCTGAGGCACCACTGCTTTTTTTCATGGTGAAAGTCTTTGGCATCCTCTCAATCAAATGTCGTGGGATGGGACTAAAAGTCTTAATCCCAACTTTACATTTAAGTTAATGTACCATGTCAATGGCCTTTTATTAGGAACTTTAAGCTTCTGGACTTGATTTCCATTTCTCCAGTTATGCAACAGGTTTCTGGACTCCCTTTTTTGTAAGTTGACGAGATTTGTACTATCTCATGTTAAGAATTTAGAAGTGGGTGTCGTACATGTCATGAGGCAATGAGATAGTTATGCTCTTAAAATTCTGTTGTCCTGAATTAATCTTGGAAGATATGACATGCATGGCCATAAAAGTGGCTGTACCTCATCAATGTTTGCGCATGCTGAAAGAGCTAAGACTGGTTTCAGGTTGCTGCAGGGCTTAACTTTACTGTATTCCTCTCAAGACAAGGTCATGTCCACAGTTGTGGAACCAACACACATGGGGAACTTGGTCATGGTGATACACTAGACAGACCAACACCCAAAGTCATTGAAGCACTTGAGAGAGTTGGTTCTGTCAGCCAAATCGCAGCTGGTCCCAGTTATGTCTTGGCTGTTACAAACAATGGGGAAGTTTACTCTTTTGGTTCTGGTTCAAATTTCTGTCTTGGCCATGGAGAGCAGCATAATGAGTTCCTGCCTCGAGCTATACATACTTTCAGAAGAAAGGACATCCATGTTGTTCGTGTGTCTGCTGGGGATGAACATGCTGTTGCTCTTGATTCCAGTGGATTTGTAAGTCTATCTTGAGGACTTTTATGTATCTAGCGCTTGAATTAATGGCCAGACTATTCCAAGAACTTATATAACCTTTTTTTTGTGGGTTTAGGTATATACTTGGGGAAAAGGTTACTGTGGTGCACTAGGCCATGGAGATGAGATTGATAAGACCCTTCCAGAACCCTTGAACAGCCTTAGCAACCAGATTTCCGTGCAGGTATTGTTAATCTCTACTGGAATGTCCTCAATTTCATGAAGAACACATGCATAATGTATATACATATTTGTAGGCCAAACATATTTTTCTCAAGTCTTACAATTGTTCTATTTGGATTTGTGTAATTCATTGTTATTTTTCTCTAGCATTGTACGTTGTATTTTTGTTTGCCCAAGCTGTCTTCATAAATAACATAAGATGCTGTGGTTGACCTTAATGTTTTTAGGTTTGTGCAAGAAAAAGGAAAACATTTGTCTTGGTTGATGGTGGTCGTGTTTATGGCTTTGGTTGGATGGGGTTCGGTAGCCTGGGTTTTCTAGATAGGGGAGTGTCTGATAAAGTGTTAAAACCTAGAATGCTCGACAGCTTAAGAGCACACCATGTGTCTCAGATCAGCACTGGCTTGTATCACACTGTTGCAGTGACAAGCCAAGGGCGGATTTTTGGATTTGGAGATAATGAAAGAGCACAGCTTGGGCATGATACACTGAGAGGATGCCTTGAACCAACCGAAATTTTTGTTCAACAATTGGAAGATGCTTCTGAAAGTGAATGATGGTGACTTCTGGATGCTAATCTTATTGTGGTACAAGTAGTGGACACCGGTAGGTATTTTTTTCTTGTCAGAGAATTCATGAAATGTAACAAAGTAGGATAAATTAAGCTTCGTCAGTTTTTTTTCTTAAAGAGAAAAAAGACTCCCACGTGTAGTTAAATTGGTTTTTGCTGTTGATTATGTGTTGCAAGGGAACTGAGATGTTCATGAGAAAAGATCTATTATTTTCTCTTGTCCTCTTTTAGGGTTTTGCTTAATTTCATGGTCAGGGTAATTGCATTCATGCTGATATTATTCCTTGGTTTGATCTGATAATGTTGGTGCAGTCTGTGTTAATGAAACTTTGATAAGCATTGGAGGTGCAATTTTTGTCTTTCTTTAGTGGTAGTATGCATTCTCTTAGGGATTGAATAGACTTCATATTGATTACTTAATTGTTTACAGTGCCTTCGCATGATTTCTTTGAACTATTTCCTTTCAACATTTTCTGGCTTTTCACTGATTTGATAGTTCCCAATAATTTTGGGATAGAATTTAGTTAGTGGTTGTCTGAAAAAGCATCAGCATATTCCTCTTTCTGCCCATATTCTGAAAGAGACATTTCCATAAGTTGGAGAGATGAGGATGGATGATTGATTAGCTTTGCTGTGTCTGGCCTCTTAGCATTTCTGTTGTAGAATTATTATTGTACATGGGCCTTCCTCCATGTGCCAACGGTTACAAGCAAGTCACCCACAGCCCACGAAGAACAGGTGCAAGTGCAACAACAATACATACGGTTCATACAACTTGGACTAATTGTTGCTGAACTATGTGAAGGGTTCTCAACCCACTAAGCATCATCAATAAATGTAAAAATCCTCAATAATATTGGATTTGAATAGAATAAAAAAGACAAGTTGAGAAGAATAAACAATTTTTTTTAAAATAATAGTAAAAAAAAACAGTGTTAACAACAGTGATAAGGCCCCTGAGAAGATGGGCTCAGTTGTAGCCAAGTTATCCCATGGGCCCAAAGTTTGGCAGGTTTACGAGAGAAGGAAGAAGAAACAAGGGAGAGAGGAAATTAGTGTTAGGAAAGGCATGTCTTTTGTTCTCTAGTGGTGGTGGCATTAAATAAGGAGTGTGTGCTAGTGTAGGTTTTTGTCTAGTCATTTTGTAATAATTTGGCTCTTTTACAGAGTTGCAGAGAGGAGGGGGCTTATCCCTGGGTATTAGTTGTACTGTTTTATTGCCATTAAGAAATACCAGTTCTCTTTCTTCTTCATCCTTAATTTCTAATCCTTGATTCCATTCTAAGTGATAGAAATCTCTATCAATTTGGTCTGACCTGCCAGATTGGATCGGAGCAATGGATCCAAAATTATGGAGCCATTTGGACGCTACGGATCCTAAAGTCTTAGGACTAGAAAAGAATTTTTCAAGTATGCAACAAGATGTCAATGCATTGAGGAAAGTTTCCTCGACCATACAGAAGGACGTTACTCTCATGAACCAAACAGTGATCCTATGCAACAATCCCTGGAGGAGATAAGGACTTACCTTTTCAAGAATCCGAAAAAGCGATCCATGGCAGTCGATGAATCAGTTTCTCAGGCAGTTGGTGGAGGAACTATTGGTCACTCTGGAATTCGAACACATGTTAGTCAGAATGAAACCCCCCATTCAAGGCATCAACTTGAGATGGGTGGAGTCCATCCTGGGTTTACTCCTTGCGGTGGTGGAAAGGGTGAGTTTTCACTGAAGGACCAAAGATTCCTAAAAACAATACCAACTCAACTGGCAACATCAACGGTCTAATGGCAGGAAAAATGGTGAAACTACCCTGGTTCGACGGTTTTGATTCAAGAGGTTGGATTACCAGAGCAGAGACGTATTTCCACATCAACCAAATGCGGGAAGGACTTTGGCTGCCCAATGTTGAGGTGTGTATGGAGTGTCCGACCATTAACTGGTTCACTGTTTTGCAAGAATCAACCCCCCCGTTTGACTTGGGACATCTTTAAGGAAGAAATGATGCAGCGTTTCAGTCTCTTGGAAGTCGAAAATCCATATGAAGAGCTTGCTTCGATTAAGCAATCTAGTTCCCCGAGAACCAAAGCTGCAATATATGGGATATTTCGTAAGTGGTTTGAAAGAAGAAATTCGGATGCACAGCCCAAATACCCTTTTTCAGGCGATGCATCTAGCCAGGAAAGGAAAGTCATCTGTCAACAAAGAGTTGGGAATCGGCGGCTACAAGCACGGTGGACTGGTAAATCATGAAAAAAGTGGAGGAGGTCAAGTGAGTCTAATCACCACATGAAGGGGATTTAGGGTTGAAAACCCTTCTGTGGGCCGAAATACTAAGGAGCTGTTTGGTTTAAACTTTGGAATCGGAATCGGAATGATACGGAATTGGAATGGGAATGATGCGGAATCGGAATCAGAATCATCATTTATTAAGTCTGTTTGGTTTGGTGTGGTATCCGAATCTAACTCCCATTTATATTTTTTTCTTTTACGTTAAATGAAATATAATATATTTTTAATATGATTTTATTTGAACAATCTTTTAGCAAATTAAAAAAAAAAATGCTTAAGACGTAAAATGCTATTAAAAAGTCTATATATAATAATAATACAATATAACATTTATTTTTTTTTTCATAATTTGTATTATATAATATTTTCATGAACGTATTATTTAATTATATATATATAATATGAGTTCATCTGCATAAAACAAGCTTCATGGATTTATACAAGACTTTTTCAATATGTATTGATAATAGATTGGTAGAAAAATGAAAATTATAGGCATTGAAATTTTTTTCCAAAGAAAAACGTGTGAAAAAAAAACTAACAAAAAGGAAGTTACAAAAGATAGTGGGAATGGAATCAAGTTAATTGATGGGAGGAGGTGGGGGAATCATTGATTCCCCTATTGCTAGGTTAAATTTAAGCTAACAAACATCATTAAAGGGAATCATGCATTCCCATTCCATGGTATAAACTTACCATACCAAACACTCCATAATAGTAAATGGGCCAACTCTGGATCTAGGTCAAGAAATAATATCAACACTAGAACCAACCCAACAAGATCTCAAACCTCTTCTCTTTCCTTAAAACAATCTCAGCTGCGCGATAGAAGAACCAAGCATTTGACTCAGAAGGAATAGGACAATCGCAAGAAAAAGGGTCTCTGCTTTCTGTGTGCCCAGCCATATTCAGCGTAACACAACTGTCCAGAGGGCCAGATAATATCAACACTAGAACCAACCCAACAAGATCTCAAACCTCTTCTCTTTCCTTAAAACAATCTCAGCTGCGCGATAGAAGAACCAAGCATTTGACTCAGAAGGAATAGGACAATCGCAAGAAAAAGGGTCTCTGCTTTCTGTGTGCCCAGCCATATTCAGCGTAACACAACTGTCCAGAGGGCCAGTTACTGATGTTAATTCTTACTTATGACTATGAGGTGAATGAAAAGGGAGAAATAGTTCTCGCAGAAGGAGTAGTAGAAGGGAAGATTGTGGCAATGATGGGGGAAAGTGCAGAGTTCTATAATGGAACGATTTGGTGGGAAGCAAGGAAGAGGAGCTTAAGACATTCCGTTTCAATAGTGAAGTCCAAGGAATCCCAATCTTTATTCTCGTGGACAACGGAGCAACGCATAATTTCGTCTCTAAAAGATTGGGGGAGATCCTTGGCTTGAATACAGCAAAGGGGAAGATGATCTCGATTAGGCTTGGCGACGGACATAGGATTTCTGTTTCTGAATTTTGTCCAGAAATCATAATTACTATGGGTAATTTGAACTACCAAGTCCGAGCCTTACTTTTTGAATTGGGGAATTTGGATTTGATTTTAGATATTGAATGGCTGCGGACCCTGGGGAGGTGATTCACGACTAGAAACAAAGAAAGATGAAGTTCTGGCAAAAGAGGCAACTAATAGAATTGACAGTAGTTGAGTCCACTGGGGTTAACACAGCTTCACTCCAATCATGGTTGGGCGATCAATATCCAGAGTAAGACCGAGGGTGGTGGAACTGTAACACTTTAGGAAAGGTAACATGTAGAATTACAGCAACTTCTGGCTAGATTTCAATAAGTATTTCCTGAACCTAGGGGACTACCACCTTCCCGGCCAATCACACATGCTATTAATCTGCTTCCTGTGAGCGGGCCAATTTGTGTTCGCCCTTATCGCTACCCGCATCTTCATAAAGACAAAATTCATCAATAGGTATTGATATGTTAGAGCAGGGGATTATCCGAAGTAGTACTAGCATTTACTCTAGTCCAATTTTTTTAGTCAAGAAGAAGGATGAGACATGGAGGTTGTGTGTGCATTATAGGGCTCTTAACAAGGTCACCATCCCTAATAGGTATCCTATACTTGTGGTGGCTGAGTTATTGGATGAGCTATTTGGGGCTAGGTATTTCTCTAAGTTTGACTTAAAATCTGGGTTCCACCAAATTCCCATAAAAAAGACTGATATTGAGAAAACAACATTCCGCACTCATAATGGCCATTATGAGTATCTAGTTATGCCTTTCGGCTTGACCAACATCCAAGCAACTTTTCAAGTTGCTATGAATGATGTTTTTGGCAAATTTCTAAGGAAGTCAATGTTGGTGTTCTTTGATGATATACTAGTCTTTAGTAGAAGGTGGAGAGAACACATGGAACATTTAAAGGCAGTCCTATTAACATTACAAGAGCACCAATACGTTGCTAATTTGAAGAAGTGTCATTTTGGTGGGGAACCAATCGAGTATTTAGGCCACGTAATATATGAGGGAAGAGTTTCAATGGATCCAACTAAAATTTCAGCGGTAATCTCATGGCCTATTCCTAAATCAGTCAAGGGAGTCTAGGGTTTCCTTGGTTTGACAGGTTACTACAGGAAGTTTGTAAAAGATTATGGGAAAATAGCCAAGCCATTAACAGAACTTACTATTTCATTAGAATTTCGTCACACAATCGGCTTTTGAAGAATTGAAGAAGGTTATTACTACAGCCCCAGTGTTAGCTCTCCCTGACTTTACAAAACCTTTGATGTTGAATGTGATGCATCTGGGAAGGGTATGGGCATTGTACTTATGCAGAACTCATGACTTATAGCATATTTCAACAAGGCTCTGTCTAATAGAAAACTAAACAAGTCGGCATATGAAAAGGAATTGATGAGTTTAGCACTGGCGATTCAGCACTGGAGAACCTATTTGATTGGGAGACAGTTTTGCGTTTTCAGCAACCAAAAAAGCTTGAAACACCTACTAGAGTAGCGGATTACTACCTACGATCAACAAAACTGGGCTGTAAACTTGTTGGGCTATCAATTTCAAATTTTCTACAAACCCGGGAAAACAAATGGGGAGGCTGATTCCTTCTCAAGGTGTTTCGATGATGGTGAACTCAACTCACTGGTGTTATTTTCGAAATGGGGGGAAGGGACAACACTAACTCAAGAGGTGGAGCAGGAGGAACAATCACAAAAGATCATGGCTGATTTGGCAAAGGATCCTCCTTCCAGACCCGGATTCATGTAAAAAACGGGATTCTTTTTCATAAAAATAGGTTGGTCATTTCAGCCAATTCCTCCTTGATTCCTACTCTTCTAGCAGAATTTCATTCCTCTCCTATGAGAGGACATTTGGGTTTCTATAGAACTTATCGAAGGCTGGCCATAATTTTCTATTGGTAGGGAATGAGTAACGCGGTCAAGGAATTTGTCAAACAGTGTGATGTATGCCAATGCTTCAAGGCATCCATAGTGTCTCTAGCCAGGTTGCTTGAGCCATTGCATATTCCTGAGGTCATATGGAGTGAGATTTCAATGGATTTCATTACCGGATTGCCAAAATCTAAGGGGTACGATGCCATTTTTGTTATTGTGGATAGGCTAAGTAAATATGCCCGTTTTATTCCTTTAAGACACCCTTATTCAGCCAAGTCCATTACTGAACTTTTTGCGAAGGAAATTTTGCGGTTACATGGTATTTTGGAAGCTATTGTGACTGATAGGGATCCAATCTTCATGACTAATTTTTGGCGGGAATTATTTAGGACGTAGGGGACAAAGTTAACCATGTCCTCCATTTATCACCTCGAGACAAGTGGCCAAACAGAAGTTATTAATCGATGTCTGGAGACTTATTTACGATGTTTCTCTGTAGGGCCACCTCGATCTTAGGCGCACTGGATTCCATGGGCGGAGTACTGGTATAATATAACTTTCCATTCCTCTATCAAAATGACCCCTTTTGAAGTGGTATATGGGTGAAAATTCCCTCCCTCCTGCAACCTGTTTTAGGAGAAATCAAGGTAGAATTAGTAGTAAGGGAGCTGTCGAACTGAAAAGAACCTTTGCCCAACTAAAATATAACTTAGCCAAGACTCAACAGGTTATGAAGAATGAAGCTGACAAGCATATGAGGGATTTGATTTTGAAGAAGGTGATTGGGTGTATCTGAAATTGAGACCACACAGGCAACAATAAGTGGTTCGAAGGATAAATCAAAAGCTAGCTGCTCAATATTATAGGCCATTCAAGATTACACAGCGAATCGAGCCAGTTGCATATGAGCTGGAGTTTCTGACACACTCTAAGGTGCATCCAATTTTCCACGTGTCCATGCTCAAGAAGACCATCATGCCCTTGCAATCTGAGTTTACTCTTCCTGCAGATTTTGAGACTGACTTAACTGTATCGCTGCTTCCGGAGAGAGTGTTGTCTTCTCGAATGGTTCAGCGTGAGGGATAGGATATTGATCGATGTTTGGTTCAGTGGAAGGACAAGGGTCTAGAAGAAGCCACTTGGGAAGATATGGAATCCCTGCGATCTCAATTTCTACAGCTTAGTCTTGAGGACAAGACTAATTCTCATGGGGTAGGCATGTTAGCAATAGTGATAAGGCCCCTGAAGATATGGGCTTAGTTGTAGCCAAGTTTTCCCATGGGCCAAAAGTTTGGCAGGTTTACGAGAGAAGGAAGAAGAAACAGGGGAGAGAGGGAAATTAGTGTTAGGGAAGGCCTGTTATAAGCGCCGGAGTTTTACTTCCTAAAAAAAAAGTACAGTCATACGACTTTACTACAGTCATGCGACTGTAATCAAATTACAGTCGTACGACTGTAGATCGTGGTAGGTGAGCCAACCCATACTTTAAAAGCAGAAAAAAAGAGAAAAAAAGGAGAGGCCGGACAGAAAGAAAAAAAAGGCAGAGAAAAGAAAAAGAGAGAGAAGAGAGAGGAGAAGAGAAAAATAGAGAGAGAAAGAAAGAACTGATCTTCAAGAATCCTTAACATTTGGAAATCTCTGGACCCAAGTTCCTAACCCTAACTCAAGGAGAAAAGTGTGGATTTTAGTGGATTGGAGCGACACCAGGGGTCAATCCTATGGTGGACGCACGCCAAACAGGTAGACACTCCTTTTCCCCTCTCTTTTACAAGCTTTCTGGGTGATTGGTGTGGTTTTGTGCCATTTCTATCCATTTTCTGTGTTTTCCGTTTCTGGAAATCAAGAACAGTCGTGCGACTGTTCTTGAGTTTGATGAACAGTCGTACGACTGTAGTTACAGTAGTACGAGTGTTCTTGATTTCCAGTGTTTTCTTTCCAGTTTTGTTCCAAATAAATTTTGGGGAGATTCTGACTTTGGATCGCTTACAGTCGTACGACTGTAACTTATTTTCCAGAATCAGAATTTCCGTTTTTATTTCCAAAAATCCCATAAAAATTTAGAAAACCACAAAAATCATCAAAATGAATTTTGTTGTGTACATTCACGACCCTATATTCAATTTCTAGTAAAATTGCATTTAGAACAATCCACGACGGAGACCCAGTTCTCCCGAAAACCGATCCACCTCACATGTAAAAAATGCATGTAAACCGGAAAAATTGTTTTCAAAATTATTTTTCTCAGAAAACCAAAAATACATGGACGTTTCAAAATGTTTTCCAGGTCTAACCGGACCGGCTAGCCGAGCTAACCCAGTTATCCCCTAAATGCATGCCCCCAATTCTTGATTTCCCATTCTGTCATGTTTGAGTCCAATTTATGGCGTGCCGTATATTGTGCTAACCTTTGTTTTTGCAGCTTTTATTTTTATTTCTATTTTATATGTATTTAATAGAATTAATCGCGTATTTTAGGCAATTGTAATATTTTTAGATAAATCGTGTATTCTAGGCGTTTGTAAAAGTGAGGCGAGAGTTTTTATTTTTTATTCGATTGGGTAGTAAACCGCTTAAATATTCATTACTGTACTTTTATTTTTGTAATACCTGTATGCGCTTTGTATGTCTATTTATTTCAATAAAATCGACTTTAGAGTTTGAAATACCATTTGAGAACATTGACCAATTTTATTTTAATTAGACACGAAATAAGGGACTTGTTCGGACCTAAATCTCTGGATAGTGTAGCGGCCGTCCGTCCAGTTGAGCTGCATTATAAATTTCCCGGTTGAGCTGAGCCGGGTGGCGACTCTACAATATTCATCGAGACTTAGGTCTCGATTCTTTTATGCATTAATTCCATTTATTTTTCCAAAACCGATTTTCCATTTATAAAAACCCCATGCGAAGGAGGGCCCCGCCCGAGATCGAGGCTCCCCTTCCGAAAGGGAGTCTCGCATTCCGTCGAAAACGTCGTCCACTCACAGTGGCGACTCCGCTGGGGATTTCTTAAAAAGTTTTCTTAAAAACTTAAAAGAATTTGACAAGCCCTGAAAAGTGTCTAATTAAAATAAGGTGGATGATTCTCGATTGGTATTTCATTTTGCATTTTAGTTAGACATGCTTGCATTAGGTTAAATATCCCATTTGAGCCCGATGGATTGTTGAAGTGTCGCCTTTGTTCCTCATGGTCTTAGGGGCACGGATACGAAACACCACCCATAGCCTCGTACGAACCCCTTCGTTCAGACCCTTGAGTGGGGAGAAGTGAGGAGTATATTTTGCTATGGGAACCTTGATTTTAACCCAACTTGGACCGAACTCATATAGGCAGCCCTAGTTGGATTCCCTTAGGATACCAAAATAATTGTGTGAATAAATAAAATCGCGCCTTCATCATCCCCGGTTGGTGATTGAAGAGAACCCCACCTAGGACACGGTTAGAATTTTTGAGACTGACCACGCTTGGAGAAATAAGTTTGGAAGAATTCGCTTCATGTGCTACATGTTACACGCTTCTCGACATTTCACGACATACCATAATCACCATCTTTCATATAAAATCAACATTTTCCATTCATAAAACATTTTTGTGTGGTACTAACCCACGTTTTTATGCAGCCACGTGCATTTTACTTTCATGTGAAATCATTAATTCATCCGTTTGCCATTCATACTAACCCTTTCTTTTTCAGCCATAACATTAAATTTGTGTGATTAGCATTTTTAACATAGCATACATAACATCATTATGTGTGTCATGCATCCTAACCACGTTTTGTGCAGCCATTTGCATTTTATGTGTCATAAGCATTCCCGACATATCACCTAAATTAAATTAAGGCAATCCAAGGACGCCCACCACGATCATATCATTCCATCATATATCGGGTATCCTAAAATACCCGTGTTTTGCAAATGCACCGGATTGCATTTGGCCATTCCACCAAATCATTTCATTCAATAGAGACCACAATGGTCCTAGGTATATTTCTGTGTGACAATCCATACGAGGCATTTCATGACACCATGCTCATTTGTCACAAACATCATATAGCACTGTGATCCACATCGGGTTACTTCATGACATTACTATATCATTCAAGGCGCTCCCCGAGTGCCGCATTAGTACGCATGTAGGGGCATTTCATAACATCCCAAATTATGCAAGGTGTTCCCCAAACGCCAAGCTTTTATCCGTGTCCCCGTTACACGCAACTCTCTCATGACATCATTTCATATCATATGCTCAAAAGCATCAGAACTCTGTCCATGGGCCGGTCCCATGTGACCATTTCATATCATCTCATAGACCTACAAACCATCGAACTCTGTCCGTGTATCGGTAAACATGCGATCATTTCACGAAATTCATTAGGTGCCGCAAAAGCACCAAACTTTTATCCGTGTGGCAGTCCACACGTGACATTTTTTGCATAGCATTGGGTGTTCTTGGAATGTCCAAAGTCAAAAAAAAAAAAATAATAATAATAAAAAAAATAAAAAAAATAATAATAATAACAAGGGAATCATCTTCATTATCTCACGACGTACATCTCATTCATCCATCAAAAGTTCAAGCATTCCACAAGCATCAATGACTTTACCGCATGCACTAAGTCATTTAAGTGTTCCAAAAACACTAGAAATTCCATCTAGTCCCTTAGGTCTTCCATAATCATTAGAAACCTTATCCTTATGTCCCACGCACATAAGCTCCAAAATCTCTTCTTGTGCAAGACACGCTCTGCACGTACCGCATCAAACTCTACACATCCTCCCCGTGTAAGACAAGCTCTACACGTATTGTTCCAAATATCTTCCCATGCAAGACAAGCTCTGCACACTTCCTCCCCATGTAAGACAAGCTCTACACGTATCGCTCCAAATCTTCCCGTGCAAGACAAGCTCTGCACGTACCGCATCAAACTCTTCACATCCTCCCTGTGTAAGACAAGCTCTACACGTATCTTTCCAAATATCTTCCCGTGTAAGACAAGCTTTACACACTTCCGCCCCGTGTAAGACAAGCTCTACATGTATCGTTCCAAATCTTCCCGTGCAAGACAAGCTCTGCACGTACCACATCAAACTCTACACATCCTCCCCGTGTAAGACAAGCTCTACACGTATCGTTCCAAATATCTTCCCCTGCAAGACAAGCTCTGCACACTTCCTCCCTGTGTAAGACAAGCTCTACACGTATCGCTCTAAATCTTCCCGTGCAAGACAAGCTCTGCACGTACAACATCAAACTCTACACATCCTCCCGGTGTAAGAGAAGCTCTACACGTATCGTTCCAAATATCTTCCCGTGCAAGACAAGCTCTGCACGTACAGCGTCAAACTCTACACTTCCTCCCCGTGTAAGACAAGCTCTACACGTACCGCTCTAAAATCTCTTCCCGTACAAGACAAGCTCTGCACGTACTGCATCAAACTCTACACATCCTCCCCGTGTAAGACAAGCTCTACACGTATCGTTCCAAATATCTTCCCGTGCAAGACAAGCTCTGCACACTTCCTCCCCGTGTAAGACAAGCTTTACACGTATCGCTCCAAATCTTCCTATGCAAGACAAGCTCTGCATGTACCACATCAAACTCTACACATCCTCCCCGTATAAGACAAGCTCTACACGTATCGTTCCAAATATCTTCCCATGTAAGACAAGCTCTGCACACTTCCTCCCCGTGTAAGACAAGCTCTACACGTATCGCTCCAAATCTTCCCATGCAAGACAAGCTCTGCACGTACCGCATCAAACTCTACACATCCTTCCCGTATAAGATAAGCTCTACACGTATCGTTCCAAATATCTTCCCGTGCAAGACAAGCTTTGCACAATTCCTCCCCGTGTAAGACAAGCTCTACACGTATCGCTCCAAATCTTCCCATGCAAGACAAGCTCTGCACATACCTCATCAAACTCTACACATCCTCCTCGTGTAAGACGAGCTCTACACGTACCGTTCCAAATATCTTCCCGTGTAAGACAAGCTCTGCACACTTCCTCCCCGTGTAAGACAAGCTCTACACGTATCGCTCCAAATCTTCCCGTGCAAGACAAGCTCTGCACGTACCGCATCAAACTCTACCCTTCCTCCCCGTGTAAGATCCACTCTACATGTACCGCTTTAAATATTAACTCTCCTCCCGTGTAAGATCCACTCTACACGTACCGCTTCAAATATTAACTCTCCTCCCGTGTAAGATACGCTCTACACGTAAGCGCTTCACAAGTATCACCTTGCTTCGATCCGTGGACACCCTGTGTGTCATTTTATCCATGTGGTGTATATTTATACGCCATGCTCTACATCAGCATATAGCTTCATCAACAACATTCATTGCACTTTGTATGTTTCCATTCTTGGCTTTGTGTGCACTTGATTAATTTAGAATTGCATAACATGTCGTGGCATCACATGACATCATCATTCATGCATGCATCACACACTCATGCCCACATTATCCCTTGACTTGGTATCCTCTGTGCGCATGCCCTAGTCGATGCTGACAAGTATTTTTATCAGGGGAGAAAGGGAAGTAGTCTCGAGAATGGCTGGCCCAATGAACTTCAACAGCATAACAGATGTCGTGGATGATTATGTTGCATCATCACGATTCCGAAAGGTGGTCAGGGATGAGACGGTGACAATGTTGAAGGAGATGCTAAGAGATGATCGTGACAAGGTAGAAAAGCTGACGGCTAGGTGTTCTGAATTGGAGGCACGTGTGACAGAGCTCGAAGGAGTAATAAGAGGACTGACTAGTGAAGCAGAATCGAAGGTCCCCCTCAAAGCGAATACTGACCTTGCTCCACGACAAACCAGGAGTCCACTCCCCAAGGGTGACAGAAAGGGCATATCCCCTTGGGCTATTTCGTTGAGCCGATTATTTGCCAAATGTAGGAACAGCGGTCTCTTGAGTTCTCTGAAGCCGTTTGAGAACCCAGCTGAGACAGACAAAGGCAAGTTCTGTTCCTATCATGTGACAGTGGGGCACCACACAAACGACTGCAAGCAACTGCTGAAGGCTATTCGACAACTGATCGCTGACGGGAAAATGGTTGAGCCACCCTTGAAGCCCAATGTCCAGAGCAATCCTTTGCCTAGCTTTGACTAGCTATTGAAGTTGATGATGCAACAGTAAAAGAAGACCCTCCATATATGGAGGATGTTAATTATTTTGATGTATCTGTTTTGTTCTTTATCTTATTTTGTGAACAATGCAGCCCACAAGGCGTTTAGTGTAATGTAATTTGATTTCAATTATTTGTGTGATATTTTCCTGGACGGAACACTGTGCATGCATACAAACATTCATTTAATGTCTTTAGCATACATGACACATCATTACATGAAATGAGCCTAAGGGCAGATGAGCATCCAAGATGATATCCGTCCTGAAAGACCTCACGACTGATAAGAGAAAGAAAAATTGCAAAATGCCTAAAAGCATGGAAGACCTTTGCCTAATCCTATGACGACACACCTAGAGATCGAAAAAGGATCGCAGGATGCAGGATTACCAAGAATCCGAAAGACAAGTTCAGCCAAGCGGAAGTTTCGTAGCAAAAAAAAAAAATTCAGGTTCCGAAATAAAAATGCATCTGAATCATATTATGTTTTGCACCATATCATCCCCGATAATAGAATGCAAGTTCTTGGGCAACGGTGCAATCATTCCAGAATAAAGGAGAGAGGCATCATGCATCGCCTCCGCACCACCTATAATCCAGCAGGATAGTACAAGTAGCTAACAAGCACATCAAAAAGGTGTTGCCAAATATGGCATCTGTCTACAAAGGCTAAGTTAGCATGCTCCCAATGGTCTCGCAAATACACTGAATTAATGCAAGAATAACATTAAGGAAACAACGCAACCATCAACCTGTAGAATCGAAGCGGTCCTACCGACAAAAACAGAGACCAAGTCGTCAATCCCTTCAATCGGGATAGGCTCAGGTTTCAAAAAAAAAAAAAGGGAAGAGTCCGATGGGTTGAAAATCACGAAAACAATCGATGCAAAAGTTAGGATAGTGAGGTGAGCACCACCGGCTGGAAAATCTGCAGGGACCAGTTGGTGGCAGTCGTGGGTTCGATCAAAACGGATACCGTACTCATCTTGAGTTTGATGAACAGTCGTACAAGTGTTCTTGATTTCCAGTGTTTTCTTTCCAGTTTTGTTCCAAATAAATTTTGGCGAGATTCTGACTTTGGGTCGCTTACAGTCGCACGACTGTTACTTATTTTCCAGAATCAGAATTTCCATTTTTATTTCCAAAAATTTCCAAAAATCCCATAAAAATTTAGAAAATCCTAAAAATCATCAAAATGAATTTTTTTTTGTGCATTCAAGACCCTAGATTCAATTTCCAGTAAAATTGCATTTAGAACAATGCCACGACGGAAACCCAGTTCTCCCGAAAACCGACCCACTTCACATGCAAAAAATGCATATAAACCGGAAAAATTGTTTTCAAAATTATTTTTCTCACAAAACCAAAAATACAGGAACGTTTCAAAATGTTTTCCAGGTCGAACCAGGCCGGCTAGCCGAGCCAACCCGGTTATCCTCTAAATGCATGCTCCTAATTCTTGATTTCCCATTTTGTCATGTTTGAGTCCAACTTATGGCGTGCCATATATTGTGCTAGCCTTTGTTTTTGCAGCTTTCATTTTTATTTCTATTTTATATGTATTTAATAGAATTAATCGTGTATTTTAGGCGATTGTAATATTTTTAGATAAATCGTGTATTCTAAGCGTTTGTAAAAGTGAGGTGGGAGTTTTTATTTTTTATCCGATTGGGTTGTAAACCGCTTAAATATTCATTACTCTACTTTTATTTTTGTAATACCTGTATGCGCGCTGTATGTCTATTTATTTCAATAAAATCGACTTTAGAGTTTGAAATACCATTTGAGAACATTGACCAATTTTATTTTAATTAGACACGAAATAAGGGACTTGTCCGGACCCAAATCTCTGGATAGTGTAGCGGCCGTCTGTCAGGTTCAGCTGCATTATAAATTTCCCGGTTGAGCTGAGCCGGGTGGCGACTCTACAATATTCATCGAGACTTAGGTCTCGGTTCTTTTAAGAATTAATTCCATTTATTTTCTAAAACTAATTTTCCATTCATAAAAACCCCACGCGAAGGAGGGGCCCGCCCGAGATTGTGGTGCCCCTTCCGAAAAGGAGTCTCGCGTTTTCTTGAAAACGTCATCCATTCACACCTGTCTTTTGTTCTCTAGTGGTAATTTGTAGTAATTTGGCTCTTTTACAGAGTTGTAGAGAGGAGGGGGCTTATCCCTGAGTATCAGTTGTACTGTTCTATTGCCATTAAGAAATACCATTCCTCCTTCTTCATGCTTAATTTCTAATCCTTGATTCCATTCTAAGCGATAGAAATCTCTACTAAACAGTAAATAAAAAATATAAAAAAAAAATGAAAAGATAAAAAGATTAGAAAAAATAAAACTTGTGATCCAAAGGTTTATTAATGAAGTGGGAGAGTAGAACAAGGATGAAGGAATTCTTGTAAATTATGCTATATTGCTACTTTTAATAGATTTAAGAAAAAGAAGCCTAATATACTATAAGGGTGAATGCTTTATTGAACTAATGGAAAAAATATATATATATATATTTTTCTATAAGGCATCTTAGTGAAACAAGGAGGAAGCTTTTGGTTAGATATAAATTCAAAATCAAACATTTGATATAAAAGTAATCATTACTTTGAATGGTAGCATTGTGAATTGATATAATAAGAAATAATATGTTTGGTGGTAATAATAATTCTTTTTGAAATTGAGCCACTCTATTCTTTGCCTTCGTATCACATCACATGATGTCTAATAACACTAATAAATGGTTCCCCAGTTGGAATTTCCCTCCTCCTTTTTATCAATTTGGTGATATCTCCTCATATTTAATAAAACTTCATATTTATAAAAATATAATTTAGAAAATTTGTCATTTGTCATTTTGTCCGCATCCACTTTAGAATATCTCCTATAAAATTATCTTGTTTCATGAAAAAAATAAATAAATAAATAAATGAACAGATCGTTTTATTATTATTATTATTATTATTATTATTATTATTATTATTATTATTATTAGGACTAATACCACAGGCCCCCTTGAACATGTCCTAAATATCACGAGTGCCCCTTAAACTATGTGTTTGTCCAGTTAGCTTCCCACTTTAAAAAAGTGATCCAATTTGCCCCTTTACTGCCACGTATCAATTATTTATTGATTGTCTCACATTTGACTTTTCAAAGCATGTGTCATAAACACTGGTTTAGTGGGACCTAGGAGACAAATTAAGTCGGTTTTTCAAAGTTCAAGGGGGTAATTGAACACCTTGTAAGTTCGGATAGACAATTAGCTCTTTGGGCCAGGTTCAAGGGGGTTTAAATGTATTCGGCCTTATTAGACCTAATATATTCGTTGCCCCCAAAACTGGGACTCGATCGTCTTCTGTCATCCCGAACTTAGAGAACGTCCAGTTTACCCCCTCAATTTGGCTAACCTGACCCACTTTAAAAAAATGAAAAAAGATAAAGAAAAACAGAAGAATTAAGAACGTGAACCTTGCCCCCCATCTTCCTCCCTCTTCTTCTGCAATTTTCGAATCCTGTAAATCTTATTCTTCTTGTTCAGTCATCAATCCTAGTCCACTTCCAATAATAATGGCTATTCCTTTGTTGGAGACCAACGATCCCTTTAACACAAAAAATGAGGTATTTAATTATCCCACCAGTATCCGAGCCACCGTTGTTACATGCGGCGGATTGTACCCCGGGATGATTACAGTGATGAGAGAGCTTGTGGTTGGGCTGTGGAAACTATATAGGGTGTGTTGATTTATGGGATTGTAGCAGGGTATAGATCTGAAACTTTAAAGGTTGAGTTTTTATATTTCTAAACTTTAAAGATTATTGAAATTATTGATGCCAATCATGGATTTAATTAGGAGGTAATTGGTTTTATATTTCTAATTTTGTTTAAGTTTTCTAATTATATACATCTGTATTATAGGAATTGGTTTTGAGATTTTTTATTAATTTGAGAAGTTAGAAAAATAGGGAAGTTGGTGTTATTGAATGAAGGAAATTAAAAGAGGGACTTTTTTGAAATTATGGGAGGGATTTTTATGTAATTTTTTAGATAAGCGCCATATGTCAAATTCTGATTGGATTGACTTCTCAAATATGACACGTGGTAGCGCATGAAATACACTCTTCCTTCGTTTGTCCGGTTTAGTTGGATACAGATGGCAAAATGGGTCCGTTTAACCAAGTTGAGATCGCAAACTGGACGCTCCTTAAATTGGAGTTGACAATAGACGATTAGTGCCAACTTTAGAGGGTAATAGATGTATTAAGCCTTTGTTATTCATGCATACAACTAAATGTTTTTCCAAATGATTTTTTAATTCTTAGTCGAGCTATTGCCTCAGTTTTGAGTTAAAATGCATATTACAACCTTTAACTTTACTTACTATTTCACCATATTTCAAATTTCAATTCATACCACAAATTATTATACTTTGTTGTGCATAGGAAATGAGTGTCACTAAAGAATGACATATAAGTGTTGTAGATATTGGACGTTAACACAAATCAATTGGTTTTGTGTTACATGGTTCAACTCCACTCTGCGGCCACTCGTGTAGTCAGACCTAACACTTCAAACGCTCACAGAACATTAATGACCTTGGACCTCGAAGGAAATAGAAAAAAATGTCTAGTCTAGCTGCACTATGATCTTGGGCCTTAGGAAATAGGTCTATGGTCCAGCTGCACTTGAAAAAGAGTGTGAGATTGGTCACATTGAAAATTATAAGTGCCACTAAAAATTAGCATATGAGTGGTGCAGTTAACTTTAATACAAGGAATAACACTTTGAAGATCAATGCTTTAATTTTAATTTCACAAAAGTCATCCTTTTCAAATCATTACTATTAATTTTCTCCCTTAATGCTTTGTTTGGAAGGGGAGAACTAGAAGAATTAGGTAGTTTGTTAAAGTAAGGTTCGGGGCTTATATTTTGTTTGGGAAAGAAGTAAGGTAAGACAATGTTTTTCTCTTATTTCAGGGACCCCATAATTAAAATATAGTTGCATGTAAAAAAAAAAAATCTTATATACTTAAAAAAAATTCATTACTATACAACAACTTAGTTACAAATTTAACCAAAAATTCATCACTTAGAAAATTTATATATATGACTTGTATTTTATTAATTTTGATAAACAACATTTACATTTGTTCCGGAACGTGCATTCATAACTTAATATTGTTGTAAAATTATTTCATTGTCAACACAAAAATCTAATGTAATTTTTTCATAATCTCGATAAAACTAATTATGTGTGCATTAAAATAACATGATTATTAGATATTTTGGCCAAATTAATTTCAATTTTAGCTTTTGACTATCATATGCTATAATAATTTATGATAATTTCCAATAAAAATTTAGATTTAAACCTCACAACTTTTTTTTGTTGTTGTGACAAATTACAATGTAAAACCCCTTATTTATGTTATTATTATCAAAATAATATTAAGTAGATATATTATATATTTTTTATCTTAAGCTTCTACTTTGAGAAGCGTGAAAAAGTGAATTAAGAGTAAAATTATTTTATATGTTTACATTTTCCCACTTTGTCAAATGAGTTTATATGTTCATATAAATTCAACACGAAATAATTTTTTTATAAATTACCAGAGCATTTGAGAGGCAGTGGGCACTTGCTATGTGCAAGAAGGTTTTTTAATGTTACTGAAGGAACAAAACCTACAATTTTTTAACCCTCCAAATTGGTGGGTTGAGAAAAGTTTGATATGTTCCTCAAATCCCCTCATTTTCAATTCTCTTCCATTACAAACCATTAAAAAAAAATTTTTTTTTTTAATAAATAAGAAAAAAAAAATTGATCCTAACAAAATGTTTACCTGACATCCCACTACAAATATATCTTTATTTTTTTATTATTAATTTGAGATAAATGATCAATATTATTAAACCCAACAAAATAAATAGTATGTCATGCTGAGTGATTGTCATATCTAAAAAGATTTGAAACAGAGATAATTTGAATTCTAATTATTTGGAAGGATTCAATTATTGGAGTAGGCATTCCTGTTTCTATACAATTTAGGGATATCTGTTCTCTTCCTGTATATTAATCAGAAATAAATTTTTATCCCATCTCCAATTTTAGGGATCCCTATTCCCGTTAAATTAATTTTTAATTTTATAAAAAAATATAAAATTTCAATTTTCACTATCTAATTTATTCAAATGTGCATTAAACTATAAACATAAAATTTTCAAAACTCAATTCTCAAATACACTAATATATAATTAATAATTATTCATGAGAGATATTAATTTTCCTTTTTACTTTTGTTTATAAAATTATAAATAATAAATAATAATGTAATGTAATAATATTAATAATAAAGAAATATAAATGGGGAATTATCGGGGATTTGAGTATTTAATCGGGGAATTTATTGGGAATCCCTGCGGGTTTTAAATGGGGATGGGGACAGGGGTCCGCGGGACAGGTAGAGCTATTATCATCTCCGTCTCCGATTAAGAAACGAGGACAAATTCATCCCCTTCTCTGTCCTACCGGGATCTTAATCAGAGATTCCCCGTCCGGACGGACCCCCACCGGAAACGGGTCCCCGCCACCCGATTAACAACCCTAGACTGAAGATTATGCTGCAATGGTAATCCTATAGCTTTGGGTTTCTCATAGGAATAATTATTTCTTTCAAAAGTATTTCCAGGTCGGGTATAAAAATCAAAATACGAGTTTTGAGTTTCTAAATCGTTTTGAGCTAAATAGCTACTTTATTTAAATCTCTCTCCTAGGAAAGCTAAACTTAATACCGTAGAACATAAATTGATTGGCCTTTATCTTGTATGGTATCCTTTGGTGTTTGAATCTTTTGCACTTGCTGGGATGTGTTAGGGTTTACTCTTTTTATTATTCGAGTCATATCTTATTTTTTTCAAATGGAATGAATATATAAGGTTTATAAAAAGAAAAAAAAGAGTCATTCATGTTAACTTCTAGAGTCTGATTTTAAATATTAATTTCTATTATTTTAAACTAGGCAGTTGATGAGCATCATTAATTGAAAAAAGGAACCTCTTTCTACGAAATAAATAAAATAAAATAAAAGTAACCTGTAATTTGTGTGTGGTGGTATGCAGGAAGGCATAATTAATAAGTGATGTTACATTGCTTTCTTCATTGATAAAAAAACAAAAAAATGTACATACTATGAATAGTATATAGGTAATGACAATCAATTTGAATTTTGATTTGTAGGCTCTGTGAAAATGAAATGAACAAAAGTTTGCTATTAATTAGCGTCCCATACCTCTCATGTTTTTAACTAAATATCCACCAGCTGGAATTCATTTATGTGTCCCTACTTCCATTACCTAATTGTCTTTTCCCTTTTTTAAAAACCTTTTATCGTTTTTTTTTTTTTTTTTTTTTTTTTTAAACTCGTCTTTAATCTATATCAAAAGTCTATTTATCTGAAAAAGTGAATTCCATCGTATTTGTTTGGGAGTTTAGAATAATTGTGTGCACTCACCTTGAAATTGTATTATTCGAAATATCTAAAATGAGTAATACTAATATCCATGCATAGACTTGATCTAAACCTAGGAGAAAGCAGCTGAAACAGTTCAACAATAATTGGCATCCTATAGTTGACCAAGCAACTTCAGCTAATTTACAAAATAAATCATTTAAATTTCTGTGAATGAATTTGGGATTCTGCACAAATTATCTTATAAATATCTGTACCCCCCCATCTTCTTTCACGCCCCGTCTACCATTAATATCAATACCCTATTTCTTGCTTTTTCTATTCAATCCATATATAATTAATAATTGCAATCACCATGCTCTTTTCACCTACCACTGATTGTAAAAAGATTTTTTTTTTTTTCTTTTTAATAGAGATTTGAGTTCATTTAGTCAATGCCTTCACTAATAGTAATATACGTCCCTCATTTTCATCTTTTTCTTTAATTTATGCATATTTTTTATGTTTGCATTAAACATTATCTATTTTTTTTCAATTACATAAAATATTTAAAAAAAAAAATACAAAAATAGGTATAAGACTGCACATTATAGCAAGTCCAAGTGCAAGCTCTTTCCATTAAGTGATTTTTCTTTGCCACATAAAATGAAAAAAAAAAAAAAAAAAAAAAAGGGTACATTCTTGAGCCTTTAATTTTATAATGGGTAGCGATATTTTTTGCAGGTTGAGGTTGAGATGATATGGTAGTAGATCCATAGAGTACCTCACATATTACATGTGGGCAATCAATAATTTTAGAGAGAGAAAAAACAATATTAATTGTTACAGAACGTGTGTGTAATCCACATTCCACACTTATGAGTTGTCACCATTTATTGAAAGGTTTGAGCAACCTTTCCACCCTACTTTTCTCCGGTGAATTTGGTGATACTGATATGGCAGATCTTGATCAGTAGGTAAAATCAACAAATACACACATCATCCATTGTTTAACAATACATTACCACTAATTAGTTATTTATAGTAATGGCACGTTAATAATGATGGAGAAAAAGTGGGATAGAACAGAAAAATATACCAGAATTAAGAATATCTTATCTGCCACTTTCTGATCCTATGATTGAAAAGGAAGAAAAATGTTAAAAAGCACATTTCCATATACAAATAAAAAGAACTGCATTCAAATCATACAAACACATATTCCATATTTCATTAAACAAACATAGGACACACCAAAATTACCAAAAAGAAAAAAAAAAGAAGAAGAAAACACTCCTAATCACTTATTTTCTTAATCTAATTTCTCTTCTCATCAACACCTATAGCCTACAACATCACTAACCCATGAAAGAGAAAACAAATGTTTACTAGAAGAAAAGCTCAGCTCAACTTTGGGCAAAATTCTACGCTCAACCGGATTTGTTAGACCCTTCTACCAACAAACAAAAACTTCTAAATTGGTCTTCGTTCCAAACCACTACGATTGTGACATGCCATTGACGTGTCGCAATCGCAACGATCACGAGTCAGCCTGCCGCAAGAAGTCACTCAACACTTTGTATCTTAACACCCATCCATTACACCCGGACCACAATAGAACTTCATCCGGATGTGTTGGATCCATCGCGCCTAGGCCTCCGTAGAACTCATCCATTTCTGGGCTAGGGTAAGGACTCGAGATGTTCTCTAAAAACCTTCAACATATTACAAAATGTTACAATTCCAACCAAACTGCAGTCATCTTCTATCACCCAAACATAATTCACTCTATGTGCTATTGCCTGAATCATGACTGCAACAAGTGAGCTCTTTGGATGGCAAACTATGGCCTCTGCTCTTCTCCCCATTCTAGCTGAATAGCTCATTGATCTACTGTACCTTTTCGATACCGATTCTTCATCTGATGATGAAGAAGACGAAAATGATGAATGTGAGACTAGTGAATTAGTTGATTTGCTGAATTCTTGATGCATAGCTTCTAGGCCTCGCTGCTTACACCGTGCCATCACCACCCTGACAAGATCCTCAGGCGGTCCGCCGCAGTCGATGTAGGCCATTAGATCCCCGGCGGAGAGGGTAGCAATGGCTGCTGCTACGGATTCGTCGCAGCAGGCGAGTGTGGAGGGTGAGAGCTCCCCAATTAAGGCACCCTCTTCGCCGTCCACCACGGCCACCGATGTCTGGGTGGCAAGAGAGGTGGAAATTGCTTCCAATGCGGCGGAAGCCGGTGAGTTGTAGCTTATAGTGAAAATTTCAGTAGTGATTAGGGCAAGAGTGTCAATTGAGAGTGCTGGAATTGGAGAGAATAAGCCTATTGAGCTAAGGAGGAATCTGATTATGTCTTCTTGACCTAACCAGCAGAATTCCCGGCCGTCGTGGACGGTGGTTGTTGCCGTGAGTTTTTGCTGCTGTTTTCTTCTAGAACTTGTCAGTCTTGTCTTAATCGGTACTACCAAGTTTTGAGCTCCTCCAAGGATCAGATCGATTGCTTCCAATAAGCTGTGATACAGAGAAAACAGAGCAAATTCAAAAAACAGAGCAAGTGCTAAATTGGGCAAAAACTACAAAAGTGAGACCAGCAACTTCAAAAACCCAAAACTGAACAACAATTAGGGTTTGATTAAGAAAGTAAACGATGAAATAAGTGAAAATTAAAGAAGCTAATGATGGGAGTTTTACCATCTGAGAATTCTTTCAACAAATCCTTTCCAATGGAAGAAACTCCCAAAAAGAAACTAAACAGAGCAATGATGAAAAAAAAACAACAAAAAAACCAAGATAAGATTGGAAAAAAGACGAAAGAGAGAGAGACAAAAGAAACAAAAAACACAATTTTCAACAAACCTCGAAGATGGATCCACATGCATAACAGAGCCAGGAATCTTAGGCAAAAGAACAGAGACAGGAGCTTCTAGAGCAACACTAGGTGATACCAAATTGTCTTGCTGGCAAAGATAGCAAATCACATCAACCATACTCACTTTCCCCACACATTTACAATTATCCTCATAATCAGTATGATTATCTCCATTAAACCCAGTTTTAATTTTGGAATTGGAGGTGTGTTCACAGTTCCATACGCTTAAGAAGTTGTCATCGGTGTTTTTGAGAGCGGAGAGAGCTTCAGCAACAGTTGCTGTGAGTGGCAGTGACCTCAGCGCCGGTTTGCCAAGACAGAGGTCGGATACCACGTGTGCGAGCAAGCTCACTGCCATGCAAGTAGAGAGGGAGAGAGAGATTAGAAAGAGAAAGTGCGGCGGTGGATACGGTGGCTGAAGTGGCTGTGGGTTTGGCTTTGTACAGATTGGGAAAGAGCGGGGGCTTATGTACTTATATAGAAGGGAAGTAGTGTTTGATAATGATGCATTGCTGTTTTGGACTTTAGAGGTACGGCATAGAGTACAGAGTTTCTTCCTTTTTTTCTTTTTCTCTTTTTACCTAATTTTCTTTATTTTTTATTAAATTTTTTAATAATTTTTTTTTCCAATTCTTATTCTTAATTTAGACTTCGCAGTATCTTTTCGTAAAAATTCAATCCCACACCTTCAAACAGGAAAATATTTACTGCAAGTTTATAACTAGATACACACTAATTACTTTCTCTAGTCATAAATATAAATCCTTTAGGTTTGTGCACAAATATTAAAAACTAATTAATATATAATTAGTAAGTCAAAATTTTATTTTTTATTTTTAATGTACATTGAAATTAATTATCTATATCCTTTAGCTAATGAATTCTTATTATTCTCTTTAATTATATCTTGAATATTGTGTTTATAAGAGAATTAATTGTTAAGGGAAGATAAAAGTATAAAAAAGTTAAAAACAATTAATTATGGATAAAATAACTTATATTTATGAATTTTTTTTCAAAATTTACAACGATTTATATTTCTGATTAAAGAGCATATTATTTATAATAACTTCTAATTCCAAAACAAAAAGTTGTTCACTAACTCACTAAATATTTTTGTCATTATCATAATAAAAACTTTTGACCAAAGTAAACAAATTCTAACTAAACAATTACAGTAATATTTTGTTGGAAAGTGAAATTTATATGCAATTAAGTAAAATCGGTTAGATATCCCATATTGGTTAAGGAGAGAACTATATGATCCATGTGAAGCAATTATTTTTCTTTAAAATACTTTTTAGGGTGAATCAGATTTTTCTTTGCATGATATCCCAGCATTACTTACAATATTGAGTCGTTTGTGAATATTTGTTTCACGGTTTATATGGTTTTGGACGTGTGTTAAATATCCTATATTATTTAGTAAATGAGTTATGCGGCTTTTTAGATATGTGAGGCGATTGTCCCTTTTTGAAAAATTTTACTTGTATTTAAAAAAATAAGGAATTTTTCAATAGTATAAATTTAATTTAATTGATTCAACCAATGTATAGTTATAACGTATAATGAGAATTATAAATAATAAAAAGCAAAAACACGTCTACTCATAGTTTTTCTTGTTAGTGGTTCGATCCACTTAACTCCAATCATTATAATTTTTCTCTTTATAAATTCCTTTTTGAAAATAGTTCAACAATGATGGACTTGAAGTTACAGAATTCTGTGTTGTTTAAATTATGAGATAATTTTGAGTTAATGTGTGTGGTCAATGAAAGTGCCATTTAAACCATAACATATTTCTAAATAAATATCGTTTTAGTTTCTTTAATTTATTTCTTTTTATGTGACATTTTATATTATTTATACACTTTTGAACTTATTTTCTCTAATTTTCTCTCATTTATTTCAAAAGAAAAGTTTAATATTTATTGAGAATATCATATAGTAATTAACAACAAAAAGAATTTTATTAAGGGTAAATTAGTCATTTTAATAGCTCAATAAATTTTTGATTGGTCTTGGTGAACAACCTTAAATTATATATAATTAGAAACGGAGGGAATACTATATTATAATAATATTAATTTTTTTTTATCAAGTTTATTTATTGGAAACATTTTCTAAAAATATTTGTTGCATCTACAAGATTTCAAATTCAAAATTACTTACATTGACGTTATTTCTACCCATACTAATAACATTTTGTGAGCTATAAAATTATTAAATTCAAAAGTATTGTATGTTATTGAATAAATTAGTTCAGTATGACACATTAGCATAATATAAACTACAAGCAAAATAAATGAATAATATATATATATATATATATATATATATATATATATATATATATATATATATATATATATATATATATATATATATATATATATATATATAGTCAAAGATGTGAATTTTGTATAAAAAGGAAAGTGAATACTGGTGGTGCCTGCTATATGAGATTGATGTTTTTAAAAATTATTTTTTTGCTTTTCATTAGAGGCGCAAGTTTTGTCAAAAATAATTAAATATTATTAACCTAGTGGTAAAAGCACTCTTTCTAATTAGAAGGTGCAGATACCCGATGTTGTGTAAGATTAATTTATCATCCCTTTAATAATTTAAATATGCATTAATTTGTTAATTTATCTATTAATGGTATATTTTTAGCCTTTAAGGTTCCATCAATTATAAAAATTAAATTACTAATAAAATGTTCAAAATAAAGACACAAGAAAAATTAAACAATCTTTTATTAAAATAGACTTTTCTTTCTCTGATAATTTGTGGTTGATGCAATTTCACACCTCAAAAATTCTATCTCCAACATTACAATATTGCGTAATTCACAACCAAATTAAATTAAATACCAGTTACAAAAAAAAAAAAAAAAAATGAAATAAGAGTCTTTCTATTGTGCTTAAATTAAATCATTAATAGTTCAAGTGAAGGTAGCAACAGCAATAATAAAAGAAATAATATTGAAAAGCTCCAAAGTATGGTGATAGTTTGGTTGTTAAGTTCGAAAATAACAGTTGTAAAAGTTTGGTATTTGATATTGCAAAAAGCACCGGAATAGTTATTGTTGAGTCATAAAACAACACCTATAAGTTTGACACAAAAGCTTGTAAAAAGTGTCGGTAAATGTTTTGATACTTTGTTTGTAAAAGTATTGAGCTTGTTACTTAAACTCGTAAAAAGTAACATTATGTTTGATTTCTGCCCGTAAAGAAATCATAGGCTTGGTTCCTACTCGTAAAGGAATTCTTAGTGGAAAATCTCAAGCGGTGGGCTTGGGGACAGGAATAGGCCGATTGGACCGAACCTGTATAAATCATTCTATCTCAAATATCTTTATCCCTACACTCTTTACTTATTGTTATTTACATTCTGAGTATTTAAATTAATAGCATTAGTTTTATTTATAGATATTATCTAAACCAATCAAAGCGATTATATTCTTGAGTTTTACAATTCAATTAATTTCGCATTTTTTAGTAAAACTCGTATTATTAAACAAAACTATTTTTACCAAAAATTTTCAAATAAAAGAATTTTTTATTTGGTGATACATATTATTCATCTCCCTCTAGTGTGTCTCTAGCCCATTTTGAGGTCAACATAATAGAAAAAAGGTTCAAGCGTTAACTATGAGGAAAAAGTTCAAGTTTACATTGGGTAAATGATAATGAATATTTTTACCAAAAAAGGATAATATATATATATATATATGATTATTTGATATAACATCTATAAAATAACATTAAATGTTATTATGAATTTTTATTATATTTTTTAAAATAATATTTTTTGTTAATCTTATACGTAATATTTATTAAAAAAAAACAAAAAGTTCAGATTTATAGTTTTATATAATTCTACCCCTAATTTTATAATTTTTTTTTATCTTTTTTATCCCCTAATGAAAAAAGTTAAATGATGGAAAATTAACTCCATTTACTATATAAAAATAATAAATTAATTATAGAGGTTTGGATTATGTAATTATTTTTAAAATTTACAAACTATATAATTATTTTTTTCTTTCAAAAAAACTCGCTAGTGTAAAGCTTAAAGGATTTTTTTTAATTATATTCAAATTTATTTTATGATTGTAACAAATACATATCATTCTATGTTGCATGAAAAGGACTTGCCACATCAAATAACATATGATCAGCCTCAAATTGTTATATTTTTTAAGAAGTTTGTTTATAATTGTTTTCAAGTTGCTTTAAAACCAAATTGAATGAAAAAAAAGTTTACTATGTCATTTTCATCCTTTTCAACAATTTTTGGCTATTCGTGGATAAAGCTTGTTGGAACCTTTACACTCTAGTAATCTGCCAGCTGAGGTGACAGGGATCTTGAGACAGCTTGTTGGTTAGATAGTATTAGAGGCTTGGGATGGATCCAATCATCCATTAGCCACATTTGTATCTCTTGTTTTAATAGTTGCTTAATATTATTCTTATGTGAATGATAACTCATTTCATATTGGTATTTTTAGGATTGTTTTAGTATGTTTTCCCATTACATTATGCATTTTTTATTTTAGGATTTAGTGTTTATTTGGTCAATTGTTATTTTTATTTATTTGCTCTTATTTAGTTGTATTTTTCTCTTATAGGTGTAAAAGAGGAGATTTTTTATTAAATAAGAATTTTGATTGAGGAAGGATTGTTAGAATCAGAACTTCGGCTGGATTTTCGAGATATTTGGAGGCAGTTTTAGCTTTAGAGTTATTCTGTAAAGTTGTGCGCCCGTTTGTTAGCTTTCCAGCGCATCTTGAATCGCACCAATCGGAATTGTATCGAAAAAGTTAGCTTAGGTTTTCTGCTGCTAGTTCTAGTCTTGCGGGTCAAACCTGTTGTGTTGACTTTGTCTCCTATAATTTGTGTCTTCCTAATCCATTTAGGCGACTTAGGCTAGAGATATTTTAGAGAATTCCTGTTTAATTGAGATTTGATGAGTTAGGAGTTTTAATTGTGAAGGGTTAAAGTTTCTGAGGAGTTTTGGAGTTTTAGGTTAGTTGTCTTCTTTTTGGTTTAGGAGAGTGTTTCTCCAATACAAGGAGCTTTTGATTTTCAGTTTCGGGGAGACTGGACTTAGTTCTTTTTCTGTGTTTTTGGAGAAGATTTCCTGTGGTGAAGCGGAGGCGATAAGGCGAAGGAATTCGACGAAGGCGTCTACACCAACCTTAAAGTTTTTCTTCTCTTCTCTATGTTCTTGTCTCTTATCTCTTATTTTTGTGTTTTAGATACCATGTGTAGCTAAATTCTTTTATCTAGGATATTGATGTAGTACAACTTTATGGTTTAATGAAATTATTATAATTTCCTTTCTTTATTCATGCAAATTTTATTATATTGTTTAATGTTTGCTATCGCTTGATCACCATTTGCATGTTTATAGATTGAAAAAGTATAGAGTACCGGGAGGGAATACTTTTGAAATTGGACTTAAGATAATAGAATCATAAATTTAGATTTGAATGGGAGTAAGATAATTTGAAATTGTGGAGTTTTTCAGATGATTCGTACTTGGTGAATTAATTATATATTATTAATTACTAGTGAGAGATAGGGTTAGTGATATATTTTTAGTATTGATAATATATCTTGTGAGAGAATATTATTGACTTAAAATCATTCTCCGTTGCATGAGTAATTAAATTGTTTGAATATACAATATATTGATTATGTTAAGAGTTGTATGAAATCAATACCCTGTATGTTTTTTCTTATTGAATTTTTTGTACTTATTTTTATTGCTTTATTTGTCTTTCAATTTTAATTATTAGTTTAATATCAAGTAAATCAATATTCACTATTTACTTAGTTAATAGTTTTTGTGTATTAGTTGATAATTAGTAAGCAGTCCTCGTAGGAATGATTTCCACTTAACACTTTATTACTTGATACAGTTGTGCACTTGCAAATTTCTACATCAGTGAAGTTGTGCCAAACTGTTCATGGAGGAGTAATTTTTTTCGGTTATGGGCTAGCTTTGATGCCAGCATTTGTAAGTATTTTTATTTAGATATCAATGTATGTTTTTCATTAAAAAGGTGTTCTTGATAAGAGATGCATGACTTGGAGTGGCTATTCCTTGTTTTTGTTCATTAGATGTCTTCGACCGAAACTCTATTTGAATGGAAAATATGTCTTGAACTTGCATATGTCTCTATTAAGCCGAAGGGGGTTTATATTAGAAGTATGCAATAGGGCTTATTGTTTAAAGTGTTTCAGTGAAATGTTCTCTTGTTTTTTATGCTTTAAGGTGTTTATTGTATTCAACATAGAAATATGATCTATGATAAGCTCCTATTATAGGATCTTCTTTTTAACGAAAGTTAATTTTGGCGAACAATGGCGAAATTAGAACCAAATTTTAGGGGTACCACATTATATGTAAAAAAATCAATGAAGTTTGTAAAAAATTAATATTTAGTATAATATATAAAAATTAGTTTTAAAAATAATATAATAATAATCAAGCTATTTAATTAAAAATTATTTTATGAACATTAAAAATTTAGTTAATTAATATTCTATTAACTAAAGTCACGTTTGATAAAACTAAAAATTAACTATTGGAAAATAAAACATTAAATTTTAAGTGCTAAACATTATAAATGTCGAAACTATTAAATGATAGAGTTGTTTGATAAAAACGAAAAATAAAGTACTAAATTTAAAAAACTATTGATAGTGTTCAACTTAAAATTTTAAGTCAAATATTTTAGCTTACTAGATTAAATAAATTTTTTACTTATTGAAACTTTTAAATGTTTTGGGGTAATTACAAAAACAGAAAAAAAAAAAAGAAACCCTGTGGTTACACTCAATTAAAAATTGAGGATTTTTTTTTATTTGTAAAACGAGGATGGTGGTTTTAACTATTATAAAAAAAAGACAGCTAAAAATTAAATCATGAAAATTATAAATTTTCGAGGTAGTTAATAAAAATAAAATAGACCTTATGATAAATTTTGAAAATTTTCAAGAAGTGAAAATATTTTTCTTAATTGTATAATGATAATAAATTTTAAAAAAATACAACAAATTGAAATTTTTTTGAAAAATATTCAAATTTTGATGTAAAATTCTTAAATAATATGAGTAAATTATTAGAATGCTAAATAGACAAAAATACCCTTAGTTACACCATCATTTTTAATTGAAAAATTTTAGTTGTCTTTTTTTTTTTTTTTTTTAAAGGTCAAACCACAATCTTCGTTTTGCAAATAAAAAAAACACGGTCAACGATTTTTAATTGAATGTAACCACAAGGTTTTTTTTTGTAATTAGCCCTAGATATTTTTATCAACCAAGCTTAAATTAAACTATTAAGATTAATTGGGTTATCAAACAATCCCTAATATTCGTAAAATTAAAAAAAAAAAGAAAAAAAAAAACTAAATCCAATATAAGTACAAATATAATATTTATTGTATAAATTGAAATCAAAATATCAAATTGATACTTTAGAGAAAATATATATATGTAAAAGCAAAAGAAGAAATGGGTTAAAAAAAAAAATTTCGCAAGTGGAATGGTATTATCGTGTTTGTTGCTGCAATTTTTTTTTTTTTTTTCTTTTTGGTATTGCTAATTGAAAAAAAGTATAAAACTCAACATTGTTAGCGAAATAAAGAGGATAAAATAGTTAAAAATTGGAGGTCTCTTTCAACCTTTTAAATATCCAGGCAATGATGAGCACTTTCATTTGTTGGAGATGTTGAGTAATCAATCCCATATTGGAAATATATAAGATCAAAGAGTAGTATATAAGTAGTGTAGATTAGGCCTTAACACAGATCAATTGGTTTTGTATTACATGGGCTTAATCCCACTTATATGTGTTGGATATGCCCTGGTTCCGAGGCATTGGTCCTTGTATTTGTATTATACATTTATTGGATTTATGTATTATACTCATTTGTGTTATTAATAAAGGCACTAATTCATTTATTATTTTTATCTTGTGCAATATATTAAATGAAGTATCCAATGGACATATCCATATCCATGATGACCACTGTCATGCACTTGGCAGTAAGACCATGGATAGTGTAAACGATATGACCATAAATTGATCCGTAGTCTGTTCCAGTCATGGGAATGAATGGAACGGGAGACTAGCATTAACCTAGTTGTATGGCAGTGTCTTACAAGTCATTGGACATGGAATGTCAACCAAGTTAATGGGTACATGTAAAAAGGGCATGGTACTTGATAGATTCACTAAACGAGAAATCCACATGGTATAGTATCACAAGGGATTCTCGTGTAGTACTTGTATGGATCCTTTGACCTGACCATATGATGGTGTTGCATGTGAGGCCGCATACTTAGGGGTACGCCTAAAGGGCCTGTAATAGGGTACCAAGTATGGGTATTTTCGGGTATGTCACTTAGCATGGCAATGCTATGGATATGCAGAAGGGATTTGTCACTCAGTGATCCACTGAGAAGATATCACCGGTCTCTTGATGAATGTGACTGATAAGAGTGTGGCCACACCCAAGCAAGTTAGAACTTGTTTGTGAGTTTCAGTATATTCAGGATCAAGTTAATGTCCGGACACAAAAGAGGGTGATCAATCCATGCCTTTGTTTTGGACATCGATATCGATGACATGAGATATACAAGTTCAAACTACAGGGTTATGATAACAGTTAGACTACCATCTCCATCTTGATTTGGGGATGCAGTGGCTTGCTAGAGCCCAATTGCAGTCTGCGGGCCATAAGCCCATTGCCAACATAAAGATGGGCCCACGATATCGTACACATTGAGCGACTGAACACTGATTTAAGGAATTACGTGTATACTTGGAGTATGCACTCTGGAGAGAGAGGAATATATTAATTATATTATAAATATCAATTGGATTGATCATAATAATAAAATTAATATTTGATTGGCTTTCTCATAATTGATTGGATTAATTATGAGATTATTTCCTGGGTGGAAATATTAATATGTATAGGTTTACATATGAATTTATTTTGTCAAGATCCAATTTTAATTTGATGGATTAAATTAATTAGTCAAACCAGTTTTAATTTAAATGCAAATAATATGTTACTTGGTGTAATATATTAAATACATGGGTAAATTAAAGTTGGGCTTGAGATTAATTTAAACCAGACTAATTAAAATAGATTTGGGAGAATTTCGGCCACCTAAGGTTAAAATAACCCTAGGATTTTCGACCTAGGGAGAGCTTCACATTGTGGCCGAAATTCTCCTCCCTCCCTCTCCAAAGTTTGTGTTTTCCGACGCTAGCACGGGTGTTGTTCGTTAAGCGTTTGTGTACGTGAACGAGGAGGGTTTCTAGTTTGATTCCTGCAGTCTACATCCATCTCTTGAAAGAGATATTCCTGGTAAGAGATTTATCTCTTTTTAATTAAATTTTTGTTTTTCCAATTTCCATCTCAATTGCTCCTGGGCACGGATTTGAGGAAATCATCGCGTTCTTCCGCTTTTAATCGGGTGATTTCCGGTGAAAAATCCCAACAATATGCTCACTCATCCAGCCAAGCCCAACATTCTCAAAGCTCACGGAGTCTCTACATGGTATCAGAGCAGAAGAAGGCCTGACAACCGAAAAGATTCTGGATCCGTGTTTAAAGTCATGTTGGAGTTTGGTTTAGTAGTGAAAACTAGACCTGTTAATAACCTTGGACCTCAAAAGAGATAGGCCAATGAATGTTTGACAAGTAACAACTGGTCTAGGCCCAGTTGTACTTGAGGTAGAGTGTTGGAAATGTTGAGGAATCAATCTCACATCAGAAATATATAAGATCAAAGAGTAGTATATAAGTAGTGTAGATTGGGCCTTAACACAGGCCAATTGGTTTTGTGTTACATGAGCTCAACCCCACTTATATGCTCACACATCCAGCCAAGCCCAACACTCATTCTCAAAGCCCACTGAGTCTCTTCATTGTTCCCTGGTAATGCTTTTTTAGCAGGGGCTGCTACTAGGTGAGTCTTCGGACTTTCTTGGAACCCCGGCGACCAGGGGTTTATGGACCTTGCAGACCCTTAGCCCCCCACAACAATTTCCTTCTATTGGTGAATATGGTGAGAGACACTTTATCTTTCTTAATGAATGAAAAGCAATGTTTGTATGAATAGATTTATCAACAAACGTTATGTTATTTGTTAAGCTATATATGCTCATGTCCGCTTGCGATATTATTGTTTTACCCAACTTTATCTTCATTATATGTTTATGTTTTCAGTAGATTTATTACTTTTTTGGTCTCAGAATCATAGATAAACTCTTTTTAAAATATATTGAAGCTTTTTTTTTTTATATACTGTGTTACTTAAAACCTAGTTTAATCGAAAGTTGTTTGTTAAAATTTATTTTCTGTTGGATACATGATCTTAATTGCTGTAGTACTTGGCCTTCATATACTTGCCGAAAGCAACATGATATCACGCTGAAATATGTCTTACGGAGCAATTGTTGGAGGAAAAGAGATTTTTGATATCAAAATTTCTGATATATCAAGTAGACATATTAGGCTTTTGAAGAATAATAATCACACAAAGTAAGTCTTTAGTTAATATAACGATTACTTACGAACTTCCAACTCGATTCATTTTATAATTTTTCTTTTGTAAAAAATTAAATGATAGCATCGATAGCATGGTTGTTGAGTGTTGGGCTCAATCTTGGCTAAGCGTAGTTAAATGTAATATCGATAGTATGGTTATTGGTCACTTGGATGGAGGAAGATTTGACCCGTCGAGGATAGGAGTTTCGTTGCGGTTTCTCAAGGGTCCTTAGTGGTTCATAATAACCCTTAGTGTTAGCTTAGGTTTGAAATGGATGGTGAGAGCGTGGTGCATGCTTTGAACCATAGCATTCCTCTTTATTTTCCATTTTCATCTAATTATTTTGGATTGTATACTTTACTATTACCATCTTTCTTTCAGTCTTGAACCTTTGTTGTTTTTTTTTTTTTTTTTTTAATCATAGACAAAGACTCCAAAATAAGAACTTCTTAAGAGTTAAACTTTTCAAATACATTACATATTACTTAAACGTATAAAATTATAAAATATTTTATTTATATACGTAAATTCAATTCAGTTTCGGTACAACCGAAATTTCTATCGGAACACTAACTGAAAATGCAATTACTGTTATATCCTAATATAAAAATCAAACCAACCAAAATATATAAACTTTTTTATCTGTTGGGTTTTTAATTATCATCGAATTTTGTTTACCTCGTGTTTTCTTAAGGAGTTTAATTAAGCTTATTAAGTGAAATGTTTGCCGATATTAATATTTAATCCAATAAAATTCATTTTAATTAAGCTGGTGATTTCACATCCATACCATGAAAACGAATATTTATTTCAAATAATTGGCAATTGATGAGTTGATCTGAGTTTTGTTTTCTTATGATGAAAGGTTGTAATAAGTTGCCCCTTAATATTGGGCATATGGGTCAATTATTTGATTAACTCTATGCTAACCTCCCCCATTAATTCTTCACCTATTCAACTTTATAACAAATAAATAAAATGTTTCCTGGACTATTGCTGTAAAAACAATCTAAATTGAATTCATCTAATTAAAACTCAAAACTATATTTTACTAGAACTTGAACTACTGATATTCCTAGCTAAATGCGCCTAGGACTTCTAGGACCACAAAACTTTTTTTTTTTTTGGTCCTTCTTGGGATAGAGACATTCCTTCTGAATAATATATATTTACTTTTCAAAAAAAAGAAAATAAATATCATGTCCTTCGATTGGACATTAAAATTAAAGAGAAAAAAGTTATTAAAAATATCATGTACCTTTTCGCTTTAACACTTGAGTGATGATGAGTATATTGTACAGGTAAGATGTCGAATCTGGGTTTATGTTATATATATGTCTAGAGTATTAAGATCAGCTATTTAATTATCCAGTTGGTGCTAATTTTGGAGAGTTGCATCTTAGTTTTTGTGGACACAGAGGACCGTTAACATACAATATGTTTTATCAATTTTTCTTCCAATTATAATTTATCAATTTTTTATTTAAAAAACAAAAAGTGGTAGGGACATTTTCATGTCGTTTGGTTATTCTATATCAATGGGAATATATTAACTAGAGGGTGAGTGATGGGCGCCGTTGAGCATGATTTATCATACTCATTTAATTTAATTTATTAATTATATGTTTTTTTTTTTACCATATAATTATTACGAACTATGCTGAAATGTGCAGTTTTTTTTTTTTATTACCTCTATGATCGAAGTCCTACTAAAACCCAATCAGTTGTCCATAAAAAAAAAATAAATAAATAACAATAATTAGTGGTGTATCCATAGAAAAAAAAAAGAAACTTTATAACGTTATTCATAAGTGGTGTGTTTTCTTGTTGTTGTCAAATTTAACATTTATTATAACGTTCACAGAATGTGACAATAATTAGAAACTTTTTAAAATTAAAAAAAAAAGTGTTTTACGCATTAGATATATGAATAACTTTCTAGTAATTAAGATTCGTTTTAGCGAAGTAAGCTAAAACATATTTGAAAAATTTTGAATCATTTGGATCTATTTTTTTTTTTTTTTTTTTTTTAAAAGATTGATAACTTTTCCATCAAAATGCTTTTGGTGTTTATGCAACAGCTCTAATATATTTAAAATTTTTGTAGTGATATAAATATTAAATTATCATTACTCATCATGTAATAATTTTTTTTTTTTTTTTTTGAAAAAAAGAATCAACATATTGGGAGCATTGCTAGTGGAAGATTCTTAATTTGATAAGGAATCAAAATATTAGAAACAATATATATGAAGGTGATATTGATAGGCTATCATATCATATCCACATGCATAATACTAGAAAAATACAACTCTTTTGGTTTGTTTATAGATAAGCCCACATTCATGGATGCAACCAATATGTTATAAGTGCTCTTGTCTTTCATTTTTCATTTGTAGTAATTATCTATTGCATGCTTATGGCTTAATTAATTAGAATCTTCTTCAAATTCATGTGCATGCATGTGCTATATACATACATACATACGTACACTACACCTCATCTTCTTGTTCTCTTGAGGAATTTTATTCTTTTCTTAATTTCTTTTAATCAAAATTAATTATTTTATTGGTTCATTTCTTAAAATCGGATGATTATTATATGTGAACAGTTTAGGAGGTAATTGATTGTCATAATATACGTGGGCTGCCTTTTATTATTATTACTATATTTATGTATAGATCCACAAACCTACTCCCAACAACTCTTTATATATATTACCCAAAAAGTCACCAACCAATTAAACTATTAATTTAGTTTAATTAAATTGTCTCCCTTCGGGGAAATTATAATTTATTAAAATGACAACAATTATTGATATATAATGGAAATTGAGCAAATCTAACAAATTAATTAGGACATACGCCATCTATTGGCTAATATAAACTAATTTCATAATTACCCAGATTAATGACTTTCGGCTTGTTCAAATATTTAATTATTTGAATTTGTTTTAACTATGCTAATTTCATAACACATGTATTATATAATAATAATAATAATATATATTTCTTAACCTTTTCGTAGGAATTAAATCATTATTTGAAAGTATTGTCTATTGAACAATAGTTTTATATGCACATATACTAATTAATCCAATGAAATATACGTTTCAAAATAGTTTGAATACATACTGATACGTATTTAATATTTTTTTTCGAATCATCCAGTTGAATATGGATTCGAGTCCGGATAAATACTTTTATAGGGGGAAAATTCTCCTAAGAATTGTTTTTCATACTTACCACTCCAACCATCAGTTGTTAGTTATTTATGTACTCAATTAAATTAGCTGATTGATTCTTAAAAAAATTTAGGTGTTTGAAACAGTTCATTAATTATAATTAATTAAATTAGGTGTTTGATAACGTCATTTTACACATTCGTACGGTATTAATTTTTCTTACATAAATAGTGAAGGAAGATGTTTAATTATAGCTTTTGAATTCTGCCTGTAATTATGAGAGATCTGTTATCTCAAGTAACATTCATCATACAAGCATGTGAAAAACACATAAAAGAAAATCTTGGAAATAAATAAATAAATAGAAAATTATAAAGAAACAAATTAAAAGGGAATAAAAATAAACAAGTGAAAGGAAAAAGAAAAATTAATTAGTATTGGCTTAACTGGTATAGAAATTTAGTTCGATATTAAATGTACGTAAAAAATCTTAATTAGAAAAAAAAAAAACCATTTAAAAAGAGCTGAGTTTGTAGGAGAATATACCTGTAGAAAGGAGTGAAGATATAATTAACCCCCGAATAGAATTATCTCAATTAATAAATAATTTTTAGTAAGAATTATATTGTTCAGAATTTTTTTTTTTAATAATAGAAGTGTTTTAAACATGTTTAAATTGCGTTATTCAAATTATACTAGACTTGCATAAATTTATTATCGCAAAGAATATTTACTCGCTTGTGACGATGATGATATAACACTTAATGATGGCTGGTGAAGGAGAATCACTATAATTGCTCTCAATTTAATTATTTGTTTACATTTTACAAATAGATTATTTCTAATGACTTTGTAGATTAATTTTTTTTTTAATTTTTTTTACGTGTTTATGTGGATGGGAAATATTTTATTTATTTTTGTGTTAGGGTAACTTTTAATAAAATGAATTCATTTTTATAAGAAGTCAAGTTTTTCGGCCCTAATTATAAGTAAGGATTGAGCATTTTTAGGAAAAAAATAATCATGAAAAAATTAAATTGATAGAAGACATAATATGTCATTGTCCTTTTAATTTAGAAAAAGCCAAATAAAGAGAAAAAAGCAAAACAAAAAAAGGATACAACAGACACATCACATGCCTTTCAAAGTACCGACTGGTGTGAGCTGTCTATCATCCGTACTTTTCACATGTGACCAAATACTTCCACCCATTCAGTGGCCCCCACTCCTCTCTATACGACAAATCCGTTTTGAGATGCCGTTCAGCTTATCGCCTTCCTTCTTTTTCTTTCTTTCACATTAGCTAACGGGGATATTGACTCATTTACGGTGCTATTTCATATTATTTACAGGTTTATGTTATTGGGAGGTAAAATTATAAATTTGTCGTGTTTTTATCTTTGTTCACTTGTCAAAAAAACGAATAAACCATTTTTTATCTTCCATCGGACGTCCACCGGACAGAACAACAGACAAGCAATGTCTACCACTTAGAACAACGGACATGCCTCGTCCGCTAGTGAGAACAGCGGATGAATTGATGCTTCTGCCAGACAAGACCTCACCTTACAGATCTGCATGCCTATATATATTACACTTATTTATTTGTTATCTTTTTTTTTTTTTTTAATTTTAGGAATTTACATTTTTATTACATATTAAGTAAATATATTTATTATAAATTTGTAATATATGATGAATATATTTTGTTTGTTGAAAGGTGGTTCTAATTAGTAATTTGGACACTTAAATTTGTAATATATAGTTAAGGATATATTGATTAGGGCTTATAACTATATGAAAAAATGAAATAATGTTATGGTTATTACTAATTTATTTTATTTTTTTTACAAATTTAGGGATTTGTATTTTTTATCACATATTAAATAAATAATGAAAATTATAAAAACTAAAACCAAATCAATATACATTCGGTTTGGTCTGAACCAAACCAATTCGGTTCGGCTTTTGAACCAAAATTTCCAAAATTTAATTTTTTTAAAAAAATCATTATTATTTCATCAAAAACCGAAACCAACCAGAAAACCAAATTATCACATTTTTAAAAACCAAAACCAAACAAACTAACTTTGGTTCGGTTTGGTTTGGTTTTGGGATTGCAGTTTGGTTTTGCTCACACCTTTGATGAATATATTATGTTTGTTGAGAGGTGGTTCTAATTAGTAATTTGGACACTTAAATTTGTAATATATGATGAATATGTATTATATTAGTTGAAATGTGGTTCTAATTAATAATTTTGACACTTAATACTTAGAATATAGTGTGGATATATTGATAATTAAAATACAACTTAAAAAATAGGACATAAAGTTCAAATAATGATTGTTATATCTCAACTTCATGATAGTAATTAATTGCTAATTTAATCGTATAATTAATGTCTATTTTATTTGTTTATAATTATTGACAGAATAATGTCGACTTCATTGACTATGTTGATTCATTGGGGTAGAAAAATCATTAAGAATCAATTCGGTGGATTATGAAAATGGATATTCGAAAGCAATACTTTTTCCTCAACAATTTGATTTTGCATTTTTGATTGATAAACTAAGGGCTGCTATGAGATTAGGAAAAAATGAAAAAATCACTCAAGTAGAATTCTGAAACCCTGTGGCAACTTACGGTGAAAACTTAGTGTTTACCAGTCAATAAATATGGGATGATGATGATTTAAATGTAATGTTGAGCATGATCAGGAGTATTACTACAATGTTTTGCTATGAATTATATGTAGAGTACATTCATGATCAATCTAGTATAGCACTTGATAGTGGAGCAAGTCCATCTACTTATAAACATCCTGAGTTCAATGTCATTAATTTTGCGAACACTGAAGAGGAGGAGCAGGAGGAAGAGGCTTCCGAGGAGGATGATGAGGATGATGAGGAGGGTGTAAGCATTAATTTATCCACTAATCATATTACACCTTTATCAAATACATATGCTACTTTGGGATGCAATAATTTTGTCTCTATGTTTTTTCCAAATCTTCCTCAGTATACAGAAGTTGATATTTCAAGGATGAGAGTTGTCCCGTATGATCAAAATGCAAATGCTATAATATGGGATTCTTCCTTGGATCTTGCAGAAGGAATGTTTTTAAATCAAGGGAAGAAGTTAAAATTGCAGCTAAGGAATACTCAATGAGAAAGAACAGATAGTTCAGAAGTCAAGAGACTCGGACAAATACTATTACATTAGTTTGTCATAAATTCGATGAAGGTTGTCCCTAGAGGTTATGCGCTACTCTTAAAAAGAAAGCCTCATTTTGGGAGATCATAAAATTAAATGGTGAACATACTTATCCCCCTTTGACATCCCAAGATCATAGGAATCTTGACATGGACTATTTGTGCGGTATAGTTGAGGCTATAGTGAGAGAGGATCAAACATTGAAGGTGAAGGCTATTATTGCAATCATGTCTGAAAGATTCAAAATCATAATCTCTTACAGAAAGGCATGGTATGCAAAAATGAAGGCAATTGCAAAGATATTTAGGGACTGGGAGGAGTCACATGAACATCTTCATCCGTGGATGCATGCAGCAATACATCTGAACCCTGGATCAGGCTATCTGATTGAAGATTGTCCTTATTATGTTAGTGGGAAAGTGATACAAGGAGTAAGAGTATTTGACCGTATGTTTTGGTTTTTCAAACCATGCGTTGAAGGTTTCAAACATTGTCGTCCTATTTTGTACATTGATGGAACTTTTCGGACTGAAAAGTATAAGGGGGTATTACTCACAGCTTCAGCACTGGATGGTGACAACAATATACTTCCTTTAGCATTTGCTATTGTTCATGCAGAAAATAACGAAAATTGGGACTACTTCATGCATTATGTACGAGGTATTGTTTGGCTTATTTATGGCATTATTTCATATTATTTACAGACTTGTGGTGTTGGGAGGCAAAATTATAAACTTGTGGTGTGTTTATCTTCATCTGCTTGTCAAAAGAGCGAATAAGCCATTTTTTGTCTCCCACCGGCTGTCCGCCAGTTAGAACAACGACAAGCCTTGTCCGCTAGTCATAATAGCGGACACACCCTGTCCGCTAGTGAGAATAACGGACAAGCCTTGTCCGCTATTTACACCAGCGGATGAAACTTCTAGTCTAAGCGATGCGACGTGTCTTCAGTTCGTCCGCTTATGAGAAAAGTGGTGGATAGGTGACCGCTGTTTATACCAGCAGATGAAAGCTGAGAATCACCTAAGCGTTGATTTCAGGCAATCAACGGCCCAAAATGTCCGCTATTTATACCAGCGGAGGACTTTATGCATTATCAATACTAGCAGATAAGAATTGTGTTGCACACCAACTTTTCTATCAATTTGGTAAAAAAACTAAAGAATTAATTTGAAAAAGAATTACGTTGCACACTACGCTACCAGACCAACTTTTGTATCAATTTTCTAAAAAAAACTAAAGTAATTAAATTGAAAATTTTACCAATACCAAATTTACATTTGGAGGATTTATTACATATAGCTTATATTGTTACTGTAAAATTTTTGACAAAAAAAAAACTAATTAAACTTATTAATTTTGTTTATCATCTTATGCAATATTTTTATTTAAAAAAAATATAATTGAAGCTATATATAAAATTAATTGTAATAATATCTAACCTGAAATTATATAGTAATAATATTATCTACTAGAGCATTGATTCATACATTCAAAAACTAGGATAATCCATAAGTCTTAGAGTTTTTATAATTACAAGAATAAAGGAAAAATAAAACTAAATTTCAAGACGAATAAATTTTGATGTCTTCCTTTCCGTGGAGGCTGTGTCTGTCTAACTGGCTGTGGTGCAATTGTCTGTGATGAATCGTTTTGAACTGTGGATGCTGTTCCATAATGAGGCTATGTGATACCTTGATATTGGTAAGATGGAAAACTAGACAAGCCTAGATAATGTTCTACTGAAGATGGCCGAGTGAATGTTGAAAAAATCATATTAGCAGGTGTTTAAGCGTACCTAATTGAACTGTATGTTGTGGTTGAAAACCCATGCTGTGTGTAGCCCAAGGTGATTGAGTAGCCCATGGTTTAAAAGGATTTTGTGAAACGCCCAATCCGTACTGAGATGATCCTGACGGATGGCATGCGGATGAAGAGGCTCTATGGTCATAAGTATTAGGTACAGACGGGCCAGCAATGAATGAAGCTTGAGGTTGAGTTGGCTGCGATGTATCTGCTTCAAATGAACCCTGTAAATGATAGGTCACCAGATGTTGGACAATGTCACACGAAGGGGTTGTTGGTCGTGGGACCTCACGCCTACGTGGTTGTGAGCGGACGACGCGTTTTCGGTGGGACGCAGGACTCCCTTTCAGAACGGGGCTCTATGATCTCGGGCGGGCCCCTCCCTCGCGTGGGGTTTTTATGAATGGAAATTCGTGTTTTGGAAAATGAATGGAATTAATAAATAAAAGAACCGAGACCTAAGTCTCGATGAATATTGTAAAGTCGCCACCCGGCTCAGCTCAACCGGGAAATTTATAATGCAGCTGAACCGGACGAACGACCGCTACACTATCCAGAGATTCGGGTCCGGATAAGTCCCTTATTTCTTGTCTAATTAAAATAAATATTGCCAATGTTCTCAAATGGTATTTCAAATTCTAAAGTCAATTTTATTGAATATAAAAGGCATACAGCGCGCATACAAAATATTTAATACAAAAATAAGGAAGAGAAATAAATATTAATTGGCTTACAACCAAATCGAATGGAAAAATAAAAACTCTCGCCTCACTTATACAATCGCTTATATACACGAAAATCTAAAAATATTTACAACCACCTAAATACACGATTAATTCTATTAAATACATCCAAAATAAAAATAAAGGAAATTAAAACCTGCAAAACACAGGGTTAGCACAATTTATACGGCACGCCACAAGTTGGACTAAAATAGACAGAATTGGGAAATCAAGAATTGGGGGCATGCATATAGAGGATAACCGGGTTGGCTCGGTTAGCCGGCCCGATTAGACCTGGAAGACATTTTGAAACGTCCTTGTATTTTTGGTTTTGTGGGAAAATCATTTTGAAAACAATTTTACTGATTTACATGCATTTTTCATATGTTAAATGGATCGGTTTTCAGGAGAACTGGGTCTCCGTCGTTGAATTGTTCTAAATGCAAATTTACCAGAAAATTGAATCTACAGTCGTGATGCACACAACAAAATTCATTTTGATGATTTTTGGGGTTTTCTAATTTGTTGGGATTTTTTGGGATTCTTTGGGGATTTTTTTATGATTTTTTATGGGTTTTAAGAAATTTGGGGCTTAAAGGTGAAATTCTGGTTCTGAAAACGACAGTGGTACGACTGTAAATTACAGTCGTGCAAACTCAACTACAGTCGTATGACTGTAATTACAGTCGTACGACTGTAAATGCTGAAAATTCAGGATTTCACCAAAATCTTATTTAAAACAAGCTGGAAATAAAATCACCTAGAAATTAAGAATAGTCTTAGGACTGTTCATCAATTTCAAGAATATTCGTACGACTGTTCTTGATTTCCAGAAGCAGAAACGCAGAAAATGAGATAAAAATGCACAAAAATCGCAATCAACACCCAGAAAGCAAGCAAAAATAAAGAGAAATGGGGCGCCTACCTTTCAGAAGTCCCTCCAAGTCGAAATTAACCCCTGGCGTTGCTCCAATCCATAAGAATCCTCTTAAATTGGAGTTGAGAGCCTTGAGTCCGAAAATCCAAAATGCTTAGGATTCTGATTGTTTTAGTCCGAAATTTCAATTTGTTTGTGAAGTTAACTTATTAACCTATGGATTTCTATCAAGTTTTAATCCTAATTTCGAGAATTAAAGAAAATAGAAGAGGAAAAGATGAGTTTTTGGTCCTCTTTCTTTTCCTTCTCTCTTTTCTCCTTTCTCTCTCTAAATTTCTCACCAGAAATCCAATCCCCTTCTCTCCCCCCTCTTCTTCTCTTTTCTACTCTGATTTTCTGAGGTTTCTTCACAAAAAATCCGGGCATTAATTGCCCAAAATCTCTCCTCCTCTTTCTTATGTCATGGGTATGGTGTTCTACACCTGCCCTGATAATACAGTCGTACCACTGTAAATTTTTTTTTTTCAATTTTTTTTTCGAAATTTTTAATTTTTTTTTTGAATTTTTTTTGTTTTTTTTTCGAAAATCCTGGTGCTTACAGCTGCCCCTCGCGTGATCAAATTCGACATCTAGATTCAGGTTAATATTTGAGATGATGAATTTGAGAGCGCGAATCAAAGCGCCGCGAACACTGGAATGAACCCTCTGATGAGATAAGCCGATACTGGGTCTCTATTACCCGAGGCGAGACTGGGGAAAGAAATAAACCGATACTGGGTCTATGTTACCCGAGGCAAAGTTGATGCGGATAAGCCGATACCGGGTCTAGGTTACCCGAGGCAAATGATGGGTGAAATTAGCCGATACTGGGTCTATGTTACCCGAGGCGATGCTGGAGATGAGATTAGCCGATACCGGGTCTATGTTACCCGAGGCGAAATTGATGAAGAAATTGGCCAATACCTGGTCTAGGTTACCCGAGGCGAACTTTCCTGGGGAAATAGATGAAGCTGATCTGGGCCGATGCCGAGTTTACATTATTCGAGGCGGATCTGCTGGGGGACCTGGATGATGGAGCGGATCTGGGCCGATACCGAGTTTATATTACTCGAGGCGGACTTACTGGAGAAATTTGAAATAACGGAGCGGACCTGGGCCAATACCGAGTTTACATTACTCGAGGCTGATATGCTTACTTGCTGAGGATATTAAGCTGGGGATGAATTCCTGCACTTAAAATGGCAAGTCTTCATTCCTTGATCGAGAGATTTTAAACAAAAATTTTTGCCCCTTCGATCAAGAATGAAGACTAGCCGGGGATAAGTAATTGATATATGCAATGTATGGATGCATGATGATGTATATGTACATGTATGTATTTTCTGTTATTGGACGTTTTTGTCTTCCGTTGGGGAGGTATGTTGTGCTCCTGGTTGATTTTGCTTTTCTTAGGGCATTGTTTGGTGATTATCGAAGGAGTGAGGTGACTGCTGGGGAAATAATCATAGCATTCCTTGTAAAGATTCCGCTGGGGAAGAGTGTGACAGCTCGACTAGGGAAAAAATTGTGGTGTTCTTTGTGTAGATTCCACTGAGGAGTAACATGGCGACTTTGTGGGGAAATAGTTGATGGTGTTCTTTATGTAGATTCTGCTGGGGAATAGTAGGGGAAACTCTGCTGAGGAGTGATGTGACGAATTCTGTGGGAGATACTGAGGACATTCTGCTTTTCCTGCTTTGTGGGGAAGTTATGAGTTTGTAAGTGCTCTAATTTTTGCCTGGGTTGCCCAACTCGGGTTTTCAGCCCAGCGAGCCGCTCTAACTTTTACCTAAGGTGCCTTTTCGGTTTTCACCTTAGCGAGCTTTTCATATGCCCTAACTTTTGCCTAAACTGCCCGATATGGGTTTTCAGCTTACCGGGCCGCCCTAATTTTTGCCTGAGGTGCCTTTTCGGTTTTCACCTCAGCAAGCTTTCTCTTTTTTTTTATGATTTGATTTGATTAAAATGGTGTCATGACCCTTTATTACTCATTTAGGAAGATGAACTGGACTTTAGAGGATGATAGAAGATTTTAAATTGCACGTATTTAATACATTTTCATTTGTCAAATAATGTGATGATATTGATCAGTTGAATGCAAAGTGCTTTCTTTGAATGTGTGTTTATGCAAAACAACTTTGTTTGTGCATTTGTCATAACCATACAAATATATTTAAACAAACACTTCACTTTATTGATGAAGTCAAAATGAGTACATTTGAAACAAGTTGGTTCCTAAATGGTACAGATTCCACACTGAGCCAGAATCCGTCACCAGTCGTCCTTTTCAGATTTTCCGACTAATTATTTTCTCTCGTGTCTTAACTTTTGCCTAGACCGCTCTTTTCGAGTTTTCAGCCTAGCAGACCTCTCCTTTTTTTTTTATACACGATAAAGCTTTAGCCTGTCTTGGTTGATAGGGTTGGTGAACTCATTCCCGTCCATGTCCATAATGCTGACAGCGCCTTTTGATAGCACCTTCTTCACCACATATGGTCCTTCCTAATTGGGTCTGAACTTGTCTCTAACATCAACATTTGAAGGCCTAAGTTGCTTTAGAACCAACTCTCCTGCTTTCAACTGCCGCTTGGAGTACTTTACATTTCAATTATAGGCTCTAGCCATTCTGTGCTGATACATCTGCAGGTGATCTAGTGCCTTTAGTCACTTTTCATCTAGTGCTGCCAACTGTTCATGCCTGGCTTGAACCCATTCAGTCTCTTGCAATTGAGCTTCTAGGGCAACTCTGAGTGACTTGAGTTCTATTTCCATCGGCAACACCGCTTCCATTCCATATACCAAGGCATAAGGAGTTTCTCCTGTCAGCGTTTTAACACTGGTTCTGTAACCCCAGAGAGCTTAAGGCAGTTTATCGGCCCAATCTCTGTAAGTGGTTACCATCTTTGATAAGATCTTCTTTATTGCCTTGTTCGCTGCTTCCACTGCACCATTAGCCTGTGGTCTTTATGGAGAGGACTTATGATGTTCAATACCATGTTCTGTAAGTAGCTCAGCCGTTGCCCCTTGAAACTGCACTCCATTGTCGGTTACTATGTGATGAGGAATCCCATACCGAGTGAAGATATTCTTCTGGATGAACTTGACCATGTGCTTGGCTGTCACATTAGTGAAGGATTCTGCTTCGACCCATTTGGAGAAATAATCAACTGCTACAACTATGAATCTGTGCCCATTAGATGTAGCTGGATGAATTTCACCAATCATATCTATCCCTTATGCTGAGAACGGCCAAGGAGACGCTAGATTCTGAAGTTCCAGTGGAGGAAGATGACTAATGTCTGCATAGAACTGACATTCATGACATCTCTTCACTTTTCTTATACAATCTGCTTGCATTGTCATCCAGAAATAGCCTTGTCTCATGATCTTTCTGGCCATGGCAAGTCCATTCATATGTGGCCCACAAGCTTCTGCATGTACCTGCTGCATCACTTCTTCTGCTTCTTGTTCTGTCAGGCACCTCAAAAGGACTCCATGTGTGGTTCTTTTGTACAGCTTATCCTCGAAGATTCTGAATTGACTAGCCGGTTTTCTCAGTGTCAACTTATCAGCAGCATTGGCCTCTTCTGGGTACTTTCCCTCCTCAACATACCGATAAATGTCAAAGAACCATAGCTTTTCTTCGGCTGATAATTCCATTACTTCGTGCACTTCGAAGCAAGGATGCCTAGAAGTGGCTATGACCAGTGGTTGAGCTTGTGTCTCTTCTGGATTTTCCCACATGGAGGATAGAGTTGCCAATGCATCAGCCATCTTATTCTCATCCCTGGGGACATGTCTGAATTCACACTGGCCGAATAAACCTTTTCTGAATTGCAGCAGCTCCAAATAAGGCCGTAAGGCTTCTTCTTTTAGCTCCCATTCACCCTGAGCTTTCCTAATCACTAGAAGTGAGTCACCAACAATTAAGACATCATTTGCCCCTAAGGTTAATAAAGTTTCCATTCCAAACAAGCATGCTTCATATTCCGTCCCATTGTTGGTTACAGGAAAGATCAGCCTTTTGGATAAAGGAATGACCTCACCATCCGGTGTTGCTATAAGTACTCCGATTCCAGCGCCTTTTCTATTACTACCCCATCGAAGCACATGACCCATCTTTTCACTTCCATCATGGCTAACTGCTCATCAGGGAATTCCAGGTTCTCTATGTAATTTGATTCTAGGGGCTAGTTTGCCAGAAACTCTGCCACGGCTCGCCCTTTAATGGTTTTCTTCGTGATGTACTCGATGTCAAATTCAGACAAAAGTAACTACCACTTGGACAACTTCCCAACCAATGCTGGTGCTTCATAGAGGTACTTCATTGGATCCACCTTAGCCACGGCTTGTATCTTGTAGGATTGGAAATAGTGGCGCAGTTTCTTGGTCAACCAAATCATCGCCACACATGTCTTCTCCACCAGTGTGCATTTAGTTTCATACTCCAACAGCTTTTTGCTGAGGTAATAGATGGGATACTCCTTCTTGCCATCTTATTCCAGTGCTAGCATTGCCCCTATAGAGGATTCTTCAACTGCCAAATACAAAATCAGAGGCTTCCCTGGAATTGGAGGACTCAACACTGGTGGCTTTACCAGATAAGCCTTGATCTTTTCGAATGCCAGCTGACACTTGTCATCCCACACAATTGGCTGATCTTTCTTTAATAGCTTGAAGATTGGTTCACACGTGGAAGTCAACCATGCTATGAAGCGGCTGACATACTGTAAGGAACCCAAGAATGATCTGACTTCCTTTTCTGTCTTTGGAGCTGGCATATCTTGGATGGCTTTGATTTTATCTGGGTCCATTTCTATCCCCCTCTGGCTAACTATATGGCCTAACAGCTTCCCTGATGTGACCCCGAATATGCACTTCTTGGGGTTAAGCTGCAAGTTGTACTCTCCAATGCATGTTGGAAATCTATCCAGGATGAGAGGGTGTTCCTCCCGGGTTGTTGATTTAACAAGCATATCATCGACATACACTTCGACTTCTTTATGGATCATATCGTGCAACAGAGTTGTGACAGCCCTCTGATAAGTGGCACCGGCTTTCTTTAATCCAAAAGGCATCACTCTGTAGCAGAAAGTACCCCATTCTGTGATGAATGACGTCTTCACCTTGTCAATTACATCCATCAGGATCTGCTTGTATCCCGAGAAGCCATCCATGAAGGAGTACATCGCCGCTTTTGCTGCACTATCAACCAATACGTCAATGTGAGGTAGTGGGAAATTGTCCTTGGGGCATGCCTTGTTCAAGTCCCTGTAGTCAACGCACACTCTGACCCTTCCATCCTTTTTAGGCACGGGGACAATGTTGGCTAGCCATTCCGTATACTCCACCACTTCGAGAAACCTAGCGTCTATCTGTTTGGCCACTTCTTCCTTCACCAACGTAGCCCATTCCGGCCTTAGTCTCCTCCACTTTTGTTTTACCGGTCTGAACTTGGGGTCCATTGGGATTTTGTGCACTGCTATTTCTGTATCCACACCTGGCATGTCTTTATACAACCAAGCGAAAGCTTTAACATGTTTTTGGAGTATTCTTATTAATTCTCTTTCTTCCTCGGATTTTAGCTCGTGTGAAATGAGTACCATTTTAGGGTTTTCATCTGTACTTATATTGATTTCATGCAATGCAGTGTCATGTATGCTAAATATGCTTGATGGTGATTTAAATGCATGCACAGAATTATCAGGATAAACATCACACAAGTAAGCAAACTAGGATTCCATTTCATTGAACTTATCATAGAGTACATCAGTTACATTGAAAATGGAAGAAATAGATACAACAAAATCATTTTCATCCTCCACAGACGGAGGGCGTTGTTCTTCATCAGCTTCCATCTTCCCTTTCAGAGCATCATCTGGAGTTGCAGCTTTCTCTGTTTCTTTTCCAGTCACTTGCATCTTAGCTTTTTCCATAATCTTGACAATTTCAGCAACCACAGATTTTAAAATCACTTTGGCCATTAATTCCTCATCGAATCCCTCCTTGGATTTCCCAAAAGCTTTGTTCAATGCAGCAGTCAAAGCACCTGAGATGATTTCTGTAGTTTCAGCACAGGCTTTCTTTTCTTCCTCCTCTTCGGCCATCTTCATTGTCGCCTCCATCTCTTTATGTGATTCGCCTTGCAGCACATCAGATTCAATAATGGTTTCTTCTACCATTTCAGGGGCTACTGGCTCTTCTTGACTTTCCTCAAAATCCACAACATCTGCAAAGATCTCAAAGCCAGGGTACTCGAGATTTCCAACCAGCACCGGTTCAGCTTGGCCCTTGTAAAGACTTTCCCTTGCCTTCAGAAATGGCTTCATCATGACCTTGCCATTCTTGCCCTTTTTCAGATTCTTCTGCTTGGATGACCCCTCTACATAACCAAGGCCGTACTGCTTTGACTTTCCCGAGTCGATCTTGAATTCTGGCACACCTTGCAAATTAATCCCAAGTCCCATTCCTGGGACAAAGTTCAGCTTATACAGATATCGAGATAGCCACTCCGACATGTAGTTCTCATAAAGGACCATAGGGGCATCTGTGGTTTCTTCTTCCTTAATGACAACAATTTGGAAACCACCAAAAGGAACCACTCCTTCATCCACTGCAGCTACTATCGACTGGGCGTCTGCCTCAACAGTCACAATCCAGTCATTCATAGAGAATTTAATCTTTTGATGCAATGTGGAAGGAACACCTCCCAAAGGATGGAACCAGGGCCTTTCAAGCAATAGGGAGAATATGACCGGGATATCAATCACTGTGAAGACAACCATGGACTTGATGGGCCTAACCTCCACTTCTGTTTTGAAGGTCCCTATCACTGTTCTTTTAGAATCATCATATGCTCGAATGACTATCGAGGACCTCTTCAACACTTCTTCATTCATGCCTAGAAACGGTAACATTTTCAGCAGGCATATATTCAGAGCCGAGTCGTCATCCACCATAACGCACGGCATCACCTTATCCATGACATAGGCTCTAATGTAAAGAGCCTTGTTGTGGGCCTTTCCTTCTGCAGGTAGGTCTTTCTCAGAGAAAACAATATTAGGAGCTCCAGCATGGACTTTGTCTAGCAAGCAGCACATAGCCTCTGGTGAAGCTATAGGGGAGACTTCAATCTCTGATAGCTTTTTCACTAAAGCCTCCCTATGCTCTTTGGAGGTCATAAGCAGATGCCACAAACTGGCTTGTGCAGGGGTCTTCTTCAATTGGGAAATGACCAAATCTTCTTTCTCGACTCTTTTCGGTGCCGAAGTACTGCCCGACCTATTCATCGGTGCTTTATCTTTCGTCTGATCTGCCGGCTGATATACCCTTCCACTTCGGGTCACGTGCTGCACTTCTGAAATCTTTAGCTTCTCAACAGCTGGGAGTTGGACTGCTTCTCTTTTGTCAAATTCCTCGTATTCATCTTCGGAGTCAAGATCATCCAGACTTATGGGTTTGATCTCCTTACACCCCTCCTTCTTCTCACACTCGGGTTCCACTTCGGGTTCCCCTACCGCCACTGCCTGAATCGTAGGGTTCGCTTGCAGAACTTAGGCAAATATAAAGTTAGCCGGCAACCCCGACTGAACCATGCTAACCCGCTTCTCGAATGCCGTCAGTGGGTTGGTTTTAGTGCTGGGTTTGGCTAGCTCTTGCAGCGTTCCCTCGTCAATGAGCTTCTGGATAGCATCCCTTAGCTTGTAGCAGTTGTTGGTTCGGTGGCCTGTCACCACATGGTAAGTGCAGAAATTATCCTTGTCAGCTTCAGATGGCTTCTCAAATGGCCTTAAAGACTGCAGCAGGCCGCCATTCCTACACTTGGCGAATATCTTTGCTAAAGTAAGAGTCCAAGGCGATATGCCTTGTCCTCCAGGACCCCTGTTCTGGTTGCCTTACTGCTGATTCACAGTAGCCACTTCAACCTGCTTCACCTCCGATGATTGCCCCTGCTTGCCACTGGCACCTGAACCAGAACCACTACCAGACCTGGCTGCTGCAGTTGATCTATACCCCGAGGTGTACCCTGTGCTTCTTCCTCCCTTGTGACCAGTCGGCTTCTCTTTTTCATCCCTCTCTATCTTCATAGCCATGTTGTTAACCTCACTAAGCTCTTTGAAGGGATGCAATTTCATGTTGTTCTTGAAAATGTCTTTACTGCCATCAATGAGCTTTTGTATAAGCTCGTCTTCATCAGGGCCATTCTTTAGGAGGATCATCTTGTTCATCCACCTCTGGTAGTATTCATCGAAGGGCTCATTGAATTTCTGCTTCACCCTCTCCAAATCATACAGCTTCAGCTGGATTTTGGTGTTGAAGCTGTAGTATTTGATGAAGGCCGCATATAAAATTTCCCAATCAGATTGCTCCTCCTCTGTCAGTGAGTTATACCATCCTAATGTACCTCCCTCCAGTGTGGTGGGGAATAAATTGATCAGCTGCTGCTTTGTGGTGCCCGCCGTTAGCATAACTCGGGCATACAGATTCACATGGGCCTCCGGCGAGCCCATCCCTTTGTAAGTAGGGATCTTCGATACTTGGAAGCCAATAGGGAATGTCTTAATGCCCCTACTGATCATGGCATCAGCATTTACTCCCTTCTTTGATTCAGTACTGATACCAACCCCCTTCTTCAATTGGGCCACGACTTCATCTAATTCAGAGCACTTGGCTTTCATCCTCTGTTCCATAGCTGCCTCTATCTCCTGCAGCTTTTCAAGGCTGGCCGAAGCATCACCACCATGTTGGGATGATTCAGCTTCTTTTTCTTTCCTGGCCCCACTACCGCCGGCCTCACCAGCTTCTCTAACCACTGCCCTCATTTCTTCCTTTAACATGTCGCGGAAATCGTGCGACCTGAAGAAATCTCTCAAAACATCACCATGCTCGGTGTCTGTTCTGCCATATTCACTCCTTCCCCAGATTCGGAATCACTGTCACTCTCGACTACCCTCTGTCTCCTAGCTGCCCTTGAAGCTTGGGATCTTGTCCAAGGTCGCTCCAGCGTATTCTGCTTGGGAGTAGACAGGAGGTATTAGGGTTGTGAATGAATGACGTGATGTGACATGAAAATTAGGGGATTGAGAATGCTTGAAATGAATGGAATGGGATCATGTATGAAATGATGATATGAATGTTTTCTTTTTGTTATATTTCTTCTTTCGAGGCATTCCAAGAACACCCAATGTTTATGCAAAAATGTCACGTGTGGGCCGTCACACGGACAGAACTTCAGCGCCTTTGGGGCACCTAATGAATTCGTGAAATGGTCGCGTGTATACCGGCACACGGACAGAGTTTTGACGCTTTGTAGGTCTATGAGATGATATGAAATGGTCGCATGGGCCGGGCCCGCGAACAAGGTTTTGATGCTTTTGAGCATATGATATAGTGTTATGAGAAAGTCACATGTAACAGGGACACGGACAAGGATTCGGCATTCGAGGAACGCCTTTCATGATTTGGTGATGTTATGTGCCTATACGTATACTAATCGGGCACTCGGGGAGTACCTTGAATGGTGAATTAATGTCATGAAGTGGTCGGATGTGGACCACAGTGTTATATGATGTTTATGATAGATGGGTGTAATGTCATGAAATGCATCATGTAAATTGTTACACGAAAATGGGCCTAAGGCCGTTGTGGCTTTTATTAAATGAAATGATCTTGGTGGAATGGCCGAATGCAATCCGGTGCATTGGCAGAACACGGGTAATTTTGGGTACTCGATATGTTATGAAATGGAAAGGGATGGTCATGATAGGCGTCCTTGAAATGCCCCTTAATTTAATTTAAGTGAAATGTAGTGAATGAACATGTCACACAATATGCAAATGGCTGCACAAAAATGTGGGTTAGGATGCATGACATACATAATGATGTTATGTATGCTATGTCAAAAATAAAATGCTAATCACACAAGTTTAATGTTATGGCTGAAAAAGAAATCGTTAGTATGGATGACAAGCGAATGAATTAATGTTTTACACACAAAATAAAATGCAAATGGCTGTATAAAAATATGGGTTAGTATCACACAAAAATGTTTATGTATGGTATGTCACATGCATGGAGAATGGTGATTATGGTATGTTATGCATACGTAGGTAGCAATGGCGATTTGTCACGAGATGGTGAAAAACACATAGCAAGCAAAATGAATTCTTCCAACCTTATTCCTCCAACGTGGTCGGTCTCAAAAATTTCTAACCGAGTCCTAGGTGGGGTTCTCTTCAATCACCAACCGGGGGTGATGAAGGCGCAATTTTATTATTATTATTCACACAATTATTTTTGTATCCTAAGGGAATCCAACTAGAGCTGCCTATATGGGTTCGGTCAAAGTCGGGATAACATCAAGGCTCTCATAGCAAGATATACTCCTCACTTCTCCCCACTCAAGGGTTCTAGCGAAGGGGTTCGTACGGGACTATAAGTGGTGTTTCGTATTCGTGCCCCTAAGACCAAGAGGAACTTAGGCGACACTTCAACAATCCACCGGGCTATAAAAGGATACCTAATCTAATGCAAGAAATGTCTAACTAAAAATGCAAATAAAATACCAAAAGAGAATCATCCGCCTTATTTTAGTTAGACACTTTTCAGGGCTTGTCAAAATTCTTTTAAGTTTTTGAGAAAACTTTTTTAAGAAATCCCCAGCAGAGTCGCCACTGTGAGCGGACGACGCGTTTTCGGCGGGACGCGGGACTCCCTTTCGGAACGGGGCGCCACGATCTCGGGCGGGCCCCTCCCTCGCGTGGGGTTTTTATGAATGGAAATCCGTGTTTTGGAAAATGAATGGAATTAATAAATAAAAGAACCGAGACCTAAGTCTCGATGAATATTGTAGAGTCGCCACCTGGCTTAGCTCAACCGGGAATTTATAATGCAGCTGAACCTGACGAACGGCCGCTGCATTATCCAGAGATTCGGGTCCGGACAAGTCCTTTATTTCATGTCTAATTAAAATAAATATTGCCAATGTTCTCAAATGGTATTTCAAATTCTAAAGTCAATTTTATTGAATATAAAAGGCATACAGCGCGCATACAAAATATTTAATACAAAAATAAGGAAGAGAAATAAATATTAATTGGCTTACAACCAAATCGAATGGAAAAATAAAAACTCTCACCTCACTTATACAATCGCCTATATACACGAAAATCTAAAAATATTTACAACCGCCTAAATACACAATTAATTCTATTAAATACATCCAAAATAAAAATAAAGGAAATTAAAACCTGCAAAACAGAAGGTTAGCACAATTTATACGGCACGCCACAAGTTGGACTAAAATAGACAGAATTGGGAAATCGAGAATTGGGGGCATGCATATAGAGGATAACCGGGTTGGCTCGGTTAGCCGGCCCAATTAGACCTGGAAGACATTTTAAAACGTCCCTGTATTTTTGGTTTTGTGGGAAAATCATTTTGAAAGCAATTTTACCGATTTACATGCATTTTTCATATGTTAAATGGGTCGGTTTTCAGGAGAACTGGGTCTCCGTTGTTGAATTGTTCTAAATGCAAATTTACCAGAAAATTGAATCTACAGTCGTGATGCACACAACAAAATTCATTTTAATGATTTTTGGGGTTTTCTCATTTTTTGGGATTTTTGGGGATTTTTTATGATTTTTTATGGATTTTAAGAAATTTGAGGCTTAAAGGTGAAATTCTGGTTCTGGAAACGACAGTGGTACGACTGTAAATTACAGTCGTGCAAACTCAACTACAGTCGTACGACTGTAAATGCTGAAAATTCAGGATTTCACCAAAATCTTATTTAAAACAAGCTGGAAATAAAATCACCTGGAAATCAAGAATAGTCTTAGGACTGTTCATCAATTTCAAGAACCGTCGTACGACTGTTCTTGATTTCCAGAAGCAGAAACGCAGAAAATGAGATAAAAATGCACAAAAATCACAATCAACACCCAGAAAGCAAGCAAAAATAAAGAGAAATGGGGCGCCTACCTTTCAGAAGTCCCTCCAAGTTGAAATTGACCCTTGGCGTCGCTCCAATCCACAAGAATTTGCACTTTTCCTTTTAAATTGGAGTTGAGAGCCTTGAGTCTGAAAATCCAAAATGCTTGGGATTCTGATTGTTTTAGTCCGAAATTTCAATTTGTTTGTGAACTTAACTTATTAACCTATGGATTTCTATCAAGTTTTAATCCTAATTTCGAGAATTAAAGAAAATAGAAGAGGAAAAAATGAGTTTTTATGGGTTTTTGGTCTTCTTTCTTTTCCTTCTCTCTTTTCTCCTTTCTCTCTCTAAATTTCTCACCAGAAATCCAATCCCCTTCTCTCCCCCCTCTTCTTCTCTTTTCTACTCTGATTTTCTGAGGTTTCTTCACAAAAAATCCATTAATTGCCCAAAATCTCTCCTCCTCTTTCTTATGTCATGGGTATGGTGTTCTGCACCTGCCCCGATAATACAGTCGTACGACTGTAATTACAGTAGTACCACTGTAAATTTTTTTTTCGAAATTTTTAATTAATTTTTTTTGAATTTTTTTTTTATTTTTATTTTTTTTTCAAAAATCCCAGTGCTTACAATGGTGCGTCCCGTGGACGTCGTCTACCACTGGAAATAATAGGTTCAGCTTCATCCACGGCCATTTTAGGATATGTAGCTATTGTAGCTGGTTGAGGTGGTGCACTAACAATATAACATCTTTCTTCTCAAGTGCACCATATATACTTCTTCTGATATTTTGGAGGCTATCCACATCACTCACTAATGCCATTTTCTCGAGTCTATCTACCTGCACACATCATATATTCTTAGCATACACTTAAAATTAATTGTAAATGAAATTGACATGTTTGGCATACACTTAAAAAAAACTGTAAAGTTTATGAACTATACAAAAGGTATTAGTTTCTTACACAAGCGCTATAAGAACCGCCTCTAATAGAAATCCATCTCCTTGTTATATTCCTATACCACTCCATGTATTAGGAATGATGATGGAGAGGGGCATCAGAAGGTTCAGCCGTAAAAAAATAGCGTACCCTATCTTTCCAAATTGCAATCCAATGCGTTTGTTTTCACATAATTTCATTCTTGACTTCTTTCAAGTCAATGGAATGCAGTGCAGCTGTAAGCGCCGGAATTTTTCGGACAAAAAAAAATCGCATGTGTCACATGACTACAAATATAATCGTGCGACTTTCGTTACAGTCGTACGACTGTAATCTCGAAGCAGGTGCAGCAGCCCATACCTATGACATAAGAAATTTTGGATTAAGGGAGAACAATTAGTGCTCCGATCATGGCAGCAAGAAAGGGGAGAATTAGAGAGGAAAGAAGGAAGAAATCAAGGACTTTTGGTTCTGGAATTGAGAGAGAGTTTAGAGAGAGAATTTGATAGAGAAAAGAGAGAAAAAGGGAAGGAAAAAACCAACACAAAAACACAAGCTTTTTCCTCTTCTTTTTCTTTTAATCCTTAAGTGTGAAAGTTAAAATTTGTTAGAAATCATAGGTTAATAACTTGACACTTAAAGTTCAATCAAATTCTGACTAAAAACTCTCAGAAACCTTGACATTTTGGAGATTTTTGGACTCAACTCTTCAAATCTCAACTCAACGAAAAAGAAGCAATTTGGAAGGGATTGGGGCGTTTCCAGCGATCATTCCTACGGTGGATCAGCGCCAAAGAGGTAAACATACTTTAAACCTTCAATTTCGTTGTTTTTCTGGGTGATTTTGTGCATATAAGTTCAATTTTCTCACTTGCTGTTTCTCGAAATCAAGAACAGTCGTACGATCGTTCTTGAATTGAAAAACAGTCGTACGACTGTAATTACAGTCGTACGAGTGTTCTTGATTTCCCGTAACTTTTGCTTTTATTTTGAATAATTTTGGCGAAATCCTGCATTTGGGCAATTTACAGTCTCACGACTGTAATCTCCGTCCAGCGGCTGAATTTCTATTTCAATCCAGAAAATTTCTAAAAATCATAAAAAATCAGAAAAATAAGAAAATCATCAAAATGAATTTTGTTGTGTGCATTCACGACAAAAACTCACATGTTAAATTAAATTAAACCGGAAAAAATGTTTTCAAAACGATTTTCTCACAAAACCAAAATACAGGGACGTTTCAAAATGTTTTCCAGGTCTAATTGGACCGGCTAGCCGAGCCGACCCAGTTGTCCCCCTAAATGCATGCCACCTGAATTCTAATTTCCCAATTCTGTCCTACTTGAGTCCTTTTTGTGGTGTGCCGTAAATTATGCTAACCCTCTGTTTTGCAGCCTTTAATTTCCTTTATTTTTGTTTTTGACGTATTTAATAGATTAATTCGTGTATTTTAGGTGGTTTTTTTCTAAATAAACCGTATATTTTAGGCGGTTGTAAGGTGAGGACGATAGTTTTTATTTTTATTCGATTGGGTTGTAATAATTTAATTAATTATTCACTGCTTTATTTTTATTTTTGTCTGTATGTGCGCTGCATGTTTTATTCAATAAAATGGACTTTAGAATTTTGAAATACCATCTTAGAACATTGGCCGTATTTATTTTGATTAGACACGAAATAGGAGACTTGTCCGAGCCTGGATCTCTGGATAGTGTGGCGACTGTTCGTCCGGTTTAGCTACACTGAAATTTTTCGGTTGAGCTGAGCCGGGTGGCAACTCCTACACTATTCATCGAGACTTAGGTCTCGATTCTGTTGGTGTGCCCTAGTTCTTAGGGCATTGGATTCTTGTATTTTTTATTATACATTAAGAGTCATGTATGAATACATTATTTGTGTCATATTAATAAAGGCAATTAATCTATTTCATTTATATCTTGTGCTATAATATGAGTAGAGTATCCATTGATTGATAATCATAAAACCTATATATATATCCCAGGTCTGTTCTAATCGTGGGAACAAATAGAACCACAGACTTGTATATTCGATGACTGTATGGCAGTTCTTAACTAGCCATAGTACTTGTATAGTCAGTCATGAATATAGGTATATGTCCTTGACATGGGGCTGGATCGATCCGCACAAGAAAGCCACATGGTTGATGCGTCAGAGGTCTTTCTTGAGTAGGTCTCTTTTGTCCTCAGACTAGATTTCATTATAATATCAATATAGAATCCGATTCACTTTGACATACACCTAACAGGTCTGTAAAAGGATGCTAAATATGGGTATGATTGGGTGGACCGATGAACATGTTGATATTAATGATGAAGTGATGGAATTGCCACTCTGTTAACGCTGAGATGATATCATTGGCCACTTGACGAGTGGGACTGATAAGTGTATGGCCATACCCAAGTAAGTCGGTGCTTATTTGATTAATCAGTCAACTCAAGATCAAGAAATGTAATAAACAACATAAGAGGATGACTGTAAGCGCCGGAATTTTACTCCCTCAAAAAAAAAAAGAACAATAGCACGACTTTACTACAGTCGTGCGACTGTAATCAAACTACAGTCGTACGACTGTAGGTTCATGGCAGGTGAGCCAGCCCATACCCTAAAAGCTGAAAAAGAGGGAAAGAAAAGGGGGGCTCCAACAGAAAGAGAAAAAAACGGAGAAGAAAAAAAAAGAAGAAAAAAGAGAAAAGAGAGGAGAGGGCTTTTGGGGTCTTAGAAAATTAGAGAGAGAAAGAAGAAAAGAGACAAGGAAAAGAAAGGGAAAAACTGATCTTCAAGGATCCCTAAGCATTTATAAATTTTTGGACCCAAAATTCATAACCCTAACTCAAGGAGAAAAGTGCGAATTTTAGTGGATTGGCGGGACCCCAGGGGTCAATCCTACGGTGGAAAAGCGCCTAAGAGGTAAACATTCCTTTTCTCCTCTATTTTCCACTGGTGTGCTTTTTGTGCGTTCTTATCCATTTTCTGCATTTTCTGTTTCTGAAAATCAAGAACAGTCATGCAACTGTTCTTGAGTTTGATGAATAGTCGTACGACTGTACATACAGTCGTACGAGCGTTCTTGATTTTCAGATGATTTTCTTTCAGTTTACTTCAAATAAAATTTTGGTGAAATCTTGAGTTTGGATTGCTTACAGTCGCACGACTGTAGTTTACTGAAAGAGAGGGCTTTTGGGATCTCAGAAAATTAGAGAGAGAAAGAAGAAAAGAGACAAGGAAAAGAAAGGGAAAAACTAATCTTCAAGGATCCTTAAGCATTTGTAAATTTTTGGACCCAAAATTCCTAACCCTAACTCAAAGAGAAAAGTGCGAATTTTAGTGGATTGGAGCGACACCAGGGGTCAATCCTACGGTGGAAAAGCGCCTAAGAGGTAAACACTCCTTTTCTCCTCTGTTTTCCACTGGTGTGCTTTTTGTGCGTTCTTATCCACTTTCTGCATTTTCTATTTCTGGAAATCAAGAACAGTCATGCGACTGTTTTTGAGTTTGATGAACAGTCGTACGACTGTATATACAGTCGTACGAGTGTTCTTGATTTTCAGATGATTTTCTTTCAGTTTACTTCAAATAAAATTTAGGCGAAATCCTGAGTTTGGATTGCTTACAGTCGCACGCTGTAGTTTACAGTCACACGACTGTAGTTACAGTTGCACGACTGTAGTTACAATCGCACGACTGTAACATTTTTCCAGAATTTGAATTTCCGTTTTAATCCCAAAAAATTTCCAAAAATCCATAAAAATTCAGAAAATCCAAAAATCATCAAAATGAATTTTGTTGTATGCATTCACGGCCCTAGATTCAATTTTCAGAAAAATTGCATTTATAACAATACCACGACGGAGACCCGACTCTCCCGAAAACCGACCCACCTTAAATGTAAAAATGTATGTAAACCGGCAAAATTGTTTCAAAAAACGATTTTCTCACAAAACCAAAAACACAGGGACGTTTCAAAATGTTTTCTAGGTCTAACCGGGCCGGCTAGCTGAGCCAACCCGGTTATCCCCTAAATGCATGCCTCCAATTCTTGATTTCCCCAATTCTGTCTATTTGAGTCCTATTTGTGGTATGCCGTAAAATTGTACTAATCTTTCTTTTGCAACCTTTTTATTTTTTTTATCTGTGATGTATTTAGTCGAATTACTCGTGTATCCTAGGCGATTGTAATATTTTTAGATAAATTGTGTATTCTTGGCGCTTGTAAAAGTGAGGCGAGAGTTTTTATCTTTTATTCGATCGGGTTGTAATAATTTAATCATTTACTATTTTACTTTACCGTATGCGCACTGTATGTCTATTTAATGCAATAAAATTGACTTTAGAGTTTGAAGTACCATTTGAGAACATTGGCCAATATTTATTTTAATTAGACATGAAATAAGGGACTTGTCCGGACCCAAATCTCTGGATAGTGTAGCAACCGTTCCTCCGGTTCAGCTGAATTATAAATTTCCCGGTTGAGCTGAGTCGGGTGGTGACTCCTACAACATTCATTGAGATTTAGGTCTCAGTTCTTTTAAGAAATAATTCCATTTATTTTCCAAAATCGGATTTCCATTTATAAAAACCCCACGCGTGGGAGGGGCCCGTCCGAAATCGAGGAGCCCCTTTCGAAAGGGAGTCTCACGTTCCGTCGAAAACGTCGTCCGCTCACAGTGGTGACTCCGCTGGGGATTTCTTAAAAAAGTTTTCTTAAAAACTTAAAAGAATTTGACAAGCCCTGAAAAGTGCATAATTAAAATAGGGTGGATGATTCTTGATTGGTATTTCATTTTGCATTTTTAGTTAGACATGCTTGCATTAGGTTAAGTATCCATTTATAGCCCGGTGGATTATTGAAGCGTCACCTAAGTTCCTCCTGGTCTTGGGGGCGCGGATACGAAACACCACTCATAGCCTCGTACGAACCCCTTCGTTTGGACCTTGAGTGGGAAGAAGTGAGGAGTATATTTTGCTATGGGAACCTTGATTTTAACCCGACTTGGACCGAACTCATATAGGTAGCCTTAGTTGGATTTGCTTAGGATACCAAAATAATTGTGTGAATAAAATATAATCACGCCTTCATCATCCCCGGTTGATGATTGAAGAGAACCCCACCTAGGACTCGGTTAGAATTTTTGAGACCGACCACGATTGGAGGAATAATTTTGGAGGAATGCATTTTGTGTGCTATGTGTTTCTCACCATCTCGTGACACATCGTCATTGATACCTACACGTGCATAACATACCATAATTCATATTTATCATACATATGACATTTTCCATACATCAAACATTTGTGTGATACTAACTCACATTTTTATACAGCTATTTGCATTTTATTTTCATGTGAAAACATTAATTCATCCGTTCGCCATTCATATTAACCGTTTCTCTTTCAGCCATGACATTAATTTGCGTGATTAACATTTTATTTTCACAAAGCATACATAACATCATTATGTATGTCATGCATCCTAACCACGTTTTTGTGCAGCCATTTGCATGTTGTGTGTCATAAGCATTCACGACATATCACCTAAATTAAATTAGGGGCATTCCAAGAACGCCCACCACGATCATCTCATTTCATCACATATCGGGTATCCCAAAATACCCACGTTCTGCCAATGCACCAGATTACATTCGGCCATTCCACCAAATCATTTCATTCAATAGAGACCATAATGGTTCTAGGTATATTTCGGTGTGACAATCCGTACGATTCATACTCATTCATCACGAATGTCATATAACACTGTAATCCACACGGGGTTACTTTATGACATTACTACATTATTCAAGACGCTCCCCGAGTGCCAGATTAGTATGCATGTAGGGGCATTTCATAACATCCCAAATCATGAAAGGTGTTCCCCGAATGTCGAATTTCTATTTGTGTCTCCTATGGCACATGACTTTCTTATAACATCATTTCATTTCATATGCTCAAAAGCATCAGAACTCTGTCCATGGGTCGGCCCTATGCAACCATTTCATATCATCTCATAGACCTATAAAGCGTTGAACTCCGTCCATGTGACAGTACACACGCGACCATTTCACGAAATTCATTAGGTGCCCCAAAAGAACCGAACTTTTATCCGTGTGGCGGTCCACACGTGACGTCTTTGCATAGCATTGGGTGTTCTTGGAATGTCCAAAGTCAAAAGAATAAAACAAGGGAGTCATCCTCATTATCTCACGATGTACATCTCACTCATCCATCAAACGTTCAAGCACTCCACAAGCACCAAGGACTTTACAGCATGCACTTAGTCATTTAGGTGTTCCAAAAACGCTAGAAATCTCATCGAACCCCTTAGGTCTTCCGTAATCATTAGAAACCTTATCCTTGTGTCCCATACCGCTTTAAACACTAAACCTCCTCCCCGTGTAAGACACGCTCTACACTTACCGCTCCAAATACCAAATCTCTTCCCGTGTAAGACACGCTCTGCACATACCGCTTTAAACACTAAACCTCCTCCCCGTGTAAGACACGCTCTACACGTACCGCTCCAAATAACAAATCTCTTCCCGTGTAAGACACTCTCTGCACGTACTGCTTTAAACACTAAACCTCCTCCCCGTGTAAGACACGCTTTACATGTACTGCTCCAAATACCAAATCTCTTCCCGTGTAAGACACGCTCTGCACGTACCGTTTTAAACACTAAACCTCCTCCCCGTGTAAGACACGCTCTACATGTACCGCTCCAAATACCAAATCTCTTCCTGTGTAAGACACGCTCTGCACGTACCGCTCTAAACACCAAATCTCTTCCCCATGTAAGATCTGCTCTACACGTACCGCACCAAACACTAAACCTTTTCCCTGTGTAAGACATGCTCTACACGTACCGCTCTAAACACTAAATCTCTTCCCCGTGTAAGATCCGCTCTACATGTACCGCTTCAAATATTAACTCTCCTCCCGTGTAAGATCCGCTCTACATGTATCGCTTCAAATGTTAACTCTCTCCCCGTGTAAGATCCGCTCTACACGTACCGGTTTACACATAGATCTAACTCCTGTATAGGATCCGCCCTATACATATAAGTGCTTCGTAAGTATCACCTTCTTTCGATCTATGGAAACCCTGTGTGTCATTTTATCCATGTAGTGTATATTCATACGCCACACTATACTTCAACATATAGCTTCATCAACAACATTCATTGCATTTTGCACGTTTCCATTCTTAGCTTTGTGTGCACTTGACTAGCTTAGGATTGCATAACATGACATGGCATCACATGACATCATCATCCATACATGCATGCATCACATCACACACTCATGCCTACATCATCCCTTGACTTGGCATTCTCCATGCGAACGCCCCAGTCAATGCTAACAAGTGTTTTTATCAGGGGAGAAAGGGAAGGAGTCTCGAGAATGGTTGGCCCAATGAATTTCAACACCATAACAGATGTCGTAGATGATTATGTGGCTTTATCACGATTTCAAAAGATGGTTAGGGAAGAGGCAGCGGCAATGTTGAAGGAAATGCTAGGAGATGATCTTGATAAGATCAAAAAGCTGACGATAAGGTGTTCTGAATTAGAGGCAAGTGTGATTGATCTTGAGGGAGTAATAAGAGAGCTGACTGGTGAAGCAGAATCGAAGGTCCCCCTCAAAGCCAATACCGACCTTGTTCTGTGACCAACCAGGAGTCCACTCCCCAAGGGTGACGAATAGGGCATATCCCCGTGGCCTATTTTGTTGAGCCAATTATTTGCCAAATATAGAAAAAAGGGGCGACTACAGAGTGTCAAGCCGTATGTGGAGCCGACACAGGATCAAAAGAACAACTTCTGCACCTATCATGTAGTGATAGGTCACCAAACCAATGTCTACTATGTTTTAAAGAAAGAGATCCAGAAGTTAGTTGATGAGGGAAGGTTAAAGGTGCCATCCGCTACTAATGAGCGACTAGGGGCAAGTAGGGAGACTGGCAAAGAAATTCCTTAAACCTCCCGGGAAGAGGAATATGATGAAGAACTCCTAAGTCTGATTTGATGAAAGTGGGGCAGTGACATTGAAGCCGGGGCAGTGACCGGATGAGGAATAGTCGGGCGCTGTGAGATCAATACCTTTAGAGGCTCCTTCCCGTAGGGAACTCATTTTGTTTGTAAAGTGTATTGAACTCATTTTGAATGCAATGCATCTTTTTATTTTCTTACTTATGTGGTGATTGCATGTATATGGCATCAAGCATGCATTTGATCATCTGAAATGACATGTCCATCACGCATAATATTAAGATGCATGACATCAATCTGAGTCTTACAGGGAATTTAAAAGTGAACCTGACTTCGGTTAAATCCTTTTCTTCCAAAAAAAAAAAGAGAAAAGTCTGCCAAGCAAATAATGGGATGGCATCATTTCTATAGAATCAATTGCCGACCTAGATCAATGATCCCTATAAACCACGATCCAAAACACTGTTGGTCTTACCCTAAAAGTTTCAACTTGAACAGCCCACAATACACCCAAATCACTCCAAACCAGAGACCATTGCTAAATTTTAGAGCTGCTCCCTAAAATGAAGCTTTGAGCCTAATTCACACTTGAGGAAGCATCCCACTTTGTAACCTTGCAATCAAAAAACCCAAACCCATCAAAAAGCACTAAGCCCTAAGAAATCCAAATAACCTTCGCCATCCACCATGCTGTAAAACGCTGAAGCAGACATTGGTTTTAGTGTATATATAGTCTTGTTTGGGTGGCATTCATGTGCATATGACATTACATATGCATTGTTCATCCAAAAAGACATATTAAACACGCATGACATACATGGATTTGAATACAGCCAGAAAATCAATAGGTGGCTGTGGCTTGGATTTACCTTCTTCAAAAAAAAAAAAAAAAAAAAACTAGCACCGATGGAAGACCTTAGCTCTCCCTTACAGTGAGATTTCTGCTCCTGGTCTAAAGTTGTGCCCTCTTCAATCATAGAGTCAAACTCTGTTAAGTGCTTGATGAATTCGGGGGTGGCCCAACTATTGCATGAAATGCCGGGGTTAGTGAGTTGAGACAATGGAGATAAGTTCGTTTTTGCCTGTTCTGAAAAGTTAACTTCACGCGGTGACAGAGAAGATTGGTGTCCTTATCTATCTCATACACGGCGGCAGTAATTAAGTCTGGAGTGTCTCATGGCATTAAATGGCAAGGCGCAATACTTTTATCTTCTCCCTTGAACCGATTCTGTGAAGCCTTATTTTTTGCCATCAATGGCTTCCAACAAGAAATTGAACCCCAATGCTGCTCCATATCGTAGTTTTCTGCATCATCTCATCACCAGAAGGGCAACAGAGCAGAGAAAGGATTTGAAGATGAGTCTACTTCAAATGAGCTCAATAATGGTTACCCAAGAACCTAACTATTAAAGAGATCAAGTCGAATAAGAGGGAGATCAACTCCAGTCTTGATGAGAAAACAAGCCTGATGATCAGAAATCTGCCAGGCCAGTTTCAAAGACATAATCTACCACAAATTCTAGTCAAGAGTAGGTCCAAAGGGAATTCTGCTTATGGTTTCCCCTACTCCCATAGGGATTTCAAGACTGGAGGAAATGTCCGTTATGCATTTATGAATTTCACCGACAGTGTTAGAGCAACTTGGTTTTACAAAGCCTTCAACAATCATGAAGGGGACGATACCATCAACAGGAAAGCTTAAAAAGTCTGTTGTGCTCATATTTGAAGGGAAAGTTGCATTTACCAACCATTTCAAGGATTCAGTCTTCGGGAATCGTGCCTGAACTGGAATCTGGGGTGAATTGGAAACATGAATACGACATTAGACCGTAGGAGAATCCAGTGGTTAATTGAATTCATCTCAGGTTGTCCGTCCACAGTGGCAACTCTATTCAGTGTTCGCCTATAGAAAAAAAGAAAAAAAATCTCTATCCAATATACAAAACTGAAAGGGCATATTGGTAATTTGAAGGGGCATCAATTAAAACCAGAGCCACATTTTAGATTTTCCTAATGCATCCGTATTCATTATGCCACGAATGTTTTGTATTCAATTTTGGTGTTCAATATGCATTGTTGTGTCATTGCATGTCAATGTTCACTTATGGGCTACATCATGCAGCAAACCTTGTCTGTGGAAGTGCTTTACTCCCTAAACACAAACCTCTAATACCAGGGGCAAGTAAAAACCGGACCACCAGGTATCATCAACAGCAGTATCTTCGCAAGTTGCAATGAACATATCAAGGTATATTTTTCCCGTCCTAAGACAAACTGTTGCGAAAGAGATCATTGCAGACAACATGCCCATCACAGAATCATTCTTAAAAAAAAAATCTTCCGACATGGAAAACCGAAATGACGTGTTGATGATGGGAGAGGAGTGATATACAAAGTCAGAGTCCCTGTTATATTCCCTATTATACTCATTCTGACGTCACCATTGCAATATTGTGTATGTTTGGATTTTTGATCAGATGTTCATCTTGCATACACCATGCCATTACATATAATCATCCAATAGTAGGACATTGCATCCGAACCTGTGATAATGGCACAGGAACTCCTATAATGCGGTACGGAAATACAAGGTCTCACTCTCATCTTCTTGCTCAACTAAACGGACCATCCGTCGGCACAACCTATCATACTGATACGCTGAGCACAGACAACGTTCCAGAATATGCAGAGGGTAAAGTGGAAGGTCACTCAAGATGGCCAACTCCTCTAATACCTAGATCAGCGTAATAGTCAGTCAGTCAGAAAGACATCGGAACGATCGGACTAAGTCACCTGGGTTACCATTGTGGCTAATCACAAGCCGTAAATTCTGCCTCCGGGCTCGCACAGATACCGAGGGAAAAGCTTAAGCCACATGTTGCATGCATACATACATTTAGAACCATACATGCATCTATACATACATGCATATGTTTAAAGTAAACACGCATATGCACAGTTCATATGCATATGCATCACAACCGATCCAAGTGCAGGTACCCACTACCATCACCAGGTCTCTCCGAACCAGGTTCACTCTCAAAGCAGAGATGGCACATCCGGGGCACTTATTGGGCCTTAAAATATGAGAAGCGTCAGCGCAAACCCAAATCTCAACATATCAAGTCTCCAAGGGGCAGACCAATCAAGCCGTATTTATCCTTGATCGAAGGGGCAAAAATTTTTTGTTTCCAAAATTATCGATCAAGAGATAAATACTCATCCTCGAGCCAACATCAAAATTATCCCTCCTTGAATCCTTTTCTTCATTCAAGCCAGATTTCGAACCCTTGAACTCCATTATGTTCAAGCATGGTTTCAAATCCTTGAACCTCTTATTTTATTATTTCAAGTCCATCCAATTCCAGCAAGATTTAGAATCCTCAAAATTCTAGCAGATTTGCCTCGGGTAACATAGGCCCGGTATTGGCTTATCCACCTTCCATCCATCCTTATATCTTCCCCAGCATTACCTCAGGTAACCTAGACCTGATATCGGCTTATTTCAGCGGTGGGTTCTTTCCTGTGTCTGCGACGCTTTGAGTCGCGTTCTCAAATTCATATCAACTATCCCAGACTAAGATCGGGTAGTGAATTTGATCATGCGAGGGGCAGCTATAAGCGTTGGAATTTTACTCCTTAAAAAGAAAAGAAGAAGAACAGTCATACGACTTTACTACAGTCGTGCGACTGTAATCAAACTACAGTCGTACGACTGTAGGTTCATGGCAAGTGAGACAGCCCATACCCTAAAAGCTGAAAAAGGGGGAAAGAAAAGGGGGGCTCTAGCAGAAAGAGAAAAAAAGGGAGAAGAAAAAAAAAGAAGAAAAAAGAGAAACGAAAGGAGAGGGCTTTTGGGATCTCAGAAAATTAGAAAGAGAAAGAAGAAAAGAGACAAGGAAAAGAAAGGGAAAAACTCATCTTCAAGGATCCCTAAGCATTTGTAAATTTTTGGACCCATAATTCCTAACCCTAACTCAAGGAGAAAAGTGTGAATTTTAGTGGATTGGAGCGACGCCAGAGGTCAATCCTATAGTGGAAAAGCGCCTAAGAGGTAAACACTCCTTTTCTCCTCTATTTTCCATGCTTTCTGGGTGATTGGTGTGCTTTTTGTGCGTTCTTATCCATTTTCTACATTTTCTGTTTCTAGAAATCAAGAACAGTCGTGCGAGTTTGATGAACATTCATACGACTGTACATACAGTCGTACAAGTGTTCTTGATTTCCAGATGATTTTCTTTCAGTTTACTTCAAATAAAATTTTGGAAAAATCCTGAATTTGGATTGCTTACAGTCGCACGACTGTAGTTTCAGTCGCACGACTGTAACATATTTCCAGAATCAGAATTTCCGTTTTAATCCCCAAAAATTTTCAAAAATCCATAAAAATTCAAAAAAATCCAAAAATCATCAAAATGAATTTTGTTGTGTGCATTCACGACCCTAGATTAAATTTTTAGAAAAATTGCATTTAGAACAATGCCACGACGGAGACCGGACTCTCCCGAAAACCGACCCAATTCACATGTAAAAATGCATTTAAACCAACAAAATTGTTTCCAAAAACGATTTTCTCACAAAACCAAAAACACAGGGACATTTCAAAATGTTTTCCAGGTCACCGGGTCGGCTAGCCGAGCCAACCCGGTTACCCCTAAATGCATACCCCCAATTCTTGATTTCCCCAATTCTATCTATTTGAGTCCTATTTGTGGTGTGCCGCAAAATTGTGCTAACCTTTGTTTTGTAGCCTTTTTATTTTTTTATCTTTGACGTATTTAGTAGAATTACTCGTGTATCCTAGGCGATTGTAATATTTTTAGATAAATCGTGTATTCTAGGCGCTTGTAAAAGTGAGGCGAGAGTTTTTATCTTTTATTCGATCGAGTTGTAATAATTTAATAATTTACTATTTTACTTTACCTGTATGTGCGCTGTATGTCTATTTAATGCAATAAAATTGACTTTAGAGTTTGAAGTACCATTTGAGAACATTGGCCAATATTTATTTTAATTAGACATGAAATAGGGGACTTGTCCGGACACAAATCTCTAGATAGTGTAGCAGCCGTTCGTCTAGTTCAGCTGCATTATAAATTTCCCGGTTGAGCTGAGCCGGGTGGCGACTCCTACAACAATCATTGAGACTTAGGTCTCAGTTCTTTTAAGAATTAATTCCATTTATCTTCCAAAATCGGATTTCCATTTATAGAAACCCCACGTGAGGGAGGGGCCCGCCTGAAATCTAGGCGCCCCTTCCGAAAGAGAGTCTCGCGTTCTGTTGAAAACGTCGTCTGCTCACAATAATGGACACCATGCCTCTTGTTTATTCATATAGATATCGTTAGGCAAAGGACACTATGAGATTCCTACCGGGTGAGTGTCTTCGAAAGACTGCTGCATCTCTGTCTTAATTGGGGGCTGTAATTGTTTGCTAGAACCCACTTACAGTCTGTGGACCTTGGACCTACTTGTAAGTGTCAGAATTTTCTATACTTAAAAAGAAAGAAAGAAGAGTCGTATGATTGTAATATCGGAGCAGTTGCAGGAGCCCATACCTCTACAGTAGAAAAATGGAGGAGAGAGGGAGGAGCATTAATTGCTCCGGGATGGACAGGAAGCAAGCAGAGAAATCAGAGTAGAAAAGGAGAAAGAGAGGAGGAAAAAGCCAACTTGGATTCTGGTGAAAGAATTAGAGAGAGAAAGGAGAAAAGAGAGAAGGAAAAGAAAGAACACTCAAAAACCCACAAATCCTTCTTTTCCTCTTCTATTTTCTTTAGTTCTAAGAATTAGGATTAAAATTTGTTAGAAATCCTTAGCTTAAACAATTAATTTCACAAACAAATTAAAATCTCGGACATAAATCATCAGAATCCCAAGCATTTCGGATCTTTGGATATAAAGCTTCCCCTCTCAATTTCAAAGGAAAAGTACGAATTCGTGTGGATTGGAGTGACGCCAGGGGTCAAATCGACTTGGATAAGCTTCTGAAAAGGTAGACACTCATTTTCCTTTCACTTTTTCTTGCTTTTTGGGTGATTGAAGTGAATTTTTGTGTATTTTTTCTATGTTTTCGCACTTTTATTTCTGGGAATTAAGAATAGTCGCACGACTGTTCTTGGATTTGATGAACAGCCGTATGACTGTATATACAGTTGTACGAGTGTTCTTAATTTCCAGGTTGTTTTTCTTCAACTTTGATTCAAAATAAAATTTTGGCGAAATCCTGATTCTAGGCTGCCTACAGTCGCACGACTGTAACCCTTGTTCCAGAATCAGAATTTCACTTTTAAGCCATAAAAATTTATAAAAATCCATAAAAAAGTTTGGAAAACCCCGAAAATCATCGAAATGAATTTTGTTGTGTGCATTGACGACCGTAGATTTAATTTTTAGTAAAATTGCATTTAGAACAATGCCACGACGGAGACCCGGTTCTCCCAAAAACCGACCCACCTTAAATATAAAAATGCATGTAAACCGGTAAAATTGTTTTCAAAAATGAATTTATCACAAAACCAAAATATAGGGACGTTTCAAAATGTTTCCCAGGTCTAACCGGGCCGGCTAGCCGAGCCAACCCGGTTATCCCCTAAATGCATGCCCCCAATTCTTGATTTTCCAATTCTGTCTATTTGAGTCCTAATTGTGGCGTGCCATATAAATTGTGCTAACTTTTTTTTTGCAGCTTTTATTTATATTTATATTTATTTTATTTGTATTTTAATAGAATTAATCGTGTATTTAGGCGGTTGTAATTATTTTTAGATTTTCATGTATTCTAGGCGATTGTATAAGTGAGGCGAGGGTTTGTATTTTTCTATTCGATTTGGTTGTAGCCAATTAATATTTATTACTTTTCTTTATTTTTTATATTACATATTTGTATGCGCGCTGTATGCCTTTTATATTCAATAAAATTGACTTTAGAATTTTAAAATACCATCTCGAGAACATTGACAATATTTAATTTAATTAGGCACGAAATAAGGGACTTGTCCAGACCCGAATCTCTGGATAGTGTAGCGACCGTTCGTCCGGTTCAGCTACCTTAAGAATTTCCCGGTTGAGCTGAGCCGGGTGGCGACTCTACAATATTCATCGAGACTTAGGTCTCGTTCTTTTATGCAGTAAATCCATTTATTTTTCAAAACCGATTTTCCATTATTAAAAAACCCCACGCGAGGGAGGGGCATGCCTGAGATCTATTTCCCCTTCCGAAAGGGAGTCTCGCGTTCCATCTAAAACGGGTCGTTCGCTCACAGTGGCGACTCTGCTGGGGATTTCTTAAAAAGTTTTCTTAAAAACTTAAAAGAATTTTGACAAGCCCTGAAAAGTGTCTAATTAAAATAAGGCGGATGATTCTCTTTTGGTATTTTATTTGCATTTTTAGTTAGCCATTCTTTGCATTAGATTAGGTATCCTTTTATAGCCCGGTGGATTGCTGAAGTGTCGCCTAAGTTCCTCTTGGTCTTGGGGGCATGAATACGAAACACCACTCATAGCCTTGTACGAACCCCTTCGCTAGAACCTTTGAGTGGGGAGAAGTGAGGAGTATATCTTGCTATGAGAGCCTTGATGTTATCCTGACTTTGACCGAACTCATATAAGCAACTTTAGTTGGATTCCCTTAGGATACTTAAATAAATCGCATGTAAATAATAAAATCGCACCTTCATCATCCTCGGTTGATGATCGAAGTGATCCCCACCTAGCACTCGGTTAGATTTTTGCCAAAATGACCACATTGGAGGGATAAGGTTGGAAGAATTCGTTTTGTTTGCTATGTGTTTTTCGCCATCTCGTGACACATCGCCATTTCTACCTACATGTGCATAGCATGCTATAATTCATACACATGACATTTTTCAAACATTAAACATATATGTGTTAATTAACCCACACTTTTATGCAGCCATTTGCATTTTATCTCGTGTGTAAAACATTAATCCATTCGTTTGTCATTCACACTAACCATTTCTTTTTCAGCCATACCATTATATTTGTGTGATTAGCATTTTATTTTCACATAACATACATGACATCATCATGTATTCCATGCATTCGAACCCACGTTTTCGTGCAGCCATTTGCATATTGTGTGACATGTTCATTCACCACATTTCACTTAAATTAAATTAAGGGGAATTTCAAGGACGCCTATCATGACCATCCCATTCCATTCGGCCATTCCACCAAAATCATTTCATTCGATAAAAGCCACAACGGTCTTAGGCCCATTTTCGTGTAACAATTTACACGATGCATTTCATGACATCACACCCATTTATCATAAACATCATATAACACCATGGTCCACATCCGTCCATTTCATGACATTAATTCACCCATTTAGTATACATATAGGTCAATAACATCACTAAATCATAAAAAGGAGTTCCCCGAATGCTGAATCTCTGTCCGTGTCCCTATTACACGTGACTTTCTCATAACATCATTTCATATCATATGCTCAAAAGCATCAAAACTTTGTCTGTGGGCCCGACCAATGCGACCATTTCATATCATCCCATAGATCTGCTAAAGTGTCGAAACTTCGTCCGTGCGGCGGTACACACGTGACCATTTCACGAATTCATTAGGTGCCCCAAAGGCACCGAAGCTCTGTCTGTGTGGTGGCCCACACGTGACATTTTTGCATAAGCATTGGGTGTTCTTGGAATGTCCCAAGAAAAAGAAAAATAATAAAAAGAAACCATTCATACCATCATTTCATACATAATCACTCCATTCATTTTAAGCATTCTCAAAGCCTTAATTTTCATGCCACATCACGTCATTCATTCACAACCCTAATAACTCTTGTCTACTCCCAAGCAGAATACATTGGAGCGACCTTGGACGAGATCTCAAGCTTCAAGGGTAGCTAGGAGACAGAGGGCAGTTAAGAGTGACAGTGATTCTGAGTCTGGGGAAGGAGTGAACATGGCAGATCAGACACCAAGCATGGCTGGTGTTTTGAAGGATTTCTTCAGATCCCAAGACTTCCACGACATGTTGAAAGAAGAGATGCGGGCAGTTGTAAGGGAAGCTGGTGAGACCGATGGCAGTAGAGCCGGGAAGGAGAAAGAAGCTGAGTCATCCCAACATGGTGGTGACACTTCAGGTAACCTTGAGAAGCTTCAGGAAATAGAAGCAGCTATGGAACAAAGGATGAAAGAAAAATGTTTTGAGCTAGATAATGTTATGGCCCAGCTGAAGAAGGGGGTCAGTATTAGTGCTGAATCGAAGAAGGGTGTAAATATTGATGCCATGATCAGTAAGGGCATCGAGACATTCCCTATTGGCTTCCAAGTGCCAAAAGTCCCTACTTTCAAAGGGATGGGCTCGCCGGAGGCCCATGTGAATATGTATGCCTGAGTTATGCTGACGGCGGGCGCCACAAAGCAACAGTTAATTAATTTATTCCCCACCACACTGGAGGGAGGTGCTTTAGGATGGTATAACTCATTGTCAGAGGAGGAACAATCTGATTGGGAAGTTTTGTCGGCGGCCTTCATTAAATACTACAGCTTCAACACTAAAATCCAGGTAAAGCTGTATGATTTGGAGAGGGTGAAGCAGAAATTCAACGAGCCCTTTGATGAATACTATCAGAGTGGATGAACAAGATGATCCTTCTAAAGAACCGCCCTGATGAAGACGAGCTTATACAATAACTCATTGACCGCAGCAAAGACATTTTCAAGAACAACATGAAATTCCATCCCTTTAAGGAGCTCAGTGAGGTTTACAGCATGGCCATGAAGATAGAAAGGGACGAAGAGGAGAAACCAGCCTGTCACAAGGGAGGAAGAAGCACAGGATACAGATCGGGATATAGATCCACCATAGCAGCTGGGTCTGGTAGTGGGTCTAGTTCAGGTTCCAGTGGCAAATAAAGGCAATCTTCAGAAGTCAAGCAGGTTGAAGTGGCTACTGTAAATCAGCAGTAAGGCAACCAAAATAGGGGTCCTGGAGCACAAGGCATATCACCTTGGACTCTTCCTTTAGTGAAGATATTCACCAAGTGTAGGAATGGTGGCTTGCTGCAGTCTGTGAGGCCATTTGAGAAGCCATATGAAGCTGACAAAGATAATTTCTGCACTTATCATGTGGTGACAGGCCATCGAACCAACAACTGTTACAAACTAAGGGATGCCATCCAAAAGCTTATTGATGAGGGAAAGCTGCAAGAGCCAGCTAAACTTAGCACTAAAACCAACCCGCTGCCGGCATTCGAAAAGCAGGTCAACATGGTCCAGTCGGGGTTACCGGCTAACTTTATATTTGCCCAAGTTCTTCAAGCAAACCCTACAATTCAGGCAGTGGCAGTATGGGAACCCGAAGTGGAACCCGAATGTGAGAAAGAGGAGGAATGTAAGGAGATCAAACCTATAAGTTTGAATGATCTCGACTACGAGGATGAGTATGAAGAATTTGATAGAGGAGAGGCAGTTAAACTCCCAGCTGTTGAAAAGATGAAGATTCAAGAAGTGCAGCATGCGACCTGAAGTGGTAGGGTATACCAGCCGGCAGATCAGATGAAAGATAAAGCACCGATGAATGGGCCGGGCAGTACTTCGGCACCAGAAGGAGTTGAGAAGGAGGACCTAGTCATTTCTCAGCTAATGAAGACTCCTACCCAAGCTAGCTTATGGCATTTGCTTCTGACGTCCAAGGAGAACAGGGTTGCTCTAGTAAAGAAATTGTCAGAGATTGAAGTCTCCCCCATAGCTTCACCAGAGGCTATGTGCTGTTTGTTAGATAAAGTCCATGTTAGAAGCCCTGATATTGTCTTCTCCGAGAAAGACCTGCCTGATGAAGGGAAGGCCCATAATAAGGCTCTTTATGTCAGGGCCCATGTGATGGATAAGGTAATGCCTTGCGTCATAGTGGATGATGGATCAGCACTGAAGATTTGTCCACTAAAAATGTTACCATTTCTGGGGCTGAACGAAGAAGTGTTAAAGAGATCCTCAACAGTCATTCAGGCATATGATGGCTCTAAAAGAACGGTAATAGGGACATTTAAGGCAAAAGTAGAGGTTGGGCCACTAAGGTCCACAATTGCTTTTACAGTGATTGATATCCCGGTCACATTTTCCCTATTGCTTGGAAGGCCCTGGTTCCATCCTTTGGGAGGTGTCCCTTCCACATTGCATTAAAATATCAAGTTCTCTATGAACGGTAGAATTGTGACTGTTGAGGCAAATGCCCAATCGATGGTAGCTGCAGTGAATGAAGGAGTGGTTCCCTTTGGTGGATTTCAAGTCGCTGTAATCAAAGAGGAAGAGACCGCAGATGCCCCTATGGTCCTTTATGAGAATTATATGCTGGAGTGGCCATCCTGGTATCTGAATAAGCAAAACTTTATCCCGGGAATGGGATTCCGAATTAATTTGCAAGGGGTTCCAGAATTTAATATTGACTTAGGAAAGTCGAAGCAATGTGGCCTTGGCTATGTAGAAGGAGCATCTGAGTGGAAGAATCTGAGGAAGGGCAAGAATGGAAAGATTATGATGAAGCCATTTCTAAAGGCAGGAGAAGGCCTTTATAAGGGTCAAGCTGAGCTGGTGATGGTAGGAGGTGTCGAGTATCCTGGCTTTGAGATTTTTGCAGATTAAGTTGATTTTGACAAGTGCCAGGAGGAGCCAGTAGCCCCTGTAATGGTGGAAGAAATCACTGTTGAATCTGATATGCCACAAGGCTAGTCGCCTATAATGATGGAGAAAGCAGTAAGGGTGGCCGAAGAAGAAGATGAAAAGAAGGAATGTGTTGAAACTACAGAAGTGATCTTGGGTGCTTTGACTGCTGCATTAAGCAAAGCTTTTAGGGAATCCAAGGAGGGATTCGGCGAAAAACTAAGTGAGCTTAGACTCTATGGTCACTGAAATTGCCAAGATTATGGAAAAAGCTAAGATGCAAGTGACCGAAAAAGAAGCAGAGAAAGCTGCAGTCCTGGATGATGCTCTGAAAGGGGAGGTGGAAGCTGAAGAGGAACAAGGCCCTCCGCCTGTGGAGGATGAAAATGATTTTGTTGTGTCTATTTCTTCCATTTTCAATGTAACTGATGCACTTTATGATAAGTTCAATGCAATGAAATCCCAGTTTGCTTACTTGTGTGATGTTTATCCTGATAATTCTGTGCATGCATTTAAATCAACATCAAGCATATTTAGCATACATGACACCGCATTGCATGAAATCAATATAAGTACAGATAAAAACCCTAAAATGGTACTCATTTCACACGAGCTAAAATCCGAGGAAGAGAAAGAATTAATAAGAATACTCTAAAAATATGTTAAAGCTTTTGCCTGGTCGTATGAAGACATGCCGGGTGTGGACACAGAGATAGCAGTGCCCAAAATCCCAACAGACCCTAAGTTCAAACCGTTAAAGCAGAAGTTGAGAAGAATAAGGCCGGAATGGGCTACACTGGTGAAAGAAGAAGTGGCTAAACAGATAGACGCCAGGTTTATCGAAGTGGTGGAGTACACAGAATGGCTAGCCAACATTGTCCCCGCGCCTAAAAAGGATGGAAGGGTCAGAGTGTGCGTCGACTACAGGACTTGAATAAAACATGCCCAAAAGATAACTTTCCATTGCCCCATATTGACATCCTAGTTGATAGCACAGCAAAAGCAGCAATGTACTCCTTTATGGATGGCTTTTCAGGGTATAACTAGATCTTGATGGATGTGATCGACAGGGTGAAAACATCGTTCATCACAGAGTGGGGAACTTTCTGCTACAGAGTGATGCCCTTCGGATTAAAGAATGTCGATACCACTTATCAGAGGGCTGTCACAACTCTGTTGCATGATATGATCCATACAGAAGTTGAAGTGTATGTCAATGATATGCTTGTTAAATCAACAACCCGAGAGGAACATCCTGTTATCCTGGATAGATTTCTAACACGCATTGGAGAGTACAACTTGCAACTTAACCCCAAGAAATGCATATTCGGGGTCACATCAGAGAAGCTGTTAGGCCATGTAGTCAGCCAGAGGGGGGTAGAAATGGACCCAGAAAAAATCAAAGCCATCCAAGATATGCCAGCCCCAAAGACAGAAAAGGAAGTCAAATCATTCCTTGGTTCCTTACAGTATGTCAGCCGTTTCATAGCACGGTTGACTTCCACTTGTGAGCTGATTTTCAAGCTATTGAGGAAAGATCAGTAGGTTGTGTGGGATGACAAGTGTCAGCTAGCATTCGAGAAGATCAAGACTTATCTGGTAAAGCCACCAATATTAAGTCCTCCAGTTCCAAGGAAACCTCTGATTTTGTACTTGGCAATTAAAGAATCCTCTATAGGGGCAATGCTGGCACAAAAGCAAGATGGCAGGAAAGAATACCCTATCTACTACCTTAGTAAGAAATTGCTGGAGTATGAAACCAAGTACACATTGGTGGAGAAGACATGTGTAGCGATGATCTGGCTAACCAAGAAGCTGCGCCACTATTTCCAGTCCTATAAGATACGAGCCGTAGCTAAGGTGGTTCCAATGAAGTATCTCTATGATGCACCTGTATTGGTTAGGAAGCTATCTAGGTGACTGTTACTCTTATATGAGTTCGACATCGAGTACATCACGAAGAAAACCATCAAGGGGCGAGCCGTGGCAGAGTTTCTGGTAAATCAACCTCTAGAATCAGATTATGCGGAGAATCTGGAATTCCCTGATGAACAACTATCCAACATGGAAGTGAAAGGATGGGTTATGTGCTATGATGGGGTAGTGAATAGAAAAGGCGCTGGAATCGGGGTACTTATAGCAACACCGGATGGTGAGATTATTCCTTTATCCAAGAGGCTGATCTTTCCTGTAACCAATAATGGGGCAGAATATGAAGCATGCTTATTTGGAATGGAAGCTTTGTTAACCTTAGGGGCAAATGATGTCTTAATTGTCAGTGATTCACTTCTAGTGATAAAGCAAGCTCAGGGTGAGTGGGAGCTGAAAGAAGAAGCCTTACGGCGTTACTTGGAGCTGCTACAGTTTAGAAAAGGTTTATTCAGCCAGTGTGAATTTAGACTTGTCCCTAGGGATGAGAATAAGATGGCCAATGCTTTAGCGACTCTGTCCTCCATGTGGGAAAATCCAGAGGAGACACATGGTCAACCACTGGTTATAGCCACTTCCAGACATCCTTGCTTCAAAGTGCACAAAGTAATGGAATTATCAGCTGAAGAAAAGCCATGGTTCTTTGACATCTACCAGTATGTTAAGGAAGGTAGGTATCCCGAAGAGGCCAGTGCTGCTGATAAGTTGACACTAAGAAAGCTGGCTAGTAAATTCAGAATCTTTAAGGACAAGTTATACAAAAAACAGCACATGGAGTCCTTTTGAGGTGCCTGATAGACCAAGAATCAGAAGAAGTGATGCAGCAGGTACATGCAGGGTCCTGTGGGCCACATATGAATGGACTTGCCATAGCCAGAGAGATCATGAGACAAGGCTACTTCTAAATGATGATGCAAGCAGATTGTATAAGAAAAGTGAAGAGATGTCATGAATTTCAAATGTATGCAGATATCAGTCATCTTCCACCACTTGAGCTACAGAATTTAGCATCTCCTTGGCCGTTTTTAGAGTAGGGAATAGATATGATTGGTGAAATTCATCCAGCTGCATCTAATGGACATAGATTCATGGTTGTGGCAGTGGATTACTTCTCCAAATGGGTCGAAGCAGAATCCTTCGCTAATGTGACAGCCAAGCAAATGGTCAAGTTCATCCAGAAAAACATCTTCACTCGGTATGGGATTCCTCACCACATAGTAACTGAGAATGGAGTACAGTTTCAAGGGGCAACAGCTGAGCTACTTACAGAGCATGGTATTGAATATCATAAGTCCTCTCCATACAGACCACAGTTATAAGCGCCAGAATTTTACTTAAAAAAAAGAGAAGTATAGTCATACGAAAAGAAAGGAGAGAAAAAGGGGGTGCGCAAACGGAAAGAAAAAAAATAAGAAAAAGGAGAAAAAGAGAGAAAAGAAAAAGAAGAAAATAAACAAAGAAGAGGAAGGGAAGAAGTGATCATCAGAAACCCTTGCATTTGGAGATTTTAGACCCAAATGCTCTCAAACCCTAAATCAAGGAGAAAAGTCTGGATTTTAGTTGATTGGAGCAACGCAACGGGTCAATCCTACGCTGGACGCATGTCAAACAGGTAGACACTCCTTTTCCCACCTCTTTTCCATGTTTTCTGGGTGATTGGTGTGGTTTTGTGCCATTTTTATCTGTTTTTCTGCATTTTTGTTTCTGGAGATCAAGAACAGTCGTGTGACTGTTTTTGAGTTGATGAACAGTCGTACGACTGTAGTTACAGTCGTACAAGTGTTCTTGATTTCCAGTGTTTTCTTTCTAGTTTTTCTTCAAATAAATTTCTGGTGAGATTCTGACTTTGGACTCGTTACAGTCGCACGACTGTAACGTATTTTCCAGCATCAGAATTTCCCTTTTTATTCCAAAAAATATCCAAAAATCCATAAAAATTAAGAAAATCCTGAAAATCATCAAAATGAATTTTTTTATTTATGACCATAGATTCAATTTTTAGTAAAATCGCATTTAGAACAATGCCACGACGGAGACCCAGTTCTCCCGAAAACCGTCCCACCTCACATGTAAAAAATACATGTAAACTCGAAAAATTGTTTTCAAAATGATTTTCTCACAAACCAAAAATACAGGGACGTTTCAAAATATTTTCCAGGTCTTATCGGGCCGGCTAGCCGAGCCGACCCGGTTATCCCCTAAATGCAAGCCCCCAATTCTTGATTTCCCATTCTGTCATGCTTGAGTCCAACTTGTGACGTGCCGTAAAATTGTGCTAATTTTTGTTTTGCAGCTTTTATTTTTATTTTTATTATTAATGTATTTAATCGAATTAATCATGTATATTAGGTGATTGTAATATTTTTAGATAAATCTTGTATTCTAGGCATTTGTAAAAGTGAGGCGAGAGTTTTTATTTTTTTATTCGATTGGGTTGTAAATATTCATTACGTTACTTTTATTTTTGTAATACCTGTATGCGCGCTGTATGTCTATTTATTTCAATAAAATTGAATTTTAGAATTTGAAATGCCATCTATGAACATTGACCAATATTTATTTTAATTAGAAATGAAATAAAGGACTTGTCCGGGCCCGAATCTCTGGATAGCCTAGCTGCCGTTTATCCGGTTCAGCTGCATTATAAATTTCCCGGTTGAGCTAAGCCGGGTGGCGACTCTATAATATTCATTGAGACTTAGGTCTCGGTTCTTTTAAGAATCAATTCCATTTATTTTTCAAAACCGATTTTCCATTTATAAAAACCACCACGTGGGGGAGGGGCCAGCTCGAGATCGTGGCGTCCCTTCCGAAAGGGAGTCTCGTGTTCCGTCGAAAACACGTCGTCCGCTCATAACAGGCTAATGGTGCAGTGGAAGCAGCTAACAAGGCAATAAAGAAGATCTTATCAAAGATGGTAACCACCAACAGGGATTGGGCCAATAAACTGCCAGATGCTCTTTGGGGTTACAGAACTAGTGTCAGAACGCCGACAGGAGAAACTTCTTATGCCTTGGTATATGGAATGGAAGTAGTATTGCCAGTGGAAATAGAACTTAAGTCACTTAGAGTCGGCCTGGAGGCTCAGCTGCTAGAGACTGAATGGGTTCAAGCCAGATATGAACAATTGGCAGCACTAGACGAAAGGCGACTGAGGGCACTAGATCATCTTTAGATGTACCAGCACAGAATGGCCAGAGCCTATAATCGGAATGTGAAGTATTCCAAACAGCAGTTGAAAACAGGTGACTTGGTTCTAAAGCAGATAAGGCCTTCAAATGTCAATGTTATTGGCAAGTTCAGACCCAACTGGGAAGGGCCCTCCGTGGTGAAAAAGGTGCTATCAAAAGGCGCTGTCAGCATCATGGACATGGACGGAAATGAGTTCACTAATCCTATCAACCAGGACAGGTTAAAGCTTTATCATGTATTAAAAAAAAATCTCTGCTAGGCTGAAAACTTGAAAAGAGCGGTCTAGGCAAAAGCTAAGACATGAGAGAAAATAATCAGTTGGAAAACCTGAAAAGGACGACTGTTGACGGATTCTGGCTCAGTGTGGAATATGTACCATTTAGGAACCAACTCGTTTCAAATGTACTCATTTTGACTTCATCAATAAAGTGAAGTGTTTGTTTAAATATATTTGCATGGTTATGACAAATGCATAAGCAAAGTTGTCTTGCATAAACATACATTTAAAGAAAGCACTTTGCATTCAACTGATTGAAATCATCGCATTATTTAACAAGTGAAAATGCACTAAATACATGCAATTTGAAATCTTTTGTCGACCTCTAAAACTCAGTTCATCTTCCCAAAAGAGCAATAAAATGGTCATGGAGACATCTCAATCGTCTTAAAAAAAGAAAAGAGCTCGTTGTGGTGAAAACCGAGAAGGCGCCTCAGGCAAAAGTTAGGGCATATGAAAAGCTCGTTGAGGCGAAAACCGAAAAGGCGCCTCAGGCAAAAATTAGAGCGGCTCGCTGGGCTTAAAACCCATATTGGCCAACCCAGGCAAAAATTAGAGCACTTACAAGCTCATAATTTCCCCCACGAAGCAGGAAAAGCATGATGTCCCCAACATTCCCCACAGAAGTCATCATATCGACTCCCCATTGAGTCATCATGCAATTCCCTAGCAGAATCTACATAAAGAACACCATAATTATTTCCCCAATCGAGTTGTCACAATTTTCCCAAGCGGAATCTCTGTGAAAAGCACTACGATTATCTCCCCAGCAGTATCATACATCCCCAACGGTCACCTCACTCCTTCGAAAATCACCAAGCAAAGCCCCGAAGAAAGCAAAATCAACCAGGGGCATAACATATCTCTCTCCAGCGGAAGGCGGAAATGTCAAATAATGGAAAATGCATACATGTACATATACATCGTCATGCACTCATCATTACATACATCAATCACTTATCCCCAGCTAGTCTTCATTCTTGATCGAAGGGGCAAAAATTTTTGTTTAAAAATCTCTCGATTAAGGAATGAAGACTTGCTATCTTAAGTGCAGGAATTCATCATCCCTAGCTTCAATTCCTCAGTAGATCCGCCTCGAGTAATGTGGACTCCGTATCGGCCCAGATCGGCTTCATCATCTATTTCCCCAGCAGATCCACCTCGAGTAATGTAACTTGGTATCGGCCCAGATCAGCTTCATCTATTCCCCCAGCAAAGCTCGCCTCGGGTAACCTAGACCCGGTATCGGCCAATTTCTTCATCAGCTTCGCCTCGAGTAATGTAAACTCGATATCGGCTAATTTCATCTCCAGCATCGCCTCGGGTAACCTGAACCCGGTATCGGCTTATTTCACTCATCTTTTGCCTCGGGAAACATAGACCCGGTATCGGCTAATTTCACCCTTCCTTTACCTCGGGTAACATAGACCCGGTATCGGCCAATCCGCAATCCACCCTTTATTTACCTAGGGTAACCTAGACCCGGTATCGGCCAATCCGCAATCCATCTCTCTTTGCCTCAGGTAACATAGACCCAGTATCGGCCAATCCGCAATCCACCCTTCATTTGCCTCGGGTAACCTAGATCCGGTATCGGCCAATCTATAATCCATCTCTCTTCGCCTCGGGTAACCTAGACCCGATATCGGCTAATCCGCAATCCACCCTTCATTTGCCTCGGGTAACCTAGACCCGATATCGGCCAATCCGCAATCCACCTTTCATTTGCCTCGGGTAACCTAGACCCGGTATCGGCCAATCTGCAATCCATCTCTCTTCGCCTCAGGTAACCTAGACCCGGTATCGGCCAATCCGCAATTCACCCTTCATTTGCCTCGGGTAACCCAGACCCGGTATCGGCCTATCCGCATCGACTTCGCCTCGGGTAACCTAGACCTGGTATCGGCCTGTTTCCTCCCCAGCATCGCCTTGGGTAACCTAGACCCGGTATCAGCTTATCTCATCAGAGGGTTCATTCTAGTGTTCGCGGCGCTTTGATTCGCTCTCTCAAATTCATCATCTCAGGTGTTGTAAACCAAGATCTAGGTGTCGAATTTGATCACGCGAGAGGCAGCTGTAAGCACCGAAATTTTCTATACTTAAAAAAATAAAAGAAAGAAGAGTCGTACGACTGTCCTTATAGTCGTACGACTGTAATATCGGAGCAGTTGCAGGAGCCCATACCTCTGCAGCAGAAAAATGGAGGAGAGAGGGAGGAGCATTAATTGCTCCGGGATGGACAGGAAGCAAACAGAGAAATCATAGTAGAAAAGGAGAAAGAGAGGAGGAAAAAGCCAACTTGAATTCTGGTGAAAGAATTAGAGAGAGAAAGGAGAAAAGAGAGAAGGAAAAGAAAGAAAACTCAAAAACCCACAAATCCTTCTTTTCCTCTTCTATTTTCTTTAGTTCTCAGAATTAGGATTAAAATTTGTTAGAAATCCTTAGGTAAACAATTAATTTCACAAACAAATTAAAATCTCGGACTTAAATCATTAGAATTCCAAGCATTTCGGATCTTTGGATATAAAGCTTCCCCTCTCAATTTCAAAGGAAAAGTGCGAATTCGTGTGAATTGGAGCGAAGCCAGGGGTCAAATCGACTTGGATAAACTTCTGAAAAGGTAGACACTCCTTTTCCTTTCACTTTTTCTTGCTTTCTGGGTGATTGAAGTGAATTTTTATGCATTTTTGTTGTGTTTTTGCTTTTCTGTTTTTGGGAATTAAGAACAGTCACACGACTGTTCTTGGATTTGATGAACAGTCGTACGAGTGTTCTTAATTTCCAGGTTGTTTTTCTTCAACTTTGATTCAAAATAAAATTTTGGCGAAATCCTGATTCTTGGCTGCCTACAGTCGCACGACTGTAACCCTCGTTCCAGAATCAGAATTTTACCTTTAAGCCACAAAAATTTATAAAAATCCATAAAAAATTTTAGAAAACCCCGAAAATCTTCGAAATGAATTTTGTTGTGTGTATTCACAACCATAAATTTAATTTTCAGTAAAATTGCATTTAGAACAATGCCACGACGAAGACCCGGTTCTCCCGAAAACCGACCCACCTTAACTATAAAAATGCATGTAAACCGGTAAAATTGTTTTCAAAAATGAATTTATCACAAAACCAAAATACAATGACATTTCAAAATGTTTTCCAGGTCTAACCGGGCCGAGTAGCCGAGCCAACCCGGTTATCCCCTAAATGCATGCCCCCAATTCTTGATTTTCCAATTCTGTCTATTTGAGTCCTAATTGTGGCGTACCGTATTAATTATGCTAACCTTTGTTTTGCAGCTTTTATTTATATTTATATTTATTTTATTTATATTTTAATAGAATTAATCGTGTATTTAGGTGGTTGTAATTATTTTTAGATTTTCGTGTATTTTAGGCGATTGTATAAATGAGGCGAGGGTTTTTATTTTTTTATTCGATTTGGTTGTAGCCAATTAATATTTATTACTTTTCTTTATTTTTTGTATTACATATTTGTATGCTTGCTGTATGCGTTTTATATTCAATAAAATTGACTTTAGAATTTTAAAATACCATCTCGAAAACATTGGCAATATTTAATTTAATTAGACACGAAACAAGGGACTTGTCCGGACCCGAATCTCTGGATAGTGTAGCGACCGTTTGTCCAGTTCAGTTACCTTAAGAATTTCCCGGTTGAGCTGAGCCGGGTGGCGACTCTTTGGTCTCGGTTCTTTTATGCATTAATTCCATTTATTTTTCAAAACCGATTTTCCATTATTAAAAAACCCCACTCGAGTAAGGGGCGCACCCGAGATCTATTTGCCCTTCCGAAAGGGAGTCTCGCGTTCCGTCGAAAATGCATCGTCCGCTCACACTACTGCCAACATAAAGACAGACCCATAGGATCGTGCATATAGATCAACTGAGCCGGAACTTATAGAAATTGTACATGTAATGTACATTGGAAGGAATGCGTTAATTAATTAGTTGACATTCGATGTCAAGGTAATTAATTAACATTGGGTTGAATTTAATTTAATTAATAAGTTTACATAATGTAATTAATTAATTTATCAATTAATTGAATTACATAAAGTAAACAATTAATTAAATAATTTTCCTAAGTAGGAAAATTAAATACATGTATTGTATTTACTTAAGTGTGATTTAATTTTATTTAGGGGTAATTAAATTTAGCCAAAATGGAATTAAATGACATAGTATATACCTTTTAATTAAAGTTTATTTATGTAATTATAATTCTAGTGGGTTTGGTTTAATTAACCTAATTAAAACCCAATTATACAAGGTGTCTATATAAGGGCACGCTTAAGGAATAAAACCCTAATTCAACCCTAATTAATTGCTGGAAATTTCAGCCACCAAGAGCAGCCCCAAAACAGCCGAAAATCCCAGTATTAAACCTCCATTCCTTCGCGTCTTCGGCTAGCACCGGTTCCAGCTCAATAGTTGGTCATGTACCGGACTTTGGAGATCGCAGATTCAAGAAACGATTCTGCAGCAGTCTCTAAAAGAGATGAATCCAGTGAGTTAATATCTCTTGATTCAATTTGGTTTTATTCTAATCAATGGTAATTGGACACGATATGTGGATTCTAGGAAATTTTAAACGGTGTATTTTCCGTTGCGCCACGTTATTTTTCCAATGACGAATCCCAACAGATTCTTTTATGAAATAATCTAATCTTTCTAAAAATGAATTTCCATTTAAAAACCCCACGTGAGGGAGGGCTACCTGAAGTCAAGGTGCCCCTTCCAAAAGGGAGTCCGCATTCCATCGAAAACGTCGTCCGCTCACAGTGGCGACTCTGCTGGGGATTTTCTTACAAAAGTTTTCTTAAAAACTTAAAAGAAATTGACAAGCCCTGAAAAGTGTCTAATCAAAATAAGGTGGATGATTCTTGTATGGTATTTTAGTTTGCATTCTTTAGTTAGACATTCTTGCATTAGGTTAAGTATCCAAATTTTAGCGTGGTGAATTGTTGAAGTGTCTCCTTTGTTCCTCAAGGTTTTAGGGGCACGGATACGAAACACCACCCATAGCCTTGTACGAACCCCTTCGTTCGGACCCTTGAGTGGGGAGAAGTGAGGAGTATATTTTGCTATGGGAACCTTGATTTTAACCCGACTTGGATCGAAATCATATAGGCAACCTTAGTTGGATTCCCCTAGGATACCAAAATAAATCGTGTGAATAAAATAAATCGCGCCTTCATCATCCCCGGTTGATGATCGAAGAGAACCCCACCTAGGACTCGATTAGAATTTTCGAGACTGACCACTTTTGGAGGAATAAGGTTGGAAGAATACGCTTCGTGTGCTATATGTTATCCGCCTCTCGACATCCCATGACATACAATAATCAACATTTTCCATTCACACGCATACCATACACAAAGCATTTGTGTGATAATTAACCCACATTTTTATGCAGCCATTTGCATTTTTTTTCGTGTGAAAACATTAAATTATCCACGTGTCATTCATACTAACCATTATTTTTTTGCAGCCATAACATTACATTTGTGTGTTAGCATTTTCATAATACATACATAGCATCATTATACGTGTCATGCATTTTAACCATATTTTTGTGCAGCCATTTGCATTTTGTGTGACATAAATATCCATATCACCTTATATCATTTAAGTTAAGGACATTCCAGATGCCCATCATAATCATTTCATAACATATCGGGTATCCCAAAATACCCGTGTTCTGCCAATGCACCAGATTGCATTCGGCCATTCCACCAAATCATATCATTCAATAGAGACCACAATGGTCCTAGGTATATTTCCGTGTGACAATTTACACGAGGCATTTCATGACACCAGACTCACTTATCATAAACATCATGTAACACCTTAGTCCATATCAGATTACTTCATGACATTATTACATCATCCAAGGTGCTCCCCGAGTGCCGGATTAGTCCGCATGTAGGGGTATTTCATAACATTCCACATCATGAAAGGTGTTCTCCGAACGCCGAACCTCTGTCCGTGTCTCTTGTTACACGTGACTTTCTTACAACATTATTTCATTTCATATGCTCAAAAGCATCAGAACTCTGTCCATGGGGCAGCCCCATGTGACCATTTCATGTCATCTCATAGACCTATAAAGCATCGAAGCCCTGTCCATGTGTCGGCACACATGTGACCATTTCACAAAATTCATTAGGTGCCCCAAAGGTGCCGAACCTTTGTCCGTGTGGTGGTCCACGCTTGACCTTTTGTATAGCACTGGGTGTTCTTAGAATGTGCAGAAAAAAAATAAATGGAAATCATTTTCATCATTATTTCACGCACGACATCACTCCATTCGTTCATCATAAGTATTTTCAATGTCTCACTCTTTATGACATCATTCCATACATTGAGCCTAAACGTTTCCCGACTGATGTCAAGCAGAATAAACTGGAGCGACCTTGGACAAAATCTCAGGCTTCATGGGCAGTTAGGGAATGAAGAGTGGTTGAAATAGAAAGTGACTCTGATTCTGGGGAAGAAGTAGAGATGGCCAATCCAACATCGAGTCTTGCTGATGCTTTGAAGGATTTCCTGAGATCACAGGATTTCCATGATATGCTCAAAGAGGAGATGCGGGTTGTAGTAAGAGAAGCCGGGGAGACCAGTGGTAGTGGAACAGGAAGGGAGAAGGAGGCTGAATCGTCGCAGCAAAGTGGCAATGCCTTGGCTAGTTTGGAAAAGCTGCAAGAAATCGAGGCAGCTATGGAAAGAAAGATGAAAGCGAAAAGCTCGGAATTGGACGAGGTTGTGGCCCAGTTGAAGAAAGGGGCCAGTGTCAGTTCTGAATCTAAGAAAGGAGTTAATGTTGATGCCATGATCTGTAAAGGCATCTAAACTTTTCCTATTGGCTTCCAAGTGCCAAAGGTGCCTTCTTACAAAGGAATGGGTTCACCAGAGGCCCATGTGAATCTTTATACCCGGGTCATGCTGACGGCGGGTGCCACTAAGTAACAATTGATTAATCTTTTCCCGACTACACTTGAGGGAGGAGCACTGGGCTGGTATAATTCCTTATCAGAGGAAAAGCAGTCAGATTGGGAGGCTTTGTCAGCAGCCTTTATCAAATATTACAGCTTCAACACCAAGATTCAGGTGAAGCTGTGTGATCTTGAATGAATCAAGTAGAAACCCAACGAGCCTTTTGACGAATATTACCAGCGATGGATGAACAAGATGATCCTTCTGAAAAACCGCCCTGATGAAGATAAACTGATATAGAAACTGATCGACGGCAATAGGGACATCTTCAAGAACAATATGAAATTTTATCCATTCAGTGAACTTAGTGAAGTATACAACCTGGCTATGAAGATCGAGTGAGACGAGGAAGAGAAGGCATCAAGCCATAAGGATGGTAGGAGTTCAGGTTACAGTTTTGGGTATAGATCGACAGCTGCAGTCGGATCTGGTGGTGGTTCTAGCTCAAGTTCTAGAGGAAAAGGGGGATAGACCTCGGAAGTAAAGCAGGTAGAGGTTGCTACAGTAACCCAACAGCAAGGCAATCAGAATTGGAATCCATGAGGACAAGGCATATCGCCTTGGACTCTTCCTTTGGTGAAAATATTTGCTAAGTGCAGAAACGGTGGGTTGCTACAGTCCTTAAGGCCATTTGAAAAACTTATCGAGCCAGATAAAGATAGTTTCTGCACATACCATGTTGTTACTGGCCACACAACTAATAATTGTTACAAGCTGAGGGATGCCATTCAAAAGTTGATTGATGAAGGGAAGTTGTAGGAGCCTGCTAAGCCCAGCACGAAGACTAACTCGTTACCAACATTTGAGAAGAGGGTCAACATGGTGCATTCAGGTTTACCAGCTAATTTTATTTTTGCTCAAGTCCTTCAGGCGAATCCTACTACTCAGGCTGTAGTAATAGGGAAAGCAGAGGCAAAGTCAGAATGTGAGGAGTAGATGAAACAGAAAGAAATCAAGCTGATAAGCTTGAATGACCTTGACTCGGAAGATGAATATGAAGAGTTTGGTGGGGAGGAGACAGTTAAGCCACCGGCTATTGAAAAATTGAAAATTCAATAAGTCCAGAATATGACCCGAAGTGGCAGGGTATATCAACCAGCAGACCAAGCAAAAGATAAAGCCCCTAAGACTAGGTCCGGTAGCACATCTGCACAGGAGGGAGTTGAGAAAGAAGACCTAGTTATTTCTCAGTTGAAGAAAACCCTTGCACAAGCCAGTATGTGGCATCTGCTTTTGACTTCTAAAGAGCATAGGGCGGCCTTAGTGAAGAAATTGTCGGAGATCGAGGATTCTCCTATTGCATCTCTAGAGGCCATGTGTTGTTTGTTGGATAAGGTCCATTCTGGGACTCCTGATATTATTTTCTCTGAGAAAGATCTGCTTGGCGAGGGAAAGGCTCACAACAAGGCCCTTTACATCAGAGCCCATGTGATGGACAAGGTGATGCCATTCGTAATGGTAGACGATGGATGGACTCTGAATATATGTCCACTGAAAATGCTATCGTGTTTAGGCCTGAATGAAGATGTTCTGAAAAAGTCCTTGACAGTGATCCGAGCGTATGACAAGTCCAAGAGAACTTTAATAGGGACTTTGGAAACTGAAATGGAGGTCAGGCCAGTCAAGTCAATGGTTGTGTTCACCATGATCGACATCCCGGTCACTTTCTTCCTGCTGTTAGGAAGACCATGGTTCCACCCTTTAGGAGGTGTCCCTTCTACCTTGCATCAGAAGATAAAGTTCGCTATAAATGGCGAGATTATGACTATTGAAGCTGATGCCCAGTCTATGATTGCTGCTGTGAATGAAGGGGTTGTACCTTTTGATGGATTCCAAATCGCCATGATCGGGGAAGAGGAAGTCACAGATGCCCCTATGGTCATTTATGAAAATTATATGCTGGAATGGCTGTCCCAGTGCTTGCATAAACAAAATTTTGTCCCAGGCATGGGACTTGGTGTCAATCTACAAGAGGTGCCTGAGTTTAACATTGACTCGGGAAAGCCAAAGCAGTTTGGCCTTGGGTATACGGAGGAGACATCTGACTAGAAGAACCCGAGAAGGGGCAAGAATGGCAAACTTATGATGAAACCATTCCTAAAGGCGGGAGAAGGGCTATACAAGGGCCAAGCTGAACCAGTAATCGGAAATGTTGAATACCTCGGCTTTGAAATATTTACTGATGTTTTAGACTTCGGAAAAAGCCGGGAAGAACTAGTAGCCCCTGTGTTGGTAGAAGAGGCAGCTGCTAAGTCTGTTATTCTGCAAAGTGAGCCGCCTGAAGTGATGGCAAAAGCAGTGGAGGTAGCCGATGAGAAAAATGAAGAGAAAGCCTGTGATGGAGCTATAGAAGTAATATCAGGTGCATTGACTGCTGCCTTAAACAAGGCATTTAGGAAGTCCAAGGAAGGGTTCGGTGAGGAGCTGATGGCCAAGGTAAACTTGGATCCTGTGGTTACTGAGATAGCCAAGATCATGGAAAAGGCTAAGGCACAGATGGCTGAAAGTGAAGACATCACCGTTGCTGCTGCGAAAGAGGCCAAGCTGGCTGCAAACCTGAATGATGCTCTGAAGATGGAAGTGGAAGCGGAAGAAGTACAAGGCCCTTCGCCTGTGGAGGATGAAAATGATTTTGTTGTATCTGTTTCTTCCATTTTCAACATGAATGATGTACTTTATGACAAGTTTAATGCAATGAAATCTCAGTTTACTTACTTATGTGATCTTTATCCTGATAATTCTGTGTATGCATTTGAATCACCATTAAGCATATTTAGCATACATGACACTGCATTGCATGAAATCAACATAAGTACAGATGAAAATCCCAAAATGGTATTCCTTTCACATGAGCTAAAACCCGAGGAAGAAAGAGAATTAATAAGAATATTGCAAAAACATGTTAAAGCTTTTGCTTGGTCGTATGAGGACATACCGGGTGTAGACACAGAGATAGCAGTGCACAAGATCCCAATGGACCCTAAGTTTATGCCAGTAAAGTAGAAGCTGAGAAGGTTGAGACTGGAATGGGCTACATTGGTAAAAGAAAGAAGTGGCTAAGTAGATAGATGCTAAATTCCTTGAAGTAGTGGAGTATACAGAATGGTTAGCCAATATCGTCCCAGTGCCTAAGAAAGACAGAAGGGTCAGAGTGTGTGTCGATTACAGGGACCTGAATAAGGCATGCCCAAAAGATAACTTCCCATTGCCTCATATTGACGTCCTGGTTGACAGTGCAGCAAAAGCAATAATGTATTCCTTTATGGATGGTTTTTCAGGATACAACCTGATCCTGATGGATGTAATCGATAAAGTGAAGACGTTATTCATCATAGAATAGGGTACTTTCTGCTACAAAGTAATGCCCTTCAGATTGAAGAATACTGGAGCCACTTATCAAAGGGCTGTTACAATACTGTTGCATGATATGATCCACAAAGAAGTCGAGGTGTATGTCGATGATATACTGGTCAAATCAGTGACCTGGGAAGAACATCTTGTTATCCTGGATAGATTTCTCACTCACATTGGAGAGTATGACTTGCGACTTAATCCCAAGAAGTGCATATTCAGAGTCACATCGGGGAAACTGTTGGGTCATATGGTCAGCTAGAGAGGAATAGAAATGGACCCAGATAAAATCAAGACCATTCGAGATATGCCAGCTCCAAAGATAGAAAAGGAGGTCCGATCATTTTTGGGCTCCTTACAATACGTTAGTCGTTTCATAACACGATTGACCTCTACTTGTGAGCCAATCTTCAAGCTGTTAAAGAAAGATCAGCCGATTGTGTGGGACAATAGATGCCAGTTGGCATTCGAGAAAATCAAGGCTTATCTGGTAAACCCACTAGTTCTGAGTCCACCAATTTTCGAGAAGCCTTTAATCTTATATTTGGCCATTGTAGATTCCTCTGTAGGTCCAATGTTGGCACAGGAACTAGATGACAAAAAGGAGTTCCTTATCTATTACCTCAACAAGAAGCTGCTGGAGTACGAAACCAAGTACACACTGGTGGAGAAGACATGTGTGGCAATGATCTGGCTGACTAAGAAGCTGCGCCATTACTTCCAGTCATAAAAAGTGCAAGCCGTGGCCAAGGTGGACCCGATGAAGTATCCGTATAAAGCATTAGTATTGGTTGGGAAATTATCTAGGTGGCTGTTACTCTTATCGGAGTTTGACATTGAGTACATCACTAAGAAGACCATCAAAGGGTGAGCCGTAGCAAAATTTTTAGCAAATCAGCCGCTGGAATCAGATTATACAGAAAATCTGGACTTCTCGGATGAACAGTTGGCTGTGGTGGAAATAAAGAGATGGGTTATGTGCTTTGATGGTGCTATGAATAGAAAAGGCGCTGGAATTGGGGTAATCATAGCGACGCCAGATGGTGAAGTCATTCCTCTATCGAAGAGATTAGATTTTCCCATAACCAACAATGGAGCAGAGTATGAAGCATGCTTATTTGGGATGGAAGCCCTGTTGACTCTAGGGGCAAATGACGTCTTGATCGTCGGAGATTCACTTTTAGTGATAAGGCAAGCTCAAGGCGAATGGGAGCTGAAAGAAGAAGCATTATGACCCTACTTGCTACAATACAGAAAAGAATTATTTGGCCAATATGAATTCAGACATGTTCCCAGGGATGAGAACAAGATGGCTGATGCCTTAGCAACTCTGTCATCTATGTGGGAGAACCCAGAACAAACTCAAGTATAACCACTGGTTATAACAACTTCCAAACAATGCTTTGAAGTGCACAAAGTAATGGAGTTGACAACTGAAGAAAAGCCATGGTTCTTTGACATTTACTAGTATGTGAAGGAAGGAAAATACCCAGAGGGAGCCAGTGCTGCTGATAAGGTGTCATTAAGAAAGCTAGCCAGTCAGTTCAGAATCTTTGAAGATAAGCTATACAAAAGAACAGCAAATGGAGTTCTCCTAAGATGCCTGACAGAACAAGAGGCCGAAACGGTGATGTAGCAGGTACATGCAGGATCCTGCGGGCCACACATGGAAGGACTCTCTATGGCCAAGAAGATAATGAGACGGGGATACTTCTGGATGACTATGTAGGCTGATTGTATAAGGAAAGTGAAGAGATGTCACGAGTGTCAGATCTATGCAGACATTAGTCATTTGCTGCCACTTGAGCTACAGAACCTAGCATCTCCTTTGCTGTTCTCGGCGTGGGGGATTGACATGATCCGAGAAATTCATCCCATAGCTTCTAATGGGCACAAATTCATAGTTGTGGCAGTTGATTACTTCTTAAAATGGGTGGAGGTAGAATCCTTCGCTAGTGTGACAGCCAAGCAGATAGTCAAGTTCATCCAGAAGAACATCTTTGCTAGCTATGGGATTCCCCATCACATAGTGACTGACAATGGAGTGTAATTTCAAGGGGCAACAGCTGAGCTGCTTGCAGAACATGGCATTGAACACCACAAGTCTTCCCCATACAGACCCCAAGCTAATGGTGCAGTGGAAGCAGCTAATAAGGCGATAAAGAAGATATTATCAAAAATGGTAACCACTTATAGAGATTGGGCTGACAAATTGCCATATGCTCTTTAGGGTTGCACAAGTAGTGTCAGAACACCGATAGGGGAAACTCCATTCGCCTTGGTATATGGTATGGAAGTAGTACTACCAGTGGAAATAGAGCTCAAGTCACTCAAAGTCACCTTGGAAGCTCAGTTACCAGAAACTGAATGGGTTCAAGCCAGGTACGAGCAGTTAGCGGCGCTAGATGAGAAGCGGCTAAAAGCACCCGATCACCTACAGATGGACCAACGCAGAATGGCCAGAGCCTATAATCGGAACGTAAAGTACCCTAGGCGGCAGCTAAAAGCAGGGGACTTGGTTTTGAAACAATTAAGACCTTCAAATGTCGATGTTTTGGGAAAGTTTAGACCCAACTAGGAAGGGCCCTATGTTGTGAAGAAAGTGCTATCAAAAGGCGGTATCAGCATCATAGACATGGATGGAAATGAGTTCACCAACCCTGTCAAACAAGACCGCTTAAAGCTTTATCATGTTAAAAAAAAAGTCTGCTCGGCTGAAAACTCGAAAGAGCGGCCTAGGCAAAAATTAAGACATGAGAGAAAATGATCAGTCAAAAAATCTAGAAGGGACGACTGGTGACAGGTTCTGGCTCTGTGTAGAATGTATACCATCTAGGGAATTAATCTTTTCAAATGTACTCATTTTGATTTCATCAATAAAGTGAAATGTTTGTTTAAATATATTTGCATGGTTATGACGAAATGCATAAACAAAGTTATCTTGTTTAAACATCCACTTAAGGAAAGCGCTTTGCATTTAGCTGGTCAAACATATCACGTTATTTAACAATGAAAATGTGCTAAATACATACAATCTGAAATCTTTTATCATCCTCTAAATCCAATTTAGCTTTCCGAAGAGCGACAACGATTGTCCAAGAACTTGCTGTTTCAATCGATCGGACTTAAAAAAAAAAAAGAGCTCGCTGGGGTGAAAGTCGAAAAGGCACCTCAGGCAAAAAATAGAGTAGCTTACTGCGCTGAAAACCCGCATTGGGCAACCCGGGGAAAATTTAGAGCACTTCCAGATTCACCAATTACAGGGGTGAAAAGCCAAGTCTTTCCATCATCCCCCCAGCAGGATTCTCTACATCATCTCCCCAGTGGAACATTTATAAAGGATACTATGATCCTTTTCCCCAGCATCATCACGCATTCCTAGTAATTATCTCATTTCCTCAGCAGTCCTCACATATATCTTCAACAAGGGGAAGCCTTATGCAAAGAACGAATTCCACCAGCCAGGAGCAAAACATACCTTCCCCAGCAGAAAGGAGAAATATCAATCTTACATAAACAATAAGAAATGCATCGCGTAATCTCCATGTGTATATATATCATTATGCATGCATACATAGCATACACAAACCATTCATCCCCAGCTAATCTTCATTCTTGATCGAAAGGGAAAAAATTTTTGTTCAAAATCTCTCGATCAAGGAATGAAGACTTGCCATTTCAAATGCAGGAACTCATCATCCATAGTTTCACATCCCCAGCAGATCCACCTCGGGTAATGTAAACCCGATATCGGCCCAAATCGGCTCCATCTTCAAATCCCCAGCAAACCTTGCCTCGGGTAACCTAAACCCGGTATCGGCTTATCCGCATTCCATATTCCTTGCCTCGAGTAACCTAAACCCGGTATCAGCTTATCCGCCTTCCACCTTCTTTGCCTCGGGTAACCTAAACCCGGTATCGGCCTATCCGCATTCCACATTCCTTGCCTCGGGTAACCTAAACCCTGTATCAGCTTATCTGCCTTCCACCTTCTTTGCCTCAAGTAGCCTAAACCAGGTATCGACCTTTTCGCATTCCACATTCCTTGCCTCGGGTAACCTAAACCCGGTATCGGCTTATCTGCCTTCCACCTTCTTTACCTCGGGTAACCTAAACCTGGTATTGGCCTATTCGCCTTCCACCTTCCTTGCCTCGGGTATCCTAAATCCGATATCGGCTTATTTCATCTCCAACATCGCCTCGGGTAACATAGACCCGATATCAGCTTATTCCATCCAATCAATTCAACGCATCATCACGGCAGTGAGACTTCAGCAACTCAGTTGCACGTTTTCTTTCCTGTGTCTGCGGCGCTTTGATCCGCGCTCTCAAATTCATCACCTCAGGTATTGTAGACCTGAAAGTCTGGTGTCGAATTTGATCACGCGAGGGGCAGCGGTAAGCACTGAAATTTTTCGGACAAAAAAAATCGCACGTGTCACACGACTGTAAATACAGTCGTGTGACTGTTGTTACAGTCGTACGACTGTAATCTCGGAGAAGGTGCAGCAGCCCATACCTATGACATAAGAAATTTTGGATTGAGGGAGAACAATTCATGCTCCGGTCGTGGCAGCAAGAAAGGGGAGAATAAGAGAGGAAAGAAGGAAGAAATCAAGGACTTTTGGTTCTGGAATTGAGAGAGAGTTTAGAGAGAGAATTTGATAGAGAAAAGAGAGAAAAAGGGAAGGAAAAAACCAACATAAAAACACAAGCTTTTTCCTCTTCTTTTTCTTTTAATCCTTAGGTGTTAAAGTTAAAATTTGTTAGAAATCACAGGTTAATAACTTGACACTTAAAACTCAATCAAATTCAGACTAAAAACTCTCAGAAACCTTGACATTTTGGAGATTTTTGGACTCAACTCTTTAAACCTCAACTCAAGGAAAAAGAAGCAATTTGGAAGGGATTGGGGCGTTTCCAGCGGTCATTCTTACGATGGATCAGCGCCAAAGAGGTAAACATACTTCAAACCTTCAATTTCATTGCTTTTCTAGGTGATTTTGTGTGATTTTGTGCATATAAGTTCAATTTTCTCGCTTGCTGTTTCTGGAAATCAAGAACAGTTGTATGACTGTTTTTGAATTGAAGAACAGTCGTACGAGTGTTCTTGATTTCCCGTAACTTTTGCTTTTATTTTGAATAATTTTGGTGAAATCCTGCATCTGGGCAATTTACAATCGCACGACTGTAATCTCCGTCCAGGGGTAGAATTTCCATTTTAATCCAGAAAATTTCTAAAAATCATAAAAAATAAAAAAAATCAGAAAATCATCAAAATGAATTTTGTTGTGTGCATTCACGACCTTAGATTCAATTTTCAATGTTATTGCATTTAGAACAATACAACGACGGAGACCCGATTCTCCTGAAAACCGACCCACCTCATATGTTAAATTAAATTAAACTGAAAAAATATGATTTTCTCATAAAACCAAAATACAGGGATGTTTCAAAATGTTTTCCAAATTTAATCGGGCCGGCTAGCTTAGACAACCCGTTTATCCCCCAAATGCATGCCCCCCGAATTCTAATTTCCCAATTCTATCCTACTTGAGTCCTTTTTGTGGTGTGCCGTAAATTGTGCTAACCCTCTGTTTTGCAACCTTTAATTTCCTTTATTTTTTTTTTGATGTATTTAATAGATTAATTCGTGTATTTTAGGCAGTTGTTTTTTTCTAGATAAACCGTGTATTTTAAGTGGTTGTAAAGTGAGGACGAGAGTTTTTATTTTCATTCGATTGGGTTGTAATAATTTAATTAATTATTCACTGCTTTATTTTTATTTTTGTCTGTATGTGCGCTGTATGTTTTATTCAATAAAATGGACTTTAGAATTTTGAAACACCATCTTAGAACATTGGCCATAGTTTTTTTGATTAGACACGAAATAGGGGACTTGTCCGGGCCTAGATCTCTAGATAGTGTGGCGGTCGTTCGTCCGGTTCAGCTACACTGAAATTTCCCGGTTGAGCTGAGCCGAGTGGCGACTCCTACACTATTCATCGAGACTTAGGTCTCGATCCTTTTATGAAATAATCTAATCTTTCTAAAAATGAATTTCCATTCTAAAAACCCCACGCGAGGGAAGGCTGCCCGAAATCGAGGCGCCCCTTCCGAAAAGGAGTCCGCGTTCCGTCGAAAACGTCGTACGCTCACAGCATCAGTCTGATGAGGTTCACAGGGAATATGTTGTTTCAATCCAAACTAGCGAAGAACTCTATCAGGCTAGTGCCATTCTACAATATGCTTGCATATATTTGGCACAACAACTCTCCATATTTGTTTTCCTTGAAAGCAATATTCTGGCAATGCTGCTTGGATCTCAGGAGTATATAAATCCCAAATGAACTGAGACAAATATTTCAAACACCATAATACTAATAATCAAATATATTTTATACTTGTTTATATTAAAATTCAAATAAAATTGCTACAAGTTTATATTTAAAATCAAATAAAATGCAATTAACATCAAAATCTTAATTATTTATAAATATGTGTCAAAATAATATGTCATGTGACTTGCAGGAGTATATGGATCCCAAATGAACTGAGATAGATATTTCAATCACCATAATACTAATAATCAAATATATTTTATACTTCTTTATATTAAAATTCAAATAAAATTGCTACTATTTTATATTGAAAATCAAATAAAGTGCAATTAATATCAGAATATTATTTATAATATGTGTCAAAATAATATGCTATGTGACTTACAACATCTTTATTAGCAAGATCAAGCGCATAATGTATATGCGAGAGACTATGCGTTACTATTTCAGTGGTTATCCTCGGGGTACTCCACCTATCATATATTACTTAATTATATACTATCATGAATGATATAACTTTAATATATAATAAAATTACAGTTTGTGGAATATACCGATGACCAAGTGGTATGCCAGGTAAAAAGTCTCCATGCATCAACCCAGGTGATAAAAATTTTAATCGATCCCATGCCAATTCTGCAATAAAAATAATGCACCACCAATTTGTGCCGTCCCTGGGTTTGTGGCATTACATAACTCCCTATACAAAAATGCTAAACAACCTGCTCCATAATTATATGTACTAATTGCATTAATATTCTCTAAAAGTGGTAGATACTCCAGGTTCAAACTACCTGTGCTTTTTGTGCAAAACAACATATTAATTAATTGCAATATATATGCACGTGTATAGTGTGCCATTATCATTTCATCAGCATCAGCATGTATCTGAGTAAAATCAAAATTATCCACTGGCCAAGTACACTTCAAGTACATATTTTTAATGCAAGATCGGGGAGGAAGAATACCTAATAAACTTTCACACTCAACATCCCAATTTCTAGGAAGAGGGCAAATCAATGCATTACCATCAAATTGGTAATCCTGTTTGTATAGCCACATACTGTAATGTAATTGTGGCCTCACCCTCAGGAAGATGGAATGTATGTGTCTCTAGTCTCCATCTCTCCACTAATACTGTGATAAGATGATGATCAAGCTGAAAAAAACTTAGTCGAGACAAAACATAAAATCCTATTTGTCTTAATATATGAATAAGCCTCTCATCAGTAACATCAAGACGAATGATGCCCGCTTCTCTTCTACAGTTCAGTACATTATTGTCATCCCAATATACCAATTTATGAAAAAAAAAAGATCAATGTGTGTAATTTCATATTTATCAAGCTAATAAGAAATCATTATGATTGAAGTATTATATTAAATTATGAGTTATATATTTCTACTGGCATATAGAATGCAAATTGGCCAATGCATGCAGTGCAGATTCACTTCACCTTGGCTATATAGCTACTTTATTGTCGTTGTCTTCAACAAATATCGTATTTAGTTTTTGAAAAAGAATTATATCAATAACTTACTTATTCAGACACCCATTAAACAATTTTGTTTCCAATTAAGATTTTATGTGTATACAGATAACCAAATTCAAGATCTAACTTAACCAATTAGAGGTCTTTACGACTCAAGTTATCATTAATTGATACTTTATACATTTAACGACTTATTATGTAACGAGAAAAAAAAGTACTACATATTTATTGGCAATGACTAATTATAATAATAGTTTTCTTATAAAAATGAAATTACATGGAATTTATCATAACAAATAAATATTTTTATAATAATACAAATTGTAGAGTATTTATGGTCAATTTGTATTATTATACCTTATTTTTAGGAAGAATATGCAATTTTTATATGTTGCTAAGTGTGAAGGTGTATCATTTTATAACAATTAACACTATAGTTATTAAAGCTAACAAAAAGAATAATAACACTACCGTATGACAAACTCAAATAGTACCTAGTCATACAAAACAGCTTCTGACCTATGTGATCGTTGTAGACGTAATACAGATGGATCAATCAGTACGGGATCTATGTATGCACGCTGAGGTATACGATCTGACATAGCTACATTAATGAATTATATCAATATTTCATAGGTATGAACTTATTACAGTAACAAATTTTTACGCGTTTAAATTAGTTTAAATATGTCACAAAACTAGTCTAGCAAAATATGTTAATACATAAAATAGTACAAAAATCAAATGACAATAATCAATGTTCAAAGCTAATGCCCACAGACTGCAGGCGGGCTCTATCAAGCCCCTGCAGCCCCCAATTAAGACGGAGATAACAGTCAAACTGTCATCGTAGCCCTATAGTTTGAACTTGTACATCCCATGTCGTTGATATCGGTGTCCAACACAGAGGCATGGAAGTATCACCCTCTATTGTGTCTGGACATTAACTTGATCCCGAATGAACTGATGCTCACAAACAAGATCCAATCTTGTTTGGGTGCGGCTGCACACTTATCAGTAGCATTCTTCAAGAGGCCGGTGATATCGTCTCAGTAGACTACTGAGTGACATTCCCTTCTGCATATCCACAGTACTGCCATGCTCACTGACACACCCGAACGTACCCGTACTTGGCACCCTTTTACAGGCCCGTTGGGCGTACACCAAAGTATACCACTTCACATACAACACCATCATATGGTCTGGTCGAAGGACTTATGCAAGTACTACACGAGAATCATTTGTGATACTATACCATGTAGATTCCCGTTAAGTGGATCGATCCAGTACTATGCCCTTTTTGCATGTACCCATTAACCTGGTTGACATTCCATGTTCTATGACCGGTAAGACACCGCCATACAACCAGGCTAATGATAGTCTTTGGTTCCATTCATTCCCATGATTGGAACAGACTACATATGACTTTATGGTCATATCGTTTTCCCTATCCATAGTCTTACTGCCAAGTGCCTCACACTTAACAACATGGATATGGATATGTCCATTGGATACTCTATTTAAAATATAGCACAAGAGATATAATAAATAGATTAATGCCTTTATTTCCTTGACACAAATTGTATAATACATAAAGTTTACATTAATGTACAAATGTATTATACAAGCACAAGGACCAATGCCTCGGGACTAGGGCATTTCCAACAATCTCCCACTTGCACTAGTACCTACTAGGCATGGGTCTAATCCCTATAGATCTAGTACAACCTTCGTGCATAGGCATAGCCAAGCATGTTGGTCAAAAGATCTGTGACATTGTCGCTGGTGTCCACTCTTTGTAATGAGATCTCACCCCCTCCGTGATTTCTCGCAATAGGTGAAAATCCCTAAGTACGTGCATCGTGTTTAACTGTGACTGGGGCACTTAGCTTGTGCAACAGCCCCATCGTTGTCACTGAAGATATCAACCGGTTCCTGGATAGTAGATACTACCCCCAGTTCCATGATAAACTTCATTATCCACATAGCTTCCCTAGCTACTTCACATGTTGCAATGTACTCAGTTCCTGTGATAGAAACCACGATGGTTAGTTACTTGGAGCCTCTCCAACAACAGCACCACCATTTAGCATGAATACACACCTATACTACGACCGTTATTCATCCTGGCCAGTCTGGAAGCTTGCATCAGTGTACCTAATGACTGACAGCTCTTCCTGACCTTCATGGGCAACATCAGGTCATGTACATAGCATGGAATACATGATTGATCCCATAGCCGAAGCATATAGGACCAACTTTATGTTCTCCCTGTCCTGCCTTGCCTTAGGACAGCACTTCTTACTAAGTGTCAGCCCATGACACATTGGCAAGAAACCTTTCTTGGCATGGTCAATGCTGAATCTTTTCAGAACTATGTCTATGTACTTGGCCCGACTCAGGCCTAGAAGTCGATTGGATCTATCCCTGTAGATCCTGATCCCTAGGATCGTCTCAGCTTCGCCTAAGTCCTTCATTGCGAAGCACGTACTCAACCATTACAATTCCCTTGTAGTGTTGGTATGTCACTTCCAATCAGAAGGATGCCATCCATATATAATAGCAGGAAAGTTACTATGCTCCCACTAAACCTCTTATACACACCCTTAAAGGTATTGTCGGCCTATAGCTTATAGCACCACATGCAACCTATTACCTTTGCACCCGGAAGTGGATCAACCAGGTTCCAAACCTGATTATCCTACATATATTGTAAATCCACTATCATGGCAGACAGTGGGCTAGCTATAGTCTACTAGTAGGTTTTGAGCTCCTCTTCGTATAAGACAAAAGAGCGTAATCATCAGAAACAAAAACCAATGTTTCTCATGTTCCTGATGATCCCTACCATACCTTTTAGGTCCTTGTATGACCTGGGCTGGTGCTTCTACCTTTGGAAGCTTCACCTTGGTCTCCGAGTTATCCTTTTCAGGAGTTTTTGAGCTTTGAACTTCCCGGAGTTCAACATCGCTCCCACTGTCTTTCTTGGAAAGAAACCCCTTTTCAAGAAAGACCCCCTTTCGCACCATGAACACCTTGTTCTCAGCGGGGTTGTAGAAGTAATACCCTTTGGTTTCCCTAGGGTAGCTCACAAGTTGGTTTTGGGTGCTAGTTTTGCTCACAGTCAATTTCTTGACTTGTGCATAACAACCCCAAATCCGTAAGAAAGACACATTAGACACCCTGCCCGTCCATATTCCAAATGGGGTCTTTTCCAAAGCCTTAGTCAGAGTATAATTGAAAATGAGAGCCATTGTCTCAAGAGCGTATCCTTTACAACTTATTGGGAGAGAGGCATAACTCATCGTTTGAGCGGACCATGTCCAACAGGGTCGTATTCCTCCGTTTTGACACCCATTCCATTATGGTGCCCCTGGAGGAGTGAGCAATGGAACTATTCCATACCCACTCAAAATGAGTCATACACTAGGTTTATATGCTCACCATCTCGGTCCCACCGAATGGCTTTGATATTTCTGCCTAGTTGTTTCTGTACTTCGTTCCTAAAACCCTCGAACCTATCAAGGGTCTCAGACTAATATTTCTTCAGATAGGCATAGCCATATCTACTGAAATCATCTGTGAAGGAGACGAAGTATAGATGTTCACCCCTGGTTGCTATGCTTGTCGGTCCATATACATCTCAATGCATTAGGTCCAATAAGCTAGCGGCCCTTTCAGGCTCCTTGCTAAAAGGTTCTTTAGTCATTTTACCTTATAAATAAGACTCGCATATATCAAGTGACTCCATGTCAAATGATCCTAGGATTCAAGCTATGTGAAGCCTAGCTATGCGCTTCTTGTTTATGTGGCCTAAATGACAATGCCAAAGGTAAACCGGATTAAGTTCGTTAGGCTTAACCCTTTAAGTATGTATATTATAGACATGATTAGTTTCATTTAGATCCAGGATATAAAAGACCTTATTTAACAGAGCTACTGCATAAAATAATTCTTTTCTAGATAAACCCTTTTTACTATTACCAATAGTAAATGTACATCCAGAAATATCCAAAACTGAAATAGAAATAATATTCCTGTACAAAACAGGTACAAAATAACATATTTTCAGTAACAAAACTAATCTACTAGGCATTATAAGCTGGTCCTACTGATCTCTATGGCAACAACCCTTGCTCCATTTTTGACCCGCAAGTCCACTTGTCCCGATCCTAGTTATCTCCTGTTCTTAAGTCCCTGCACATTACAACAAATGTGAGAACCACATCTAGTATCCAATACATAAGATGTTGAAACAGAGGTTAATGTCTATGACATATATACCTGATGAAGACATGCCCTGTGTCTTCCTTTTCTCTCCCAAAAGCTTGGGACACGATCTTTTCCAATGTCCAGCCTGCTTACAACCGAAGCAGACATCCTTGGAACGGGCCTTGGGCTGGGCTTTAGCCTTTTTACCCTTGGCTTCCTTAGCCTTGGCCTTGGCCTTTGCCTGGCCTTTAGTAAGAGGAGGTTTCCCCTTGTTAACCTCAAGTACCGGTGGAGTCTTCTTGATCGACAGTTCAGCGAGCTGAACTGTCCAATGCAACTCACTAACAGTACTGTCCATCCCTTGCTTGTAAAAGTTTTGGATGAATTGATCATAAGAATCCGGTAAAGAAGCCAGGATCGTGCTAACCGCTAGCCCCAGTGAGATAGGCGTTCCGAGACGGGCTAAATGATCAAGATAATGTTGGGATTTTTCACCGGAAATCACCCGATAAAAGCGGAAGAACACGGTGATTTCCTCAAATCCAGTCCCAGGAGCAATTGAGATAGAAATTGAAAAACTTAAAATTAAATAGAAAGGGATTAATTTTCTTACCAGAAAATCTCTTTCTAGAGATGGATGAAGACTGCAGAAACCAAAGCAGATTTCCTCCTCGTTTTCGTACACGAACGCCTAACGAATGCAACCCGTGCTAGCGTCGGAAAAACGAATCAATGGAGAGGAAACGGGCTAGAAATTTCGGCTATAGTGTGAATTCCTTAGGGTGGCCGAAATTTCTAACCCTAGGTATTTATACCTAGGGTGGCCGAATTCCCTTAGGGGAATTCAGGCCCACCTTGACTCCTTTCTCTTCTGTGCGGGCTTCCATGTTTTAATTTAGGCCCAGTCTAATTTTAATTATTCTGGTTTAAATTAATTTCAAGCCCAATTTTAATATACCCATGTATTTAATATATTACTCCAAGTAATATATTATTTACATTTAAATTAAAATTAGTTCGACAATTAATTTAATCCATCAAATTAAAATTAAATCTACACAAAATAAAATCATATGTAAACCTATACATATGAATATTTCCACCTAGGAAATAATCTCATAATTAATCCAATTAATTATGAAGAGCCAATTGAATATATTAATTTCATTATTATGACCAATCCAATTGATCTTTATAATATAATTAATATATACACACTTCTCCCTCCATTGTGTATACTCCAAGTATACAAGTGATTCCTTAAGTCTGCATTCAGTCGTTCTATGTGTACGATCCCGTGGGTCCATCTTTATGTTGGTAGTGGGCCTATGGCCCACAGACTGCAGTTGGGCTCTAGCAAGCCACTGCAGCCCCCAATTAAGATGGAGATGGCAGTCCAACTGATATCATAACCCTGTAGTTTAAACTTGTACATCCTATGCCATTGATATCGGTGTCCAACATAGAGGCATGGATTGATCACTCTCTTTTGTATCCGGACATTAACTTAATCCCGAATGCACTGAACCTCACAAACAAGTTCCAACTTGTTTGGGTGTGGCCACACTCTTATCAGTCACATTCATCAAGTGGCCGGTGATATCTTCTCAGTGGGTTACTAAGTGACAATTCCCTTCTGCATATCCACAGCATTACCATGTTCAGTGACATACCCGAAAGCACCCATACTTGGCACCCTATTACAGGCCCTTTAGGCGTACCCCTAAGTATGTGACTTTACATGTAACACCATCATATGGTCAGGTCAAAGGATCCATACAAGTACTACACGAGAATCCATTGTGATACTATACCATGTGGATTACTCGTTAAGTGGATCTATCCAGTACCATGCTCCCAGGCATGTACCCATTAACTTGGTTGACATTCCATGTCCAATGACCGGTAAGACACCGCCATACAACCATGTTAATGATAGTCTATTGTTCCATTCATTCCCATGACTGGAACAGACTATGGATCTATTTATAGTCATATCGTTTACCCTATCCATGGTCTTACTGCCAAGTGTATGACACTTGTCATCATGAATATAGACATGTCCATTGGATACTTCATTTAATATATTGCACAAGATAGATATAATAAATGAATTAATGCCTTTATTAATAACACAAATGAGTACAACACATAAATCCAATAAATGTATAGTACAAATACAAGGACCAATGCCTCGGGACTAGGGTATTTCCAACAGATAGCCCTTCATCTTGAGCACATGTGCACTCACAGATGTCTCGGCCCCCATCTTACAGCTGCGGAATGCCTTGTTGATCAGGTACCTTTCCTGATAAGCTTGCTCATAAAACATCTCGTTAAGGGTTGTCATCATAGCAAAGGCCTGATGATCCATGAACTGCTTTTGTAATTCAGGAAACATACTAGCCAACATCAGGCATGTCACATCCTGGTTATCTTTTACATGTGCCAAGTATTCCTCCAGCTAGGCAGCCGGTGGATTACTTCCCGTTGGCACAGCCGGTACAGGCTTTTCGAGCACATACTCTTTAGACTCTTGTCTTAGAACTTTCCTTAAGTTCATAGACCAGTCCTAAAAGTTAGGGCCAGAAAGCTTGTCCCATCCAAGAAAGATCGCAGTGATAAAGTATAATTCGTAGCCATTGGTTTCTACACAGAAAAATTTACAAGTGTTAATAAAGGACTTAACTTGTTCTTCCCATATGATAATTAATCATGAATCGTGTTATTAATTAACTCGAGTTGTTGGGCTCATGGGCCGAGATCCATATTATATCAAGATATAGCCTGACGAGGGCCTGGAACAATTATACCCCAATTTTTAGGTAGGAACGCCGTCCAATCCCAACCCAGGGACTCTCGGTTTGATGGGTCTGTTGGCACTTACCCATCTGTGCTTAGGGCCAGGAACATCCTACTGCCCACGCTAAGTCCAAACCTCCATCCAAGTGTCAAAGTAACCAGTACTCCAACCCAATACAAAATGACGATGCTCCAGCGCATCCAGCGAGGGCTGGTCTACAACTGGCCCATCCCCACTTCGAGTAGGTTTTGAATGAGGGAAGCACTTTTAAGAGACTTAGTAATTACCTTTTGGTTATTAGATTCATTTAATAACGGCTTAGATGCATAGGCCGGTGAAATTGGGTTGGTACGTACATTCTAACATGTAAATAAATAAAGCATAATTAAATAAAAATAGACTACTATGGGCCAAAATTTACAGCCTCATATAATTCTAGTAAACCTATACTAGAAGAACATCAGGTGGGCCGCATCCTCATCCTTCGAGCACGCCAATCCAATCGGCTTCTTCTTTACATAATTTCATAATAAACAAATAAAATAAAATTACATAAAAAGAAAATGGCGCGCAGACCGTATTTACCAAAAGAATATTACAACCCAAATAAATAAGGCCCTATAACATCCATTCATGCATTTAATCATACATCCATGTAAACCAATACATACAATTTATAAACATGTTAAATGCATGAATTAATCCCATTTCAAATATGTCCATAGCCATTATTTTGAAATCGCCAAATTTTGGCCGATCATGGTTCTAAACCCGTGCAGGCTTTGGGCCTCCAACCCAGGCAAAATTGCTCCCAATCCAATTGGAAAACCATGAATTCCAAAATTAGCCGTCCGGGTAATCCTGCCAAGAAAACCCGAACCAATTTCAATTAACCGTATTTATTTCCAACATAAATATCGCATGAACGAAAATTAAATTTCATTCATAAAACATGCGCATAAAATTTCCAAAATGTAAACACGCACACAATTAAAACCAATTAAAATTGAAAAACCCCACGCGCAAAAAAATTACCAAAATTTAAACACGCATAATTTTTAAAATTAATTAAAATTTTAAAACTCGGCCCGGCCCAAAACAAATCCCGTGAAATCCAAATTCGGGCCCGGCCCGCCGCGCTGCGCTGCTGCCTGTGGCGCCCAGCGCCGCAGGCAGTGGCTGCTGCCCCCGTTTCGACCCGAAACGGTCCGTGATTTTTCCGGAAAAAAAAACAACATGAAATTAAATCACCAAGAAATAAAATCATGCAATGGAAAAATAAATCTAGCGTAAACCTATATGCAAAAAATAAATTTCCATAATCAAAACACAAATAGAAAAATAAACAAAGCATAAACCAATATGCAAAGAATTTTCCATTTGCAAAATTCATGGGGCAAAATCACCAAACCCCAAACCAAAAATAAATCTCGTCCACAAAAATCTCCAATTTTAAAACACGGGATCCGCCAAGTTAAAGATTTCCACGGATCAAAAGCCCACTCTGATACCACTGTTGGGATTCGTCACGGGAAACTGACAGATAAAAGCGGAAATACGCGTCGATTTCCTCGAATCCGGCCCAGGAGCTTAAGATGTGGAAATCAAAAACTTAAAGCATAAAGAGAGAGTTTCAAAAACTTACCACAAAGTCTCTCTAAGAGACGGATGTGGACTACAGGAATCGAAGCCGACTCCCTCCAACGTCACGTACACGAACGGCTCTTGGACCCAACCCGTGCTAGCGGCTCGGATTAACCAAGAAGAGAGGGAGAAAGGGGCTGCTCACAATAGGAATAGATGGCTATAATTTTTCTTTCCAAAAGAAAAATACCATCACCTTAAGTTAGGGCTCTCAATTTCTTTCCAAAAGAAATCAATCCCTAAAATAGGCACCAATTTCTTTTCCTTAAGAAATTCATTCCTAAAGTGGGCAAATCATTTATTTTCTTATGAAAAGAAAAGGATGGCAGAAAACATAAGAATAGCTGCTGATTTTTTTTCTTATGTATCAACCTTCTTACCAAGAAAAAAAATCTTCAATGCCACCTAGCATGCAAAGTCCAACTTGGCAACTAACTAGGTCAAACCATGACTCACTCCATCACCATTGGACAAACATAAAGACTCATCATTTCTTCATTAAATGAAAAACATGACTCACCATCTTATTTTTGTCCAAGAATGATTCACCATTCTCATCCATTCACCACCCATGAATTTCGGCCAACTCAATATGTGTGGGCTTAACATTTCAAGCCTTTTTGCCCATTTAATTCTATGGTTTTAAATTAATTGCAAATAGAATTTTAATTCAACATGTGTGTAAATATACAATACCATATAATGTATAATACATACATTTAAATTAAAATTAATTTGACCTATTAATTTTAACCAAGGAATTAAATTGGACACACACATATTACATGTTAACCTATACATGTAAATAATATTTCCACATAGGAAATAATCTCATAAATTAATTCATTGAATTAATTAAGAGAATACCGAAATAAATATTTAATTATATTAGTTTGATCAATCTAATTGATCCATAAAATATAATTAAAGTATCTCTCTCTCTCTTCCATGTGTATACTCCAAGTACACACATAATCCTATTAAAGTCCAGACGTTCAATATGTACGATCCGATGGGCCCGTCTTTATGTTGGCAGTGAGCTAATGCCCACAGACTGCAGGCGGGCTCTAGCAAGCCACTGCAGCCCCCAATTAAGATGGAGATAACAGTCAAACTGTCATCGTAGCCCTGTAGTTTGAACTTGTACATCCCATGTCGTTGATATCGGTGTCCAACACAGAGGCATGGAAGTATCACCCTCTATTGTGTCTGGACATTAACTTGATCCCGAATGAACTGATGCTCACAAACAAGATCCAATCTTGTTTGGGTGCGGCCGCACACTTATCAGTAGCATTCTTCAAGAGGCCGGTGATATCGTCTCAGTAAACTACTAAGTGACATTCCCTTCTGCATATCCATAGTACTGCCATGCTCACTGACACACCCGAACGTCCTCGTACTTTGCACCCTTTTACAGGCCCGTTGGGCGTACACCAAAGTGTGCCACTTCACATGCAACACCATCATATGGTCTGGTCGAAGGACTTATACAAGTACTACACGAGAATCATTTGTGATACTATACCATGTAGATTCCCGTTAAGTGGATCGATCCAGTACTATGCCCTTTTTGCATGTACCCATTAACCTGGTTGACATTCCATGTTTTATGACCGGTAAGACACCGCCATACAACCAGGCTAATGATAGTCTTTGGTTCCATTCATTCCCATGATTGGAACAGACTGCAGATGACTTTATGGTTATATCGTTTTCCCTATCCACAGTCTTACTGCCAAGTGCCTCACATTTGACAACATGGATATGGATATGTCCATTGGATACTCTATTTAAAATATAGCACAAGACATACAATAAATAGATTAATACCTTTATTTCCTTGACACAAATTGTATAATACATAAAGTTTACATTAATGTACAAATGTATTATACAAACACAAGGACCAATGCCTCGGGACTAGGGCATTTCCAACACTCACCCCCTTTCCCTGAAGAATTTCTCCTTGCTATGGTTATCTTAAATATACCCCTTCTTTTGTCATACCTTTGTACATGATGACCATTTGTATATTGATACCTCTTCTTCAATGTGTTAATTGCAAACTTTGTAAATTTGAAGCCTTTATCTATGTGAGCACGGGTTTTCCCGACCTCAGTGATGAGAAATCTTTATTACCTTCGGTCATAGAAAAGAGCAGAATATTACCCGAAACGTCTCGAATTCTCCGAAAACGAAATTATCCGCAATCCGAAACTACCGTAAAGCGGGTTCCCCGAGTGATTTTCAGCCGCGTCAGTAAAAAAAAAAAAAAAAAAAAAAAAGAAAAAGAAAAAAGTGGGCTCCGGTTCAACCAGAACCGGCCGGCTCTAGTGCAAACTAGAGCCGGCCGACTCTAGTGGGCGGGCATGGGTGCCATACTTTGTCCCAATTCTGTGAAAATTGATGAAATAAACGACAAAAACCATTAATCAAAGCATTTAATTGGGAAATTATCTTGTCTGGCGATAATTGGGCAATAAGGAAAGAAGAGATAAAAGATTGAAAGGACAAAAAGAAGGGGGGATTGGAAAGAAAAAGAAAAGGGAAAAACACAGAGAAAAAGAGAGACAGAGACAACAAAAAAAAAGAAAAAAAAATCCTTTTAATTTTATCTTTGAAATCAAATTTCGGAGGACACAATCATTCACTCTAGTATTTACTCACCGGTTCACAACGATTCTCGGTTCGATTTCGGATTCGTTCGGGTAAACTTTCGGATTTTCGGGATATTCGAGGATTCGAGTTACATTCTTGATTTTCAAACCGTTCTTGTGCATCAAATATACTGGAACAACACCAAGGTAAACTCTGAGAGGCCTTAAACTTGTGTTTATCGCATTTTTTGTGTGATTTTTCTCTGTTTCTGAAAATCCGGAAAATTGGCTACCCGAATAGAGCCGTACGGCTCTGTTCTTCAAGAACAGAGCCGGCCGGCTCTGGTTCAATTAGAACAGAGCCGGCCGGCTCTAACCTAGAGCCGTACGGCTCTGCTTTTCAGGGACAGCTCCCCGATCTGTCCCGACATGCCGAAAATAGCCCGTTTTCCATTTATACGCGTTCTGATTTGACATATTTCGGCTCGTAAATATTCGTACATCATTTTAACACCGGTTTTTGAATTTTTATACGTACGGATATTAATATTTTCAAGTTTCCCGGGATTTATTCTCCAAGTTTCGAGGTTGTTACATCCGAACCGGATCAATTGTCCAGCATTAGCGGACCCCCGAACTCTATAAGTCCTTGGAAAATATTAAACAAATAAAATTGCATTTTAAATAAATGTTTTTTGGTGTGTTTATTGCGTTTTGGACCCTAGATGGACGATGAATTTAGGAACCCACACGAACGGATCCATGGATTCTGGGACAACAGACCCACGAAAATCAAAATTTGCATGTAACCAAGCCAATTGTTTTCCAAAAATTGATTTTCCAGCATAAAACCACAGGGCGTTTCAAAACCGTTTTCCAGGTCTAACCGGTCCGACCGGTCGGGTCGACCCGGTTATCCCCTAAATGCATGCCCCCATTTCCTAAAATTCCCAACTCTGTCCTGATTTGAGTCCTATTTGTGTGTGCAATATAAATTGTGCTAACCCTCTGTTTTGCAGCCTTTTATTTTTTTATTTTGGATGTATTTAATAGATTTATCCGTGTATTTTAGGCGGTTGTAAAGTGAATTTTTATTTTTATTCGATCGGGTTGTAATAATTTAATTATTTATTCGATCGGGTTGTAATAATTTAATTGTTTACTGCTTTATTTTGTTTTATTTGTGTGCGCGCCGTGTGTTTAACTTAATGCAATAAAAATCAACTCTAGAAACGTAAAATACCATCAAAGAATATCCGCCAAATTTATTTTGATTAGACATGAAATAAGGGACTTGTCCGAACCTTGAATCTCTGGATTAGGTACAGCAGTCTATACTCGGTAGGGAGCTGTACCGGAATTTTCCGGATGAGCTGATCCGGGTGGCGACTCTGTCACTGATCTCGGGATTTAAGTTTCGAGATCTTTCAAGTAATAAAATGAGAAAATGTTTTCTACAAAAGGAATTCCGAAACGAATGAATGGATTTTTCTAAGTAAGATAAACAAATCCTGTTTTTCCCAAAATCTCACCATGAAAAAAAAGGAAGAACGTTTCAAAAACCAAAAATCCAAGTTTTCTCGTCGGGCCCCCGCGTTCCGTCCGAGAGAGGTCGTCTGCTCACAGTGGCGACTCCGCTGGGGATTTCTACAAAAGTTTTCTTAAAACTTAAAAGAATTTGACAAGCCCTGAAAAATGTCTAATCAAAATAGCGTGGATGATTCTTACATGGTATTTTATGTTTGCATTTTAGTTAGACATCCTTGCATTAGGTTGAGTATCCAATATTTAGCCCGGTGAATTGTTGAAGTGTTGCCTATGTTCCTCCTGGTCTTAGGGGCATGGATACGAAACACCACTCATAGCCTCGTACGAACCCCTTCGATCGGACCCCTGAGTGGGGAGAAGTGAGGAGTATATTTTGCTATGGGGACCTTGATGTTATCCCGGCTTGGACCGAACTCATTTAGGCAACCTTAGTTGGATTCCCTTAGGATACCAAAATAAGATGTGTGAAAAAAATAAATTGCGCCTTCATCATCCCCGGTTGGTGATCGAAGAGAACCCCTCCTAGGACTCGGTTAGAATTTTATCGACTTGACCACGTTTGGAGAAATAAGGTTGGAGGAATACGATCTGCGTGCTAATTGCTACGTGTCTTTTTGTCCCTCCATAACATGTCATCATCCACATTTTTCACGAAGCATAACATACCACATCCAAAGCATTTGTGTGATTCTAACTCACATCTTTTGTACAGCCATTTTCATCTTTCGCGTGTAAATACATTAATCACCCGTGTGACATAAAACTAATCACATCTTTTGTAGCCATGCATCTTTTTTATTGTATGAAGAATGAATTAATCAATCCACATGCATCACTCGAGTGTCATAAGCACTAACTGTCTTATTCTGTAGCCATGGGAGACGCGTGTCATGCATAAAGCATTTGCACGGACCTTGAATGACCCCATAGGGGCCACATACATTGCACCACCTATCGGGTAGGAAATCATTTTGGGCGCTCCGCGAGTGCCGACAAAATTCATCATCGCATTTTAAGTGCTCCACGAGTACGGACGAATTTCATTGCATTTCATTTTAGGCGCTCCACGAGTGCCGACAAAAATTCGTCGCATTTCATTAAATCACTTTCGGTGCTCCACGAATACCGATAAAATTCATCACATTTCATTAAATCACTTTCGGTGCTCCACGAGTACCTATAAAATTCATCACATCTCATTAAATCACTTTCGGTGCTCCACGAGTATCGACAAAATTCATGACATTTCATTAAATCACTTTCGGTGCTCCATGAGTACCGACAAAATTCATCACATCTCATTAAATCACTTTTAGGCGCTCCACGAGTGCCGACAAAATTCCACAGCATTTCATTAAAATCACCTTTAGGCGCTCCACGAGTACCGATAAAATTCATCACATCTCATTAAATCAATTTTAGGCGCTCCACGAGTGCCGACAAAATTCCATCGCATTTCATTAAATCGCCTTTCGATGCTCCACGAGTGTCGTCAAAACTCATCACATTTCATTAAATCACTTTCGATGCTCCACGAGTGTCGACAAAATCCATCACTTCATCAAATCATTTTAGGTACTCCATGAGTGCCGAAAATTTCATTTCACGCATCAAAATGTTTAGGTGCTCCCTGAGCGCCGGAACTCTGCCCGTTCACTAAGAACGCATTCACTCCACATCGCGGCACGAAAATTGAGATACTCCCCGAGTATTGAAATTCCACTCGTAAATTAAGCATGACTTCATTTCACATCATCAAAAACTTGAAGTGTCCCCCGGACACCGAAACCTCGACCAAGTGCCATGCGCGTGTCGATCTCGCATCATAAAAATCCGAGGCACTCCACGAGTGCCGATGCTTTGTCCATTCACTAAGGGCATTCACATCATTTCACAAAACCCGAGGTACTCCCCGAACACCAAAGGTCGCATTCACGCATCTAACACTTAGATTGCAATTCGTACATGCATGAATAAGAATTCATGCATACTTCACCCCCGAAGGATTGGTTGTTCAAGGTTCGTGTTACAAACACATTTCATGCAACACCTTCACATCATTTATCTAACACGTCATGCATACATGCATATCCCTTAGAGTTTATAACTTTTTAGGTGATCATTTCTTTTTACTGACCTTTGTCCAAATCACTTTGAATTTTGGCTCCGATCCGGATGAAGACTTGTGAGAATAGAACGCAGTGAACCGTCGTCTAGTGAGTCTGAAGTGCTTGTTCAGTTTGGGGAGGTTGAAGCATCATCTGATTTAAGTGCCGAGTTCCCGCTGGAATTTGAACAGTTGCAACAGAGGTTTCAAGATATGGCGATCGCACCCGAAGCTGCTGCTGCCATGATGGCCGCCACTGCTATTCGAGAATTCATGAGTTCTGATGAGTTCAAGGACCTTATCAAAAATCAAGTGCAGAACGCTTTGAATGAGTCGCCTAATCAGAGGCCGGAAAGGCATGCTCGAGAAGAAAGTAGTGGAGTTAGACTGAATGATGGGCAGTCAGATGCTGATGAGGGTCAAAGGGATAATACTGAGCGACCTGTGGAGTCTACCTTAGAGAGAAAGATGAAGGAAATGGAGGAGACCATAGCGGAGCTGCGTGCCAGTTCTAAGGTTCAATCCGCCAAACGTATTGACCCGTCCACGCTCATAGCCGGAGGGGTTGAAATGTTACCAGTAGGCTTCCAAATGCCTAGGATTGCATCATATGTCGGGAAAAGTCCACCCACGGCCCACTTGAATCAGTATGTGCAGATTATGACTATGGCTGGGCTCACCATGAATCAATTAGTGGGACTGTTCCCTACTACCTTGGAGGGAGGAGCCATCACATGGTATAATAAACAACCCGAGAGTGTGCAAGGCAACTGGAATTCACTGTCCGACGCCTTCATCAAGTACTTCAGTTTCAACACACAGCTGGAGGTCAAGTTGCAGGATTTAGAGGCGGTAAGGCAGAAGCCGAATGAGATCTTTTCTGAATATTATCAAAGGTGGATGGATAAGATGATCCTTCTTCACCAGAAGCCCTTGGAAGATGAGCTGATTGTCAAGCTGATTGATGGTAGCTTGGAAGTTTATCGGAATGTAATGAAATATCACAAGTTTCAGTCCTTGATAGAAGTACATGAGTTGGCTCGCAAGGTTGAGAAGTATGAGATTGACCCGGCCCACAACAGTTCTGGGGGAGGGTATCGAAGCCAGACGTATTCTTCGGGGTATAAAAATAATAGCAATCCTGCAGCTTCTTCATCAACGAGCACTAAGCCGAGTCAGTCACCTGCACCTGTTAAGCAAGTAGAGGTAGCAACAGTTGCACAAGGGTCCAATCAATAGGTAACTGGAAAAGGGATCTCTCCTTGGGAGGAGTCTTTGGGGCGGATTTTTCTGAAGTGTAGAAATCTGGGTTTTCTTCAAAGCCTGAAGCCGTACACACCTCCGGCCGAGGCGGACAAGAATGACTTTTGCTCCTATCATGTGACTAAGGGGCATCGAACCAACGAATGCCATTCTTTGAAAAAGGCGATCCAACAGTTGATTGACTAAAAGAAGATAGAAGCTCTACGCTCTAAGCCCAATGTGCAAAGTAATCCACTGCCCAATTTGAAAGGAGAGTGAACATGGTGCAATCAGGATTATCTCCTAACTTTGTCTTAGCCCAGATTGCAAGAGCGAATCCCGCAATTCAAGTGGTAATGGGTGAAGAGGTTGAGTCGTCCGTGGAGGAAAGCAAACCTGTGAATTTGGATGATGTAAAATTGGATGATGATGCGGACGAATTTGAATTGATGAGTAGGCTCAAGCCTGTGAACCAGATGACACCTGTCCATCCTGTCTGCACTAAGGATGGGATGTATATAAGGAAGGAGGACGCTCCTGTGAATAATGTTACAAGGAGTGGAAGAGTTTATCAACCCGAGCCACAACGATTGGGGGAGCCGACTAAGAGGGTAGAAGCACCAGTTCAGGATTATTTTCCCATCAAAGTGAATGAGAAAGAAGACCTTGTAGTGGAGCAACTCAAAAAGATGCCTGCACGTGCATCTGTGTGGCACCTGCTCATGGAGTCCCAAAGGCACCGGGCTGCAGTAGTGAAAAAGCTTATGGAGACGGATGCCAATCCATTGATGTCTCCCGAGGAAGTATGTATGGTGATTGGGAGTATCAAGAGTCAGCAATCTGATAACCCCAAGGGGATCACTTTCACCGAGGATGACTTACCACCGGAAGGGACTAACCACAATCGTGCCTTGTATCTCAAGGTGGAAATGATGGATAGAACCCTGCCTTGTGTGATGGTAGATGACGGCTCAGCATTGAATATCTGCCCTCTGAAAGTTTTACCTAGTCTTCATCTATCCGAAGAAGCATTATCACGGTCAAATACAGTGATACGGGCCTACGATGATTCAAAGCGTACTGTAATTGGTACTTTTGAGGCAGAGGTGTCAGTGGGAGAAGTTAAGTCAATCGTGCTGTTCACTGTCATTGATATTCCTGTGACTTTCTCCTTGCTTCTAGGGAGACCTTGGTTTCATGCTTTGGGAGGTGTGCCATCAACCTTACACCAAAAGGTGAAGATTCCGATGGGGGGAAAGATTGTAACACTTGAGGCAGATGAATCTTCTATGGTGGCAGCTCTGAACTCATCTGAACAACCTTTGACCGGCTTTCAAGTGGCAGTTGTCTCGGAGCATAAGGAGAAAGACTTGACATTTTCTCCATGGATCCATAAGTATTTTCAGAAACAGAACTTTATCCCAGGAAAGGGACTTGGGGTCAATCAACAAGGGGTCACAAAGTTTGATATTGCCATAGGCCAATCACACCGAAAGGGTCTTGGTTACGAAGGCGCCAAAGAGAAGGAGGTCTCGGAAACTAAGAAAGTCCATCTTTTGGACGTTTTTGTTCGAGCAAGTGGTGGGCCATATGGTGGTGATCCAGAGCCAATGGTTATTGATGGGGAAACAGTCCCCGGATTTGAGATTTTTGCTGATGTTGTCGACTTCTCAAAATATGGGATTGCTTCAGTGGAAGAAATGCTTAAGTGTGAAGCGGTGCAAGTGATCAATCCTCCTCCGATGAGCCAAGCTGAAGTGGTGGCTCCCATCACTCCAGAAAAGGAACCACAAGAAGATACGGACCCCCTGGTGGATGCCATTACTAAGGCATTCGCTGACTTACTGAAGAGAGGATTGAAGGAGAGCCCTGTGGGGAAGAAGACCATTTTGGGACAGGCAGAGTTAGTGGAAAAAGCTGTCACTGAACTCACCAAGATGATGGCCAAAGGGAAAGCGAAAGTGGAAGAAGATGCCTTATCTGAAGCACAGAAAGAGACTCTTGAAGCTGATTTGAGTGACTTGTTCGAAGAAGAGCCTGCCGACCCGGAAGACCCTGCTGCAGAAGACCCTTCGCATGTGGAGGAAGAAAATGATTTCTTTGTAAACTTGTCATATGTACTTGATGTGAACAATTCCGCTTTTAAGGCGATGAATGAAATAAAGTCTAACTTTGCTTATTTGTGTGATGTTTTCCCTAATGGCTCTGTGCATACATGCAATCATTCATTCAATGTGTTCAGCATTCATGACACTGCATTACATGAAATTAATTTGGGTACAAGTGAAAATCCTAAAATGGTATCTATCTCTAACGAACTCAATCCTGAAGAAGAGAGAGAATTGTCAAAAATACTTAAAAAGCATGTGGGAGTGTTTGCCTGGTCTTACGACGATATGCCGGGGGTTGACAGAGAAATAGCAGAACACAGAATTCCGATTGATCCCAAGTTCAGCGTAGTAAAGCAGAAGCTCAGACGTCTGCGTCCAGAATGGGCTGAGAAAGGCAAGGAAGAGGTAGCAAAGCAGATCAAGGCCAACTTCCTGGAGGTGGTGGATTACCCTGAATGGTTAGCCAACATAGTCCCAGTTGCCAAGAAGGACGGAAGAGTCAGAGTTTGTGTGGATTATCGGGATTTGAATAAGGCCTCTCCAAAGGATGATTTTCCACTTCCTCACATTGATGTCCTGGTTGACAGTGCGGCAAGGGCCTGTTATGTACTCATTCATGGATGGTTTCTCGGGGTATAATCAAATCTTAATGAATGTCATCGATAAGGTCAAGACAGCCTTCATCACTGAGTGGGGGGTGTATTGCTACAGAGTGATGCCGTTTGGGTTGAAGAACGCTGGGGCAACTTATCAACGGGCAGTCACAGCATTGCTACATGACATGATCCACAAAGAGGTCGAAGTGTATGTTGATGATATGCTGGTGAAATCTATGACTCGGGAGGAACACCCTGCTATTCTGGATAGATTTATGACCAGGATTGAGAAGTACAACTTGCGACTTAACCCAAAGAAATGTGTATTCGGAGTTGCATCGGGCAAGCTGCTGGGGCACATTGTCAGTCAGAAAGGCATTGAGATGGACCCGGACAAGATTAAAGCTATTCGAGACATGCCAGCACCCAAAACAGAGAAAGGAGTCAGATCTTTCCTAGGGTCACTTCAGTACGTCAGCAGGTTCATTGCCAGATTGACCACGGTCTGTGAGCCCATTTTCAAGCTTCTTCGGAAAGAACAACCCTTCGTGTGGAATGACCAGTGTCAGGTTGCATTTGATAGGATCAAAGAATACTTGATCAATCCACCAGTGCTAAAACCTCCAACTCTGGGAAAACCTTTGACTCTGTATTTAGCCATTGAAGAAACCTCCGTAGGGGCGATGTTGGTTCAAGAACAAGATGACAAAAGGGAGCATGCTATCTACTACCTCAGTAAGAAGCTACTGAATTACGAGACTTGGTACACTGTGGTGGAAAAGACTTGCACTGCTATGGTCTAGCTTACGAAGAAATTGAGACACTATTTCCAATCCTACAAAATACAAGCTGTGGCAAAAGTTGATCCAATGAAATATCTCTGCTCTGCCCCATCCTTGAAGGGGAAATTATCCCGGTGGTTGCTTTTGTTATCAGAGTTCGACATCGAGTATGTGACGAAAAAGGTGTCAAAGGAAGAGCAGTGGCTGAGTTCCTGGCCAATCAGCCACTTGAATCTGATTATGTGGAGAACTTGGAATTTCCGGATGAACAGTTGGCCTTGGTGGAGGTGGAAGTCAGGAAATGGATTATGCATTTTGATGGAGCTGTAAACAAGAGGGGAGCAGGCCTCGGAGTAATCATTGTAACTCCTGAGGGAGAGATAATTCCTTTGTCAAAACGGCTAGAATTCCCAGTAACTAACAACGGCGCAGAATATGAAGCTTGTTTGTTTGGCATTGATGCTCTCGCCGCACTAGGGGCAAATGATGTGACCATCACTGGAGATTCATTGTTGGTAATCCGTCAAGCCACCGAGGAATGGGAAATCAAAGAAGAATCACTTCGCCCATACTTGGAGACTTTGTGGGAAATGATGAAAGTGTTCGGACATATCGAATTCAAGCATGTAGCCAGAGATGATAATCAAATGGCAGATTCATTAGCTACTTTGTCATCCATGTGGGAAGGACCTCAGAAAGCACCGATGCAGCCTTTGATCCTGGAAACAGCTAGAACACCATTTCATCGTTCCAGCGAGGTCCTGGCTTTAGTTGTAGATGATAAGCCCTGGTACCAAGACATAGCCAACTTTCTGCAAAATAGCCAATATCCTGAAGGAGCAGACGCATCAGATAAGACCACTTTAAGAAAGTTAGCAACTCAGTTCAGATGGTTTGACGGACAACTCTTCAGAAGAACCACGGATGGATTGTTATTGAAATGTCTGACGGAAGCAGAAGCTAAGAAGGTTATGCAAGAAATGCATTCAGGGATTTGCGGCCGCATATGAATGGATTAGCTCTGGCAAAGAAGATCATGAGGCAAGGGTACTTCTGGCTTACCATGCAAATAGACTGTGCAGAAGAAGTGAAAAAGTGCCACGAGTGCCAGATTTACGGAGACATCAACCATCTCCCACCTATGGAATTACAGAATCTTATGACTCCTTGGCCATTTGCAGTATGGGGCATAGACATAATTGGTGAAATTCGACCTCCGGCATCGAATGGGCACAAGTTCATTGTGGTGCAGTGGATTATTTCTCCAAGTGGGTTGAGGCTGAATCTTATGTCACGGTCACGGCTAAGAATATGGCTAAGTTTGTAAAGAAGCACATCTTCGCGAGATATGGTGTACCACATCACGTGGTAACTGATAACGGAGTGCAATTCCAAGGAGCCACAGCTGAACTCTTCGAAGAATACAATGTGGAACATCGTAAGTCTTCACCTTATAGGCCACAAGCCAATGGAGCAGTGGAGGCAGCAAACAAGTCCATCAAGAAGATCTTGTCCAAGACCACTTCAACCTACTGAGATTGGGCAGATAGATTACCTTATGCTCTGTGGGGGTACAGAACCAGTGTTAGAACGCCGACTGGAGAAACACCTTATTCGCTGGTTTATGGGATGGAAGCAGTCCTTCCTATTGAAGTGGAGTTGAAGTCACTAAGGACGGTTTTGGAGACCCAATTGCCTGAGACGGAATGGGTAAAGGCAAGATTTGAGCAACTGGCTATGGTCGATGAAAGGCGTCTCAAGGCTTTGGATCATCTATAGATGTACCACCAAAGAATGGCTAGGGCCTATAATCGACGGGTTCGTCATCAGAAACAGCCTCTGAAAGCGGGAGATATAGTATTGAAATAGATGAGACCGACCAATATGGACACGAGGGGCAAATTTAAACCCAATTGGGAAGGGCCGTATGTGGTTAAGAAGATACTCTCCAAAGGTGCAGTGAAGATCATGGATATGGATGGCAACGAGTTTACCAACCCGATTAATCAAGATCACCTCAAACGCTACCATGTGTAAAAAAAAAAAAGAGGAAAAAGCCTGTTAAGTCGAAAACCCGTAAGGGCGATTTAAACAAAAATTAAGGCAACGAGAGTTAGCTTATTGACCAGAAAACCTGTATTGGATGGTTGATAACAGGAATGAGTTCGTTCGAGATATGTACTAATTTTAAAATTTTCAATTGATACGATGATTAAATTTCATTAATGAAGTGCGTTTTGCTCAACACATTGCATGAATGTTTGGAGTATGTTACATGATTCATTTGTCGAAACATCCAGATAAATAAAGACATTTAGACGCCCAAAGTGTGCAATTGCAAATATCATCCATTTATCAAAAAAAAAAAAAAAGATCGCATCAATAATAGAAAAGACGAATATGAATGATAATAATGGTAGCCAATACATGCATGATAATGAAAATCACATTTTTTCCTCTTTTGTTTTTCTTTTCTTGACAGGAAGTGGTCCCGCGGTCTCAGAAGGAGCCAGCCAGCGGGAAGACGCACTCTTACATGCCTCACGGGTCGGTAAACCCTGGATCTCGGCTAGCCACTGCTTGTAACGGTCATATGTCTCTGTGGGAGCGAGCGATGCATAATTCAACACCACACGATGGGTGTCTCCAGCCCAGCGAAGTCTGACATGATCCGGCCAAGAAGCAGTATATTCCTCACAACTGGTGACACAAGAGTGCCGAGGGATACCCTGTAGACGACCGTACTGCCGGCAGAGGCGACTCGGAGAATAGAATGTCCCTCTGGTCTGCCCCAGCAATTGCACACCATGTGCCCACATGTCCACAATCACGTGGGGGATCCTCCACCAAGGGCACACCCACCTAATCTGGTCATCAGTCAGGTGAGATAGCCAAATGCCCCACTCATCAGCAGACATATCAGTGTAGGAGTCAATAGAGAAGCCTCGTTCCCTGAAATTGGCCGGGTGGTATTTCTTGAAGTTCCCCCTTGGAATCTTAAGAATTGATAGCTTCTCCAATAACCAGATCTGCAGTTGACAACAAGTAATGGTTAGAAGTTCATTCGACCCAGAAATACATCAGACAATAAGGAATTTCACCTGGAGCAGTGTGAGGTGAGGCCCAATGTGGAGAACACCGCTTGCCTTAGATGCATGTAAACTGATCAGTGTCTCAGCAAGTGCTAAAGGAGCTGGCGATGCTCCCACAGCCATCTGAGAGATAAGGGAGACAGCCCTGAAGGAGACAACCCCATCATTAGGACCACAGAAATACCGACTCACCAGTAACAGGCTAACCATGTAGGCCCAGCTCATGTGGTCCCTAGGAGCATTGACACACCACTCCAACACAGAGTCCGAGTTCAACCTGGGAAAAGGGGAACCAGTAGCAAATAAAGATCCCACCTCGGGATCAGAAAGCCCGAACAAGCTCACCAAGGAGGAGGTGCTACCAAAAGTGAACTCGGGGATGGCAATGTTCACTCCTTTATGGCAGGGAATGTTCAAGATAGCACTAAACTCCTCATATAAGGGGCAGAGCTCTTGGCATGAGAAGCGGAAAACGTTATCCGCTGGATCCCAGAAGCGATAACAGGCATTCAACAGCTCGATGTTCCACGAGTGCTTGTAATAGGCCTTGAGATTCCACAACCCGAAAGGCTCCAATTTAAGCTAATCAGAGTCTTGTAACGATTCTAAGAAATTGTAAAAGCCTGGATAAAACGAGAAAAAGCAAAAATTGAAGAAGAAAAAGAAGAAAAGTGAATTTCCAAATATCAATGAAACAAAAGCAAATCACATAATGTAAAGAGTGTAATTCACAATGTGCCTAAAAATCCGATTAAAAAAAAATGAAGACATCAAATAAGAAGAGCAGGGCGCTCCATCTCGCTCTCATCCTGCCCCTCATCTTCCTCCCCCTCCTCGGACTCACTCTGATGCGTAACCCTGTAGGAGTCAAAGTCCGCCTGTAGACGAGCCATCCCAGCCCGTAGCCTGGCTATCTCGGCCCTCGCCCTGTCCACCTCTTGGCTCGCAGCCCGGGCCTGAGCCACGGAAGAGGAGACCTCTCTGGCCTGCTCTCGGAACATCTCGACTCGGGACTGCAGTCGACAGCATAAATTAACATTCATACATACATACATATGCATTCAAGTATTGCATAACTTATGATGCAGGGAACACGGGATGCTTACCGCCCAAACGCCGTTCTCCCGGACTAAGAAGTCTCCTAGACCCTTGTGCCGGAATTCAAAAAAAATGGAAAAAAGGGGAAAATCGAAGAAACAAAAACTAACCAGATCTTTGATGATGTGCGTGGATGGACTTAAAGTTACGGGTACTAGATCGTTCCTCCCAATTCCGCAGTAAGGAACCGTCTCTCTCGAGCCGTATACCTCCACTGTAGATTCAGTGGACAGAAAAACCTCACTCTCAGAGAAAGAAATTGAAGAAAGAAAAGTGAAATGAGTGAAAAGAGGAAGCCCCCTTTTAAAACCAAGTTGGCCGACTCTGGTCAGAGCCGGCCGGCTCTGTCTCTTCTGACAGAGCCGCCCGTCTCTGATTCCTCGAAAAAAATAAAAATAAAAATAAAAAAATAAAAATAAATAAAAAGATAAAAATAAAAATAAAAATAAAATAAGATATAAATAATAAGAATAAAAATAAAATTAATTTTAATTTAGTCCAATTTGATCCCGAGAAGGGTATTTTTTTTGTTGATTTTTGTAGACATCCAAAGGAAAAAATGACCAAACCGTATTTATTCTTGATCGAAGGGGCAAAAATTTTTGTTTCCAAAATTATCGATCAAAGAATAAATACGCAACTTGATGCAATTCCAACCACACGCTCCACCATACGGAGAAAAGTTAAAAATCGTCGGGCACACTCCACCATACGGAGAAGACAGTATCATTTGGTCGCTCCACCATACGGAGAAAAGTTAAAAATCATCGGGCACACTCCACCATACGGAGAAGACAGTATCATTTGGTCGCTCCACCATACGGAGAAAAGTTAAAAATCATCGGGCACACTCCACCATACGGAGAAGACAGTATCATTTGGTCGCTCCACCATACGGAGAAAAGTTAAAAATCATCGGGCACACTCCACCATACGGAGAAGACAGTATCATTTGGTCGCTCCACCATACGGAGAAAAGTTAAAAATCATCGGGCACACTCCACCATACGGAGAAGACAGTATCATTTGGTCGCTCCACCATACGGAGAAAAGTTAAAAATCATCGGGCACACTCCACCATACGGAGAAGACAGTATCATTTGGTCGCTCCACCATACGGAGAAAAGTTAAAAATCATCGAGCACACTCCACCATACGGAGAAGACAGTATCACGGGCACACTCCACCACAGCGAGTCGATACCACGGGCACACTCCACCACAGCGAGTCGATTACTCTGTACCCTCTGCGAGGGGCATCAGGTGCGTTTTTTCTCTCCTTTACTCACCGCGCTCTCAATCACGAGACCAAAAACTGAAATCGGACGTAAGCTACCGATCTAGTCGATTTTGATTTCGCGAGGGGCAGCCTGTGAGCACGGGTTTTCCCGACCTCAGTGATGAGAAATCTTTATTACCTTCGGTCATAGAAAAGAGCAGAATATTACCCGAAACGTCTTGAATTCTCCGAAAACGAAATTATCCGCAATCCGAAACTACCGTAAAGCGGGTTCCCCGAGTGATTTTCAGCCGCGTCAGTAAAAAAAAAAAAAGTGGGCTCCGGTTCAACCAGAACCGGCCGGCTCTGGTTCACAAACCAGAGCCGGCTGGCTCTAGTGCAAACTAGAGCCAGCCGACTCTAGTGGGCGGGCATGGGTGCCATACTTTGTCCCAATTCTGTGAAAATTGATGAAATAAACGACAAAAACCATTAATCAAAGCATTTAATTGGGAAATTATCTTGTCTGGCGATAATTAGGCAATAAGGAAAGAAGAGATAAAAGATTGAAAGGACAAAAAGAAGGGGGGATTGGAAAGAAAAAGAAAAGGGAAAAACACAGAGAAAAAGAGAGACAGAGACAACAAAAAAAAAGAAAAAAAATCCTTTTAATTTTATCTTTGAAATCAAATTTCGGAGGACACAATCATTCACTCTAGTATTTACTCACCGGTTCACAACGATTCTCGGTTCGATTTCGGATTCGTTCGGGTAAACTTTTGGATTTTCGGGATATTCGAGGATTCGAGTTACATTCTTGATTTTCAAACCGTTCTTGTGCATCAAATATACTGGAACAACACCAAGGTAAACTCTGAGTGGCCTTAAACTTGTGTTTATCGCATTTTTTGTGTGATTTTTCTCTGTTTCTGAAAATCCGAAAAATTGGCTACCCGAATAGAGCCGTACGGCTCTGTTCTTCAAGAACAGAGCCGGCCGGCTCTGGTTCAATTAGAACAGAGCCGGCCGGCTCTAACCTAGAGCCGTACGGCTCTGCTTTTCAGGGACAGCTCCCCGATCTGTCCCGACATGCCGAAAATAGCCCGTTTTCCATTTATACGCGTTCTGATTTGACATATTTCGGCTCGTAAATATTCGTACGTCATTTTAACACCGGTTTTTGAATTTTTATACGTACAGATATTAATATTTTCAAGTTTCCCGGGATTTATTCTCCAAGTTTTGAGGTTGTTACATCCGAACCGGATCAATTGTCCAGCATTAGCAGACCCCCGAACTCTATAAGTCCTTGGAAAATATTAAACAAATAAAATTGCATTTTAAATAAATGTTTTTTGGTGTATTTATTGCGTTTTGGACCCTAGATGGACGATGAATTTAGGAACCCACACGAACGGATCCATGGATTCCGGGGACAACAGACCCACAAAAATCAAAATTTGCATGTAACCAAGCCAATTGTTTTCCAAAAATTGATTTTCCAGCATAAAACCACAGGGCGTTTCAAAACCGTTTTCCAGGTCTAACCGGTCCGACCGGTCGGGTCAACCCGGTTATCCCCTAAATGCATGCCCCCATTTCCTAAAATTCCCAACTCTGTCCTGATTTGAGTCCTATTTGTGTGTGCAATATAAATTGTGCTAACCCTCTGTTTTGCAGCCTTTTATTTTTTTTATTTTGGATGTATTTAATAGATTTATCGGTGTATTTTAGGCGGTTGTAAAGTGAATTTTTATTTTTATTCGATCGGGTTGTAATAATTTAATTATTTATTCGATCGGGTTGTAATAATATAATTGTTTACTGCTTTATTTTATTTTATTTGTGTGCGCGCCGTGTGTTTAACTTAATGCAATAAAAATCAACTCTAGAAACGTAAAATACCATCAAAGAATATCCGCCAAATTTATTTTGATTAGACATGAAATAAGGGACTTGTCCGAATCTTGAATCTCTGGATTAGGTACAGCAGTCTATACTCGGTAGGGAGCTGTACCGGAATTTCCCGGATGAGCTGATCCAGGTGGCGACTCTGTCACTGATCTCGGGATTTAAGTTTCGAGATCTTTCAAGTAATAAAATGGGAAAATGTTTTCTACAAAAGGAATTCCGAAACGAATGAATGGATTTTTCTAAGTAAGATAAACAAATCCTGTTTTTCCCAAAATCTCACCATGAAAAAAAAGGAAGAACGTTTCAAAAACCAAAAATCCAAGTTTTCTCGTCGGGCCCCCGCGTTCCATCCGAGAGAGGTCGTCCGCTCACAATCTATTTGACTCTGATATGCACTCCTTTGCTTGTCAAAAAGATCAACCACATTAACATATATCATTTCCATCATTGTTGTGATAGGCATGCATCGAGGTTTTTTCAATAGTGCATTAAGAGATTTAGCAATATTGGTTGTCATACTACCCCAATGATATCCATCGTCATATGAAACAGCCCATTTATGCTTTGGGATCTTCTCCAACCACTTATAACTATCAGGATCTTTCTCCTCAAGTGTCTTGATCATCTTATCGAATTTTTTTTTTACTTTGATACGCTACAAAAGAATAGGAGAAATGATTTTATTATGATGTGAATCAATAGTTAATATGGAGTTTTATTAAAACTTAAATTAGAATAGCAATTAATGTTTACCTGCATTGATGATAAATTTCTTTAAAGCTGTATTTTTGAACTTCTTATTATAATTGCTTGCAATATGGCATATGCAAAATCGATGATGTGCTCCATCCCAACACTCACTTCTCATCGCATACAATATTCCGGCATGCCTATCAGAGATTATACATACATCAGGCTTTTCTGGACAAACAATACCTCGTACACAGTGCATGAAGTAGTCCCAATTTTTGTTATTTTCTGCATGAACAATAGCAAATGCTAAAGGAAGTATATTGTTGTCACCATCCAGTGCTGAAGCTGTGAGAAATACCCCCTTATACTTTCCAGTCAAAAAAGTTCCATCAATGTACAAAACCGGAGGACAATGTTTGAAACCTTCAACACATGGTTTGAAAAACCAAAACATACGGTCAAATACTCTTACTCCTTGTATCAGTTGCCCATTAACATACTAAGGACAATCTTCAATCAGGTAGCCTGATCCAGGGTTCAAATGTATTGCTGCATGCATCCACGGATGAAGATGTTCATATGACTCCTCCCAATCCCCAAATATCTTTGCAATTGCCTTCATTTTTACATACCACGCCTTTCTGTAAGAGATTATGATTGTGAATCTTTCAGACATGATTGCAATAATAGCCTTCACCTTCGATGTTTGATCCTCTCTCACTATAGCCTTAACTATACCGCATATATAGTCCGTGTCAAGATTCCTATGATCTTGGAATGTCATAGGGGGACAAGTATGTTCACCATTGTATTTTGTGATCTCCCAAAATGAGGCTTTCTTTTTAATAGTAGCACGCAACATCCAAGCACAACCTTCATCGAATTTATGACAAACTAATGTAATTAGTATTTGTGCGGGTCTATCGACTTCTGAACTCTCTGTTCTTTCTCATTGAGTATTCCTTAGCTGCAATTTTAACTTCTTCCATTGATTTAAAAAACCTTCCTTCCGCAATATCCAAGGAAGAATCCCATATTATAGCATTTGCATTTTGATCATAAGGGACAACTCTCATCCTTGAAATATCAAGTTTCGTATACTGAGGAAGATTTGGAAAAAACATAGGGATAAAATTATTGCATCCCAAAGTAGCATCTGTATTTGATGGAGGTGTAATATGATTAGTGGATATATTAATTCTTACACCCTCCTCATCATCCTCCTCGGAATCCTCTTCCTCCTCCTCCTCCTCCTCTTCAGTGTTTGCTGAATTAGTGACACTAAACTCAGGACGTTTACAAGTAGATAGACCTGCTCCACTATCAAGTGCTATACTAGATTAATCATGAATGTACTTTTCATATAATTCATAGCAAAACACTATAGTAATACTCCTGATCATGCCCAACATTATATTTAAATCATCATCATCCCATATTTGTTGACTGCTAAACACTAAGATTTCACCTAAGTTGCCTCAGGGTTTTGGAATTCTACTCGACTGATTTTTTCATTTTTCCCTAATCTCAGAGCAGCCCTAAGTTTATCAATCAAAAATGCAAAATCAAATTGTTGAGGTAAAAATATTGCTTTTGAATATCCATTTTCATAATCCACACCGAATTGATTCTTAATGACTTTTCCACCTCAACGAATCAACATAGTCAATGAAGTCGATATTATTCTGTCAATAATTATAAACAAATAAGAGAGACATTGATTCTACGATTAAATTAACAATTAATGATTACCATGACGTTGAGATATAACAATTATTATTTGAACTATATGTCCTATTTTTTAAGTTGTATTTTAATTATCAATATATCCACACTATATTCTAAGTATTAAGCGTCAAAATTACTAATTAGAACCACATTTCAACTAATATAATATATATTCATCATATATTACAAATTTAAGTGTCCAAATTACTAATTAGAACCACCTCTCAACAAACATAATACATTCATCAAAGGGGTGAGCAAAACCAAACTGCAACCCAAAAACCAAACAGAACCGAGCAGAAAAAACCGAACCAAACCAAAGTTAGTTTGTTTGTTTTTGGTTTTTAAAAATGTGACAATTTGGTTTTCGGTTTGGTTTTGGTTTTTAATGAAATAATAATGATTTTTATAAAAAAATTTAAAATTTGGAAATTTTGGTTCAGAATCCAAACCGAATTGGTTCAGTTCGGACCAAACCGAATGTATATTGATTTGGTTTTAGTTTTTATAATTTTCATTATTTGGTTTTTGGTTCGGTTCATTTTTTAACCGAACTGCATTTTGCTCACCCCTAATTCATCATATATTACAAATTCAGAATAAATATATTTATTTAAAATTTGATAAAAAATGCAAATCCCTAAATTTGTAAAAAAAAAAAACAAATAAATTAGTAATAACCATAACATTATTTCATTTTTTCTTATAATCATAAGCCCTAATCAATATATCCCTAACTATATATTACAAATTTAAATGTCCAAATTACTAATTAGAACCACATCTCAACAAACATAATATATTCATCATGTATTACAAATTTATAATAAATATATTTACTTAATATGTGATAAAAATGCAAATCCCTAAAATTAGAAAAAAAAAAGCAACAAATAAATTAGTAACTACCATAACATTATTTAATTTTTTTCATATAATCATAAGCCCAAATCAATATATCCCTCACCATATATTACAAATTTAAGTATCCAAATTACTAATTAGAACCACCTCTCAACAAACATAATATATTCATCATATATTACAAATTTATAATAAATATATTTACTTAATATGTGATAAAAATGCAAATCCCTAAATTTGTAAAAAAAAAAAAAAGCAATAATTAAATTAGTAACTACTATAACAAAATGCAACAAAAAAGCAACTTAGTAAAAAAATGCAAATTAGTAACTACCATAACAAAAAGCAACAAATATATTTACTTAATATGTGATAAAAATGGAAATCTCTAAAAGTAACTACCATAACAAAATACACCAAAAAGCAACTTAGTAAAAAAATGTAAATTAGTAACTACCATAACAAAAAGTAACACATATATTTACTTAAAAAAATGTAATAAATAAATTAATTGCTACCATAAACTTATTTAATTATGATATCATAATACTACAAGTGAGTTATAATATCAACATAATACAACAACTATTTATTTAAAAACACTTAAAAATATAAAAAATTCTAAAGCAATTTACTATATCTAACATACTAACCTCTAACAAAGTGGTTGAGTGAATATACTGTTTGGTGTTCTTAATATACTGCTTCTATTACTTCAACAATTTGCTTAAGTGAAACATTAAAAAAAAAAAAGGAAGAAGTTTGGCTGAGAAATAGAAAAAAAAACGAAGAAGATGATGAATAGGGAAGGAAAGGGAAGGAAAAAGGTGGGTGAAAGAGGGATAAAATTTAAATGGGTGGGTGAAATTTTGGTCTCGGTAATCAATTTTATTCCTACCATTGCTTTTGGCAGGAATAAAAAACAGCCATTGATCAAATGATCAACGGCTGGGACGGACTACAAAAGTATCCGCTTTTATGAAAAGCGTGCATCTTGTCCGCCTTTCATAAAAGCGGACACTGTTGTCATAGCCGTTGATCATTTAATCAACGGCTGGGGCAGACTATCCGCTTTTATGAAAAGCACACAACTCAGACGCTTTTCATAAAAGCGGACATTTTGGACCGTTGATTCTTTTAGATCAACGCTTAGAATTCGTCCGCTTTTGTGATTAGCGGTCATGAAAAAGTAAAATCATATAGGCGTGCAAGTCTGTAAGGTGAGGTCTTATCTGGCAGAAGCATCAATTCATTCACTGTTCTCACTGCGGATGAGGCATGTCCGCTGTTCTGAGTGGCGGACGTTGCTTATCTGCTGTTCTGAGTGGCGGACGAGGCTTGTCTTCTGTTCTAACTGGTGGACATCCGGTGGAAGACAAAAAATGGCTCATCCGCTCTTTTGACAAGTGGACGAAGATAAAAACAGCACAAGTTTGTAATTTTGCCTCCCAACACCACAAGTCTGTAAATAATATGAAATAGTGCCATAAATAAGTCAATATCCCAATCATGCTACATTTCTCTTGCGCACTTCTTTGGCGTCAAACATACATACATACCCCGACTTAGTTTAAAAATTAATAGTTGAGAATCAGAGCAATAACCTAATTTTGAAGATTGTTGTCTTTGAGCTAGAAAAGCACATCTTACACTATAATCTTTCAGCCGGCAAATGATCCAATAAGCCATAAATCCTTTTGCAATCGATTGCCAGTGCCAACCCCACTCAACCTAACCTAATACCATTCCATGATGAAAAAAATTAACATGGAGCTATATTACGCAAGGAACTTGACAAATTTGCCATCTCTTACCAAAACAGATGTAGTTGCCCAACTTTCCATGTTCCTCCACCTATCATTACTTTTTTAGGTTTCATTCTTCAAAAATTCACTATAATCACTATAACAATTGTCAATGACATATTTGGTGTAGGGAGAAATCACAAGATAGAGAGAATAAAGAGAGGTTGTCGCTACCCTTAGCCGGACCGCAGGATGACATATCATTGGTATTATAATCAAAGAAAATAGTTGTAGATTTATTAAAGAAGATAACTGTAGATCCAACTCTGAGAAGAAGAAGAAGATTGAACCAAGAAGAAAAAGAAGAAATGCACACAAGAGAGCAAGGATAAGAATAGCTATTATAGTTTTAATAATGATATGTTAAATATCCAACAATTGAAATTTAATGTAACATGCACATATAATGCAATTCTTGTGATAAAATACGAAGTAAAAGTTAATATATGGTACCATATTAATGTAAACACCAAGTTTAAGTACCCGTAAGGTCCTTTGAAAATTTATGGCAGCCAAACCACAAACTCAGCCAAGTTAAAGTGTATGTTTACCTATTAAGCTCACTCCTTGTGTCTTCTTTTCTTTTATTTATTTTTGTACATTTTATGTTTTTTTTATAGAAGTACTATTGTGTTTAATTTCAATAATAACAATGAAATTTAAACCATGATGATAAGCTTATGTATTTTTCGGTCCTCCACAAATCCGACCCGTCCTATTATTAGGCCAAAATAGACTAAGATTGTTCATTGATACTGTATATTATATTTCACTCTTATTAAGACAGTGAGCATCCTACCTAATAAGGAACGTGACCAAAGTCTTCACTGCAAAACAAAAATCTTCTCTCAAGAGTGACCTAAATAAGCATCATTTTCCTTACCACCAACTTACATAGGCGCTGCATTCCTAATTGGAATAAAAGTCCTATACATGTATTAGTGCACCCAGCTTTCCTAATTTAACTAGGTTTGAAATACATGTCTATAAAAGGCACATAAAATCTCGACAAGTTAACATGAGAATCACAATGACAATCATAATCGTAACTTTGTCTCTGGAAAAATTTTAGAACTTCAATATGAAATCCCCAAAGTAGCTTCATGGATCACAACTTAAGATCATGGAAGTCCAAGCTTATTTGCCATGCTTTAACGACGTTCACAAAGTAGCCATAAAGATGTACTTGAGCAACTCAAAAGCAGAGGCTGCTAGGCCCCTATACCATTACTCTTGAGCGACTCTTGTCCATGCGGTAAAAAAAACCCTTACACATTATGGAATCATCTTGCATAAGCAAGTTGACCATTCTTATAAAGGTAGAACAACTGTGGTTTGGATTCCCCACCCTGGTATAGTCAACATCTTCTTTTTTTCATGGAGTGGGGGGGGGGGAAGGTCATCAGTAATACTTTCTATGACGGGCGAATGCGTTGGTATTTAGAAACTGAATGCCACTCCAAAGGTTCACTTTTTGAGGACTTACTGAAAGTTTTGCTCCTAACCTTCTTCTCCACTACCTTATGTGTGAGATTCACGACCCTTTTCGGGCATCTCCATTTTTTTCTATTTCTCTAACTAAAGCTTCCAAAAATCACACGACTAGTTTGATGACTCCTTGGGCTATCTCCCACTCTTTTAGCTTCATCATTGGTAGGGTTTTCACCACCAAGAGGAGGGGAATTTTGCTTCTAAGTGACATATTTCCACAATTACTATTGGTTGAGCTCCCCATAAAGTTAAAGAGAGGAGATTGTCAAAAATACTTCTGTTTTAGGTTTTGTTTTTGGACTCTACTTTTTCAAAATTACTTTTCTACCTTTTTTTCTTTCATAATTATTGAATTGCCCTTTTTTTATAAATTTATATCTTTTATGTATTTTCTCTTGCAAAAATCTTTTTCAAACTTTTCAAATTTACTTAAATACGTTATTCTACTTTGTTCACATTTCTGTCTCCTCTTTTCATTATTTTAATCTAATTTTGCATTTATTTCTTAAACCGTTTATTTTTTTGTCATGCGACTTTGGAAATTTTTTTTTTTCTCTTCGAAACAAGATCCATATGTATATATTTTTTCCGACATTTTTTTCACTAATGTATAACTCATTATACCTTTATCCCTTAAGGTATAACTAAGGTATAATCACTCTAATAGTATATCTTAAGGTATAACTAAGGTATAGCTAAGGTATAATCATTGTAATAGTGTATTTTAAGATAGAATTAAGGTATAATAAAAGTATAATCATTGTAATAGTGTATCTTAAGGTATAACTAAGGTATAATAAAAGTATAATCATTGTAATAGTGTATCTTAAGGTATAACTGAGGTATAACCATTGTAATAATGTTATTCTGCCTTAGTTATACCTATGATACTCTTATTATACCTTACTTTTACCTTGGTACAACTATTATACCTTAGTTATAGTTTAGTTATACCTTTGATACTGTTATTATACCTTAGTTATACTTACTAATACACTGATTATACCTTAGTTATATATTTTGGTATACTAATTATATATTCTGACACACTGATTATACCTTATTTATGCATTGTTTATACCTTATTTATTCATTGTTTAAGCATTATAGTGTATAAGCAATGTATAACAGTGAATAAGCAATATATAACAATGTATAAGCAGTGTATAACAATGTATCAAAAGGTATAACTAAGGTACAATTAGTGTATCAGTGTATCAGTAAGTATAACTAAGATATAATCAGTATATAAGAAGGTATAACTAAGGTATAATCAGTGTATAAGAAGGTATAACTAAGGTATAATCAATATATTAGTGTATCAGTAAGTATAACTAAAGCATAAACAAGGTCTAACAATTTTAAAAAGGTATAAACAATATATAACTAAAGTATAATTAGTGCATCACAAGGTAACTAAAGTATAATTAGTGTATCATAAGGTAAAACTAACGTATAATATTTATAAAAGTTATAAATACACCATTATACAATGCTTATACATTGTTATACACTGTTTATATACTTCTTATACATTATTATATACTGCTCATACACTACTTATACATTGTTATACACTGCAATACTTAAACAATGTATAAATAAGGTATAGTTAATGCACCATAAGGTATAACTAAGGTATAATTAGTGTATCAGAGGGTATAACTAAGGTATAATCAGTGTAGCAGTAAGTATAACTAAGATATAGTCAGTATATCAAAAAGTATAACTGAGGTATAATCAGTGTATCAAAAGATATAATCAAAGTATCAGATGGTATAATCAAAGTATAAACAAGGTCTAACAGTTTTTTATTATTGTTATATACGTTTTCATTGTCATATATATTGTTTATACACTTTTTTTCTGCTATATACTGTTTTTATACATTATTTATATATTATTTATATAAAAATTGAAGGTGAAAAAACATTGGAAAATACATATGGATCTCATTTCAAAAAGAAAAAAAAAACGAAAAAAGATTTCTAAAGTTGCATGAGAAAAAAATATAAACAGATTGTGAGATAAATACGAAATTAGATTAAAAATTATAAAAGGTGAGAGAGAAAAGTGGACAAAGTAGAGAAGGAATTGTTAAAAAGTTTTGAACGTATCTTTGTAATTTTAAAAATTTTTGAAATTATATTTAAAAAATTTTTCTTGTAAGGTATTTTTGTAAACAAACTTTATTTTTGTCTATATTTTTTGTTGTAAAATCCCCTAATAAATAATTTACCCTTGGCGGGAGGCGTTTGGACCTTACATAGGTTTTGACACGGGGTAATGAGCTTAAGGACCAATATTTCGGATGGCTTAAAAGTGGGAAGAGAAGGGACCCATTATATGGGCCTTAAGTCTCCTAAGCCCATATCCCTTGATTGTTCCTCATAATAATAAGAAAAAGAAAATTCTGGTACAGGTAATATTCCGATTCCAACCCTCTTTTTTTTAAGAAAAAGAAAAATTACCCCTTCAATGTTGATTTTTCGACAAAACTAAAAGATTATGTTGAAACCACCAACAAAATAATGGAAGAAATTGAAGGACGGAATCTTCAAAGATTGTACTTGGTCCAGAATAATTCCTTAATAGATATGGATAATTGTCTCTAATTCGAAGAATCATTTGATTTGATGAGTTGTGCCGTGTGGATCTAGAAATGAGGTATTTGAGTTCGTTTTTGCTTCGCAAAACTATCTTTAATATTCTTGTACACCTTTCTTCATAATCATATGTGATGTAAATCAAAGGGGGAAAAAAGTACATATTTTATTACAAATGTAGTGTATAATATTTAATTTTTGTTGTGTATTTTCAATAAAAATTCTTCACTAATAATATGGTAAAGAAATAATTATTAGTCATTCATTGATTGCGTCAATTCATCTAATATATTTTCAAAACCACATTATGACATTTCTTAGTATATAAACCAGTTTCCATTTTTGTTTTTCAGTTTTTTATTTTTTTTATTTTTTGGATTTTCCAGTTTTTTATTTTCCAAATAAAAAACCAGAAAATAGAAAACTTGTTCGGTTTATCTCTATTAGTTTTCAATTTTCTAATTTTTTATTTTTCATACTTTATTTATGTTTTATATATATACAAAATGTAAACTTTGAATAAATCGTTTAAGATAACTTTGAATAACTCAAAGTATTAATATAGGACAATAATATTAAATGTCAATAAGTAAAAATTTTGATTTAAATAAAAGAGATTCATTCAAAATCATTGATGATTGTTATATGCATTTTTTTTTTTTATGATTAAACTAAAACATGCTTGCTTTATTTTCAGATCTTATATATAATTTTAGTTGATCTTCAAATTGTAAAATGACATTGTAGTTAGAACTTTCATGAAGTTAATGCAGATTTTTTTTTTCTTTAAAAATGTAAAAGAAAATAGGTGTCAATGCTTAATGGGTGTTTTCCAAATGCATAGAAATGAAATGGGAAACATCTCAAACTTTATTTTCTTAAGCCAGAGATAAGAGCGGCTAATGTGATTCACAGAATATTTGCGACTAAACATCAATTTCCATTTCCGGGAAAACAGTGGTTTTTCTCCTCAACTAAAATTCTCTCTTGTTTTTCTTTCTTTTTTTGAGTTTCCAAGAGGAGGAACTCCCATCCATCCATTTATTTTCTTTGTTCTGTTAGCGCTCTTTTGTTTTGTTTTGTGTGAAATAATTTATATCTGGCATTTTCTTCAGTTTCAACTACGAAATCGATATCCTTAGTTATATATCTGCTATTACACAACACGATTTCGACTATTTTTTTTTACTAGGTTGGTCGTCATCTGCTTCTAGTCAAAGATACATATTGATCTTTACATCGCAGATATCCAGATCTATCTCTTTTAAGCAAGATCTCTCCAGATTTGCAAAACTACTTTGTGTTATGCAGTACACCGGAGTTTCTATGGCTGTGGATCTCCGATTATATTTAATGGAGTTTAGCAAAATGTTAGTTGCAGTGTTGTTATTTTGTTTTTCATTCTATGTGTTCTTCTTGCTCTTATAGCAAATTTTTCTTGTCTCCCAATATAGTGAGATTGTTATATTTCGATTATTATAAGATAAACTCTTTAATTATTTGGTGTTTATTACCAATCTATCTTTCTTAATGTTCTACATATTTCGAAATATATAATATCTACTGTTTCATTCAAAAAAAAAAAAAAAAAATTTTCTATGATATTTCATCATTAGTGAAAGGAAAGTATCATAGTGATTAATAGCCAAAAAAGAATAACAACAGAAAACTCAAGAATCCATAAATAACACATTTTTCAACCTACTTATGGTGTTCTTGGATATTTTACCCAGCATACAAATCCATGCTTGTTTATATATCTAACTTCTAAACCGTGTTGCACGAAACGCAAAGGGATACAAAAACATAAATGGAAATGAACACACTTAAAAATACAGGACATAAAAACGTGAAAGATTTGTTTAAATAATATAAGTTTAAAAATTTAAGGATGCATTTTTTTTATTTTTTTTTCTTTATTTATATACGATAAAAAAAAAAAATCAACACAAGTTCTATTAGAGAAGAAAAAAAGAATTTTCAATTTTCTATAAAAGGAGATTTTAGTTTTCTAAAATTACAAAAACATTTCGCACAATTTTCCTAGAATTTTTTATTTCTAAAAAATTTCGGAAATAAAAATTGTCAAAATCAAAGTTTTCTAAGTGACATAACTTAGAAATCGCAAATTTATATATTTATTTTGGTAGACGTGGATTTTAAGAGATTGGGATTTCAACCCATAATTTCTTACAATATATGAGTAAGACTATATATGTATATCTTTCTTTTTCATTCAATTCCCTCTGCTTTTATGACAATTATTCATGAATCATGACTTATAGCTTGAGGGAAAGAATGACATATTGTATGCGAATGTGATTGCTACTTTTGTACAAAAGTAATGAATAGAGAAACCAAGCTAGAAAAGGTGAAATTTGTGTTTGTTACCAATTTTTCATCCCATAACAAAGTTAATTTTTTTTTTATTTTAAATCCTATTATTCAGTCCAAAGTAAACCAAATACCTTTTTAAACATCTTATCTCCCAAAAGTCGCACTAAAACTAGAATTTGAAATCTTTAATTAGCTCAAGCCAACCTAATTGGCATGTAAAACTTGATTATTGTACATGGTAGTTTGGAAAGTTGATTAAAACTAAATCAGTTGGTCTATAATTACCTTGATATAATAATGTTCTCAGCTTTGCTCGACTTCCTCTCATATCTTTTATTGGTGCATAAGTATCAAATCAGATAGATTTCAAATAGTGCAGAACTTTTGGACCTTACAGCAGTCTATCCAACAAGTATGCTTAATAAAAACTGAATAATTAGATAGCTACAGCAATCTCTTGTCCTAGCCTGCTTAATCAAAACTACCAATTTGCATACAGTTTCAAATTCAGCTTATGAATAAATTGAAATAACTTGTTAACAAAATGGGAATTTTAGGATGAATGAAAGTGAGATATTGAAGGGAGACTACTAGTCGAGGATATCCAGGCCCATCTGCAAGAGGTTGGCCCATTGTTTTTGATAAATTGGAATACTAGCCGTTAGAATTAGACAAGCTTTGACTCCAAACATGTTAATAATTGGCTATCTACACAAAATGTACTAATAATATCAAAAACTACATAATTGTTATCTTAAAAAATAAATATTAAAAATGTCTTATAACCAAATATTAATTGCAATAATAGTTTTTCTCTCTCCCTTATCTCTATTTTTACTCTCTACCTTATATCTACTTTTCTCCCTCCCTTATCCACTAATTTTCTCTCTCCTCTTATATAATTAAAAACTAATTTTTTCATTCATCTTTATAACTGTTCATTTTTTATTATTCAATTTTAGAATGTTTTTCTTATTTGAGATCCATTTTCATATATTTTTTTTCTTGGTTTTTGGTATTAATATTGCATACAATTGATAAAAATTGATTGTATACTGCATGTATATTGTAGTTATACTAATATTGTATTTTGCAACTTATACAAATATTATATTAGCTTTATACTGCAATTCTATTGGTTTTATACTGCAAATACTATGATTATTTTGGTTTTACACTGCAGTCGTACTGCGATTATATTAGTTTTTTATTGTGTGTAATTTTAGTACAAAAAACGAAGATAAAGAAAAAAAATATATGGATATGAATCTCATTTAGAAAAAAAGTTTCTAAAATGAAATGATGAAAAAATGAATGGATAAAAAGATAAATGAAAAATTAGTTTTTAATTATAAAAGAAGAGAGAAAAGTAGTGGATAAATAAAAGAGAAATTTGTTGGAGAGGAAAGTTAGAATACGTATAAGAAGATATGATTTGTTTACCAAAAATACCATAAATGTAATTTAGAAAAAGTATATATCTATTCTAAAAAGTTCAAAATTATAATTAGTTAAAATTTAATTGCTCTAATATATATATATAAAAAAAAAAATGCTTTTGCATTTGTTCACCAAATTAAAGACATAAGGGTAATTTTATCAATATTTTCCAAAACGGAGTGATTCTGCTAAAACCCCTTTCTTCAGTGGATCCAATACATAAAAAAGAATTAAAAATAAATAACAAAAAAGAAAAAGAAAAAGTAAACAAAACAAAACAAAAAAGCTGAAATCAAAGTGATGGGTGCGACTGGTAGATAGAAAAAGGAGAAACAAATTCAAGAAGGGATATGGCACTTGGCAATTGAATATAATCATTAGTGGGGTATGCCTGTAACAAAGAAAAATTGATTTGTTTTTGAAGATTTATACACTGATTTTAATAAATAAATAAATAGATATTCAAGACAGAAGTGGAGAGGGCGAATGTATGAAATAGTCATTTTGAGTGTGCTGTATTTCAATTTTCCATCCACAGTATTACTAAGCACACGTTGTTTTAGCAGTGGCATGTCAGCTGGTCTTATCCCTGTCAGTGTTTACTGCATTCTATCTTTCAGATAACCAGCTCTAACACTTTTTTACGGAATTCAATTTTCTTTTTAATTACTTTCTGTATATTAAAAATAAATTGGTAAACAAATTTGTACAAAATTAATGTTCAATGGGACAAATGGTATGTTATATGACGGAAAGTTGCTCGGGAAGCTGAAAAAGACATCCATCATGATCAATTCTCACAAATCTTAAATGCCAACTCACTTATATATTTCCTTTATTGAATGTAGAATGCTCTATCTATTTTCAGAAATTAGTTAATATTTCTATTTGGATTTCCAATAAAATACACAATTTGCATATAGTCCAAGGTAAAACTTTATGCACCGTGGGTATAATTCTCCATTAAAGATGTGATAAAAATAAAAACTTAAAACATAATTCCATGAATTTTCATAGATTTGTAATTTGTCTTCTAATTAAACTTTCAACATAACCATTAAATAATTTTTCTATTTTGATAATATTACTCTCAAACTTGATATATTTATCTCGAATGATTATATAATTTAGAAATATAACTATGACATATCTATACAAAAATAATGATTTAAACTTCTCTTGTAAAATTCCAAATCTATTTTTTATAAGAATTATATTATTTACTAATCAATAGATATCATGGTTAAAGTTATTAAGTTTGATACTAACGTTATTAAAATGAAGAGTTATGAATTCTATATGTGAAAAAGATTAAATAGAGATTTAATTGGCAAATCAATAAAAGCTATGGGCTATGGCCAAGAATGTGTTAAAAATAATAATAATAATAAACTGATGGTACATGGATAAGATTACCTCGAAGTAAGAGAATCGTTATCCCATGACACTAACATCCACGTTTGATTATGTCAGCTATGTCATGAATTTTCAAAATAAAGAAAACAAAAATAATATTAATTATGCAAGAAAGAAGAAATACCAGATGCATATAAATTGTAGACAAATATCTGTTATGTTCACATATTCATATTCATATTCATATGGTAGCAAAAATGCTGGCAATATTTCACAAAGCATTTGCTCATCCACCGGAAGAGCTAAATAGCCCAGCATCTCATAAATCAGATCAAAAGCCAAAACTTCCAAAAGAAACTCTCCATGAGTTTCTGTCTCATCATCCTGAAAATACTTTCTCCATGAATTTTGGTGAAGCTGCTGTTCTTTCCTATGTTCGCTCTCTTAACCCTTTCGCCCCGCACCAGAGGTTGGTGTCATGTGAGTCAGCAAAATCGTGTATTTGTAGATTGAATTTGAATTTTGATTTGCTTTGCTTTGGTGCAGGCTGTTTTGTGGGGTGGAAGACATATATTGCCTATTCATGGGGAGCTTGAACAATCTATGTGTACTAAATAGGCAATACGGGTTGACAAAAGGAAGTAATGAGGCAATGTTTGTAATAGAGGCATATAGAACACTTAGAGATAGGGGTCCATACCCTGCTGATCAAGTCGTCAAAGATCTTGAAGGCAGCTTTGCCTTTGTTGTTTATGATAGCAAGCCTGGTCATGTCTTTGTTGCTCTGGTTTGTCTCTTCGATTCCTTTTGGATTGATGAGTATGATGTGATTGAGTTTTAATCAAATGAAGATGGAAGTGCAGGGTTCAGATGGAGGAGTGAAGCTGTATTGGGGAATAGCGGCAGATGGGTCAGTTGTAATATGCGATGATGCAGATGTAATCAAAGCAGGATGTGCCAAATCCTATGCTCCCTTCCCACCAGGTATATATGCATTTAATTAATTAATAGAGAATTAAGTATGTGAATAATAAAATAAAACTACATGGCAGGGTTCATGTTCCACAGCGAAGGAGGACTGATGAGCTTTGAGCATCCAATGCACAAGATAAGAGCGATGCAGAGGATAGACAGTGAAGGTGTTATTTGCGGTGCCAATTTTAAAGTGGACAAGTATACAAGGATTAATAGTCTACCCCGTCGAGGAAGTGAAGCTAATTGGTCTGATCAATGGGATTCCCACCAAGCCTGATATTTCTTTTTTTCTTTCCAATAATCTCACTCAACGCGGATTTTTATTTTTAATTTCCTTTTATTATGTTCCATCTGTTGTGTTTGTTTCTCCCCTCAATTGATGTAAATCCGTTTCCCAAAAGAAATATGAAAAAGCGCTTCTTAATTTAGCCTCTAAGATTTTGACATTGCTTCGAATTTTGGGGTCTTTAGCAGTAAATCAAATGGAGTCCACTAGTGTTCCTTATCAATATTAAAAATGATGTTTCATTTTCTGATTGGGTGGAGTTAATATTATAATCTCATCAATAATGTCAAAAAAAAAAAAAAAAAAAAAAAAAAAAAAAAGGACAATATACATCTCACCTTCAAGATGGTGGGATTTTAAGGGGGACTTAATTGGTAGAATTTCTTTTGCTAGCCCACGGTGTAATCTTTTTTAGACACCCCAGCCAACAAGATTCCATCCTATCATCTCCCACCATATATTTCTGTGGAATTCTTTAACTAACAAAGAAAATAACTATAAGAATTAAAATAATATTTTTATAAAAATTAAACAATATAAATATCAAATATAGTATTATATTTGTTGGATTGATATTTCTGTTCTTTTGGTATATGATTATTTAAGATGATTATTTTCTTATTTGAATAATTGTTATTTATTTCTTTCTTTTTTTTATATATATTTGATGGATTGATTAACATATAAGAAAAAAATAATAAATTACTAAATAGAAGTGTAGGACTCAACCACAGCTTCCAGCATTTACCCATCGAATAAAATAAACTGACAATAACATGGATGAGAGAGACAGAGAGAGAGAATCAGCAGAAAAATCACCAGAAAGCTCCTGCAAGGCTGCAACACAAAACATGCATCCAGTAATTGTACTTTTTTTTTTTTCATATTACATTAGCTTAATTGTAATATATTGCAAGATTTTAAAATCTACTAAAAATATTATTTAGAATATTAAAATTTGTAAACATACAATGAGGATTCTATAAAAATTTTAGTCCCCATGGAAATGGAAATGGAAATGGAAATATTGAGTAAAGAAATATTTTTATTTGTATTAAATAAAACTTTTACACAAACTAACTAATTACTTACACATTCACTCAAATTTTGTTTTCACGCTCACACACTCGATCACTTCGAACACTGATGTTTCCTTCTAACTCGCTCTCAATTTCTAGAACTAATTACATATATCATTTCCTATTTATCTAGTTAATGTAGGTGATAAAATCAATCATAGCTACGCATCTTGGTCGGTGATGGAAATCACTAGAACTAAAATGGATATTAGATATTTCTTGTAATATCGGTGATGGAATATATCAGCAACTTGATTTTCAGTCTTCACATATTGTATCTTGATGTCACCGCGTAGTACTTTTTATCGTACGAAGTGATAATGCACATCTACGTGTTTAATTCTTGCATGAAGCATTTGTTTCTCAATCAAGTGTATAGCCGATTGATTATCACAATGTAATTGCACTGGACAATTAACCAGCTGATGGAGATCTTTCATAAGTTGTATTAGTCAAGTACACTCTTGAGCAGCTATTGTTGCTACCCGATACTCTGCCTTTCTACTCGATAAAGAAACCGTAGGTTGTCCTTTACTATACCAAGATATAGGTCCTGATCCGAGACTAAACATATAACCTGTTGTTGAAAGCCTCATGTCATGATTTTCAACGTAATCAGCATCACAATATCCTCATATCTCACTCTTTCCTCCTTCCTTGTATATAATACCATAATCAATGGATCCTCAAACATATCGTAGAATTCTTCGAATAGCTTCTAAATGCGGTTTTTGTATGAATCGACTCGCCAAACTTACAGCATATGATATATGTAGCATTGTGAGAGTGAGATAGATTAGGCTACCAACGAGTTGCCTATATATTGTAGCATCCTCGAAGTCCTTCCCTTCAGTAGAGCATAACTTTGCGTGTACTTCTACTAGAGTTGCAATAGGCTTGCATTCCAACATCCCAAACTTCTCCAATAAATCCTTAGAATACTTGTGTTGGCATAAGAAGAGTCTTTCCTTTGTACGTTCAACTTCAAGGCCAAGGAAATGGTTTAACTCTCCTAATGATTTCATTCGGAAGCGTATCGATAGGTTGGCTTTGACTTAATGAATTTCAGCTTCATCGTCACCTGTGATGATGAAATCATCTACATAAACTAGGACTATAGCTAATTTCTCACCTTGGACTTTCACGAACAAGTTAGAGTCAACTAGTGCCATCACGTAACCACTTTGGATGCTATCTTCCAGCACCATGCTGTTGGTGCTTGCTTCAATCCATAAAGTCTCCTTCTTTAGCTTACACACGTAGCTTGGATGAACCTTGCTCTCAAAACCTCGAGATTGATCCATGTATATTTCTCGATCCAAATCACAATGTAGAAAAGCATTCTTCACATCAATCTACCAAAGCTCCCAATCTTTAATTGCTACAAGATGCTAGTAGAACACATGCAGTGGTAATTTTGGCAACTGAACTAAATGTCTCGTCATAGTCCAAACCATACTTCTTTGAAAGTCCACGAGCCACCAATCGAGCTTTGTATCTTTCAATTGATCCATCAAGGCTACTTTACTTTGTAAACCCACTTGCAAGAAACCGGCTTCACATCTTTAGGTTTAGGTACCAAATCCCAAGTCTCATTTTACCTCAAGGTGTTTATTTCTTCTTCCATGGCTTTTCTTCATTCTTTGCTTAAAGATGTTTCTTCATACGTCACAGGCTCTCTTGTCGCAGCTTTTTCAAACAATACGACATTGGCATATTAAGGATTTAGTTCTATTTCCCTTGACAACCTTTGCATTTGTTGTTCCTTCTCTTCCATAATTTATCATTATCATTAGTCTCCTTAAGTTTCCTTGGTCGCCCTTCCTTCACAACATCTGTGGAAGGCACACTTCAATTACATGTTATTAGCTCTACAATCGCACATGAAGCCTCAAAATCCCATTCTTCTTTTCTCCCGCCATAAACATAGAACTGACCATTATTGCACCATTGTGCCTTATCCTCCGCTTGATCTCGATTGCGATAAGCTCCCCCTTGATGCCAACTCCCTCCTTGTAGTCTTTTCTGTGAACCTTCTTATTTGAATCTTCCTTCATTTCTCGATCTCATATCTATTGTATCCTTACTTTTTTTATTGCTAAAAAGAGCTGTTTTTTCATCTTTAAATGAGACTTTAGACATTTGCTTGTTTAAAGCCTCTTGATTATCCAGGTTTTTCCAACTTATTTAAGTTTGGCTATATAACCCAACCACGGGTTGCAGTCACGAGCGCGTTAAACTCAGGACGTAACCCATGGATTATAATTCTTCTCATTCTTGTTTCTGTGATTTTATTCTCAGGATCTAATTTTGAAATTTCTTTACATAAAGTCTTAACTTTAGTAAAAAAACTCACTATCATATCTTGTTGTGACACTGATAGTAGCTCGTTCTCAAGTTGTTAGAGCTTGGTATCGTTTGTCCTTGCAAATAACTTCTCAAGAGTGTCCCACGCTTCCTTAGGTGTTTTCGCATCCTTGATGCACTGCAGCAAATCATCCCCCATTGATATCGATAAAGTGTACATTGCTTTACCACACTTGACCTTCCACTTTTTAAGGCATTTTCACTTGTCGGAGGTGATGTCTCATTGCCTCCAACAATCTCCCACAAATCTTGACCAAGCAGATAAACTTCCATATGCATACTCAAAGTGCTATAATTATTATTATTAAGTTTTTCAAGAGTGATTACCGAGGTAGCCATATCTGCCATGATGACTTGATCAACTCTGCTTAATCAAGTAAGCTTGGTCTCAAACTAATAATTTTCACAGTCCCAAACTGCACGTTAGCAATACCTTGTAACCACAACGATCCCAAATTGCGAACTTGTAAACCACTTAATACCCCCCCAGGGGCGGCGGCGGGGGGGGGGGTCACGGGGGGGCAGCTGACCCCCCAACCGCCGGAAAAGCCCCTGAGTAGGGGGCTTTCCGGCGGCCCCCCGCCCCCCCAAGAGCAGGGGCAGCGCCCCTGCTCTTGGTCCCCTGATACAGGGGGCGAAACCCCCTGTATCAGGGGGTTAATTTTTTTTGGGTTGGGGATCGGCAAAACGACGTCGTTTTGCCTTGTAACTTAAAAAAAAAAAAAATTAAACCAACCAGGGCAAAACGACGTCCTTTTGCCCTGGTTTGGAAAAAAAAAATAAAAGACAGATTCACATTTCATCGTCCCTCCCACTTTCACTCTCTTCATCACCATCGATCCTCCCCTTCTCCTCCTCCCTACTGCCTGCCGCCCGCCGCCTGACGCCGCCGCCGCCGCTTGCGTTCGTCCGTCCTCTCCTCTCCTCCTTTCCTCCTTGCTTCTTATTCCGGTTAGTTTTAATTTTAAATGTTAGGTTTTTGTAATTTATTTAGGTTTTATTGTAATTAGGTTTTAAAGATAAATATTTGTGTAAATTAGGTTGGAATTAATAAATTGAGGTATTAATTGATAAATTAATAAATTGATTATGTTAATTGTGTTGTTATTTGATAAATTAGGTTTGAATTAGGGTTTGAATTGATAAATTTGATAAATTGGGGAATTAATTGATAAATTGATAAATTGATTGTGTAAATTGTGTTGTTAATTTTAGTTTTGAATTGATAAATTAGGTTTGAATGTGTGTTTAAATTGATAAATTGATGAATTATGTTTGAATGTGGGTTTGAATTAAATTGATTATGCATTGTTATTTTTGGGTTTGAATTGATAAAATATGTTTAAATTTAGTTATGAATTGATTAATTAATTGTAGTATTTGTGTTTTTATTTGTAGGAATTAGAAATATGGATAAGTTGCTATCAGTTGGGTGATGAGTTGCTATCAGATTGCTTATTGTTTTACATTGAGAAAAAGATATTCATCAGCATTGATGAAGAGGATATTATGCAGTTTTTTCAAAAATTGGCATCTCGGAAAAACTATTTGAAACCTCTCAAAACTTCTCATTTTACTAGTTCTTCATCATCTCCTTCGATTAGAAAAAATTAATTGTTGGTATATTTTTTGTATTGAATTGTTTGGATTAATTTGATTATGTTAGAGTAGACCTATGTTTTAAATGAAATTGTTGTTTGGATTAATTTAATTGTGTTTTTATTGAATTGAATTAAATTCATTCAAGTTTGTCTGTCGATCGGAAATTTTGGTTCGTCGACCTGAAATTTTTCTTAACCGGCCGAAAATTTTTTGAACCAAATTCTGCCCCCCCAGCATACTAATTCTGGCACCGCCACTGCTGGTCCTTGACCACCTGCTCTGATACCAATTGTAAGATAATTGGAGGACTTGATTGAGTAAAGAAATATTTTTATTTGTATTAAACACAACTTTTACGCAAATTAATTAATTACTAACATATTCACTCAAACTTTGTTTTCAGGCTCACCCACTCAATTACTTTGGACACTCACTTTTCTTTCTAACTCACTCTCAATTTCTACAACTAATTATATATATCACTTTCTATTTATACTAGTTAATGTCGGTGATAAAATCAATCATAGCCACACATCTTGGTCAGTGATGGAAATCACTAAACTAAAATGGATATTAGATATTTCTTGTAATATCTAGACATTTCTTTAACTAATATTTTTCCTTCATTAATGTCAGTGGTGAATGTTTAATATGATGACTATTTTTTGCCTAGCTGATAAACAAAGAATGAGAATTACAGATCTAATTAGAAATGGGGGAGCAATTTTTATGCCCATTCCGTTCCATTTGCAATGCTACTTCACAAATTAAATTAATTTACATATGTTATGATTATGAGTTGTTTTACTGTTCACGAGATAGGTTTATTAATTAGTTGAAAATCATGAGTCGTGCCAATTTGTTTGCTCAAATCATTGTTGACTAGAAAAATTTAGAATATGCTGGTGTGATCTTCTAAAATACCAAGGTAAAAAATTTATTGTTGGACACTTTAGGGTATAATAAAATATATACTTCTTTTTTTTTATGACAAAAAGAGTACATATTCTTGTAAGTATTTATGAATACTCTAATTTGGAGTGTTAAAAACTCGAAGATTGTCGGGAGTTTTAAATCCTTATAAAACTTTAATCATTCGTTTCTTAAGTTTCCAAAATCCTTCATTCAAGTAGACCTATAATTTACTAATTTATATTATAACAACTGCTAAATTTATTTTTTTTAAGAAACCACTAAGTTCTGCAATATGAGTATTGGAAAATGAGAAAGTATACTGAAAAACTAAAAAAATACATGTGTCGAAAATTTTAAAATACTCAAAACACAATACTCTCTTAAAATACATTAGCAAAAATGATTCAATGTCGTTACAGGAGTGTGGTGAGTGGACCGGCTCCATGTTAAAATTTCTCGAGGTTGGAGCGAATTTGTAGTTCAACTTCTAGCTGAGCTAGGGAAGACACTTGTAAGATACTGTAGCCAAAACCAAAAGGATCAGTCCACCTCAACGCAATCAGATAGCATTCATAGTGTTACGCCGACTATAGGCAGAAATGGCGGACCGTCACTTCCCCAATCAACTCCCAGACTATACACCAGAAATCGCATCGAAAACAGTGGATGAATCAGCCACTCACTTAAGTGACGACTCCCTCATAAAGCTAATCTCTTTACCCTACAACACGCTCTGTGACAGACTCGCAGCATCAGCTTTGCAACTGAAAGATACTGTACTCCTCCTTCTCTTCTTTATTTCTCTTTCCGTCGAATCATTTTTCTGAATCCTGGGTTTCCGCCAAGTTTTGTTCTGAGCTGTAACTCTTTTCCAATAATTGTTGAAATGCCACCCAAGTGTTTGTATATTTGCTTCAGGTGGTGAGAGAGACATGGGGATTGAGGAGAAAGCGTATGCAAGACTATACTATTTATACTGGGGTTTTAGGGACTGCTTACTTGCTCTTTAAGGCTTACCAAGTTACCAAGAACCAAAATGATCTTCAACTCTGCGCTGATATTGTCAAAGCCTGTGATTCTGCTTCTGCTGATTCTGGGTAATTTCTCTCTCTTGTTTCTGCATTTGCTTCGTGCTGTCTCCATATTAGCAATGAGAAATTTTGAATCTTGTGTTAAGATTCCGAACACATTTTCTGGACTAACACTAGTCTGCCCGAGGCTCATTATGATTAATACATAGTTAAGTCTGTTAATATGTGTTGGATTTGCTTGAATGCAGCTCTGGTCATCTTGAAATATGAATGAGGCAGTGTCAGTAATTAGTGTGGGGAAATTCTCAGTGTTAGACTTAATTCTACACATGCCTTACCTTTTTGATCTTGGTATTTGTAATGACTTGGTTCTCTGAGTGTGTGATTATACAATTTATGGTATTGGTCATATGTGTTGACGCATCAACCTGATTATCAACACAATAGCCTGATGTTTAGCGTAAAGAAACAGCTTTGCTCAAATCAAGTTGCTTTATGCAATTTGGAACTTTTGATGCGTTGCGAGTCAGATCTGGTTGTGATTCAGACAGAGATTATGCACCATAGTATATTAAACAGACTAATTAGCTGAAGCATGGCTTTTATAATACTGAATTAGTATTTCCACCTAGTTTTGGTATTTGTTATCAGCTACCAATCCTGTAAAGTGGTACTTTAACCCAATTAGATTGCTTATTCAACACCTATCATATTCAGGCGTGTGACATTTATATGCGGGCGAGCTGGTGTTTATGCTCTTGGTGCTGTCATTGCAAAGCATGCTGGTGATGAGAGGCTATTAGATCACTATTTAACACAGTTTAGAGAGGTACTGATATATGCTCTTTTTTTTGTCTTATCTTTCCGCAGTCTTTTCAAGTGCATTTTTTTGTTGTTGGTCATTTCGCAGCTTCTTAATTGCTCTTGACTGCAGATCAAGCTTCCTAACAATTTGCCATGTGAGTTATTATATGGGAGAGCAGGATTCTTATGGGCCTGTTCATTTCTCAACAATCATATTGGTAAAGAAACCATATCTACCACCCATAGAGTAAGCGAGTCTTATGTTCAGTTTCATCTCAGTTTAATCGTCTAAGTCAAGATGATAAATCGTCTGACAATTTGGGTTTAAAACATCTGCAGAGAGCAGTTGTGGACGAGATAATTAATTCTGGGAGAAACCTTGCACTAAGGGGAATATGTCCATTGATGTATGAATGGCATGGAAAAAAGTATTGGGGTGCTGCCCATGGACTGGCTGGGATCATCTATGTTCTGATGGGCATGGAACTAAAACCAGATGAGATAGAGGATGTCAAGGGTACACTGCGCTACATGATAAACAACCGTTTTCCAAGTGGTAATTATCCATCAAGTGAAGGAAATGAATCAGATCGTCTTGTTCATTGGTGTCATGGAGCTCCTGGGATTGCTCTTACCCTTGTGAAAGCAGCTGAGGTAACACTTTCTGGTTTTCTGTTAAACTCGACATTGGACACAATGATTGCATGAAGTTGAAATGAGAAACTAAGAACTTTAAACGTGCCTCGAATTTACCTATGTTTATGACTTGGATGTGGGTTTATCAATTGGTATTTGAACCGAACTGTGAAAGAATGGTTTGAGTTGCCATTTTGGAATATGATCACAATTTTTTACAGTTTGAGTCCATAAAAACTAAATTTTGTACAAAAATCATTTATTATGTATAAAACTATTTTCGACATCTTTGAGAATGATTTATTCAAATAACTAAAAAACATTATTTGTTATTTTATCCTTTGTGAAATATACGTATTTTTCTTATTGTGAATCAGAGTAATTGCTTTAGATTTTGAAAAAGTTTCATTAATTACTGTAATTCATTTCAATCTCATTTTGAAGTAGTCTGAAATTTGATGTCAAAAACTACGACTATTCTCATGATCTTAAATTATATATATATATTTCAAATTTTAAAATGAATTCGAAATTTAAAATAAATGCTTCTTATTTTATTTGATTAATTTTCTTAAAATGAACAATTTGATTCAGAATTGGAACTAACTATTATGGTGGAACCTGAATCAAAGTACCAAACCACCTACTAATATTTTCAATCTAGATTTTGTTTCCAATCCTGTTGTGGTTCACACATGTGGCTAAGTATACCTACATTTGTGATTACTATTAAGCTTAATAATTTGTTTTTTTAAAATCAACTTCTCTGTCCTTAAATTTCCCAAGTATATCCTATTACTTTAATTTGTAATTTGAGATTGTTGTTAAGTATTTTGATCTGGGTTATCTGCCAACCAAGCAGCTAATGGAACTTCCATGGATGTGCAGAAAAAGCTAGAGAAATTAAATATTGAGTGACTGCAAGTATCTAGAATTGATGTGTCAATGTTGATTCAATTTATCATCAATTTTTCCATGAAGATTTCCTCCGTTGAATCAAAGGAGTCATTGAATTTTTATCTCACATGCTAGTTATTGTTGAAAAAGCATCATAGTTTTCTTCTTGTATTCATAAATTCCAAACATGAGATGAAAGAAGTCCGGTTCCGGGTCGTTGCTTCCACCTCTTGCATGATTGAAGTCTGTCCAAGCTATGATCTCTGCCCATACATGTTAAGGGAATGGTATCACCAACTCCTCATGATTTTCCTATATGTTTCATATTCTCAGGTATATGGAGACACGGGATTTTTGCATGCTGCAGTTGATGCAGGGGATGTAGTTTGGAAGCGGGGTCTCCTCAAACGAGTTGGAATATGCCATGGCATCAGTGGAAATGCCTATGTTTTTCTGTCACTATACCGGTTAACAGGTGACATGAAGTACTTGCATAGAGCTAAAGCATTTGCTTGCTTTCTACATGATAAAGCACAAAAACTTATATCAGAGGGAAAGATGCATGGAGGTGATCGTCCCTTCTCCCTGTTTGAGAGTATTGGAGGTATGACATACCTCTTCTTTGACATGATCCAGCCATCTGAATCCAGGTTTCCTGCTTATGAACTGTAATATACGATGTATTGTGAAGATTAAGTAGATCAGTCTTGTCACTTGTGCTTATAAACCTTGACACTGTGTGTTTGTAAGTTCATGGTCACAAACAATGTTAAAATGTTTATTAATAACCCTTGTGTAAATCAGATACTTTCTGACCAACAAGATAGGAAATTAAGTAGGAAGAAACAAACCAATGGTAGAAGATTAATGGGAAAGGAATGCGGAATAAATTTTTCCCGTTTAAATGAATCTGTGAGTAGCGTAATAAGCAGAACAATACAAGCAAGCACAAAGGAACACCGAGATTTTTACGTGGAAAACTCCTCCAACGTGAAGGATAAAAACCACGAGGCCTCTCCTAGCCCAAGCTAAAATATCCACTATAATATAAGAGTTTTACAGCAGATACAAAACCGAGCTAGTGAACAACAATAAGTTTCACGGCTCCAACGAACAATAACAACAACAAACGGATACACAAAAAATTACACAGCAAGAAATTAGATCTCCACCGCACAAAATGAAGATAAACAAGTCTAGAATCAGCTCACCAAATTTTAGCCTAATCCGAGAAAAATAACATGTTCAAAAGACTAAAAAGGATGAAGCAGCTCAAGTTGAAAACCAGTAGAAGAGAAACTACAAACAGCAGAACGGGGATGGACAAACGAGGACCTTCTTGAACTCCAGTTACTGATTCCACCATCCAAAATACAGAAATATGTGTCTTCAAACTCGTGTCAAAGTTTCAGCCAACTCCAACGGTTAGAAACGAAAATACGAGAAGAACACCAAAGATGGTCGCAAGAAAAGCACCCAGAAACAGCAGTTGTTGCAAACGCGAAAATCCAAACTTATGAACCTCCAAAATCTGATCCGACTGTTCAAAATCAAGAAACAAAAGTCTCCAATATGCTCTCAAAAAATTAGCATCATTGGATTCCATATGAGCTAGAAATTGCTGAAATAAGATGAAAAGTATAATTTAAGAACAAAGTACATAAACACAAATGATTTTCTCTCTTAGTTCTTTCTACTCCTTTGTATCCAAAACTCTCACATATGTTATTATGTCTTTTTCACATGCTCACATCTCCTCACAACCAACATATATATCCTAATATGTTAGCTAACATAGCCTCTAAACTTCACATAGTAAAGTCTTTCTTACACCTCACAAAGACTTAAAAGCCCATATTTAAACCCATAAATGTTTAAGCTCTTAAAAGGCAGGTCCTAAAGGGCTTCCTCATGTTAGAAACCCAACACTCCAGACCTTGAAAGGTACACATGGGTTTCAAAGGCTTAAAAAAAAGGTCTCCCCCTGAAAGCTTCAAGGGCTTGAAAGTCTCTTCCTCCACGTAGAAAGGGAACAAAAGCCCAACAAAGATGTCCAATATCTTTTTCTGAAACTACTGTGGTCCTTACATAAATAGCTCACAAGTAGAAAGTTTGTTGGAATTTCTTTTGTCCGGATAAACATGGTTAGCTAGTACTTCGTCACTTAAGTTAATTATATTTTTTCTAAAATAGATGTCACTTTAGAAAACCAAAGCAAATTTAGATAAATTTTTCCTATTTTACTCGTATATTAATTTTATACAATAATTGCTTAGCGCAAAAAAAAAAATAATAATAAAAATAAAAATAAATAAAAGTATTAAATTCTCTCCATTCCAGTTATCATGAATTACGTAGAATTCAAATATGAAGATAGAATAAATTCCAAAATGAAATATAATAAGGTTAATTTAGTAAAAGAACATTGTTTTGTAAAAATATTTATTTTTTTTATTAAGTAAGAGATATTTTAGAATGGTGGGAGTAATAAAAAGAGATTATGCTAGAAAGCTAAATGAGTTTATTTGATTTATGGGGATCATTTGAGTATGACGAAATCTTAGTCCTTTCTTCATTGGGTTTAATGACCTTTCATCGTTGGGAAATGCTTATTTTCAGGAAAAACACAAAATTATAATTTGTGCATAAAAATCTTAAGACTGCAGTTAAATATTTAGTAAATTTATGCCCATTATTTAGTGATAGATTCGTTAGGAATCCAATATGGTATTCAGGTCAACGGACAACAAATATACCAGGTCATTTACATGAATCCATTTGGAATGAATTAAGTAAAGGAGTTCGTTATAGACACTTTGCAACCAGGGTGAGTGATTTTATTCTCAAATGTTTGAACCAAACTCATCTACTCTACAAGTGAAAATTGTTTACAGAAGGAACATCATCCGAATCTAAACTTAAAGCTTTAAAAACAACTCAGCTCTGCGCCAACACCATCATCTCCTGCAGCAAAGATCAGTCCACAAGGAACTTCGAGCATCTCCGTTAAGCCAAACCAACAAGTTTCTCGCTGATCTCCCAAATTTTACGAGCTTTGTCTGCATCACTGGCTTCTTGAGACATCTGGTTCTCAAATGAAGCAGAATCCTTGTTCCAGCTCCAATATACACCCGATTTGGTCAAGCTTGGATCGCTAACAACCTAGAGCAAGAATGAACAGATAATGTTATTGCTCGATGCACTAAAAATGAAAGAAAACGCTATAATTCATATGGTTTTCCTCTTCACCTGAGCAAGCCTTTTTCCAGCTTCATCTTCAGAGACAAAACCCTTAGTGATGTACTTTTGGAATGGAGGGAACAAGAGCCGGAATAACGGAATGTGCTCCCTAAACAAGCCTGTTGTAGCAATGCAACCTGGATAAAGGGAGGCAAATGTGATGCCAGTTTCTTCGTGGAATCGTCTGTGGAATTCTTGCATAGTCAGCATATTGCATACTTTGCTGTCCTTGTATGCTTTAGCACCATCGAAATCTCCACCATCGATCATCGCTGAGCTGTTTAGCCCGTTCAAGCCTCCTGCAAGTCCCCTCATGTCTCCTAGATTGGCCTTAGGAGGTACATTTCCAGCCAAGGTATTTGTGTTTCCTGAACATTTAAAAATTTAAAAAAAGAAAAAAAAAATTACATTCAGCCATTGAACAAGAGAAATGCTTTAACAATATCGATAACACAATGCTGCATACCGGTAATTGAACCGACAATTATCAATCTTTTTGAGGGGTAATCAGATTTCTGCAAATCATCAAGCAACAAGCGTGAAAGGAGGAAATGACCAAGATGGTTAGTTCCAACACTAAGTTCAAATCCTTCAGCAGTGAAAGTAGGCTCCTTTGCAGTTGGCAAGTAAACAGCAGCATTGCAAACAAGCACATCAAGAGGCCTGCCTGATTGCCTGAAGTTAGCGACAAATTGGCGAACGCTGTCAAGGGAAGCAAGGTCTAAGTGCATAATGGTGTAGTTTTCCTTGGAGATTCCAGCTGATTTAGCAGCTCTTTCTGCCTTGAGGAAATCTCTGCAGGCCATAATAATATGCCACTTGCCAGTTTCAGCCAATGCCTTAGCAGTCGCTAAACCCAATCCGGAGGAGGCTCCAGTGACTATAACACTACCCTTTCTTAAGGTTTTCTTGCCATCTGGGGAAGCTCTGGTGACTGTTGGGCTAGCTGTAGCAGTTGTCTGAGCTGTCACTGCCCCAACTCTTTGGTTTGGTTGTCTCTGCCAGTAAAAATCCAAGTGAGATATCTCATATTACAAATATTTACATGAACTAGGACAAAATAATATCCTAACAAGGAGTCAATTGAGTCCTTTAATACAACAGTTTTCATCAAATCAGTACAAAATGACAGCAATTATATGTGAAGAGTGTCACTTTTGAACTAAATTGACAATGCCAAACTATAATTAAGTTGTTTCTTGAATCAAATTGACTGATTTATCAATAAGGAATGGTGTATTGAACTAAGAAGAAAATAAAATGGGCATGATTATAACTTGCAATCTAATCAATAATATTCCAGGAAATGCAAGAATTGATACCTTGCATCTCAATTCAGAAGAGGTAAAGTCAGCTTTAACATGGTCTGTGAGTGAAACTCCAAATAAGCTTGAATCCTTGAAGGATGTACTAGGTTTTCCCTAGAGCACAAGAAAACACCAAAATTAATACCCAAATTAAAATATTAATCCAAACCCAGTAAAGAAAAATGATAGCATACATCTTTTGGGACTGCAAAAGCAGAGGAAACCAATGAAGCGGCCTGAAGAGCCATTATCACTACCAAACAACTCTGAATCTGAATCTGAATAGGGGTCTAGTCGAGCTGATGGAGGGGCAGCAGTGACTAAATTGAAGTGCTTGAAAAAGATATTAATGATATGAATACATATATATAGTAGCAAAATATATTCAAATTTTTTTGACAATAAGAAAGGAAAAAGCCAATTGGTTATGGATATGAAAGGCAGAAGAGGATGAGAGAATTAGGATTATGCACATGTGGCAGCCACGTCACTTATAAGTAGCCAATGGGGGAGTGAATTTGAGATTTCTTAAATATTGGTGATGGAAGATAATTGTAATTGAAAAGGATTGGCTAGCATAGGAAGGGATATTTAGGTCCGAATTCCAAAAAGTGCCATTCGTAGTATGCTTAGTATGGGCTGACTGCTGTGCATAGGGACAGCGATATTATGGGTATTATTGGATAGGAAGATTCACCAATCACAAAATTACCTTATTTATTTATTTTAATATTAAATTAAAATCATAATCTAAAATTTTAGAAATTGCAAAGAGTTCCAATCATTTGTGTACCTAACACTAACATAATTTAATTATAAGCCTATAAATAGTAATTCATTCCTCGAGTTCGAGCTTTTCGTGAAGAATTAATTAATTATTGGAAGAGGTTATATCTATTTCGATGATTCTAAAATTTTCTTTAACTAAAGAAAGAAGAGAGGTCATGTTTCTTAATAAAAAGTAGCATATAACGAGTTTGAATATTAGATAAATAATACCTACGAATTATGATTCAATAGACAATACATATTGAGCTTATAAAAAGAAATTTCAAATTCAATTCTCATTAAACACATTCACAAAAAAGAATGAACAGATTAAATCTCTAAAAAGAAATCCACATTTAATTCATTTAAGCACATTTGCATTAAGCAATTACGAGTAAATCTCCAAAATGATTATCTCGATTAGAGTATATATGTTTTAAAAAAGAAAATGTAGTAGAATTTCGCGAGATTGAGACAAGTATAGAATAATAGTTGGTGATTGCTTTAGAAGTAGGACAAATGCTACGTATTACCACTCCAATGAAAATGCAGTAATACACGAAACATATTAAAAATGTATGTAAAATGTAAAGGCAGCCTAGTCTTATTATGTTTTGAAAGAAAAGAATCCATTCATTAATGGAGCAACGTTCTGTTAGCTTAGATTTTGTCTTTTATTCCATTAACCATCACCCTGCTGGTTAAGTCTTTTTTTTTTTTTCTTTAATTTTTTTATACAAGTATGCCCATTTTTAAGGATTTTACTTTTTTCACAAATTGAGCATTGGCAATTAAGTTACAATTTATAGATAGTTATATCTACTTTATTCATAAAATCCATAGGAGAATTTTTTTTTTTTTTTTTTTCTTCTTTTGCAATTTTGATTTTTCAATTCTTAAATTTTAGTTTATGTGGAAGAAGTTGAAATCTACTAAATATGAAATTAAGATGTGATCTTAAAAATTCACCTCGTGTTGTAATTGAGTTGCTCAGAACTATAAATTTTTTCAAGTTTGAAGCAAAATTAAGTAGGAACACATTTCCTTCAAGTGAATGAGAAACAAATACAGAAATTGAAAACTAAGACAGCTGAGAACGAATGTAAAAGAATTTTCATTTTAATTCAATAAGCATTTTTGTCGTGCTCATAACTCTACAATTCCCGATGTCACAAATACAACATCGGTTTTCAAATTCATGGTGTATTTTTCTTTTTTTCTTTTTTTCTTTTCTCTCTCTCTCTCTCTCTCTCTCTCTTTTTTTCCCTTCTTTTTTCTTTAAACAAATCTATAAATTTTTCTGAATGCTCAATCGGAATGGGATCATTTCCATCTGCACAGCACTCAATATCCGATGAGCAGAAGCAGAGGAAAGAACCGAAACTCGCTAATATTACACATCTCACCAAATATCTGTACACATTTAACCAAAAGGAGGTGAAATTTTTTCACTACTTCGCTTCTCATTTCATTCTTTTTTTTTTCTTTCCCCCAGTATCATTTCGCCTCCTCAAATTCGAACTGGCAACCCGAAATTTTGGTAAGTTCTTATCTCCCCTCCAAGGCCAGCCGTTACAATCACCATACCATAGGCCGCTGCTGTCTTTTGGTTCATTCCACTGCAAAAATCGAAACTACCACTAGGGGTTCGGCTCTTGGTCCGGGTAGCTAATGTCAAATTTTCCTCCGGCCATGTTGCTGATATTCTATCAAAGAAGTAGCCATTGGTTGCACTGCAAATGATTCCATTCAGTGGACTATTACTACACCCAGATAACGTTTCTGAACCGTCCTTACCGCTTATTTCTTCAACAGGTGTAGGCGGATGATTTGCAATGGAGACCTCATCGAGATGGTTATCCAGTCCGTTCTGTTCCCCCAAGTATGTATCTGGTAGTGCCCATGTGTCTCCCATGCCAGGCCACGGAATAGCCATTGATACATCTTGACAGTGGAAATGCTCGTACGACCTTGTCACGGTAACACCTTTGCCTCTGCTAGGTCGAGAATCGGCTTCATGCTTCCACACGTACACATATGAATCCTCACTAGCAGAGACTACGTATTTTCCATTTGATGTGAGAGAAGCTGAAATTGGGCTGTTTGCAGTACGGAATCCTGTAAACGGCATTATTACCAAATTAACCTGTGAAAATGGTAAAATTCTGTACATGCAGATTAATACAAATGATTTTTTTTCTTTTTTGCTGAGCTATAGTAGTGCTAGCAAAAAGTACCCGAGCTTGGATCACAATACAAGATTTAATCACAATTAGGTATTAGCTCTAGATTTGAGTCTACAACAACAATTGATAGTACCTAAAATCGAGTTCTTATTTCAGATGTAGCTTTTGCAATCATGAGCTATCCTTCCTTCTACTTGAATTAAAATACAAAAATTTACTCCCTTGACCATATCACAAATAACTTGGGGAAGCAGTCTCAGCGTGTTTCTCTCCAGTTACACGACTTCATTTGGATTCTTCTTCAAACAGAATGCTTTGTTTGTGCATTTTGTTCTAGACTGTACTTACTAGTGTATGTTCTTATTGTATATGGATAGCTTAGAAATTCTCCACCTAATATGAGATGAACAGCCAAATCTAAACTTGCTACCAAGATCCAGTGTCATGTAGCCTTGAAATGCATATTGCCAAAAGTAACATGGCACTCTGCAATTTACTTCACAATATTTACTTCATTCTGCATAATAACTCATTGTCTTAAAGATAAAACAACAGATGTTGACAATTTTTGTCTCAGGACTGTGTTTCAATTAATGACAGCATATAGCAATGTCTTTTTAGCTATCAAGGCATAGGATGCAAACCATGGATACGTTGAAACAAAATGTAGCTATATAGATATACATAAAATAAGAAAACATATAAACTAAATATTGACATAGGAATCAATTCAAAATTATTGGTCGACATAGAGAAACACAGGGAGGAACGCACAATGGAATTGCGCTTAATCAAATGTCAAATTATAATTCCATATTGAAATTGTATGGAGGAGAAAAAAGGGAAATATATAAACTCATTTGCAAAAGCAGTCGTAAAAGCAAGAGTACACTTTCATTAATGTCAGCTGGTCTAACTAAAAGTCAGGCCAATCAGTGTGATTGAGTCACAGTGGAACCATAATGTATAAATAGGATTTTGCAGTCAAGAAAATTCTTTACTTCTGAGGTTCATATATGGAATCTCCTCAGATTAATAAGCATCAAGGTATTCGATAGCATATTCCACAGGACCTACTTCATGACATTGTCTAGAGTAAATCTAGAAGGTCCCAAAAGCTCCTAGAGATTTGTTCAATCATGATGAACTGAGAGAACACAGTCAAAGTAATGAGACAAGCGCACAACATTATACCTCGAATCTCTTGAAATGTTAAGTTAGCACTTGTGCCCATGGATAGGGGTAAAAGCATAGAGTTCTAATTCCAAACTAAAGTCTAGAGAAAGACTGACATTGAGATTCTTAAAGTCCGTTGACCGGATAGAGGTAGTAAGAAAGGCAAGCTTTTGCAGTTCTATAGACAGCTATTGACGACTAAATTAAAAATTCAATCAGAAAGCTTCATGCAAGTTTTGGCTTCACATTGGTAAAACAGACATAAAAAGAAATGGTATGCTTGCATACTACCTTTGAACTTGTGTACCAGATCAACACCATCAATAACTCGAATTCGAGAATCTGCTGACGTGATTAGTACTTCTGATGACATGCCCCGGGCAAACTGTTTGATAAAACTGATCAGATGTAATGATAGAAAAAAGGAGGCGAGAAAAAGAATCACTAATTTTCCAAGGAGTTAAATGCATAAGCCGAAATGTAGCAGTCAGGCTACCTGGAAACCTGTGATTTTTTTGAGATGAGCTTTTTTCTTCTTATTCTGCAGATTTATTTGACACTTTTGTTGCAACTTGTTCTCTGAAAAGGACAAAGGGTAAAAAGCTTATGAGTGACATGAAATTTAACGAAAAGAGACATAATAAGAGTTTTTATCAAACAATACCAGATGTACTGTATAAACGGCAACTTCCCTTATATGTTCCAACAAGTGCACCCTTCAAAAGCCACAAAAACCCATTTCAGTGCAATAAAGTTTTTGGCATATTGTAGACAGAATATGAATATCTTATCATGTGCAACATACCTGGCCATCTGGAGTATAACAAGCAGCAGTGACCATCTCATGCAGATCACTCCAATCAACAACTTGATGATCAGGAATGCTCCATATGCGAACCTTTGCATCCAGGGACCCACTAATAAAGTATCGATCATCAACAGGATTGAACTGAATGCAAGTTACTGCGAGAATGAAAATCATACAAATATTGTGATTGAATTAGTTCCATGAAAGGGAAAAAAATAACGGGGGAAATCCACAAATTTCCACCATACACGATAACAATATACAGGGAAAACCAATTCACAATTTTATCATCCCATGCAAACCACATTTACCAAAACTATTGTTAACTTATTTTATTTAACAGGTAAATAAATTTTGAAGCTAAATAATGAGAACAGTCAAAAAAAAAAAAAAGAGCAAAATACACTTACCATAGTCACTATGCGAGAATGTTTTCAAACAAGAGTTGCTAGACAAATGCCACAAGCGTACTGTTTTGTCCATAGAAGAAGAAAGCAGATGCTGCAGGCAAAGAAAAAAGGAAGGTGTATTGTTAAGAGTATTCAATAAGATGCACAGACTTTGAGCTTCTCCTTCCTTCCCCTCTAAATCTATTAATTAGTTTGTGAATCTTATAAAAAGTTTGCTAAACTCATGCTCAAATTACCAGTTATCAGATCCAAATAGTGAAATAAGTACGCAAATCTTCCTCAAAGCTTCCTTAAGAGTATCAGCACCATCTAATTGCTAAACCCTCCCTCACATAAAATTACAAAAAAATATAAGATCGAAATTTTAAAATTTACTCTTTTATAGATCAATGGTATAAAAAAATTTAAAGTGCTTTTGGATTGAATTGTATATTAAGCTCTCCTTGAGATATATAGAACTAATTAACAAGATTTTTTGGACCAGATAGGTTTCTGGATTTTATTGAAAGTGAATTTTGTAATGTCTATATTGAATTTTAACAATTAGAAAAGATCAAAACCATATGAAAACGAATATTCAGTGATAGACCACCTATGCAAGTATACACAATTATTATATTTTAAACTTAGATAAAGCCTCTACAAAAGAAAATAAATACATAAAAAGGGAGTCAGGTCTCTTATTTCCTCCTTGGATATACAGATCTTGAGCAATTGATTGCACTCGATAAGCCACTCCTTTAAACCTTAATACTAATAAGTTTTATCCACAAGGTCAGTTTCTTCTTTCTATCCCTAAGTCTTCAAGCTCAGAAACAATTTATTGAGCTTTGATAATGTTACAATGACCATTATAGAAATAAAATTACCCTTTACAGCCATATAACGAGAATGACATAAGGAAATATATATGCGTGCGAGTGTGTCAAATTCCCTACCAATTGATCATGTATCCACTAACAACAAATCTTTTCAATACTTTACCAGTGCTCAAATCCCCCACCCGAAAAAAACACAACAAAGCACGCACGCACAGAAGCAACTGAAAGCTGCCACATCAATTCAAGCCAAGAAATTTCTTCACTCATGATTTAAAAGATGTTGATGGAAGAATATTCAACCTTTTCTTTTTTTAGGGAAAGCAGGAAATCAATTGTTTTGAGTGGTCCTACTCATAATGTCGACTAAGAAGATATTCAAAAGACACTAGATTCATCAAAGGAATAGTGGCATAACAAAATAGCATGTATATGAGGAAACTCACCACCTACAAACATTCAACCAGCTTCCGTCTTCCAATGATGAGGAAATTACCAAGTCTCATAATGATAGGTCCAGAAAACCTCATGTCCTCCTACTTATCCTCTAAAATACCATTCCTGGTATGACAAAAGAGAACCTAAGCCTATAAAACACTAAAAAGATGATTCCTCATCTTTCATCTACGTTAACAAATGTCAAAAAATGATTACCCTTTACAAGTTTCACCAGACATGAATATCAACCCACAGTCGGTGAAGCAAACCCATATGCTTTCACAGAAAATTAACCTACATCCTTCGATTCTGCTACCAAGGAGTATTGGGTTTAAATTGAAATCTAAGGCTTTTGGACAACTTCCAAAGTCCTAGAAATGATGTTCTGTTTGATATTACACCTACCTCTCAATTACTCATTTAGACTGCAGATCACAGAATCGGGATGCAATCCTGTACTTACCTCGCAGTTGCAGGACGATAATTTCTTGAAACTACATAGCCAATATGAGTACTTTTTAAGGTTTAAGGATCACCTGCCAAGGCTTCTATTTGGACTGTGACCAGAGGCAGCTTTATCATTTCATATATGTGCTATGCAGCAGCATAGCTATAGAACTTGAGGCAATCCTTGCTAGCGTAGACTCCATTAGAAATCATTATAGGATGGACTATTAGAAACACTTTGAAATATGTACTTGACTGAGCTTTAAGGATTTTAATGATAAACTCACAGGCTATGGGGGAGAAAGAAGAGAAAGGTCAGTCAATAATATTTCCATCTCTGTCTAGTGTGTTAGGATAGGGGCCATAAGGCATCCTTGAGTGACATGTTAGATTCACATCCATTATGCCTAGCAGTATTTCCAAGAGATAGATTAAAGGCCGATATACATCAGCTAATAGATCACTGGTGGTCTGACTCCAGTAATCGAGGAAAAGGAAAGATGGGAGATGCGGTCATTTTGCAATCAGACAAACCTATGTTGTTTCTCTAAAGTATACTGCAAAATCTTACATGAATTAATCGACATTAATACTTATCAAGTATCTACAAATCTCTCCTCACGGGGAAAAGAAAAAGTACTTAATGTGAAAAAGGACTCGATTCTATAACAATATATTTTAAGCTAAGGGCAAGAATAATTAATGAATACACAAGGGAAAATCAAAGCATAACACATAATCCGAAGACGAAATAGTGACTGACCTGAGACTTTGACCAAGAAAGGTCAAGCACATCATCTTGATGTCCTCGGAAGGAACAAATGGGCTTATCTGTAAGTGCAAATACAGTTTCAGGTACAACTATATGGTCCAAGCTCAAAGATTTCCTACTGATAGATGATCTCCCTCTCCTCTTCTTCTCATAATGACCTTCTGATGTTGGTGATAGCAAAGATGGTTCAGGTGACCCATATGCAGCAAACAAAAAGTTGAAATTGCCATCCTCTGGTTTATCAATCAACAATTCTCCTTTCCTATCTGACTCAGTAACTTGCCAAACATGGATCACAGAATCCTCGCCTGCACTTGCTAGATACCTCCCATCTAAACTGAACTTTATACTCCATATGGATCCATTATGTGCCTGTATCTCCTGACTCTTGTAGAGAGCACTTAACTCCTTAAAGGACTTCCCGTATTGTCTAACCCTTACTCTCTCAGGACCATGAAATGAGACATCTTGGCTGTCATCTGTAGCAGAACTCGACCTGCGCCCTCCCTTTTCGGACCCAGTATCCCTCTCATCACTACTTCGTCTCTCTTTATGCCCCTTAACACTAGTTGCCACACTTTTAATACTCTTAAACCAGCTACCCTTCTTTTTGAGCTTTGAAACCCCACCTCCAACACCTCCATTGGTGTTAGAATCAAGATTTTCTCTGTTACCATCTTCTACATTTTGTCTCCTCATTAGTTCTTGCACAATTGGCGAATGCCCCACAGTCATTTCAAACTCTTCCATAGTCAACTGCCTTCCTGTACCTACTTCTTTCAACTTATTCCAAGTCCCATCTTCTTTTATCTCATTAACCACAAACTCTTTCCCATTATCTAGATTCTTAATGGTGCATGCTTGGGCTGGTGACGTTTCTGCTGCTGTAGTTATAGCATCAACCCCAATATCCCCATTACAATCAAATTCCTCCACAAGCTCTCCCAAATTCGAACTTCCATTCAAATTACAGTTTGAATTCGTGGAATCAGAACGATTTACATCCATTTTCTTTCCATATTTACCAGAAGGCGGCTTATTAAGCGAAGAAGAAACAGTGCTGGCCTTTTTGTTATCAACAATAACAACATTATTGTTGCTCTTGTCGTTTGCGTCACGATTGGAGTTACAGTTATTTACATTCATTAAATCATGTGAAAGAATCTGAGGAGAATAACAAGATACCAAAGAAGAAGAAGAAGAAGAACACAAATTAAAATCATCATTACATTTGTCACCATTATCATCCCGATCAGCTCTGGAACCAGCACCGTCTGATTTCGATCGAACGATGGCACCAGAACTACTGGGGCCCGGTTGTTCCTGACTCAAATGATCCGACGAAGCCGACCGGCTAAAGCTGAAATCACCGTCGGGTTTCCCCCGGGAGAGAGCTGGGTCGGCATTGAGACCCATCTGAAGGAGTAAACGTTGGCGACGCTCAGACACAGATTCTGGTTCAGAGATCCAAACATCGTACTTTGATACACCCATTGGAAATTTAGGAATAGGGAATGGGTGATCATTGTTATTAGCAGGGGAGTTGGAACTGGAATTGGAGTGGGTCGGGTTGGGGTCAGGATCGGAGTCGGAGTTGGAAGCAGAACAAGAACAAGAGGAAGATGCAATGCGATCAAGTGATTCGTAAAAATGCTCGTCGTCTTCTTCTTCTTCTTCCTCTTCCTCCTCCTCCTCCTCCTCCTCTTCTTCTTCCTCTTCTTTTTTTCCACCTCCGTCTTTATGCTTAGTGTAGCTATTCCTGCTCATATCTTGGTCATTGTGTAAACTCTAGAAGCCGGAAATCGGGCACTTCATTTCCATTAAAACAAAAATAAAAGAAATGGAAGTGCCCAAGTAACAGTTGAGCAACAGAAAAAGAAGAGAAAGGGTGGGGGGGGATTGAATTGTAGATGAAGTTTCAGTTATTTTGGTAAATGGGTATTTAGTTGGGGTTGAATGTGAGTACAAAGATAGGCTCTTTGGGGGATTGGGAGATCGGAGAGAATACAGATCCGATGAGAGAGAAGGAAAGAGGGAAAGGGAACGAAGCCCTATGTTCCGAGGCGAGGGTGGAAAGGGGAGAGAGAGAGAGAGAGAGAGAGAGAGACTGTGTGTGTGTTTTGTGTTTGTGTTTTGTGTTTGGACTTTGTTTCTCATTTCTTGTTTTTTATTTTATTTTTCTTTTCTTGTTTTCTTCTCCCTCTCACTATTTCAGTGGGAAAGTAAAATTTTTTAGAAAATTATATGCAAATTTTGAGAAAGAAAGTGGATTACATTTTGTGGAATCACAATTTGACATTTGGAGGATTTTTTTAACATTTTTAATTTTGTTATCCGATTTAAGATTACATTTACATATCCAATTCGGTGCTTTTCATTCTAATTCAACTCTAATTATCTCTACTTTTTTAAACTTGATTTTTAATATAAACATAAACCTTAATTAAAAGATACACTATTTAAAAGATCTACTAAACTTAAGCATAAAGTGATAACTATAATAGATTGAGATAAATAAACAATGAGTGATATAATAGAAAAATTAGATATAAAAAAATGAGTTTTTTTAATGAAAAAAGTCTTAAAAATACATTAATTAAAAAAATAAATATCTTATGGTTATATCAAGTCTTTAATCCTTTTTTAACCGGATCACACATGATCTAAATTTACATCCTAATCGTGACATTCTTTTCTCATTTATCAGCTTTTGCATAAAGATTGAAGCGTATATAAAAACTTCATTTTTTTTTGACAAAATTATTGTGCGGATTTCTTTTGAAATGAAGATCATTGTCTCTCAATTGGTTTGATAGTAAACATAACAATGCAATCCGATTCAAAGAAACACAAAATAAACTAAATCCTGTAAAAAATTATTATAAAAACACAAAAAAATTTTTATGATAATACTTTACAATTTCTATACGTTCAATTTGCCAAGACCTTGCAAATCATAAATTTACTTAAAATGATTTATATTAGGCTTAATTTCACTCATGGTATACCAACTATCTCCCTAATCACAGTTTGGTATACCAACTACCGTTTTGCACACTGTAGTACCTCAATTTCTAGGTGATCTCCTATTGTGGTACAAGTGACCTGTTATTGCAGGTTAACTGTTCCACGTCAGTACTTTGTTAGGCTTAATTTCATTTATGGTATATCAATTATCTCCTTAATCACAGTTTGGTATACCAATTTATACATATTGTTTCATTTTATTTTTATAAAAAAATAACAAAAATATATAAATCAAAGAAAATAAAAGAAAAAAAAAATTTGATTTATATATTTTTGTTATTTTTTTTAATAAAATAAAACAATACGTATAAAGTGGTATACCAACTACCGTTTTGCACACTGTAGTACCTCAATTTCTAGGTGATCTCCTATTGTGGTACAAGTGACCTGTTATTGCAGGTTAACTGTTCCACGTCAGTACTTTGTTAGGCTTAATTTCATTTATGGTATATCAATTATCTCCTTAATCACAGTTTGGTATACCAATTTATACATATTGTTTCATTTTATTTTTCTAAAAAAATAACAAAAATATATAAATCAAAGAAAATAAAAGAAAAAAAAATTTGATTTATATATTTTTGTTATTTTTTTTAATAAAATAAAACAATACGTATAAAGTGGTATACCAAACTGTGATTAGGGAGATAATTGGTATACGTTAAGTGAAATTAAGCCCAACAAAATGCTGACGTGGCACAGTTAACCTGCAATAACAAGTCACATGTACTACAATGGGAGGTCACCTAGTTAGGGTACTACAGTGTGTAAAACAGTAGTTGGTATACCAAACTGTGATTAGAGAGATAGTTGGTATACCATAAATGAAATTAACCTCATTATTTATTTAAAATGATATGGTGCAGTTTTGTCTATTGTAATTCGTAACATAGGAATTCTAATAATATTATGGCTCAAAGTGCAAACACAATTTCTGAAAATCATATAGAATGATGAAAGCAGCAAAAGTTAAGTAAATTATGGAGTGCTATATCTATAATTTAAAAAAGAAAATAAAAAAAGAAAAAGAAAAAGAAAATGCCATTTATCTATTGAATGGGTCACCGATGTTGGAATATACTATTTATAGGCTTCCTATATTTAATATTAAATTCAATAAATATATAAATTTATGTATGATAATTTCTTATACATCGTAAATATCATGTAGATTTTCATTTAAAAATTTTGAATTAGAGCATAAAACGACACACAAATTATTAGATAGCAAAGGAACGACAACATCATGATGTTTTCCATTTTGCTTCTTTAAAAACAATACTTAATATCATAAACTAAACCTATTTAATATTATAGATTTATTTTCCATGGATTTTGATTACTTTCCTTATTTAAAAAATAAAAAATTCAATCATTTTATTTTCTGGGAATATCTTATTTTTATTCTGTGAAATTGTTCTGGTTAAATAAATAATTAAATTTAGTAAAATTATAGGTTTAAATACGAAATCAATTAATGAAAATAAATATAAATAAGGAGAACTGGGCTTTGACAAAGAGTAAAAAGGAAGTGAAAAGAGAGTGGGCTTAGGAAGCCCAGAAATAATAATTAAAAGAAAAAGTAAAAAAAAAAAAAAAGAAATTAAGTGTAATTCAGCGACTGACTGTACCGTTAACAGTAACACATGGTGTCCAGCCCATTACTGTTGTTCGAAGTTGTCAACCCTTCTTCTTCTTTCTTCTTTCTTCTTCTTCTTTACTTCTAACTGCTTTTCGGGACCATTTTTTTTTTTTTTTAAATAATTTTCTCTCTCATCTCTTTTTCTTTATTGACTGAATATTATTTTTCTCTGTTTTCTTTTCACTCATATATAATATATATTGCAGGTTGATGTTGATGTTCTTATGGATATAATTTCACTTCAAGATTTATGGTCAGTATAATTTAATTAAATTAATAATGTTGTTAATCTATTTTGGATTTATAAATTGAGAAGAATAGATATTTTCTTTTTACAAAAGAAATTGTCTCTTAATAATATTTATCCACATAAGTAGATTTACAATATATGTATATGTTAATTTCACCTGAAAAAAATGCTATTTAACTAGATGATTTGACACATTTAGGAGAAAATGCCAAGATGAAATTTTTGGTGAGATGCACAATATATACTATAAATGTTTCTCAATTTGTTTGCAAGAAATGAAAAGATAGAAAAGGAGAGAATAGGGTTGTAGGAGTCTAAAAGGTTATATGCCGAGCTTAGTAGTAAAAGCCTAAAGAGTAGGCTCAACAAAGAATGGATTTTGTCAACAAACAATTAAAGGAAATATATTCAATAATAATTAATCACAAAATCAGAAAAAAGTCAAAGTAAATACATTATTTTGTTTTTTGTGTTTATTCATTTACATACCTCACTCACGTGCTCTTTGGCACTTCTCCATGCCTTGCCTACACCTCTACCATTCAATAGGATTTTCCCCCCTATTTTTCTTTCTCTTTATTTTTTCCAAAATAACTATATAAAATATATATATATATATATATATATCTATAATTTAATTAATTACACACCAACTAATTAGTACTATAAATGTAAAACAATTAAATCAAATTAAAAGTAAAAATTGAATGAACTCATATATAATTCTGAAAAGATTTTCTACATATGAAAACATTATTTGAATCTAACGACCTACATTATTAGGATATAGCATCGTGTATATATAATTTAATAGCAAAAAAGGAAATGTAAGATGAAACGTGGTTGGTTGGTATCCAATGGTTTAAGTATGATTAGGCAACAGATAATCTATTATTAAAAAAATTAAAATAAATTAAATTAAATTAGGAAACATGGGTTAGGCTTAAATCTGAGGCCAAAGAAGCACCTGTTTCCCAATCAGACCAAAAAGCATTACAACTCATTATCCCACATGAAGTTTGTGGAGGTCGTGCAACTTCTTGTAATTTAATTAATTAATTAATTAATTTTACCTAAATTAGAGGAAGAAACTTGGAAATATGGAGATAGTCGGTGCACCTAATTTAAATCCCATAAATCATACTATATTTAGTATTTGTTTTTCCAAAAATTTTCACCTATTACTTCCAAATTCAAGATTTAAACATCATGCACCCACACCCCTTGCCCTAATTGGAGGACAATATTGATATCAATATATGATTCTCTTATATATTCATCCTTTCTTTTCTTTTTGCTGTTCAAAATTTTAGGGGTAAAAGAGATATCTTCAGTCTAGTACAGAAAAGCTATAAAGTCATAGAGCGACTTACACATCACTTCACTAATTTATAAGATGGATTTATTTTTAAAGACTTCGTCGCCAAGATTATTTATATGAAACTTTTCTTGTTGTGTATAAAAAAAGAAAATTTGAAGCAAATTGTTAAGGTATATTTAGAATTTTATATATATTGGTATTCCAATTGGAATGTTAATTGAAAACTTCATGTTTAAGTAAATTATGAGAAAAGTGTTTATTTTTATGCCTATATGTATAAGTAAAAGAGTTGTTTGTTTGCCTTTAGAGTTCTGAATCCTGTGCTGTGCTCTGACATATACATAAATGTAAGTTGTAAATGTAAACAAGTCTCATGATATTTGAGAGTTAAGAATTTGAGTGGAATATGTGATTTCCTTCCTGTTTAAAATGAATTATGTGTTTTTTTTTTTTTTTTAAACCATGCATGAATATAATTTAAATTAGTCAAACCACACAAAACTCTTGCAATCATAATTATATGTCAGCCAGCAAATTGCAATTATTTGGATTTTGAATCATTCTCTTTGTAATAATGGCATATTTTGATGTAAATCCATTTTAATTTGCCATTTCATTTTAAATGTCTAGTTTTGGCATGTTAACATATGCAATTATAACTTGTATATATATCATAATAATAATTTTATTGTTCGTAAATGTATTAAGTATAAATAATTACCAAATTCCATTTGAAATAAATGAATTTCTCAAAGTTTTGAATAATTTATATTTTTATTACACTTTTTGAAGTCAGTATTTCATAATGACTATATAACAAATGTATAAATTACCATAAACAGAATATATAAACGGACTTACAGTTTATATGCAGGGAAACACGTTTATGAAATGGATCCGATCTACATGGAAAACCGAATTGTTCTGGTTGCCTTCCCTACGAGTGTATAAATACACTGAGTACGAGCTATCTCCGTGAATTCTTCCGACGAACGAAGAAGTATATCGTATTTTCTCTCTATGGACATTTTTCCTGGAATAAGAAAGAATCTCTACGATTCTCAAAAATCTATATGAAATAAAGAAATTTATTCTCTATATGTAATGGAAATCCCAACTTCCATTTATATATAGGGTCGGTCCAAATTACACATTTGATCTCTGTAATTTACACATAATTATAATTTAGTCCCTGCCATTCCAATATGTCATAGACAGACCTAAAACCAACACTTTTATTATACTTTTATTTTTCTCATATAAATTTTTTGTTAATTAATATTTTTCAATATCGATACTAAATAATAACTCATTATTATTTTACTTTTATTTTTTAAATGATTGTATTTTATTTTATTTTAAATATTGTGAAGGATGAGAAAAAAAAATCATTTTGAATTATACATGAAAATTAGGGGTGAGCAAAATCGAACCAATGTCCAAAAACCGAAAATCCAAGCTAAACCAAACCGAACCAAACCGATCTATTTTATAGTTTGATTCGGTTTGGTTTTAAGTTGTTAAGAAGTTTGGATTTCGGTTCGGTTCGGTTCGGTTTGGTTCAAAACCCAAAAACCAAATAAGTAAAATACTAAAATTAATTATAAAATTAATATATACTAATTGTAGAGAATTTTAGACATTATATTATTTTATAGTTTTATATTATGATTTTTGGATGCTAATTTATAGTTGTTAAAACTTGAGAGTTGAAAAAAAAAGTAGAGAATTTTAGTATTTTATTGTGATGTATTAGTATTATTTAGTATTACTGATTTTTTAAGTTAATTTTTTTTATTTCTTTTTTTTTTAGACAAACTACTTAAATAAAATTTTTATTTTGATTTTTTCTTTTTAGTTGAAGTTTTTGGTTCGACATAGTCCAAACTGAAACTGGTTCTGTTTAGACAGAACCAAACCAAAATTTAGTTTGGATCGGATTGGTTTATAAAATAAAGTTTTTTTTTATCGGTTTTTTCAGTTTTTGAACCGAACTGGTCCATGCTTATCCCTAATGAAAACCAGTTAAGATTTGTTGAATGGTAATGATCTCTATTCATTTGTATTGAGTTTCAAATTTGATTTCTAGCGTACACAAAATTAATTTAGAGAAAAGTCATCTAAGAAGTGCTTGAATAACCTCAAACCAATTATTTAGCCAATAAAAAAAAATATAATATGATAAAAAAATATTTCTATCTAAATATAGATATAAATTGTTAAAATAAAAAAAATTCTTGTTAATTAATTTTATATTTAATATATAATTAATAAATTGGTTACTTGTTATAAAAATTTATTAATAAGAACAATTCAGAAAATCAGTACAAATGAAACACTTTAATTTATTTATTCTAAGTATAAATTTATAAAGTTCATTTAAATTTTATCATTTAAGTTATTCATTACAAGCAAGAGAATGTATTTACAAATAAATTCCACGTAAAATTTATTTACAAATGAATTCTATATATGTGGTTTAATTGATTCCAAGCGGAGTCTAAACATTGTAAATTTTTCGGTGAATAATGATACAATTAATCAAAGTTTTTATGAAAAAAAAGTATTGACTATAGTTTGCTAAGTTTCGTCAATATTCAGTTAAAGAAAAACAAAGTTTCGTCAATAGTAAGTTTCAAATAATTAAGAAAAAGATATTATACCATTTAAATTACATCGCGGGAGTTTTTGAACGAAACGAAATGGAGAATTAAGGCAGTTAATTAATTTGGATTACGAGTTTACGAGTTCATTTCTTATAATCACCTTTTGTACTTCAAATAGAACAATATAATGATGATTAAGTTAACTTCTTTTCAGGTCTTTTTCAGAAATTTGAAGTGAATAATATAATAAAAACATCATATGATTTGAAAAAAATAATTTGAGAAGGCAAAATCAGAGTAATTATTATTATTATTATTATTATTATTATTATTATTTACGTACAAGGTAGTCATTAAGAAGCTGCAATCTCTAGAGGTCCTATACATATGCCTATCAAGACATAATGGTTATTAATTAAGTACTTGTAATTTTCAATTCAATTAAAAAAAAAAAAATTGTACTTCTAATTATATCTGTAATGAATAGGACATCAAACCCATCTTCGTAACTTCATATACATTTAGCAAACCGATTATTCAATGCCAGTATGTTTTTTTTTTTTTTTTTAACTGGTTAACATTGAATGTCAATTATTCTCTATATAATGGGAATAATTTTAATTAATGTAACAAATCTAATTTCAATTATGCATATAATTGGTACAATTGAAAAACCTCTATTAATATCCGATAGTTAATTTTATTTGAAACTTTTTGGTAATTTATCTTTATAACTTAACTTTTCATAGACTCACCAAATTCTAAAATTTTATTTTGTTGAATGATAAGTAAATGAATCAACCAGAAAAAAAAAAAGACAGGGATATTTTATTTTAAATTAATTAACTTACCTTTGATTAAAAATATTTAGGAGTCAAACTAGATTTATCTTTGTAATATTTGTTTTATCCTGATAGCATGGAGCTATAAAACTGGCCGTGTGGACCACGCGGCTTGTCGCCGCATCGTCTCATACGCCAACTCCCTAATGGTCCATATGGCATTCAGTGATCCGGTATAAGACCGACTCCTTAATAGATCGGATCCTGAGAAGCGCCGACTGAAATAACTTGTACCTCGTCAAGACTCCTAACCCAAGGGACAGGTGAGCGGATCCCCATTGAACACGTGTAAGGACATGATGTTGTACCTGTAAAAGGTGCCGCGGGGACAAACACAGGGCGGAGGCCACAGAGGTCAGGTACAGGAGAATGCCGCGGAGACAAGAGCAGGGTGAGTCCGCCGCACAGCTGTGCCAGGAAGGGGGACCACATCCAGCCAATGAGAGTGAACCGTACAAAACGATCTGACAGGGTCACGCGGATGAACCCACTATAAAAAGGGAAGATAAGGGACTCCCCAGGTATCTTTTTCAACAATACACTTTCTTTGCTCTTCTATTCCTTTTTCTCTAAATCCTCTGACTTTGGCATCGGAGTGGACCCGGAGGTCATCCGGTTCTCAACCCCTTTTGTTTTCAGGTACTCGGTCCTCCGATAAGACCAGACGGCATTACCCGCCCCGAAGACCGCGTGGAATTCACTCTCTTTCTAGAGCTATCAAACTGGTGCGGTGAGCGTGGAACCGCTGGACGAAACAATGTCATCGGGACCAACAACTTCAGATACAATTTCCACAGTCCTTCCTTCTCAAGGAGGTGTAATACCAGCATTCTCCGAAGTTATGATGCCCTCATCTGCCACGATCGTGACTCCAAGCTCATCCCACGCCCTTGCTGCCATCTCAGGTGATAGCGGCAACTCTGCCAGTGCAATCTTGGATCGAATTGCCAAGAACTACGGGATGACGCCGGCTGACCAGAGCGATTTCCGGCGAGCCATCCTCTAGATGCAGGAACAAGGCATAGCAGGACCCTCGTTGAGTGACAGCTCTCCCCCTCCCATAGTGCACACATTGCCAGAATCAGCCTCACATCCACATGTTGTTCGAGCTCTTTTTCCGGTCTCTGAGCATGGGACTCCTAGCATAAGATTAGAAGGGTCAGGACAGGGCATGGCTCAGCCCATCGGAGGAGGTAACGGAATGATTGGAGGACCTCATGCAGGAGGGTATTTCCCTGTTTTTGGCTGGCTGCCACCACCAGCAGGAGACCAGCAGGCCGCTGTGCAAGCGCATCCCGCTGTGGCTGCCTTAGGAAGAATAGGCTCCCAGGTTTTATTTCCTAACCCATAGTACGGAGTACCACACCCATATTTGCCAAATACCCCACATTCATACCCAGCGCCGGCTCCATTGCAAACACCTAATTCCCTCACCACATACGGCGTTGGAAACAGCTCAGCCATCCCATGTAACACACCCGCAACAAACATCCCAAGCAACACAAATACACCGCCTCCCCCGATACCATCCTCCTCGGGCACAGAACTCACGGATGACCCTAGATTCATGGCCATGTTTAAAAAGGCATTGAGCATCTTTGCGATACCATACCAAGAGCCACTGATGGAAAGTGGGGAATCTCCCTTCTCAACAAGGATCCTCAACCAACCAATCGACCACCGGTTTAAGCAACCTACCTTTGACAGCTACAGGGGTGACACGGACCCCAGGGTCCACGCCAGAAATTTCAAGAATCGAATGGACATAGCAGGAGCAACAGAAGGACTGGTATGCCGCCTCTTCCCCACTACGCTAATAGGAGCGGCCGCCTATTGGTTTGAGTCCCTGGAACCGGGAACGATTGACAGCTGGGATCGACTGAGGCAGGAGTTCTGCAAAAACTTTATGGGGTCAATACCGATTAGAGCGGCTAGTCGCACCCTCCACGAGGTAGTCCAAAAGCCAGGAGAATCCTTGAGATCATTCATAGACCGGTTCAACCTTGCCTGTTTGGAGGTCAGAAATCTAGACTTCAGTACGGCCAAAGAAGCAATGATCAAGAACACCACAAACGAGAGGCTTAGAGGAGAGATCATCACGAGAAAGCCTAGGGAGCTGACCCAGATGATAGCTCTCGCAAAAAGCATGGTGGAAATTGACGAGATCGACATGCCTACAAGGAATAAAAGACCCGGCTCCAGTAGTGAAAGAGACAAAGGCTTCCGGTTCGATGAGAGGACCCAGAGAAGGGATCACAGGGACCGCTCCCGCCGGGATCGTCCCAATGACCGCCCACGGTTTGCACTGCTGAATGCCCCACTTAGCGAGGTGCTAGTCGCCATACAGAGAGGCCCAGACGCGAAGAGCATTCGGTATCCTCACGCAAAGCCCGACCAAACAATGGGCAGTGACAAAGAGGCCTATTGCAAATTTCATAGAGCAAAAGGTCACCACACGGACAATTGCCGAGTCCTGGCAACCGAAGTAGACTTACTCATCAAAGCAGGAAAGCTCAGCAGGTTCGTAGAAGGCATCACACGCAGTACACATAAGGACAAAGAGCAGAGGGACAGGTGCGATGATGAGCAGAGACCAACCAAAAAATCAAAGGGAGTGGTCATGGTAATAGCCGGAGGGCCGGAGTTTGGGTCGCCCAGTAAGAAGGCTAGATTCTCGGGGCGCCAACCGGCCGGTTCAGGAAAGGTTGACAGTTTGAATCATTTTTTCTCCCTCCACAATGACGTACAGGTGCATCACGCCGACGCCTTGGTCATCGAAGCCCTAGTAGAAGGGTACACGGTGAAGAGGATCCTGGTGGACACGGGCAACTCGGTCAACATTATCACCAGAGAAGCGGCCCGCCAACTAAACATCCATAAAAGCAGAATCCAGCCGGCACATTCCCCGCTGGTCGGTCTGAGCGGCCATTCGGTCCCTGGAGTAGGACAAGCAACCATCGCCCTAGAAGTAGGTGATACGGCGCATTCCTGGAGATCTGAAGAGAATTTTGTGATCATTGACACCCCGCTTGCATATAACATAATCTTGGGAAGACCCTTCCTGGTGAAGTCAGAAGCGGTTCTCTCCATTCGGTACTTGGCCCTCCAAATACCGACTGCAAAAGGGGTAGCAGTGGCTAGGGGGAGCCAGCAGGCGGCCTAAAAAACCTACTTAGCTTCCTTGAGAGCAGAAGAGGCCGGACGGGAGTCAGAGAAGCCCGAGAAGGAAGAAAGGGCCGAACCAATGGACGAACTAGAAACTCTAGTGGTGGGACCAGAACGATCGATTCAGGTGGCCAAGGAGCTGAAACCTGAACTAAAGCGGGCAATCTCAACAGTACTCCAAGAAGAACAGGAAACCTTCGCCTGGAGCACGAGCGATATTATTGGGGTCTTGCCTGAAGTGGCCAAGCACAGCCTAAACATAGACCCTGCTACAAAACCAGTGGCACAGAAAAGAAGGAAGCATGCCCCGGAGCGAAAAAAACGATTGAGGCGGAAATAAGCAGACTATTGGAAGCAGGGCACATCCGAAAGGTGCGGTACTCTGAATGGCTGGCCAATGTGGTACTGGTGAAGAAGCCGAATGGGGCGTGGCGTATGTGTGTGGACTTCACCGACTTAAACAAAGCCTGCCCGAAGGATAGCTACCCCTTGCCCAGCATTGACCAGCTAGTCGATTCCACAGCTGGACATGCCGTGTATTCGTTTTTGGATGCCAAGTCAGGGTACCACCAAATTCCAATGGACCCAAAAGACGAGGAAAAGACCACTTTCATCACACATGAAGGCACCTACTGCTACAAAGTAATGCCATTCGGCTTGAAGAATGCAGGAGCAACATACCAACGGCTGGTCAACCACATGTTCAAAGATCAGTGATAAGTGTGTTTTATGCACTTATCCCACCTTATATTTTGAGCTTTAAATGTTTAATTCTTGTTTATTTGGGTGGATTTTACATCTCTTTTCATGATATTTCAGGTTAGGACTTTGGAGTCCAAAACTGATGAAAAATGGAGCAAATTGGGGCAAAAACAGTGCAGAAGTTATCTTAAGGCATGACCATGCCTTATGGGGAGCTGAAATTGAAGAAAGGGAGTTGAAATTGACACTTGGGCCTGCTTTACAAATGGGCCAAAGGAGACCTACGGGTTTTGCAAGGAGATTGGAGCTATGACTTGTCTTTTAAATTTTATTATTTCTCAATTAGAATTTATCTTTTAGTATCCTAATTAGAGTAGGTTTACTATTTCTTTTTAGGTTTCCTCTCCAAGACTGAATATAGAAGGAGAGTAATTTTTAGTATAGGGGGGAGATATTTTTTATTGTTCTTGAGTTTTAGCCGTATTCTCTGAGAAAGACTTGAACCTATTATTTTGGAGGAGCAAGGTTACAACTTGACGGAGTCTTCTACCGGATTCGACGGAATTCTTTACGATCTTTCTAAGAGTTTTTCCTTCCTTCTTACTTATTTTTATGGAACTTAGTTTATTTATTTCTATGGTTTCGAACATGGTTATGAGTAGCTAAATCCCCAAACTAGGGTTAGGGATGTAACCTAGTTTGGGGTAATTAATTGTTGATTCATCATGTTGGATATTTGATTTTAATTCTAAGGAATTATTTTTCTTGTTTACATCTATCTTCTTTAATTTAATTGATGAATTGTGTATTTCGCGAGTGCATGATTTAATTATAGAATTTATATGATGAACTGACAGGTGAAATATGAATTCGGAACTAAGAAGATAGACACGATTAAACCTAGACTAGACATAGTTAGATTTAATTGTGATGGCTTAAAGTGTAGATTAAAGGGTTTGATTAATTAGTGAGAAATCGACGGATAATCACAGTTAATTAGGCACAACTTAATAGCTCGACGGAGTGTTAAGGTATCTTAGGAACAATTGCCATTGTAACTTTTGTTGATAACATGATGATAATACGGTTAATTTCCCCAATTAGGTGAACCCCGAATCCCTAGTGTTTTTCTCATTGATCCAATCTTCTTAATTATTGCTTTATTAGATATTAGTTAACACAAAACCCCAGATTATTGCTTTCAAACTAGAATTAATTAGAATAGCAGTCTATTTCCTCCTTTGGGTTCGACTCTGGAATACTCCAGATTTATTACTCTGATCGACTACGTGCACTTGCGTATTTAGCCCGGTCAAGTTTTTGGCGCCGTTGCCGGGGAGGCTAATTTAATTGCTATTTTGATTAATTTCAGTTTTGTAATATATTTTATTTTTATTTTTATTAGACTCCTCTTCCAACTTGATTTTTCGGGTCTTTATGCAATTAAGACGGTCTAAAAGTTTAAGTAGTACTTTTGACTTAATTCCTATTGATCCTGAAATTGAACGTACTTGCAGGAAAAACAGAGCTAGAAGGCGACAAGAAGAACAACCAAATCAAGAGGAGAAACCACGACAAGAGGCAATGGCTCAACCATCTCGCCTGAAGGATATTCAGAAACCGGTGATAGCCGCGAATCCATCTTGTATAAGGTTAACTGAAGCAGCTAGAAATTATGAGCTCAAAAACATCCACTTGCACATGCTTCCTGCCTATCATGGGTTGGGAAGTGAGGATGCTTTGGGGTTCATGAAGGAATTCTACAGTACGGTACAAACTCTTCCTTTGAATAACTTATCTGAAATGGAACTTAGGATGAGGTGTTTTTCGTATTGTATGAAGGGGGAAGCTAGGCAATGGTTAATAAATTTGCCGAATGGATCTTTTACTACATGGGATGACATTTATGATGCTTTTATGTATAAATTTTATTCATCTCAAAGGACCATGGAGTATAGGGACAAGATTCACAATTTTGTCCAAAGGGATGGGGAATTGTTCCATGAGGCTTGGGAACGCTTTCAAGGTCTCTTAAACCAGTGCCCACACCATCAGTTTCCTGTGCTTTTATTAACGCAATTTTTCTATGATGGTTTAACCCCCAATTGTCAGTCTTTGGTAGATCATGCTGCAGATGGGTATACAGGTGATAAGACAGGTGAAGAGATGCAGGCAATATTTGAAAAAGTAGCTTTCAACACCCGCCAAAAATCTTACCGGGGAAAGAGAGTTACTGTGCATGAAGTGACTGCACAACCTGCACAACCCGATGTGGCACAGCAAGTGGCAGCATTGTCCAAGAAAATGGACATGATTCTAACCCGTGATACCGTTTCAAATGAAATTTGTGCTTATTGTGGTTCATTTGGACATAACGAAAATTTTTGTTCAAATGCAGCTTTAGTAAACCAATCAGCTGACGAGGTAAACTACATGGGAGCCAACATGGGGAGGCAAATGCCACTAAAGAGAAATGACCCATTCTCGAATACTTATAATCCGGGGTGGAAAAATCACCCAAATTTTTCATGGAGAGAATCGGGTAATGCTCGACCTGGAGGACCACCTGGATTTCAGCAATCCCAGTATCCTGTGATGTCGCAACAACGTCCAGCTTTTGTTCCAGAAAAGAAACCTCAATTGGAGGATTTACTCTCAAATTTTATTACGGGACAAGAAGCTTTGATGAAGAAGATGGATGCCAAGATTGACCAAGTTGCACAGTCAAATCAAGCTTCAATTCACAATTTGGAGATGCAAATGGGTCAATTGGCAAAATCACTTGCGGATAGAGGCCAAGGTAAGTTTCCTAGTAACACTGAAGTAAACCCTAAAGATGGAGTTATGTCTATAACTTTAAGAAATGGTAGGGTGATAGATGAGGTTGTGAAAGAAAAAACTGTCAGACAGGAAGACGAGAGTGAGGATGAAAAACGGGTAGAAATAGGCAAGGGTGATAATGATAAAGCTTCTGACAACAATGAGCCTAAAAACGATGAACCTGATTTTTCTTCTGTGAAACCTTATGTGCCTCCGATTCCATATCCACAAAGGTTACAGAAAAAGAATCAGGATCATAATTTCCAAAGATTTTTAGAAATTTTTAAGAAATTGCAGATTAACATACCCTTTGCTGAAGCGCTTGCTAAGATGCCATCTTATGCCAAATACATCAAGGAGATAGTATCTAACAAGAAGAAACTTGAGGAATATGCTACTGTTCCCTTGAATGAGGAGTGTAGTGCTATTCTTCAAAGGAAGCTACCCCCGAAGTTGAATGATCCAGGGAGTTTTTCTATCTTCTGTTCTATTGGTGATATTAGCATTGAAAAATGCTTATGTGATCTTGGTGCTAGTATAAACCTAATGCCTTTAACTCTTTTCAGGAAATTGGGCATAGCGGAGTTGAAACCGACTACAGTATCCCTACAACTTGCAGACCGTTCAGTAAAATATCCACTTGGATTAGTAGAGGATCTTCTTGTTAAAGTCGGTAAATTTTACTTTCCTGCTGACTTCCTTGTATTGGATATGGAGGATGAGATGGATGTTTCTCTCATTCTTGGTAGACCTTTCTTGTTAACTGGTGGAGTGTTGATTGACATGCCATTAGGAAAATTGATTTTTAGAGTTGGTAAAGAGAGAGAGGAATTTACTTTTTCTAAGTCAGTCAAATTTCCGTCTTTTGATGACTCATGCTTTAGAATAGACACACTTGATTCCCTTTATCAACATGACTTTCTTAGGCAATCATTCAAGGAACCCTTAGAAGCGTGCATTGCATTGAATTTGAATGAGAGTGATTTTGATGAGAAAATTGTTGATTGTGCTATCAGGTTAGAAGGTCAGGGTCGTATGCCTAGACATATCAAAGAATATGAGGAACTAGGGCCAGGCAAACCACGACCAACACCTTCTACTGAAAAGCCGCCGCAAGTGGAACTTAAACCATTGCCATCTCATTTAAAATATGTTTATCTGGGTAATGATAACGCTTATCCTGTAATTGTGTCGTCTAGTTTGAGCTCTGTGCAGGAAGAGAAGCTGTTGAGGGTGTTGAGAGCAAGGAAATCCGCTATTGGATGGTCAATAGCCGATCTAAAGGGAATCAATCCATCGGTGTGTATGCACAAGATCTTGTTGGAGGAGAATCATACTCCAAAGGTTGAAAATCAAAGGCGGCTCAACCCCAATATGAAAGAAGTTGTGCGCACTGAGGTACTTAAGCTCATTGATGCAGGTATTATCTATCCTATTTCTGATAGTTCTTGGGTAAGCCCTGTGCAAGTTGTACCCAAAAAGGGTGGCATGACTGTAGTTCATAATGAGAAAAATGAACTAATCCCAACTAGGACCGTCACTGGTTGGAGGGTATGCATAGATTATAGGAAGTTAAATGAGGCTACACGTAAGGATCATTTTCCTTTACCTTTTGTTGACCAAATGTTAGAGCGTTTAGCCGGCTATGCATACTATTGTTTCTTAGATGGCTATTCTGGGTATTTTCAAATCCCAATTGCTCCTGAAGACCAGGAAAAGACCACATTTACTTGCCCCTATGGCACTTTTGCCTATAGGAGAATGCCTTTTGGTCTTTGTAATGCACCTGCTACGTTTCAGAGGTGTATGATGGCCATTTTCTCTGATATGGTCGAAGAGATTATTGAGATTTTTATGGACGATTTTTCTGTGTTTGGTTCTTCATTTGATTCTTGCTTAGCTAACCTTGAAAAAGTTTTACAGAGATGTGAGGAAACAAACTTAGTACTTAACTGGGAAAAATGCCACTTTATGGTTTCAGAGGGCATTGTTTTAGGCCATAAAATCTCAACTCAAGGAATAGAGGTTGATAAGGCAAAAGTTGAGGTAATTGAAAAATTGCCTCCACCTTCTTCGGTGAAAGCGGTAAGGAGTTTCTTAGGGCATGCAGGTTTCTACAGGAGGTTTATTAAAGATTTTGCGAAAATTGCTAAACCATTATGCAATCTTTTAGTTAAAGATGTTCCTTTTACTTTTGATGATGCATGTCTAGCTGCATTTAACACTCTTAAGCAAGCTTTGATTTCTGCTCCTATTATTGTTTCTCCGGATTGGAGTTTACCTTTTGAACTTATGTGTGATGCAAGTGATTTTGCATTAGGTGCTGTGTTAGGACAAAGGAAAGGTAAAAACTTGCATGTTGTATATTATGCGAGCAAAGTGTTGAATGATGCTCAATTGAATTATGCCATCACTGAAAAGGAATTTTTAGCTGTGGTTTATGCACTTGATAAATTTCGTCCTTACCTTGTAGGTTCGAAAGTTATTGTTTACACAGATCACGCAGCCATCAAGTATCTATTCCTTAAAAAGGATGCCAAGCCTAGATTGATAAGGTGGATTTTGTTATTACAGGAGTTTGACTTGGACATCCGAGATAAGAAAGGCAATGAGAACTTAGTTGCCGACCACTTATCTAGACTGGAACATGTAAAGGAGAACCATGATGAATCCATCAATGAAGAGTTCCCTGATGAAAAGTTGTGGGCGATTAGTTCTGACACAATACCTTGGTTTGCTGACATTGTTAATTTTTTGGTGTCTAATATTGTCCCACAGGATTACAATTTTCACCAGAAAAAGCGATTCATGTCCGAGGTCAAGCATTATTTTTGGGATGAACCCCTTCTATTCAGAAGGTGTGCGGATGGCATAGTGAGGCGATGCATACCTGAGGAAGAAATGGTTAAAATCCTCTTTGACTGTCACTCGTCGCCTTATGGAGGTCATCATGGAGCCGACAAAACAGCTGCGAAGGTGCTTCAATGCGGATTTTATTGGCCGACCTTGTTCAAGGATGCTAGAAGCTTTGTTCTCACCTGTGATAGATGCCAGCGAGTGGGGAACATTGGTAAGAGACATGAGATGCCACAGAACAGTATCCTCGAAGTGGAGCTTTTCGATGTATGGGGATTGGACTTCATGGGACCTTTCCCTCCATCTTACGGTAACATGTACATTTTAGTGGCTGTAGATTATGTGTCTAAATGGGTTGAGGCAATTGCATTACCTAATAACACGGCTAATAGTGTCGTTAAGTTTGTGAAAAATTTATTTTCTAGATTTGGCGTCCCTAGGGTCATAATTTCTGATAATGGAGTTCACTTCCAAAATCATCAATTTAAGGCCTTGTTAGGTAAATATGGTTGTCACTTCAAAACCGGAACCACTTACCACCCTCAAACTAGTGGACAAGTAGAGGTTTCCAACCGTGAACTTAAATCTATTCTTGAGAAAACTGTTAGTACCTCTAGGAAAGATTGGTCTCAGAAGTTAGATGATGCATTGTGGGCCTATAGAACGGCATTTAAGACCCCTTTGGGCATGTCACCGTATAGATTAGTCTATGGTAAATCATGTCATCTTCCTGTTGAATTGGAACATCGTGCTTATTGGGCTATAAGGAAATTAAATTATGATTTGAAAGTTGCAGGTGAAAAACGATTGATCCAATTGCAGGAGTTGGAAGAAATACGACGCGACTCGTATGAGAACGCCCGTATTTACAAAGAACGGACTAAGGCGTGGCATGACAAAAGAATTTTGAGGCGCGAATTTAAGGAGGGACAAAAGGTTTTATTGTTTAACTCTCGTTTTAAATTGTTTCCAGGAAAGTTGAAATCTAAATGGTCGGGACCGTTCGTAGTAACTAAAGTTCATCCGTACGGGGCAATTGAAATTGAAGGAGATGAGAAGAGGCCATTTGTGGTCAATGGGCAAAGATTGAAACATTATTTTGAAGGAGAAAATGTTTCCGGTGTTGACACGATCTCCTTTGACCATGACAATTAAACATCGGACAATGTCTAGCCAAAGACGATAAATAATGGCGCTTTATTGGGAGGCAACCCAAGTCAAAAAAAAAAAAAAAAAAAAAAAAAAAAAAAAATGCTAATTTTATATGTTTTTATGAGTTTTTGTGCAGGATCCGGTAAAGGAGCAAGAAAGTGCAATCGAAAATTCGAAAAACAAAGGATTGGCAAAAATTCATAGCGGCACGGCGTGCCAAAATGGCACGCGGGCGTGCTGCCTTTCTGCTTCTCGGGCGCGTTCCTGCCAAAGGCGCGGCACGGCGTGCCGAAATGACACGCGGGCGTGCTGCCCTTCTGCTTCTCCAACGCCACACGCGGCATGCCGCACCAACCGCAGCGCCCAGATCTGACCATGTTTCGTAATTCAGCCATAACTTTTGCGTCCGACCTCCGATTGCAGTGATTCAAAATGCGTTGGAAAGCTAAGAGAAAGATCTACAACATTGTAGTTTTTCATCTCTCCGAATTCAGAATCTATCCGTGTCAAAATTGGCTTTGAACTTGCTGCCTCTGCATACATTGTTCTTCCGATTCTCCACCGTTCTTTCCTACACTCTAAGGGAGTACTTCTTTCCTTCTCTTTTTGTGCTTAATTTAGATGCATTTTCAGGAGTAAATGCATGTTAAGTGTGGGGGAAGGGGTTAGGAAAATCGGGAAACAATTTTTCAATTTTTAGGATAGTTTAATGCTTGTGCTATTTAGGATTGCATGAAGTTTTTGCATAATTCCCTCCATAAATCGGATTCTCAGTTGTTTGTCCAAGAGTAAATTAAGCTCCAATTTGAAAATTTTTTTGGTATTTTCTTGGTTTAGCCCTTGGAAAATCCTGATTTTTGTCATCATTGAATATAATAAACCAATTGGAAGTAGGAAGAATTAGAAACAAAGCATGTTAGTGGGTTTGTCGTAAGGATTGGGGGTTGAGCTTGGTTTGCATATGACTCTACGTTTAATTTTGACAGAATGTGATGAGGTTTAATTGATCAATTGCTTTCAAAAAGTTTGTTGGCTAATGTGAAGCAAGTGAGTTATTACCAACTTATGGAGGATGAGATAACTAGAGTCTAGCTTATAATTGATGATGTTGGTTGAATTATACTGAGAATGTAAATTTTATAATTTAATCGTCTCGATTACCCTTGAGCCTTGAATTGGGAGATGGGACCAATTCACCTTAAGCAAGGTATGACAAAAATCATTCCTTGTGTATGGAGAGTGGCTTAAGAGGGAGAGCAAACTTCTCATAAGAGACCCTTTTCATTGCTCGAAAAAGCGAGACCTTTCGCATTCCAACACCCATGGGTTTTGAGTTGGGGGATAGGCCCACCTCACCTTAAGCAAAGTTAAAAACAATGACTTTGTGTATGGAGCATGACCTATGGGGAGAGTTACCCCTCATTAGAGGCCTTTTCTATACTCGCAAAATTGGGATGTTGACCCTATGCTTAATTTGGTAACTATCTCGGTTTGAAGTGCTTTAAATGTGAATAAAAGCTTAAAATCTCTAGATGTCCTTCTAGGTTGGACAATTCACCTGCCTAAAGTTAATTCAATAATTTGTGGTGGTTTTTCAATTGACTAAGTCTTGTGAAGTTGGGTTAAATGTTTTGTTTATGTCGACTTGTTTGATTTTCTAGTTCTTATGATTAAGCTTATTGGCTTGTAGAGTTTTGAAACTTCCTATGAAATCTTGGTGGTTTAACTTCCTTGAATGAACGGTTAAGGATTTACTAGGGTTCAACCATAGTCAATTTCGGGAGAAATTTTCCTTTAGTCCTAGTTTGCTTGAGGACAAGCAAAGTCTAAGTGTGGGGAAGTTTGATAAGTGTGTTTTATGCACTTATCCCACCTTATATTTTGAGCTTTAAATGTTTAATTCTTGTTTATTTGGGTGGATTTTACATCTCTTTTCATGATATTTCAGGTTAGGACTTTGGAGTCCAAAACTGATGAAAAATGGAGCAAATTGGGGCAAAAACAGTGCAGAAGTTATCTTAAGGCATGACCATGCCTTATGGGGAGCTGAAATTGAAGAAAGGGAGTTGAAATTGACACTTGGGCCTGCTTTACAAATGGGCCAAAGGAGACCTACGGGTTTTGCAAGGAGATTGGAGCTATGACTTGTCTTTTAAATTTTATTATTTCTCAATTAGAATTTATCTTTTAGTATCCTAATTAGAGTAGGTTTACTATTTCTTTTTAGGTTTCCTCTCCAAGACTGAATATAGAAGGAGAGTAATTTTTAGTATAGGGGGGAGATATTTTTTATTGTTCTTGAGTTTTAGCCGTATTCTCTGAGAAAGACTTGAACCTATTATTTTGGAGGAGCAAGGTTACAACTTGACGGAGTCTTCTACCGGATTCGACGGAATTCTTTACGATCTTTCTAAGAGTTTTTCCTTCCTTCTTACTTATTTTTATGGAACTTAGTTTATTTATTTCTATGGTTTCGAACATGGTTATGAGTAGCTAAATCCCCAAACTAGGGTTAGGGATGTAACCTAGTTTGGGGTAATTAATTGTTGATTCATCATGTTGGATATTTGATTTTAATTCTAAGGAATTATTTTTCTTGTTTACATCTATCTTCTTTAATTTAATTGATGAATTGTGTATTTCGCGAGTGCATGATTTAATTATAGAATTTATATGATGAACTGACAGGTGAAATATGAATTCGGAACTAAGAAGATAGACACGATTAAACCTAGACTAGACATAGTTAGATTTAATTGTGATGGCTTAAAGTGTAGATTAAAGGGTTTGATTAATTAGTGAGAAATCGACGGATAATCACAGTTAATTAGGCACAACTTAATAGCTCGACGGAGTGTTAAGGTATCTTAGGAACAATTGCCATTGTAACTTTTGTTGATAACATGATGATAATACGGTTAATTTCCCCAATTAGGTGAACCCCGAATCCCTAGTGTTTTTCTCATTGATCCAATCTTCTTAATTATTGCTTTATTAGATATTAGTTAACACAAAACCCCAGATTATTGCTTTCAAACTAGAATTAATTAGAATAGCAGTCTATTTCCTCCTTTGGGTTCGACTCTGGAATACTCCAGATTTATTACTCTGATCGACTACGTGCACTTGCGTATTTAGCCCGGTCAATCAGATCGGGCGAACAGTCGAGGTATACGTTGATGATATGATCATCAAGAGTACGGATGAGGAGAACCACGCCAAGGACATTCAGGAGGCCTTCAAAATACTATAGAGATACCGCCTCAAGCTTAATCCAGAAAAGTACGTATTCGGGGTGCGAGGAGGAAAATTCTTGGGTTTCATGATCTCGCAGAGAGGGGTAGAGGCGAATCCGGAGAAGGTCAAGGCAATTTTGGATATGGTGCCACCGAAAATGGTGAATGAAGTCCAGCGCCTCAATGGCCGCCTCAATGCACTCGGGAGGTTCATTTCTTTCTCAGCCAGAAAGTGTCTGCCTTTCTACAAAGCAATCAAGAAAGGTCAGAAGTTTGATTGGGACCACGAATGCCAAGAAGCCTTCGACCGAATCAAAAACTTCTTAGGAACCCTGCCGCTGTTGAGTCGGCCAGTCCCAGGCAAAGCGTTGTACCTGTATCTAGCGGCGACGGACGAAGCAGTGGGCTCAGTAATGATCAGAGAAGAAGAAGGCCAACAGCACCCTGTATACTACACTAGCAAAGTACTAAGAGGAGCAGAGCTCAGGTATCCAAAGATAGAAAAGCTGGCTTTGGTGGTAGTCGCAGCTTCCGTTAGGTTAAGGCCTTACTTCCAAGCCCACACAATGATTGTGAGGACAAATTTCCCGTTGAGGAAAGTGCTCCAAAGACCGGATACTTCAGGCCGTCTAGCCGAATGGGCCATCCGACTCAGCGAATTTGACATTCGGTTTGAACCCCGGCCGGCGTTGAAAGCTCAGGTCCTGGTAGACTACGTAGTGGAATTTGCAGGGTTAGAGCCAAATCAAGTACTAAAAGCAGAGGAGTGGAAAGTGTACGTAGATGGGGCCTCATCTCAAGAGGGAGCAGGTATTGGGGTATATGTCGAAGGACCCGAGAAAATAAGGATATCTTATGCCACAAAGTTGGCCTTTCCAGCTACCAACAATGCTGCGGAATATGAAGCCATAATCAAAGGGCTAGAGCTTATCCGGGAAATCGCCCCAGACTGAGTGAAGCTGTTAAGCGATTCAAGGTTAGTTTCAAACCAAATCAATAAAAACTTTGAACTAAAGATCCTTGCATGTCCAGATACCTCCAAAAGGTACGACACTTGCTCGAGGCCATCGAAGGGAGAGGCACCACATGGAGAGTGGAAAACATATCCAAAAAAGAAAATGTTGAAGCAGATAGGCTCGCCAAAGCTGCAGCCAGCACCAGGGATTGGCAGCTCCTGAATTGCCCGTATGAAGTCCAGACCAAGCCTGTCATCGAAGCAGAGGAAGTCCTGACGGTGGAGAAAAAGGAAAGGGGGTGGATGGAGCCCATACTAAAATACCTTGCGGAGGGAAACCTACCTGGAGATAAAGGGGAGGCTACAAAAATCTCCAGAAAATCCCAGCGATATGCAATAATTGACGGCGAACTCTATAAGAAATCCTTCACTGAAGCATGGTTAAAATGCATCACTGCTGAAGAAGGGGATTATGTCCTCAGGGAACTTCATGAGGGAGTTTGCGGAGCACACCAAGCTGGACAAACGCTAGTGAGAAAGGCGAAATTGCAAGGTTACTTCTGGGAGACCATGGAGGCGGACGCCGCGAATTATGTCAAGAAGTGCCACAATGCCAGATCCACTCAAAAAAATCCCACCTGCCCGCAGCCGAGCAAAAGTCAATATTAACCGGATGGCCCTTCTCTACATGAGGCATTGATATAGTGGGGCCTATGCCTGAGGCTAGCCGGCAGAGGAAATTCATTATAGTCGCGGTAGATCATTTCAGCAAATGGGTCGAGGCAATCGCAACCCAGGCAATCACACCAGAAAGGATCATCTCCTTCACCTGGGATCACATCATCACTAGATTTGGGATACCCCACAGGATCATATCCGACAACGGTACCCAGTTCATTTCTAGTAAATTCAGAGAATTCTGCAAGGGGCTCAAGATCACGCAAAGTTTCTCTTCGGTAGCACACCCTCAAAGCAACGGACAAACGGAAGTCACCAATCAGACTATAGGTGACGGCATCAAAAAGAGGCTAGAAAAACATAAAGGCGCCTGGGTCGACGAACTAAACAACGTCTTATGGGCCTACAGGACTACCCCAAGACGACCAACTGGAGAAACACCATTTGCCATGGTCTATGGCGTTGAGGCGGTGATCCCGGTTGAAATCGGTGCCCCTAGCGACCGAGTGCTCTACTATACTGAGGCCCAAAATCACATCAACATGAAGCACCACCTGGATTCCCTAGATGAAAGAAGAGAAAGGGCCTACATACTAATGGCGGCTTACAAAAACAAAGTGGCCCATTACCACAACAGAAAGGTGAAGAGGATAACACTCAAAGAAGGAGACTTAGTCCTAAAGGACTCTACAGCGTCGCAAGCAGGGGAAGGAAAGGGAAAGCTTGGCGCAAAATGGGAAGGGCCATACAAAGTGGCGGCAGCACTCGGACCAGCAACTTACAAACTTCAAAGGCTGGATGGGAAAGATATCCCACGAATGTGGAACATAGCCAACTTAAGGCAATATTTCCCGCCTAAAGGCAGCTAAGGGAAAAGATCAATGAAAGTGCCATTCAAATCACTCAGTCTTATATAACTCCCATAAGAGGAGCCGGTCATAACCGGATATACATTAATAACTCCCATCAGAGGAGCCGGTCATAACCGGATATACATTAATAACTCCCATCAGAGGAGCCGGTTATAACCGGGTATATGATCATTACGAAAATCTCATAACAAAATGAGGGCAAACAGAACAAGAGAAATTTCAACAGAAATAGAAATTTCAACAGAAATATTTCTAAGGAATTTCGACAGATATATTCGAAGGCAAATAATAAACACTGGTCGAATGAAAAAAAGAGGAATTTTATTTCTTCAGTAAAAGTTACACTAGTAAAGACCCGGCAACAACAACAAAAAAAAAAAAAATTACAAAGGATTCTCATCCGCCCCAGGAACGTCTTCTTCAGGCTGCGCCTCAACGTTAGCCTGCGATCCAGTCTCAGCTCCCTCTCCTCCATGCTCCTTGGCAGGCAGATCTTCATAACGTGGAAAGTCGATAGAGTCAAGATCAACAGCCAAGTCCGGATGGACAGCCTAGCAAGCAGCCAGAACATGCTGGCCAAACAGCTGCCCGAGAAGCACCAACTCGTTGGTCGCGTTAAACAGAACAGCTTCACACTTGTCTAAGTCCTGTTTGCGCCCAGCTTTCTCCTCTTTAAGCTGTTCCTCCCGCGTGTCCAGCTGCTGCTTTAGAGCCTCCTTGGCCGCCCGCTCCTCCTCTAGTTCTTTCTGTAGGCGGTTGAGTTCTTGACCCTGCGACCAAGCCCTGCTCTTCTCAGTGTCCAGGGACGCCTGGACCTCCTTCAGCCTTTTCTCCAGTTGGCTGGCCTTGGAAAGGCGGGACGCCAAATCCACCACCCTAGAAATACCCTGCAGAATGGAAATTGGTAAGTAAAAGAAGAAGGGAGAAGATGTTTGAAGGGTTCACCAGAGTACTCACGGAGGTCAGGTCCAGCAGGCACAAGGAAGCAGCCGTATAGTCGCTTACTTGGGCATACTCCTTCTTGTCACCAGGTAATATAAACCCGGCCCTAAACTCATCTTGGGCCGAGTCATCTATTATCCGGGCAAGATGGCTGCTGCTTTTATGCATCCAAGGCACAGAGGGAGGAGGCGGCTCGGAGGAAGCAGCTTCAGGATCCTGGCCAGGCAAACGCAATGATAAAAAAAAAACGGCAATAATAATAGTAAATAGTAAAATCATAAGAGAACTCGAGGTCAGGGACTTACAGGACGAGGAGACGGCACCGGGTCAGTCACAGCAACTCTCTTCCTCTTTGGTGGCTTAGGGGGGCTGGGTCCCTTAGCCCTACCTCCAGCGTCAGACGGGATCTCGGTAAGGACGGGATGCAGCTCTTTCTGAATCTTTTTCTTTTTAGCCGCTACAATGCGGTCAAGGATGTCAGCCTTATTCATGCCTGAAAACACAAGTAAAAACAGCTAAGCAAGATAAAAGAGGTACCTTTTCTCATAGTTATGGGACCCGGATGATACGTAAAGCCGAATCCCTCCCGATCTACCAGCTTAATCCTCTCCAGATAAGCGTCCACAGCAACTTGGCAGGTCCACTTATTGGGGGCCAAGGTCCTGAATTCCTCTAAGAACGTTTTTTCACCCGGCGCTAAGCGTTGCTGGGCCCTCCTGGCTCCGTTGAAAGACCACTGCACTGGGAATGCGTCGTGGCCCTCTTTCACTTTGATAAAGAAGAAGAAATATTTGAAGCGCTTCAGGGAGGATATCCGCTTCTGAAAAATGTAGAAGTCCGCCTTCTTGGATAGCTGGTAGTGGTCTTCACCAGAGTTCAACTTGGGGGTGGCCAGCTTCCGAAAGAAGGCGGCAGTCAGCTCGAAGCTCAAATTTTCGCACAGCCAGTAGGTGGCGCAGATATCCCCCCAAGCGTTCGGATGAATTTGGGCCGGACAGAAACCCCAAACCCGCAGAATTTCGCTGATGCCGGGTGGGAGAGGATATGAGAAGCCAGAACTAATCTGGTCCATGTAGATGGAGAAATAGCTCGGTGGAGGCCTGTGAACCCGCTGGTTTGCGGACGGAAGCATCACCTCGCACCTACGTAGCTAAGGATGAAACTGCTTGCACGGCCGGATGTGCTCCTCATGGGTCTCAGCGACCATGTCCTTAATACGAGGAGTCATCCGCCTGGCTCTAGTCCTACTGGGACCGGGTGGAGGGACTTCAGTTGAAGAAGAATCCACCGGGATGGACCCTGCAGCAGGCAGATCAGTTGGGGCAGGAGGCTGCGCAGATGTGCCCGCCTCCTCGCCCAAGGTAGGGGGAGGTAAAGGAAGGGAAGAGTCAGAATCTGAGGAAGTGGTGAGATGGTACTCGTTCCCCGAAGAAGAAAGCGGGCTAGGCAGATTTGGGGTGGAAAGTATCAGGTAATCAGCGGGGTCGGTAGGATCGAGAAGGCGGCGAACCGGCTTCGAACCGGATGTTTTAAAGTTAGAGCCCCGTTTACCCTTGTCTACCTTACTGGGGCGGTTTCTAGAATTCACCAGCTCCCCAGATCTACCACTAGTGGACGACCCCAAATCACTAAGGGTTACAGAAGAGCTCATGGCGGATGAAGATGAACAGTAACAATGAACAAGCAAAAACGAGCGACCAAACAGATGCAGCCCAGAAAATAAAAACACCCAGAAAAACAAAGCCCCTAACACCGAAATCAAGCAAAATCAACACGCACACCAGCAGAGGAAAGAAGACTTACTGGAGACTAAGAGTTGAAAATCGAACGAAGGTTGTGGTGGCAAGGAACAAATCCGAAATCGTGAGAATCCTAGAGAGTAGCTGCAGGAGAAATTTCAAAATGGAAAACGCAGCACCCCCAAACACCTTTTTAAGGGAAGAAGAAAGGGGGCAGGTGAACAGACGCCCACTGACACCGTTTCAGTAAAAGGACACGTGTCCTCCTGGCACAGGGGATCCCAAGAGTCACCTCGAGCCACTCAAACCAACCGCCAGAAAACAATAATGACAAAACCCTTAAAAGGATTTCTCTCACCAGGGGGGGACTCCTGATAGCATGGAGCTATAAAACTGGCCGCGTGGACCACACGGCTTGTCGCCGCGTCATCTCATACGCCAACTCCCTAATGGTCCATATGGCATTCAGTGACCCGGTATAAGACCGACTCCTTAATAGATCGGATCCTGAGAAGCGCCGACTGAAATAACTTGTACCTCGTCATGACTCCTAACCCAAGGGACAGGTGAGCGGATCCCCATTGAACACGTGTAAGGACATGATGTTGTACCTGTAAAAGGTGCCGCGGGGACAAACACAAGGCGGAGGCCACTGAGGTCAGGTACAGGAGAATGCCGCGGAGACAAGAGCAGGGTGAGTCCGCCGCACAGTTGTGCCAGGAAGGGGGACCACATCCAGCCAATGAGAGTGAACCGTACAAAACGGTCTGACAGGGTCACGCGGATGAACCCACTATAAAAAGGGAAGATAAGGGACTCCCCAGGTATCTTTTTCAACAATACACTTTCTTTGCTCTTCTATTCCTTTTTCTCTAAATCCTCTGACTTTGGCATCGGAGTGGACCCGGAGGTCATCCGGTCCTCAACCCCTTTTGTTTTCAGGTACTTGGTCCTCCGATAAGACCAGACGGCATTACCCGCCGCGAAGACCGCGTGGAATTCACTCTCTTTCTAGAGCTATCATATCCAAATCACCTTAACATATTTATTAGTTAGAGTAATTGCAGGCTAAGGACCCTTTCGATTTGTTGTTGTTGATTTCTGTTTGTTGTTGATAGTTGTTGTTTGATAATTGGTCTTTAGAAAAATTATGATAAAATTTTACCGTTATAATATGAAATAACTAATATGAAATGACTAATATGGATATGTATTAAATTAAATAATAAATCGACCATAAAAATAAAAAGTATAACAGTAGTTAATAATAAGATCAACAATCAAATATGAAATATGGATCATAAATGTTGCTTTTAGCGTTAGGTGTATCATAATATACTTGTGCAATAAAGTCATTGAACTTTAATTTCGATGTCAATATAGCCACTCTTGCATGCCATATTCATCGAAATTTAGCACCAAAATAACGACGTGATAAATCAATACTAAGTATGACTTGCCAGCTTGGCATCACGTGAATTCCAACAAATTTTATTTTATTTTATTATTTTATTATTTATTATTATTATTTTTTGTATAGTGTTGTACATGTGGGCGCTACATCGGTAATGAGAATCAATTTTTTTATTGGGTAGATTGATGTGACATCGTGATGGTATGCCACACTTGGTGTTAACTTATAATGTTATCATTTTAGCACTATATTTCGATGGATTAGAATGTGAACAACTTTATTGATATATATCAAAATGAAACTTAAGTCATTTTGTTGATACAAATTAAATTACAGTAACTATGGTTGCATAACTCAAACTTCAGTGATCGTCGTTACATTTTAATTTAATTACATGGAAAACCCAATAACAAACTAGCAATATCTAGTAAGAAAAATATAATTTACACAATAAAAAATAATGAGCATAAAATAAAGAGGTTAAATAATGAAAGGATAGCTAACTCTGCTTGGTCCTGAGTTTATTGGGCAGGTGAAAGTTAATTGAAGGTTTGAAAAGCTCCAAAAAGCTCCAGCTTTTTTTTTTTTTTAATGGTATTTTATATATTTTAATAAATAAAATGCATCAAGCTTGATCTATTGGTAATAAACTAGATAAATCAAACATTGTCTTCTACAACTATTGAACAAACATAATAACAAATATAAGCATACACCATATTGGTGACAAACAAGCCACACGGGTAAGGGAAACTACATAAAATAAACATAATAAAAACATAGTAATATTACATCCAATATTTTATCAAACTATGCCATACTTTGGCGAAGATCTACAACAATAAAGATTCTTGCATCCCGTATATCACTGAACAAATTAGCAGATATGAATAATACTTTCAGATCTTGCAAAAAGAATAGATCTGCATACCTCGAGCGTAAAGATTTCAGAGAATCTTTAATTAAAATCAAATGACAACCAACCATAGGAAAAGAGCTATCGGATTTTTGATCTGCTAGAGTAGAACTATCATTGAGGAAACCGTTTTAGAAGATAAACTAGAAAAATACTAAATGTAACTTATTTCAGGTAAAATAAAACAACAAACACACTAAAAAAAGAGAAAAATAAAAGAGAGAGGGATGGAAGGAGGAGGAAAAAGAGATGTGAAAAATGGAATTTCTTTTCTTCAGGGATTCTAGAGAGAGAAAGAGGTAGAAAGAGAGAGCAGGGATAACTCTTTTTTTTATTTATTTATTTTTTTTAAAGAAAAGGAGATTTCATTAAGACTAAAAGAGATGAGCAATACTAAGAGGGGGAACATAGACTAAACCTCAATTGTCTCATCCGAAATACTAGCACGAGTTCGCTCATGAGCAATAACATATTTGCTTGTCTATTGTCCCAAGAAAACTTACATATAGTAAAACTTGAATCTAAATAATTGCAATCATTGATGACCATCCTAAAGTATGAGTTTGAGGGATAATTTCCAATGAGTGCATTGTACACAATGATCGAATCAAGCTCCAAAATAACAGAAGATAAGGAGAGAGACTTCATCCAAGAGAGTACTTCTTTTATCGAAAGGGCTTCACCCACAAAAATGTCTTTCTTTGAAGGCAAAACGCCTATGGAGGCAACTAAAAAATTTCCTTCCAATCGCAAATGTAGCAATGAAAATCCACATTACCACCATTGTAGAACACCACATCATTTGAGTTACACTTAAGGATAGGTCGAGCCAAGGAGACCAAGAAGAAATCGAAAGGGCGGGAGCTTAGGGGAAGCAACTGACAATGGTAAATGCCTACAAGTAGACCACGACTGTAAGGTGATGGAATAAAAGAGTTTTTCCAAAAAAACAAAAAAGCTCCAACTTTAGTTTCACCAAATTGGTGGGATTTCAATTTAAAAATTCACCTCTTTCCTCCCCCATTCATCAAAGCACACCTTAATGTAATAACAAGTACGTTTTTTTTTTTTTGTTTTTTTGGTAATATTTATACATATTGAGGTGGCATCATTAGAAATTTAGAATCCATCTTCATCTGCTGGTTTTACTTTTCTCTACCTCTATTTTATTTTCAGTAAATTCCATAAAAATTGAGAAATTAAGATAATTTAAAGAAAATTATAGAATAGATTTTTAGAAAAAAAAAACCCAAATTATAGATGTGGCGCATAAAATTTTAAACGCTTTCTTCACATATTTCTTTTTTGAATATTCTCATGCTTAGACTAAATTAAGTAATCTTATATTTCATTATAATAAGTAGCCAATATAAAATCATTATGCGTGTGAGATTGATAGAGGAAAAAAGATTTATAAATTGTTGAGGAATATGAGATAGATATTCACTCTGCAAAGGGGGAATTCCAAAGTAGAATAAATATTAATTAATTAATTAACTATTAAATCTCTTATCTCTCTACAATTTATCTTTCTAGGGACAAACCCGACCCGACTCCAGCAACCGAAACAAATAGAACAATAGTCCATTTCACGTACAGTAATTAATTAAAGAGAAATAATTCAATTATAAAACAAACCTCATGATTTTTACACATCACTGAACAACACCATTATGGATTCTTCCGTATTGATTTTGACAGTGATATGATCGGCGCTTTAACTGGATGAAATCTCTTGTTATGCTAGGCGCTTCAGTGTCGTCATGTTGGAGGTGTAAACAAACGAGGGCCACTAAAAAAAAAAAAAGAAAAAAAATCTAAAAACCGTGAAACTGAATCAAAAACAAAATAGAAGTATAAATAATTAAAGCCAATAGGTAAGTATATAGTTTTTATTTTTAGAAATTAATAATTACAGTTTAAGTTTTTATCCTGAAAGTCTATATGGATTCGCGGTTAATCGACTTTTTACAAATATTTTTCTTAAAAAATTATGTAATTATATATATATATATAGGTAATATGAATAATAAATATTTGGACCTTTGATGTTAGTTTACTTCCACACTATACAACACCAAGTAGTTTCGGTCACTCCCTTCCAATTCCATGTCCTCTCAATTATTAATTTCACACTCAGTGAAAAACGAACAGTGAACAATAATTTCATTAATTAATATTCAATCTTGTACAACAATTTCTATATTTGAGAACTTTTTTTCTATTAATGTAATTATTGGAGTTTATGGTTAAAATGTTATTTTAATTAATGGTTTGTAATTTTATATTTTTATTTGACATGTGAGATTTATGGTCTATTTATTTGAGGTTTTAAATATTATAAATTTAGCAAAATTATAATGTCTATTTCGTAAATGGTTAACCGTAATAAATGTTTAAACGAACGAAATTATTGGTTCACCAACTAATGGATAACCGAATTTAATGAACAGTGTATGATTAGTAAATTAAAAAAACCGTTTAAACGGTTAACCGTTTATAAAAATCCACATAGATCGGTTAACCGACCGTGTGCACCCCTAAAACAAACACAATCCAAATAGATCCGTAGGACTTTTTTTTTTTTGCAAACGAATGCACTCACATGTGTTTTCTTTTTCCCTTGATTTTAACTGTCTAAATATAACCTTCACCGACGGAAAAAAAGCTCCCTTACCCTGCGCCTAGGGTTTTATTCGTGCTTACCCAGTATTAGGGTTCTTAATTGCAACGGCGTGTACTCTTTTCTGTCTTCGATTATGGATCCCTCTCTTATCAACGATCTTGCCACGGACTGCCTGAATCTCTCGCTGGCGGAGGAGGATGAAACTCAAGTGGTCGTGCCAGATGAGGAAGAGACACAACCCTATGACCTTCGTTGGAGCTGTCTAGGCAGATTCATTACGAATAGAGAACTCAATATGGAAGGTATGAAAGTCACGTTGTCCAAATTATGGAAACCAGGGGGGATGTCAATTGTGCCTTTGGCGGAAGGGAGCGTGTTATTCCAATTTAATCACATCTTTGACATAAACATGGTGCTCAACGGGGGTCCTTGGTCCTTTGACAATAAACTTCTAGTACTTCAAAGAGTTACCACAATGGAGGAACTTCATACCGTGGAACTGAACTCAGTAGCATTCTGGGTACAGCTGCATGACTTGCCCTTAGGATTCAGAACGGAACGTGTGGCAAAATTGGGGGGCCAACACATAGGTGCCTTTTTACGCACAGACCCATGAGATTACTTAGAAGGATACCCAGGATACCTTCGAGTTCAAGTCTCTTTGGATGTTCGAATCCCCTTAAAAAGACGGATGAAGATGGGAAAATCTAATTCTGATTGGTTCTGGGTTAATTTTAAGTATGAAAGATTACCATACTTCTGTTTCTATTGTGGGTTGATTGGGCACAATAAGAGAGACTGTATTGCTTTTCGAGCCTTGAACGATCCTGACCTCCCAAAAAGCTACAGTCCTTTTCTTCGGGTTATGCCACGTCGCTTTCAAGCCAATAAATCTCCATGGCTTCATGATTCCCCAAAATTTTGTCCGAAGAATGGAGGCGAAACCAGTAATTCAGCAAGCTTTGTCAACCTTCTACAAGCTCAGGAATAGTTAGCTTGGCAGTTGACTACGGAACAAGAGTTAAGCATGGTTACTGATCCTAAACGCAAGAGGCTGTCTCAAGGGGAGCAAGGGGCAGACTTGGAGAGAGAATCAGGACTTGCTCCTATGGAAGTATTGTTAACAGAAACTGAGATATCGGCGGGACCTGTTGATCAGGTCTGCCGGAAGTCATGAATTGTTTAAGCTGGAATTGCCAAGGCTTGGGTAACCTCGCGACAGTTCGGGAGCTCAAGGAGCTCATTTATACCCACAAACCATCCATCATATTTTTGATGGAATCAATGATTAGCAAGGATGTGGTGGCAGGTGTACAAGATCAGATCGGTTTTCCGAATTGCTTTACTATTGACTGTATCAATGGGGGAAGGGGCTTTATTTTACTTTGGACGGGTGATGTTCATGTGGATATACACAAATATGGGTGCAACTTTATAGATGCTGTGGTCTCTCTAGTGGATTCAGACCCATGGCGTCTGACCGGTTTTTATGGCTTTCCTCAGAGCGCTCGCAGATAATTGTCTTGGCAATGTATGAAAGACTTGTATCGTATCTCCCAGCTTCCCTGGTGCATATTGGGGGATTTTAATGACATGCTTTACAATAATGAAAAGAAAGGAGGCTCTAGACACCCTAGCAGATTTCTAAACGGCTTCCATGACACTTTGGAACATTGTGGACTTACGGAGATTTTTATGACAGGTTACCCATTCACTTGGTTTCGTAGAAGACAAGGGCAAGTCTTAATCAAAGAGAAGCTGGATAGGGCATTGGCTTCACAGGCTAGGCATAACCGTTTTCCGCTAGCTATTGTACAAAATATTTTTACCACTCAATCTGACCACTCAGCTCTTTTTTTGGATTTGAAACCATCTACTAGAGGACAAACAGCAGTTTTTCGGTATGAGAATGGGTGGGGGACAGAGCAGGAGTGCCGTGATCTCGTGGCTAGTGGTTGGCAGTAGTTGGGCCAAGTTCCGTGTACAGAAAAATTACAGCAGTGTGCCGCAAATCTACAGAAGTGGGGAAGAAATTACAGGTTGCAGTTCCGCTGTAAGTCCCGTCAGCTTAAAAAACAGCTGGATAATTTCCGCAGCCAAGGGGATGTTGATTCCGTGTTGAAAGTGGGTGTGGAGCTAGACCAGGTCCGACTACAACAGGAAATTTACTGAAAGGGCGAAACAGTGGTGGCTTCGAGAGGGCGACCAAAATTCTCGATTTTTTCACTCTTCGGCTTCAGAGCGTCAATGTCGCAATAATTTTTCTAGACTTTGTAATGATGAGGGAGAGTGGGTTTCATGGACTGAAGGACTTGATCAGTTAATCCAATCTCATTTTCAGAAGTTATTTACCTCGGAGGGGTGTGAAGGCCTTCATATAGCAAATTGGATTGATTCCCGCATATCCGAGGACCAAGTCAGAAAATTGGAAGACCTTTCACTAGAGAGGAAGTTAAAGTGGCTGTTTTTTCCATGCATCCTGATAAAGCCCCGGGCCCGGATGGTTTTACTCCTGGCTTTTATGAACAACACTGGACGACTATTGGTGAGGACATCTCTCAATTCTGTTTACAATGTCTTCAGAGTGGTAACATTCCGGTGCAGTTGAATATGACTAATATAATTCTTCTCCCAAAGAAGAAAATTCCCGAGCAAGTTACAGATCTCAAACCGATTGCCCTTTGTAACGTAATATTTAAAGTGCTCACCAAGATGATCGCTAACCGATTAAAGCAGGTTTTGGACTTGGTGGTGTCGGAAATGCAAAGCGTGTTTGTCCCAAAACGTTCTATCACTGACAACATTATGATTGCATATGAATTAGGCCATGCTATAAAACTGGGGAAGGGAGGACGGGTTGGTTATGCAGCTCCTAAGGTAGATATGTCAAAAGCGTATGACAGAATTGAGTGGTCTTTTCTTCGGGCGGTACTATCTAGGATGGGTTTTCCTGAACACTTTATTAATTTAATTATGAATTGTGTGACGACAGTTGAGTATCAGATTCAGAACAATAATGCGTCCTTTCTCCCTTTCCGGCCCTCTAGAGGACTCCGCCAAGGCGATCCATTATCTCCTTATCTGTTTATTTTGTGTGCAGAAGGATTGACTACTTTGTTCCGGAAAGCTGAGCGAGATGGTACCATCCATGGTTGTGTGGCGTGTAGGGGAGCTCCAGCCATATCTCATCTTCTTTTCGCTGATGACAGTTTTTTCTTCTTTAAAGCTGATTTGCAGGAGTGTGAGGAGATAAAAAGAATTTTTCTACCGTATGAGAAAGCCTCGGGACAGCAAATCAATTACCACAAATCAAAAATCATGTTTGGCAAATATGTGCCAAGTGAGCAGCGTGCGGCTATTCAGAGTTGTCTGGGGGTAACGTTGGTGGATCATCACGAGAAATATCTTGGGTTACCATCGGCAGTGGGACACAATAGGGGTGTGGCATTCCGTTATGTGGTGGATCGGCTTAAGCAGAAAATTAGAGGATGGGGTGTAAAGAAACTTTCGCAAAGTGGGAAGGTGGTGTTGATTAAAGCAGTTGCGCAATCTTTGCCATCCTATATTATGCAAGTGTTTGCTTTGCCTAGATACATATGTACTGAGATGGAGATTTTACTGAATCGATATTGGTGGGGAAGAGGCATCAAATGGAAAGCATGGGATAAACTTTGTGTGAGACGTGCTTGGGGAGGTCTTAATTTCAGGCGTTTACATGAATTTAATATGGCCTTTCTCGGCAAGCAAGCTTGGAGATTTATCTCCCAACCCTCCACCCTAGTCTCTCGGTTATATAAAGCAAGATACTTTCCAAATAGACATTTTTGCGAGGCTGCCGCAGGTTGTAACCCAAGTTTCATATGGTCCAGCATACGTTCCACATAAGCATTTATCCGAGCAGGTTTATTTCACAGAACAGGGAATGGACGTGGTACCAAAGTCTGGGGAGATAGGTGGCTTCACTCTGAGTCGGGCTATCTAAGTTCTGTGCCGCTGATCCCGGGATTGGAGGACTGCATAGTGGATTGTCTCTGGTCAGCTTCGGGTTGTTGGGACAGAGATATCTTACATGACCTTTTCATTCTTGAGGACTGTCAACGTATTTTGGCAATTCCTCTTTCTTTTCGTGATATTGAAGATAAAATTTGTTGGCGGTGGGACGAAAAAGGAAGATATAATGTCAAATCAGCCTATTACAAATTGGTTGAATCCCTTACTCATTTAGACGAGGTAGTTTGATTGGCACCGTGGTTGAAAATTTGGAATCTCAACTGTCCACCGAAGATTAAGATGTTCTTGTGGCGTGCCGCCTGGAATCTATTACCAACAAATCAAAATCTTCTCCTTCGGTATGTTGCAGTATCAATCTGTTGCCCAGTTTGCAAGGAAGTAGAGGAATCAGAGGTTCATGCACTGATCAACTGTCGGATTGCTAGGCAGGTTTGGGACGCCTCCCCTTTTTCAGTAGCAATACGGCAAATCCAAGCAGGTAATTTCTGGTTATGGTGGCAGGAAATGGTTAACAGGTTCAGCAGTGATGAGGCAGGAATTGCAGCAGGTTTTCTCTGGTACATTTGGTTTTGGCGGAATAAATTGGTTTGGGACGAAAAATCTCTTCAACCGCTGCAGATGGCCCGGCGAGCGCAAGCAGTTATAAGCTATTGGCGGGCAGCCCAGTCAAGGCTAGCTGCAGCTCGGTCTCCGGAGTCTCTCGCGTCCCTTTGGCGGCCTCCTTCCCTTGGCCTGAAAATTAATTTCGATGCTGCAGTTGATGAAGGCAGGGAACGGGTTGGGTTGGGTTGCATTCTTTGGGACACTCAAGGTAATTTTGTAGCGGCTCGTTATAGCTCAATGCCTTATGTATCAGACCCTGCCCTTGCGGAGGCCATCTCCTATCGTGAAGCTCTTAGTTGGGTCAAGAATAGAGGAGTTGAGTATGTTGAAGTGGAAGGGGACGCTCGAAATATTATTATGGCGCTTAATACATCAGATGCGGAAGATTCCTCCAGCATAGGGATGATCATTGACGACTGCTTGGCCTTGGCTAAGTCTATTCCGTTTTGCTCTTTTCATTTTGTAAAGAGGGAAGCTAATAAAGTTGCCCATCACCTTGCTCGTCTTGGTCTCTTTTCGTCTATTTGTGTAATGTCGGACACCATCCCTTCCTCTATTGTAAGCCTTTTGGCTGATGATTTCATTCATTAATTCAAAGTCTTCTTCATTCAAAAAAAAAAAAAAAAAAAAAAACTGTCTAAATATAGTCAAGTCTCGATGTTTCTAATTTTTCTTATCCATAATCTTTCAAACAGATACAATAGATTCACAATCTTTAGATTTTAGACGCATTGACCGATAATATATGATGGTTTAGTTAGTTGAGCCATAAATAATGAGGAGCTCAATGTGTGTAAAAATTATGGATGAAAGGTCATGGGTTAAAATACACATTTCTATCTCTTTTTTTTTTATATTTATTTAAATATTAATGCATTTGCTCAAAAAATATAAATTTTGATCATTTTGTTTATATGATGTGTGTGTTTTTGTTTTTCGTGTTTATATTGTCCAATTTGTTACTTAACACCATTTTACATATTTAAGTATGTATTTTGAAAAAATTATTTACAATAAAATATCTCATTAAACTTTCACATAATTTGTATTTTCTTAAAAATATAAACATTTTATCTAAATAAATAATTGGTTTGTTTAATATCATTCAAAATTTGATGAAAAAATTGATTTACTTCAAAAACTATAAAAAATAAATATGTATTGGATTAAAAATTTAGAATGCGCCTGGTACACAACGTTATCCGTGCGTCAATTTAATATTATCATGTCAAGTAATATATTATAGAGTTTAGGGTTTATAAATTAATCTTTAGATTTTATATTTTACGGTCTAAATTAAAGCCTAGAATTTTGATTTAAATAGTTAACTATTAACTACACATTATCATTTTTCTATTTGTTGAGATAGTATTTATCGTAAATTTATTGGCTTAACACACGAATGACGCAGCTTCATTTGCATATAATAAAATTTTTTCGTTGGGAGAAAATTTAAAATACAAAGCACCACCTACAAATAATTTAAAAGATATTATAATAAAATTATTCTTTATTTGTAAAGTTTGAGGTAAATATTGAAAAAAAATAAATGATTATTAATTTTTATTTTTTGAACTGAAACAATCATTCATTACTGCAAATCAAGGTCTAATGCAGATAGTACAAAAGGAGGTGGCATAGACATCCAAACTCCCAAATGTGTCGAAGAATAAGCTGCTTTCGCTAGTTGGTGAGCAACATTATTCACAAACCGTTTGACAAAATTAAAACTTCTGACATTTGTCTCTCTAGCTAGTGATAGACAATCATCATAAACAAAACCTAAATTGGTACGATTAGGAGGTTGATGATTAAGACTATTAACAACAATTTGCACATCCATCTCCATAATGACCGGCGGTAAGTTTAAACTTTTAATCCAACTCAATGCTTCATGGAAGCTATTTGCAATAGCGGTTGTTGCATCTTGAACCATAGGCAAAAGAGCTGTCCTTACTGCCACCATGTTGCCATCTCCATTCCGAATAATACAACCATGTCCCACACCATGACCATTAGGACTAAATGTGCATCTACATTGCATTTTAACGACCCCATCGATGGTTTCATCCATTTTTGCTCTCCAACTCGCCTAGGCCCTTGCACCGGCATTACTTGGGCTGCATGCCAGTCTTGTAAAATAGAGGCTCCCATGAATTTGATATCTTGAATTCATAATTGTTGCCCATTCCACAAAAAATTATTACGGGCTTTCCATACACTCAAAGATAAACAAATCACAAAAAACCAAATCAGCTTCTTGCATTGCCCCTGCTTAGTACTCTTCCATTGCACTAAACTCGACCCCTGCATCAACGAATTGACCATATCTACTCTTATCCAAATTGCCGAGATGGAGGGGCATCAAAACAATAGGTGTTCAACTCTTCTTCTGAATTAGAACTTAAAACACACCTATTATCCAATTGAATCTCTTTTGCAATCAACCGTGTTCTCATAGGGATGCTGTTTGTAAGATATTGCCACTAAAAATTCTTGAATTTCGGTGGGATATTTAGCTGCCAAATTTTTTCCCAATCCCAATTTGCAACATTAATATTCTCATGACAATGTCTCATTAAATGATAATAACTACGTTTAACCGAAAATATACCTGATGCTTCAAACTGCCATAAAAGCCGATCTTCTCTTAGCAAAAATGGAAGGGAAAGTAATGAAATAGAGCTGACATCATCTGCATTAAAAATGGTCTGCAGTAAAGGTAAATTCCATTGCTGTCTCCCTTCTCTCATCAGGTCTACAACCCATTATACTCTTTCAAGCATCGGAGCTGCTGTCAACGACAGTCCATGTGGCTGGTCAACTAACTAAGGAGAGGACCATATCTTGATATTTTGACCATTCCCAATAGGGGATATTGACTTATTTATGGCACAATTTCATACTATTTATGAATTTGTGGTAGTGGGAGAGGAAATTACAAGTTTATGGTGTTTTAATCATCGCCCGTTTGTCAAAGAGCTTATGAGCAGTTTATTTTCTTCCGCCGGACGTCCGCCAGTCAGAAAAGTGGACAGTTTATTTTTGCAATCCAGAAAAGCGTCGCTAGTCAGAAAAGCGAAGGAATTGATGCCTCTGCCACCCCCCTGCAAGACAAGACCTTACCTGGCGTAACTTTTTGTTGGTTTATGCTGACCGTTGATCATAAAAGCAGATAAAATCTGGGTGTTGATCTAAGACAATCAATGGTCCATTTTGTCCGCTTTTATGAAAAAGGTCCAACATGTCTGCTTTTCATAAAAGTGGACAGAGCGTCCCAGCCGTTGATTATAAATCAACGGTGAGACAAAAGCATATGCTTTTATGAAAAGCGGACATTTTGGACACTTTTCATAAAAGCAGACACTTTTGCTGTCTGCCCCAGCCGTTGATCAAACGATCAATGGCTGTTTTTAATTTTCCTGCCAAAAGCTTTTGTTGTAGGAATGCAGACCGAAATTACTACGCAGAACAAAATAATCACCCACCCAACCACCCATTTAAATTTTATCCTTCTTTCACCCATCTTTTTTCTCCCTTTCCTTCCCTATTCATCATCTTCTTCATCTATTTTTTTTTCTGTTTCTTGACCAAACTTCTCCCTTTTTTTTTTTAATATTTCACTAAATCATATTGTTGAAGTAATATAAGGAGTATATTTAGAGCACCAAATAGTATATTTACTCAACCACTTTGTTAAAGGTTAGTATTTTAGTTATAGTAAATTTTTTTAGTATTTTTTATATTTTTAAGATTTTTAAATAAATAGTTGTTATATTATGTTGATATTAGTAATTAATTAATTTATTGCATTTTTTAAGTAAATATATTTGTTATTTTTTGTTATGCTAGTTACTAATTTGTATTTTTTAACTAAGTTGTTTTTTGTTGCATTTTGTTATGGTAGCTATTAATTTAAATGTTTTTTTTTTTTTCAAATTTAGGGATTTGAATTTTTATCACATATTAAATAAATATATTTATTATAATTTTGTAATATATGATGAATATATTATGTTTGTTGAAATATGGTTCTAATTAGTAATTTGGATACTTAAATTTGTATTATACAGTGCCAGAAAAATATTGATTAGGGGTTATGATTGTATGAAAAAAATTAAATAATGTTATGGTAGTTACTAATTTATTTGTTGCTTTTTTTTTTAATTTAAGGGATTTGTATTTTTATCACATATTAAGTAAATATATTTCTTATAAATTTGTAATACATGATGAATATATTATGTTTGTTGAGAGGTGGTTGTAATTAGTAATTTGGACACTTTAATTTGTAATATACAGTTAGGGATATATTGATTAGGGCTTATGATTATATAAAAAAATTAAATAATGTTATGGTAGTTACTAATTTATTTGTTTTTTTTTTTATGAATTTAGGGATTTACATTTTTAGTACATGTTAAGTAAATATATTTATTATAAATTTGTAATCTATGATTAATTAGGGGTGAGCAAAAAACAGTTCGATTCAAAAATCAAACCAAACAAAATTGAACCGAAAACTAAACAATTAAAATTATATAAACCAAAACTAAACCAATATACATTCGATTTGGATTGAACCGAACCAAATCGGTTCCAAACAAAAACTTTCCGAATTTTAAATTCAAATAATATAATTTGATTATTATTATTATCATTAAATTATTATTAATTATATATAAATTATTGTAAAAAATAGTCTATATTATATATATATTATTAAAATTTTATAAATATAAATTATATAATAATATAAATATATATTAATTGTTATATCTCAACTTGATGATAATTATTAAATGATAATTTAATCATAGAATTAATGTCTCTTTTATTTGTTTATCATTATTGATAGAATAATGTCGACTTCATTGACCATATTGATTCGTTGGGGTGGAAAAGTCTTTAAGAATCAGTTCGGTGTGGATTATGAAAATGGATATTCGAAAGCAATACTTTTTCCTCAGCAATTCGATTTTGCATTTTTGATTGATAAACTTAGGGCTGCTATAAGATTAGGGAAAAATGAAAAAACCATGCAAGTAGAATTCCGAAACCCTGTGGCAACTTACTGTGAAACCTTAGTGTTTAGCAGTCAACAAATATAGGATGATGATGATTTAAATATAATGTTGGGCATTATTAGGAGTATTACTATAGTGGTTTGCTATGAATTGTATGTAGAGTACATTCATGATCAATCTAGTATAGCACTTGATAGTGGAGCAGGACCATCTACTTCTAAACGTCCTGAGTTCAGTGTCACTAATTTTGCAAACACTGAGGAGGAGGAGGAGGAGGAGGATGAGGAAGAGGATTCCGAGGAGGGTGAGGAGGATGATGACGGGGGTGCAAGCATTACCCACTAATCATATTACACCTCCATCAAATACAGATGCTACTCTGGGATGCAATAATTTTGTCCCTATGTTTTTTCCAAATCTGCCTCAGTATACAAAAGTTGATATTTCAAGGATGAGAGTTGTCCTATATGATCAAAATGCAAATGCTATGGTATGGAATTCCTCATTGGATCTTGCAGAAGGAATGCTTTTTAAATCAAGAGAAGAAGTTAAAATTGCAGCTAAGGAGTACTCAATGAGAAAGAATAGAGAGTTCAAAAGTAGAGAGACTCGGCCAAACACTATTACATTAGTTTGTCATCAATTCGATGAAAGTTGTCCGTGGAGGTTGCGCCTCTTAAAAAAAGCCTCATTTTGGGAGATCACAAAATACATTGGTGAGCATACTTGTCCCCCTTTGACATCCCAAGATCACAGGAATCTTGACTCAGACTATATGTTGGGTATAGTAGAGGCTATTGTGCGTGAGGATCATACATTGAAGGTGAAGGCTATTATTGCAATCATGTCTCAGAGATTCAAAATCACAATCTCTTACAGAAAGGCGTGTGTGAGCGGAGGACCTTAAAACAGAACGCGACGAAGTGGACAGGGGAAAAAGAGATGATTAGATTTGATTTGGGAAAACAGGTTTTGTTTATATTGAATTAGGAAAACAGTTGATTTTATTTGGAAATGCTTTTGCAGAAAACATTTTCCCATTTTAACTTAAAGACCTCGAAACTTAAATCCCAAGATCAGTGATAGAGTCGCCACCAGGATCAGCTCATCTGGGAATTCCGGTACAGCTCCCTACCGGAGACAGACTGCTGTACCTAATCCAGAGATTTAGGGTTCGAGCAGATAACTTACTTAACCTCTAGCTTGCTTTCACATTACAGTTTATATTACCATATTCAGTTCGCTTTATTATCTTTTTCTAACCCCAATTTGTTTATTTTAATCAGTCGATGTTAAAGCAAAATGCAGGAAATAAATTGCAGAAAAACAAAACATACATCCAAAATATACAAAAAATAATAGAGGCCGATTATACAACCTAATTGAATAAAAATGGAAAACTCTCGTCCTCACTTTACAATCGCGTAGAATACACGATTTATCTAAAAAATACAATCTCCTAGGATACACGAATAAATCTATTAAATACATCCAAAATAAAAATAAAAAGCTGTAAAACAGAGGGTTAGCACAATTTATAGGGCACACATAAATATGACTCAAATCAGGACAAAATTGGAAATTTAGGAAATAAGGGCATGCATTTAGGGGATAACCGGGTCGGCTCGGCTAGACATCGAAAACATTTTGAAACGTCCCTGTATTTTGGTTTTTGTGAGAAAATCATTTTGAAAAACAGTTTATTTTCCGGTTTAATTTAATTTAACATGTGAGGTGGGTCGGTTTTCGGAAGAATCGGGTCTCTATCGTTGTATTGTTCTAAATGCAAAAACACTGAAAATTAAATCTAAGGTCGTGGATGCACAGAACAAAATTCATTTTGATGATTTTCTGATTTTCTGAATTTTTATGGATTTTTAGAAATTTTTTTGAATTAAAACAGAAATTCTACCCCTAGACGAGCATTACAGTCGTGCGACTGTAATCCTCCAAATTGTAGGATTTTCCCAAAATTATTCAAAAGAAATTAAAAAGTTGGAGGGAAATCAAGAACATCCGTACGACTATAGTTACAGTCGTACGACTGTTCTTCAATTCAAAAACGGTCGTACGACGGTTCTTGATTTCCAGAAACAGCAAGCGAGAAAAATTGAACTTTAATGCATAAAAACGCACCAAATCACCCAGAAAGCACAGAAAGATGAGGGATTAAAGTGTGTTTACCTCTTTGGCGCTAATCCACCATAGGAATGACCCCTGGCAATGCCCTAATCCACTTCAAATTGCTCTTTTCTCTTTGAGTTGAGGTTTGAAGAGTTGAATCCAAAATCTCCAAAATGTTAAGGTTTCTGATGCTTTCTAGTCCGAAATTGATTTAAGTTAGAGAGTCAGATCATCAACCTAGGATTTCTACTAGATTTTTAATCCAAATACTTAAGAATTAAGAAGAAAAAAAAGCAGAGAAAAAGGATGCTTGAGTTTTGGTATTTTCCTTTTTCTTCCCTTTTTCTCCAATTCTCTCTCTGATTTTCTTTTTTGCCAACAAGTCCTAAAAGTCCCCCAATCCTCCTTTCTTTCTTCTCTTTATCTCTTATTGTCTGGCTTCCTTACTGCAAAAGATGAGCATTTAATGCTCTTCCTTTTTCTCCCATTTCTTCTAGTCCAGAGGTATGGGCTTCTGCACCTGCCCCAAGATTACCGTTGTACGACTGTAATTACAGTCGTATGACACACACGATTTTTTTTAAAGAATAGAAAATTTCGGCAATTACAGCTGCCCCTCACGTGATCAAATTCGACACCCGACTCCAAGTCTAGAATACCTGAGGTGATAAATTTGAGAGCGCGAATCAAAGCACCGTAGACATAGGAAATAAAACATGCAGCTGAGTTGCTAAAGTCTCACTGCCGTGGTGATGCATTGAATTGATTGGATGGAATAAGCCGATACTGTGTCTACATTACCTTAGGCGATGCTGGAGATGAAATAAGCTGATACTAGGTTTAGGTTACCTGAGGCAAGGAAGGTGGAGGATGGATAGGCCGATACCGGTTTTAGGTTACCCGAGGCAAAGTTTGTTGGGGATCTACTGGTTTTTTATAGGTTTCAAGGATCTAGAATCTTGCTTGAATTTATTTTCAAGGACCCGAAATCTGGTTTGAACGATTTTCAAGGATTAAGAACCTTACTTGAAGGGATTTTCAAGGATTCGACATCTAGCTCAGACTGGTTTGCAAGGATTAAGAATCTAGCTTGAAGGAGTTCAAGGATTCAAAATCTGGCTTGGAGAGATTTTCAAGGATTGGGAATCATGCTTGAAGAAATTTCAAGGATTCAAAATCACGCTTGAGGAGGTTTTGTCAAGGATTATGAACCAGGCTTGAAGAAATTCAAGGATTCAAAATCACGCTTGAGGAGGTTTGTCAAGTTTATAAACCAGGCTTGAAGAAATTCAAGGATTCAAAATCACGCTTGAGGAGGTTTTGTCAAGGATTATGAACCAGGCTTGAAGAAATTTCAAGAATCCAAAATCAAGCTTGAGGAGGTTTTTGTCAAGGATTATGAACCAGGCTTGAAGAAATTCAAGGATTCAAAATCACGCTTAAGGAGGTTTTGTCAAGGATTATGAACCAGGCTTGAAGAAATTTCAAGGATCCAAAATCACGCTTGAGGAGGTTTTTGTCAAGGATTATGAACCAGGCTTGAAGAAATTCAAGGATGAAAAATCACGCTTGAGGAGGTTTGTCAAGGATTATGAACCAGGCTTGAAGAAATTTCAAGGATCCAAAATCACGCTCTAGGAGGTTTTGTCAAGGATTATGAACCAGGCTTGAAGAAATTCAAGGATTCAAAATCATGCTTGAGGAGGTTTTTCAAGAATTATGAACCAGGCTTGAAGAAATTTCAAGGATCGAAAATCACACTTGAGGAGGTTTTGTCAAGGATTATAAACCAGGCTTGAAGAAATTTCAAGGATCCATAATCACGATTGAGGAGGTTTTTGTCAAGGATTATGAACCAGGCTTGAAGAAATTTCAAGGATCCAAAATCACGCTTGAGGAGGTTTTTGTCAAGGATTATGAACCAGGCTTGGAGAAATTCAAGGATCCAAAATCACGCTTGAGGAGGTTTTGTCAAGGATTATGAACCAGGCTTGAAGAAATTCAAGGATTCAAAATCATGCTTGAGGAGGTTTTGTCAAGGATTATGAACCAGGCTTGAAGAAATTTCAAGGATGCAAAATCTTGCTTAAGAAGTGGGACTTTTAGAAGTGATTATTTTGGAATCAGGTTGGGAATGAGTATTTATTCCTTGATCGATAATTTTGGAAGCAAAAATTTTTACCCCTTCGATCAAGAATAAATACGGCTGGATTACTTTGCCCTGGGAACTCGAGATGTTGAGGATTGGGCCCGCACGGCTTTGACTTGTCTTTTGAGGCCTGATGGGTACCCCGGTGTTGGACTATTTCTGCTTTGAGAGTGATCCAGATTCAGAGCAGCCCGACGATAGTGGCAGGTACCTGTACTTAGATTGGTTGTGATGTATGCATGCATGTGTGCATATGTTTAGAATGCTTGCATGTGCATGTTGCAATATATGCATATGTGAATGACACTGGGAAATGCATTTCTCACTATTCATCCAGCCTTGAAATACCGTGCCTTTGTTGGGGAGATTGGATCACGTCTCTGGCTAAGGAAGGTACCTCACGCTTATGGCTGATCTTGCTGGAGAGCATATCCGTTATGTGATGTGATCCCGCACTCCTGCTGGGGATATGCGGGGATATGCAATGGCTGTTAGGGAAGTCCGATGACAGTTGAAGAGAAAGTAGTGACGTTCTTTGTGATGGTTCAGCTGGGAAATAGTGCAGAGGATCTTGCTGGAAAATAGTGGAGGAGTTTCCGCTTGGAACTGGTAGAAGGGATCTTCGCTGGGGAATGAAAGTGTCTTCGCTGGAGGATGACAAGAATGTCTTGTCTTTCTGTCCCTTAGGAATGATGAATCTGAATAAGCTCTAAATTTTGCCTGAACTGCCCGATGTGAGTTTTCAGCTCAGCGAGCTGCTCTAAATTTTGCCTGAGGCACCTTTTCGGTTTTCACAGTGAGCCTTTTTGAAGGTGCTCTAACTTTTGCCTAAACTGCCTAATGTAGGTTTTCAGTTTAGCGAGCCGCTCTAATTTTTGCCTGAGGCGCCTTTTCGGTTTCACCTCATCTAGCTTTTCTCTTTTTTTTTTTTTCGCTTTAACTTTTGCCTAAACTGCCCAATGCAGGTTTTCAGCTTAGCAAGCCGCTCTAATTTTTGCCTGAGGCACCTTTTCGGTTTTCACCCCAGCGAGCTCTTTTTTTTTTTTGAGTGCGACGCGTATAAGCTAAAGATGTGCACAACCACATATGATGCATGATGCAAATTCAATTCCAAGCATAATTAGGACATTTAAATGAACAAAGCACGACATTCATTTATTCATTCATTGATAATGTTTTAGCATAGTGCACATCATAGATGAAATGAAGTTAACAACGGAATCAGCAATGGTATCTGTCTTGACCGAATTCACGACTGCCACCAAATGGTCCTTGCAGATTTTCCTGCTAGTGGTGCTCATTTCACCGTCCTAACTTTTGTGTGGACCACCTTTTCGATTTTTAGTCCACTGGACTCCTTTTTTTTCCTTTTTTTTCTCTCTTTTTTTTTTCTCTCTCTTTTCTTTATGGCCCGTCCGGGTTGATGGGGTCGACAGCTTGGTCTCTCTTCTCCTTGGTAGAACCATTTTCATCTTGAAGGTCAATGACTACGGTGCTTCCCTGGTGAGTGCTTTGATGCCAGTCCAGCGTTTTTGCAAGGTGAATAATGGCATGCCAATCCCCTTTGATAGATAGAGTTCCTTTTGACAGATCTGTTGGCTGCTCCCATCACCCCATCGGTCCGTGGATGATGTGGAGTTGACGATCAATGCCCCAACCCTTTATTCTAGGGCACATGCACCGTTGCCCCTTGAAACCATAGTCTCCTCTCGGCCATAACGGAACACAGAATTCTGTATTGTGCATATTTGTTCTTCTTTCTAAATTTGGACGCACTTTTTTTTTAGGGCTGTGACATCGTGGTCAACTCCGTTTTCATCCACTTGGGTAGTTGACAGTAATGGCTGTGAACTGATGCCTGTTTACCGTGAATACTCTTGTTTTTCTGCCGACGTCAGTTTCTCCCATCATGGTCTCCCTTCTCTGGCTAATCTAGGTCCTTGGAGTTTCGGCTCAGCTGATTTTGCCCTTAGAACCTTTGGAGTCCGACATTTGGTAACTTCCCTGTCGGTCCCTAGTCATATCGTAGTAGGATCGGGCAAAGCTTGTTATGCGCTTTTTGGTGCTTTGCGATTTCTTTTTTTTTTAGGCATGAAGTCTTTCAAGACGGATACCATTTTGGGTCATCATTTGTCTTTAAATTCATTTCATGCAATGATGTGTCATGTATGCTAAAGACATTAAATGAATGTTTGTATGCATGCACAGTGTTCCATCCAGAAAAATATCACACAAGTAATTGAAATCAAATTGCATAACATTAAATGCCTCATGGGCTGAATTGTTCACAAAATAGAAAAGAAAACAAAAGCTGATACATCAAAATAGTTGTCATCCTCCACATGCGGAGGGTCTTCTTTTGCTGCCGCGTCATCTCCTTAAATAGCTTGAAAGCCTGGGTTAGTCGAAGTTGGGTAATGGATTGTTCTGAACACTAGGCTTCAGAGGTGGTTCCACAATCTTTCCTTCTGTGATCAATTGTCGGACAGCCCTCAGTAATTGCTTGCAGTCATTCGTGTGGTGACCCACTGTCACGTGATAGGAACAGAAATTTCCCTTGTCGGTCTCAGTCGGCTTTTCAAACGGCTTCAGAGAATTCAATAGACCGCCGTTTATGCATTTCATGAAAATCTTGGTCAAAGAAAGAGTCCAAGGTGATAGGCCTCGAGTTTGAAAATTACCGTCTTGGCCACCCCACAGTTGGGACACTACGGCGATTTTAGCTGGCTTGTCTTCTGAGAGTTGTCCACTTTTGTCTATAGGGCCGGAACCAGATCTGCTGCCTAATCCAGTTGCATTAGTCGACCGATACCCGGCACTATACTCGGAGCCTCTGTTGCCCCTGTAGCTTGCTGCCTTTTCCTCTTCATCCCTGTCATTTTTCATGGCCATGCTATGCACTTCACTGAGCTTACTATAGGAGTGGAATTTCATGTTGTTTCTGAAGATTTCCCTACTGCCATCAATCAACTTCTGAATCAGTTCATCTTCATCGGGGTGGTTCTTTAGCAAAATCATTTTGTTCATCCATCTCTGGTAATAGGCATCAAAGGATTCATTCTGTTGTTGCTTGACCCTTTCCAGATCATACAGCTTCACCTGTATCTTGGTGTTGAAGCTGTATTATGTGATGAATGACACTAACAAGGCCTCCCAGTCTAACTGCACATCTTCAGACAAGGAGTTGTACCAATTCAGGGCTCCACCTTCCAGTGTGGTTGGGAAGAAGTTAACCAGCTGTTGTTTGGTGGCGCTCGCAGTCAGCATGATTTTGACATAAAGGTTCACATGGGCCTCCGGTGAGCCTATCCCCTTGTAGGAAGGGACTTTAGGCACTTAAAACCCAATAAGAAAGGTTTCAATGCCATTGCTGATCATTGCATCAACATTCACCCCTCTTTTGGAGCCTAGGCTGATATTGGACCCTTTCTTCAGTTTAGCCACTACCCCATCAAGTTCAGTGTACTTGGCTTTCATTTTCTCTTCCATGGCCGCTTCAATCTCCTGCAGCCTTTCTAAACTAGCTGAGATATCACCACCTTGCTGGGATGATTCGGCCTCTTTCTCTTTTCCGGTCCTACTTCCACCAGTTTCTCTGGCTTCTCTCACTACGGCCCGCATTTCCTCCTTGAGCATGTCACGAAAATCCAGGGATTTCAGGAAATCCTATAAAATGTCAACGAGGTTTGGTGTAGGATTAGCCATCTCCACTTCTTCCCCAGAATCAGAATCACTTTCTGTTTCAACTGCTCTTCGTTCCCCAACAGTCCTCGAAGCCTGAGATCTCATCGAAGGTCACTCCAGTTTATTCTGCTCGACATCATATGGGAGACGTTTAGGGACATGAGTGAATGAAATGATGCCATGAAGAGTGAGACATTGAAAATACTTATGAAGAATGAATGGTGTGATGTCAAGCATGAAATGATGATGAAAGTGATTTCCACTTATTATTCTATTTTTTATTTATATTTTTTTTCGGACATTCCAAGAACACCTAATGCTGTGCAAAAAGGTCACACGTGGACCGCCACACTGACAAAGGTTCGGTGCCTTTATGGCACCTAATGATTTTTTGTGATATGGTCGCGTGTTTACCAACACACGGACAGAGTTTCGACACTTTATTGGTCTATGTGATGATATGAAATGGTCATATGAGACCGCCCCATAAACAGAGTTCTGATGCTTTTGAGCATATGATATGAAATGATGTTGTAAGAAAATCACGTGTAACAGGGGACACAGACAGAGATTTGGTGTTCAGGGAACACCTTTCATGATTTGGGATGTTATGAAATGCCCCTACATATGTACTAACTTGGCACTCGGGGAGCGCCTTAAATGATGTAATAATGTCATGAAGTAATCCGATGTGGACTACGGTGTTATATGATGTTTATGATATATCAACCTGATGTCATGAAATGCATTGTGTGAATTGTCACACAATAAATATACCTATGACCATTGTGGTTTTTATTGAATGAAATGGTTTGGTGGAATGGCTGAATGCAATTCGGTGCACTGGCAGAACACGGGTAATTTTGGAGTACTCGATATGTCATGAAATGAAATGATCGTGAAGGGCACACTTGGAATGTCCTTAATTTAAATGAAATGATATGAATGCTTATGTCACACAAAATGCAAATGGCTACAAAAAAATGTGGTTAGAATACATGACACGCGTATGATGCTATGTATGTTTTATGAAAATGCTAACACACAAATATAATGCTATGGCTGCAAAAATAATCGTTATTATGTATAGCACACGGATGGTTTAATGTCTTCATATGAAACTAAGATGCAAACGGCTGCATAAAAATATGGGTTAGTATCACGCAAAATGTCAATGTTTGAAAAAATAGATGCATGAAGATGTGGTCAGAATGGCACACGAAAGCTATGCATGTTTAATGCTTCGTGAAAAGTCAAAATAGAAAACATCCAAGAACAAACGTTAGCACACTCAAAAATATGCACTCCCTTCTGACCTTATTTCTTCTTTCAAATGGTCTCACATTCTTCCTAGGTCTTGGATCTCTTTGGCATCAACGCGGGATACCAAAGGCGTATGCACAATGTTCATTTTGAATTTAAGTTTTGGTAATCCTAGGGGAAGTTGCTAAGCCATTACATGTGGTCCAAAGTCAAAACCAAGGGTCGTACAGGTTCCCATAGCGAATATACACTTCCCCACCGTAGAACATGATGTAAGGTCATACGGTGCTATGAGTGGTTTATCCCGTTGGGTGTCTCCAATCCTTGCGGAAGAGGTAGTAGACCTTCTTGGGTAAACCGGGCTGATAAGTGTGTTGGAGGGATTGAGAAGAAGAAAATGTCATGATATGCAATGTGCAAATAAATATGGTAATATGAACTAGTGAAGTGACTGCAAGTGAGGTTTTATTTCGGTAGTTGCCTAAGTTCCTTAAGTTTTTGAAAAACTTTTAAGAAACCATAGTCCTAAGCAGAGTCGCCACTGTGAGCAGACGACCTTAAAACAGAATGCAGTGAAGCGGACCAGGGAAAAAGAGCTGATTAGATTTGATTTTGGAAAACGGATTTTGTTTATCTTGAATTAGGAAAACCGTTGATTTTATTTGGAAATTCTTTTGTAGAAAACATTTTCCCATTTTAAATTAAAGACCTCGAAACTTAAATCCCGAGATCAGTGACAGAGTCGCCACCCGGATTAGCTCATCCGGGAATTCCGGTACAGCTCCCTACCAAGGACAGACTGCTGTACCTAATCAAAAAATTTAGGATTCGGGCAAATAACTTACTTAACCTCTAGCTTGCTTTCACTTTACAGTTTATATTACCATATTCAATTCGCTTTATTATCTTTTTCTAACCCCAATTTGTTTATTTTAATCAGCCGATGCTAAAGCAAAATGCAGGAAATAAATTACAGGAAAATAAAACATACATCTAAAATATACAAAAAATAATAAAGGCCGATTATACAACCCAATGGCATAAAAATGGAAAACTCTCGTTCTCACTTTACAATCACCTAGAATACACGATTTATCTAAAAAATACAATCGCCTAGGATACACAGATAAATCTATTAAATACATCCAAAATAAAAATAAAAAGCTGCAAAACAGAGGGTTAGCACAATTTATAGTGCACACACAAATAGGAGTCAAATCAGGACAGAATTGGGAATTTAGGAAATGGGGGCATGCATTTAGGGGATAACCGGGTCGGCTCGGCACTGCTAGCCGGCCCGATTAGACCTGGAAAATATTTTGAAACGTCCCTGTATTTTGGTTTTTGTGAGAAAATCATTTTGAAAAACGTTTTATTTTCCAGTTTAATTTAATTTAACATGTGAGGTGGGTCGATTTTCGGGAGAATCGGGTCTCCGTCGTTGTATTTTTCTAAATGCAAAAATACTAAAAATTAAATCCAAGGTCGTAGATACACACAACAAAATTCATTTTGATGATTTTCTGATTTTTTGAATTTTTATGGATTTTTAAAAAATTTTCTGGATTAAAACAGAAATTCTGCCCCTGGATGATCATTACAGTCGTGCGACTATAACCCTCCCAATTGCAGGATTTCGCCAAAATTATTCAAAAGAAATTAAAAAGTTGGAGAGAAATCAAGAACACCCGTACGACTGTTCTTCAATTCAAGAACGGTCGTACGATGGTTCTTGATTTCCAGAAACAGTAAGCAAGAAAAATTGAACTTTAATGCACAAAAACGCACCAAATCACCTAGAAAGCACAGAAAGATGAGGGATTAAAATGTATTTACCTCTTTGGCACTAATCACCGTAGGAATGACCCCTGCCAATGCACCAATCCACTTTAAATTGCTCTTTTCTCTTTGAGTTGAGGTTTGAAGAGTTGGGTCCAAAATCTCCAAAATGTTAAGGTTTCTGATGGTTTCTAGTCTGAAATTGATTTAATTTAGAGAGTCAGATTGTCAACCTAGGATTTCTACTAGATTTTTAATCCAAATACTTAAGAATTAAGAAGAAAAAAAGAAGAGAAAAAGGATGCTTGAGTTTTGGTATTTTCCTTTTTCTTCCCTTTTTCTCCAATTCTCTCTCTGATTTTCTTTTTCGCCAAGAAGTCCCAAAAGTCCCCTAATCCTCCTTTCTTTCTTCTCTATATCTCTTATTGTCTGGCTTCCTTGCTGCAAAAGATGGGCATTTAATGCTCTTCCTTTTTCTCCTACTTTTTTTGCTCCTGCCCCAAGATTACAGTCGTACAACTGTAACGACAATCGCATGACTGTAATTACAGTCGTGTGACAAACGCGATTTTTTATTTTTTTTTTATTTTTTTAAGAATGGAAAATTTTGGTGCTTACAACGTGGTATGCAAAAATGAAGGCGATTGCAAAGATATTTGGAGACTAGGAGGAGTCATATGAATATCTACGTCCATGGATGCATGCAGCAATATATATGAACCCTAGATCAGGGTACCTGATTGAAGATTGTCCATATTATGTTAATGGGCAACTGATACAAGGAGTAAGAGTGTTTGACCGTATGTTTTGGTTTTTCAAACCATGTGTTGAAGGTTTCAAACATTGTCCTCCTATTTTGTACATTGATGGAACTTTTCTGACTGGAAAGTATAAGGGGGTATTACTCACAGCTTCAGCACTGGATGGTAACAACAATGTACTTCCTTTAGCATTTGCTATTATTAATATGGAAAATAACGAAAATTGGGACTACTTCATGCGCTGTATACGAGGTATTATTTGTCCAGACAAGCCTGCTGCATGTGTAATCACTGATAGGCATACTGGAATATTGTATGCAATGAGAAGTGAGTATTGGGATGGAGGAGCTCATCGATTTTGCATACGCCATATTGCAAGCAATTATAATAAGAAGTTCAAAAATACAGCTTTAAAGAATTTTATCATCAATGCAGGTAACCATTACTTGCTATTGTGAGCGGACCACCGGCTTCGAAGAAAAGCGGGACGCGGCGAAGCGAACCGAGGAAAAAGAAAGAAATAGATTCTGGTTTATTTTCGGTTTAGTGATGTTTTGGGAAAAACGGGTTTTGTTTATCTTGCTTTGGGAAAACTAATTAGTTGATTTTGGAAATTCATTTTGTAGAAAATATTTTCCCGTTTTTTAACTTAAAGACCTCGAAACCTAAATCCCGAAATCAGTGACTGAGTCGCCACCCGGATCAGCTCATCCGGGAAATTCCGGTACAGCTCCCTACCGAGCGCAGACTGCTGTACCTAATCCAGAGATTTAGGGTTCCGGCAGCTTACCTACTTAACCTCAAGCTTGTATTCATTTATTATTTATAAAACCATATTTATTCAATTTATTATCTTTTCTAACCCCAATTTGTTTATTTTTATTAAGCCGATGCTAAGGCAAAAATACAGAAATAAATTGCGGGAAATTAAATCATCCACACAAATATACAAAAGAATAATAGAGGCCGATTATACAACCAAATCGAATAAAATATAAAACTCTCGTCCTCACTTTTACAAACGCCTAAGTACACGAGGATCTAAAAATACAACCTCCTAAATACACGAATTAGTCTATTAAAATACAACGAAAATAAAAATAAATGCTGCAAAACAAATTGGTTAGCACAGATTATATTATAAACACAAACAAGACTCAAATTAGGACAAAATGGGGATTTTTGGATGAGGGAGCATGCATTTAGGGGATAACCGGGTTGACCCGGTCGGTCAAACCGGTTAGACCTAGAAATCAGTTTTGAGATGCCCTATGGATTTTTGTGCTGGAAAAATCAATTTTGGAAAACCCTTTAGCTCGATTACATGCATATTTCCATTTTTGTGGGTCGGTTATCCTGGAACTCGGGGTTCCGTTCGTGTGGGTCCCTAAATGTACATTTCATCTAGGGTCCAAAATGTAATAAACACACCAAAAACATTTGTGAAAATATTATTTTAGTTATTTCCAATATTTTTCGGGAATTTTGTGGGATTCAGGGGTCCACAAATGCTAGACCATGGATCCAATTCGGATGAAATGACCCCGAAACTCAGGAAATAAACCCCGGGAAATACTGAAAACCTCGATTATCAATATGTAAAATAATTAGAAAATCAAAATACAAACACATATGGATGATTCTGGGCCGAAAGTGATCCTAACAGAAAAATCAAAATGGAAAACGGGCTGTTTCGGCCGTTTGGGACATATCAGGGATCTGTCCCTGAAGAACAGGGTCGGCCGGCTTTGGGTTAGAGCCGGCCGGCTGTGTTCCTAATGCAGACAAGTTTTAGGGTTTCTCAGAGTTACCTGGATGTTGTTCGGATACTTTAAACATCCAAAGAACGGATTGAAAGCATGGAATGCCTCCTGGGAATTCAATCGGCGGAAAACTGTAACGATCCGAAACGACCCGAAATGAATCCGAAGTGATGAGTAGAGATTGTTAGTTGTGTTGTTAATGCTTTAGGATTGATTTAGGGTTTGATGAGAGTGTATATGGGAGTTGTTCTAGGTATTTCTCTCGGTCTCCTCTTCTTCTTCTTTCTTTCTCTTTTTCTTTTTTTCTTTCTGTTTCCTTTTCTTGCTTGAGAACCGAAAGTCCCCAAAAGTCCCCAAAAGTCCCCCTTTCTCTCTTTTTTCTTCCTTTTATCTGCCTCTCTCTCCTTTCATTTCTCTATTAATTCGCCGTTTGAAAATCCACTTCCGCCCATACCTCCTCTCTGCAAGATAGGTTGCTTGACTTTCCAAGGCAACCTGTCATGCCGACTAGAGCCGGCCGGTTCTAGCGAAGGCTAGAGTGAAGGGCGAAACATCAGACATGCACCCTAAACCCTCGAGACCTCTCGGGAGACCCGTCCGGCGGTTTTGGATCACGGATAGTTTGGCTTTCGGGACATTTGAGACACTCCAGACAACAAACCGGTCGCTTTTGGGTCCCGTTCAAGCTCGTCCTATCCACAGGTAATCATGGGACTCTCATCATCAAGACCAGGAAAAACCCGTGCTCACAGCTATTCTTAGTTGAGTTTTAATAAAATTTGACATTGTTCACGATTGATTCACGTCGTAATAAAATCATTTCTCCTATTCTTTTGTAGCATATCAATGTCAAAAAACAAAATTCGATAAGATGATGAAGACACTTGAGGAGAAAGATCCTGATAGTTATAAGTGGTTGGAGAAGATCCCAAAGGAGAAATGGGCTATTTCATATGACGATGGATATCGTTGGGGCAGTATGACAACCAATATTGCTGAATCTGTTAATGCATTATTGAAAAAAGCTCGAGGCATGCCTATCACAACAATGATGGAAATGATATATGTTAATGTTGTTGATCTTTTTGACAAGCAAAGGAGTGCATATCAGAATCAAATGGATGAAGGCTTCAAATTTACTAAGTTTGCAATTAAGACATTGAAGAAGAGGTATGAAAATGCAAATGGTCATCATGTACGAAGGTATGATAGAAGAAGGGGTATCTTTGAAATAACTACAACAAGGAGAAATTCTTCCGAGAAAGGGGGCAAGAAGCAGGTGGTTAACTTAAGTGAGAAGAGTTGCAGTTGTGGGAAGTTCCAACAGTTTAAAATTCCTTGTTCTCATGCAGTTGCAAGATGTTTAAAACACAACATTGATGCAACGCTCTTTATTGATCCTGTTTATAGAGTAGAAAATGCCATAAAATGTTGGTCCAAGTGTTTTGTCCCTTTAGGCAACCGTGACTATTGGCCAATTGCAGATGGATTACCACTTGTACCGAATCCTGAGTGGATGAGGAAAAGAGGTAGACCAAAGACATCCCGGATTCGAAATGAGATAGACTGGAAAGTTGCCAAAGCTAATACTTTAACTTTTTGTAGTAAATGTGGAAAATCCGGCTATAACACTAGGACATGCAAGCGTGCTTGATTATTTTGTATTATGTACTGTTTAGTAATTTATGTTATGAATTTCGATTACTTTGAACATTGATTATTATTGTTTGATTTTTGTACTATTTTATGTATCAACATATTTTACCAGTGACATATTTAAACTAATTTGAATGCGTAAAAATTTGTTACTGAAATAAGTTTATACATGTGAAATACTGATATAATTTTATTAATGTAGCTATGTCAGATCATATACCTCAGCGTGCATACATAAATCCCGGGCCGATTGATCCGACTGTATTACGTCTACAGCGATCACATAGGCAGGAAGCTGTTTGGTATAACCAGGTACTTGATGAACTTTAGTTTGAGGGTTCAGAATGTATTTTTCAAAGGAAAGTCATATGTGAAAAATGAAGCTGCTTTATTTTTTTATTTTAATGTTGATAATCTTTCTGATAAGAGAAAAAGAAACCTAGCACTGATTTATTATTTGATAGCTTTCTATAATTATAATTATTCGAAAAATAATAGCTTTTTATAATTATAATTATTATTTGATAATTAGGGATTGCAAATGCTTTATATCAGCATACCCTTATTGATCCAATAGAAATAGTTTAGCTTCAATAGGTAGTTAAAAACCATAATGTATCGTAATTGTTCTTTTTGACATTACATTGATTTGAGGCAAAAATATGTCTATATGTATGTATGTATGTATGTATGTATGTATAAAATGTGATTTATGAATCCTTCGTACTGTAATATTTAATTGCATCAATGTATGTGAAAATTAAAGATTGAAGTTTAATATATATATATATATATATATATATATATATATATATATATATATATATATAAAAGAACAAGGGCTTAATCAAGAAAATTGGAAAGATAGAGGCTTAAATATAATTTTTGCTTTCCATATATATAAAAGGGTTGATAAATTACACTGATGTTCATGAAATATATATATATATATATATTAACATGTCCCGTAACTTCATTTCTTAATGTTAAAATTCCCAAGCTTTGTATTATTGTAACTTTAAAGTCCAATTCGACAGATATATAATAAATTTAACAAAATTTAGACTTGTACAGCTTTAGCTTCGTCATTGATTATTTTGTTCATAATACCATAAATTTTGATTGAATACTTATTTTATCCGTGTAAATAAATACAGAAGTTAAGAAAAAAACAAAACGAAAAAGTGTAAAGGAAAAAAATATGCAATGTGGCCAAAATTGTATAATTCAGTATCCTATACTAAAATTTTATTGGATTTTTGTCCAATTAAATCTTAATGCTACAATTCTTGAAAAAAAATCTTAATGCTACAGTAATGTGAAATTCACAGACCACAATATTAACAACATTATTATTTCGAGAGTGATGGGTGCAGCTTACCCATAAAATGATTGATGAGCCAAGAAGCTAAAAGAATATATATATATATATATATATATATATATATATATAAATATATATATATATATATAAAAGATAAAAAAAAAAAGAGAAAAAGAAGAAAGAGATTTTACAAAAATATAGAACAAACAGAGTTTGTTTATGAAAATACCTTCTAAGGAAAATTTTACAAACATACTTACAAAACTTTTCAAAATTCTGGAGACACGTTTTCTACAAGTCATTCTCTGCTTTGTCTACTTTTCCCTCTTATTTTTTCATAATTTTAATCTAATTTCGCATTTATCTCACAATCCGTCTATTTTTTTTATTATGTAACTTTAGAAAGTTTTTTTCCCTTTTTTTTGAAAGGAGATCCATATGTATATATTTTTTCCGATGTTTTTTTTCATCTTCAGTTTTTGTATAAATAGTATATAAATAATGTATAAACAGTATATAAACAATATATAAAAATAGTTTATAGCAGAAAAAAATGTATAAACAATGTATGTGACAATGAAAACATATATAACAACAATAAGAAACTGTTAGAAGGTATAACGCAGGTATAATTACTGTAATAGTATATCTTAGGATATAATTAATGTATAACTAAGATATAATTATTGTAATAGTGTATCTTAAGGTATAATCAATATAATAATATATCTTAAGATATAACTAAGGTATAATCACTGTAATAGTGTATCTTAGGATATAATTAAGGTATAATCACTGTAATAGTATATTTTAAGGTATAATCTAAGGTATAATTACAATAACAATGTATCTTAAGATATAGCTAAAGTATAATTAAGGTATAATCATTGTTATACCTTAGTTATACCTGATACTCCTATTATACCTTACTTATATATTTGTACAACTGTTCTACCTTAGTTATACATTTGATACTCTTATTATACCTTTTGATATGTTGGTTATACCATAGTGATAGAGTATAAGTGTAATTATAATTGTATTCCTATTTGGTCTCCTATTGTATAGTCCTATTAGAACTCCTCTTGTAACCCTAGTATATATGTAACATATTCTCTCATGAATAGATAACTCATTCAAGTCTTTCATGGTATCAGAGCCACCATCTTTTTCGAAAAACACTAACCCTAAAAACCAAATCCTTTCTTTTTGACAATCATGGCTTCTACCTCTTCGTCGTTGGCCGCTACCTCTGCCTCTATGGCCGCTCCAATTTTTGCCTCCGTGGCTCCTACCGGACCAATCTCCGGCATCTCTATTATGTCTACACCTCTCACTACTGCTCTTCTCCACAATTCTGAATCAATTGTTCACACCGGCGGCTCACACCTTGGCTTTGTGCCACCAACGGGTTCTGTACCCCCAATGGACTTCGTGCCCCATACGATTTCCCCAGTGACATTTAATCCCGCCCCTGCTGTTCAGATTTCCCAAAAATTAACTCCGAGCAATTATCTCCTGTGGAAACTTCAGATTCTTCCAATGCTTCGTGGGTGTGGCCTTTCTCATCACATTCTTGGTACTTCTCCACCGCCTTCGCAACATTTATCCGATGGCTCAGTTAATCCCGTTTACTTGGCGTGGGAGCAACGTGATCAACAAGTCCTTAGTTGGATCGTTTCCTCTGTGTCGCCTTCGATCATGCCTCAAATTGTTGGCTCCAACACTGCTCGTGATGCTTGGAATAAATTGACAGCCGCATATGCCTCTGGTTCCAAGGCTCAAATCCGCAATCTTCGTGGACAATTGCACTCTCTCTCATAAGGTACGGATGATATTGCTACCTATGTTCAAAAGGCCAAGTCTATTGGTGATCAATTGGCGGCATTGGGATATTCTATTCCGGAAGAAGATTTAATTGATTTTCTCCTTGCTGGTTTGTCCGATGATTATCATCTTTTTATTCGCACTCTTGAAACCAAATTGGAGCTTGGGTTTGATGATGTTTATGGCATGCTTTTGTCTGAAGAGTGCTATTTGAAACATGCCAAGCAACGATCTAGTGGTGATGGAATTCTTCCAACAGCCCATTTTTCCGTTCATGGGCAGCAGCAGCAGTCCACGTTTGGACGTGGTAGAGGGCATGGCCGAGGTGCCAGCCGCGGACGAGGAGGCCGTTCCTCTCCTCAACAAAGGTATAATCCTTCTTTTTCTGCAGGTTCTCATGGTGATCAGCCTCATACCGACCGAATTTGTTACGATTGTTGTGGCAATGGGCACTTGGCTAATGTTTGTCCCTCACCAAAATAAAAACGCAGCACTGACAATTCTTCTCCTAGCTCCTACATGACCACCACCGAAACAGCCCCTAACCCTCATAAATCTTGGATTGTTGATTCGGGAGCAACTCATCATCTTACTAACGATCTTGATAATCTTGCTATTGATAAGGTCGGTTTCGACCTTGTCTTCTAGCCAAATTCGTGGTTTGAGTGGTAGTTTTTAGAATCATTTATGTGAATGTTTGATTGTTTTTTTTCGTATTTTGTGATTTTTATGTTTTGGTTTGATTTCTTATATTTTTAGTATTCCTCGTGTTTTTCGTGTTTTATGGTCCGTGGTTGTGGTGCGGTTATGTCCCTTTGTGTTTGTTTTGGACAGGCATTAGGACCCGGATCGGAAGTTGGAGCAACGGTGGCAAGGAAGGGCTTGAAGTGCTGAAAATCAGAATGGCACGGCGTGCCACAATGGCAGCACGGCGTGCCAATCCAACCAGCGTGCCAAGAGTTCCAGAGAAGCAGCACGACGGCGTGCCATTCCAATCAGCGTGGCGTGCCGATCCCAACTTTGCATAGCACGGCGTGCCACAATGGCAGCACGGCGTGCCGAGGCCCGAAAATCTGCTGTTGCCCTAATTTCAGCTTTTCTTTTCTGTGGTTTTAACCTAGCCGTATAAATAGGTTATTTTCTTTGTTTTAGGGGATCTTTTTCCCATCTTGTAGAGGTAGAGCAAAAACTTGTAGCTAGGGTTTAGCTTGACCTTTTTGTTTTCTTTGAATCTTGGAACCATCGATTGGTAGATTGCTTTGCATTGAACCTTCCCCCTTTTGCAACGTTCTTAGTTTCGGCTCGGGTTCGTTAATAGAGGTACACCTCCAAGCATCTTCACACCGTCGGCATCCGGTTAATTGGATCAAGAAGGGCATAAGTTTTTCTTTTTGTCTTTTGTAATTCAATTTAGCTAACTTTTGATTCCGCAATCGATTTTGTTTGGTTGAAAACATTGAATCTGTTACATCTTTCTTGATTAATACAGTTGAATGCAAGTTAATTTCAATCTTTATTCCTTTTCTTTATGCAATCCCTTTAGTGATAATCTAGTCTCATAAGATCTTAATCTATTAAGTTCATATTCGTGGCATTACCTAGATTGACACCTAGGCAACCATTAGTATTGACGACACTGTGGAACATACGTGCCCCTATTTTCTGAGCTTTAAGAATTAGACCGCCTCTAAACAAGGAAAACCGGCTAAGGACCTAAAAGATCTAGATACGCTAGGTTGATTTAATTGGAGGAATATAATTGAGGGTTAATTGTTGAGTTAACTTCGTCTTTTGTAGTTGATTAATTAAGCCATCCCCATCAGTCTTCATAGGTCGGTAAAACCGCCAATTGATATTCCAAATTCAAGGGCAAAGTAAGCTGGGATAGATCAACTAGGAGTAGACTAATATAGTTGTTAATATAATCAAACCTAAATTTAGTTCCGCTTAGACACGTAAAGACTCTTAGTAATTTAGTGATTATCGGGGTTTAAATTCCTTGTGGGATCGATACCTGGACTTTAGGCCAGATTTTATTACTTGAACGACGAGGTACACTGCCTTTGTTTGTGAGTCCGTTCGGGCTCCATCAGCTATCCATTCTGAATATCAGGGTCCCGAAGAAGTCCAACTTGGTAATGGGTCTAAACTCAATATCTCTCGTATTGGTAGTTCGAGTTTTTATTTTGATAATACGTTGCTTCGATTTCGTCATATTCTTTATGTTCTCGCACTAATCAGAATTTATTATCCGTTTATGCTTTAACTAACTCTAACCCGGTTTCTGTTGAATTTTTTGCCAATTATTTTGTCATCAAGGATTTGGCAACGAAGCGGGTTCGGTATCGCGGCCAGAGTAATCAAGGGCTTTACTCCATGTGTCTTGCACCGCCGATTTCCATTCAAGCTAATTTTGTTTCTTTGTCTACTTGACATGCACGCCTAGGCCATGCTGCCAATCCTATTATTTCTAAAGTTTTACGTTCTAATAAAATTTCAGCAAGTTCTGTTTCCAATAATTCTTTGTGTCATGCTTGTTGTTCAAGTAAGGCTCATAAGCAGCCATTTATTTTATCCACATTTAATGCCACTCAACCTCTACAACTTGTTTGTTCTGATGTTTGGGGCCCTGCTCCTGTTGCTTCTTATGATGGCTATGCCTTTTATGTTTTATTTTATGATCACTATAGCAAAATACACATGGTTTTATCCAATGAAACACAAGTCTGAGGTGCTGTCCATTTTTAAGTCCTTTAAGACTCTTGTTGAGAATTATTTTGACACCAAAATTAAAATGTTCCAATCTGATTGGGGTGGTGAGTTTCGAGCCTTAACCACTTTCTTGCGTGAGAATGGGATTACACAACGGGTCTCTTGTCCATATACCCCTGAACAAAATGGGTGTGCGGAAAGAAAACATCGACATATTATTGAAACTAGTTTAGCTCTCCTCACTTACGCCAATGTACCCTTGAAATATTGGACTAAAGCTTTTGAATGTGCTGTGCATATCATTAATCGTTTGCCTATGAAACAATTGAATTTTCAGAGTCCCTTCCATCGTTCATTTGCTGTAGATGTTGATTATTTTTCTCTTAAAATATTTGGCTGCTTATGTTATCCTTGGTTGCGTCCATACACTAAGCATAAATTAGAGTCTCGTTCTCTTCCTTGTGTTTTCTTTGGTTATAGTAAAATTCATAAAGGTTATTAATGTTATCATATTCCTTCTGGTCGTCTTTTTATCTCACGTCATGTTCTTTTTGATGAACAGGTGTTTCCCTTTGCTAAAATTTCTGATGAGTTGCCTCCGGTATCAGCAACCCCACCCTCTGAACCCGGTCCTCTTATTTCCTATCCCTCTTACTTACCATCCCAGCTTCCCGTAACCAGCTCCCCCAACCCGTGCTCACCTTCTCATCCCCCACCGCCTGCCATGAACCCAACCCGCCCCCAAACCGACCACACGAACAAGCCGCTTCCACCACCCTCACCGCCCAGCCTCCACCCACGTGATCTGACCCCAACCAGCGCCCCACAAAATCCGCCAGACCAGCTGTCGAACCCAGCCATCCACCCGCCTACTCCCTCGCCCCCACTTCCAACCCAACCCAATCCCGTTCCCTTTTCAAGCATTACGCCAAGTCCGTCCTTTGCTGTGGATTTTACAGGTTATGGTCGTTTACCAGCTGTGTCATCAGCTGCCCCTTCTCCACCATCCCCTCCAAGACGGATTATGACCCGACTTCAGACTGGCTCTCTTCCTCCAAAGCCAAGACAATTTTCCAGCATTGTTCATGATACTGAAATTGAGCCAACTTGCTTTACTCAGGCCTACAAAGTTCCTCATTGGCGTCAGGCCATGGAAGAGGAATATAATGCTCTTATTCGGAATGGTACTTGGCAGCTTGTTCCCCCTAGTCCTGGACAGAACTTAGTTGGATGCAGATGGGTTTTTAAAATTAAACGACATCCGGATGGCTCTGTGGAGAGATATAAAGCTCGTCTTGTTGCTAAAGGCTACACTCAACGGCCTGGTCTTGATTATGCTGATACTTATAGTCCTGTGGTCAAACCAACCACTATTCGGGTTATTCTCTCCATTGCTGTGTCTCTTCATTGGTCTATCATACATATGGATGTCTCTAATGCCTTTTTGAATGGTAATTTGGAGGAAAAGGTTTTTATGGCGCAGCCCCCTGGCTTTGTGAATCCGACTTCGCCTGGACATGTCTGTCTTCTTCGAAAATCTCTGTATGGGTTAAAGCAAGCTCCCCGTATGTGGCATAAGTGCTTGACTGATGAGTTGTGCAAACTTGGGTTTCAAGGGTCAAAGTCGGACACCTCCTTATATTTCTATACTACAGGACAGGTTCGGTTATTTTGCTTAATCTATGTGGATGATTTGGTGCTCACTAGCAATAATCAAATGTTCTTGAATCGTATTATCTCCATGTTACAATCCCAGTTTTCCATCAGAAATCTCGGCCCTCTGAAATATTTTCTCGGCATTGAGGCACATTGGTTGCCATCTGGTCTTTTACTTACACAAACCAAGTATATTGAGGATCTTTTGCGTCGGGCCTCCATGCACACATGTAGTTCAATCTCCACACCCGCTTCCACTTCTGAAAAGTTGCATCTTAAGCTTGGGGAACCATTACCTGACCCTAGCCAATATCGGAGTATTGTTGGTTCTCTTCAGTATTTGGCTTTAACCCGTCCCGACATCTCCTTCGCAGTCAACAAAGTGTCTCAAGTTTTGCACTCTCCTACCTCAGCTCACGGGGCCGCCGTCAAACGCATCCTCCGGTACTTGCGTGGTACCGCAAATTCGGGTATTCTTCTTCATGCTGCATCTTCTTTCCTCTTGCAAGGTTATTCTGATGCTGATTGGGCCGGATGTTTGGACACGTGTAAATCAACCTCTGGCTTTATTGTTTATCTCGGCTCCAATCCAGTCTCCTGGTGTTCTCGCAAGCAGAAGGCGGTTGCTCGTTCCTCCATTGAAGCTGAGTATCGTTCTTTGGCTACTGTCTCTTCTGAAATTCAGTGGATTCGTATTCTCCTTCATGAAGTTGGTTTTCGGATTCCAGTTCCTCCTAGGGTGTGGTGTGATAACTTGAGTGCTACTTATCTCACTGGTAATCCTATTTTTCATTCACATAGTAAGCACCTAGAAGTGGATTTCTTTTTTGTTGGTGATCAAGTGTCCAGGAAACAGCTCCAAGTTCGGTTTGTCACTTCTCAAGATCAACTTGCGGATGGCCTCACCAAACCTTTAAGTAAAGATCGGTTTCTATACATGTGTGGCAAGTTGAACTTAGCTTCTCGTCCCGTTCAACTTGAGGGGGAGTGATAGAGTATAAGTGTAATTATAATTGTATTCCTATTTAGTCTCCTATTGTATTCCTATTTAGTCTCCTATTGTATAGTCCTATTAGAACTCCTCTTGTAACCCTAGTATATATGTAACATATTCTCTCATGAATAGATAACTCATTCAAGTCTTTCTACCTTCTAATGATTATATCTTAGTTATACCTTCTGATACACTGATTATATCTTAGTTATAACTTCTGATATACTTTACACCTTGTGATACATTAATTATACCTTATTTATACATTGTTTAAGCATAATGGTGTATAAGTCATGTATAATAGTGTATATGTAGTGTATAATAGTGTATAAGCAGTGTATTTATAACTTTTGTAAATATTATACGTTAGTTATACCTTGTGATATACTAATCATAATTTAGTTATACATTGTTTATACCTTTGTGAAACTGTTAGACCTTATTTATACATTGTTTGTACCTTATTTTATATATTATTTAAGCATTATAGTGTATAACCAATGTGTAAGAAGTGTATAACAATGTATAAGAAGTGTATAAACAATGTATAACAATGTATAAGAAGTGTATAAACAGTGTATAGCAATGTATAAGAAGTGTATAACAATGTATAAGCGGTGTATAAACAATGCATAACAATGTATAAGAAGTGTATAACAATGTATAAGCAGTGTATAAACAGTATATAACAATGTATAAGAAGTGTATAAGCAGTATATGAAGAGTGTATAATAGTGTATAAAAAGTGTATAACAATATATAACAATATATAAGCAGTGTATAACAATGTATAATAAGTGTATAAACATATAACATTGTATAGAAAAAGTATAACTATGTATAACAATGTATAAGTAATGTATAAACAATGTATAACAGTGTATAAGAAGTGTATAACAGTGTATAACAATGTATAAGAAGTGTATAAACAGTGTATAACAATGTATAAGAAGTGTATAACAATGTCTAAGCAATGTATAAAGACTGTATAATAATGTATAATAAGTGTATAAACAGTTTTCATGTTTATATGTGTATAAACAATATATAACTAAATTAAAAAAATAAAATAAAATAAAATGGCTCTGCAAGCTGTTCATGTTTCAGATGTGCCAATTCCTGATCAAGTTTAACAACATGCAGTCCTAAAGTGTAGTTCAAAAAGATGTAGCCCTAATAATAAGATGCAGTCCCAAAATGCAGTCATAAAATATAGTCCCAAAGTGCAGTTCAAAAAAATGCAGTCCCAATAATAAAATACAGTCCCAAAAGTACAGTTCTAAAATGCAGATGCAATCCCAAAATTGTAGTCCTAAAATACAATCTCAAAGTGCAGTCTCAATAATAAAATACAGTCCCAAAAGATGCAGTCCCAATAATAAAATGCAGTCCCAAAATACAGTCTCAAAGTGCAGTTTCAAAACGCAGTCCAAAAAGATGCAGTTCCAATCATGCAGTCCCAAATTGTAGTCTCAATAATAAAATGCAGTCCAAAAAGATGCAGTCCAAAAATGCGGTCCCATTAATAAAATAAAATGTAGTCCCAAAGTGCAGTCCTAAAATGCAGTCCCAAAAGGTATAATTAAGATATAATCAGTGTATCAATGTATCAAATGTATAATCAAAATATCATATAGTATAATCAATGTATAAACAAGGATAATAGTTTTACAAAGGTATAAACAATGTATAACTAAGATATAATTAGTGCATCACACAAAGTATAATTAAAGTATAATATTTATAAATGTTATACATACACTATTATACACTGCATATGTTGGGATTCGTCACGGGAAACCGACCGATAAAAGCGGAAATACGCGTCGATTTCCTCAAATCCGGCCCAGGAGCTTAAGATGTGGAAATCAAAAACTTAAAGCATAAAAAGAGGGTTTCAAAAACTCACCACAAAGTCTCTCTAAGAGACGGATGCAGACTGCAGAAACCAAGTGCAGGTTTCCTCCACCGATGCGTACACGAACGGCTCTCGGACCGAAACCCGTGCTAGCGGCTCGGATGATTCAAAGAGAGGGAGAGAGAGGCTGCTCACAATAGGAATATATGGCTGTAATTTTCTTTCCGAAAGAAAAATACAATAACCCTAAGTTAGGGCTCTAGACTTCTTTCCAAAAGAAATCTATCCCTAAGTTAGGGCTCTAGACTTCTTTCCATAAATTAATTCATTGAATTCATTATGGAGGCCAAAATACATATTAATTATATAACTATGATCAATCCAATTGATTCATATAATATAATTCATGAATCTCTCTCTCTTCAAATGTGTATACTCCAAGTACACACTTAATCCGACTAGTTAAAGTCCAGACGTTCAATGTGTACGATCCAATGGGCCCGTCTTTATGTTGGCAGTGGGCCAAGGCCCACAGACTGCAGGCGGGCTCTAGCAAGCCACTGCAGCCCCCAATTAAGACGGAGTAAGCAGTCAAACTGAAAACGTAACCCAGTAGTTTGAACTTGTAAATCCCATGTCGCTGATATCGGTGTCCAACACAGAGGCATGGAAGTATCACCCTCTTTGTGTCTGGACCTTTACTTGATACCGAATGAACTGATGCTCACAAACAAGATCCAATCTTGTTTGGGTGCGGCCGCACACTTATCAGTAACATTCTTCAAGAGGCCGATGATATCGTCTCAGTGAATCACTGAGTGACATTCCCTTCTGCATATCCATAGCGCTGCCATGCTTACTGACACACTCGAACGTACCCGTACTTAGCACCCTTTTACAGGCCCGTTGGGCGTACACCAAAGTGTGCCACCTCACATGCAGCACCATCATATGGTCCGGTCAAAGGACTTATACAAGTACTACACGAGAATCATTTGTGATACTATACCATGCAGATTCCCGTTAAGTGGATCAATCCAGTACCATGCCCTTTTTGCATGTACCCATTAACCTGGTTGACATCCCATGTTCTATGACCGGTAAGACACCGCCATACAACCAGGCTAATGATAGTCTTTAGTTCCATTCATTCCCATGATTAGAACAGACTACGGATAACTTTATGGTCATATCGTTTTCACTATCCACAGTCTTACTGCCAAGTGCCTCACACTTGACAACATGGATATGGATATGTCCATTGGATACTCTATTTAAAATATAGCACAAGACATATAATAAATAGATTAATGCCTTTATTTCCTTGACACAAATTGTATAATACATAAAGATTACATAAATGTACAAATGTATTATACAAACACAAGGACCAATGCCTCGGGACTAGGGCATTTCCAACAACATATACACTGTTATATGCTGCTTATATACTGTTATACACTACAATGCTTAAACAATGTATAAGTAAGTTATAATCAGTGTATCAAAAGATATAACTAAGGTGTAATCAGTGTATCAATGAATCAGTAAGTATAAATAATGTATAATCAATGTACCAGAAGATATAACTATGGTATAATGAGCATATCAAAAGGTATAATAAGATTATCAAAGGTATAATAAGAATATCTTAAGGTATAACAATGGTATAATTAGTGTTTAGTGTCTCAGCTGGTATAACTATGGTATAATCTGTGAACCTGAACTATAAACAATATCTAATGTATACCTAACTTAAATAACTGTATTAAACTATAAAAACAAAAAAGTATACAAAGTGTATATAACAATATCAAAATTCATACAACATCACAATAGAAAACACACCATTACCCAATAGAATACAATCAAAGTATTAGTAAGGTATAAACAAGGGATAATCAATGAATTAGAAATTCTTTATCTAAAAAATAATTTTTTTTGGTGAAATTTAAAACTTTTGCGACAAAATACAACATTACATATATAATATAAACAATTAGTACAATTACTCTATGCGAAAAATGTTGTACCCAGAGGCTGTATTAACCCCGGAGGGGGAAAGGGGGGGGGGGGGGGGGTGGGGTTGAATTGGATCTTTAAAACTTTGTTGGACTTTTGAAACCTTTTATGAAATTGATAGTAGATCACTTATAGATTGATAGTAGCAATATCAAATTTTAATGTTGACAGTTGTGAAAGAGACTAATTAACAAGAAATTTGATGAGTAACTATTATCAATATAGTTGTAACAAAGTAGAACAATCAATAGCAATCAAGCAGTATTTTCAATAGTGATGAAGTTGATGTTTTCAACACACTAGCAAGTTAATAGCGTTATCCACAATTATATATATGACTAGAACTATAACTAAATACTATGCCTAGGCAAATCCCCAACAGCGAAATTGCTTTTAATATTAGTTTCAACACAATGCCAATATCGTCAACACACACAAGCAAAATTTTAAATATGTGTAGTTGTAAAGGAAAGAGTTAAGGATAAAAAATCAAACACAGTAGAATTTATAGAAGTTCGGCCTCCTTGCCTACTCTCTCCCCAAAGTATCTTCCCTTGAGAGTTTTCAATCCACTATGAATCCTTTCCAACGGTAGAATTCAAATATCTTTACAACTTAATGCTATCTCTTACATGTACCTTCTTTATAAGTTTAGATCACATTAAGCTTACTGCTACTCTCCAAGTATCACACAACATACAGATTTTTAAATAATAGATGTTCTACGATGAAGAAAGATTACAACAAATTTGAGCTCTTAAACTTTTTCGCTTAAGATACTTTCTTCTCAATTGCTTCAGTAGATCTTAAATGACCTTCAGGCTTCAATATATAAGCAGGATGCTAAATGTGGACATTAGAGATGAGTCCTAGCTGTTTGAGATGGATTATCACCATTTGATACAGGCTTAAAGTATTCCTTTAACAGTTTGAAACAAATTCGGCTTCAGGTGAAAAATCATTGGTTTTACCGGTGTTGATAATACTTGGACTAAAGTAAGCTAATGATTAGTTTCCACTTTTGGATAAAAACTTTTTCATCATTGGATGGGACATTATCAATATCCTGAAAGTAGAAAAATTCTTTTCTTTGACAGCAGATTTGTTCCTCGGGCAGTGTGTGTAGTTACCCTTTTTCTTTTTCCAAGATTTAGAGTCAAGTGATTCCTTGATATCAATGACCTTTTTCCAAAAATAGTAAAAAAAATCATTTTTGCTTGTTTGAATTCAAGTATCATTTACAGCTTAAGCTAAGATGTTCATAATTTTTTTTAATATAAGTAGGCCACAAATTTAATTTCAATTATTTTCTTTGAATCAAAATGACCCATATATTCAATTTTAATTATTTACTTGAATATTTTGTCATTTAAAAAACTTATATCATTTTGTCTTCAACAAAAAAATGTATTCGATCATAATTGACAAGCTATAAAACCAATCCACCTAATATATAAATAAGAAATAATTATCCATACATAAAAGTAAAATTTAAAAATTCATATTCGTTCTTTAATACCCAGAACATATTAATCCATCAAGCATAATATTTGATTACAACTTTAAAATATTTCGATTTTATGAATTTTCAAAGAAACAGAAAGGAAGGAGGAAAAATCTGAGTTGTTTGTTTGGAAAAATTGTGAAAGTTATTACAAATAGGGATAAGGTACCAAATTGCTCTTAAGGTTTTTGGGTGGTTATTGATTTATTCCTAAAGTTAAAAATGGCCAATTAAGCCCTTAAGATCTCATTTTGGTACAATTTTGGACCTCTTTAACGGGATTGGATGCGGGCTCTGTTAAACTTTTCATGTCAGCCGTTATTTATCCACATCATCATCCAACGTGGATAAGAGATCCGTTGATCCGACGACACGTGTCGTCCAACTAGCACTGTGGTAACATATTGGGTTAAAGTGAGAGATTGGTTTGGTTTATGTCAGATTTATTGGGTTAGTTGGTGGATGTTACATTGCTATTGGACGACACATGTCGTCGAATAAGCTGATCAATTATCCACGTTGGATGATGACATAGACAAATAACGGTTGACATGAAAATTTTAGCGGAACTAGGTCCAATCCGATTAAGAAGGCTCAAACTTGCACTAAAATGAGACCTTAAAGGTTTAATTGGACCATTTTTAACCTTAAGGGTAAATCTATAACCGCCCAAAAACCTTAGGGGCAATTTGGCACCTTATCCCTTAAATACATATAAGAGTTTCTTTGAAGTCGGATGATAAATTCAATATGTTTTTTAAATTAAATTGAATTTTAATTATAATTATTAAAGACTACATTAAATCTATTTAGTTTTTAATTGCTCTTTTAAATTTTTTATTTTATAAATTATTGTTGAAATTTTTAATTTTAATATGTTACAAGTTTATGTTATATAAAATATATTATTATTTTAATATATATTTAAAATCGATTCATTTACCCATTTGTATTTTCACCGTGACCGATCGGACTCTAAAAACATTGTATTTACGAATGAGAAAGAGAAACCCACTCCATACAGTTGGACTTTTGCAGACTTGCATTGCAGAGGTAGCTCATAATGGCCAACATCAATCATAAATACATATGATCGTTGCATTCAATTATAATTCTTCTTATTTTTGTAATATTTGCTTTTCCTCGTGCAAGAACACATTCGATCCATGGTTATTGTGCTATGACTGGTTTATTCTTTTTGTTCTTGCATTATTAAAATTTTCCTTTTACCTTTTGTGATATAAAAAAAGGTTCCAAAATGATCCCCTAATAAGCATATTCCGTCAAATTCCATTAATAAAATTGCTAATAGAATCTGATATAATATGTTTTTTAGGGTCATTTTGGAACATTTTTACATACCACAGGGGATAAAAGGAAAAATTCAATAGCATAAGGACCAAAAAGGTAACTCGATGATAGCGCATGAGCCAAAAAGGACTTTATGCCCACGGATTTGTGGTAAGTAATTTTTCAAAAAATTATTTTTCTTCAATTAGAAGCCAATTAAAATCGAGGGTAATTACTACAAAAATAACGGTCTATAAAGTTTGAAATCTTTATATATAGAGAGAAAGTTTTAAAATCTTTAAATAAAACATAGGTTACATAGGAGTAACTATGAATATAACAAGATTAAATAAAATATTTTCTAGTTCCAAGTCTAGTAAGACCTAAAAGAGGCGTTAAATAATAATATATTGTTACAGATGTGTGTTCCTCCAAGGCTTTACTTGGATGAGGTTTTGAAAGAGTTTTTTAAGATAGAATATGTAATTGCTGATACTTGGGAGAAAGAATCAATTGAAGAGGAAGGAATTGGGGGTTTGGGAGGGGACCAAAATTCACCGAAACCCCCTCTTTCCCCCATTTTTCAATCCCACTAATTTGGTGGGATTTGAAGAATTGAAATATTGAATGGACAATTTTACCTTTTAGTATTATTTGTATTTCCCATCTTTTTTAAACTTATTTCGAATACAATGATATAAAAGTAATTGACATAGTTAACCATATTTTATAAAATCCTTCTCACAAGCAAAACAAAGGTTTGTCATGGTTACCTAACTTTATGAAACCATTCATTCCTCCCAAGCAGGATACTTCACAATTCCTTACTTTTCTCCTCAATACTACACCACACCCTATCATCAATTCTTTTATGATTTTTATCTAACCCCCTTCCAAGCAAAGCTCAAGAGTCCTTCACATAGTTTTTATTTTTTTATTTTTGATGTTTTTCCTAGGAATAAATCCACTAAATCGCCTTCTAATTTGCTACTGGATAAATCATATATTTCTTTGAATATCAAAACAACAAAAATAACATTGATTGTCCTAGTTGAGAATACTCTAGTAGCTAAATCAGTATGATTCTTATAGATAATAATCAAAGAGAAAAGGGTGAGTATGCGTAAATCAAATATGAGGGTTAACCCCTTTATATAAGCAGGCGAGATTTATATCCCACTCGGTAAATGGCAACGTTTATTTCTTTGTAGGAGTTGGATTCCAACGTAGAATGTACTTCTCTTGTATAAACATGTATTTATGATTGAGTCTCTTTAATTAGACATAAATTCCGACAAAGATATGAGTTTTATTCCTTTTCAAGAGAGAATCGCGCGTGCTCCAGCCTACAAAGGATTAATAGCTAATGCACTAGAGGTTTCTCCGACATAATGTGAGAACCAGACTCTTATTCGATTCTCTTGCTTAAAGCTCTCTCTCATGATTCGATTAATACAAGATCCGACTTTAATCTTTTGACCCATTATAATTAATATAATATAACAAAATTAAGTATATATTAATTTTAATTTGATCATACAATATAATCAAATGGCCTAATACTAACTAATTCCTAAGCAAAGTACTTTTGCCAACCCTGCTAGGACAAATAAAGCAAGTGAAATTGCTGTATATATATATATATATTCTGATATTGTTTATTTATTTGTGAATGATTTGGAAGGAACCCTCCTGTCCACTAGTTATGCTTTATTTTCGCTTTTATAGGGCTTATGCTAAGAAATCATGTGTTGATATAATCATTTAAATGAATAATTCTAATTTCTTATAAAAAAAATTAGATTTAAAATTAAATAAACTAATGAAGAACAACCACGTGGCTCGATTCCCAACAGCCTGTATTAAGCTTGAAAATATTCCATCTTTAAAATTAAAACACTCGAATAAGGAACAATTTCAAGTTGTAAATAGTGAACTAACATGCTTTGCACTTAAAAGAATTTAATTAAATTTCCCATAATTAATTATCATGAGCGATACTTATAATATCAATAAGACTAATTTTAATTTATCTTCGAATTAAAAAAAAATTGGCAAGTGGTTCTCTTATTTACATATTTGATGGGTTGGTGGGCTTAAGCACTTCTGGTGACAGGTCATTTGGGCGGCAAAATAAAATTACAACAGTAATAAATAAGGGATAAGTAACAAAATAAATTGTGGTTTTGATAATTTATGAACTGATAACTGTAGTTTAAAATATTACAAACTATACTTAAATCTTACAATGCTAACAAAAGTAGTTTGTTATTCAATACATTTTATTGTTTGAATTTTTACTTGAAATTTTGCATATTGATTGATTAAAATACAATAATATTGGTGTCGTAGCTTGAAATTTTCGGAAAGTGTATATATTGTTATTAATTAATAATTAAAAAAAATGAAAAAATCACAAAAAAGGAAAAATGGCTGACAAATTTTTAAATCTTGATGAAAAATGATTAAATAATGTGTATAAATTATTGGGATGCGAAATAGTAGAAAACATTGAGTTTTGTATGAAAATTAGGCTAAAAATCTAAAGTTCACACCATTAACTCCATCCCCATGCAAAACTTAATTTTCCACTATTTATCCTCCAAGTAATTTACTTACATTATCTAAAAATATGTCACAAAAATTTGAAAAATTTCCGGCAATTTTTCTATTTTGTCTATTTTTTTTTTTAAATTTTTTCGCATTATTAATTTTAAAATTAAAATTGCAGGTGAAAATCAAAACAGGAAAACAGTTTTTAGAAGAGTGCATTGGACGGTAGACTATTTTTGTTAATATTGTTAAATCACAGGTCCCTAGTTTTTAATGTTTTAAACCACATGTATCAGATCGCAGATGGTTAAAACCGTAAAGTTTATTTTTATACTTATCCCTAATAATAATTAGTTTACATTTCTCTTAATGTGATAAAAAGATATGACATAGTACGAAATAGGGATTGTGTCTTGGCACTAAAAAAAAAAAAAATCACATTTTAGAATCTCATTATACAGGTACAATTCATCTTTTAACTACAAACAATTAAAGGTTTTCAAATGTACTCTTCTTTATTACGATTTGAAATTATTAAATTTAAAATAAATTAAATTCGTTATGCATTAAAATCACTTCATTAATTTAGGATATATATTAGAAAAATATAAAATTTTTTAATGTTTTCTTGTTCAATGTGTCTATATATTTTTGTCTAATATCATGAGACAAAGGGAGAAAATCATTAAATGAAACTGGAAGTAGTGTAATAAAATGGGTTATTGTGTCATATCGCGTAATGTGATCTATGTATTGCACATGATTATATAAGATGAAAATGAAACAAAAATGATATTTGTATTAAATGAGTTGTCTATGTAAATCGTGTTGTCGTTTCAAAAATTGACATCCCTAACGAGAAGGGAAAAGGTAAAAAAAAAAAAAAATTGTACCATATTATCACGAATTATTACAAACAGAAGCTAATACAAAAGGAAAAAAAATGCTTATTTGGTACCAATCCTATCACTTTAGTCCTTTTGGTACTTATAAAAATCAAAATATTTAGTACCTCACCTATAGAAATCGAGAATATTTCAGTCCTTAGGCATCAGCATCATTATAATGGCTTTCATAATCACTGTTATTATAATAGACTGGTCCTTTTGGCTCTTCACTATTACTCATTAAACCAACAATATCATAAATCTCATTCAATTCTAGTGTTTCATCTACCATAAATACTAAATGCTCTAAATTTTTGGGGATATCAATGGATCAAGTAAAATATGTTACTCGTGGGGACTCCGCCTATTAGGCATTGACAATATCTCCATTCCCGTCCTATAGGGATTGACACCCCGTTACCCATGGGGATATCCACGAGAATACTCGTTAAAATCGTAAATTTTAGTAATATTATTACAATTTTTAAAATTTTTTTGTTATTATTACAATGACAATTTGGTGACCGTTACTTTGCAGGGCCAAGGGAAGAATTATTCGGCGAGACAGGAAACATTGAAGCAAGGGAAGACATTTGGAGACCATTCTTGTAAAAATGAATGGAGCTTTTTGGCAACAAGAAAAGTAGGGTCCTGCTTAATATTATCATCAACTAATTAATTAGTTTCTTCCAAACCACAACCACCTGCAGTGTAAGAAATGCAAAGCAATAGTTGTGAATTTGCAAGACTGAGCAGCAGGAAGGTTGAGCGGCCAGATCGATTTACGCCAACAATCTAGATTCCCATCCAAGCTTGACGTGTAATTACAGGCTGCAGAACTCTGCCAGAAAATGACGACTCTTGACATTATAAATTCCATTTCTGGTTAGGGAGCAGTACAACTCTTCTGGGGGAGGGGGCCTCCGATAGCTAAGCTTAATTTTCAAGATATATAGCATCGCTTTCTTCTGGCACAACCGCTCGATTCCACTGGAAATTCTCCTAATCAATAAGCTCACTGACTACAACAGGCCGACGAGAAATAAGACTTTTCAAAATTGAGACAAGCATCGATTTTGGATAATTACTCGTGTTTCCTAAAAGAATTTAGCCATCTAAACCCAATATTAGATTGCTTTTACAACAAGCTCCAAACTCAAATATTCAAAATGATTTGGTCCTAATCTATAAAGATTCAACTATTAGCAACTCAAATTTAATTGGAAAAGGTAGCCAAAAGTGTCCATGGATTCCAATTGTCAATTTGATCACAGTGAATTTTTTGAAACCAAAGCATTGGGCAATTGTTAACTTTATAATTAAATGATTTTCTTATGTAGAAATCAACAGCTTATACTTGATAGGAATATGATTATATGTATATATGTTGTATTTATGTATAGTGCACAGGGAGTTATGTATATATTTTACATATGTATCTCTAGGGTATAAATGCCCATTTAGAATCAATACAATTCAAGGGTTTCACATAATCTTACATGGTATCAGAGCTTTAAGAGCTAAACAACTGATCTTTTATTCTTGAAACCTAACCCTAGCTGCGGGTCTCAATCATGTCCACCACCCCAAACATCACTGCCGCCTTGATTGGAGCCGTTACCGGCGTCATCACCGATCCCAATGCAGCCGTGTTAACAGCTTCAGCACCGCCCCTTCCCACATTGGCAACTCAGATGCCAGCCAAGCTACCTAGTTCTAATTTCCTCCTATGGAAGACACATCTATTACCAATGATCAAGGGCAGTGGACTGACGGACACTTGGACGGCTCCGAACTAGCATCGGCCGAACAGCTTGATGACGGCACCAACAATCCAGCCAACACGATATGGCATCGATGAGACCAACAGTACTATGCTGGATTTTGAATTCGATTTCGGAATCTCTTTTGCCCTAATTTATGGGAGTAAACTCTGCTAGGGCTGCTTGGAATAAATTGAATGCGTCATATGCCTCTGGGTCTAGATCACAGATAAGAGAATTGCGTAGTCGATTACATAGTTTGAAACAAGGGAATGATAAGATAGCGATTTATTTACAACGGGCTAAGTCTATTTTTTGATTCATTGTTAGCATTGGGTTACAATATCAGAGAAGATGATTTAATTGAGGCTGTTATTGAGGGTTTGCATGAGAATTTTGATGCATTTGTTTGAATGTTTAAGGTTCAGATGGATAATGTTGGATTTGATGATTTATATGGAATGTTGTTAACTGAAGAAAAGAAAATAAATCGACGTTTAAGTAGGGAGAATTCAGTCCCGTTAGCTCATGTGACGGTGAGACAGCATACTAATGTGCCAGGAAGCTATTCCGGTCAGAATTCCAGATTGTTTACTGCCTGTAGAGGATGTGGTAATGGCCGTGGAGGCCGAGGCTAAGGAAGACAACAGCAGCAGCCCTATGGATTCATTAATGCAGGATGAGACAATAGTTATCACCAAGGCAATTATTTTCAACAAGGAAGTTCCCGCTTTATAAGGGTATGATGTTACTACAGTTGTCTGTCACAACTGCAAAGGGAACAGTCACTATGCAAGGCAATGTCCTGCTCCTAGATTCAACCCACACCAAATCTGAAACCCCCAAGCCAACCACACCACCATAGCTCCTCACCCACCAGCTCACCAACTATGGATCATGGATACGGGGACTAGGGGTGCAACAAAAAAAAAAAACCGAAAAACGTTGAAACCGAACCGAAACCGGACAGAAAATATGGTTAACCGAAACCGATGGACTAGTGTACGGTTTTTATTTTTAAATTTTCACGGTTTCGGTTTCGGTTTTTATACCGAAAGTCCATGTGGACTCGGTTAACCTACCATTAGAAATTTTTTTTTTATATATATATAGGTTAAATGAATTAAAGATAAAACATTTGGGTGTTTATTGTAATTTTACATTATTTCCCATTATTCCTCCTCACTTCACTTGATATCTCATCTGCCTCATCTCATCTCTCTCTCAAATTCTCAAAATCCCTAATTCCATTTTGTCTCTCCCTCCCATCTGAACCCAAATCATTGAATCCCTAGCCTAATCCTTCTTCCTCTCTCTCAAATCTCAAGTTTACAGCCCCTGTCAATCCTGATTCAATGCACAACCATCCATGACAAGGAGAGGAAAGGTACAAAACACAGGTGGCCGATCGATTACAGGCAGAACAGGGGAAATCCGGCCACCGCCGCCGCCAACAACTGTAAGTTTGTCAATCTTGCCGCCACCAACTATATGCCTTATTTTATTACATATTCTGTTTCTATTTTGATCTTTCCATCCACTATAAATTGCATCAAGTTCTTATAGTTTGGCCCCTGTAATTGTCGCCTAATTCCCCACCCCAGTAACCACTACTGCTTTTATAAATGTTTGACTAATTAGTAATTAGGCGGAGAATTGCATTGGGTGGGTGAACATAATTTCAAATTGGAGATCTCAAATTGGAAACTAAAAGGGCCTTCTCTTTTTGTCTCATTTTGTCTGAGCTTATCTTTTCTGTACATTCATTCATGCATCTTCTAATTCTTTTCTTTCTCATATCTTTATTAAATAGATTTTCTTTCTTTTTTTTTTTGGGTGTCGATCACTCTCATAATTTCGGTGAAAATCACCTCATTTTGCTGTAGAGTTCAAATCGATCGAAATGTAATTTTTCTTCAATTTTTGGGATAGTATAGAAATAGAAATATCCTGCATGCAAACCAAATCTCAGATTTTTTTTTTTACACTTCTTATCATCTAACTCATCGATGAATTATAGCTTTGTCATTAGTTATTTGATTAATTTCCCTTCATTTTTAATAAGACCAAATTAATGTATTCTTTTACCATTGAATAGGACTTTCCAAACCAACAAGCAAAACCAAATGACATAATTTATTTACCACGATCTAACTAAATGGGGAAAAACAGAGTTGGATAATTTCTTTAATTTATTCAAATTAATCTCGGACATATTAATCAATTCAACTAGTAAAAAAATGTTAGCATTTAGCAACTATGTTAGATGAGAATCTGGAAAAGAGAATGATATTTGTAAAGGACACAAAAGCGTGGAGCAACTTATAAATAATGAAAATATAAATATTTTTCACAAATTTTATAACTATAATAGTAATATATATATATTTTTTAATTTTGATTATTGTTTTAATTATATATGCAGGAAATATGAAGGTTTTATGAAATGGACATAGAGTTTTTCTTTCATTAATGTTTGATTTTGAGAAACAAATTCCTTGTTTGGGATTTTGTTTTGTTTTGTTTTGTTTTTGTTAATATTTTTATTACTTTAGTTTATGGTTGTAAAGCCATTTTTAATCAATTATGAAGACTATGGTTTGTAATTTCATGTTTGTTTTTGATATTTGAAATTTATAGTTTAAAATTTGAAGTTTAAAATATAATGTTTATTTCGGAAATGGTTAACCATAAAAAAATGGTTAACCGACCGAAATTAATGGTTAACCGAATAATGGTTAACCGAATTTAGTGGACAGTGTACGGTTAGTAAAATAGAAAAACCGTTTAAGCGGTTAACCGTTACCAAAAGTATGGACCGGTTAACCCACCGTGTGCACCCCTAACGGGGGCCACTCATCATCTCACATCTGATATGGGGAATCTAGCTCTCCACTTCGACTATACTGGGCCAGAAGTAGTGATTTTAGGTAATGGTTCTAAACTTCTAATCTCCCATACTGGTCACTCTGTGTTTCCTGTCTTCTGTAAATCTCTAAAATTGTCTAATGTGCTTCTTGTTTTATAGTCTAATTATAATTTAATCTCTGTTTTTGCTCTCACTAACCATAATGATGTTTCTGTGGAATTTTTTAATGACTGTTCTGTTGTGAAGGACCTAAAATCTAGGAAGGTAATCTACCGAGGTCCGAATAGAGGAGGTTTATATAGTGCCGCAACTTTCTGCTCCTCCAGCCAGGATTCATGTTACCTCTCTCTCCACGTGGCATGAACAGTTGGGTCATGCGGCTCTACCAGTAGTCAGGAAACTCATTAGTCAGAACAATTTATTAGTTTTAAATAAATCAGAGTCTTTTTGTTGTACGAGTTGTGCTATGAGTAAAAGTCACAAACTTCCATTTATTGAGTCAAATTTCCAGGCCACACGGCCTTTAGAACTTGTTTGTTCAGACCTTTGGGGTCCAGCTCCTGTGAAATCTTATGACAATTTTTCCTATTTTGTGCTATTTTATGATCATTACAGTAAATTTTCTTGGGTTTTTTTTTTTCTGAAATACAAGTCTGATGCTTTCTGCTCTTATCAAGTTTCATTCCTTGGTTGAAAAACAATTTGACTGTGCTATTAAATCTTTCCAATCTGATTAGGGCAAGGAACTCCAATCCATTTCTTCTTATTTGTCTTAGCATGGCATTCAACACCGGGTTTCCTGTCCGTACACTCCTGAGCAAAATGGATGTGCAGAGAGGAAACACCGTTATATTGTAGAAATGGGATTGGCTTTACTAGCCTATGCTATTCTTGATAAATCATTTTAGACCTATGCATTTCATACTCTAGTATATTTAATCAATAGGATGCCTACCAAGTTACTTGATTTTTCCTCTCCGTATGAAAAATTATTCGATGTTTCTCCTGATTACAATTTTCTCCGTGTGCTTGGTTGTTTATGTTACCCGTGGCTCCACCCTTATTCTGCTTTGAAACTAGATTTTCACTCATATACTTGTATTTTTGTTTGGTATAGCCATTTACATAAGGGTTATCGTTGCTTCGATCTTTCTTCTGGCAAAGTATTTGTCTCACGCCATGTTATTTTTGATGAGCAGGTTTTCCCATATCAAGAGTTGTCTCGGATCCATGATTCACATACTCATCTCCCAATACCAATCCCACTGTCCAATTTCCCATCCAACCCACATCCAGCAAGTCACCCCAACCTACCTCGCCGACAGCTCGCTGACCCAGCCACCAACCCATATCCAGCAAGTCACCCTAGCCCGCCTCGCCGACGGCTCGTTGAGCCAGCCCCCACCTCGCCCACGGCTCATCGAGCCAACCCCCATCTCGCATCCAGCCAGTCACCCCAGCCCGCTTCACCGTTATCTTGCTGAACTATACACCACCTCCCTCACCAAAACACCCCTCCACTGGATGTCGATTCAGCCCATCTACCAAGCCCACTACCTGTCTCACCAACACAACATAACCCAAACCAACCAGCCCCTCCCCAATTGACCCTTCCATATCATTGACTAGCACCGATAACTTACCGGGACTGTCCTTTGTAGTTGAACTCACCAAATTTCCCACTGCTAATGCTACTGCACCTCAGCCCCAACCTGCCCTTGCTCCCTGCCGAATGGTGACTCGCTTTCAAACTGGATCTTCTCGGCCCAAAACATTCCATACCTGAGTTGCTAAAGTTGATCCTGTCACATACTCCGAAGCTACCAAATCGGAACATTGGCGTGTTGCCATGGCTGAGGAATATAATGCCTTGATTGTGAATGGCACGAGGGAGTTGGTGCCTCCACCCTTGAATGCCAATGTTATTGGATGCAAATGGGTCTTTAAGACCAAAAGAAAGGTTGATGGCTCGTTGATAGATATAAAGCGCGTGTAGTTGCAAAGGGCTATCATTAACGCCGGAAATGGATTTTACCGACACTTTCAGCCCTGTTATGAAACCTACTACCATTCGGATTCTTCTAGCTCTTGCAGTCTCTTTCTCATGGCAAATTTTACATTTGGATGTATCCAATGCCTTTCTCTATGGTGATCTTGAGGAGAAAGTGTTCATACAGCAATCGACAGGTTTTGTGGATCCTAACCATCCCTCTTATGTGTGTGCTCTTAGAAAATCATTGTATGGTCTTAAGCAATCTCCCCGTATATGGTATAAATGACTCACTCTGCACTAGTTGGTCTTAGTTTTCACTGCTCTAAGGCTGACATCTCCCTCTATATGTTCCGTTCTGGTGTTGTTATCATTTTTTGCCTTATTTATTTTGATGATCTTTTTTTGCTTGGGAATGACTCCACTCGAATTCAATCTCTCATTGGTTATCTACAGAATCAGTTTGCTATTAAGAACTTGGGACATGTTCAGTATTTTTTGGGTCTAGATATAAAGTGGATTGATAGCTCTTTATATGTCAATCAGTGGAAGTATAGTCGGGATTTACTTGAAAAATCTGATATGTCAGGTTGTAAGCCATTAAATACCCCTGCTTGTGTTTCTACGAAAATTTCTGCCTCAGGAGGTGAGTTATTAGCCGATGGGTCTCAGTACAGGAGCATTGTTGGCAATCTTCAATACTTGACCATTATTAGACCATATATTGCTTATGTAATGCACAAAGTGGCTCAATTCATGCATGCACCAACTGAGATGCACTGACAAGCGGTTAAGCATATCCTCCGCTATCTACAAGCTACTTCTTCCCATGGCTTAGGTTTTCGGCCTAGCCCTTAATTTCAGCTCCAGGGTTTTTCGGATTCAGATTGGGGTGGCAACTCTGATGATCGTCGCTCCACAATGGCCTATGCCATCTTTCTAGGAGATAATTTGATACCTTGAGTATCTTGGAAGCAACGCACAGTCTCCCATTCATCTACAGAGGCTGAGTACTGTGCCATAGCCACCACCACGTCTGAGTTATCCTGGATTACTATACTCCTCAATAACATTGGGTTTCCCTTGAATCAGGCCTCCACACTCTGGTGTGACAACTTAAGTGCCACGTACTTAATTATGAATCCAATTTTTCATTCCCGTTCAAAGCATCTTGAAATTGACTTTCGCTTTGTCCTGGAACAGGTGGCGGAGAAATCCCTTTTTGTGCGTTATCTACCCACGGAATGTCAACTGGCGGATCTCCTTACCAAAGCACTTCCGAAAGAACGGTTTCATTTGTTGCGAGACAAGTTGAGTATTGTTTCCTCCCTTGCTCAACTTGAGGGTGTGTGATAGGAATATGATTATATGTATATATGTTGTATTTATGTATAGTGCACAGGGAGCTATGTATATATTTTACATGTGTATCTCTAAGGTGTAAATACCCATTTATAAATCAGTATAATTCAAGGGTTTCACATAATCTTACAATACTCATGTTAATTTACCAAAAAAAAAAAAAAAAATCATTATACAATACAGATATAATTTAGAACAAAAAACGTTAAATGAATTTTTTTTTTTTTTTTTCCGAAATTCCCATTATAAATGGTTGGGTTGAGTAACAAATGGATAAATTAATCATGGATCAAACCCAGAAAATTTGTTTTCCTAAAATAAATCATAAATGCTATCGATTCTATAACGTGTAGTTCAAAAATAATTTAGTATATATTTTAGATAGTAAAAAAAAAAAAAAAATACTAAGCTTTTGGTATATTTAAAAACTAATTTTAACGTCTCTTTATATGTTGATTTAGTTACATTATGAGTTCCTCCCGTCATTTTGAAGATTTTTATCCACCAAACCATAGCGATTTCCCTTATGATTCTCTCTACTTTTGTTAAAAGCCTTTGTCGCGTTGTGCTTTGGTAGCTCCCAATCAAATTCTTTAGAACTTGACAATCTTGAGTATGTTTGATGTGCAACATACCGATTTCCTCTTGCGATTGCAACACCATCAATGATTAGTACATGCAGAGTAAAATTTCTCACAGACACAATTGCCTTAGATTGCGAGGTGGGTTCACCTAGGATGATGTTATACGGTAGAGACACATCCATCACCATGAAGTCACCCATTGCCTTTCCATTAGTGACTTCCGTCTCCGATCTTGATCTTTAATTACGTTGCTGCTTTAACCCGGACCATGTTGATCCCTAACCCTATCAGAGGAGAAAATGTTGATGAGTTTTGCACCTCTGTTCATCAGATTTTATATACTACTTCTCTTGTTATCATGTTGACAGAACTCCCAGCATTGATAAGGATTTTGTTAACTAAGAATCTTTCCGCTACTTCCTCAATTACTAGACTAAAATAATTATGAAGAGCCTTATATATTGTTGCTTCTGTCAGTGGCCCCTTAAGCCAATTCTATGGACGAGTGCGGCTTCTTATTGGTCGGCCCTTCGTCGTACTTGTCGTTAACTCACGTGGTTAACTCTGTTATTTTCCTTGAATCTGAATATGAAGTCCCCATGTCCATGCTCAGTGCACTATTTGATGTTGCGAAGAGAAAAATTCATTTGAGTTTTGAATGTCTGTTGTCTAGTTGGCCAAAACTTCCTGCTTGAACTTGACAAAAAAAGGAAGCGCCGCTTGTCCTGATTCGGGACACTTTAATGCCTAAGTTAGTATTAATTGTGAAAGAGATAGAATAATGAAAGAGCTAAGTTCAAAAATAAATCGAACCTAGAGACTAACCCATTTATGTAGGCATGAGAGTCTCACACTCCCACTAGAAGTTTAGAACAATAAGGGCAACATCTTTGCCTGTTTAGGAGTTAGGTTCTTATTTCGAATGCAACTCTGATATATATGACATACGTAGAAACTAATATCCTAATTAGAGAAGAGTTCATGATCAGACAGACGTCTTCTTTGCCTAAAAAAAAATTCTCCAACCTATTTAGGGATAAATCCGAGAAACCTAATTTGTTGTTGGGCATATCTCTAGAACCAGACTTACGTTCGGTTAAATACTTAAGGCCTCTTAAAGGTTTTGTTGATGCGAGAATAGACTAATGTCTTAAAAATATTGGTTCACTGCAGCATTAAGCATAGAATTATTGGCAAATGGCAAAGGAAGTAAAATGGGGATGAGGTTGATTCATATGAGAAAGGTGAAAAAGCATTGAATGTTGCCATTTATACGGTTGCATTCTGACATATATACCTAAACATTACAAGTACTAAGGGTTCATATACAACCAAAAAGTTTTTCATCATTATAGATATCGAAAACACTTTTGCTGATGTATTCCTGCAATAATTAATACATCTACAGGCGACCAAGCCCTAAAAGTTTCAATTTTCTTATATTAAATAGGATGGGTCGGGAATGGAACCTCCATCCCCATCCTCCACTAGCTCGGTATTTTCTGCTTCCATCCCAGATAAGCAATTACCTTTTATCTATCTCCTCGGCGGTAAATTGGATCCTCGCGGGAATCTCTACTGCTATTAAGCTAAAATTAATTTTACAAATCAAACTTGTAATTTTTTTTCAAAATTTTCAGTTTTTACCCTTATTTGAAATTAACTTTTAATTTTTCCAAACATTCTAAAAATAAAAAACAATCTAAATATTCTAATATTCACAAATAAATATATTAATTAATAATTATCCATAAAACAAATAAAAGGGAAATCTAAGAATTGTCGGGGAATAAACAAGAATTTGGCTGAGGATTCCCGTGAAAATTATTGGGGACGGGAATGGGCCCCCCAGTGCGGAGAGGGGGTATTAAGTGGAGTTATTTGTTCACTGATGCATGGAGAAGAATTCCTGAAAAGAAGAAACACAAAGAAATTTGTTGTTGATTAATGATTCATTTTAAAAGCACATCCATTGACACAATTTTCAATCTGCAAATTAATATTTATATTGCAGTCAACGTAATTGTTCATAACATGATCCGATCTGCAGCTCTCCGAAGATTTTACTTAGGGTCAGTTTTAGATTACTGTTAGTAACGGTGTTATCAGGGAAAGTTAGGTTTCATTGTTTCCTCTAAAAGTAGTTTTAAGTGTTTTTCCAGTGTTTTCCTGAATACAATCTGACTTTTATCAATTTTGCTTTTAAGGCTGATTTTCGCAGCCCCAAATGCAGCTTTTAGCTAAAGTAAAACTCTCTATGTTTTGACTGAAAGCTGCTGCAGTCCCAAACTGGCCCTTAGACGCTTAGTTCTATGCTGTGTATTGGCATGAGATATATATGCATAATTTAGTAGGGGTGCACACGGTCAGTTAACCGGTCCATGTGGACTTTTACAAACGGTTAACCGTTTGAACGGTTTTTTTAATTTACTAACCATACACTGTCCATTAAATTCGGTTAACCATTAGTCGGTTAACCATTAATTTCGGTCGGTTAACCATTTCTTTACGGTTAACCATTTACGAAATAGATATTATGATTTTGTAAAATTTATAATATTTGAAATCTCAAATAAATAGACTATAAATCTCAAACGTCAAATAAAAATATAAAATTACAAAACATAGTCTTAATTATTAATTAAAATAACATTTCAACCATAAACTCCAATAATTACAACATTAATAAAAAAAAGTTCCCAAACATAGAAATTGTTATACCAGATCAAACATTAATTAATAAAATTGTTCTTCGTTGTTCGTTTTTCATTGAGTGCGAAATTAAGAATAGAGAGGAGATAAGATTGGAAGAGAGTGACTGATAATACTTGGTGTTATATATTAAGGAAGTAAAATAACATCAAAGGCCCAAATATTTCATTTATTATTCATATTACCTATATATATATAATTACATAATTTTTTAAGAAAAATATTTGTAAGAAGTCGGTTAACCACGAGTCCACATGGACTTTCAGTGTAAAAACCGTAACCGTAACCGTAACCGTTAATTTCTAAAAAAAAAAACCGTACACTAGTCCATCGGTTTCGGTTAACCATATTTTTAGCACGGTTTCGGTTCGGTTTCACAGTTTTTCGGTTTTTTTTATGCACCCCTATAATTTAGTGACCACCATGCATGTACTGTTCTACTTTTATATCAAAGTAAACAATAATATTTACATAATTTAGATTTTATGTAAATATTCATTAAAAAAAAAAAACTCATGGGTACAATTATTTGTCTATATTGGTAACAATTATTGAGAGAGCTCCCCCATCTGGTTGGAAACCATATTATAATTGGATTGTAAAAATAAAAAATATATGCTTGAAAACACATTACGTTCTCTATCAGCTCTCTCACTATTCCAACGACGATCTCTGTTCACTGCTATTTTCTAGTTGAAGGTATTAAAAAAGATTTTCTTTTTTTTTTTTTGACTGAATAAGGATTCAATCAAGAATAGACCGTTAAAAGGAATCCCAGCAACTATTTTTTTCATCCGAAACTAAGATCTTATTTGATGAGAATGACATCCTTAATACTCTAACCAACATCTATTATAACTAATATTATTCAATAATTTATAATTTTCTATATATATACAACTGGCCACTATAACATATATGAGATGATGTGGCATAAACCAATTATAAAAAGTTTCATCGCTCTATAAATGCAAAGAAAAATAAAATAGAATTAATATTACAGATTTCTCATCTTTCAACAACCAGCAAACCACCTCCCTTCCCAATTCAAATTTATCTCTTAACCTCCATCTCATATACGTATTCATTTAATTATATATGCATTTTTCTCCTCTCTTACAACAACTCCATAATGATAGCAACATGGGAATGAATTTCACCAAACATATTTAAAATTTGAGATTTTTTTTAATTAATTTAATTAAATACCAATTTTCCCACGAAGTAAAAGTACAAGAATGATTTACCCAAAACAAGAAAAAATAAAATAAAATTCCATCAATAGTATTTGTTATTGAAATTGGAGCTAAGCTAATATATATATTTTTTTTTTTATCATTTTTTCAAAAACTATAAAATGCCCTAAGTGGGTGCTGCTTGTGCATATAAACGGCCGTACCTATAAGTTAATAACTATAAGCCATATCAAATCTAGATTAGCCTTCATTTGATCAATTGTGCAGATCCTTTCAAGCAGCTTATTAACCACCATAGATTATTTAGTGAAGAAACTCCGTGGACCTTGAGAGTGCTAGGGTTGACTGGATGAGTGAACATATAAGTGGGGTTGAATTCATATAACACAAAACTAATTGGTTTGTGTTAAGACCCAATCTACACCACTTATATACTACTCTTTGATATTATATATATTTCCAATGTGGGATTCATTCCTCAATATCTCCAACGCTCCCCCTCAAGTGTAGCTGGGCTTGAACCAGTTTTCACTTGTCAAACATTCCTTGGCCTATCTCTTTTGAGGCCCAAGGTTATTAAAGGGTCTAATTTTCACTATTCACTCAAACTCCACAAGGACTTTAAACACGGACCCAGGATCTTTTCTGTTGTCAAGCCTTCTGCTGCTCTGATATCATGAAGAAACTCCGTGGGCTTTGAAAGTGTTGTGCTTAACTGGATGAGTGAGCATATAAGTGAGGTTGAGCCCATATAACATAAAACCAATTGGCTTGTGTTAAGATCCAATCTACACCACTTATATACTACTCTTTGATATTATATATTTCCAATGTGGGATTCATTCCTCAACATCTCCAACATTTAGTGCAGCTATATGTTCTTGGTACTCAAACTTAATACCTTTGGTTAAAGTTATATTTAAACCATGTGGACCCTTTCAGGTGACTGAACTCTACCATGAATTATTTAATGAACGCATATTGTATTTTTAAGGTTCGAATTCATGACCTCTAGTCTGATAGAGTTCCATATCATTCAAAAATATAATATAATATACGTATTGGTGATACACATATACTAATTTGACAAAAAAAAATATGATGATAAGTTATTTGCGAGTTTATAAAACAAATTAATCCTGTATTTTCAGGCTGGATATATATGCCGAAGATTTTTGAGAAAAATTAATTAATTACCGTTAAAAAGAATGAATTTGCAATGTTTTTAAACATTGAGAATTGTCAAAATGCATTCAGAATAGTAGAATATCTTGTCATGAGATATGGCAATTAATTTTTTACACGAATAAGGAACAATGTTTCTGACCCTACAAAATCCTAAGGATTCTGTAGTTTGTTTATTCTCACTTTGGAGGATTGATGATGCAATTGTATATAGCTAGAGTACTTTTTAGTAAAATTAATTAAGTGGAGAATGGAATTGGAAATACACTCACAATTTAAAATTGAAATTCCTTACTTTTATTTTAATTTTTTCAAATAAATTGTATACACTCTATATATAATGTAATTAGGTAGTTTCATTTAGAGATTATTATATGCTTCATTTTAGCATTATCAGTTATAGTTTTGTCATTAGCTTTTCCTAAAAGAAAATGCAGAACATAATATAATATAATATAATTTTTATATAATATAATAGGACAATCAAAACAATACATAATGTTATATTCTGTCTGAGGTTTTTATTTAAAAGTATATATATGTAAAAAATCTTTCTCTTTTGGTACTTCATTCTATTTATTTATTTATTTATTTTAAGTTTGTGCCCCTCCATTAGCTTGTCAAATAAATTAAAAAGGAAGGCATTTATTTTTTCAAAATAGTACTAATTAATATAGAATTTATTAAGTCACTGCATATATCCTCAGGTATTATCAATCATTATTATTAGTCTAATGATCTTGGTAATTTTTTAAATTACCGATTATGTGGTGTAGGGCCATTTCTAATCATATACCTTGACTAGATTAATATTTCATATCAAATTGAAAATTATATATAATATTAAATAACTTTAATTAGTTAATTTAAAACTAAGTTAAAAGTATTTAATCATTTAGTGAAATTTCTATATTTGTGAAATTTTAAAATAAAATTATTTATTTTGAATTAAATAAACATGTAAAAATTATTTAAAAAGAACTGCTTTTTTGGCTGAAAAAGGACAAGGGAATTGTAGAATTTAGTATATTCAATAACTAGAATAGGTTGTAGGAATAAGTTTCTTTTGGGCTCAGAGCCCCATGTGGCTCTCTATGAGTTTAAACTTTCAAGTTTATTTCAGCCCAAATTTAAATGTTACTTTTGTTTATTCAGGTTTTTTTTTTTTTTTTTTTTTTTTTTTTTTTTTTTTTAAACAAAAGCATACCAAAATAATCAGAATTAAAGATCTTTTTCTCCCTGTATTATAAATGGAATGCTTTTCGTTCTTTGACTATTGAAATAAAACATTTGCCCTTTATAATTTAGCAAAATATAGCAATTTTGGATCAATGTCACCTCTACATTAATAGAATGCGGCGCGTTTTGTATAAAATTTATTATGTTTATTATGTAGATTTTGTTTGATTTATGATAATGCAATAGAATAGCAAATTGGTATGTAATAAGGTGACATTGGCCGCATAAATTGGTATTGAGTTCGAACGTTAGTATATGCAACAATTTCTAATTGGGAGACAAGTCACTTAAGTAGTGTTTGAAGACACACAAATAAACTGATTATTGATCAAATTCCCACTTAAAAATAAATATTTGAAAAGTTATAAATTTTATTTTTCACTATACAAATATATATATTTTTTAAGAAAGAACAAACCATAATAGTTAGTTATTATTTTTGTCATCCAGTTAAATCTAGATTTGAGTTGGAAGTGTAGGAATTATATCGGGTTTAAAGTTGTAGTCGGCCTGTAACTTTGATGGGTGGATAAATACAATTTAAATAGAAATATAATTATTTAAGGTAATTAGGATTTGTCTTACTACTAGAGTTTGATTCTAATTGAGAATGTATCATTCACCTACTATAAAAAGATAACAATGAATCAAAACACAATAACCAATAAAGACACAAATCAGTGTCTGCAAGTTTTCTCTCTAGTTCTCTCTGACTGAAATTTCTCTGTGAGATTTTTCCCTTGCTCTTCGTATATGAGAAATTATACAATGGACCCGGTCCATGTGGACCTTCCTAATGAAAAACTGACACATAAGTATTTTTTATTTTCTCAATACTTATATTGCTTACGTATCAGTTTTTCATTGGAACGGTCCACATGGACCCAGTCCACTCTAAAATTTCTCCTTCGTATATCTAGTTCGTAGATTTATCGTTTACTCTCGCACAAGCAATTGATGTGAAGTAATCGTGACCGGTAATACAAGCTCGTGGTTCAAGATCTTTTCTGTTGCAAATCAATCTCGGGTAATCTACACTACAAGAGGTAACCCGATTACTCTATTCAGATATTTAGGTGAATATATTCATCATTGATATCAGAACCATATGACTGTATTTTGCCTTAAAACTCCCTAATAACATGATTAAAAGTTCTTATATGCATGATTAGTTGATTATATATGGTTATAGTTAATTTTTATGCATGATTTGGTGTTTATAGGGATTGATTTGTATTGTTTATTAATTGAAAATTGCATAGAAATTCGTAGTTTGCCTAGAAAACCTAGAAACTTAATTATGGTTTTACTTTTTAGTTTTATACTTTATGTTTTCAGTCTTAGCAAAGAGTATGTGTACCTCAAACTCTAATTTACGTTTGTTAAATGGACAAACGGACTTCACCATCGTGACCACAGACCCCAAAACCTTAAGTTGAAAAAAGTTTCGAGACCAACCGTTGCCCAGAAGGCGGCACATGGCACATACGCGCCTGGCCACGCGACGTGCAGTGATTGGTTCGCAACCTGCCGCGTGGCCCACTGGTACCCACCGACCAGCGCCTGCGTCAGGCGCATAGGCTGCACTCATCGAGCACATGGACGGCATGTGTCGGCACGTGTGGCGACTTCGGAGGGGTATTTTTGCACCTTTTTTTTAGCATACTATGTTTTTACAATTTTTCTGATTTTTTGGTAATTTTTATGAAATTTTTTGGAGAACAGAAAATAAAATGTCATATTATTTATAATATTAAACACTATATATATATATATAATTCTAATTTATAGTTTTACATTAAACCTATTTTCTGAAATTTTTGTTAAAAATCAGAAATTACTTATTTAAATAATTAAACATTTTCTAATATTTCTTATTGGAAATTCTAATATGTGTACATTGATTTTTCAAAGTTTTTTTGTAACGTGTTACAGAAAATGGTTCGAATACTTAGAACTCTTGTTATTATTCGTTCTCCTGCTCAACGCGCAGCAGTGTGTAGAATGAGAAAGGAGATTAAGAATTATAAAATGGATCGGTTTGCAAGATGGAATGATCTTGTCACTGTAATTAATCACATAACTAAGATTCATGGGTTGATGAAAGACTGCATATTAAGGGAGGCTTATTAGGGGGAATGTTCCTTAGATTGCTTTTTAAATTGTTAAAAAGTTCCTTCCGTGTTCGTAAACTTAAGAGTTTATCTGATATATGCTGGTTTGCGAGGGAGGAAAACTATTCAAAGTTCATTAAGCGATTTATGTATGCTCTTGATGTGTAAAGGGTCAGAATGAAATCAAGATTGTCTGATATGAGATTAAGACATGGAAAAAGTCTCAAAGTACCTTGGTATAAACGTGTTTTTCACCAAGTCTCGAGAGAATTTCTTCATCAAGTGATCTTGTTTGTTCCGATCAACCTGAAATTTACCTTTAATTAAAGTTTATTTACTATCCTTTATGTCAAGGTTTTAGAATCTAATTAGTTGGTTTCTATATCTCCTTTAGTTTATACTATTATTTTTCCTAAAACGATTTGAGTTATTGTTTTATACGGATTTATCATTGAATAAAGAGTATTTTATCATAATAAATGAGTTTATTTATTGATTTGACATTAAATTTTATTTTTAATATTATACATGCTCTTTTGGATATATGTCATTGAAATAACATAATTGCTTGTTATATGGTACAAGTATCTTCCATATCCTATTTAAGTTCTCTATGCATGTATGAATAACTAGCATAATTAAACATTAAAAAAGATAGGGTAATTGGGACCATAGGTCTTCTTTTCGAGTTGATCTCTAGTGAATAGTTCTATTAGTTAGACATTGGTTATATAGAGAACTAGCGAGTATTATAATGAAAAATCTTTATTAAACCATGTAACTATGTTATTTTGTAGATAAGTATCCTAGAAATGGCATCAGCTTCTAAGTCAATCGTTGCTGAATTGAACAAAGATTTTAAGTTGAATGGGGAAAATTATGAGGTCTGGAGTATGAAAATTTAGTATGTGCTAGAGGAACAAGATGTCCTTGACGCATTGGTTATAGTTAGGGCTGAACCAGAAAAAGAGACTACGGCCCAGCATAAGCAGGACCGCGAGCTCTAGAATGTATGAAAGAAAAGGAATTCCATTGCACACATCTTCTTGCTTAGTGTAATGGATGATGACATCACCAAGCAGTTTCAAAGTTATGAGGCCGCAAAGCAACTGTGAGATTCTTTCAAGGAGAAATTCGCAGGTGTGTCTCTGACCAAGCTTCGCTCTTTGACTGTCAAGTTTGACACTTATAAGAAACATGCTGATCATACAATGACGAAACATTTAACGGAAATGTCCAACATGATCAGTGAGCTGAGTGATTTTTGACGGTCCCAAATGGCTAGTTACAGTACTAGAGGGGGGTGAATAGTACTGTAGGGCGAATAAAAATTTTCGCAGACCTCTTTTTCAAAGACAAGTTTTATTAAAAAATGCGGAATTATAAATTATAATAAAATTTGTAACTGCTTTTGTAAAAACTTTAAGTACAAAGCAATTAATATAAAGTGCAAGAAATTAAATTGCATAAAATAAAGAGAAAGGATAGAGAAACTACAAATGCAGAATTTTATCCTGGTTCAACCTAACAGGTCTACATCCAGTCCCCAAGCGAACCGCTTGAGATTTTCACTAACATTTTCTTTATGGGCAGGAAACAAGCCTATGTTACTTTTTCTGAGTTCAAGTAACAAACTCAATACTTTTACAGGCTCAGTATCAAACCTATATCGTTACTTTTTGAAGCTTGAGTAACAAATTCTACCGATACTTTTTCGAAGCTCAAGCACCAAACTTTTTACAACCTTGGTTGATCAACCACCAATAAAGCAATATCCCCTTTCACACAACCTTGTGTGAAAAATACAATTCCCAAAATATGTGAATATAAGAATGAACAATATTTCTCTTCCTCTTTTTAAACTCTTTGGGAATATGGAAGACTTATAAGTTGAAAGCTTGAATAAGAATGATTCTTGAATTTTCTTCCACACCTTCACATCTTCTTCTTCTTCCTTTTTATAGTTAAGTGTTGAAATGGCCTTTTGACACAAATATGGCCGTTGTCTTCAAGTCAAGTAGCCGTTGGAAGAGGAGTGATTGAAGTGTCTTCAAGTGATAAACAAAGAAAAGAATATAGCCGTTTGTTATCACATGTATCATAACCGTTTGTACTTAAGATATGAGGCCATATTCAAAGTATAGGTAGACTTCTTTTTCACATAAAGACATATGACAAAAATGAAGAGCAAAGTACAACCTTATGTGTAAACCGAACCTATAAGAAATGGAGTGAAGAGTAATCTTTAGTCTTGAGATAAGGTTTGACCATTATGTCACATGTTAAAGAATTTCTTAGCTTAGGTTGTAAACTTAGGTAGATAGAGTCACATGTGGTTCTCCTTTCAAGTCCATGTTGTGGCCGAATGAATACTTTATGCATTTCACCTTAAAAGTCAAAGTGAGGTCAAACTATGATCTCAAAAAGTAACTCACCTCATAATCAAATATGAGATCAAAGTGAATGTGTCCATGTAATCAAATGTGAGATCAAAGTGAGTGTGTTCATGTAGCCGAATATGATCTCGAGATATTCCATCTCATGGTCGACATTTCACCTTATAAATGAATATGGAGTTAACATGGTAAATATATAGATATATCCAAAAGTTCTTTAAAACTCTTAAGTCATGAACAAACCTTAGGTCATCTTTAATATTCTCAAGTCATAAACCATCCTTAGGTTAACTTTTAAGGCATATATGTATATAAATATGGAAGAGACCGAAATATATATATATATATATATATATATATATATATATATATATATATATATATAAAGATCTTTCAAGTCATAAGCAATTTATGAGATAAGCAAATATGGTTTATCAAGCCTTTTATCTCATATGCTCTTTATATATATATATATATATATACGTTTGGTACTTAATAAATAAATGGAATGCTCATGAGCTTGCTCTTTAATTTATAAGCCAAGTATAAAAACATTTTACCTTATGAAGCTCCTTATTTTTAAAATGTCAATTGTGATCATCAAAACTGAACTCAACATTCTCCCCCTTTTTGATGATTGCAAATTGTCCGTTTTGACATTTTATAAAGTAATCGAGTTGTCGAAAGCTCCCCCTTAATACGACGCTCCCCCTCAATATAAGCGCGGTTGTTTTTTATTTTTAAAGTTTAAAAATCTTTTGATTACAACCAAGTTATTATTGAGGTATGATCATTGTGGGCTTTATAATCAATATGAGGCCCATCTATACTTCTTAAGTATGAGTTTAAGTTTAAGTAAAAACTTATTGTTAAACTCATAAAACATAACCTGCAAGTGTCAGTAAAAGCACAATCCGAATAAAGTCCAACTTGCATATATAGCTCTCATACCAAGATTTAATGAGCTATAGTCCATGCATCCTGTTAAGAGCAAAAGTATATAATGGCCTTGGGATGAGAGACATCAATAGCCAACACACATATGCTATTAAAACTTTAATCATTCACACAAACTTCAACCAAGTATTGAAACTCATTCAAAAACTCATGTCAATAGCAATATTCTCATACGTATGGCAACTTATTCAAGCATATGATCAAAAGTATGCCAATGTTATCCATATCAAACTTTCATAATGACACTAAATGCACTTATCAACTTAGGTCAATTAAGCTAAAGATCAACAGTTGGTCAAAGCATCAAATATAGTCAACACAATGATTTATATCCTTAGCTAGCCAGGAGCCAAACTCACATATAGTCACTATTCCTTATTCGAAAAGCATGTGAGCAAGTGAGCCTAATGTTCAAGTATGCATGTTTATCAATAAATTCTTTGGCATAGATGTTAAACATAGCTGACCTTTACTCATTTGCTAACTAACACAACATCAATGTCAAACATCTCTTTAAGAGATTAGGTCAAATCAAATGCCAAATGCAGATCAAATCAACCAAATGCCATACACAGATAACTTAAGTGATCAAACCATTAGTGTCATATACAGCCAACACCATAAAATGTCAAACAGTGTCAAACTTTTCTCCCCCTTTGAAATCATCAAAAAGAGAGGGTGAAGGTAGATTCTTAGAGACAAGATGGAGATCGGCAAAAGAGAAACTCACCATGTTGAAAGCTATGATGTAAGACTCATGTAGATCAGGCAACTGGAAATATGAAGCATAGCACAAAATAGGGAAAATGTGAGTCATCACCAAGCATTATAGAGGCAGCACAATGAGGAGCAGTGTTAGAAATACTAAGCTCAGATCAAGGCAGAGACCAAAACATAAAACAATTATCAGCATGGTCATCACAGCAGGGTAGTAGCATGGTTATCAATTCTAGTGCAGCACAGCATGATCAAGCATAGTGTGATTATTGTCACAGCATGGTACCACAGTGTGATCAGCGGCACAGTGTAAGCAGCATTTTAGAAAAGATGCAGGGCACAATGTAAGTATAGCAGACAAGTTGAGCATACAAGTCTAGTACAAAAGAAGCATAAGCAAGATCAATATTTCATGGACTCTGGCATAGCACACAGGTGCAGAATACAGAGTAATGATCACAATGAAAACCAAAGCAAATCATGCAAATTATCAATTAGAAGAGTAATTTTCAGCATAGTAAGACACATGTGATAGGTCATAAAGCAAATATCAGGACAAAGATAGGTAGTAACAGACTAGTAACAGTAAACTTGCATATTTCAAAAGAGAATACAATTCATATAAAATGTAGATACTAAGTAACCCTTTTTAAAGAGCATTCATACCTTATTTGGAACTTAAAAAGATCCAAATAGACTAAAATACTCTTTGTCAGAACAAAACATTAGCTAACATAAGTAATCAGTTGTTGACCAACAGTTGTAGAGGAAGATGAGTGACACCAATGATAGATTTTCTCTGCAATGCCAACATCTGCTGAGGTGTTAGAATTCAAACCTTGATTATGGAGGATTGGAGGAGGAAGAGGAGGCTACTCCTAATTTGATGATGCTTGATATAAAACCTTTCAATGCTTCTACCTGTTCTAACAGATGATTAATAGTTCCTGTCATACGGATTAGCTCCATTTCCATGCTAGCAATCATGTGATGAACCTTCTCTTGGATGCTAAACAACTGCATTTGAAGATCTCTTAATGCAGAAGGAACTTCAGTATAGGTCTTTGACCCCATGAGTGCCTTTGATGCACTCAAGACCTTAAAGATAACTTTGAAACATATCTCTAGGGTGTATGCAGTCACTTTATGGTAGTCAGGTGGAGGTGGAGGTGGATTTGAGCTAAATGGTATGATTGGAAATGAAGTGGATTCAAGCAAGGAAGGAGGAGATAGGGGACAAATACTTAGTGGAAGAGTAGTTTGGCTGAAAGAAGGGGTGAATGGTTCTAATGGAGTGAACTTGTCAGCCATGATAAAAGAGAGTTGATGAGAGGGTGGAGGTTCCCAACAGGCTTTATAGAATTCTGGAAGACTAAAAGAGTTGAAAAAGCTTTCAGGAAAGGAATTTGAGAAGAGACAAGGAGCTGACTTGGTTTCAGGCCTTAGTGTCATATCATCTTCATTAATTAGTGCAGCTAAGGATCCAAAGACATCTTCTTCTTTTTTACATGACTTTAAGACCACTTTCTCTTTCTCATGCTTTGTGACCTGCTCTGACATAATACACTTCCCTTTTTTTGTCTCCTTCTACAGTTGAGTTGTAGTGTTAGTGAGCAAAGGATTTGTAAGAGAGGTTTCTGAACTCCTTAGAGAATTTTCATGGATATTGACAACTTCTGCAAGCTTGGTTGGATTTTGGCTTTTGTGTGAACATGCTTTCAACATTCTATCAATGTTTGACTGGTTGATTGTTGACCTTGGGCTTACACAGGATGGGATAAGTCTAGCCTTAGATACATTGAAGTGAGTGAAGAATTTTATAAGTATCATGCTATATGGCAGGGCAGAGTTGTCTCTAACATGGGTCATGTGGTTTAGAATGATATAGGGAAGGTTAATTTTAATGTAGCTTGCAAGATGCCAAATGAAGCAGAGACTAAAGCTGTTCATATTGGTACGACTTGCCTTTTGTGGAATAAAACAGGCTGAGACCAGCATCTAAAGAATTCTAAAATCCTCTCCTAAGTATCCTGAGTCTAGCTCAAACTAGGGTATTGTGTGGCCTGTGGGGATTTTGAACAATTAAGAGATATAAACAGTAGCATTATAGCCTCCAAGAATCATTGGAGCAGGAGTTTTATCAATTCTCACTCCTTCAACATGTAAATAAACACCTTACTAATGATTCTCTCATTGACAAGCAGTTTCATTCCCTGAATTGTCACTTCATAATCTCTATTACCCAAATAAGTGAGTGTGCCATAGAATTCACTCACCAGTGAATCAAAAATTGGTTCATTAACACTCAAAAAGTTTTCCCATTTTTAAGCCTTAATATACCAAACAAATGGCTTATCACTCTGCTTCAGAGATGCCCAGTCAATTCTTCTGCATCTTACTTTATCTTTAACAAAACCATCTGAGTAAATAGGATTACCTTGCTGAGACTTGAGAAAGATATGATGATGTCCTGGTCTTGTTTCTCTGACAGAGATGGTTTTGAAAATTGTCTCATCCTGCTGGTATGTCTCTTCTATTGGATTGATTCTTCTTCTTTTTATGCAAGACCTTTCTGTGATCTCTGAATCTTCTCTTTTTCTCTTCATTTTTTCTGATGTCAGATGAAAAGAGAGTTTTGGTGACAGTTTTATTTAAGTAGAGTTTCATGGTTGTTTGATGGAGATTTTGAGAATGACAGAGAGTTCGAGGGTGAGGTATGGCTTCACAAAGGAGTTGGTAGAAATCTCTAATTGAGAGTAAGGTCATTTCGATATAGAGCTGATTTCATGAGAAAGCAGGGATCAAGGGAATGATTTTGGTGTGTGGAGGGAATGATTTTGGAGATGGTGCTTGAAGCTATGTCATTTTGAAGGAGAAAGGATCCGGTTCTTCTTTCTTAATTTTTATTTCTTTCTTCCTTGACTTCATCACGGGCTTTAAGTAATGTGGCCTATTATGAATAATTGATTCAATTCTTTTGAGCCCTATATATATATATATATTATGTGACATGAATAATTTTTATTTGTAATCTTGATCCAATAGTAAAATTTTAATCAATTTTACCTAACCTAGACTTATAATTAAAAAATTAATTTATCACACAATATAATTTACTTCAAAATTGGTTATACAAAACAAGGCTAGAGACATTACCTTTAAGTGTAGTATCACCGACTTCATGATATATGAATATCCTTTCATCTAGATTTCCTTGGCTTAATGTGGTACTGGAGTTAATTAAGTTTTTCAGCTTAATTAGTAGTGAGCTCTTTTAATCATCTCCTGGTCATCACTCTATAAGAGGGATCATCAATAATGTTCTCCTTGGAGTGATGTCTGTGATATTTGAACTCTTTTGGCAGATCATCATGTGGATTTTCTTGACTTTGCAAATCTTGTACATTATGCTCAGTTTGATCACTGGAAGTGTTTCTTTTTGCAGAACACTTTCATTATTTTCAGTGTTTTCAACCTGGTCACAAATCTTAAAAGTATCATTAGATTCTTTTTCTGGGAGAGAGTTAGTTTCTTTGAAAACAACATGCATGGACTCTTCAATGGTGAGAGTTCTCTTATTGAAAACTCTAAATGCTTTGCTATGCAATGAATATCCCAAGAAAATCCCTTCATCTGACTTAGAGTCAAATTTATTGAGATATTCCTTGTTAAAAATAAAACATTTGTAACCAAATGGATGAAAATAACCTATATTAGGTTTTCTACCATTCCATAGCTCATATGTTGTTTTCTTTAAAATGGGTCTTATTAAAGCTTGATTCAAAATATAACATGCAGTGTTCATAGTTTCTGCCCAAAAATATTTTGGTAATTTATTTTCATTGAGCATGGTCCTTGTTATTTCTTCTAAAGTCTTATTTTTCCTTTTAACAACACCATTTTGTTAAGGAGTTCTAGGAGCTGAGAAGTTATGAGATATTCCATGCTCAGAGCAAAACATTTCAAAAAGACTATTTTCAAATATTTTTCCATGATCACTTCTAATAGCTATAATAGAAGTGTTTTTCAAATTCTGAAGCTTTTTGCGCAAGGTAGAAAATTGTTGAAAAGCTTCATCTTTTTGACTCAAAATAGTGTCCACGTAAAAAGTGAGTAGTCATCTACAATGACTAATACATATCTCATGCCACCTAAGCTTTTTGGTTGAATTGGACCAAGCAAGTCTAAATGCAGTAATTTTAGAGGTCTAGAGGTAGAAACAATTCCTTTAGAACTAAAAGAACTTCTGGTTTGTTTTCCTCTTTGACATGCATCACAAATATGAGTTTTATCAAACTTTATTTTTGGTAAACCTTTGACAAGATCCTTTTTAGAAAGCTTTGAAATAAGATGCATGCTAGCATGACCTAGTCTACAATGCCATAACCAACTCTCTTTCTCTTGTGAAATTAAGCAGTGATCATTAGTAAGAGTACTTGAATTCAAAAGGTATATATTTCCAATTCTAGGAACTTCAAGTAGTGTCTTACCACTATTAGCTTCCACAATTTCACATTTTTCAGAATCAAAGATTACCTTTTGATTTTTGTCGCAGAGTTGACTCACACTTAGAAGATTGAATTTCAATCCATCGACTAGAGAGACCTCATTAATGCATGGATTGCTTCCAATCTTTCCTTTTCTGATAATCTGTCCTGCTAGATTATCTCCAAACTTTATAGTTCCTCCTTTAACTTGTTTTAGAGAGGTAAACTATCTTCCATCACCAGTCATATGTTTAGAACACCCGCTATCGATATACCACTTTGAATCTCCAATAGTGTTCTTTAAACATACCTGTAAAACAACTTAAGTAGATTTAGGTACCCAAATACTATTAGGTCCTTTAGGGTTAGAAGCATTTTTATCCTTGGGAACCCAGATAGTTTTCCCTTTATATTTTCCCTTTCTAAAAAAACAATCACCAATTACATGTCCCTTATGGTTGCAATGGTAACATGTAACATCCTTTCTTTTCTTAAGTTGATATGATTGATTATGTCTTGAAGGATAATTTTGGTGATAAGAAACATAGTCAACATGATGTAATCATTTAGGTTTGTGACTATGTTGTTGCTTAGGCCTATATTTGTGAACTTTTTGGAAAGGTGTAGGCCTTGGTGGGTTTTTGTGTGCAATCTTTTGTTGTGAAGGATATTTTCGGTTTGGGTTCACAAATTGCACTCTATTTGCTTGGAGAAATGTGAGTGTTATACATCTTTCTGGTTTGGTTTGTGACTTTTACTATGCTTTTGAAGTGTAGGTTCAGGGTCTATGGTTTGCATAGTAGAAGTGGAGGAAGGGAAAAATATGATAGGTTTCAGAGGATTTTGTAGGGGTATCCTATCATTATAACCAATACCAGATTTGTCATTTGGATTTCTTTGAGAATCCAAAATCACATTCAGCATAGTTTCATCATTAATGAACTTGCTAATAGTGCAATCTAACTTCTCACATTTCTTTTCTAATTGAGATAACTTACTAACAAGTTCAAGATTGGAGTTTTCTAGAAAACTCACTTTTCTCTTAAGTTCAAGATTCTTAGATTCTTTTTCTAAGAGCCTATTTTCATATTCCTTGCATTTCGCAGTTATCTCAAGCTTATTATCATGCATTTTAAAAAAATTCTTGTATAAGATCATTATGAGACAAAGTTTGTAGAATTACCTCATCATCCTCATTTTGATCTTGATGTGATAATTTTATTCAGTCATCATTTACCATGAAGCATATTTGGGCTTTCTCTTGCTTCTGATCCTCATTATCATCGGAGCTGGATTCATCACTGTCGCTCCACGTTGCTATCATAGCTTTCTTGTCCTTTTTCTTGAATTTGTTTTTCAGCTTTGGACAATTGACTTTGAAATGACCAAGTTTATTACATTCAAAACATGTAATTTCTTGCTTTGAATCTTTCTTTGCCTTATTAGCCTTGCTGAAGTTGAATTGCCTCCTATAAGCTGATTTTCCTCTGTTTTTGTTTCTTAAGAATTTTTTGAATTTTCAAACCAACAGAGCTTCATCATCATCTTCATTATCTTCATTTTCTGAATCAGAGGTGGATTCTTCAGAAATAGAATTGGCAGCTTTTAGTACAATAGACTTTCTTTTGTCGGTCTGCTCATGATCTGTAGTGGATTTAACTTTCATCTCATATGTGAGTAATGAACCAATAAATTCATCATATGAGTATGAACTTAAATCTTTTGATTCTTTAATGGCTGTGAGCTTTGCATCCCACGATGTTGGCATTGTTCTTGTGTTGATTTCTGCAATTGATTCCTTTGTATCAACTTTGAACAATTCGTATTCCATGATGTAAAGATTAATCTTTCCATCTTTAACTTATCTGGTTCCTTCATGAGTTGTTTCTAGATTATCCCATGTCTGCTTTGCAGTAGTGCAACCTGAAATATGATTAAATTCATTAATATCCAATGCACACTGTAATAAATTAATAGCTTTAGAGTTTAAAGCTTCTCTATTCCAATCTGCACTATCATATTCACTTTCCTCTTTGGGAACAACTTCTTCATCAAAAATTTTTGTTGGAATACTAGGTCCTTCCTTGACAATTCTCTAGACCTGAATATCCGTGGATTGTAAAAGTATTCTCATACGGTTTTTCCAAAAACTATAATTCTCTTCGTTAAAAAGTGGAGGTTTGTTGATGGAACATCCCTCTGACACAAAAACATTTTGACTTCTAGAGGTGCTAGCCATATTGAGATCACGCTAAGAATTTTACTTCTAGAGGGGTGAATAGTACTGTAGGGCAAATAAAAATTTTTGCAGACCTCTTTTTCAAAGACAAGTTTTATTAAAAAATGAGGAATTATAAACTATAATAAAATTTGTAAATGCTTTTGTAAAAACTTTAAGTACTAAAGCAATTAATATAAAGTGCAAGAAATTAAATTGCATAAAATAAAGAGAGTAGGGATAAAGAAAATGCAAATGCAGAATTTTATCCTGGTTCAACCCAACCGTTCTACATCCAGTCCCCAAGCCAACCGCTTGAGATTTCCACTAACGTTTCCTTTACGGGCTGGAAACAAGCCTATGTTACTTTTTCCGAGTTCAAGTAACAAACTCAATACTTTTACAGGCTCAGTATCAAACCTATACTGTTACTTTTTGAAGCTTAAGTAATAAATTCTACCGATGCTTTTTCGAAGCTCAAGCACCAAACTTTTTACAACCTTTGTTGATCAACCACCAACAAAGCAATATCCCCTTTCACACAACCTTGTGTGAAAAATACAATTCCCAAAATATGAGAATATAAGAATGAACAATATTTCTCTTCCTCTCTTTGAACTCTTTGGGAATATGGAAGACTTATAAGTTGAAAGCTTGAATAAGAATGATTCTTGAATTGTATTCCACACCTTCACATCTTCTTCTTCTTCCTTTTTATAGTCAAGTGTAGAAATGGCCATTTGACACAAATATGGCCATTGTCTTCAAGTCAAGTAGCCATTGGAAGAGGAGTGATTGAAGTGTCTTCAAGTGATAAACAAAGAAAGAATATAGCTGTTTGTACTTGAGATGTGAGGCCATATTCAAAGTATAGGTAGACTTCTTTTTCACATAAAGACATGTGACAAAAATGAAGAGCAAAGTACAACCTTATGTGTAAACCGAAGCTATAAGAAATGGAGTGAAGAGTAATCTTTAGTCTTGAGATAAGGTTTGACCATTATGTCACATGTTAAAGAATTTCTTAGCTCAGGTTGTTAACTTAGGTAGATAGAGTCATATGTGGTTCTCCTTTCAAGTCCATGTTGTGGCCGAATGAATACATTACGCATTTCACCTTAAAAGTCAAAGTGAGGTCAAAGTATGATCTCAAAAAGTAACTCACCTCATAATCAAATATGAGATCAAAGTGAATGTGTCCATGTAATCAAATGTGAGATCAAAGTGAGTGTGTTCATGTAGCCGAATATGATCTCGAGATATTCCATCTCATGGTCAACATTTCACCTTATAAATGAATATGGAGTTAACATGGTAAATATATAAATATATGCCAAAAGTTCTTTAAAACTCTTAAGTCATGAACAAACCTTAGGTCATCTTTAATATTCTCAAGTCATAAACCATCCGTAGGGTAACTTTTAAGGCATATAAGTATATAAATATGGAAGAGACCGAAATATATATATACACACACACACACACACACACACACACACACACACACACACATACATATAAAGAGCATATGAGATAAGAGGCTTGATAAACCATATTTGCTTATCTCATAAATTGCTTTCAAGTCATAAGCAATTTATGAGATAAGCAAATATGGTTTATCAAGCCTCTTATCTCATATGCTCTTTATATGTATATATACATATATATAAATATATATATATATATATATATACATATATATATATATACATATGTACATATGTATATATATATATGTATATATATATATATGTATATATATATATACATATGTACATATGTATATATATATATATATATATATATATATATATATATATACATATGTATATATATACATATGTACATATGTATATGTATATATACATATATATATATATATATACATACATATATATATATATACATATATATATGTATATATATATACATATATATATATATACATATATATATATATACATATATATATATATATATATATATTATTTGGTACTTAATAAATAAATGGAATGTTCATGAGCTTGCTCTTTAATTTATAAACCAAGTATAAAAACATTTTACCTTATGAAACTTATTATTTTTAAAATGTCAATTGTGATCATCAAAACTGAACTCAACAATGTTGGTCACCAAATGACCGATGAACAAAAAGTCTAAGCTATTATTCGTTCGTTGCCTAACAGTTGGGAGCATATGAAAATGCACCTGACTCACACTGTGGGTAGAAGAACCTTCAATGATGCAGCTCGCCGCCTTAAACTTGAAGAGGATCGCCCAACATCAATTAAGATTAATATTGAAGCGAACTTTTTTGCTCCAAAACTAGTTGGAAAGCAAGGTCAAGGTTAGAAATGTAAGCGTTCCAATGCCAATCGTAATGCTAAGGCTAAGGGATCTGAAGAGCTGAAATAGAAGAAAAACAAGAGGTCAAAGAGTAAGAAAAAGCCAAACATCTCATGTGTGAAATGTTTTAGATGTCAGCTCAAAGGGCATTATGCAAAAGATTGCATCGCTTAGTCTAAGGCACAATTAGTCAACTCTATTGTGAGTGAATTAAATGTATCGTCCAGTATTTGCTAACCAAATTTGATCCTATATGGATTACTGATTCAGGTGCCATTGACCATGTGATAAAGGAACGTAAATCCTTCTGTGAATTCCATGAAATTCTATAAGCCTCCAAGTGGATTTATGTAGGGAATAACTCAAGAGTTGAAGTACGAGGAATTGGTACTTGTAGATTGAGACTACAAGGTGCCCAAGTTCTTATCCTACATGAAGTAATTTATGCTCCTGGACTTCGAAGTTATTTAATTTTTGTTACTGCTTTGTTGAAATTGGGATTTAATTTCTTTTTCAAGGATAATAGTTTAAGTTTATGTTATGGAAATACATTTTATGGTACTAGTTTTATTTCGGATGGTTTGATTGTTTTGAATATTGATTCTAATAATTCAGATATTTTTCCTTTGCATTCTGTGTATTCTTCTTCTGTAATGACTGATAAAGAATATGAAGTTAGCCTATGGAATTCTCTCTTTAACTATATAGGCCAAGACAATATGAACCGTCTAGCCAAAGACATTTTATTAGGTAATTTGACCAAAATTGAACTACCACCATGCGAATCATGCCTTAAAGGAAAGATGTTTAGAAAATAATTTCGAATAGGAATTAGAGCTGAATATCCATTGCAATTAGTACACTCTGATGTATATAGTCTAATAAATATGAGGGTTAGGCTTGGAGCCTACTATTTCATTACATTTATCGATATCTATACTAGGTATGGTCATATCTACTTGATTAATTACAAGTTAGAAGCTTTAAGTTGCTTTAAATCCTACTTAAACCTTGTTGAGAATCAATTAGATAGAAAGATAAAAGCTTTGAGAATTAACCATGGTCGAGAATATCTTTCAGATGAGTTCAAAGCTTTATGTGATGAAAAAGGAATTGAACATCAATTGTCAATCCCAAGTACCCCACAACAAAATGAAGTAGCCGAGAGGAGAAATAGAACCCTTCTCGACATGGTTAAATCAATGATGGATAAAGCTAATTTATCCATCTCCTAATCGGTAGATGCATTACCTACAGCTACTTACGTTCTTAATCGTGTTCCCTCTAAGTGTATATCTTCTACACCGTCTGAACTGTGGACAACTCGTAAAATGGATTTGAGTCACCTTAAATCATGGGGTTGCACGGTGTTCGCTCATGATACCTCAAGTAGGTATGGGAAATTAGGCCCTAGAGGTAGAAAGCGTATCTTTTTAAGATACTCAGATATGTCAAAGGGATATATCTTGATGGGAGAAAATGATGATAAAAAGATTACAGAATTTGAATAACGTGATGTTGTCTTTTTAGAGAATGAGTTTCCTAAATTTGGCGAGGTAACCCATGACCCATCCCTGTATGAGGAACTGGAAACATCTGGATCTCTTCCTTCGAGTGGGAGAGATTTTGAGGATGAAGAAGATCATGATATGGCTTATGATCTTCCAACCCAGAATAATCTGATTGTTCTTTAATGGGAGTCTTAATGATCCTAACTCTAGTGGGAGTATGGAACATGGTCCCAGTGGGAGCATTCCAAATCTTAAAGAATATATGCCATATGTTTATCAAGATACAGAACCGCATAGAACTAAAAGGAAAATATTCTGACATCATCAATATGAGATCGAAGGCACGACTCTTTTAGTATACCCACAAAATGATGAGGAGCCTAAAAACATTTAAGAGGCTCTTTCATGCCCTACCAAAGATAAGTGGACTAAGGCAATGGAACTTGAAATGTCTTCCATGAGATCCAACAAAGTTTAGGAACTAGTTGATCTCCCAAAGGGACACAAGGCTATTGGGAACAAGTGGGTTCTCAAGATCAAAATAAAAGCTGATGGAAGTATCAAAAGATATAAAGCATGATTAGTAGCAAAGGGGTATACACAAATGGAAGGGATAGATTATGAGTAAAATTTCTCTCCAGTTGTTAGGTTTACATCAATTAGAGTGATTCTAACTATTGTGGCAAGCCTAGATCTAGAACTGCATCAAATGGATGTGAAGGCTGCCTTATCAATGGACAATTAAAGGAAGAATCTACATGGTTCAACCTGTAGGATTCGTTGAAAAAGGCAATGAACATAAGGTATGTAAATTGAAAAGGTCAATTTATGGCCTTAAGTAGTCTTTTAGACAATGGTATATTCGATTTCATAATCAAATGATGTCGAATGGCATTAATTCAATTGAAGAAGGCCATTTTGTCTATACGAAAGGTTCCAGAAGTAAGTTTGTCATTTTGTCATTTTATGTTGATGACATTTTAATAGCCAGAAATGACATTGAATATGTGAAACAGATCAAAGCTTGGCTTGCTTCAAGTTTTGAAATGGATGATATGGGTGAAGCTGTATACATTCAAGGAGTTAAGATTTCAAGGAATCGCTCAAAGAAATTATTGGCCTTGTTTCAAGAGACATACATCAATAAGATTCTAGAACGATTCAATATGCACAATTGCAAACCCATATATACTCATATGAACAAATCTGTACTCCTAAGCAAGAACATGTGTCCCAAAACACAACAAGAGCAAGAACATATGAAAAGGATTCCTTACGCTAGTGCTATTGGTATCTGATGTATGCAATGATGTGTACTAGACTGGATATCTTTCACGTCATTGGGATGGTGAGTAGATATCAAACCAACCCTGGAAAAGAGCATTGGAGAGTAGTAAAGAGGATATTGAGGTATATTAAGGCTACTACAGACTATTCTTTATGTTATCAAGGAAAGGACTTGAAACTAAGAGGATACACAGTTGCGGACTGGGCAGGAGAGCAGAATGAAAGAAAATCCACTTCTGGTTATGTCTTCTTATGAGGAAATGGTGTAATATCCTGGAGTAGTAAGAAATAAAAATGTGTCACCCTATCCACAATGGAAATATGAGTATTTTTCATACTCATCAGCAATCCAAGAAGTAGTATGGTTAAACCGATTCTTGAACCATTCAAATGTTACTAGCTCTCATACTCCAGTTGTCATAAATAGCGATAGTGAATTTGTAATCGCCTTTGCTAAAGATCAGAGATTCTATAGCAAATCCAAGCACATAGAGATCAAGTATCACTTTGTGAGAGAAATAGTTGCATGTCAAGAAGTTAATATGCAACATATATCTACACATGACATGGTAGCTGACCCGCTTACAAAGCCAGTCATGAGAAACGATTTTGTAAAGTATATTATATCACAATGACTTTTTAGGATATGAATTTCTTATCTTGTTTTATCATGTAAAGATCATGACTTGTTTTTGGTTTAATAAAGTTTTATAGATGTTTACAATACACGAGTGTAAATATTTCAAATAATCGCTGTTATTAAACATGTCAGACAAATATGACACCTACTCACACAGATGTTTACCTTTATTACTTCATGGATGATGCTAATAAGGATGAGACTGTTTTTGGTAACAAAGGAGAGTTTGTTCTAATAAACATAAGTCGTCTTGCTGGAAACTATGAAAGACTGTTTCATAAAAGTAGCAAGATTAAAAGATGTATACATGTTTCTTAATGGGTTAAGTGTAATCCATGAGGCAAGGTTTAAACGGTTACCTTGACTTAATTCTGTCCTCATAGCTGAAAGGTGTCCTAATGGTTTGGACTAGAGTTAAATGTTTTAGTACATTGTAACTTATACTTTCGTATGGTATTAAATTAATTGATATGTGTATCAAATTAAATGACATGTGCTTCTTTCAAAAGAAGAAAACATCATAGCACATATTAAGGCTTACGTGTGCTTTCACGACCACCGAGATGTAAAAGATGTGATCTTAGCTTTTCATAGCGTGAGACTCACTTCGTGAAATAAAGTTTTCTTGATATTAATATATCCTTATGACCTTTAATTATTTCTGGAAACATGATTTAATGTGGCTACCTTAGAAGGATACCGTTAAGGGCTATGTAAAAATTCAGCATGGCCGGTCCAACCAGATAAGCGAGTTAAATTTTGCAGCAAGAATTTGTAGGAAGGAAAGTTTTTCTTGGATTCACATTTAATATTTCTATATTTTACCACCATGGTAATTATGTATTGGTACATAATTGTGATAATAGAAAATTTTAAAGATCAAAGAAAGTACAGTGAATGTGAAAAGAAAATCTCGGATAAGGCATGCAATGATGGTATTTACTAGAGGAGAATATATATCCTTATCAGGTGTATATAATCCTCTATTTTAATGAGAGACTATATATCCTTAACTGGTGTATGGGTTCCACTCTTAATGAAAGGCTATATGTCCCTAACATGTGTATAGCAAATAGCTCTCAACTGTATACTGGTCGCAGGGACTATTTACAACAAGAAGAATAAAGATAATGGAATGTGTTCTGTTACGTGCGAGTGGGAGATGTAGGAATTATATCGGGTTTAGAGTTGTAGTCCGTCCGTAACTTTAATGGTGGATAAATACAATTCAAATAGAGATATAATTATCTAAGGTAATTAGGATTTGTCCTATTACTAGAGTTTGATTCTGATTGAGATTGTGCCATTCACCTGCAATAGAAAGATAGCAATGAATCAAACTACAATAACCAATAAAGACATAAATTAGTGTCTACAAGCTTTCTCTTTAGCTCTCTCTGGCTGAAATTCCTCTGTGAGATTTCCCCCTTGCTCTTCGCGTATCTATTTCATGGATTTATCTCTTACTCTCTCAAAAGCAATTGACGTGGAATAATCGTGACCAGTAATACAAGCCCGTGGTTCAAGATCTTTTCCGTACAAATCAATCTCGGGTAATCTTTACTACAAGAGGTAACCCGATTACTCTATTCGGATATTTTGGCGAATATATCCATGAGGAAGGAATCCTTAAAGGAAGTTATAAGTCTTTCTCATTAATTGTTAAATCTAGGGGGTGTTTGTTTCAGTTTTTCACAACTGGTTTTAGCTTTTCACTCCAAACAACAACAAATATAGTGTTTGCTTAGTTTTGTTAAACAACAGTTTTTAATTGTTTTATATGAAAAAAAAATTCACGAAAAGGTCCCTTTGACAACTTTTCATGAAAAGCTTTCTATATCTATTTAGTTTTTACAAATTTAACATTTTCAAAATAATAAAATGTACTTTTATATAAATACTTAGATCTTACTTTAGGGAATTTTTTCATGTCTAAGAATATCAAAAAAATTAAGTGAGGTCAATTTTTTCAATTATTTATTTAGGCTAATTTCACATGTTTTTTTTTAAATTTATAGATGTTAATTTAGCCAAATGCTAAAATTATGTGATAGTCATATACATATATCGGATATGAAACTATAATTTTATTAGTTTTATACACTTATAAAATCATCATTTAATGAAAATAATAATTTTTGAAATTATAAGTTAAAATTATTTTACTTATCTAATTATCTAGATAATTTTTACTAATATTTGTCCAAGATTTTTTTTTCATATAATTATTTTATATTGATTTAAAATATGTCTATATTAGTCTTTTTACATCTAAATAACAACAATTTATCATAAGTTTACCAAACACTGATAAGTAATTAATTAACAACAAACAGCTAACATAAACAGCAAACAGCTAATAGCTATTTAACTGATGGACCAAAGATGCCCTAAAGGTTCCAATCACTCCAACAAATAGTTTATTTGTGATATTGGTTATTTATTGAGAAGTGATAAAGCTTTTGAAAACATATTGTCCCACGGAATGAAAATGCAACAGTAAGTGGGAATGAAAATACAACAGTAAGTGTGTATGGAGTTGACACAAATTGCGAAAAAAAAAAGAGTTGAGATTTGAGAATTAATAAAGTGATCAAGGAAGCAAAGTGTAGGTTCCCAACCCAGTGCTGCCATTGCGGTGTTTGTTTGGGTAATCCTGGGAGTTGAAGTAAAAGAAAGAAATGAAGTTGGACAATAAGCTTGTGATCATTACAAAAGCTGCTCCTACCTCAAATACTCCCTTCCTCAATGCCTTGCAATTTGGAGGTTCATCTGCAAATATGGTCCTGTATTTTGTCCTCTCACTATTCCTCCACGATCCCACCACTAACATCGCCTCAGCAATCATGAATGTACCCCTTCATTTTACACATAAAAATCCCCAATTATATACATGCACCCACAAATCTAACCTATACCCAACCATAATCGAATTTTTGAACAAACTTCATGAAAATATTCCTTGGAGTTAAAGCGTGTGTACAACATCTACGTTCAATTTATCATGCTTTGTAATTCAACAACAAATTGTGTCAAAGTACTAGATAATAGATAATGCCCAAAATGATATCTATAATTATGGCTGCAATTCAAATCCAATTAATCGGTTTGAGTTGATAAAGTACTCTTTAGGTACTGCTCTCACAATTAAAATTTGTTGTATAGAATACAATTCAAAATCGAGACTTCTAGCCTTAAAACTACATGGTCTTAGTGTTAAGGGAAATAAATCTAATTTATTTGATTTGCACATATCCTGTAATTATAACCTGTAATTATCTCAATTAGTTTTCTTTCCCTACAAGACTCAATGTAATCTATATAATTACAGCTGTATACGTTTTACACAATCAATGCGAATTACCAACTTTGATTCTCTTCATGGTATCAAAGCTTTCCTAGGGCTCTATGTCAGATATTGAAAACCCTAAATCTGATTCCTTTCCCTCAGCCTCATCCTCGACCACCGACTCCTCTAACTCTACCCCTTCACACACCTCTAAAACTACCCACCTTGAAATTCCTGTAAACACCTTATCAACCATGACCACTCCAAATCAAACATCTTTAAATTCCAATCAAGTTTTTGGCGTGAAACTTAGCCGCACAAATTACCTAGCCTGGAAAACTCAGTTCTTTCCCATTCTAAACACTCACAATCTTATGGGTCATGTGGACGGCTCCTCCCCAGCTCCACCTCAGTTTATCCCTTCTCAAACCGATGCAAACGTTCCGGTTAAAAACCCAGAATACTCAGCTTGGTTCACAAAAGATCAGATCCTTCTTAATTGGATCTTTTGCTCTCTATCACCAGAAGTATTCAACACTGTAATTGGCATCAAGTCTTCCTTTGCTGCTTGGGAAGCCCTAGCCCATGCCTATGGAACCATATCAAACCAACGACAGTTCCAGATCCATATTCAACTATCACAATTGAAGAAAACTGATGCCGGAATTGCTGATTTCATAGAGAAAGCTAAACTCCTTACCGATGAACTTGAAGCCGCAGGTGCTCCCCTCACACAGGCCCAATTTAATGCTACTATTTTCTCCAATTTGGGTATTGAATATCACCCAATAATTTCAAATCTGAGCATGCAAACACCACCACCATCTTATTACACTCTTTTGGGCCATCTCACCGCTCATGAAATTTTGTTGAAGAACTACACTGAAACCCCTCAAGCCCTTCTTACTCAACGACCAGCCCCATATACACCACCTATTCCAGCTCCTGTTCGCAGTCAAGCACCTCAACGGCGAATTACTTGGCCACCATCCTCTTATTGTGGTCTCAGCAACCACTCAACTGACCGTTGCCGGAAATTAAAACGAGCCCAGCAACCTCATTTCTCTACAGTACAGCAGCCGTACTTACAGGGTCACAGAAACCCCAATTTTTATCAACAGGTCCAGCCCCAAGCCAATCTTGCATGGAATCTTTATGTGTATCCGTCTATACCGGGGCAGAATTACTATACTCCTCCACCAATGGCACCGATACCTACTCCTCAAAGACCGTGGTATCCAGATACAGGAGCAACCCATCACATCACTGCTGATCCTAATCACTTTCAAACAATGGCTCCGTATCATGGTCAAGATACTATACGTGTAGGTAATGGTCAAGGTATGACAATCACTCACACCGGTAATTCTATTGTTTCCAATTTTCACCTGAGAGATGTTTTACTTGTTCCAAAAATCACAAAATCCTTATTGTTTGTACAAAAATTCGCTACTAATAATAAATGTTTCTTTGAATTCTGGCCTACCCATTTTTTGGTTAAGGATCAGGTGTCAAAGGAAATCCTATTGAAAGGCCCGAGTGACAGAGGGTTATATGTGCTGCCAACTAAATTGAAGCAGGCTTTGCTTGGTGAAAAGGTCTCGTTTGATACTTGGCACGCTCGTTTTGGTCATTGCAATAAACAGACTACTGCTCGTATTTTGAATTCAAATAGTATAGATTTTTCTTCTTCTTCAAATAAAATTTGTACTGCTTGTCAATTGGGCAAATTGACTAAACTTGATTTACATCCAATTGTAAGACACAGTACAATGCCCTTTGAAATTGTTCATTCGGATGTATAGGGACCGGCTCCTATGGATTCGTATCTTAATCAAAAATACTTTGTTTTATTCATTGATGAATTCAGTCGATCTACTTGGGTTTATTGCATTCAATTTAAGAGTGATGTGTTCAAAATTTTTCTTGAGTTTGAAGCTATGGTTAAACGTCAATTTAATTGTAATATCAAACAATTTCAATCTGACTATGGTGGAGAGTTTCAAAAATTGCATACTTGTTTTAAAACTACGGGCACCAAACATTATTTTGCCTGCCCGTATACTCATGAACAAAATGGAATTGCTGAACGAAAAATTCGGCACATTGTTGATACGGCATTAACATTATTAGCTCATTCCTCTGTTCCTTTCAGGTTTTGGAATTATGCTATTAATACTAGTGTTGAATTAATCAATTGTCTTCCATCTCCAAGTCATGATAATACATCACCTTATTTTAAATTATTTCACAAAACCCCTGACTATTCAAGCTTCAAAACTTTTGGTTGTGCCATCTATCCTTTACTTCGACCTTATAACAAAAAAAAATTTAATTTCCGAAGTGACAGATGTATTTTTCTTGCCAAATCAAAATTGCATTAGGGTTTTATTTGTTTTTCACCGGATCATGACCGTGTTTTTATTGCTAAACATGCTTGTTTTGATGAAAGTATTTTTCCTTTTGCAGTAATTTCGCAACCTGCTGTGCCATCTTCAGAAAATCCTTCTTCAAATCAGTTGCCTTGGCACATTGTCACCTCTGAACCGGCTGTCCCCACAACAGGTAATTCCTCCACTCCTGAACCAAAATCAATTTCTGTTCCTATTTTACTCGAAACACCTCCTCCATCATCCCGTAATACATCATCATCACCAAATACACCAATTCCTTTTTCTTTGAATTCTTTGAGCCCTTCTACTTCTATTCTTCCAACTCAAAATCCAATCCTTCCTCATACATCACCATCTCCTTCCTGGACTGAAAATCATTATTGATCCAACTCATAACCAAAATCCCATTTTACATCAAACAGCCCCTTCTCGCATGACACTTCGACCACCACACTTACGAAAACAACTTGATCGATTATTTCTTCTTTCAGAATCAATTTCTTCCAACTTTCTTGTTACAGAACCTCGTACTTATTCTCAGGCTCGGAAACTACAGGTGTGGAGTGATGCTATGCATACAGAAATCAAAGCATTACTTGACACAAAAACCTGGACTATAGTACCTCGACCTCATGATACTAATGTTGTTGGATGTAAGTGGTTACACAGGATTAAGCGCAAGACAGATGGAAGCATTGAACGGTACAAAGCACGTTTGGTGGCTAAGGGGTTTTCGCAGAAGGCAGGTATTGACTATAAAGAAACGTTTAGTCCAGTTATTAAATCAACTACTATACGTACTATGCTTGCTCTTGCTTCTGCTCACAATTGGCCTATTCATCAACTTGATGTAACAAATGCATTTCTTCATGGAAATCTCCATGAAACTGTTTATATGCAACAACCTCCGGGCTTTGTTGATTCGGCCAATCCTGACCATGTTTATCTTCTTCGTCGATCCCTCTATGGACTTAAACAAGCCCCATGGGAATGGTTCACCCGGTTATGCTCATTTTTATTAAAATTGGGGTTTCGCAAGTCTCAAGCCGATAACAGTCTTTTTATTTGGATATCTAACACCAATTTTGCCTACATTTTGTGTTATGTTGATGATATATTGGTTACAGGAAGCTCTCTTTTAGATATTTGTAGCATAATCTCCACTATGGAATCTGAATTCCTTATTCGGGATTTAGGCCGTGCAAGCTTTTTCCTTGGTGTCGAAATTGATCACCACCCATCAGGCATTATGCTTCGACAAACTCGGTACATTCATGATCTACTTGACCGCGCACAAATGCAAGAATCCAAACCTTGTGCAACACCTATGGCAACATCTCCCAACCTGTCCAAATCCATGGGGTCGGTTCTCTCATCCGGGCAGGAATACCGAAGTGTAGTTGGTGCCTTTCAATGCTTAACTTCACTAGACCTGACATTGCTTTCAGTGTTAACAAGCTTTGTCAATTTATGCACAGCCCCACGAATACTCATTGGAAGGCAGTAAAACGCCTACTCCGTTATTTACAAGGACCAGCTTCTCATGGGTTGTTTTTGCCTCGAACCACGGCAACAGGTCTCTCAGGATATTCGGATGCTGATTGGGGAGGATGTCCTGATGATAGACGATCAACTGGAGGTTTTTGTATTTTTCTTGGTTCTAGTCTCATCTCCTGGGGTGCAAAGAAACAACCCACCATTGCTCGCTCTAGCACGGAGAGTGAATACAAAGCCTTAGCAAATGCTGCCTCGGAATTGTTATGGGTTCATTCTCTTCTAAAAGAAATTGGATTTCCCACGGCTGGTAAGATTACAATGTGGTGTGATAATATCGGTGCCATTTACTTAAGCAAAAACCCGGTTTTTCATGCACGCACCAAGCACATTGAACTTGACTTTCACTTTGTTCGGGAACTTGTTGAGAATGGTACCCTTGATATCCGGTTTCTTCAAACTGATGATCAACTTGCGGACATATTCACCAAGCCTCTTGGTGTCACACGCTTCCTACACCTTCGCAACTGTCTTCATGTTTATGACACCCATCGGCTTGAGGGGGGGTGTTAAGGGAAATAAATCTAATTTATTTGATTTGCACATATCCTGTAATTATAACCTGTAATTATCTCAATTAGTTTTCTTTCCCTACAAGACTCAATGTAATCTATATAATTTCAGCTGTATACGTTTTACACAATCAATGAGAATTACCAACTTTGATTCTCTTCACTTAGCTCTTGTTAAATTCAATTAGCAAGCAGAAACTAAAGAGTGAGTTTACCAGCAGATCGTGGAGAGGAGAAATCGACAACAGGTGTTGTAGCCTCCATTATTGCCGTCCTTCTTAAACCAAAAGAATGTGAGTATTTGATTGAACAGAAGCAGAGCAGCAGCAGCAATTCCCAATTTTGTTGCAATATTGGAGTCATAAACGCAGAAGTTATAGTTAAATTCAGAATCCACAACCACCTTCGCCTATAAAAGATTTGATTATCTCTGTCTGATTTTAAGAAAGAAACTGAGAAAAAGGAAACATATACATATACTTACAGTGCTTCTTGTTTGCTCAGCTACAAGAGCAAGTGCAAAAGCAATGAAATCAATTACAAAAAGCCCTACCAATTGCACCGTTGACGCCATCCTATATCAATTCTAACCTCAAATCTCTCTCTCTCTCTCTCTCTCTCTCTCTCTCTCTCTTTAGAAGAAGGAAATACAATAGTGGATGAACGAAATGTCCTAATATTCAATAATCCATTCAAATTCCAAAGTCAAACCAATTTGGGAAAAACCACAGGTTGACTTGTCTCGCACATTTATTTATTTATTTATTATCATCTCATCTTCTAAGCTACTGCAATATAACATTGGTTCTAAATTCTAATCTTATAATAATGAAAGAATAATCATAGAAATAATGATTTATCAACTGCCACTCGTTTTTCTAGGCAAAATGTAAAAAATGGACCTCTTTGTTTGAACTTCACTCTTTATTTTATTGAATTAAACCCCTCATTATACAATAGAATGATAAATTATTCCATTGAATCTTTATCTTTTGAAAATATCTTTTTTTTATTTTTTTTTACTGAATATCTTTTGAAAATGTTTTTTTCAAAGATATTGTGCACTTTTCTAATTCAAATATTTAGGCCTTGTTCTTTCTTTTTTTACAAGAAAAAAAAAAAAACGTGGAGTAACATTTAGTAAGAAAATAAGAACCATTTCACTATATCCTAGTGGTGAGAATGTTCCAAAATGAGAAATCTAAAGTTCGAGTCCCCTCGAAATAAGTTACTACACGCTTAAAAAGGGACAATGATTAGAAATCTAAATAATAAATTCCATCAGATATTCCCTTATGATACTCAGAAATCAAATTCAGAAAAGAAAATAAAACCTCAAAGAATAAATTTTCTATAAATAATATTGATTTTAAAAGATAGATAAAAGATAGAAAAACCAAACACATCAGATAAAAGGTGTTGAAGTTACAAATTCTGATCAAGCTGAAAAACCATTACTAGAGGCATTGCCTAGCAATGCATCAGCATCATCTGCAGCATTGAGTAAGAGCTTAGCATTGCTTAGCAATTGCAGCAACATTGTTGAAAAGGCAACAACATCGGCATAAGTGCAACAGGAATTCAGGCACTCAGGAGCAGTTTCTACTGTGTTGAAGTTACAAATTTTGATCAAGCTGAAAAACCATTGCTAGAGGGATTGCCTAGCAATGCATCAACATCATCTACAACATTGAGTAAGAGCTAAGCATTGCCTAGCAATTGCAACAAAACTGTTGAAAAGGCAACAGCATCAGCATAAGTACAACAAGAATTCAGGCATTCAGGAGCAGTTTCTACCTGATTCTAGAAGACACTAGAATAAATCCAAGTCATCAAGTCGGATACATTTCTGTTATCAAGTTTACAATGCTACATTTGAGCTTGAGTTGAATAAAATATTTACTCTGATTTTCACATGGTATAAGAGCCACAGTGAGAAGAAATCCAGCTCCGCTTGTGTATATAAATGCTGATTTACTAGTTTTCGAAGATGAAGAAACTAATGTTGTTCCAAGGCAACAACAGCAAATGCAGAATCAAATTGCAATGTGATAATCCTGGAATTGTTCTTTATTGAAACGGAGTAGCAATTATCTCACTTGGAGTCATGCGATTATTCGTGCTTTAACAGCCAAAAAGAAGTTGAAATTCATTTTCTCTGATGATCACATTCCAGCTGAAGGATCTCTATAGTATGTGATATAGTGGGTAATTACTAAAGTCTGTTGATCACGCACGATATTAGACATTAGCCTTCTCCAGTTTGAATTTCACAAAATTCACAAGAGTAGGAATTGAAATAAATCTGAAAATATTATCAATCATCAAAACTAACTCCCAAAAAGTTATAATACGAATTAAATAGCAAAAACCTAATTAGAATAAAAAACGAAAAAGGAAAACAAAATAGAAAATTACAAAAAAGTTCCGAAAAACAGTAAAACGCGAATTTGAAGCCCTAAACTATGGAATTTGGCTAAAAAGCGATGGGCCACATGAGTAAAGCTGATGATTTTGAATCATTGGCTTGATTCTAATAAAATTAGGGTCTGAAGAAGCGAAAATCTGACAACCCGAACCTGTTAGTATTTACCAAATTGCCACTTCTCCAAAAACAATAGTGTGTGATCCTCTACTTCATCATTATTCTCTAGGTGAACAGAATTCGCCATCGAATTGTCATCATTCGAAGAATCACCAATATAAGGAATCAAATGCTTAACATTGAATATATCAGCAGTACGAATGTGACTTGGTAGTTTCAACCGATACGCATTCGGGTTGATTTTTTCAACAACTTCGACCGGTCCAATTTACTTAGCAGTCAGCTTTTCATATTCTCCCACAGAAAATCTTTCTTTAGTGAGGACAGTCCAAACATAATCCCCCACTTCAAACTCCACATGGTGTCGCTTCTTTTCAACATCTTGCTTGTACTTAGAGGTAGCCTTTTGCAGATTGTCATGGATAGTTTGATGCACAGCTTATAACACAGTAATAAAATTCTCTGCTTTCCCATGAACCTAAGTCTTGTCCGGCAAAGGTAACAGATCAAGAGGTTCCCTAAGAACAACAGAATAAACCAGTGCAAAAGACTGAAACCCGTACTTTTGTTAACTGCACGATTATGAGCAAACTCTCCCTGACACAACTTTTAATCCCAGATCTTCACATGTTCCCAACCAAACACCTTAACAAATTTCCTAGAGACTGATTCATGACTTCATTCTGTCCATCAATCTGAGGGTGATAGGCACTACTTGTACGTCGGAATTTTACTCTGTAAAAAAAAAACGCAGGTGTCACACGACTGTAATTTACAGTCATGCGACTGTCGTTACAGTCGTATGACTGTACGATCGGAACAGGTGCATAACACATGCCCATGACATAAGAAAGAGGGGAAAGATTGGGCAATCAATGCCCGGATTTGGTGAGGAAAAAGAGTAATCAGAAAGATGAAAAAGAGGAAAAAGAGAGAAGAAGGGATTAGTTTCGGATTCTGGCAGAAAATTAGAGAGAGAAAATAAAGAAAGAAACAAGGGAAAGAGAAAGAAAACCCAACTTCAAAGTTTCTTTTTCTCTTCTATTTCTTTTAATTCTCAAAGTTTAAGTGTAAGAATTTGATAGAAATCCCTAGGTTAACAATCTAACACCTCAAATTCAATTAAATCCGGACTAGAAACTCTAAGAAACCATGACATTTGGAGATTTTTGGACTCAAAGTTCCCAACCTTGACTCAAGAGGAGAAAAGAGCAAATTTGAATGGATTGGAGCGACGCCAGGGGTCAAACCTACGGTGGAAAAACCCCTAAGAGGTAAACACTCTTTATCCTCTCTATTTTTCATGCTTTCTGGGTGATTGGATGTGATTTTGTGCATTTTTATCTAACTTTTTGTGTTTCTGTTTCTGGAAATCAAGAACAGTCGTGCGACTGTTCTTAAGTTTGATGAACAGTGGTATACGTGTTCTTGGTTTCCAGCCGTTTTCTTTCAGTTTTATTTCAAATAATTTTGGTGAAATGCTGAGTTTGAATGGTTTACAGTCGCATGACTGTAATTACAGTCGTACGACAGTAGTTACAGTCGCATGATTGTAATACCCTTTCAGAATCAGAATTTCCACTTTAATCCATAAAAATTTCCAAAAATCCATAAAAATTCAGAAAATCACCAAAAAAGAATTTTGTTGTATGCATTCACTACCCTAGATTTAATTTTCAGTACATTTGTATTTAGAACAATACCACGACGGAGACCCGATTCTCCCTAAAACCGACCCACCTCACATGTAAAAAAATGCATGTAAACCGGCAAAATTGTTTTCAAAATGATTTTCTCACAAAAACCAAAATACAAGGACATTTCAAAAATGATTTCCACGTCTAATCGGGCCGGCTAGCCGAGCCAACCCGGTTATCCCCCTAATTGCATGTTCCCAATTTCTAAATTCCCTGTTCTGTCTTACTTGAGTCCTATTTGTGACGTGCCGTAAAATTATGCTAACTTTCTGTTTTGCAGCTTTTTATTTTTATATGTATTTAATAGAATTAATCGTGTATTTTAGGCGATTGTAATTTTTAGATAAATCGTGTATTTTAGGCGGTTGTAAAAGTGAGGAAGAGAGCTTTTGTCTTTTATTCGATCGAGTTGTAATAATTTAATCATTTACTATTTTACTTTATCTGAATGCACGTTGTATGTTTAACTTAATGCAATAAAATTGACTTTAGAATTATGAAATACCGTCTATGAACATTGGCCATATTTATTTTAATTAGACACGAAATAGGGGACTTGTCCGGACCTAGATCTCTGGATAGTGTAGCGGCCGTTCTTCCGGTTCGGTTACAATATAAATTTCCCGGTTGAGCTGAGCCGGGTGGCGACTCCTACAATATTCATCGAGACTTAGGTCTCGGTTCTTTTGAGAATTAATCTAATTTTATAAAAACGGATTTCCATTATAAAAACCCCATGCAAGGGAGGGGTCCGCCCGAAATTAAGGCGCTCCTTCCGAAAGGGAGTCCGCGTTCCGTCAAAAACATCATCCGCTCACACTACTGAAATTCAATTGTGTATTTACCAGCCTCCACAAACTACACCAAAAATGGCTAAGGAAGTGGGTATCTTTATCAAAAACAATAGATTGGGGCAAGCCATACGGCATATACATTTCCGGAAATACAATTGGGCAACATTCACAACATCTGTCATTTTTTTCCAAGGAATAAAATGTACCATTTTTTAGAAACGATCAACCACTACATAAATGGAGTCATTACCTCGCTAGGTGCATGGTAATCCCAACATGAAATCCATACTGAGATCTGCCTAGGGCTGAGAGGGCATCGGCAGAGGCATATACAAACCATCATTAGTTGTTGTCCATTTTGACAGCTGACACACCCTGCACCTTTGCACCAGCTTGTCAACCTCCTTGTGAATAGTAGGCTAAAAATAACTGGCCTAGACTAGCTGCAAGGTGCGATCTCTTCCCACATACCCCTCTCCATGCATCTCCTTAAGAATCTGCAATCTTAAACTGCAATCGGGAACACAGAGCCGGTTACCCTTGAACAGAAAGCCATCTTGCAAGTGGAAATCTATTCTTTCTCCGACTGAACCTTTTTCAGAATACCAGAAAAGTAGGGATCAGTCCAAATAAGTCAGCAAACGAATCAAAACCAGGGACCTCCATAGATAGACGGGCTAACAACCCTCTGTGTCTACTCAAATCATATGCCACCCGATTGGTGACCCCTGATTTATGTCTCAATACAAAAGTGAACTGCTAAAGGAATACAATCCACTGTGCATGTCTAGCAGAAACCTTATCTTGGCTATGCAATAGTTTTAAAGCCTTATGGTCAGTGTACAATATAAACTCCTTTTGAAATAGATAATGATGCTAATGTTTGATAGCCTGTACGACAACATAAAATTCCACCTCATAAGTAATGTACCGAAGTTTGGCTTCGGACAACTTCTCACTGAAGAAAGCCACGGGTTTATTATTCTAGCTCAACACTTCCCCAATTCCCAACTTGGAAGTATTAGAATGCAACTCAAAAGCCTGATGGAAATATGGAAAGACTAGTATAGGGGCTGTGACTAAGTGATTCTTAATCAAGTGAAATGCTTTTTCGGCTTCTTCAGTCCACTCAAATTTTATTCCATTCTACTTCATTATGGAGCCATAATGCTGCTGAAAGATGTCTGTAGAAAGATGCCAACCCACAGAAACTTCTCACTTCAATAATGGTACTCGGTCTCGGCCAATGTTTCGCTGCCTTGATCTTGTACTCATCAACTTGCAGCCCTTTATCAGACATCACATTCCCCCAAAAAAACTACACTATCTGACATGAATATGCACTTCTTTATTGCAGATTACATTTTCTCCCTATGCAGAATCTACAATACATCTCTCAACTGGGTAACATACTCAAACAGGTTAGCACTATAAACTAGGATGTCATCAAAGTATAGCATGACATAATGCCAATAAAAGGTCTCAAAATCAGGTTCATAACACGTATGAAAGTGTTAGGGGCGTTAAAAAAACCAAAAGGCATGATCATCCATTCATACAACCCCTCTCTAGTCTTAAAGGCAGTTTTCCACTCATCACCCGGTTTTACCCGAATATGATAATATCCACTCTTCAAATCTAACTTAGTAAACACAGTAGCACCACTAAGCTGATCCAACAAGTCATCCAGTCTAGGAATAGGAAAACGATACCTGACAGTGATTTTATTGATGGCTCTACTGTTAACACACATCCGCCAACTACCATCTTTTTTTAGAATCAGCAGAATAGGTACAACACAAGGACTCAAGCTCTCCCGAATGTACCCCTTGGCTAAAAGCTCTTCTACTTGCTTCCTCAATTCTTCATGCTCCATTGGACTTATTCGGTAGTGGGGTGGATTTGGTAAAACTGCTCTGGGTTCTAGGTCAATCTAATGTTGAATATCCCGAAGCGGGGGTGACCCTGCAGGGAAATAAATCATCAAATTCCTCAAGAAGGGGTCAGGTTATGGCAGGTATTTCTACCTCGTTCTACACTACTTTCCCAATAAAGGCATAAACCACGCTGGTTTCCTGCATCACCTGTTCAAATTTTACTAGAGTCAGCAGACTAGAATTCTCTTTACCCTCCTCTCCCTTTGGGACTAACACAACCTTCACTCCTTCAAATACAAAGCTGTAGGTATTAGTTTTCCCATCATGAGACACTTCTCTATCAAACTGCTAAGGATGCCACAACAGCAAGTGACACGCATCCATATCGACTGCATCACACCAAACCTCATCCTTGTATCGGGTCCCCACTAAGAAAGGTACTAAAGCGTGTTTGGCTACTGTCACTTCACCAACTTGCTTCAGCCAGGTCAGCTTGTATGGGTTAGGGTGTTTCTCCGTAGAAAGCCCTAACTTTCTTACTGCTTCTGTTGAAATAATATTCTCACAACTACCTCCATCTATTATGAACCTACATACTTTCCCCTTAATGGTACAGTTAGACTGAAAAATATTGCTTCTCAACCACTTATCTTCTACCCATGGTTTCAAGAAAGAATGCCTCACCACCAATGTTGTTCCCACATCTTTGGTCACCAACTCTTTTTCTATGTCCTCTTGGTCGAAAACTGGATCGCCAAAGATCTCATATCCTGCAACCTACTTATCTTCAGCTTTAGCATACATGGCCCTCTTCCCAACCTTCTTACAATTTACTTGTCTGTTAGCAATCTCACCACAAGCAAAACACTTCATTCCGCTACTCTGCTCGGTTATCCTATTATTATTAGGAACTGTAACCGCAAGGGTTATTGCCTTTGGAGCCACAACCTCATATGTTCGTCCAATATTACTACCACCACTAGAGTAATAAAATCCAATAGGCCAAGGCCTCTTCTCAATTCGCGCAGCCCGCTAATGCGTTTTAGAACCAGACATCGGATCAAAATCATTCACTGCATCTCTAATATGTTCCCATAACCCTCCGATATACCTAGAAACCAACTGCTCATTTGTTTCATGGATGTCATTCCTGGCAATTAATTGATAAAAATCAGTCATATAATCATCTACCCAACAACTCCCTTGCTTCAAATTCTGCAATCTTTGGTACATCAGTCAATGGTAATTATAAGGTAGGAATGTCGCTCGCATCTGTTTCCTTATCTTTTCCCAGGTGGTGATTTTCAACTTCCCTATCCTTAACCTTGTCTGCCTCAACTACTGCCACCAATCTATCGCCCTATTTCTCAATTTGGTAGCAACTAGGGGTACCCTTTTATCTTCAAGGACATCCTTAAATTCTAGGACCTCCTCTACCGTGGCCAACCAGTCAAGGAATTCTTCAGGCTAGAGGGAACCCCGAAACTCGGGTATCTCAATTCTCATACCTAGCTCCTAACGCCTATCCTTTTATGCTCCAGGTCGCTGACGGTGATAGGTTTCCTCCTTATACTCTTCTTCATAATTTTCTCTTCCGTCCTCCAATCTAGTAAAAGGATTTTGAAATTCTTCATTATTAGGGTTCCTCCTCACATGAGGATTTTCCCTAAGGTCAGTCGCAAGTAACTCACCTATTCACTTAGTCAATCGATCCATGATAGTCTCTATTCTTCGATATATCACTTGATCGATCCTTTACTCGAGCTGCTCACCAATACGGTTCTTCTCCTCTTGCCCTCCAACTTCATCAACTTGTCACTCCCTTCTTGGCGGCATGATGAATAGGGTTTTTAGCTTTAATACCAACTGATGCAGCGGGTAGTTACTAAAGTTAGCTGATCGCACATGATGCCAGAAGATAGCCTTCTACAATTTGAATTTCACAAAATTCACAAGAGTGGGAATTGGAATAAATCCGAAAATATTATTAATCATTAAAACTAACTCCCAAAAGTCATAATACAGCTTAAATAGTAAAACCTTAGTTAGAATCTAAAACGAAAAAGGAAAACAAAACAGAAAATTACAAAAAAGTCCCAAAAAACAGTAAAACGCGAATTTGATGCCCTAAATGATGGAATTTGGCCAAAAAGTGAAATTAGGGTCCGAAACCGCGAAAATCCGACAACCCAAACTTGTCAGTATTTACCAAACTGCCACTTCTTCAAAAACAATAGTGATTGTTCCTTTACTTCATCAGTATGAAACTTGGAAATAACAAGATTATTTTGTTGTTTCATGGATCTTGAATTGTATTTCAAAAGAGTTATCAGAGGCTTTTGAGTTTGCTTATTCTGGACTATCTTTGTGTATTGAATTAGCAATGGTCTAACTCTTTTAGGATCAAAAGAGATATCAGCTTATTATCTCAAAATAAATAAATAAATAAATAAATCAAAAATAACACAATGACACATTTCTCCATACACATGAAGAAATTGTGGAATGAGGCAGCATTACTTCGTCCTCAGGCGGAATGTGAGTGTGGAGTTGCTAAAGATTGCGCATGCAATGCTCTTAAAAGAATCCCTGATATGCAAGAAGACGATCTGTTGTTACAATTGTGGAACAAGTTTGAATGAAGGATATGAACATATTATCAATCCAGTTGTTACGAGTCCATTTTGAAGACGACATATACTGGCACGAAACATAGTATTAACAAACAAATTAGAATACTGTAATAGCTCTAATGAAAGAAGATTCCTAAGTTGACTTTGACAATCCACAGCCCAGCAGAACCATGGATTGCAAGATAAATTTGATTATTATTATTATTATTATTATTATTATTATTATTATTATTTTAAAAATTTATGGGGGACATTTTGCTTAAAAAAGAAGAAAATATTAAAGGGAGATTTAGCTTATTAACGTGTTTGGTAGAAAAAATCTCTTTAATGACCCATTCATAGTTATAATATTTAGAATATCCAAATCTGTGAAAATTATGCTTCCTAATATTGTGGCACAATAATAGCATTTTTAATATTTTCAAAATATAAAACAAATGTAATAATTAGATAATTACAGTATAATAAGATATAATTCTAATAAAACACGACTGCTAAAAAAAAATACAATAATAATTAAGTAATAATAACCAATTTATGTTCTCTAGCATACTAAATAAAAAGCAATTAAAATGATGTATTAAAACATCATGTGGTGACATTTTATAAGTCTATTTAGCATATTACACATACATTTTTGCAGTATATTCATGATGTACTTGTAATATGTTCTGAATCTATAATGATAATAGTATTATAAAATCATTGAACATATATGTTTGCAATATACTCATCATATATCGGTAATATATCTACAATATACTCAAAATACACTTCTAATATATTTTGAATAGTGATAAATATATGACAAATATATATAATTACTGATAGTATGTATACAATAAATATACAACTAATATACATACCATAGAGGTTGTAAGTAAAAAAAAAAAAAAGGTGAGTTGAGATTGTGAAAGGAGATGAATTGAGGTTCTATTTCCATATATATACTGAAAGCAAGTGATCAATGAAATCATAAAGTAATGAATATGAAAAGCGGAATTATTAACCTTCAAATTAAATGATAGTTTGATGAAATCGGAAACCTAATCAACAGAATAAGCAGATGGATGAAATAGAATTTGATAGAAAAAACAACAATTAACCTCTTTTCTTCACTAGTGTAAAACTTTTGAACAAAATTGAATTTCTTGGAATAGAATTAGATAAAAAAAAAAAAGCAAGAATGAACCCGACACGCCATTGGATTGGTAGAAATGAAAATAAAAGCTTCAATGCTAAAAATGGAGGAAGACAGAATAATTGAACTCAATAGCTTCTTTATATGAATTAAATGGCTATTTTATAATAGAAAATTATACCTACTAAAACAAGATAGGATCAAAGGATCAAGTAAATCCTCTTAAAGATAATGAAGTTTTTAATTACATAAAAAATGAATAAATATAAAAAATAATAATAATATTTAAAAAATTGTGATAGGTCTACTATTAGGCTAAATAAAAAATAAATTTACTTATAATCTAAAAGCAAAAATTATGGGATGCTAGAATAAAAAATATTACAAATCTATAGACAAATGGGTTAATTTCCCCAATATTAAAATCGAAGCAGAGGCCCAAATAATGTATACATCCTTGGCCCCCAAAATTTGCATTAATATTTCTTATATAGGCCACAAATATATACTTATCTTATTGTGGTCCTGAACATTTGTTCATTAACTTCATAAAGGGCACAAATATACATTTCTTTTTTACCTCTTGGGATTAATAATCAAATTTCTACTACCATTCACAAAAAGAAACAAATAATGGGCATAATAGAAGATCAATGTAAATTGTTTACTAGTACATTTAACAAGGTTCATATGAAATGTCATGTTGATACAAAAACAACAGTCTTATACTATTTGTATGTATTGAATTAAACACAAAATCCACATCGTGATTAATGAAGGAATAAATCGATGGCAATGACTCGAAATAATGCAGCTGATGGTGTAATGAGTATGCAAATCAATAGAATTGAGAAACAACTTCTATACACGGTTATAAGGTCTGAAAAAGGCTCATTTGTATGTTCCCATACCCACGCCCATTTCTCCACCGTATGCCTGGAAACCATTTCTCGCCTTGGAATAGGAAATATAGTAGAATTCAGAAACTATAGCAGTGAATAGCGTAAAAGCTGCTCCTGCCCCAAAAACTCCCTTCCTTAATGTTTGGCAATCTGGAGGACTCTCACTGAAAACAGTCCTGTATTTGGTGTGATAAGCATTCCTGACTGATCCAGCCAACAAGCATACCTCGGCAATGAAGAAAAATACCCTGATGCACACACAATTGCAGGCGCTCAGAATAAGACACAATGCATTTGAAAATGTTTAGCCGCTTTGAAAAACACTGAAGCTTGGCAAGTAATTTTTTTTTCTTTTCTGGGTTGATAAGATTCGATGGGTTTCAAACTTATAAACTCAAAACCGTGAGTATAAGTGAGTATTTAAGGTTGTTAACGGACAAGATTACATACCAGCAGGTAATAAAGAGGATAATTGCACAAGCTCTTGAACCTCCTGGATTCAAAGGCTTGCCACAGCAGAAGCACTGACTTGCTACCATTACAACCACTTGGCTGACCATAAGAAACAAAAATGCACCAACACCATATCCAGTTGCTATGTCTGAATCATAGACACAGTAATTGTAATCTACTTCAGGGTCTTGTTTGATTACGGCCTGCAACATAACATTTTATTACTTAACGGGTACTAATTGATACAGAACAAAGTTTGTATGTGCACTTTATGCACTACACTAAGTTACAGTTTTTGTATATTAGTTACTGTGAAACCTCTTACATCTATTGAATGAACAAATATTACTGTTAGGAATACAACTCACAAGATCAGTGCCCATCTTAGGCCCCATTTTCCATTAAAAAAGTTCAATCTACTAGGAAGAAATCATTGACTTCTAGTACATTGTTATTACTATTATTTATTAAAAAAGGCCATGTAGTTGTCGGCATGATTGTAATAATGCCTTTGTTTGGCATAATAATTAATGAAAAAGAAGTAGTAAATAAAAACAAATTGGGATCCGGGAAAAGTAAAATATGCCTTAAACTTTTGTCAAGAACAACTGTGATTGGCATGTATGAGATGGGCATGCTGTAAGTTGTGGGTTTAGTGTAAAGGCTCAGCTAAGATCTTCTTAAAATATATGTTAATTATAGTCAGAAATTTTAGTTTTTCATGTACTAACCATTAAATAACTGAACAAAATACTAATATTTTACTAACCAATTATCAAACAGTCATCATCTCATGGAAAGAAATGCTGATCGTTATGGTTGGATATGATATGAATGGTCAGATTAAAAAAAAAAAAAAAAAATGTCAGATAGAACATATTTTCTTATATTTCTTCCATCGTTATTAGTTTCTATTCCTAGCTCTGTTTGAGAAACGAAGAGACTTACTTTCAGATCTCACTTCATTTCCAATACAGTATTAATAATGTTCATAATTGAGATCAGAATTTCCGATTCCATATCGATACCAGTATCCATAAACAAAAATAACATAATTTGGTGTTCAGCTGAGCAATGAAAACTGATAATTTTACCCCCAATACTCCAGGTTATCCAGTTCTAAACAGAAATTCCCAAATTCATATTTCGATTCGTTGATTTCTGACACAATAGCATGAACAATTTCTAAGAAGCCAAACAAAAATATTACATATATTGAAAGTAAATTAATATATCAAAACATGGCAGCAGAGTAGAAGTATGAGACGAGAGAAAGAGGGAGAGGAATGTACTTACAGTGCTTCGTCTCTGCTCAGCAGCAACAGCCAAACCAAAGGCAATGAGATCCAGCACAAAGACTGAAATCAGTAGCAGTTTCGATGCCATTACAGGTAATTAGAGAGAAGTCGGTGGCTCTTGTGAAGTTGGGGTTGGGAAGAGGAAGAGAAGAAATATGAAATTAGAAGAAAATGGTGTGAAGAAGAAGAAAGAATTTACCTAAAGAAAGAGACAGGGTACCTGTTCAGCTGACCTGAAAATGGGTATTTTACCTTATTCAAAACTTATAAATACAATATTTTGTTATTTAACTATTTTTTGGATGGTATTATTACTTCAACCACAAGCCACAATGTACAAGTTTTCTTTTTTAATCCTTTGAAAGTAGGCGTGATTTTTATTTTTGCATACAACATCACACATCAGCATTTGCGCTAATGTGGCAAACATTCAACAGCTTCAAACTAATTTGGACTGGAATTATTGTAAGAATTTTTGATAACGGTGGCTGTATTTTCTTACTGTATTGTTGTGCTTAATATGTCCATTAGAATTTCGAAAGTTTTTTTTTTTTTTGGGAAGATGTTAATTACTTGGTATGATTTTGATAACAGAAGACAATCAGTTCATTTCCTTAATCAGAAAACATAGAGAAGTAAAAGGAAAATGCATGTGCTGAGTTGTCGGTGGAGTTAGATGATGCCTTTGATACAACTTCAATATTGTGGTCCCCTCTCTCACATCCACGATAATGACGTGCCCATTTTTTTTTTTTTTCTTTTTTAAACTTTTATCATTCTTTCTTGATTAGAGGTGTAGTGTGATTTCAACAAGTGTACTTTCGAGTTGGGGATAGATACTTTTACCATCAAGTTATAACCAGATATGTAGCTCTCTCTCTCTTTTTAATTTCTAACTCGCTTTTTCATATTTTAGCTTCGTTTGTTTTACTGAAAATATTATTTCGGGAAATATCTTTCTTATTTTCCCGTGTTTATAACATAAAAGAAGAATATGTCAAAGAAAAACATTTTCCAAGTCGAAGAAAAATATTTCATAAATAAGAGAGAACAATTTTTCATGTTGCATATAAGAAGTTATTTTTCGGAAGAGAGAGAAAATACAAATCAAAACTAATTTGTCTCTCTTATCATATTTCTTTTGTAACCATATCTTTATTTTACATATTTTCATATTACATGCCAAATAATGTATTTAATTTCTTTTTCACAAGGGAAATTATTTTCATAAAACAAACAGAACCATTCATGTACGTGATCCATATATTAATAATTCACAATTTGATAATTTTACATTATTCAAAATTTGATTCAATAAAAGATTTTTTTCCCATTTTTTTTAAATCCCACGTTGAAAATAAATAAGAATAGAGATAAGAGTATTTATTATGGTTTGAGGAACACATAGTCCGCATCGTTCAATAATTGACACATCATTATTTATGACGACTTGTCAATATGATAATATGTCAATCATTCAATAATGTAAACTACGTGGTTCCTAAAGAGTAATATATAAATGTTATAGATTGAGTTTTAATATAAACCAATTGGTTTGGTGTAACATAGGTTCAATCTTACGTAAGTACTCACTTATACAATTGGACCCAACATTCTCAAAGTATGTCTACCATAACATAAGAAGGCTTGACAACCAAAAAGATCTTGGCTTGTGTTTAAAGATGTGATGGAATTTGTTGTTTTTAAACGTATAAGAGATAAGAAAAGGAATGTTACACAAAGAAGAATAATTTTACTTTCATTCCATGTCTCTATTTATAGAAATAAAACCTAACTGAAACACTGATTACATTGCTTAATTTTAGGGATACTAACAACATCCTAAAGACTTGATGATCTAAAACAGAAACAACGTTTAAAAGACTAAGTCATTTGAATAAATCAGCAGCTATTTGGCACACATTTTTTAATAAATCAGCAGCTATTTGGCACACATTTCCAACACTCCTCCTTGCTTAATAGCTGCAAACTTTGTAGGCATAGTTATAGGGCATGGGTTATTGGCATGGTTCATGGTTGTAGGCATATTTATAGAGCAATAGCTTTGAACGGAGTTAAAACAATTCATCCTCTTCTTGTTGGGTATTCAAGGCAGCATTAGCTTCAATTTGTTGGTTTTTGCAAACTTTGTCAGGATGACCTGTTTGGTCACATCGATTGCACTTGGCATCTGGTCTCCACCAACACTTATAGGGTGGATGATTTTGTTGGGCTTTGGTTCCCTTCCTATGTGAAGGAAACCCATCTATTTTGAGCCCATTTTGCTTGTTCCTCTAGGGTTGAGGTATTTAAACATATTTATGTGTCTTGAAGTAAATGAGAGAGTGTATTGGCAGCCATTCTTGTGAGAAAAGGGAGAAGAGAAATCTGCTACTTTGTTCATCCGCCCAGCCACCTTGTTTTGTCATTTGCCGGAGTTCAGACCGTTGGATCGTTGTGAAATTGATACAGTTTTTACTTAACATCTGTATCTTTATTCTGAACGGTGGAGATCGGCATTTGACGTCCGGAGGGTTTTCTTTCGTACTGGGCAGAATCAGAAAAACCTGCTACTTTGTTCATCCGCCCAGCCACCTTGTTTTGTCATTTTCCGGAGTTCAGACCGTTGGATCGTTGTGAAATTGATACAGCTTTTACTTAACATCTGTATCTTTATTCTGAACGGTGGAGATCGGCATTCGACGTCCGGAGGGCTTTTTCGTACCTGGGCAGAATCGGACAGAATGTGTGTTTCTGAGTTTCAGCTTTGAGCTTCTCCACCTTCTTCAGCGTTTGATCGGTTTTTCCTATCCGGATTGAGCTGATTTTTGGTGAGTTCGTTCCTGACTTGTTGTTCTTCATCGTGTGTGATGGAGAGTGTATTTGGAAGTCTTGAACTATAGTTTTTGCTGTATTCTTGCTGCTGTATGTGCTGTCAGTGTATGGAGCTGTGAATGTGCATTGTTGTTCACTTTGCTCGGTTTTGTATCTGTAGTAAACACTTCAAATTATAGTGGATATTTTTTCCCTTGGACCGGGAGAGGTCTCGTGGTTTTTATCCTTCACATTGAAGGAGTTTTCCACGTAAAAACTTTGGTGTTGTTTTTGTGATTGTTTTTGGTGTATGTTCTATTGTTTAGCTCCTTATTGATTCAATTAAGTAGGCTAAAAGTTTTCTATCAGATTTGTCTTCTTACAATGAGGACAAGCTATGATTGCCTTTGCTCGTAAAGCCCTTTCACTATGCCTTCTTTTCTAATAAGACTTCTTTGTTCTTGTGCCTACAAAGATGATATCTTAGATTCATATTTTTCAGGTACATTGACAAGTATTTTTTGCATAATTCTTTCATTTGGAAAATTCTTACCAAGTAGTCATACCTTGTTTACAATGCTTAACAACTTGTCAACATAGTCTTTAATGGTTTCTGCCTCTTTCGTGCTCTACATCTCAAATTCTCTGATCAAGTTGAGTGCTTGCATGCCTTTGATTCTTTTACTGCCTTGATATTCCTTTTTGAGATAATCTCAAATATCCTAAGCAGACTGCAGATTCATAATTCTTGTGAATATTACACTAGACATAGCAGAAAAAAAGACAAGCTTTAGCTTTAAACTTTCTTGTTTTTCTCTCTTTGTGACTCTTCATCTGAGCCATTGTAGGATTTGCAGGTAATTGGGCAACTTCATAGTCTTCTTCTATAATCTCCCAAAGATCTAGTGCTTCAAGATGAACAACCATTCTTATAGCCAAGCTTCATAGTTATCTCCTTCAAAAACTGGTGGTGCAGCTGTTGTGAATGAAGTGTCACATTCCATTGTTGGTTCCTTCAACTCACAGATCCCTCGAGATACTTCTAATGCTTTGATACCATTTTGTTGTTTTTAAACGTATAAGAGACAAGAAAAGGGATATTATGCAGAGAAGAATAATTTACTTTCATTCTATGTCTCTATTTATAGAAATAGAGTCTAACTGAAACACTGATTACATTGCTTAATTTTAGGGATACTAATAACATCCTAAAGACTTGGTAATCTAAAACAGAAACAATGTTTAAAAGACTACGTCATCTAAATAAATCAGCAGCTATGTGGCACACGTTTCCATTAGAGTTTGAACTAATAGAGAAAACTAAACTCGTTAATGACCTTAGATCTCAAAGGAGATAGGCTAAAGGATGTTTGACAAGTGACAATTGGTTTGAACCTAATTGTATTTGAGAGAGAAAAAACTGGAGATCACCTATTTTGAAAATAAATAAACCAATATATATATATATATATACCTTTAATTAGTTTTAGCCCATGCATCTAATTACATATTACTGAAATTTAATTAGTTTATTACTTTTTTAAGTACATATGGATTCGACAATGAACATGAAGACTAGAATATATCTTAAGATTCAGTTTTTGTAAATATTGCTTGGGACTTTTATTATTAAATTTTTTTTGAAATATTACATATCCTTGTCGAAATAGACATGTTCGGGCTAGTCACAATTAAATTCTTTTACACCTTTCTAGATTTATTAGTGGAAATCAAATGTAATATCTATTTTAACAAATTCAATCTGTATTACTATCTGAAAGCTGTACTAATTGCCATTATTAAACTATGACTGCATCAACACCCACCTACGTACCACCAAATTTGTTCAGTACATTAAGCGTGTTTATATATGGGCTATGAAATATCTAAACTTGACTTCATTTTGATTTATTTATTTATTAAATTCTAATTACATGCTATTTTACATATAAAAAAAAGCAATAATGTCGTAAATAGATAAAATAGAATAAAAAATTAAAATTGCAAACAAATTAAAAGAAGATGCAGAATTAAAACGAGAGGATGCGTGAAAATGCAGAAAGGCAATGGAAGACGGTGGCGGAGGCTGTCATTGATTTTAGCAGAAAGGGTTCCACTTCCCATACAGAGCAGCTTCTCTACGCTTCCCCGACCACATAATATTAATAAATATCATTCTCATAAAATACACAGAAAATTAAACAAATATGCTTTGAACATTTGCTCCAATTAAATCCAAAATTTTAAAGTTGGCTAAATCTTAACATTTTTAGGAGAGATATATATGTATCTATGTATAACATATGTGTTCTGCCTAATGCTCATTTTATTCACTTCATATTTTCTTGACAGAATAAATTAATTTTGGTTTCCTTTACATACATACCAACCCAATAAATTAAACCTAATCAACAGCTAAAGATTAATAAGCAACTACACACACACATATATTAAATTGGCTTAATATACTAATTCGTCTTAAAACTTGATACAGTTTGTTGTTCATTTTGATGGACCCTTCACACACTTCACCATGACAAATTTCGTACTTCTGCATTTCTTATCGTTGAGTGCGCTACATTGAATGTCTGCAGGCTTGCCAATAGGGTGGGTAATATCCATATCCATTAGGTTCCGCCCCATTAGGATTGAAAAATCTTCAAAATTCATTTGCATATGGGGATAAAAACTATCCTCGTTTTCCAGGATAATAATTCATGTCCCTAGCTAATACACAGGAATTCCACCCTATTATTATTAGGGTCACCCATAAATATATCTATTAGCACTAATATATATATATATATATATATATATATATATATATATATATATATATTGTATAATACATTTTTAGTTAACTAACCGTTTGACTTTTTTTTTTTTAAATTAATCATCTATTTTTAATTTTAAAATATAATTTATCTAATATCCATATTTCTTATACCAATTAGAAATTTTAGAAATTTTACTGTAATTAATTGGACATTATATTTTTATTGAATTTTTTTTTTTTTTGGTATATACATTTGTTATCTGTCATATGAATGAATTTATTTATAGTATTTTATTCTTTACTTTTTAAAAAATATTTTAGGTAATAAATTGAATATGTAATTATTCAATATTAATTTAAACAAACAACATAGAATGGGTTATAGATTTTCCATGGGGACCCATACATGTTAGGGTAGGGACAAGTATAAAATTTTCTCCATTTTTCTCAATGGGTGAGTGCGGAGAATCCTCGTTAAGAATGAAGATGTGGATGAAATAGCCCTCTCCAACTCCAACCCGCTCTATTGACAAACCTAGAGTAGTCCATGAATTAACAATTTTGAAACCTCCGCTTAGGTACTCTTTGATCCGCCTAGACCTGCATTAAAAGGAATAAGTTTGGACATGTTAAATTATTTCTTGACCTGGTTCATTCCTAATCTTTACAAGAAGAAAAAGAATCAAACTATGAGAAGTTTTGCATTACTAATTAAAGTTTTATAACAATTATTATTATTATTATTTTTTATTGTTAGAAGAATATGGGTGTAATTGATACTATTACTAGTGGTAATAATTAACTTGACAAAATTTAAAACAGTGATTCAGTTGAAATTTTGATGTTTGGTAAAATTTCTAAGTAAATGTTGTTCAAGTCTACAAAAAAAGGGGACTGTGCGCCTTTTTTACAACCCACCAAAGAGAAACTCCAAAGGCCCAGCCTATCCAGAGAGTTACCTCTTATTTTGAGGAGCAACATAATTTAAATTTACTTACAGAAATTTCGTTATTTGTAGAAATTATTGTAAAATTTATTACAGATATAAATTCTGCCTTTATTATATAAAACAATTGTAAATATTAACATAAAAAGGATTTTTTTTTGTCATATAAAATCCGATTTTTTAAATTTATTTTCTTCCCTTATTTCTTCTTCCGCGTTTCCTCTGGCCGCCCCAATTCATGACGACGCACTCCTCTTCGGTAGCCTCACCAATCACCAATAAATCTCCATAGCCTTTGTACCGATTTCCGTCGACGCTTCAAATGGCGCATTCTTTCCTGTGAATACGACGCCACACACGTCCCTTCCACCAACGGCTGCCCCATTTTCCTCTGGTAACCGGTCGCTGCTGCCGATCTATCCTCTTTCGTATCAGTATTAATCCGGTATCATTCTACTATACTTGTGATATGCTCAAATTTGAACCTCTGGGAAATGCTTAGTAATTTCGTTATTTCTTTTACATTACTTGCACTTGTTTTTCTTAATTAACCAAGGAGGGTGCTCTTTCTTTCTACCGCCAAAATGTTCAATTTTGAACTTTTTATTTGAATTCAGCTATCTTTTTCTGAAATTTGGATCATGATTTTTCCATGGGTTTATTCCTGAGTGCATGTTTCTTGAGTTGAATATTTTGATGTTTTCCATCAAGTGATTTTTTTTTTTAAAAAAAAACTATTTTTGTGTCATTTTTTAATAGATTAGAATGCAGATTGATGTATTCTGTTTTTGTTGTCCCCTAATACCCATCCGACCACAGATCGTGTCTAAGAATTTTCGAATCTTGATTTTCATTTTCGTTTCGGATATTTCTTGAATTCGGATTGAGCCCATTCCATGCACATATTTATGGGTTAGGTTTATAGCAAATTAGACTGTTGGGTTCGACTCTGATCGGTTCTTTTTTTTAAATGATATTCATTTGGTTAATATTGAAACTATATATAATATTGGGTTTTTTTGTGCTTTTCTTGTCTTGAAAATATAGTTTGTAACTTTGTGTTCCCTGGAGTTACTTGGTTGCTTTTATTTGGATATAAATGACGAGGAAGTGCCAAGACCTTGGTTTTAACTGAGCAAGGATTTTCAAAAGTATGCTCTTCAGACAATGAAACTTCTAGTTATAGCAAGTTTCATATCGTTGAATGTCTTTCTAGACTCATTTTGGGCACTTGTTAGTTAGTGACTTTTGAAACTTGGCTAGTGAAGTTCTAAGATAATATATCATTATAAAATTTCATTTTTTTTCTTCTGATTTTTAAAATTGAGTATAAAATTTTACTATTTTTATAACTTTCAATGAGTGCTTATTTAGATGATGGATTTTATTTAGTAGGAGTTGATGGATCTGGAGACAGAGAACAAGCTAGCTGCAATTCTTCTGAAAGAAGCAGCAGAGTTGAGGCGACAAGCCGACAAGGACGGGGTTCATGCTTATCTTCAGAAACCTAATGTAAGGGGTCGGCCTAATTCTCGGTTTCTCACAGCAACTGTTCTTGGTGTGCAGCAAGGTATTATCTTTCTTATTTGTGTTTAGCATTTCTTTCTCTTTGTATCTGAATGCTACTGTTTGAACCGGTCAAAGTGTGTTTGCTTTACGTATTTTCATTTCTAGAGGCTTTATCTATAGGGATTATGTCACTATTGCTAGTTAATATTTTAAATCTAGAACTTCACAGATTATGAATTTCGAAGTGTCCGTTGAAAATATAGTTCTTCCCATAAAAAAAAAAAAAAAGTGAAAGAATGTTGTACTGCCATTTGAAGCTTGAGAAAGAGAGCTATAGAGTGGGGAAACTATTTTGGTATGATTTGCAGGTCTAATAGGTTGCATTTTCTGATGTAAAAAGGCATGGTTGTGCATGCAAACTGAATGTTGTTATCTTGGTCTTCAGTTTTGAAAGAATACCCTTGCTTTTTTCGCTCTGCCTATGCCAAGTACAGTCACATATCTTGATTTGTGTTGAAAATAGTTGTCTGTGTGGCGTAAAGCCAATTTGAGCCTATTAAATTACACATGAAACCATTTATGGCCTTGATAGCTATGTTTGGTTCTCAAGCCCTTTTCCTTTTTTCAGACTTCCTCAAACAGTTCCATGAGCTAATGGATTGAACAAATTATGTACATTAACTATTCAGTAAGTTTCTCCACTCAATGCTGATGATGCATAAAGCAATATTTAAATATTTACTGGACCCCTATTCATCATATTGAATAACATCAAAACTCGGCCCAAATTTTTTCCTTTATGCTCAGTAGAAGAAGATGCAAGCCACAAGTAAATGATGATGTTCGAGTGAGGATGTAGTTTCCTCCTTACCAGGAGAATCTTACAATTGCTCTATACGATAGCTCGATGGCCTGGAGAACCTGTAGGAAATAACAACCCATGTTTGTATTTTTGGTATTTGTAAAAATTTGATTTTCAAATCCATCATGTGGATATCAAGTAGATCTTAGTCAATTGTTAAATGCAACAATGTAATGTTTTGGTAGATCTTTTCTTTGTGCCTTTGTTTCAAGAGTCTGGTTGCATGATCAAAATGAGAGGGTTGCAACTGACAATTGTTTCGGTGAAGTGTAATTATTAATCGAATTATAAAGCAGAATGTGGTTTAGTGTCTGAGCTGTTAGTAGGGGTCACAAAGATGAGTACTTTTATGCAATTGAATTGGGCAAAGAAGCAACCGCCAAATCGGATCAATTTCCACAATTTTTTTTTTTTTTTTCTATAAGACAAATGTTGCCCCCCTATATAATTTAGATTTGCTTTGTGTCATCATTAGTATTGAGGACAGGACTTCATGGCGTGTGTTATCTTCCCATCACCTTTAGCTAAAAGGACCTGAATAAGGAAAGGTGAAAACATGAAGTTTTTGAAGGAACCACTTCGAATCTAAGGGCCGAAATTACATTTGCCTAGAATTTTAATGTCTAGAATCGGTTATTTTCGTTTTCTGTTCCTTTTTTTTTTTTTTTTCTAAATAAGTTGAATTGGCTTTGCATTATGTGATTATTCCTATACGTCCTTGGTTTTCATATTTCAACTGATTATCAGCAAATCGAGCTGTTGAAGTCAATGAGATGTGGCGAGTTCGGAAAAAGGAGCATGAGCTTGATGCTAGAGAAAGATCAAGACCTGGAAATAGCAGCAGCAGTAGCCGCGGAGAGATCAATAGTTCTTCTAGAAGCATAGATAAGAAGCATCATATAAATGATAGGAGCTTTAATGGTTGCTTGTCTAGCAAAAGAAACTGCAACTCCAGAGAGGATGGGAGTTTGAAGGATGAAGAGATTGAGGAATTTTTGCGATCAAGGTAACATGAAGTGTATATACTTAATGATGTGAAAATTTCTTGAGTGATACAAAATAGTTTGACATCACTGATTCAGACAGGGTCAAGCGTGGTCGAGGTGCAATTGGTTCGAGGATGGATGAAACAGGTCCTTACCTACCACCTCCAGAATCCATGGAAATGCCATCGACTAGGCCGGATGCTAGGGAGAATTGTGTTGTTCTGGGTCCAAAGAAGCCTTCTTCATTGATGTCATCTGACGAATCTTCTGAAGAGGAGCTTGATACAGATAGTAGGAGGAAGAAGGTGAAGAAGGTTCACGCAAGGAGTTCAGATAAGGACTCAAAACGGCACAAAAGGAAGGAAAGATCTAGGGATAAGAAGATGAAGAGCAAGGAAAAAAGAAGCAAACATTAGTTATGGATTTCAGAACTGTGATGTATAATAATTCGTGTACTGTACACATTAATAATTCAATTGAAAATTCTCTGGCTTATACAGGATCATCTTTGCATAGTAATGCATTTTAAATTTCTAATATGAAACTTAAAAGCATCAATTGAGGCCGTTAAGTGAAAAAACTAGCTCTATTCGTGTTGGGATTCGTCACGGGAAACCGACCGATAAAAGTAGATCCGGTTCCAGGAGCTTAAAATGTGAAAACCAAAAACTTAAAGCATAAAGAGAAAGTTCGAAAAACTTACCACAAAGTCTCTCAAAGAGACGGATGCGGACTGCAGAAATGAAGTGTAGATTTCCTCCACCGATGCGTACACGAACGGCTTTCGGACCGAAACCCGTGCTAGCGACTCGGACGATTTCAAAGAGGGGGAGAGAAAGAGAGAAGAAATGGGGCGGCCAAGCTCAAAGTGATGGCTTTCACACACTTGTTTCTTTCCAAAAGAAACAAAAGCAAAAGTGGGGCAAAGTTTTTTTCTTCCAAAGAAAAGTTCCTTCGGCCAAAAAGTGGAGTAAACTTCATGTCATCTTTTTCCATAATTGAAAGGAGATCAAGAATGGAAGAGCAAAGTCCAACTTTACTAAAAATAAGTCAAAACCAATGACTCACCATGGTGACTCACCACCACCACTCACCATCACCTTTTCTTTCTCTTTATCTTTAAGAAGCAAAGTCTAACTTTGCCACTTAAAGTCAAGAAGCTGACTCATCAATTCCCTACACAATTCGGCCAAATGAATGCAAATGAAGATGTGATGTTTTTCTCATGATTCTTACCATCATAATGACCAAAAATATCAAAGGATGCAAAGTCCAACTTTGCAACCAAAAGTCATTCATGACTCACCTTATTCATCATCACATTTTGTCTGACAAAATAACTCATCATTCTTTGCCCAAATGCATGAAAATTTCGGCCAACCCAATCACACTTAATGTAGACTTTATTCCTTTAAAGGCCAAGCCTAAATTTTAATCCCATTGATTGAATTAATTTCAAATGCAATTTTAATTTAACATGTATGCATATATATTATACCATATGATATATTACATACATTTAAATTAAAATTCATTTGACCTATTAATTTAATCAATGGATTAAATTAGACACATATAAAATGAGATACATGTAAACCTATACATGTAAAAATATTTCCACCTAGGAAATAATCTCATAAATTAATTCATTCAATTAACTAAGAGAATGCCGAAATAAATATTAATTATATTATTTTGATCAATCTAATTGATCTATATAATATAATTAATAAACCTCTCTCTCTTCAAATGTGTATACTCCAAGTACACACTAAATCCGACTAGTTAAAGTCCAAACGTTCAATATGTACAATCCGATGGGCCCGTCTTTATGTTGGCAGTGGGCCAAGGCCCACAGACTACAGGCGGTTCTAGCAAGCCACTGCAGCCCCCAATTAAGACGGAGATAGCAGTCAAACTGTCACCGTAACCCTGGAGTTTGAACTCGTATGTCCCATAACACTGATATCGGTGTCCAATACAGAGGCATGGTTGATCACCCTCTTTATGTGTCCGGACATACTGGATCCCAAATGAACTGATGCTCACAAACAAGATTCAATCTTTTTTGGATGTAGCCACACTCTTATCAGTAACATTCATCAAGAGGCCGATTATATCATCTCAGTAAATTACTGAGTGACATTCCCTTCTGCATATCCATAGCACTGCCATGCTCACCGACACACCCGAACGTACCCATACTTGGCACCCTTTTACAGGCCCGTTAGGCGTATACCAAAGTGTGCCACTTCACATGCGGCACCATCATATGGTTCGGTCAAAGGACTTATACAAGTACTACACGAGAATCATTTGTGATACTATACCATGTAGATTCCCGTTAAGTGAATCGATCCAGTACCATGCCCTTTTTGCATGTACCCATTAACCTGGTTGACATTCCATGTTCTATGATCGGTAAGACAGCCCCATACAACCAGGCTAATGATAGTCTTTAGTTCCATTCATTCCCACGATTGGAACAGACTACGGATGATTTCATGGCCATATCGTTTTCCTTATCTATAGTCTTACTGCCAAGTGCATGACACTTGACAACATGGATATGGATATTTCAATTGGATACTTTATTTAAAATATAGTACGAGACATATAATAAATAGATTAATGCTTTTATCTTTTGATACAAATTGTATAATACATAAAATTCACATTAATGTACAAATATATTATACAAACACAAGGACCAATGCCTCGGGATTAGGACATTTCCAACAATTCATACGACTCAAATCCGACAGAACTTGTTACAATTTATCTTTAGCAATTCTCATGAACAGAAGATAATATGTGACAAATTAAACAAACATCAATGCTTTCATTCTCGACCGGATTACAGAAAAAATTGAATGCATCAGAACAAACTTAACAACTCCATTGCTTTCTATACACTTCCACTCGGCACAACGATATCAAACCCAAATAAATTACAAAACATGTATGGCATCAACGCCAAAGGCCTTATTCTCAAGGTGAGCTATCTACCTGTTTTCAACTCGTTTCTTCTTTTCACTCCTATACTTTACAAGTCCTCAATCGCCGAGAACCTGGAAGAGCTGGTTAGTCCTCTTGCAGGTCAGCTAAGCCATTGAAACAGTAGAGCTTCGGCTTTTCCTTCCAAACAGAAGAAGCTTCCTAAAACCTTTGGCAGCTTTAGGAGATGTTTCATCAGTGTTCCACTTCTTCCTGGAGTGGACTGGTTCCGAGATTATTTCATATAGTGGTGGGGTTGATACTTGTATCTCAGATTTGTCCGCCCAAGTCAAATTTTTGGTTCTAGCATTGATCTCTCTTGCAGTCTCAGCAGAAAAGTCTATATCCCTGTTTGGTGATTCTGGTACAGGATGTATGCTCATCTCTGTAGTTTTTGTGTCTTCGTGAAGAACAGAAGCTGCTATAGATACTCCCTCATCATTACCTTTTAAGTGATCATGTTGTGTAGATGAATCAATATGGAATGAACTGTTATCATCCTTGGTTTCCGTTCGTGAAATTTCATTTGCTTCATTCTTCTCTACTGAAGCAATGCTTTGTAACTCCTTAATGTCCTTAAATTCATCAATGCTATTTGTAGGCTGCGAGGCTTCTGCAGCAGGTTCCTGCTTTGTCTTCTTTGTTGTTGCTACCTTGCTTTCCTTCTTTTGAAGAGTGTCAGGTTTCACTATCTTTAAACTGAGTCTCTTCTGATCAGCAGCTCTAGTTTTCAAACCATTTGTTTTTGAGGATAGCTTTTTGGGTTGGGTGGCTTTTGATTGAACTGATTCTACCTTGGGTGGTGGTACCCGAGCAGCAGCGAGGCGCTCAATGGTGGAACTCCTAAAAACTGTTTTCTTGTTCTCTTGGCTTGCAGATTGTAATTTCGGATCCTCAGTCTTTGCAGAAGTTGCGGTTGACATTTTTTTCACTGGCAATCTTTTGGATGCTGCTGCACCATTGCTAGCAGCACTCCTTTCCGCAATTCTCTTCTGGCGTCGGATTGATAACTCTTCTAATCTTCTCCTATTGTCTTCTTCCTGTTTCAAGTATATTGAAATCATAAAGTAAAAAATCAGCTAAAATCAAATGAGTTTTTTTTTTTTTTTTTGTCTATCCCCATTGCCATGTGAACTACAATCGAAGGATGCAGAATCAACAAATGGAAAGTATTTTGAATGGGTCGGGCAACGGTAACTAACATTGACTTGTTAAATACCTTGTTTTTGCTTCTGGGAATTGAAGGTTTTCCTGGAGGAGTTGGTTTCTTGGTCCTTGATGTCAAGTCAGTTTTGCTTCTTCCGAGAGTTCCATTCGAAATTTTCGACTTTGTTTCTTTGCCTGTCAATTTTCCTCCAGGACCAGTTGTCTCATTGGTGGGCTTAACATTGGAAGAAGGTTTATCCTCTGCAAAATATGTTTCATTAGCTTCTGTTGATAAAGGGTCATTCTCATAATCCATCCAAGATGATATAGCTTTCTCTTCAGCTGAATCACGTCCGAGCACCATGTAAAGGTCATCCGGTTCGTGGGAACTAAATGCTTCAGATTTATCATTTGATTTTTTCTTGTTTCCATTCTCATATTGAGTAGCTTCAATAATATCTGCAGCCATGCTTATCTCTCTCATCAGCATAGGCTCGGATTGGTCCTCTACTAAAGGTCGATTTTGGATAAAGAACGAGTCATCAACTGGCAAACTTTTCTTGCTTTCTTCAAAGAGAAAATGGTCACCAGCTAACGATGAAGCATAATCTCCATCAAAAGTCCTGAGGTTTGTGCTTCCATCTTTGTTCACTGACTTATCTTGCTGGTTGCTGATGAACCAATCTCCTTCTTTTTGACTTTTGAGCATCAGAGATTCATTTGAATGATCAGGAAAGGTAACTTTGGGATGGTTCTTCGATTCCTCATTTCTTTGAGAAGATAACAACTCTTCATATGAGCTATCCGTTTTTGTTGTCAATGGCCTGAGATTCTCGCCAACTTCAAAGCTTCCAAGGTGAAATTCTGCTTCAGTACTCGTTTCCCTCTTAGCTGCAAGAAACGAATCATTTGAAATAACTCTTTGATTCCTTATTTGCTCCGATTCAAGATTTACAGCTGATGACATCCCCATCTCGGAGTACTCCTGAAGTCGTGAAGGACGCTGCTCACTTTCAAAAGCATCCAAATCCTTGTCTTGCAAAAGGATGCTTTGGAAGGCACCCCACGTGTCATTTCCCCTGTGTCCCTCATGATTAATAGCACCTACTTCGTTTTCTTCATCATTTGAATCATTTATAGTGCTTCGATGTGATTTCTTTTGATAATGAAAGGTTGATTTATGTTGTCTTCCCAACGAACCAACAGCTTCCTCCACCTGCTGCTTGATAGCTTCTCCGATGAATTCGTCGCCATCTGATGTCTCATTGAAACTTTCTCTTTCTCCATCTCGCTTCGAAGTAATGTAATTAATATTGCGAATGACAACCTTTCTCGAGGACTTCTTTCCGTGCTTCTTCCTGTGAACTGGCTCAATAGACTCCTTTGCACCATTCTGCAAATTTTCATCTGATTCAGACTCTGAGCTGGAATCACTAGGCTCAGTGGAATCATCCTGTCCATTTCCATGTGAAGACTTCTTATTCCTGGATGATGACTTATGCTTCTTACGATCTTCAGGCTCCCAGTCATCGACTTTTTGAGGCCATTGCATATTGCCTGGAAAATATGGTGGCGGCGGATATTGCATACCAGGATAAAGGTAGCCTTGATACGGTGGCATATGCTGGTACAAGGGACCTTGAAAGTTGTGGATGTATTGAGGATGATGGTTCGACCATGGCATTTGCACCTGAGCTTTGCCATCCATTGATTGAACATGAACTGGTGTAGCCAAACCACTATCTGCAAAGATGTTCATCAGCATCAAAATCCGAACCCCAAGTTCCAAATATTTTTGCCTTGTGCCATTGAATATCATTCAAATATTCGGAAATAGAGATGATAGGGAGGGGGTATACCTTGGTTTAGTTCTACACTTCCATGACTCGAGTCTGATGCATCTATGGAACCATTCAGTTTTACACTAGATATACCATTTCCGTAATTCTCCTCACTGGCTAGCACAATTCCAGAAGTTCCCAGATAAGGTAATTCTAGCCTAGATGCTTGCATTGCTGCAATTTCGTCCATCCACAGCCGATCTTGATTCTTTTTCTTGCATAATTCCATAAAATTTAAGCATGCTTCCCTGAGTGAAATTAGAATAAGATCTTAAGCCACTAGTAATACTATTACTATACACCTAATTAAAAGTGATAATCAGGCCTTGTACTAAGTAACTAGGGGCTACAATAAGAGTACAAGATATGTTTATAATAACAATTTCTGATACAAAGCTCGCTTTATTTTATTGGAGTAATAAAGGTAAATATTTACCTTAACCGTGAGGCTCCAAAAGCATCAGCAAAGGAAATGAGATCAGTGATAGAGTCCAGTTCAAATCCAGTAACCAAAGCTCGAGCATACGCCATTGCTTGCTCTTTTCGGAGGACAGCTTTCCTTGTTTCCAAAGCACGCTGCAGACGAACCCTGCATCACCTCAAGCTGAATTGTCAATCCATCACAGTTTCAATGCATTCATTCATATTGAATACATAAAATTGCAACATAAAATAAGTTACTTGGAATTGTCTTCCAGAATAACATCACTGGCATTGGACTTCTGGTAACTTCCACTTGGACCTTGAAGATTTTTCGGCAAATTAAACAGAAGTAAGTTTGTGTAAAGTAAATAATTATATTATTGAATCACTGCAAGCATACCTTGTGCATCTGCACTCTCAATTGAAACATGGACTGAACTCTCAATCTGCTCTAACTCTTTCTCTATCGTCACGAATCTCTCCAGCACTTCTGGCGTGCTAACAAACCTCACAAATCTGTGAAAAATAACAACAATAATTGTTACATTTTGACTATTCTTAATTTAGTGCCTTCATTCCCCTTCCTACTTCAAATTTCCTCAAGCTAAAATTTTGACCAATTTGGTATTTAAATCCAGACAAATGAATTAATTAAAGTACTAATTGTTAATAAATGCAAAACATTTCCCAATTGGGCCAATTAATAAATGGCAAACAACTCAAAGGCGTAATTAGAGTATAAATGGAAGAAAGATTAAGAAATTACCTTTGAAGAGTGGACTTGGTGAACCAGTAGGCATTGGTAGGAGGAGGAAGAAGAGAGATTGAATAGCCACCTTTTGAAATCTGATGTTGAGCAGTTTTTAAGTGAGAAAGGAAGGGTTGTAACAGCCCACTTGCTAATTTCTCACTCACACCTCCCCCGTATATCACCATATCACATCTTCAACAATTCAACCAAAGCAAAAACTATCGTTACTAATCAACAAACACAAACACATTAAACTCTGTAATTTTACATTAATTACCTAGTCCTGGTTGGAGTAAGCTGGAATAGAACATGTTCAAGCACAGTCCTCGAATCCATTAATTGAAACAGAGAAAGAGAAGCAGAATTGTTTAATTGGTGGAGGTGTCAAAGAATCATATTAGTTTTTAGATCGAGGCAGAGAGATGTAATGAGGTGGGAAGTTGAATAGAAAACACAGGACCCACGTGATATGCCGACAAGCAGTTTCAGTTAAACAGAAACTGCAACTTGTAGTGTCTTGAATCTAAGGTAGGAAGTTGATGAAATGTTATGGATATAATTTGGAAGAGTAGAGAGAGTGTAAAAAAAAAAAAAAAGGGGTTAGGTAGTTGACAAGTCAGTTTCATAGTTTGATTTTGAATGAGTGAATAGTAGGCTTGGGATTGAAGAGAAGAGGTCATCCATTTGAATTCATTTGATAGAGTGAAGATGTGGCAAAGAATAAAAAGAAGAGTAAGTCTTTGTCATGTAAAAATATACATATATAATATATATGTTTATATAGGAAGAATTCAAGTGTCCATATATATATATATATATATATATAAAGAGTTATTACATGGATCCTTATATTTCTCATTTCTAAAGGTGTCTACTAAATTCATTCCCATCTCTATCGGAATTTAATTATTACATCATTGACCATCCATTTATAATGTTCATACCTTCTTTTATTATTATTATTATTTAATTTTTTTTGTATTCTATTTTTTCAGGTTTTTTTTTTTTTTTTTTTTTTTTAAGAAATGTAATCAAAGATATGATATGAGCAGTATGCCATAAAAAGAAACTAGCAGTATGCATAAAAGTAATGTATACTAGGGGGTATTTTTTTTCTCTTCTTTTTTTTTTTTTTTTTTTTTTTTATGTCTATACATTATTAATTTTGAGAAAAGAAGTAACTTCCTTAATTTTTGATTCGAAGAAAAGAAGTAACTTAATGTATCGAAGAGGAATTCAAGAAATAACATAAACTATTAAATATAATTCTCAAATTAAAATTCCAAACCATATTAATACTATAGCAATAACCATTATTTTTATAATTATACCAGTCATCGAACCAATAAAAGCAAAATCAAGAGTTAAAGATCCAACCGAAATTGAACTAAAGCTGAACTAATTTATAAGAAAAATATGTTAAACAATACAATATGTTTATCAGATAAGTTTATAACATATTACACTTTAACATTTCAACCACAATTAAGGATTTCAAGCGGAATATAGTAATTATAAAAATAAATATATTTATTCTAGTTTTTATAGTTTCAAACAAAGGTCAATTTGATTTAGGATGATTAAAAAAAAAAAATTCTAAACCTTTCTTTACTTTTTCATAATATTGTATTAATAAGTAAAGCTAAAACTTCTAGACTTGTTGAAATGCAAATTTTTATTATTATTATTATAACAATAAAACTTTTTTTCCAAAACCAAACTGGTTGAACGAAAGAAATGGACTAGTTCACGGTTTATTGGTTCAATCAACCGGTTTGACCAGTTCATGATCAATTTTTAAATTTGAATGAAATTATTTGGAAGTTGATCAAATTGACCTCCAATTTGGGTCGAACCTAATTCAATCTACCAGTCTAGTCCAATTTTCAAAACCTCGAGATACCCATATATAAAAGATTAAGTTTTTGTTATTGTTACTTAAATAAAATTAATTAATAATGATAAACAATAAATAATTAAGGACACAATTACATAAACTTGATAATTTATAAATATTTTAGGATGAAGAGAAAAGAAAATGAAGTGACTAAGTCTGTTAGTAACTTACTATGAACAAATAAGTAATCATTTAATTATTAATCAAATATTAAGTATGTTTAATATCTATCTATCTATCAGCATGCTACCTTTTTTTTTTTTTTTTTTAATTAGGTAACAAATATTAATCAGAATTTAATAAGCAAGGACATTAAGATTAGTTGCCCGGCGGTGATATATAGCCATCACTTAAAATATAGTGTTGAGAAGAAAAAGAAAATAAAACAATAATTAATCAGAAGAACTATTATTGTCTTAGGTGTGAAGATTAATTACAAGTAATTTCATAATGAACTTCTTATCCAATAAAACCCCACAAAAACTCACCCAACTAGAGGACCCAATAATTGAAAATTCGAGTCCAACTCTAATAATTATCGGTAGTTTTATTATGTACATCAATCTCTCTCAATCTATGTTCAACAAATATCAATGCCCCATCTAAATAATTATTTGATTACTATTTTATTTTGTACCATTTGTGTTTTCCATATTTATTCTTGGTTTTAGCTTTGAAACTCTTCATGAACTTTTGGAATGTTTCGACTTTTCTTTGCATGGAAATATTCTTCGGAATGACTTAAAATTCTAATTAAATTAAAAATGCATTTGAAGTCAAGAAATTATTTCGGGTTAAATTATTGTGTTACATACATAAAAGAATTTGATAAATTGGAGCACTATAAGATATCAACGAAGCTAAATTGGAATTTTCAAATGGGTTTGAGTTAATCAGATAGGAAGTTATTTAATTAATTTGGCAAAGAGAAAGTTTCGTAAGAAAATCAATTATTTTGTCACTATATGAAACTCGAAATACTCCTTTCGATTCATAATAAATGACATTCAAAGTTGTTCACTAAAACTAATAAAGCATTAATTATGTGACTTATTTACCTCTATTCCAAAACTCTACTTCTTCTCTCAAATTTCTCTTTCTTTTTAATATGATAACTTATTGTTTGCTGTAATTATTAAACCTCTCCTTCTTTGTTAGGTTAAGTAACGGCAAACTTTAAAATCAATTCTTTGTCTGAAGTCAAAATGTACAAACATTTTGGACATAATATGGACAAGGCCTAGTTTAAATAAGATTATGGGCCTTTAGTTGTTGTACCCTCCAACTCATGAAGGTCCATAAATGTCTATAAATCATATATGGAGGCCTTAAGTTAATTTAGTTAAAAAAAAAAAGTTGCAATTAAATTAAATTTGTGATAAAGAAAGCGAAGAAAACATAGGACAGTAAAGATTAAAAATTGCTGGAGTGAAATGAAAGTAAGTTAGAAAGGGACGTGACATTAAATGTAGAAACGCAGAGTGTTGAACACATGGCATAAGGAGAAAAGTAGGAATTGAGTAGAGAAGAAGAATCCATGTGAGTGAGTGAGTGAGTGCTTTTGCCGGAGTAGCCATTTTCATGTGAATCTTTTGTTTCTCCCGTTCCATGTGATACAATTCAATTCCCTCCTCCCAGTTTTTACCTTCTTTTTTTTATAAATACTTACCATTAATGCATGCCAGTAGAGTAGTAGTACTATTATCACTTAATTTCAGACTTTGCAGGAGGAATGAAAAATTGCGTAGGCTTCCTCATAGCTTTCCTAGCTGTTGCTCACTCGAGCTTTGCCAGGGATAGTACATGGCAATGCCATGAGTCATGTGAGAATGAGAATAACAGAAGGGTTATTAGGAATGATGAAAGAAAAAGCAGAAGAATAATAGAGATGAAAGCAGATGAAATAATGGGAGCAGGAGCAGGATCAAGATTACCAGATTGCAGTCATGCATGTCGGTCATGTTCCCCTTGTAAATTAGTAATTGTTAGTTCTTTCTGTTTTTCTTCTCCTCAAGCTTCTGAGACTTGTCCTCTTTCTTATAAATGTATGTGCAATAACAAATCTTACCCTGTTCCCTAATCTTCTTCCTTCTTCTAATTTACTTTTCTTTTTCTTATCCTATCCCATGCTTTACCTAATTAAGCATTAATTTACTCATTATTAAACAATACAATCTTATCACAAAATCACTTGATACCAAAAGATATTAAGCATATACAATATAGCTAGCAATTGGACACTGTTAACAAAAAAGATACAATTTGGTAAAAGAACGATTTACTTTTCAAATTCAACGGACTGATTCATGTATTTTAAGATAACTTAGGTATTAAATAATTATCCTAGTTGTGAATTCACCCTATTAACATATATCTTATAATTTCCTTCTTTTTTTTTTTCGATTTGTTTAGTTGTCTTCTTCTTCTCTTCCAGTTTTCAATTATCTATTGCTATTTGATTTTTTTTTTTTTTTTGTTGGTTTTTCTGCAATTCTCATCGATTTTCTTCAATTTCTTTTCATTCTTTTAGATACGTAACTGTATATATATGTTGCTATTTATTCTATTCTTTTCTTTTTGTTATTTTATAATCGTTTTTGTTCGTGTATATTATGATTTTTTTGTGGTTTACCATTGTTTCTGTATTTTTTTTTTTTTTTTTTTTTTTGTGTATCTGTATAATCTCTCCACTTTTTTACACTTTTCTATGTGTTTAGTTTCCAAGATACAGTCGAGATATACGATAACAACGATACAATTTTGATAAAGTTTTGATACATATGTAACACATGAATGATACACATATGAACAATACTTTTTAAATGATACGGTTTTTCGCACTTTTTCTATGTTTGGTTTCTGCAATAGATATATGATACAGTTGAGATACACTCGAGATAAACAATTATATTGATATACGTTTGATACAATTTTGATAAATGTATAGTATGATACAAATATGAACAATACAAAATAACAGAATACGTATGAAAATAGGACAAAATAAAGGGAACGATGTGGAAATAACATTACATGTAATTAATGTCATAAAATCATCGAACCCAAAAGCAGACCTTAACACAAGCTAATTGGTTTTGTGTTATATGAGCTCAACCTCGCTTATGTACTCACGCATCTAATTAAGCCCAGCATTCTCAAGGCCCACGGAGTCTCTTCAATTAAAATAATAAAAAAATAAAATTTTAAATAAGTTAAAAGATAATGCAAAAAATTAATGAGATAGACTATTAAGACAACTTTGATACACATATGTATTACATGTATGACATAATTATAAACAACACCAAATGTAACTAATTTGAGCGATGACACATGTTAGATACAGTTGTGATACATTTGTGATATTGTTATAATACATTTCATGATACATTTAAGATACTGTTATTATACATTTTTGATACATGTATCGTTCAGATACATTTATGATATTGTTGTGATACATTTTTTATATTATTTCCTATACATTCATGATACATGATTTTTCACTAACACATGTAAGTAGATATATCAAAGTAATATGTTTAACTTGTGATATGTGTTTGATACAAGTTTTATGCATGTTTGATATAGTTATTATACAATGACACACGTTAGATACGTTTATGATACATTTATGATATTGTTATGATACATTTTTTATATCGTTGACCATACATTCATGATACTAAATCATGTAAATAGATATATCAAAGTAACATGTTGGATACAAGTTTTATACATCTTTGATATAATGATTATACAATGACACATATGTCAAATATGTTTATGATATATTTGAGATAGTTGTATAATCTATTTTTTTATATTGTTTATTATACATTCATGAAACATTTTTGTATCATTGCAGTATCACAAATGTATCACAACCGTATTTAACATGTGTCATTGTACCAAATGTGTATCAAAAATAGAATTGAAGATTTTCATTATGAAATCTAACATCAAAATCATACTTATTAATTAATTATAGCAGATATATTTACATATAACAAGAATTTAGAACCAAATAGTAGTTGTATCACTAAACACATTTGGAGGACACTTGGATTCCGTGCACAATCTAACACATGCTAACAAACATTTGGAAAGCACTTGTATATCATGTTAACATAAAATCTCCCCTTATAATTACTTCTAATAATTATTTAATTTCACCATACCTCCCATTAACAATTAGCCAACCATCTTTGAATCTTCTTTTTTCCTTCCTTATATCCACTTCTTCATTCGATTGTTAATTTCCCAATAGGTGCTTTGAAACAAGACTTCGACTATCCTTATTTAATGATTTAATTCAACAAAATGAAGATGATTCACTCATCCACCATGAGCTTCGAAGAGATTGTAATATTCTTGAATTTTGATTTCAAATTCAGCATATGTAGCAGCTTTCATAAACGCCAAATTCTTCCTACACTCAAAGTGTTTGATTCCGATTTGGTTTGGGATTTACGATACTGTGACGTGCGCAATTGTAGTGACGATGGAGAGATTTATGCGATTGTCGCGAGAGATTATGTTGTTTATCGTGAGCTTGGAGAGTATTTGGCGCGTGTAGGTGTTTTAGTTATTTTGAATCTCTGCCTCCTTTTTTTTTTTTAATGATTTAGGAATTTTAAAAAATGTATTTTAGGACTGTTGAAACTTTTTTGTTGCATTTCTGGGGAAAATCTCCATATAAGGTAAAAGATTAATGTGGGCAAGGTAGGGTTATTTTGCCCCAAAAAAAAAAAAAAAAAAACCCCATAATAATAAAAATAAAAGCTGTAATTAGATTTTTGCAAAATTACCAAAAATACCTCCTTTTTAACTTTTGTTTGATGCTTACGCTTTGACATTCTTTAAAATACGCTCAATTAATTGTAAATTTTGTTTTTACCAACTTCCTTTCCCCCATACGATTTTCTCTCATAGTTTGTATTTTTAACCTTAATTTTATCATTTATCTCTTAATCCGTTAATTTTTTTGCCACGCCACTTTAGAATGTTTTTATCATCTTTTTTTTCTCTTCAAAATGAGATCCATATGTATATATTTTTTCAGATTTTTTTTTTCATTTTCAGAAATGTATCAAAATTGTATAAAAAAATGTATTAGAAATGTATCAGAATTGTATCAAAAATGATTTTATTTATAGTGAGGAACTAAACTGGTTTTTTTATTGTTATGAAGGCTGAATAAAAGCTAACCATAGAAAAAAAAATATATAGAATAAAGTATATTGTATCAATGTCTGTTTGTTGATATTTTCTAATACAATTCTGATATAATTTTGATACAATTCTGATACATTTATGATACAATTATGATGCTTTGTGTATTGTGTTTTATATTATAATTCCACATGTTTTATCTGTAGTAAGGAATCACCTAAACTGATTTTTTTTTATTGTTATGAAAGCTAAATAAAGCCTAACCATATAAAAAAAATATAAAATAAAGTATATTGTATCAATGTCTGTTTGTTGATATTTTCTGATATATTTCTGATATAATTATGATACATTTATAATACAATTTTGATACATTTATGATACAATTTTGATACTCCGTGTATTGTGTTTTATGTATTAATTCTATATTTTTTATCTGTAATGAGGAATTACCGAAACTGAATTTTTTTTTTATGAAAGTTAAATAAAAGTTAACTATAGAAAGAAAATTATAGAATAAAGTATATTGAACCAATATCTGCTTTTTGATACATTTTTGATATATTTTTTATACACTTTTGATACAATTCTGATATATTTCTGACAATGTATAAAAAAATGTATTTTTTTTTTAAAATGTATTTTTTGACAATGGAAAATAAATTAGAAAAAATATATACATATGGATCTCGTTTCAAAGATAAAAAAGAAAGAAAAGAACTTGTTAAAGCGGAATGTCGAAAAATGAACTATTTGAGAAATAAATGAAAAAATAACGTTTAAATTATAAAAGAGGGGAGTGAATAAAAGGGATTCGTATGGTATAAGAATAGGAGCATTTTTAAAATTTTTGATTTTTTTTTTCTTGTTGTTTTTTATAACTAAAAGGGTGTATTTTCAACGATTGCAAATGGGAGTATTTTAAAAATTGATCAAAGTTTTGTAAGTATTTTAGAGAAAATTTTCTTTTTATGTTTTTTTTGAAAGAATAGTTGAAAATAGGGATATTTATTTAATTTACCTTAGATTTTTCGTATCATTTTAAATTTTTGAGTTAAATGGTAGGATGATTTTAGTAATTACCGTACGATCCACGTGGAGCAAAAGTTTGAACTACGAATACATATGAAATTTATAACATTTTATGTATCGATCCAATTGTAATTTATAATAACTTGTGTTTTTAAATGACATCAATTCAAACATACCCTTTTTATTTTTGTATGATAGTTGTTGCTCCCCTCATGTATTTAGCAAAATTCATTATCTACTTTAATTTTAATTTTTTTTTATTTACCCGAAAATGTAAAATTCAATAATTAATAAACCATGGAACGAGAAATGCCGACGAACATAACTCCAAATGCTAACTTTTACTGATGTATGCCTAGAAGAACTTGAAATTTCTTATGCCTTTTCTACGTTTTGAATTTTGAATTTTTCTCTTTCTAATTTTCTTTCTAAAACATATAATATAATATAATATAATTCTCCTATTCTCCTCATTCTGTCTGTTCTGTGGAATGAAATGAAATTAATTTATTCCATACAGCCTGAAATTGAATTTTCAAACAGTCAAACAAACCCTCCATAGAGTGTAATGCAACACTAAATTGTATCTGGATCCTTACGCATTTTATAGTTGGAACAAAAAGCTTCCTCACTGCTGATTTTTTACTTTTATTATTGGGCAATTGATTTTTCAGTCTCACATATTAATTTATTCTAATTACATATATATTAAGCCCTTAGTTATTGAAAAAAGTCAAACGAATAACAATGAATAATCAATTTCATCTATATTTCCAATTTAAATTTTTTAATAGCTCAAAAATATTTTATGATATATTTGATGTGGGTATAGAAAAACTCTAAAAAAAACTCATTTTGAATTGTAAAAAATGAATTTCAAATAAAAATAAAATGATTAACATTTTTATAACTGAATTTGATACTTAATATGTACAATTATAATTAACCGAGAGATCAATGTGTACAATTTTTTACTTTGATAGCTAGTGTTATTGCTACCATCACTATTAATTTCCCCTGAAATATAGGACTACTCATCTTCAGATATCTAAGCATGTAATTTGAAAATCAAATTAAGGAAATTGCACAACTGTTATAAGAGCACTAAACGAAAATTTTAAATGTGGTTCGGGACTATGGTGGTAGCATTATATGATTGAAATGTCATAATCATCTAACAATGTAGATCATATGGTTCTCAAACCACAATAGAATCTGTCGCACTAAATATACACGAATAATTCTCTTTTTATTGAGTAGGAAAAAATAATTATCAGATCATGATATTTTCAACTTTTTTTTTGAAAGGAAAACGGATTTGACCAAGATGATATTTTCAACTTTTACATGTTAAATTCTTGATTTTCCAATTTAGAACATTTATTCATCAATAAATTATAATTATACATTGAGCCCTAATTCATGAGACAATTAACTATGCATATTACACTTGATTAAAAGTTCAAAGTGTTATCCTTCTTATTATTATTATTATTATTATTATTATTATTATTTTTTTTTTTTTTTTTTTTTTTTTTTTTGGAGAGAAAACGAATCACATCATGCTCAGAATTGTTGATCTATAGTTAAATCCAAAATAAAAAAAAAAATCTACTCTGCAATAATATATATACAAAATAACAGATTAAACATAGATGAAAAATGACCTTGTTATCAAATAATTAATCAGTGGCTTAATATATGCATTTATGTATAATTGGTGGGGAGCTTATTGACTGTGATAAATGAAGCTATTAGGTTTGTAAATATATTTTTCAAGTTTATTTATATTCCCTTAATTACTATCATATAATGCTTTTCAATGTAAGACATTCCTCTGTGTGGCACACACAGATTAAAAGAAATTATAAATATAGAGTTGAGAGAAACAACCATTACGTATTTGAAGGAGTCAAGAGAATTTCCATGGTAAAGCAACCACAGACACACACACCTATCAAAATCAAACACACGCTTTATATTTTCTGCCTTTTCACATTCAGTTTTATTCTTCTTTTCAATATTCAACTATACAAGTAAAACTTTTACTTTCCAAATTAGTTAATTACAATTTCAACCCTCCTATATTTTCTCTCTATATAAGCCTCAGCCTCCACATCTTTTTCACCTCACAAAACGCAATCATTCACGCATAACAAAGCTGCCGTTTCCATCATTACACAATTGAGATACAACTATGAATCGTTCATCCATTGTGAGACTTCAACGCCAATTTCTGAGCCAAAAACGCCAATTTCTGAACCAAACCCAGATGATGAATCCATCTATAAAACCCTGTGACGTGTTCATTAATCATAGAGGTATTGACACGAAACACACCGTAGCCACATTGCTTTATGACAACCTTCGTAGGTTAAACCTAAGACCTTTCTTGGATAACAAGAATATGAAGCCAGGTGACAAGTTATTTGACAATATCAATAAGGCAATTAGGCAATGTAAGATCGGTGTTGCTGTTTTGTCTCCTACTTATTGTGAATCATACTTTTGCCTACATGAATTAGCTCTAATCACGGAGACAAACAAGAAGGTTATTCCTATCTTCTGTGACATCAAACCTTCTGAGCTTCGGGTTAATACCCACATGTCACAATGTTCTCCGGAGGATATTCGGAGGTTCAATTGGGCTCTTGAAGAAACTAAATACACCGTAGGCTTAACCTTCGACTCCTTTAAAGGGTAGGTATATATGAACAATTTATTCTTCTTCTATATTATCGATTTTATAATTGAAATTTTAATCCTTTTTTAGATAAATATAATATTTGTAGCATATAAAGGCACGTGATATAGTTGACAATAAAATCTTTTTTACAACAAACAACAATCATTTACATGAAAATATTCTATTTTGTAAAATCCTTTTTACGACATACAATAATCATTTTAATAAAATTCTATTTATATGTTACTTATTAGTTTTATTTATTTCAAATAGCACTTATGTGAATATTCAAAAGTTTTTATGTTTTGCATTTTCGATCATAGGTAATAAGAATGAAATTATTAAGAGTAGACGGTTGCTACATTTTTCATAATATGGAATTTATTTTTAAAATTATGTATTGCAGGAATTGGTCAGAAGTGGTAACAAAGGCAACTGATATTGTGATCAAAAGCTTAATTGAGATTGAGAATGAAAAGTACATACGCCGCCGAAAGATTCAGATTCCTGCTTAGTAATCAAAGATATATGACTTCTTCACAGCTTCCTCTCTTTTTGTTTGTTATTCAATGTCAATAAACGTATGAAATCAATTCGTTCATTTATTTTTGTTTTTCAACTTGTTTTCTACTATTGCTTTTGTACTAATAAACATAACTAAGCTCACGTTGAATTTATGTACACTCTGGATTCTCTCATTCATATGTCTCTCTCATTGATTTGGAACAATTACGGAACATTAATCCCATAAAAAACATTAATCTTAATCATAATTTTCCTAAACTATTGTCAAGGGTGTTTAATTTAGCTTTTCATAAATGGTTTTAATTTTTTCTATTCAAAAGCAACTTCTAGCTAAGTTTTTTTTTTTTTTTTTTTTGACAATGATGGTAAATTTCATAAATTCAAGTCTGCAGAATACATCGATATAGATCTATTGGTAATAATGTCAATTAAATCCAACAATTTCTCCTACAAATATTACAATAACCATAATAAACACCATGTAGGTGAAGAAAACAAACCATATAGGCCACAAAAATACATAGAATAAATAAGATAAAAGCATAATAACTCTCCATCTTGCAATTTGTCGAACTCCACCATACTTTATTAGAGATTCACAGCAATAAGGATTCTCACATCCTGCATCTCACCAAGTAGTTTGGTATATCTGGATAAAACTTCTAGATCTTGTGTAAAATAAATAAATCAGGGTACCCAGTGTGTATTGATCTCAAAGGATCTTCGACTAAGAATTGAGGAAGACCAACCCATAGAAAATAAACTATCATATTTGTGGTATACCAGAGTTGATCTATTATTGAGAAAACTGATTCAAGAGAAGGGCTAGAAAAATACCAAATGTAGATTATTCCACACAAAATAACATAAAAGCAAAATGAAAAGTAGAAGGAGATGAAGGAGAAATGGAAGGAGGAGGTCTTCCTCCTTCTCTATGAAAATGGAAAGAGGGCTTTTTTTTTTTTTTTAAATGAAATTTTAGAGAGAGTATAACTATAAATTTCTAGCTAATTAAGTATTTGGTAAAAAATTTCAAACAGTTGTTAGCTTTTGATAAGAGCCTAAACAGTGTTGTTTCTCAAAAGTTCCAAATTGGAAATTTTCATGAAAATTTTTTGTGTAATTTTATTTAAACAAAAATATCATTTTCAACTTATATAAAATAAAAATTTGTTTCCTTTCAAACTTTGGTATTTTGCTCATCCATTTGACTTTTGTTTTAATTTTTTTGTTTCTCCTTCTATACAATTTTCACGGTCTTTAAATAATTTATATTTTTAAATGGGAAAGGCGCAAAAAAAAATATATGTGGTTTGCCGAATTTGTGAATATAGATCAGTGTTTTAAAAATTAGCAATCTTAGATCTGTGGTTGCACCATTTGACAAATAGAGTCCTCCATCTAGTGTACCCTTTAAAAATTGTTTCATTTTTTAGATTTTGAGCTAACATTTTGCATGTTAGTTAATACAAATACCATGAATCTTAGTAATAAAATTCTGAAATTTTCAAAAAGCGTATGTATTTTTCTAATTAAATATTGCAAAAGAATTTTAAAAAATCACATACAATATAAGTATTGCTAGAAAATGCTCAAATCTTGATGAGAAATTTTTAAATAACGTGGGCAAATTATTAAGAGGATAAATTGAATAAAATATTAAGGTTTGCATAGAGATCGAGTTAAAAGTACACACTGTAAATCAAATCTCTGTATTAAGCTCAATACTTTTTTACCATTTAGCTTCCTCTTACTTAAGAAATATTCAAATATATGATTGTTGTGGAATTTCAAATAATTTTGTATTAACCTCTTAACGAGCCCTACTCCAAAATGGACTTGCTTTTCATGGGTCTTGTATGTGTTCAACTAAGGCTTCATATCAATAGCGCAGCTTCCTTGCTTTTCATCCTTCATAGACTTGGCCCATTAATAAAAGAGCCTCTTACATATCTTAAAATTGAAAAATATTTACAATATCAAAACTAACAAAAATAAAATAATAAAATTACAAATATATGTATCAAATTTAATTTTGATATATTACAAATATATGTATCAAATTACAACTTTTCTATTGTTTTAGATGGTAATCAAAATTTATAAAATCAGGAATTTCAAATTTGGAAATCATACTTTCACACTTCTAAATATAGGAGAAATTATAGAATATGCCAGTCACACTACGTTATCCGTATACCAAACTAATAAAATTATGTAATATAATATATTTTAAGGTGTAAAATTGATAATTTAATATCTAGAATTTATAGTTTAGGGCCTAAAGTTTTTATTTTAGGATTTAGAATTTTATTTAAACAATCAACTGTTAAATAAATAATTACACCGTGTCATTTTTCTATTGGTTGGAGTGTGACTTGTCATAATATTATTGGTTTGGCACGCAGATAACGTGGTATATCATGTGTACTCTCTAACTTCTCCAAAAATCGTGTAAATCAACTTAAGAAAAAAATTGTCCTAAACTAACAATCATGTGTATATCAATGGAAGATTTTATAGTACGCTTGGCATACATATTATTCGTGTGCTAAGCCAATAATATTAGGCCAAATCACAACTCAACCAATAGAAAAATGATACAGTATAATTAATTAATTTCTTATTTAATAAATGATTATTTAAATAAAATTCTAAACCCTAAAATAAAAACTCTACACCCTAAAATATAAATCCTAGATGCTAGTTTATAAACCCTATACCCTACAATATATATGTGGTATGATTCCATTGGCTTGGTCTGTGGATGATATGATGTGTCAAGCGTATTCTATAATTTTATCCTCCCAATAAAATTATGACAGTTTAGACTCCAGCCAATAAAAAAATGACAATGTGTAATCAATTCATTAATTATTTAATAGTTAATTATTTAAAAAAAAATTTAAAATCTAAAATAAAAATTTTAAACCCTTAAATAAAACCCTAGAGGGTGATTTATGAACACTAAAGACTCGGTTCTCACGCTGTTGCAAGCGGACATATACTAAAATTTTCCAAATTGTTAATGATAATTTATTGAAAAGTTATAGGGTACATTTGGCATATCCCGTTATCCGTGTCTTAAGTCAATAGCATTATAATAAGTCATACTCTAACTAATAAAAATTAACAAGGTGTTATTAATTAATTACTTATTCAATAGTTGATTATATAAATAAAATTATTGACCCTAGTATAAAAATTTTAGACCCTAAAATAGAAATATTTGATGCTAATTTATCAACTCTATACCCTAAAATATATACATGGTATAATTTTATTAGCTTATTGATAGTTTTGTGTTTATATTTTCGCCAACAGTTAATTATGTCATTCAATGATGCATATAATTGCGGGAATTTTTCTTTTGACGATATAATAAACTACCAATAAAGTACAGTATATTGTTAATAAAATTAAAATATCATTTTCTTTTTCCATTTGTTCATTAAATGAAATGAATGAATGGATATACATATTCCGTATTCTGGAAGTTATAACAGAATAATAATAATAGTAATGTGACTGATCACATTATAAAAAATATTAGATTTAACAGCAAAAAGAATATATTTAGCAAGAATATCAAAAAGTTACTGGTAAAAAGCACTTTGAGCAGCAACAATATATCGGATTTCTACTGTAAATACCTACGGTTACAACTTTGTAGCAGCAATTACTTTATTACTACTAAATGTGCTTTTTGACAACAACTTTTAGATATTGTTGCTAAATGTGCTCTTTGGTAGCAATAAAATATAAAGTTATAACCGTATATACTGCAAAAAAAAAAAAAAAAAAAAAGATATAATTTTGCTGTTAAATGTATTTTTTTTTTTACAGTAATTATTGGATTTTGCTGCAAAAAAAAAAAAAAAAATTTACTGCTAATTTTCTTTCTTTTCTTTTTTTTTTCTGCTAATTCTAAAATTTCTTGTAATATCATTTTGATCTAACTGTATCTAATGGCCTCACCAAAAATATAAGCACGCAGTAAATAAGAATTTTGTGAAGTTGTGGGTCTTTCTGGAGAAGCAAATGTATTCGTACTTTTTTCTTATATGTATAAAAAAGAAAATATAATAAGTTTTAATAAATAATTAAGTTAACTAATTAAGGTTTTTTGGAAATCTGAAGGGTCTACTTATAGAAGAACTTTTTTAAGCGTCTCTTATAGATGAAAGATACATGCATATGTATATATTTAACATCTCTTATATCTGATTGTTGAGAAGTCATATTCTGATGAAGATAATAAATGAAATATATTTTTGGATTCTATAAAACCCAATTTTGGATTCTATAAGATTTGACATGTTTTTACATGGAATTCACTTGATTACAAGATGTTGTTCATGTATGATCAAACAAAATCTTTTATTTTATGCTTGATTCTAGAAATCCGGATATTGGATTCAGTAAGATTTTTAAAAGATTTACTTTCGGAGGTAAAATTGCCATGCATTCCATAAATTTTAAAGCATCTCATGAACATATATATATATATATATATATATATATATATATATATATATATATATATATTGTTTTAAATGGAAAGTTTGAACTCGATAAGTTTAATTGAGTTTGTAATTCTAATTTGACATGAAGAATAACAGGAAAATAAACATATCTATGTTATCAAAATTTCATTTTAAACTAACATATCTGTTTGAAATGATTGTTATCAATTTAATTTTAATTCCAGTTTTACAATTAGCAAAAAGTAGCAGATTAAAATTTTTGTTTTCAGTTCTACTTTAATGTGTCAACTTGATATTTACTAGTCATCTTTATATAATATTATTATCAATGATGATAATAATTTAATATATACCATTTCTATTGCACTAAAACCATTTTTTCTTATATATTTGAAAAAAAAAAAACTTTTCTTTTATAAATAAGCTTTTAAAGGAGTTATACTATATTTTTTTTATATATAAAAGAAAAAATCAGTAATGAGATTTTGTTGCTATTCCAAATCTGACAATAGTATACAACAAAGATTGTACTCGATTTGATACAAATATAAATTAGTATAACTAAAAATTAACTGGTAGTGAAACTTGGATTGCATATTATAACGCTGCTCTAAAGCATAGATATATAAACCAAAATTTGTATCAAAGGCTGAATATGTTTCAGAAGAATAAAAGACAATTGTCGGACATGAACCCAAAATTTCATCCCGAGTCTAAAAATATATAATTTAAATTTAATCACTCACCTAAATAATTAGCATAATCCAAATAGATGTATTATATTTGGACCCATATTCCATATTTAGTTAAACTTAATCAAAAGGATTTGTTTCGTTTAGTTACTAAATTCTATTCAATATAACGCTGCTGACTTTCGAATAAATAAATAAATGAATAAAGTCTTCAATGTGGAAAAATTAAAAAAAATAAACATGTCATTCGAAATATAAAATAATTTCGTGAGAAATTTAATTAGTTCTCTACCTACATAATAAGTATCACTAAATGAAGCCAACAAAAAAACTTTTCATAATGGAATCAAATTTCATTAAATTAATAGTATATAATCTTTATTCTCAAGGTGATGGGATACCAAGAAAGTGTAGTTAGAAGTTGAAACCCAAAAGGCACTAAACCATCTATTGGTTACTTAAATTCGTTAAAAAGAAGTTCCACTAAATTGAAAAGAATAATTAAATAAAGGGGTGTAATATGGAACCGTAAATTAATTGCTTAATAACGCAAAAAAGGAGTCGCAGAAGTAAAAGTGAGAATTAAATCATAAAACCCTAAGGAAGTAACTGGAAGGTGTTGATAATAAAAGCAAAATTGGAAACTGAAAATCAAGATTCTTTAAGAAAATGAGAACCAATAAGAGACAAAGACATGTGAAGACAGTAGAAAGGGGTATATAAATGGTGGGATTAGTAGAAGAAAGAGAGTAAAAAAAAAATTAATATAAATAGAGGCGTGAACTGTTCCAACACTAAACTCGGGCCAAAAACAATCCATTTCTCTTTCACTTTCATCTCTCTCGCATGATCCTTTTCTTTCAATTTTAATCAATTGTTGCCCACACCCTTTTCAATCTTAATTAAGCTTCTTTTCTTCTTTTGCTATTCCCTTTTTTTCTAAAATCTCTCTACATTTCAAGAAAACTTTTTCTTTTCTTTGATTTTCCTTCTCTTTTTTCTTTATAATTCTTCTTATTATTAACAATTCAGCACTAAAAAATTTTACCCACTTTGGTGAACATGGTGGATGTGGATATAGAGGCACAGACTAAGCATCATTCCAAATATTCTTCCATCTTCAACAAAGCTAATTCCCCCGTTTCTTTGAAGGTTTTTTTTTTTTTTTTAATTTCCATTTTGTTTTCTTCTTCTTTTGTTTCTGGTTCTAATTATGTGGCTAGCTCATTTCGTTATATCCTATGGTTTTTTTTTTCTTCAATTATCGTGTTTTTACCGAATAACCATATGCTTACTACAAAAAATACGTGGTTTGATAACAAAATAATTTGCAGTGAAATGAACTTTGCTAAAAAAAAACTCATTTAGCTGTAACATAAAAAAGTTATTGTCAAATCTATATCAATGTCAAACAAACAACAATTTTTTTGTTGTTTCCTAAACATATATATGGCAAAAATTGTTGCCAAATGTCTGTAGACTCGAATGGTTTTATCATGAGGAAGCTATTAATTTTATTTTATTTTTAAAAATTTATTTACAGTTTGAGGATGTGACATACAAGGTGAAGATAACAAAGGAAGGAATATTTAGGAAAAGTATAAAAGTGGAAGAAAAAATGATTCTGAAAGGAATAACAGGCGCAGTCCTACCAGGTGAAATGCTAGCCATGTTAGGCCCATCAGGAAGCGGAAAAACAACTTTATTGACAGCTTTAGGAGGAAAACTCGGAGGAAAACTCGATGGAATCATAACTTACAATGGAAAACATTTCACCAATTTAATGAAAAGAAACACTGGTTTTGTTACTCAAGATGATGTTCTTTACCCCAATTTGACTGTGACCGAAACATTAGTATTCACAGCCCTTCTTCGATTGCCGAATACTCTGACAAAAGAGGAGAAGATCATGCATGCGGAGGCGGTAATGACTCAACTCGGGCTAACTAGGTGTAAGGATAGCATAATCGGAGGACCGTTCAGGAGAGGGGTTTCGGGGGGTGAGAGGAAAAGGGTTAGCATAGGGCAAGAATTGCTTATAAACCCTAGCTTGCTATTGTTAGATGAACCTACTTCTGGCCTTGATTCTACTACTGCACAAAGGATTGTTTCGACGATTTGGGAGCAAGCAAAAGGCGGTCGAACCGTTGTTATGACTATTCATCAGCCTTCAAGTAAGCTGTTTTATATGTTTGATAAGGTGCTTTTGTTATCAGAAGGGAATCCTTTGTATTTTGGTAAAGGATCAGAAGTCATGGATTATTTTTCTAGCATTGGATATGCCCCTTCTGTTGCCATGAATCCCGCCGATTTTCTCCTTGATCTTGCAAGTGGTATGTTAATAGATTACTTGTCACTTTTATTTTGATTCCAATTAAGCAATTTAATTTTTCCTTTAATTTTTGGTTTGCTGATATTCTTTCTTTCCTTTTTTTTTTTTTTTTTGAATGTTTTCTTTTACTAGCTGATTTATAAATTGAATTCTGTTTCTATTTGTGTCTTGAAAGTAGCACAATCAGTTTGAGAATCAAATCCTCATACGTTAAGTTGGCTTGGAAACTGAGACTGTTATTTGTTTTTTTTTTTTTTTTTTAAAAAAAAAAAAAAAAACCTTTGTTGTAGAAAACATAGTGTCTACATAAATTTAATGGTTCTTTTTTTTTTTTTTTGGATGTGGTAAAGTTTAAGAATTTATCAGGGAAGTAGACAATTGTGGAGCAAATCCAATGGATCTTAATTGATCGTCAACTGTATAGGAATTGGCAAAAGAAAAACACCTAGGAAATGCTATCAAATTCATTACAGAACAGTCTCTCTTTCTTCTCTTGATTTCACCATCTACTTCATTGTTTAATGATATGCAATTAATCCCACATTTACCTAACATTTGCAGCGTTGATGTGCAATAAATTCTTTCCTAACATTTATGTCTTTCCCCGTTTTCATTAGTTACAGTCTAGTTCTATTAGTTTTACCCATCTTCTTCATTGCTTAATGATGTGCATTTAATCCCGAATTTTCTTAACATTTAAGAATTCATTCATTGTAAACAAGTTCAATTAATTCCTGCATAACTCTTACATCTCGGCCCCTTAATTTCCATAATTTACAATCTAGTTCTCTTCATTTCAATTATTTGAAGGCCTAACAATTCGAAATATTGCAGCATAATTGTGTTCTTTTATTCAATATTTTATATATGATATTGATACAATAAAAATGATAATCATATCAAACGAGAGTGATGTCAGTTGGTTTATCATATCATGAAATAGTACCCTTAAGTCGATCTTGATTATGTAGGTCATGCAACATCAAGCAATGATTCACAAGAAGATCAAGCCATGGTGAAGCAGGCTCTAGTATCCGGGTACAAGAGCAACCTTGCTGACAAATTGAAGGCAGAGGTAAAATCATGTGACAATTACATTCAAGATCCATCTTCAAAGAAAATGAGTAAATGGGCAACAACTTGGTGGCAACAATTTACAGTCTTGTGCAGAAGAGGAGTCAAACAAAGGAAGCATGAGACCTTTTCTGCTCTCAAAATTTTTCAAGTTATAGCATGTGCTCTAATTTCAGGTGCAATCTGGTTTAAATCTGACACTGCTCACCTCCAAGATCAGGTTAAATTATTTATATTCTAACCACTCATTTATATAACTGGTTGTTAATTAATTTGTAAAACAATACGTTTGTCATAGTATTTGGTCATATTTTGACTTTGAATTCCTCAACTCTGATTTAGTTTTGACCTTTAACTTTTTTTTTTTTTTTTTTAAATTATGCCTTTTACTGTTTGTATATCACTATAAGAAATGTCAGATTTGACCAAAAAAAAAAAAGTTTGCAACAAAATCAAGATATTCATTTAGTAGTAATATCTCGACGTGAACACAAAAAAAACTTATTGAACAGTAAAATTATATAAACTTTTTGTTAGAAATAGATACAGTCATACTTTTCCAACAACAACACGCTATAATTCTTTTATTTGTTTTGCTAACAAATCTTGAATTTCTTATAGTTTCATCACTTGTTATTATCCCTAAATAACTTTTGTAAAATATGCAGATAGGAATCCTGTTTTTTTACACAGGATTTTGGGGATTCTTTCCATTATTCCAAGCAATATTCCAATTCCCACAAGAGAGAAAAATGCTGGAGAAAGAAAGATCAGCAGGAACATATAGACTATCATCCTACTTTATGGCATTAACAATGGGTGATCTTCCAATGGAGCTTGTTCTTCCTACAGTTTTCATCCTCATATCCTACTGGATGACAGGCCTAAAACCAGCAGCTTTAAACTTCTTCCACACCTTAGCTGTTGTGTTGTTGAATGTTCTAGTTGCACAAGGTTTCGGTCTTGCTCTTGGAGCTTTGGTAATGAATCAAAAATCAGCAACAATTCTTGGATCAGTGACCATGTTGACTTTCCAACTAGCTGGAGGGTACTATGTTACACATGTTCCTGTCTTTATTAAATGGGTTAAGTACCTTTCACTCAGCCAGTACACATACAAGCTGCTTTTGGGGTCTCAGTATAAATCTACTGATACATATCCTTGTGGTAATTCAGTCTGTTCAGTTGGTGATTTTCCTTCAATTAAATTGGTTGGATTGGATCCCCATGGCCAGGTTGTTTCTGCTATTGCTCTTGGAATTATGCTTGTGGGTTATAGGCTTATTGCTTATATTTCTCTTATGAGGATTGGTGTTACTAAAAAATAGACTTGCTATGCAGACATATGTCATAAAAAGATTTAATATAATAATATATGAAGATGCCAGTGAGCTTATCATCTGCGTCTTCTTTTGCATATTTTGTTGTAGTAATTGAGGGCTTATTTGTAAAATGGAGTCTCGCAGTCTTTCAGTTGAATTGAAGATCATATATGTACTTGTTGTTATTAGAAATATATGAGTGACATGAATTAATGTTCAATACTATGTAATTTTTTATTATATTTTTCATGAAATACAGAGCTTTATATTTGATTGCATCCACTCACTGAAATTTCAAACTTAGCAGCTCATCAATCCAACTACTTCACAAGCTAATATTTCAACACATCTATGACAGAAAAAAGTTTATAACGTTTACATAAAATCTTAAAATCACCATTATTGTTAATTTTCAATTTGACTTTTTTTATGTTAGATATATATTTTTAATTACTGAATTAAATTATTTATAATCAAATTAATCGTTATCATTAAACAAAGTCATAAATTAGCAAGTATCTCATTTATTAATTTGAAATGTTAAATAAAGTTATTAAAAGGCTCCAAGTTTTTTTTTATTATTATTAAATTGGTTTTTCAAGGGTCTTGCGATTCGAAGCCAAGACACCATGTCCATTCTGCACATCGGAAGTTGTCACTAAGCCATCGCTTAGTGGTTCAAATTTAAAAAGTTTAAAGTCAAGTGTGTAGTTAAAAAAAAATGGCATTTCGAATTCGATATAGATATAAGAATTTTTTTTTTTAAACATTAGATTATGTATCGAAGGAGTAGTATGGGATATTAAGGGTCTTTCTGATTTTGTTCTATCAGGAACCTCTTTCAGCGTCACAAACGTTTTTATTTTGGCACCGGTGGGCTCTTAACACTATTTATGTTATGAAAGAGTACAAAAAGAAAGATTCTTTTTTTTTTTTTTTTTCTCAACTAAAAAAAAAAGAATGTAATTGTTCAACGGGAAAACATAAAAATTTTGCTTAATTACATAAAATTGCTATATTGTGAACCCAACTTAATTGGACTCAAATGGGCTAAAAAGTTTTGGGCTTGACGGACCATACATGGGCCTACGATGATGAAGGCACTCCCAGGGGTTTTTTGCTTGTATAATCAAGTGGGCATATATAGCATGATATTATGGAGGAGTTGAGTTGAAGGCTTTTGTGGAATTATATTTTTGAATTTTGTATATCCTAATTCAAACTGACTTTCTAAACTCTGCTGGCTATTAATATATGACTATGACAAAATCATTTGTTCCTCAAGTTGTTGGGCTTATTTATAATTTACACGTGAGGTATTTGAATTTGACTTGCAATAGAGTCTGAATAGAACTTATTTTAGGGAATATTGATATATCAAAGATTCCTTATTAATTTTGAACTCTTAGAATTTGATTCAAGCTGGTTAACAAGTAATATTTATGTGGTTTTTTCCAATTTTGTTGCTATTTTTACAAAAATGTGTGTTAACTACTACTGAAAGGGAGAAATTTTCTATTTGAAATTAAACTCATTTTGTAGAAAAAACACACACACACACTAACAACTTGCTATTATAGTTACTTTACTACATTAAGAGGTTTCAACTGAAATGAAGTGAATTCACACAACATTTAGGCTAAAAGCTAGTTCAATTATAAAATATACACAGTAACAATTAATAACAAAATCAATTTTTTTATCGAATAATAACAAATAATTTAGCTATAACATTAATTTACATATCTTTATATGATTATATACAATAGTTAGCTTTATCATTTTGAAGACAATAAATTTATAATATGTCAATTATTTAATATATGTATAATATTTGTAAAATTATTTAAAATTTTTACTTTCCAATTCAATCTTGGTCAGACCTTTAATCTTTGACCACCTTTATTTTCAGTGGTTCTAATATTAGTTTGGGTTTGAAAATAATGATTCTTAGTTACCACCAATTCTTCAAATTTGTCATTTAAAATTAATATTTTCACTTTAGCTTAGAAATCTCATCAAAATTGTTGTTAAAAAAAAAACCGCAAGTTCAAACTTTTAATACTATTTAGAAAATAATTTTTACTTGTTTAGTTCGTGAGTCACGATACTTTACTTACACACTATATTACTTGGAATGAATGTATATTTTTTAATAAATTGTGCATGGCCTTGTTTAAATATAGAATAAATTATATTATTATATTAATATATGTCAAAGTATTAAGAAAATTTGACCTTATTAATTTTGGCATGGTGTAGTTATATGTTTAGTATATTGAGGTCCTTAGTGGCTAATTTATAGTAATTGTGCAAAATAAAGGACATGTTGGAATTAAATCCAAAAAAGCATTTCCTCATTGTGGGCTTGAATTCCTCAATTTATTACAACCAACCACATCACTGTATTGTGATTGCTAATAATTAGAGCTTCACACTTGGCCTTTCTCTTTTTCTCTTTTACGTTGGTCAACGCCATAAAGATATTAGTCTGCATTTTTATTAGTTTTATTTATCTCAAATACTCAACTAGTCTATTGGGTCCCTTTGTTTTCGATCTATTTCATAACAAGAAAATTGCTTACATACTTTTTAATTTAATTTTCAAAATCCTTATACGAGTAACTATTTTCAGTCCAATGTAATGATAGCTTGCTAGAAAAAACTTAACTTTACTGTAATTAAGGGCTACTTTTTTTAAATATCAAAAAAATTAAAATGTGGACGGAGCAATTTAACAGTTGAGAATTGCCTAAAATTGTCAGCGGTAAACATTTAAAATAAAATTCTGATAGATTTTAAAGTATTATCAACATATAAACATTTTAAAGCAAAAAAAATTAAATGAATTAGATTTTCCTTATTTACTAGTAATTGTTTTAGTGCAAAAGTGTGTCATTCAAAATGGAATAAATTTTATAACTGCGTTTGCAAACTTTAAAACTGTGAAAATATCGATATTTTGTTAGTCCCAACTAGCAGAATAGTTTCTAGTCATTGTTTGATATTGTGTAGGTCGTAACAGAATTAATAGTTGAATTAAAAAAAAAAAAACATTATAAAAATGAAGTCCGTAAAAAGAGTAAAGAAAAAAGATTATAAAGGGACATATGGCAGCTGAAGTAAAGCTAAAGTTGTATAAAAATGTCAAAGTTGATCATAAACAATTGAATAATAGGTCATCTACTACGTCACAAATCAGTGATAATAAATGGTTTAAGTCCACAAAGTTGGCAAGTCGGTTCCTATATAAATTATCTACTTTGTATATGTTCAAACCATCACTTTATTTTCCAACTTTGTTTTATTTCTGTGGAAGGCAATTTTTATCATTTCCTTCCATTTTTGAATATGCTACCAAAATATCTAAATGCATAGAACGAAAATCCAAACGCTCGTCTTATATTTACAATATATCTTTTTTACATTCAAAAATGAGAATTCATCATTCAACAAAGTCAAATTTCAAAAGTTTGAAGCTTGGTTTTCACATGCATTGTAAATCTTAATTGTGTTGGCTGCTGGATTTTTGAATTTCTTCATGACTAATCGAAGATATTTCATTTGTGTGCCTGACAAAATTTTAAACCAAAAACGTGCGAGAAAATTGAAAGTCAAAATCTCATCAGACATGTAATTATGTAGAGTTGAAGGAGCAGCCTATTTAGCCAAATTTTCAAAAAGAAAAGGGAAAAATTCATTGCCATAGTATGATCATGAAGAACAGATTGTTGGCAAAAAAAAAAAAAAATCTCAATATTTCAAGTGGAAAAAAAAAAATTAAGACTAAAAATTGCAAGATTAAAAACACGAAGAATGCAAAAGTAACGGAAATAGTTTAAGAAGAAAATATTTTTTTAATTAGTTGGTGAGAAATGTTTTATTATCTTGTAGCGGTATATACGTGTAAACATTTTGAATCTAAATAGTATTCTTGTGACAAGGTTAAAAATAATAAAAATTAGTGTTGAAACCTCACTTGTCATCAATTTAAACTTTTATATAAGTTGTTTTTTGTTGAAAATTTGGTATAAATTTGTGATTATTCGTCAAATTTAGGTACAGCCGAAACCAAGTGAGGGCCGCTATACTTTCTAGAGATCTAGGTCCGGACAAGTCACTTGCTTATTATCTAATTAAAATAAATGCTTCAACAACCAAATCATAGTATTTTTATAAAACTAAGTCGATTTTATTTGGAGCACACGGTGTTCATCTAAGGTACAGAAAGCGGTAAATAAATTAATCATATAGACCGAATCAAGTAAACTACCCTAGGGGGATACATATGGATCAAATAGGGAATCTGGGTACAATTGCCTAATATATACGAGTTCATCTAATATATGAATGAAACTTAAACATGTATTTGCTCTTGTATTTAGGACTCAACCACGATATAAAGGGATAATAAGTGAGTTGGGATCATGCATTTAGAGGTATAGTTGGTGGAACTTGACAAATCTCTCCGATTAGACCTGAGAAACATTTTTGAAATGTTCATGCATTGATTTTTGAGAAAAGGGTTTTATAGTTAATTATTTAGCAAAGTAAGTGGGTCAGTTTTCAAGAAACTAGGTTTCTATCGTTGTTCTAGTCTAATATGCTTCTGGATTATAAATCTAAGGTTCGAATGTCATGAAATGTGTGAAAATCAGTTTTTAGTGATTTTGTCCCGAGTTGACACCTTCGCGGGTGTGGAGACAATAGTCGTGTGGCTGTATATGTACACCCGTACGGGTGTAAGTTCAAGTCCAGAGCCAAAATTCAAATTTTTAGCTTTCACGGTACTGTTTCGAGATCCAGAACCATGCGGCTGTTGCGACAGCCACGCGACTCTGGTTTCCAGACCAGAAATTTGAAAACAGACAAGTTTCAAAATATGCAAATGATGCTCAAAATACAGTGCAAACAAGTCAAATGCTTTTGGTTTCTTAGATATTTACTCTTATAGCGTGAATTCACAGTTTTAGAAAGCGAAAATCCTTCAAAAGAGGCTCCGATTTAACACCCAAACTTCAAGCTCCGAAAATGATTCAAGCTCCAAATGTTACTGTTTTGGTATCCATATTAGTCTCTAATCCAATTAAAAACCTTAGTGAAGTTTTTCCTAATATTTCAAATCGATTTTAAGTCTAATAATAGAGATTGAAGATGAAAATTGAAGAAAAATTTTGGTTTTCTTTTTTTATGATAACAATTAATTTAAAAGTTGATATAAAAGAGAAAAAGCTAATCATGTTTACTTTAATATTATTGCAATTATTTTTTATGATCAATCATTTGAGTAAATTATGATTATGAAGAAGATGAAGCTACTATAAGTCTTAAGATAACAGGAAGATGAAAGCTTATTTATATTAAAGCTCATTATTGATAAAAAAAGTAATCATTGCTTTATGAGCTAAGAAAGCTTGAGTTATGACCTTCAAAACTTATCAACGACTATACTATCTTTAGAAGGTAAGATTTGACTCAAGTGATACAAGCTTCATTGATTCAGATGGTAGAAATTGCTTTAGAAGCTATAAGTATTCACTTATTACATGAACTCAAACTCTCCAACGACTACATCTTGCTTATGAGTTAAAAGCAACAGCTATAAAATGTTCAACACCTAGAAAGCAACGACCATATTTTGCTTCAAGAGCTCTAACGACTATATCTTCTTTAAGAGGTGATCCTAATAGCTATAATCCGTTTATGACCTTAATGCAACGACCGTAATCCTTTTAGGAGCTTTATCCAACGGCCATTTGAGCTTTTTCATCACCTATAAAAGGAAGAAAGATTGAGTTAGCAAAAGTGGAAGACTTAGCAATATTCACACATACAATCTATTTTATTCAAGTATTTCATAATTCCTTCAAATAGCAAACTAAGAGAGAAAAGCTTCATCTTTTTTCATTCTTTCAAATATTCATATTCAAGGGAATTGTATTTCATATAAGAGATTTGTGTGAGGGGGTTTACTTTGTTAATTGTGTGAATTAATAAAATTTATAGAAGTTTGGCGCTTGAGCTTTGAAAAAGTATCGGAAAAAGTTTGATATCTGAGCTTATAAAAAATATTGGATAAGTTTGGTGTTTGAGTTTTGAAAAAGCATCGGAAGAGTTTTGTTACTTAAGCTCGGAAAAAGTAATGGTAGAGGTTTGATTCTCAGCCTGTAAAAGAATTGAGTTTATTACTTGAACTCGTAAAAAGTAACTCCGGCTTGTTTCTCCTATAAAAGAAACAATAGTGAATAATCTCAAGTGGTTGGCTTGGGGATTAGACGTAGATCAGTTGGGTCAAACCAGTATAAATCTAGGTGTCTTCAATTCTCTATCCATATACTCTTTACATTTATTGTTATTTAAATTTCCACAATTTAAATTAATAGTATTATTACTTGAAGATATTTTATATTAGTCAAGCAAATTTATATTCACAAGTTTTATTATTTTATCAATTCCGTATTTTTTTGTGAAACTTGTGTTTATTGAAAGAAAATCGTTCTTCATAAAAAAGAATTTTCTAAATTTTTTGTGAAAATTTTCGATATATAATACTATTCACCCCCCTCCAGTACTGTAGCTAGCCTAGTTGAGACCCTCACTTTTCTTCTTTTTTCTTCTCCTCTCTCTCGAAATCCAAAATGCCAACCTCTAAACCAGAATGAAAAAGGGTTTAAATAGGCATAGAACCGTTTCTTCCTTGTAGAATCCACCCCCTAACATCCAAAAAATAATTTCCAAGAAAAAATTCATGGTTCAGTTAGAGAACGAGACTCGTACGGGTCTCGACTAAACAACCGTGCGGCTAATAACTACAAAAGTGCGGTTGTTGATTTGGGACAACCTTGCTCTTTGTCCTGGAAATGATCCGAAGCTTGAAGTTCGGTTGACCCAAGCCTCAATTTTGAATTGACTTTGACCCCTGCAGCTATGGAGAGCTATAAAAGCAATAAACAATTTATTCATCATTGAAACCAAGGGATGAAAATCCTGCGCTCACAGATAAACTACTACTTCTTATGTTTTTTGGGACAACTCTTTACACACACAACTGAGTTCGTATTTATTAATTTATTGTTGTATTTTGGGAGATGATTGCTTGATAGCAGACAAATTTCTAGCTTAAGGAAAAGTTTTAGTGCTGGGTTCAACAATCTCTACATTTTTTCTATTCTAAAGTTTGAAGGTTCAAAAATATTCTATAAATTTTGATTTCCTTACTATATTTCAATTTTCGTTAATAATGTATTTTTATTATTTTGAATTAACATTATATCTAACATTTTTCTTTAATTACTAAATTAAATTTACAAAAAGAATGTGGGAGAATGTATAACAACTTAATTAGTAAGGGTGTCGCTTTCATTAGAGAGTGAGAGAATTTTTAATAAGACACTCTTATAAAAGTAAGAACAACAATTATTGTGATAGTTATAGGTGGTTATTTTACATATATCTTCGTGTCATATTTCCCTCTTTATTTAGAGTTTTTTTTTAGGTGCATTCGTAGTTAGTTTTGTGTATTTTTAGGTGCCTTGGAGATTAATACAAAATTGAGGCTAAATTGCTTTTTTTTTTTAGCTAAAATCATGCATTTGGAATGAACATTAAAGTCCTAAGGCACGCGGTGCCTTAGGGAGAGTTGAAATCGAAGAATTTGAAGGGTAGAAGTGAACTAGTCCTATCCCAAGCCCGTGGCTTAGGCATATTATGAATCTTGCAATTTATTTATAGTTACGAGAATAAACTTTTAACATTATTTTATTTTATCTTTTCCTTTTCCACTTAGGAAAAAGATAAAACAATTATTATTCAAAGCTTGCACTTCTCTGTCTTCTTTTTCAAATGTAAACATCTTAATTTTCGTTGCTCACTTACTAATGTAATTACAAGTCCTTCCTCCTTTGTTTCTCTTTAGTCCTCACCTTGAGGCCTTCTCAATAAAATCTCTCCTACAAATTATATATATATATATATATATATATATATATATAAAAATTTGTATTTTGTCTTACTTTCTCTAATTAGGATTTATCTTACATTCCTTTTAGAGAGTTTTCCTCAGTTAGAACTTGTGAGTTGGAGAATTTTTCTCTCCTCCTTTCTCCTTAGAGTTACTTAGTGGAAAAGAGGAAATTTTCTATTATTGCATTATTCTACTTTTCATAATTAAGAACGTGACTTTTGCAAGATTTCAAGGCAAAAGCTAGGGTTTGATGGTCTCACCATCCATCCTTCATCAACGAGTCTTCACAAGACATCATTAACCTGTTCAACTCTTTAGTTTTATTCTTAACTCTCCTTTATCATGAATCTTGTATTGTCTTTATTTGTTTTTAAATCTACCATAGCTAAGGTTATATGATGGATCTTAGAAAAAATTCTATATAATTTCCTTAAGCGTAATGCAATTGACTAGTCTTATTTTTCCATGGATTATGTTAAGAGTGCTTAAAGCTATGAAAGCGTGACCATCTATTTTAAAATCCATTATTAATTTATAATTGACCAAATGACTAAATTAACATAAATTCATAACATGATGTTTGGATGACTATTGTTTTTGTGGTTCACCAGTATGTGCTAGATTTCCGTAAACTTAATGCTCTCTTATATAATTGCTTAATACCGAACAAGCTTAAGTGCTTAGTTGAGAATTAAAATTAATAGCCCTAATCGATGTTAATTATTTTATTTGTGGGATTCGCCATTCTTGGAGTACAATTTAGTTAATTGCATGACTTGATAAATTACTGGAATGAATGCTCACCTTGGTTAACTTCACTAGTGAATCTTACCTTATCAGTTTTAACTATTTTATTTTAATTGCTTTATTAATTTGCTTTTTAGTATTAATTTTATATTCCAAAATCAAAACCACTGATATAATATCCCGTATAGTTAACAAACAATCCAAGTGTGTCTAGTGTTTGCATGTTTAGTCCCCATCAATACGATACTTTACTTTCTCGTAATTACTTGATTGAAAGAATACACTTGCTCTATTATGTGTATTTTATATGCATCATATAGTAACAATAATAAATTTTAATTTTATGTAAATTATATAAGGGTAAACAATTATATCTTTCTTGAGATTTGGTCAAATACACCAGCATCTTGTTATTTTACATATATGATTTCATACATTCCCGTATTTTGCATCTGTCACACTATTATCTCCCTTTATTTATTATTATTTCGTTTTCTATCAAAAATTTTAACGTGATATATATTTGTGGACTTATATCATCTTTCAAAATGTTCTACATTCAAGTTTTTCTAACATAGTTCATTTAATGTCTTTTTTTCTAATGCAATCATAACTTAAAGAGGGAAAAAAATCTCATAATAAGTGAAAAAATTATTTTGTAACTGACGACTTTATAAAATCAACATTAGATATAAGAGACAAGACTAATGTTAATCACAACTATTAGCAACATCAACAATTTTGAAAGGAAAAAAAAAAATTTGATAACAAATTGAGTGTGGTCATAATTTGATAAAGATAAATTTCAGGAATATATAAAGTAGATATGTAAAACATAAAAAATTATTAATGTATTTGACCAAACTTTAAAAATGTTAAAATTGTTTACCCATTATATAAATAGTCTTTCTTTCAATCTAATGTTTATCGATACTGAAAAAGTTTTTCTTTTTTTAAAGAAAATCTCAAAACAAAATTACATAAATCACAGTAATAAAAATAGACTAGTATGTTGTATTATATGCAGCCAAATAGTCAAAATTATATATTTTCCAACTGGAATATGGATATAACTTTCCTTGCCGAAAATTCTATTTTCTCTTCAATTATTCTTCTCTTCTTGTAGTCTAATAATTATCTATAATTGTAAAAGCAACACCAAAGAAGCAGGAAGTTTCCTCAGTATAAATCCAAAATTGAAAAGTAATTAATTAATTACAGTAGAATTAATATTGGAAAAACAAATCAGATTGAATCCAAGATTTCAAGCTGCAATTCAATGTTCTCCTTCATTATAGCCAACAAGTCAAAACTTAAGACATTGATTCAGGGTTAGAGGTTTCAAATCCACGTGTTGGAAATCATTTTTTTATTATTATAAAATATTACACAAGCAAAAGGAAGAAGTAGGTATATCTCAATCTTCTTTAAATGACAGCTGCAATTGTTTCAACCAATCAAAATCCTCCAATTGTTCTGCCTTAACTGTAACGAAAACATACTTTCATCTGGACGTGGCATTTGATAAACGTTAAAATAATAAGAAAAAAGCTTCAACCTTTTGCAATAGCTAACCATAATTCGACGCACACGCTCTTGAATATATATATTTTTCGGTTATGAATGATTTGGCAGTATCTAAATCCCCACAGAAATTTTTTTAATTACCACGTGTCGTCAATTTTTTGCGATCATTACATGACTACGTACATGCCTTTTTGACCCACCATATAATCATTCAAAGTAAAAATATATATATATCTTTTTTCCTATGAGTTATATTATTCCCGTTTGATCAATTTCTTTATTCTTAAAAAATTATTCTCCGTCCACATAAGGAAAAACCCCTAATCATGAGAACAATCTAGTTCTCTATATATAGTTCTATAATGGGCCTAACCCCTTATTATATTAAGATGATCAAATCCATCTTTTAATTAATATATCAACTTAATTACCACAAATTAACATGTATTTGCAATTAAAGCAGTGAATATTTCAAAAGTTGTTTACCCTATATAAATAAATATTATAAAATTAAGAATAAAGAATTGTGATATGATCAATCTAGATAAATAACATATATTTAAAAAATATTATCCTTAGTCAAATGCGAAAATAAAAAAAGTGGTCCAAGCTTATATAAACGATTACTTGGAGGCCAGTACCTAGAGGTTTTTGAGTGAAAGAAACCCTAATCTTGTGCACTCATTTTCTAAAAAAGAAAATCCAATAATTACGTGTCCAATTTTGAAGCCTCCATAGCATATTCTCTTTTTTTTTTTTTTTTTTAAAACTCACTTTCCAACATTTTGTAACAAATACAAATATAAAAATACGCGCTAGCCTAACTTGTGTGCTAGCAGTCCACGTGTCGTCACGTGAAAAATACTTTAAAAATGAAACTAAAAAAGCATTCGCATTCTCCTTGCCTTTTTTCTTTATTTTTTTTGTTTGTTTATGGGTTTGGTGTCATGCAAAATCGGCACTACCTTTTCGATATCTAGAATCTCCTGTCCTGCATACTTACACGTGTCCTTCAAATCGGTGACTCATAATGGACGGTTCATGCACCGAAGACCGAACAAGAGAATTAAGAAGAGTTCTCTCTCTCTACAACTCCAGAGAGTTTTCTCTCTCTACAACTCAAGCTCCTGCTTTCTTTCCCACCCCTTGGATAAGGTCGGCCGCACGATACAGGCACGTGTCTTTCAATCAACGGTGGTAAGCTTAAAGTGGGTCCCTTTGATCGAACACTAAGACAAGGACGACCGTACTTATCTCTGTGTTTCTATCCCCTATATAATCAACTTGCATACCAAAAAAGAAATAGATTTAAAAAAACAAAAAACAAAAAACAAAAGGAAAACAGAAATTGAAATTTACTTCCAATTTTTCTTTTTCCCGATCAAACAGTTGTATTTTGCTCTGTTTTCCTTCAGCCTGAAAATGGGCGTCCAAGAAATAGACCCGCTTTCCCAATTGAGTTTACCACCGGGTTTTCGGTTCCACCCGACGGACGAGGAGCTCCTTGTGCAATATTTGTGCAGGAAAGTTGCGGGTCATCTCTTCTCTTTGCAAATTATTGGTGAAATTGATCTCTACAAGTTCGACCCGTGGGTCTTACCAAGTAATGTTTCAATGATAAACTACTCTTATTTCATCATTAATTGTCTAGTAATTATCAATTCATTAACTGGGTTTTGTTTGATTTTCCAGGTAAAGCAATATTTGGTGAAAAAGAATGGTACTTTTTCAGTCCTAGAGATAGAAAGTATCCGAATGGTTCCCGACCGAATCGGGTTGCCGGGTCAGGATACTGGAAGGCCACAGGAACTGATAAAGTTATAACTACAGAAGGGCGTAAAGTTGGGATAAAGAAAGCTCTTGTTTTCTATGTAGGCAAAGCTCCAAAGGGCACAAAAACTAATTGGATTATGCACGAATACCGTCTTTTAGAGTCGACCCGCAAAAATGGAAGCTCTAAGGTGTGTATGGATAGCTTAAATAAATTTTAATTAGCTTAATTTCCGTTTTTTTTTTTTTTTTTTTCAGCTGCTGGATTGTTGTTTTTTTATGATTTTTGCAGCTTGATGATTGGGTGTTATGCCGGATATATAAGAAGCATTCGGGTGCCCAAAAACCCATTTCAAGTATCTCAAGCAAAGAACATAGCAATAATGGCTCCTCTTCTTCTTCCTCTTCTCATCTTGATGATGTATTAGACTCTTTGCCGGAGATTGATGACTCTTTTTTTTCTTTGCCTAACTCAAACCCGCTGAAATCAATGCAACAACCCGATGAGAAAATCAACATCAGCCATTTGGGTTCGGGAAATTTCGAGTGGGCGAGTCTTGCCGGGTTGAACTCGGTTTCGGAACTCGGTCAAACACAGCCTCAGACTCAAGGGATGATTGGTTACACGAGTACCGGTGGTAATGATTTTTATGTCCCCTCCTTAACGCAGCAACTTGGCCACGTGGATCCTAAGGTTGAAGAGGAGGTTCAAAGCGGAATCAGGACTCAGCGAGTTGATAACTCGGGGTTCTACCCACAAAACTCGAGCATATTGACTCAGAGCTTCTCGAACTCACTTGACCCGTATGGATTCAGATACTCGACCCAACCGGGCAGCGCATTTGGGTTTAGACAGTGAAGAAGAATCAGGGGCAGAACATGAAGCAGGTGTGGAAGAGGATGGCATATGTGTAAATATTTGGCATTCTTTGGAGCTAACTTATGATAGGTTAAGCTTTTTTAAAAAAAATTGGATCGAAATAAGATTTGCCCTTAATTATAATTTTTGGGCCTGTTTAATTAAGGGATTAGATCCAATGAGCAAATACAATTTGTACAATTTAATCTCAGAATTAAATTAAAGATGCAAAGGGATCGCTGAATTAGGCATGCACATTTTCTATACATGGAAATTAGTAGTGATTGATTAGGAATTCGGTTTCAATGTTTATTGTACTCTGATTTTTGATAGATCAAAAGACTATTATTTGGGAATAATATTTTTGCATTCAACAGCTAATTGATGGGGCCATTAACTCCGATTCATGCATGTGCTTTTAATATATCAATTTCTGGTTTACTTATTTTGCAGTTTTAATAATAAATAAATACTCGGATCTTTAAATTATTATGGTGTCCATGAATACTTGAAGCAAGCACAATGCTACTGTTAGTGTGGTAATGAATTAATATATACGCATGGCATGGTAAGAGGAAGATATAAACTTCTTTTTATTTTTCTAAAAGGGTGACTGGATAATCAATTCTTAATTTATAATTCTGTATGTTTCTGGTGGAGATGTTTTTAAGCAGTAATATATTGTGTAATTGAGATTTGAATTTCGGTCTTTCCGTTCAGTTGAGATATTTTTATCATCAAATTATAGCTAGACTGACGCAATAATAAAAAATTATAGCTAGACAGAACCAATAATTACTTGATTAGTAGAAAAATTAAAAAAACAAAAAAAATTCAAGAATAATTTAATTTTATACGGGCCATGTAAGTATTGGACTAAATTAGAGAAAGGCCGTATGACTAGGATGAAAGTTGTGTATATCATGTGAGAACCAATTAAACTCAACGTTAGCCTAAAATCGTATCCTATTAAAGCATTAATCCCATCAGCTCAACTTTATCCATCTATTGAATTGAATATTCTGTGTGGCTGCGTACATGCATTAAGCACAATTAATAATTTTTTACTCATCAAGACGTCATTATAAAAAATTATTTTTTACTCAAGTTGGGGAATTTATTCCGGTTGAAATGACATAATTTTGACCGTGGTGCCAGACCAATTAACGAAATGAAAAAAATAAATAAATAAAGTTGCAAGAGCCAAGTGTAAATATTTAGAATGGTCCTTAATTATAATTTAATTGAAAAAACTGAATATAAATTCCTAAAAGATAAAAGAAATCATAGAGCTATGCCCGCCAGTACTTGTCATAACTCATTAAGGTAGTCCAGCAGCTGTATGATTTGAACAAATTACTAATAAATATTCAAGTTATTGAGTAAATTACTAATAAGTTGAAGTTATTGAAAATAATTTCACAAGAACTATACACAGCTGGTTGCGCCTGAAAGTAATTAATTAAAACACATTTGTACCATTTTAATCACACTAATAAAGAGAAATTGGTCAGACTAAATATGGTAAAAACATAAGAACATGTGTAACATATGTTAATGGCGAAAATTATACTATTATTTATATATATATATATATATATATATATATATATATAATAGTATAATTTTTCATATGAATATTAAAATATGTAGTAGTTGTTAGTTATTTTATAGAGTTTAAGATATATTAATTAAAATTGGCTCGAACTGTTAAGAGTTTCAAAAATTTTTAGTTAATGATCTCGAATTTATTACATAACACATCTAACAAGTTTAGTTTATGAGAGAAATTATTGACTATTACACAAATTTTAAACTAATTAATTGAATTAACATACAAAATATAATTTTGAAGATATTTTTCCCATCTATGAACCCTACCATACCTAAAATCTATTAAATCTAAGGACAAGAATGAATGTAGCAATATCACTATTTTATTTATTTATTTAATTTGTTTGTTAGGTGGAAAAGGAAAAGGGAAAGAAAAGAAAAGAATATATTTGCAGTAATCGAAAGAGGAATAGATATAATGCTTTTTATTCGAGGATATGTATGATCCAAATGCAATCAAATCAGGGGATATGGGAAAATGTCTCATAGCTGACTCAGCACATATGCACTTTTTTTTACATATATAATTGAAGATGGCAGTAGCAACTAGCAAGATTCTTGTCCTCTGCTCATACGATGTCAGGAATCAAACCTTAATCATCAATCATTCTGCAATTATAAATTGTTGTTTCTAAACTTGTTGCATCATTAAGCTATCTTGTATTTTCCAGATAATTATCAAAATAAATATCATCGTTGATAGAGCATCATCAACTCAAATAAATTTTTATTTATGGATTAATAAATAATTATTCACATGATTATCTTTTGCTATATTAAACTTAATGGTAAGTATAACAATAAAAAAAAAATTACATAATTTCATGTATTTATAAAGAGAGAAATAATATATTTTAATTGTAAAAAAACAAACATTGCAAATAGGAGAATGAATTTGACTAGTATTATTTAATAAATTATCAAATCCCCGTGTCATAATAATAAAAGCCAACAATTCAAGAGATATTAGTACAATTTAAAGTCACACGTCAAAAAAATAAGTAAGTTAACGTATGGTATCAACAAACATTTAATGAACAACACGGTTAGTTAGATTTTTTATTTTGCTAATAATATAAACACATAGTTTTATTTTAAAACAAAAATATCCCACTACTCTTATGATGCACAGAATCACATTTTTTTTTTTATATATATATATTTCTAACTTTTCCTTAAATTTAATATTTTGGGCTACTCTTAACAAAAAAATTTTCCCAAAAAGCAAATAACTTGTCCTTAATCAAACAAGTAAAACATACCTTGGTTTTTGAAAAAAAAAAAGAGATGTGGTTAATGGCGAATAGGGTAGATTTGAGGTGGAATAGCATAAAGGGGATCCATGCCTTGAACCTCCCACAGAAAAATTTGCCGCTGAATACTTCTCCATGCCATCTTCAAAAATTTCACAGCCCATGAAACACAGTTTTCCAGCACTGTTTTGATGATATCACACAACCGCATCTTTCCTTATTTAATTAATTCTTGATTAGATTGTAAGTTAATGAACACCTTGTTCCATTATATTTAAGTGGTAGTTTGAAATACTTTTTTTTTTTTTTTTTAGAATGCAACGGCAATAAATTTCATGCAAAGTGGATGCTCTCTTTCTTTTTGCCAATTTGTTCATTAATTTGCTTTTATTTTTTGCCATTATTTTGGTTCACAAGTTTTCAATTTGTAATTTGTTTCAACTCGTGCATATATATTTTCTAAGCCACTCAAGTATCAATAATCCGACCCTTAAATACTGCTCGGGTCAAAACATTCGACACCAACGGGCAATCGACTTGGAAAGGAAATGTTGCCTTCAAATTATGCACTAGCAAGTATACTAGGTCAATTATAGTAGTTGGCAAGACAAGTGTCAGGGAATAAGGTAAAACTCTAAGAATTCCTAATAAATCACCAGATATACAGGTTTTTCAATAAAATTAGAACTACGAATTTATAAAAGCTGATAATAGAAAACATGCAAGGCGAGGTAAAAAAGGTTGCTTAAAACAAAGGATATTAAAACAACAATAGTAAAAACACAGACTTCCACCAGTTAGACAGGCAATCTCAAGATATCTTCCTTTAGAATTTACTATGAATATGTTAGGGAACGTAGATCTAAGGTTTCTTGCTCTCTATTCACCAAGCTTATCTCTCGACCTCACTTGGATTTATGACCCGCAACTAAGTTTATCTTTCGACCTCACTTAGCATAGGAAATCATGCATTAAAACCCGCAAGCATTCCACATCAAGTAGAAACCCTTAGTACACTCTCGATCTCCTCTCGGTCTCATGAAAAGTGTGTGTGTGTATGTGATTTTCCATGCTCTTAAATCTTCTCTCGGTCTCATCAGGAATACTAAGAAATATGAGAGGGCCTTTTCCCATATTAATTAAGCATTTCACCACACAATCATCAAAACATAATATTCATAGTAAAAACAGAGAAATACTTCCCAGAACCACCAGCCTAAGCTGATTTCAGCCTGCTAAGAAAACTACTCGCAACACATGTCAACTATAAAAACGAGATTTTCTAACCAGAAAGCTTGCAAGAAGAATAATAATTTAAGACTAAAAATTAATGCTAAATTAAAAGTTGTTGAAGAACATTCAATGCCTCCTAACCCCCCAAAATAGTAAACTATTTATAGTCCTTAAAACGTAAGATCTAATCAACCTTGAACTAGTTCCCAATTAAAATAATGGTAAAAATTCTACAACCACAAAATACAATAGCTTTCTTAAGAAGCTAAGGTCAGTTCTGGAATTTCCAAAAACAGAAATATCTCCTCCTCTTTCTGGGCCACGCACTTCTTCTCCGACTCCGGCCCATCCAAGCCGCAGCCCATTACATTTTCTTCTTCTTCTTCTTCTTCTGCTTCTTCACTCTGAGACTTCCCAATCTAAGCAATCTCTTTGCAATGGCATCAGACCTGGAAAAGCTCACTATTAGCCATGATTTCTCAATTCTCAATACAATTTTAATCAATTAACTGCTAAATTCTTGCTAAATTACTTGGTAATATTTTCACTCATCAAGAACCCCCACACTTAAACATTGCTTGTCCTCAAGCAATCTCAAAAGAAAACAAAAAAAGAAAAGCTTTTAATGAAGAAGAGAAAGGAAAAACTTGAATGAAAAACATATTTAAACACTTTCAAAACCTTTCTTAACTTAACTTGAGCAGCAACCAATGATCAATTCATCACCTTTAAACAGCAAGACTTCCATGCAAAACACGAAAATTGAGATTACCAAATTAATAAGAGCATTCTCAAGAAACCTGGCTCAGCTTCAGAAACAACCTAAAGCAGTGAAACCAAACCTTAAGTTTCAGCGAGCTAGCAAGAAATTAGACCAAATTTGCCTCTCTTAAAAGAGTTCACTCACTTTCAAGTGCTTATGGGCGATTTTTATAAGAACTCTCAACAGCAATACGAATTCATCTTTAAACCAAAAGCTTAGCAAACAGCCTATCACCACCACTCAATCTAACACATGCACAATCAAAAGGTCTTATATAAGGGTTGTAATGTAAGGCTTAGGTTAGGGGTATCAAAAGGCTTTTTAGGTTGAAGGAACACCATCGCAATTACAACATCACGGCATAACAAGTAATTCATCTCGAAAGAACTTGAGCAACCTTAAACAGATTAGGAACAAGAATACTCAAGAATGCAGATGCATTCTCAAGAGCTAAAAGGAATTAAGCATAAGAAGAAATATCAAGCACTCTGACATAGAATTATAGGCTCTAAAAAAAATTTTTTTTTAACTTCTTTTTTACAAGAAGAAAAATTATATCAATGAGATAATAGTATAATTGAAGGTAAACATTGATGAAATGATGTGATATTGAGTACAATTTTGAGAAATGCTTGCAAGTCATAGCTTCTTAAAAAGGCTCTCATAAGAACACTTATTTTGGATACAATGAGAATTTCCAGAGAAGCAGGTTGCACAATTGCAATCGATTTAAACTGCTTGCCAATCACAAACAATTTAATTTATTGCTATGGTATTCCTAGGGTGTTTTGGAGAACATATTATGAATTGGCTAAGGGAAAACACATTATGGGATGAACAAAATAGCAGGCTTATAGGCTCAAGAGGCTTAAAAAAAATTGAAGAAAACTGTTAGGGAGGCTTTTTGGGATTAGAAACAAAAAGGGTTAAAAACAATTTCCTTAATCATTTTATGCATGCGAAAAACCCGGTGGTTTTGACAAGGACAATCTACCAAGTTCCAGCTTAAAACTAAATATGCATACCCACTCCGCAAGGAATTCAAGTAAGAGTTTATAATGATTAATAAGGAAAAAATTGGCTCAAAAACCTCACAGAGAAATGTAGGGTTAATGTAATTGGCCTAATTCAAGCTATCCCAGTGAAACAAATTTTAAGGTCTCAAAGCCCTAGACTGCTTCATCAACAAAAACCAACATTACTTAAAGTCTTTTCTAATCAATAGGCAATCAGCTTTTTTAAGTGTTTTACACAGATTTCGTGCATCCTCGGGATTAGAAAATGTCACTGGCTGCCACTATTCAATTAAACACAGAAAATCCCAAAAAAAAAATTTTTTTTTGACAAATTTTTACAAAATGCTTAGAAAACTAAACCAACACAAAATTTACAAGACTAACACAGAAAACTTAAGATTACTCAAAACAGCAAATGCTCAAGCAGGGATTCTCAATCAGCAGTTCATCAATACCAAGCAATTCAGTCGATTAATCAAGGATTCTCAAAAATTGTCGACATTTTCAACCATAATTCTACTAGGTAGTATCCTCTCCCCCACACTTAAATCATGCTTTGTCCTGAAAGCATCGAATTCATGCAATTAAAGAAATTGAAACAGGGCAAAAAGATAACCACCTATGTCATGGCAACAGAAAAATGTTGAGAGCAATCATTTGAAAGAAACATACCAGAGTTGGTCAATAAGGAGAGGGAGAACTATCACTCATCAGGTTTTGAGGAGACTTGCCCTCTTCTTCTTCCTCAGGTGCATCTTTGAGTTCCTCCTGTGAAGAATCTTCTTCCTCTTCTTCCTCCGGAATCTCCATCAGAATCTTTTCTACCCCTTTGGGCTGGCCAACCTTCACTTGGTCATTCTGCACCTTTTCAATGGTGTCAGAGCCACCATCTTACTTTTCCAATTTAGGTTCCAAGTGAGCAAGCTTATTTTCCAGAATAGCAATCTTAGCCCTATCTTTAATTTACCTAGCCCAAAGACGGTCGATCTGATTCACTATCTCTGCCATTGTCATCTTTGAGACTCTTTCAAAGTGCTTCAACTTTTCTTGCTCATTTAGAGTGAGGTCTTCAATAATCTATGGCTGGAATGATGTGGAGGAATGGGTATCAGTTCTCCTTCTCTTTGCTGGGGTCTCTAAAGGTTGCTTTGAAGCTGATTTCGAGGCAAGCTCTTTCTCCAATTTAGCAACTTTATCCCACAACATTCATTTACCCGCGACTTTCTTGCACACTCCCATTTGGTTAAGATTCACGAATTCAAAGGGCGCTGGATGGTATTCCAGAGCGAGACCTTTTACAGAAAATTCCGCCAAACATGGCCTAGCAATCCTTATTACATACAACCGACGTAGAATTTTCCCTTGCGGCTTACTGCTTTTAATGTAATTGGCAAACCAAGCACCAACATTTATTCTTTTTCCCTCTATCATGCACCAGAGGGTGAAGAGATCCTGATTTGGAACATGGGACTGATTGTTCCTTCCAAAGACAGAGCTTGCTATGAACTTTTGGAAAATCTTATAGCTATATTTCTTGATGTATGTGGCAGAGGAGGTTGTTGAAGAATACTCATTCCTGCCAATTATCTCCTTCTAGAAAGTAGTAGGGTTGAATTCTGGAGCAAAGTCTGTGTATACTTGAGCAAATTCTTCAGACTCCAAAGGGGCAGTGCCCGCCACCCCAGATACTGGTTCAAATCAATTAAAGAGCAAGTTTTTCTCTTCCCCATTACCCTGAAACTGTATTTTCACTGGTCATCAAGTTTTGTGATCCATTGATTGTGAGTAAAAGTACTAAGAAACTCCAGCGTCAATTCTCTATAGGCTGGTTCTTCGATTTGGGCGTAGAAATTAAAACCCCCATTTTGCAATAACTGGCGGATATCGTCGCTAAGGCCAAGGGTGGCCAGAACATTCCAGTCAAAGGTTCTTGAAGCCGCAAAGGGAAGACCATTGAACTGTTCATATCTCTCATTCTCCCTGGGGTCAAAGGCTTTCATCTTGGCTAGCGTCTTCTCCACAGTACTTGCTTCAGAGTCAGAGGCCTGGACGCTAACGGAAGACAAAGATGGTTTTGGGCAGGAAGCACTAGGGGGTCTCTTTGAGCTTTTCTTTTCCCTAGCCATTATAGCAATCTTAGCCAATAAGTGAAGGTTAGAAGATGCAAAAATTTTGATAGAAAGAAAAGGAATCGAAAGAAATTATCAACAGATGAATGAAGATAGAGAAAAGAAAAATGCTTAAAAAATTGTTAAGGGAAGAGCAGGCAGTTACCAATTTAAAATTCAAAATAAAACTGATAAAAGGAGAGAGAAGAGGGAAGCGTAAGAGTCAAAGCAGGTGAGTAAGAGAGGAGAGACAAAAATCGTGGCTGATGTGATGGTTACACACTTCTCCACATTTATCTCTTACACTCCTATTATTACTCCACTTTCCAAAACTTATATAGTTAGATTTGCTAAATATAAAAAACTTATGTTTTTGTGGTCGTAAAACAGAAATAAAAAGCAAGTATGGATTATAACAAGAAGGAAGCATGAATTTTGAAACTCGATGTTACTCTCCATACTGACTTCAGGTATAGACCTACAAGAACAAAAATTCATCCTTAAAATTTATACCAAAAAGTTATTAAAATTTTCAGATAATGGGGAGGTTAAGGAATTTTTCGAACAAAATTGCTTCAATTAGTGTTTGAAGCGGACACTGAGTAATCTATGGTTGCTTAAGGAGGTTCAAGGTACTAGAGACTTCCAGCAACCTCTGATGATTCCTGCGCAAGATAAGGCTTTAATCTCTGACCATTGACTTTAAAAATGTTGCCATTCTAATTCACTAGTTCAATTGCCCCATGTGAAAAGACTTGATTTACTGTGTAGGGTCCAGTCCATCTTGATATGAGCTTTCCTAGGAAGAGTCTTAGCTTTGAATTATACAACAAGACTATCTGACCATTATAGAAAGTCTTCTCTTGTATTCTCTTGTCATGAAATTTCTTGATCTTTTCTTTATAGTTGATGGCATTTTCATAACTGAATAACCTAAACTCTTCTAGCTCATTGAGTTGCAGTTTCCTTTTTTCTCTAATCATATTCTTGTCAAAATTCAAATATGTTAGAGTCCATAAAGCCTTGAATTCTAGTTCAACAGGTAAATGAAAGGCTTTTCCATAAAGCAATCTAAAAGGCGACATTCCAATGGGTGTTTTGAAGGCTGTAAGATATGCCCAAAGAGCATTATTGAGCTTTCTTGACTAGTCCTTCCTAGAATTGCTAACAGTTTTCTCAAGAATTCGCTTGATCTATCTATTAGAAATCTCAACTTGCCCACTGGTTTGTGGGTGATAAGGTGTAGCAATTTTATGAGTGACTCCACATTTAGCAAGAAGCCTTTCAAATTGATTATTACAGAAGTGAGTACCTTGATCGCTAATTATTGCTCTAGGAACTCCAAATCTTGTAAATAATTTCTTCAGAAATCTTACCACAACTCGAGCATCATTAGTAGGACTTGCAATGGCCTCTACCCACTTACTCACATAATCCACGACCACCAAAATATATTTGTTACCATGTGAGTTTGGAAAAGGTCCCATAAAGTCAATACCCCATACATCAAAAATTTCACAAACAATGATATTATGCAGAGGCATAACATTCTTGTCAGAAATATTACCTGTACTTTGGCATTCATTACACTCCAAGACAAACCTGTGAGAATCCTTAAAAATTATGGGCCAAAAGAATCCACACTCCAAAACCTTTGAGGCTGTTTGATTTGCACCAAAATGACCTCCAGCTTCCTGAGTGTGATACATCGATAAGATTGCTTGGACTTCTTCTTGTGAGGCATACCTTCTGATAATCTGATCTGCACACAACTTAAACAAAAAGGGTTCCTCCCAAAAATAATATTTTAAATCCGAAAGGAATTTCTTTCTTTAGTGAGAAGACATAGAACAAGGCATAATACCACAGGCTAAGTAATTTGCAATATCAGTAAACCAAGGTATAGAATGTACCGCATAAAGTTGCTCGTCAGGAAAAGAGTCAACAATCTCAGATTGCTTACCAAGGTTGCTTAATGGAATTCTGGACAGGTGGTCCACAACTACATTCTCTGAACCCTTCTTATCTTTGATCTCAGGGTCAAATTCTTGGAGAAGCAAGAGCCATCGTATAAGATGAGGTTTCGCATCTTTCTTTGCCAACAAGTATTCAATGCTGCATGATCAATAAAAACAGTAATCTTAGATAGAACCAAATAAGATCTAAATTTATTAAAAGCATATACAACAACAAGCAATTCTTTTTTTGTGGTAGTGTAATTCTGTTGAGTCTCTGTCAAGGTTTCGCTTGCATAGTAGATGGGGCGAAAATGTTTGTTTATCCTTTGTCCTAGTATAGCTTTAATACAAGTATCACTCGCATCACACATAAAATGGGAGATTTCAATTAGGAGCAATCAGAATTGGGGCATTCACCAGTCTTGCTTTAAGGGTTTCAAATGCTTTCTCAAAAGCTTCATTAAAGCAAAATTGGACATCCTTGTGTAAGAGTGCTGTGAGTGGCTGGGCAATCTTAGAAAAGTCTTTTATGAATCTTCTATAGAACCCGGCGTGACCAAGAAAGCTTCTAACTTCTTTAACAGATGTAGGAGCAGCCAGCTTTTCGATGACTTCAACCTTTGCTTTGTCAACCTCCATGCCCCTTGAAGGATCTTGTGGCTGAGGACAATTCTTTCATCAACCATGAAGTGGCATTTTTTCCAATTCAATACAAGATTGTTCTCCTTGCATCTAGTCAGGACAGCTTTAAGATTGTTGAGACAGGATTGGAAAGTCTTGCCATATACTGATAAATCGTCCATAAAAATTTCTACCGTTTTTCGGCCATATCATGGAAAATTGCCATCATGCATCTCTGAAAAGTTGCTGGAGCATTACAAAATCCAAATGGCATCCTTCAATAAGCATAGGTGCTATATGGATAGGTAAAGGTTGTCTTCTCTTGATCTGTAGATGAATGGGAATTTAATTGTACCCTAAATAGCCGTCAAGAAAATAATAAAATGCATAACCAGAAAGTCTTTCTAGCATCTGATCAATGAATGGCAGGGGAAAATGTTCTTTTCTTGTAGCATCATTAAGATTTCGATAATTAATACTAACTCTCCATCCGGTGACTGTCCTAGTGGGAATAAGTTCGTTTTGCTCATTTTGAATGATAGTAATCCTACCTTTCTTGGGCACTACCTAAACAGGGCTGGTCCACACTAAATCGGAAATAGGGTAGATAATACCAGCATCAAGTAGTTTAATCACCTCCTTATTCACAACTTCTTTCATATTGGGATTTAGTCTCCTCTGAGGTTGTATCATATGCTTATGATCTTCCTCCATTAGAATACGGTGGACACAAATAGAAGGACTAATTCATTTTATATCTGAGATTGTCCAGGCCATCGCTTCCTTGTTCTTTCTCAAAACATAGAGCAATTGGGTTTTCTGCTCTTAGGTATTGGAAGATATAATTACAGGAAGTTTGCTTGGTGGATCAAGGAATGCATATTCTAAGTGAGAAGGTAATGGTTTCAATTCTAAAGTGGGAGGCTCTTCAATAGAAGGTTTAGAATGTAGTGTAGGTGTATAGTTTAAGGGTTCAATAAATTACCGGCTTCTTGAGATTGTTGGACATCCAATTTCAGCTTCAATTTGCTTTTCCATGTCTTCTTCTTCATTTTCAAAGTCTGCTTCCTCAAATTCCTGCATGAAAAATGGGTTTAAATTCACATCAGTAGCATCAATGAAATAACAGTAGTTATCACAAGCAGGAGGATATTTCATAGCTTTATTCATCTTAAAGACTACTTCCTCGTCATGAATTTTCAAGATTAACTGACCATTATGAACATCAATTAATGCACGGCCTGTTACTAAGAAAGGTCTTCCTAAAATAATAGGAACATGTAAGTCTTCATCCATATCCATCACAATGAAATCAACAGGTAGTATAAACTTTCCTACCTTAACCAAAACATCCTCAATTATTCCCCTAGGGTACGTTACAGTTCTATCAGCAAGTTGTATAGAAACCCTAGTAGGTTGAGGTTCTCCTAATCCTAGTTGTTTGTAGATGTAATATGGCATAAGATTTATACTTGCTCCTAGATCGCACAATACATTCTCAATATTAAGATTACCAATAGAGCAAGGTATAGAAAAACTCCCTGGATCTTTGATCTTGGTTGGCAAAGGTTGCTTGCTCTGAAGGATTGATGAGCAATCTCTGTTGAGTTGAACCATTGCTACATTCTCCAATTTCTTCTTATTGGCTAGAAGTTCTTTCAAGAATCTCACATACATAGGCATTTGTGCAAGTGCTTCTGTAAAGGGTATGTTGATGTGAAGCTTCTTGAAGACTTCCAAGAACTTGTCAAATTGCTTGGCCATATCTTGTTGCTTAGCCTTTTGTGGATAAGGAATTCTTGGTTGATACACAGGTACAGGATCTGATGTTGCTTGACTTTGATCTGGTTGGGCAGTCTCTTGTTGAGCTTGAAGTTGCTTGATTGTATCGGAAGACTGCTTAGTGATCTGGACAGTTTGAGGTTGTGGGACTTGCCTATTCTCAGTTTGCGTGTTTTCCTCAGCAATCTTCTCTCCTGAATCTTTCTTCTTATCAACAATATTCATCTTCTGAGGTAGCTCAACATTTTTACCACTCCGAAGGGTGATAGCTTTGCATTCTTCCCTTGGATTGGGTTCAGTGTTGCTCGGAATAACTCCCTTGTTCTTTAGAGTGACAATATTTGTAAGTTGCTGAAGCTGAGTTTTCATATTCTTCATATAAGCTTGAGTCTGCTTCATGAATTGAGACATCATTTCCTTCATCTCCTCAACCTCGGACTTCTTAGAGGTATAAGACGGTTCAGCTTGTTGAACATTATGAGGTTACTAATATGGTTGGAAGTTGATGTGAGTCTACTGGAAAGGTGCCCGAGGTTGCTTGCCAGGTTGCTGATTCTAAGAGAAATTAGGGTGATTGCGCCAACCTGGATTGTAAGTGTTGGAAAATGGATTGTTCTACCTTGGATTGTTTCCAATGTAATCCCATTGCTCCTGAGTAAGTGAAATGTCGCAATCCATCTTTCTATGGTCACCACCACAGAATTCGCAAGAGAGCTTTGAGTTTGAAATAGCCGAGATGTTCTGTTTTACCAACTGTTTAAGAATCAGATCTACTTTGTCAGAAAGCTTGGCAACAGCATCTGATTCAGCCGTCTTTTCTCGATCTTCACGGGCTGAGTGCCATTTATAACTAGTATTGACCAATCTTTCTACCAGCTCATAAAGCTCTTCAGGTGCAAGTTCTTTTGGGTCTCCATTTGCTGCGGATTTAATTTGAATCTTATATGCGTTAGTTAAACCATTATAGAAATTCTGAATTTGCATCCACATGGGAAATCCATGGTTTGCTACTTTTCTCAAGAGTTCCTTGTATCTCTCCCATGCTTTTGATAAGGATTCATCATGTTGCTGGCGAAAATGGGTAACCTCGTTCCTTAGCTTGATTGCTTGCCTGGGTGGAAAGTACTTATTCAAGAAGACTTGTGCCATCTCATCCCAGGTTGTAACTGAACCTGGTTGAAGGTTTTTCAGCCAACTTTTGGCCTTATCCCTAAGTGAGAAAGGGAAAAGCTTCAATCTTATCATATCATCTGAGACTCCACGATTGGTACGAAAAGTATTACACATAGTCATAAAATCTTGGATGTGAGCATTTGGATCTTCTCCGGGCAATCCTCCAAACTGAACATCAGCTTGAAGCATCTGAATCATATAGGCTTTGATCTCAAAAACATTGTCCCCTTCATTAGGTATCACGATATAGAAAGAATGTCCCTTAGTGATAGGTCTCGAATATTCTTTGAGTCTTTTCCTTAGAGGGGGAAGATGAACCTCTCCCTCTCCTTCTGGTAGTGGAGGTGGTGGATTTTGTTCAGCCATTCTCTGTGTTCTGCGAGCTCTTCTGGCAGCACCAATGCTTCTCCTATAAGTCCTCTCGATTTCTGGATCTATAGGAATTAAAGGGATACCTGCTCTTCGCATACACCAGGAGATTACTTAAACAGAGAATTCCTGCACAAAACACAAAACACCTAATCAAGCACATAAATTTACAAGAAATCTTTAAAAATTTTCAACCGTTATTCCCCGGCAACGGCGCCAAAAACTTGTTGCCTTGAGATTATGCACTAGTAAGTATACTAGGTCAATTGTAGTAGTTGGCAAGACAAGAGTCGTATCCACAGGGAATAAGGGAAAACTCTAAGAATTCCTAATAAATCACCAGATATACAGGTTTTCCAATAAAATTAGAACTACAAATTTATAAAAGCTGATAATAGAAAACATGCAAGGCAAGGTAAGAAAGGTTGCTCAAAACAAAGGATATTAAAACAATAATAGTAAAAACAAAGACTTCCACCAGTTAGACAGGCAATCTCAAGATATCTTCCTTTAGAATTTACTATGAATATGTTAAGGAACGTAGATCTAAGGTTTCTTGCTCTCTATTCACCAAGCTTATCTCTCGACCTCACTTGGATCTATGACCCGCAACTAAGCTTATCTCTCGACCTCACTTAGCATAGGAAATCATGCATTAAAACCCGCAATCATTCCACATCAACTAGAAACCCTTAGTACACTCTCAATCTCCTCTCGGTCTCATGAAAAGTGTGTGTGTGTGTGTGTGTGTGTGATTTTCCATACTCCTAAATCTCCTCTCGGTCTCATCAAGAATACTAAGAAATATGGGAGGGCCCTTTCCCATATTAATTAAGCATTTCACCACACAATCATCAAAACATAATATTCATAGTAAAAACAGAGAAAGACTTCCCAAGACCACCAGCCTAAGCTAATTTCAGCTTGCTAAGAAACCTACTTGCAACACATGTCAACCATAAACACGAGATTTTCTAACCAGAAAGCTTGCAAGAAGATTAATAATTGAAGACTAAAAATTAATGCTAAATTAAACGTTGTTGAAGAACATTACATGCCTCCTAACCCCCCAAAATAGTAAACTATTTATAGTCCTTAAAAAGTAAGATCTAATCAACCTTGAAACTAGTTTCCAATTAAAATAATGGTAAAAATTCTACAACCACAAAATACAATAGCTTTCTTGAGAAGCTAAGGTCAGTTCCGGAATTTCCAAAAATAGAAATATCTCCTCCTCTTTCTAGGCCACGCCCTTCTTCTCCAACTCTGGCCCATCCAAGCCGCAGCTCGTTATATTTTCTTCTTCTTCTTCTGCTTCTTCACTCTGAGACTTCCCAATCTAAGCAATCTCTCTGCAATGGCATCAGACCTGGAAAAAGCTCACTATTAGCCATGATTTCTCAATTCTCAATAGAATTTTAATCAATTAACTGCTGAATTCTTGCTAAATTACTTGGTAATATTTTCACTCATCAGGAAAGTTAGCTAGATCCATAGTATATGGGAAGGTTAGATGTTGGCACCTTGTGCAGCAAGTTTAGTAAACATTAGGCTGATCTAAACCTTACACGCATAGAGTGAATTGATAACTTGATGATTACCTCTGAAGGGATTTGTCACAGAAAATCAACGGATTAAAGCCGAAGCTCGCATTGATTTTCTCAAATTCGTGCCCAGGAGCAATTGAAATGGAAATCATAAACAACAAAAATTAAAGATGAGAAATATTAGTTTCTCACCAGAAATATTTCCTCTAGAGATGGCTGCAGAAATCGATATCGATCCCCTCTACATTCCCGTACACGAACGGCTATTGAACTAGAACTCGTGCTAGCGATTCGATCGATGGAAGAGAGGATTTTTACGGCTGGAAATTTCTGCTCCTTCAATGGCTATGTTGGCCGAATTCTACTAGGGGTTTTAACCCTAGTTGGCCAAAATTTACCTAGTAAATTTTAGGCCCAATTAGTTTTAATTTTATGTGGGCTTTTTCTCTCCTTTAAGCCCAAGTCTGCATTGATTACTCTGGTCCAATTTAATTGCAAACATAACTTCAATTTAACATGTATGTTTATATATTATACCTTATAATATATTACATTCCATTTAGATTTAAATTAATTTGACCAATTAATTTAACTAAGTATTTATATTAGACTTTTATAAAATTAAACACATGTAAACCTATACATGTGACATATTTCCACCTAAGAAATAATCTGATAAATTAATTCATTGAATTTAATTATAAGAAAGCCAATACGAATATTAATTATATTATCTTGATCAATCTAATCGATCTACATAATATAATTAATACAATCCTCTCTCTCCAGTGTGTGTACTCCAAGCATACGGTTGATCTTTTAAGTTCAAGCTCAGACGTTCAATGTGTACGATCCTGTGGACCCGTCTTTATATTGGCAGTGGGCTTATGGTCCACAGACTACAAACGGGCTCTAGCAAACCACTGCAACCCCTAAGATGGAGATAGCAGTCTAACTGAAATCGTAACCCTGTAGTTTAAACTCGTATATCCCATGTCATTGATATTGGTGTCCAACACAGAGGCATGGATTGATCACCCTCTTTTGTGTCTGGACATTTACTTGATCTCGAATGAATTGATGCTCACAAACAAGTTCCAACTTGTTTGGGTGTAGCCACACTCTTATCAGTTGCATTCATTAAGTGACTGGTGCTATCTTCTCAGTGGACTACTGAGTGACATTCCCTTCTGCATATCCATAGTCTTGCCATGTTCACTGACATACCCGAACGTACCCATACTTGGTACCCTGTTACAAGCCCTTTAGGCATACACCAAAGTATGGCGCTTCACATGCAGCACCATGATATGGTCAGGTCAAAGGATCCATACAAGTACTACATGAGAATCACTTGTGATACTATGCCATATGGATATCTCGTTTAGTGGATCTATCCAGTACCATGCCCCTTTGCATGTACCCATTAACTTGGTTGACATACCATGTCCAATGGCCGGTAAGACACCACCATACAACCAAGCTCATGATAGTCTTTAGTTCCATTCATTCCCGTAACTAGAACAGACTACTGATGATTTTATGGTCATATCGTTTCCCCTATCCATGGTCTCACTGCCAAGTGCATGACACTTGTCAACATGGATATGGATATGTCCATTAGATACTCTATTTATAACATAGCACAAGATATATAATAAATAGATAAATCCCTTTATTTATAAATTGTATAATACATAAACCTCATAACAAAGTACAAATGTATGATACAAATACAAGGACCAATGCCTCGGGACTAGGACATATCCAACAACCTCACCATGCTGTTGGAAATGTTGGAGAATGAATCTTACATCGAAAATAAACGAGATCAAAGAGTAATATATAAGTGGTGTAGATTGGCTTTAATACAAGGCAATTAGTTGCGTTATATGGGCTGAGCCTCACTTATGTGCTCACTCACTCATGTAACTAGGTCTAACACTCTCAAGGTCCACAAAGTCTTTTCATGGGATTAGAGTAGAAAAAGGCCTGATAGCTCTTGGGTCCGTGTCTATGATCCTTGTGAAGTTTGAGCTAGTAGTGAAGACTAGATTCGTTGATGACCTTGGGCCTTAAAGAAGATAGGCCAAGGAATGTTTGACAAGTGACAATTAGTACATGCCCAATTGTGTATTAGAGAATGAAGTCACATTGGAAATAAATGAGATCAAAGAGTAGTATGTAAATGGTGTAGATCGAGTCTTAACATAAGCCAATTAGTTTGTGTTACATGGATTCAACTTCACTTATGTGCTCACTAATACAATCATGCCCTCTCAAGGCCCACAAAGTCTCTTCACATGCCTATCTAATCAGTTTCATGTCTTGTACATAACGGCCAAAAAGACAAGACACCCAACCAAGGGGTGTGGTTGAGCGATAGGGGCTCATTCATCCTTATCCAATTGTCCAAGATTCAATTCTCGCATTGGGCATGGAGCAACCTTAAATCATTGGGTCAACTGTCCACCCTTTGAGATGCGTACAAGCCAGCACAGAGGATTAGTCACTATTACCGACGATGGATATCTTCGAGTATGCAACAGAAAAAAAAGAGGTATCTTATTCTTTCTCTCTCTCTTTTACTTTTTTTCTCTCTTCTCAGTCTATTTCTTCGACTTATGCATCAGATTATATCCCAAGGTTATTCAATGTTTAATCCTTTTTGCGTAGCAGATGTTCAAGTCATAGGTATCTGGAGTTGTAGTTCAACACGGTTATTTGCAATCAATCTGGTCCTCAGAATTAAGTTTTATTAGATTAAAACATCATTGGTGCAACTAAGTGTGGAAATATTTGCTACAGTAGTAGAGGTCGATTCAAAATTACCTTTCAGTTACCAAAAAAAAAGCACTTTTTGATTAAAGAAAAAAAAGGCAGGAAAAAGCAAGAAAGTGATATTGGAGAAGGGGGATGCATAGCGGATAGCCACTGGTTTTTCTTCTCTTTTCTTTTCCCTTTAAGATAATGATTGCAGGGATTAGTCAAATAGTAAAATGGTATCATTCGTTAAATATGCCAAAAATAATATCGAAAATGTGAAATTTGAAACTACAGAATTCCCTCATTCTTTTTTTTTTTTTTTTTTTTTTTTTTTTTCTTTTTACTTTCAGTTCTTTACTTGCACGTGTGATCGACCTCGGTTGTTTATTCCCTGGTTTTCTTCAAACTGAAAACAAACAATTGTGTGTAAGTGGTCTATAAAATCAATCCTTTGATTTGTTGACTTTTTGACCCCATTCATCCCTTCAATCTATTTAAATTTCTAACTAATCAAAACAATTATCCTTTTTTTTTTAAAAAAAAGTAGATTATATGATTATATCCCATCAAAACTTACCTTCTTTTTTTAATTATTAAAAACTTATATCTTTCCATTTGAAAGAAAAAAAAAATGCAACATTAATAATGAAATAAAAAGGACGATTGAGCATCTAAATTGAAACTACAATCGCACAATTATATCCTGAAATTAAATGGAAGAATATTTCATAAAGGTGTAAAATATAATTAAAATAATTTCAAACAGAATCCTACAATTGTTAATGAAACCATCATTGCAAGATATCAATATTGCTTAGCGATCTTCATAGCTACAATTTTTACCATTCAATAAATTGGTGACAACTTTTTAATATAATACATGACTTTTTATTATAATGCATTAATTGACTATGAATAATGTCATTAGAGAAATTCGCTTATTGTCTTGGACTTGAGTGTGTAAATAATATAATAGTGAAATTCAAATATAAATTAGTAGTTATGAATTAATTGAAATAGATATGGATGGGTTTGTTCAATTTTATAGTTCAGCTACCCAATTGAAAAATGGGTGATTGCTTGGAGACTAATTAATTGATTTTTTTTTTCTCGATGATTCTTTTTTAAAGATGTGGTTTCTAGTTTTGAGAATATTTGAATTCTAAACCTCTCGCATTTAGATTTCAGCAGCAAGATATGGATAGATATGATATTATTATTTTTTTCTTATCCCCTTTTCTTTTAAATTTGATTTGCTGGTTTCATTTTTTGAATGGTCTATTTGTGATATTTACAAGTAAAAGAAATATTTACTATGTGATTATAATTTAAACAAGAACTCGTTTTGCACATGCGAATAGAAAAATAAAAAAATTGTGGACATGAGCATGTTATTCCAGATTTTAGCATGTCCATAAAGTTGTTTTACTACTTTTGTCACTTCAGAGTATAACAGTATATCACTCATCATTTATGTGCAACTTTACTTGTCCTGGACAAGATGTCAGCATATAATGCTGTACCTTAATTTATCATTAATCATTCTGTCATTGGAAAATGTTCCTCCCAATAATAATTAACTGGATAGTTAAGCTTAATTAAGCTTTTTAGGTTAAAAAAAAAAAAAGGAAACAGAAACTGCTACTCCCTTAATTGGTACTTCTTTTATCTGTATTAAATTTTCTTTTGTGAAGCGAAATGCTAGCCCATTGTGTAGACCATGTTTTAGCCAAATGTTATAAAAAAAAATCTGGTCCAACATGTTCAATTGACAACTAGCAATGGATCCAATCGATTTGATTAAAAATTACAGTTTTTAGAAACCGGCTAAAATAGTTTAATCGGAGGTTAAACCAATGAATCAACTGGTTGAACCAAATTTGTTATAATCTATTACTCCCTCCAGTTATTTTTATACGATGTTTTTGAATTTTCAACTTGATCACTTTTATATAATGTTTTATGCTACCAATGCACTTTTGGATATATTTTTCCAAATTTACCATTATTTATAATAAAGAAAGAAAATTTTTATAAGGATAAATAATTCATTTTGATATTGTAATTAATATTTTATTAGTTTTGGTGAACAACCTTAAACATCATATAAAAATGATCGGATGTAGTATTAAATAATATTTAAAAAATAAATAAATATTCGGTTAAACTACAAATTTGAATTGGTCGAATTGTAAACCGGTAGCTTTATTGATCCGCTCTACGGTCTAATTTTAATAACATTAATTTTTAGCTAGTTTGGAGTTGACAAGCTCATGAAATGATCCCCTTTTAGAAAAAGAAAAAAAATACAACATAAACAAATAAATAGTGCTACATCCATATTTTAATTGGACCGATTTTGTAAATATTTTTTGGCCTTATTATTTGTTTTTCCCAACATTTAAGGTTAATTAATTGATTAATTAATTAATTTTTATTGGGAGACTGTTGTTTGAAAGTAGAATGGGCAGTTATTAAGGGTTGACAGTTGAAAAAAGTGGTTAAAGTGATTTTTTTGGACGTGTGAAAGTGGGAAATGTGGTTGAAACTGGTGGACGATTGAGTTTCTACTCATTTAAAGAAAAATTCTGAAGACGGAAGGAGATCAATCATCAAACGTCAACTCACCTTCAACAAAACATTACTCAAAATCAGACAATTTTCAATCTTTAATTCAGTTCGAGCATTTATTTTCTTAAAGAATCCTTAGACATTTGTTTTATTTGTGAGAGATTCCTTGGCAATTTAAGTTTGTAAGTTTACATTCTCTACAATTCTGTTCAATTTCAGCATTGATTTCCATTGCAAAAATTTTAATTTGGTATTGTTATTCAATTCATCCAGTTCGATAGAATTAATTGCGAACTTTAAGTTTTTCGTCATTTTAGATTTCCACAATTTTTTGGTTAGAAGTCAAATTTTCATCAATTTGTAGTTTTCATTACAAAATCACTAGCGGGCTCGCTTTAATATAAAAAAGGCAAGAAAAAATTTGGCACACGCTCGGTGGGACCAACACAATGCTGCCAAAAAAGAATTATAGAGATAAAGAAGTTGTTGCATTTGAAGATGTAGATGATATGCTTGATAATACAGGACAAGTTGCTAACTTGGTTGGACAATTCGACACTATTGACATAATCCCTCTTGTTCAACAACAAAAGAAGGGGCAACTAGCAGATTCTAGGTGAAAATGATTCTCCTAATGTTGCTATGGTTTTGGTTAAGCTAACCAAAATGATAGGTGAAGTGTTGCGTGAAGTCCAACAAATGAGTGGGAGTAGGAAGCACTCAGAAGAAAGTGCTACCAGTTCACCACTGAAGGGGAAGGAGGTTGTTGCTTTTGTGAAGGACGCTACAGGTAGCCAAGCATGTTAGAAGTACCAAATTCCTGCCTTAAGAGAAGAGAATGGGCCCATTTAAGGTCGGATCCTAATAGGAAGTAGGTCAAATTCCAATGGTGCTTCACTAGTTCACATACGAGGTCACACCAATATGCAAGTTTCTTCTAACTACTATATTAGGGGAGAGGAACTTGACTCGGGGGGTATGAATAGGTATATGGTGAATGGAGGACTTCCTGCTAAGGCTGAGCATCGGTTGGTTCGGTAACCGAACCGAACCGAATTGTCGGTTAACCGAACCAAACTATATGTAATAATTTGAACCGAACCAGACTAAATAAGAATAAAAACTGAACCAAACCAAACCAAAATTTTTCGGTTCGGTTCGGTTATTACCAAAATTTGTTATTTTAACCGAAAATAGATAAAGAAAATATTTGAAAATGATTTGTAGGGAAATTAATTGAACCATTAATTCATTAATTCATGATTTGGCAGGATTTGGGTTGGGAAGAGTTGGGCCTTGGTAATAATGGACTTAAACAAAGCCCATCCAATATTTATTTATTTATTTATGTTGGATGGGCTTTGTTTACGGAAAAACCAAACCAAACCGAATGCCAAAATATTTATAAAATTGTCATCAAACCAAACCAGAAAATATTCGGTAACCGAACCAAACTTTTTTTCCGGTTTGGTTCGGTATTGCTATTCGATTTTACCAAATATTGCTCACCCCTACTTCCTGCATGTAGTGTTTCAATTCATGCACACCCACCATCCCCTGTTTATCACCAATCTGTGAATGTAGATGCAATGAGAGAAATCGTGCAAGAGTTATATGGTCCATGCCTAAGGCAGGTAGGAATGCTAGAGTTTCACAAACCATACCCAATTGTTATGGTTAGAGGATGGACAATCTACCTTGGAACATGTTACAAGGTTCACAATACAATATGGAGAATTGCCCAAATCTTGTTAATTTTGACAATTTTAAATTATGGCTATATCCTAACTCTTTGACAATGATGGCATTTACTTGGTATTCTACACTACCAAGAAATTTTGTTTATACACAGCAGAAGATGGAGAAACGTTTCCACACTCAATTTTTTTGTGTGTGCTAGAGATTTGTGTTACAGAGCTATCCAGGATGTCCCAAAAGAATGGTGAAACAACTGATACTTAAATAGCTCTTTTCAAATGTATGAGGAGCTCATATAGGTATTCCTACCGAAAATGAGTTTGTAAAGATGGCTCAACGAGGATTGGATATTGAATTATGTAAGAAATTCCAAGAAATGGAGTTCATGGATTTCTACGAGTTAGCTACGAAAGTTTATAAGTATAAAGAGTTGTTGAGGAAGGAGAATAATAGAAAGAACACTTCTCTTGGTTAATACTTTCAAGAGGTTAATAATCCTGATGTTGTAGTAGCTGAACTTTTAAATAAAAAGACATAAGTTTATTTAGCTTTTTGTAAACAAATAGGAGAAGGAGAAGCCAAGAAGAACACTGTCAATTACACTTTTGATGTTGGTAAAACAGAGGAGATCTTTGATTATTTGGTGAAGGAGAAGTTTATAACTTTGTTTAAAAAATTTTAAAATGCCATCAAGAGAAGACATGAAAGGGAAAAATTATTGCAAGTTTCACGATAAATGGAATCATTCCAAAAATACATGTTGGACATTCAGAAACTTGGTGCAAGATCGGATTAATAAGGGAATTTTGAAATTTCTATAAAAGGAGTCTATACCAATGGACAAGGATCCGTTTGCTCCAGCAACATCTTTTTAATTTTATTTCTTTTGATCATAGATCGGTGTTCGACTAAGATAAATCTAAGAAAGATTGAAAGAATGAGCCTAAAACCAAGATCCAGAGGTCATAAGACTCTGCAATACCCAAATCCAAACAAAGCTAAGGAATCTTCACCTCAGATCTCTATAAGGCAACCAAGGTTTGTGGTTCCTCTATCAACAAAGCCAACCAAAGAATGGCAAGTCGTGAGGCATGAAAAATTTCCAACTCCAATTTCTCAAAGTCAAAAGAGAAGGTTGCAAAGGATAAATCTTAGGGAGAAATACGAAGCTATGGGGGAGAAATTATGGAAAGAAAAACCTAGGAAAAATCATTTCAATACATAGATAGTGAAGGAAATCAAGGTGTGAGACATTGTCATTCCCATCAACATGAGTAGCTACAACAATTAGTTCCTAAGAGGGAAAGTTGATGGCTGTAATCGCAATGTCAAGTGCATCAGGCTCTGAGTGAATTGTTAATACAAGGTGAATATTTAATAAAGCATACAACAATAAAGATGTGACAAATTTTCAATAGTGACCCATGGGAAATGCAAGAAATCTCCCGAGAGAATTCTTAGAGAATCCTTAAAGAATTCTATGAGAAACCTTAGGATTTGTGAAAAAGATTTTAAAATTTGGAAGCATGGGTTGGCTTGTAAGTATAAGTCACCTGCATGCAATTTAATTTTTTTTATCATATGCAATCAACTGGCTAGTAAGTCGCAATAAACGTATACATGTTTCAAGCAATTGCGAGCTTTGAACACTTTTCACACAAACCTAATTTTCTATCAGGAGCAGTGTCCATCAACAAGCAATCACACATCACAAACAAAAGCACACCCTGTCCCCAAAAACTGTGTACCTATGTAGCTAGAATAGGCCTCATGCCATTTCTTAGTCACAAGCAATAAGATGATTGGTCTCAATGACCATGCATGAATGGAATGTAGCAACTTGAGAAAGATAGAGATTTCTTAGAAATTACCTTTCCCTCAACAACGGCATTTTGAGGATAACATTGGTTAACCTTCTCTTCTCTCGGTTGTCCTATAGCCACTGTAAGAGACAACTAACAAGCGAGCTTTCCATATTTCAATTCCTTTAGTTTGTCATTTGTGTCAAATAGGCAAGAATATCGCTCTCTCTTGGCTATAAACTTGTGAGTGACATCTTATAAGTAATATTGGGTTCATGATAAAAACATTCTCATCATTTGCTGAGAAATCTTCCACATCCTAAGTGTCATTTGTAGGTGTTTAGAGTTTGCCATGTTTTCTTCAAATCAAAAGTTTCTTGTGTGTTTTCTCCCATTGCAAATTACAACTCTAATTTTTTTTAGTCACAAAATGAGTATGAATAATACATGTTCAGGCTTTATTCAATTCAAACGTCATTTTACAAAAAGAAATTTGATAAATTCAAAGTTACAATGTCTACTGCCACACTCACTTGTAACTTGATAAGAGTTGTTATTCTTTCTTATATATCCTCTTAGATTCCAGTAGTTTCTCTTACCCTCTATCAAACTAATTTTAGTTCAAAGAACACACAAGTAAACACAAAACATTGGCATTCTAGAGTTAAGACATCATGAGACCGAAAATTGTCAAAATCAACAAACTTTTGGTTGTTCTTAAAACTTTTTCAGAAAAACGTTTTTCTAATTCCTATATTTCCATCCCTTTTTTCCCTTAAGACGAAGCTATGTTTCAAATTTTGTCCCAATCTAACCTTTAGAGCAAAAGTTATGCCTAAAAACCCAAAAAAGTGTCCTTTTTTTACCGAAATTCTGCTAAGTTTCGGCCTGAATTTAAAATATGAAGGGATGGGTTTTAATACTCTCTTCTTGCATCATCATATTGGTTTCTATGAGATGAAGCTAGATTTTAAATTTCGTCGCAATCCGATGTCACTAGCCAAAGTTATAGTCATTGAGGTTTTTCCTAAAACACTTGGTGTGCGGAAATTTCTAAGCTTCTCTTCTCAAATTGGAAAAATTAGATACCATATGAAATTCAAGGAAACAATTGAAACCAAGAAATTCACAAGCAATATACACAATCACCATAGAGAATTTCAAAGTAATAATTAATACCAAAATTTCCATCCCAAAACCCATCTTATTACTGGTTAATCTAATAAATTTCAATTCAAGTGAAATGAAAAAGAGGCCATCAATGAGTGAGTGTAGCACCAGTAGCCTAACCTGTCTCTAAGCACGCCCAACTTGTCGCCACACCCCTCTTCAGTTGCCACACCAAATGTGGAGGCGCAGGTGATGTTGCCGAAGCTCTGGTAGGAGGTATGTATTTAATTTTTGTCTCATTTTTAAAAAAACAAAATCACAAATAAAAAAAAAAAAAAACCCAAAAAGCCACGACAATCCTAAAAATTCAAATTAGACTTGATTAAAGAGAGCTTACTTGTGTGAATTCGAGTGATTGAAGTTGGATTGAGGGATTCAATTTTTTTCCTTTTGTCGTGTGTTGCTCGGTTTTGAAATTGAAAAGAAGAAGAAAAGGAAAGATTTCTATTGAGTTTTTAATGAATTTGGTTGAAGTATCCGCTTCGGTCCTCGTGGTTTTGTTTTTCTTCATTTCAAGTAGTAAGCTTTGGTTTCTTTTTGTTTTTGGCATGTACCTATTAAATTTTTAAATTAGGTATATGAGGGGCGATTGTTACACCTATATGTTAATCGGGTCGATTTTACAAATATTTTCTAGCCTAATTATTTGTTTTTTCCCAACATTTAAGGTTAATTAATTGATTAATTAATTAATTTTTATTGGGAGATTGTTGTTTGAAAGTAGTGCGGGCAGTTATTAAGGGTTGGCAGTTGAGAAAGTGGTAGTGACTTTTCTGGACGTGTGAAAGTGGGAAATGTGGGTGAAAGTGGTGGATGGTTGAGTTTCTACTCATTTAAATTGAAGTTCCGAAGACAGAATGAGATCAATCATTAGACATCAACTCAACATCAACAAAACATTACTCAAAACCATACAATTTTCAATCTTTAATTCATTTCGAGCATTTATTTTTTTTAGAGAATCCTTAGCTATTTGCTTTCTTTGTAGGAGATTCCTTAGCAATTTAACTGTGTAAGTTTGCGTGTCGTTCAATTTCAGCATTTATTTGCATTCCAACAATTTTAATTTGGTATTGTTATTCGATTCATCTAATTTGATAGAATTGATTACGAACTTTAAGATTTTTCGTCTTTTTAGCTTTCAACAATCGTTTGGTTAGAAGTCTGATTTTTTCACTGTAAAATCACTGACACTCTCTTTCTAATATAAAAAAGGTAAGAAATAAATAATGTGAATGAGCGAGCTTTGTATACATGATACAATTATTGAATTTTTTATTTCTTGATTGCAAATTTAATATCTCAACAAGCTTTTTTTTTGGGGGGGGGGGGGGGGGGGAAGAAAAAAAAAGGGTAAATGAACTTAAACAAACAAGCAGTGTATATATATATATATATATAGATTGATATATGATCTCCATTGGAAAATATAATAGAAAAAGGATCAACAACGTGGATTAGTGTATATTTCAGCTGGAATAGCATACAGTGGATCCATTCCTTGAGTCTCCAACAGCATCATACGCAGCTGAAATCTTCTCCAGGACCGTCGCAACCTTCTCAACACTTCGTTCACCATGTTCCCTGCCCATTCACACACACAAATTTCAACATTTATTTATTTTTTTTTTTATGAGATTACATTGGATAAGAAAATGGGCCTGAATTGGCCCACAGGCCTTTAGGCCTTATAGCCTAATAGTTAAGACATGGGCCTGGAGAGGGCTTTTCATAGTTTACATATATATAAAAATACCCAGCCTGCTTTGTTTGATGGACCCTGGTCCTACGAAAGATCATCATTAGGGATATAATTCAATTTATCTCTTCTTCTGGTTATTATTGTTGAATAATATCAATATTCACTTTATTTTTTCTAATAATGTAATCTAATAACTTGAATTATTGCTGAATGCATAATTTACCTGAATTATTTTTTTTAAAAAGCTGATGAAGTTCAAATTGTTGCAGGCCGTATTTTTGTGTAATTTTCCACAAGTTTAACAAATATTACTTTAACAAATATTCATCTATGAATTTGAAACAATTCCTTTTAACTCATTGCACATCTTTTATTATTTATTAATTCATGTGATTTTGCATAGTACACTAGTAAGTCCATTGATTAAAGGGTTTTTAAGCTTTTCCTAATCAACTCTTAAGTTTCTTTATATGGTTTTGTATGCCGAAGTAAAAAATTGTCCATGATTTTAAGTAAAAGAACTTGTCTTCTGGTTTTCAATCTTAATCAAAATATTCATAATAAAGTTGTATAATATATATACACCAATATTTTATACTTGTGTTTTTTAGTTTTAGAAACAAAAAATTGTTCTATTATCTATTCTATTAAATTTCTATAATAATTTATTTTATATTTAAAATAAAATTTTAGACTAACTTTAAACATCACTATGAATTTGAATAAGTTTTAAAATCTTTTTTCTTAATATTATCTATAAGATTTATTCGAGTTGTAAAATTAGTTTATTGTCCTTTTTTATTATTTTAAAATTATATAATTTTCCTCGTAATTTTATAATTTGTTAAATGAAATAAGTTCTACACTTGTAAAGTTATACGATTGTATAAAAAAGGTTAATATATCAATTTTTTAGTATATTAGAAATATTAGGATGATTTGAGAAAAATGAAAATAAAAAAAACAAGATGCGTATACTAAATGAAAAGTTAATATATTTTGTCACTATCAATTTTGTTTAATCAAATTTGATTTTTTAATTCTAGTACAAGACGTGTTGATAGAGTCAAAATTTAAAAAGTAAATTATTATTTCTAAAATGCGGGGAGTAACTATTGTAATATATAAAATAATATGTATATTTATATATGTAACCTTTAAAATACTTATATATTTCTTTTTTATAATTCTCATTTCTTTTTAAGGGCCTAGGCCTCATAGAGACTCGAACCCTTCAATCTCTCATTTTTAGAAAGATGCACTTATTGAAGAGACATTGTGGGCATTGAGAATATTGGACTTGACTGTATGAATGAGCACACATGTGAGGTTAGACCTATGTAGCCTAAAACCAATTGGTTTGTCTCAAGGTCTAATATACACCACTCTTTAGAGTCATTTATTTTCGATGTATGATTCATTTTTTAACACTCTCATTCAAGTCTACCTGGGTTTAAACCAGTTGTCACTTGTCAAACATTTATAAGCCTATTTTCTTTGATACTCAAGGTCACCAACGGGTCTAGTCTTCTCTGCTATGAATGAGCACATAAGTGGGTTGAACTCATGTAACACAAAAGTAATTGACTTGTGTTAATGCTTGATTTACACTACTTAGATGCTACTATCTAGACTTATTTATTTTCGATGTGGGATTTCCAACAAAGATTTTGGATAATGTTTAAAGACTTGGTGGAGTTTGAGCTACTAGAGAAGACTAGATCCACTGATGACCTTAGGCGTAAGAGGAGATATACCAAGAAATGTTTGACAAGTGACAATTGTTAGAAACCCAATTGCACTAGAGGGAGTGTGTTAGAAATCTCACATTGAAAATAAATAAGTATAGACAGTGGTACATTAGTGGTATTAGATTATACCTTAATATAAGTTAATTGGTTTTGTGTTACATATACTCAACTCCATTTCTGAGTTCACTCATTTAGTCAAATTTAGTACTCTCAAGACCCGCAGAGTCTTTTCATTTACCATTAGTCCGAAGATGTATGTGCAATTAATTATATATAAAAAAATTAATTTGATCACATTGGTAAGCATATATTTATATTGAAAGATCCAAAGAACTACCTAGAGCATATATGCATGTCTAAACTCCGGTGGAACAGATGTTTTATTAGACATGACATAACGTACAATTAGTTTTACCATTAAACTTGTAAATTTGATAAAAATAAGCATAAGACCCAACAATTCATATATTTTTATATACACATAGATAAGTAGAGAAAGATGACATACCTGAATCCATTATATGTCAAGAATAGCTTGAACAATTAATCTTTGATAACCAATAAAATTAATACTTACAATGGAGAGTAATATATATATATAGATATATATAGATATGTGTGTGTTTCTCTCTTAACAAATATTTAACGGGAGCTTCATGAAAATAATTTATACTTCAAATTTCAATTTAGGAAGAGAGGAAACATGAGGCTTCTATATATTAATTGAATTATATAAAAATGAGTAGTCTTGAAAATAACCAATAAGAATTTGGCACATTTTTTTCATTACAAAACTAGTTATCTATATTATTATTAGATAATAATGCATGACCCACTTACACCCAATAAAACATAAAAGATACTTCATCTACCTCAACTAAAGACATCAATCAAGAAATTACAGCTATATATATATATATATGAAATATTTAGTTTATTATTTTTTTAAAATTTTTGTGGACTATTTCTAATATTTTATATAAAAATATTAGTAAAATCCACATTAATTACTCTCTCTAAATTCATTGATTCGTACTGTTTAGAAAGTCATATCCCTTTGAATGACTTGATTATAGTTGTGTCTACTAATTAAAGACCCCAAGTCTCTTGTACAAGTGATTATGGACTCTCAAATCCACTTGGCATCCTCAATTATTTTATCTTAATATTAAAATACTATTCTTGATAAGTACACTTTAATATTATTGCCTTTATAATTTGGGTCATGTGTATAATATTTTCCATTATTTTTCTTCACTAATTAGTTGAAAAGTTATTTCAATCAGTACACTTTAATATTATTGCTCAATAATTTAAGTTTCAATTTGAAAACTTTATATATTTGTTGTCAGCTATGTAAATATATATAATAACAATAAAATTTATATAATTTAAACCTGTAGAATACATGAAGATTCAACCATTGGTGCAAACCTCCCTCCCTCCAATCCATAGTACCAAGTACCACCGGTTGTAATTTGAGGGACTTGATGTTTTTTAACACCTCTCTATCTCTCTTTAAGTATATCCGATTACTTGGTTCGACGTTGATCAGACACCTTTTAGTAGTCCCTCTCTTAATTAAAGTTTTTTACATATACTAAGACTTGAACTTGAGATTTCAAACTTAAATAGGTGAGGCTCTTACTACTCAAACCAACCTGAATTGGTGTTTCTAACACCTCTCTTCTCTTCTTTTAGCATCATCATCATCTTCATTGAATGGGTACAAAGATTTGCAAACCCAAGCCCAACAAGAATCACGTTTAATTTTGACCCATATAGATTTCTGGCCCGGCCCGAAAATCTTGTATTCTCATTAATTTGCTAAAACAAAAGCTTTGATATGTGGTTCAAATATGCTTGGGCATAAGAAATTAAAATTACTTGCGTGTCCAAACTGCATGTTCTGTAATTTGTTAGGCATCAAATTAATTTTCTTTTTCTTTTTATAACAATAATACAAATTATATATAATAATATAAGTCTGAATGCAATAAAGTTATATACTATACAAGTACTTATTCCGAAATTCTCACTATGTTCCGAAATTCTAATCAACGCCATCAACAAAAATGCATTATCTCGTACGCTTTAAGTCACGAATATTTTTTATTTTTTTATTTTTTTCTCAAGTTAAGATGGAAAAATAAAATTCAAAATGAATTAAAACTATAACACCTGGCCTCTTCTTTAAAGGGTAAGTTTTAAGTGTTCAATCTTCTTCAAAACCCAATCTTTTGATGAACCAAAATTTGATTACCGTTGAAATAAACAAGCCTTAAGATCGATCACAATCAAAAACTTAAAAAAAAAAAAAAAAAAGAGATAGGAGAAAAGGACAAATGATAACATTTGAATTAAATAAGAGATAAGATTAATTTCTAGCTAGGGTTGCTTTAATGTGATTTTAAGGGAATTGAATATAGTCGCAATATGCCTTAATATATTTCCAAACTAGTTGGTTGAAGAAGATAGCAATTTTTGTCCTTTTATACAAAAAGGGAAAGTGATTGTATTAGCTAGCTAGCATCAAATATTAGATTTAAAAAAAAAAAAAAAAAAAATTAAATCAGCTTTAAAAAAAAATATGTTGGTGAAAGCAACCTTATAATGCTTATCATATCATAAATTCTTTTTTTAGGTAAAGCAAAAAATTAACACTAACACCTTCTTGTTTGTCTTAGTTAAGTCCTAACCATTGAGTCATCAATCACAATTAAATTTAATAGCTTGGTTCATATGTATCTTTCCCATCTGAAAATGATATATTCAGTGTTTTCTTATCATTAATATAAATTTGATGGTGGCATGACATGGGAATTTTTTTTTTTTTTTCTTTGCACTATGACTAATTGAAGTTTAATTGCAACCAGACGAGACAATGATAAGATTTTTATCATATGGTTAGGAAAATAAATAAATATTTTTGAAAAAAAATGTTTAATATTTATCTAGTCTTTAATTAATTGAATTTGGAATTAGCTGCCTTCCATGTCTTTGATTTGCTTTATAAATACAAAAGAAAAAGCTTTGGGCATGCTAACTAAAATGTGCTTTTGGTGATTACTACAGGTACTGAAATTGGCTACGATTAACATGAATTAAGCAATAAGATCTTGCTTGCTTTGACCACCTTTGAGCAGCCTTTTATTTATTTATTTATTTATTTTTCAGCAGCCTTTTATTTGTTTTATAATAACGCCATAAATGTTTCGTTTTCATTTTATCTTTGAATTAGAGTTATAAAAATTGGAGGGTTAAATACATTGACCGCCATTTAATTTTGCGCAATATTTTAATATATATCAATTTTGGTCAATAAAATGACGGAAAAATTTATTTCTGTTTTAATAAAGTTACATTGGCAATTGTTTTAGCGATTTCAATCTTCAAATATTGATTATAATAATTCACCGCACAAACATAATGTTACTGGAGTGCCACGTGTTAAAAATTTCATACTATCATTCCAAAGAATATTAGATTTAGCATAAAAACTGCTAAAAATTATATTTTAATAGTAATATCCAAAAGTTACTAAAAAAAACATGTTTAGTAGGAAATTATATTATTTTTTCTTGTAAATATCTACGGTCACAAGTTTATAGTAGCAACCTCCAACAACTATTATTTTGCTGTCATAACTTAGTAGTTGTTGTTATAAAATTGTGATAATAGGTATTTGCAACAAGAGTTTAATATGATTTTACTGTTAAATGTGCTTTTTAGGAGCAACTTTTGGATATTGATGTTAAATAAATTATTTATTTATTTATTATTATTATTTTTTCTAATTTGATGTAGGTTAAAAACTTAATTAACTAATTTCAGGTTAAAAATTTTAATTAACTAATTTTTTTAGTCAAAAGTTAACAAATTTCTTGTGGCACAATATTTTTGACACCTAATGCATGCATGGTAATGTTTGTGTGGTAATCCAATCCAATCAATATTTTGGAAGTAAAATTGCCGAAAAAATTATTAAAGTGAGAAAGACCTATTTAATAATTTATTTATTTTTAGTAGTTTTTTTTTTATAAAAATTTATTTTTCGCAGTTTACTAGAAGCTTATCTTGCCATGTTGTTGAAATTTGAATTGACACATTAATTCAAAAGTTTAAATGCAAAAAAAAAAAAAGAAAAAAAAAGAAAAAAAAAAAAGGAAATAAAGAAAAGAAAAGAAAAAAAAAAGAAAGAAAAATATTACAAAAGTTAGAGCTTGCAATATAGTTTTAACTTTTAATTTATTGGTCCATATAAAAAATGTGATTTCAATTTTTCTAATGCAAAATATACTTAAACATTTAAACTACGATTCTGAGGAAAATTTTAGTACTTTTTATGGTGTTTTTTTTTTTTTTTTTTTTTTTTTTTTTTTTTTTTTTTGTCCTCTAAGCATATGAAACTATATTTTCATAACCGAATTAGCCATATAACCAATGAAGATACAGGTTCAAGAAATTGGATTCCAGTTGGAGCCAAACTAGGGTGGAACCAGTTTTAAAAAATATATTAAAATAGTAATATATTTATAAAACGTTAAAATTTAAGATTGCAACAATAATTTTAAAAAATAAGAAAACACTATATAACAATTGAAAAAAAAACTAAATATATTCAATTTAGTTGCCAATCCAGCTGTAATCTGGTGGTATTGGCATCCCTTGTTGATCCAGGAGATCCTGGGTTTGACTCTCCGTGTATTCGGATACTGCACCTTTAATTAAGAATTTGAGTAGTCAAAAAAAAAAAAAATATATATTCAATTTAGTTTTTAATAATCATAATTAAATTTCAATTTAATTTAAGAAATATAACACATTTTATTTTTCTTTATGGTAATGTATTGATAAACAAAATTAAAAAGTAATACTTTTTAACCATAATTTTTTGACTTAAAATTTTATATATATATATATATATATATATTTAAAATCAGTTACAGTCGAACCAAAAACTTTTTCTGTTTACCAATTTCAAGTTTGACCAATAGATTCAACCAGTTAACAACCGTTATCGACCATTCTATTTGAAAATTAACTGGATTACCCTATAATACCGATCGAACAGGCCGGCGGAGTTTGGTTTTCACAACCATGATATTACCCGCCATCAATTCTATTTAATTATATTGAGCACATATTGATTATTAATATTTTACAATATTGGTATGAATCAATATCTTTCATTGCTCAACCTAATCCTTATTGTAGGAAAAATGAAAAGCATAATCTACTTTCATTTTCTTCAATTTTCTTAGATACCAAATTGGGAAAACTTGAAAAGCATGAAACCCTAATTTATCGAGATAACTATAGGTTGACATTTGAACGATACTTTACTTATGTGAATGCACATGCATATGGAATTACTTTGTTTTTCATCTTTGAAAAAACGCCAAATTTTGACATTTTGGGGAATAGGGGTATTTATGCCATTGAAACTATTGCGTTGTATTTAATACATTTTCAGAGAAAAAAAAAGTAATTTTTTTTTCAAAGATTACAGATTCTGACTTCAGAGACAAATTACCAACATATATATATATATATCTTATTGAATATATGCACGCAATTAATCTTCATAAACAAAGTCTTATTATAGGCCCTATCCTGTTTTATTGGATGCATATCTAAGTAATACAGTGAAATTTCGAATACTATTTGAAAATATTTTACTGAGTCTTAAGAATATTGGATCTGACTGCATAAATAAGCATATATGTGATGTTGAACCCATGTAACATAAAATCAATTGTCTTATGTTAAACCCTAATCTATATCACTTCTACGTAATTGGTTATTGTTATTTATTTTCAATAGAGAATCATATTTTCCAACACTGTTACTCAAGTGGAACTAAGTTTGAACTAATTGTTACTTGTAAAATAGTCATTGACCTATCTCAACGTGTCTACTCTCTCCACTAAACCAAACTCTATCTTTACAACATACATGATTGTCATGTAACCATTTGGCCCAAAAGGTTAAACTGATAGGTAAGGTCTAATCATAGCTTTTATTATTATTTCTGACACTCTTTCGCACGCGAATATCTCTTGGCCATGAAGCGTGTATAACACAGGCTCACTTTGCCATGTGTTGAATTTTTAATCAACAAATGGAACTGTCAGGATTTGAACCCTTGACTTCTTGGTTTAAGCGGCTCTGATACCATGTCATGAAACCATTTGACCTAAAAGCCTTATTCTGCTTTGATACCATGAAGAGACTCTGTGGGCCTTGAGAGTGCTAGGCTTGACTCGATGAGTGAGCATATAAGTGGGATTGAACCCATGTAACACAAAACCAATTGGCTTATGTTAAGGTTCAATCTACTCCACATATATACCATACTTCATTCTCATTTATTTCCAATGTGAGATTCCCCAACATCTCCAATAATGATGAAAATATATAATACACTCCTTAAAGGTGAGATAAGAATGATGAGTCTAAGCTGAGCGAAGTTCAAACTACTATTAACATAAGATAAGAACGATGGTTAGTCTCGAAGTCCTCGTAGAATTCTATCACTAGATTGAAGTTATACTGCATATATTCGAGTGTCCTCCACAGAGGCCGAGTACAGGGCATTGGCTTCAGCCACTTCTGGACTGCATTGGTTACAAGTTTTTCTCCATGAGATCGGTTTCCACAATCTTCCGTCGCCTACCTTGTTTTGTGACAACCTAGGGGCTACATATCTCACTTTAAATCTGGTTTTCCACAATCGGAGCAAACACTTGGAGGTGGATTTTCATTTTGTTCGTGACCGTGTTCGGCAAGGCTCTCTGCGTGTGGCTTATCTCTGTTCCAATGATCAAATTGCTGATGCATTCACCAAAAGACTTTCCAAGCAGCGTTTTCTGTGGCTCCGTAACAAGTTGACCGTTGGTTCTTTCCCCGCTCAACTTGCGGGGGCGTGTAAAAGATAATACTTATTGTACTCAATTGTAATTGTATATCTAGTCTTGGGTTACCTTTGTAATTACCCACACTAGAGTTTGTGTATATATACCTCCACTCATTAATGATAATCACGGTTTGCCTTATTCTCGTATTAACAAATATAAGATTAAAGCAAAAACTATATTTAAGCTAATAACAAGGACTCGTATGAATACAAAGGATAAGCTAATAACTCTCATTAAAAAAAAAAAGTTTGTAAATGCTCTGTAAATAAAGCCTTTCCAACGGCTTTCCTAATATTTTGACATGGTAACTTAAAGAACAAGTAAATAGTAATACTAATATTTGTGGCAATTAAAATCTTTAAAACCATGTGCTGTAGCGTATAAGAACGAATTTGCGGGTTTAACACTCGAAAGAGAACGATTACTATACTTTGAAATCGAAGCAGAGTTGTCCAAAAAGAGTTCTCATTACATGCAATTTTTGATATATTAGCAGCACCCTTACACACTTTTATCTCCTATATTCTTTGACCAGCCATGCTTTCTTTATTTATTTTAGATTGCTGTCATATTCGTTAGCTTCCATTTGAAAACGTGACACTGACATTCTCTAAATAATTTCCAAACCGATACTATAAAAAGTAGTCCCTACCCTCACATTAAAATGTGACCAATACTTTTTACTGATGATTTTAACTCATACCTTTTACTCTTATTTAATTTATTATTCATTACAAATTTAAAATTTATTATTAACATAAATTATCAACACCACACAAAATAAGTATAGCACAACGTTATTCAAATTAAATGTTAAGTTACTATAAATTTGATTACCCCATGTTCAATGGAAAACAGTCATAAATAATATTAATATTATTTCGATTATTAATACTTATTTTTCATGCTTACATTACTATGTTAAAAGAATTCTGTAATTTTAATTAAAGAACATATATATAAATTAATATATTTGTAAATTAATAATAGAATTAGAATTTTTTTTACTGAAATGTAATGATGTAACACAGTAAAATTTCTATCGAAGTGTGATTTTATCATGCCAAAAAAAAAAAAAAAAAAGAAAAAAAAATATACGACTTAATGAAAACATAATATATAATAAGCTCAACAGTTACATAAATAGATTCGTGCATGTAACACAGATTTTACTGTACCATAATTCATAAGTATCAGATGCAATGAGCATTAATTCTATGCCAATACTCGGTATGACACAATTCATTCAAAAACTTAACGAGACTAGCTAATAATTAAACATATGAAGCAAATTGGGTTATAGGTGTAATGTACATACTTGAGGGCAAAGCAAGGCTATGTATTTCGCACGTGAGATTAATGCCCTGAAAAATTGAGATTAATTTGGGGGCGGTATACCAAAATTTGTTGACAAAACGTATCACGTATGCATATAATAACATTATTGCCTTAATTAATAACAAAAATATATTGAGGTTTGAATCACATGTTAAAGGGTCATGCGATCGTTGCTTTTCTTATTCAAAACCCACAAAGAAGCCACTAAAACTGAAGGAGAAAATTAGGCCTTTCTTATGCCATAATCTTTGGAGTTTGTCTTATAATCTTGTTAATTAGGTATCCACATTTCTAATTCAAATTTAAGGAAGCCACCAACAAAAGAAAAAAAACAAAGGGTTGTGCACAAAGCTCTCTGCGTAATTATATGTATTAATCCTAATTGAAAAGGATAAATTTTAGAATACTTTTAGAGTACGATACTCCTTAAAAATGTATTATTAAAAAGGGTTGTTGCTTGCCCTTTTAGAACCTAATAAAAAGTTATAAATTTATTTTTAATAATTAAGGGAATATGTTCTCTAAGAATACTCCAAAATTTCTCGAACGATAGGGAGCTCAAGTTCTCAAAGGAGATTAGAAATTGACTCATACCTTAATTAGCTAAGCCCGTAGATATAATTTGTGATTTTCTATATTCTGTCTTTTTTCCTCAATTTAAATTCCCTCACAATTTTTTTGTTCGGCATAATTTTTCTTAGCTTCAAATTTAATTCTAGTAATTCTTTGGAGGCATTTGGTTTTTAACTTTGGAATTGGAATCAGAATCAGAATGATACAAAATCGGATTTGAAATAATAAGAAATCAGAATCAGAATTACCATTTATGAATTCTGTTTAGCTAAGTCTGAAATTAGAATCTAATTCACTTTTATTTATTTTTTATTTTATTTAATTCAAACTAATAACAATTTTTTCATTATAATTTTTATTGTATTTTTTATAATTTATATTATATCAATAAAATATTTATTGTTATAATGATTAATATTAAATGTAAAATTATATATATACATATTGACTGCAAATTTTATGCTTTTACACGAAAGAATTTGCATTTTGCATTGAGAATAGATTCATACAGGAACAAATATTGTGGGAATTGACAGTTGAAAAAAGAAAAGAAAAAATAAAACTGTATGCAAATAATTACCTAACAAAATAATAATAATAATAATAATAATAATAATAATAATAATAATAATAATAATAATAGATAGTGGGGGGTGAGAGCAACGGTGTCCAGGGTTAGAGCAAAAGATTAGAGGAAATGGAGGCTGAAAGTGGAGGATGGGAAAATTAGTCCTTAGGTTTAGGGTTGAGGGGTAAAATAGGAAGAAAGATAAAGAGATATAAAAAAAAAAAAAAAAATTGCCTAGATGCCGTCTTAATTAGATCTTTATGTGGTCAACAGTAGTTTTTAGAGTCAATGATAACCTTGATTATTATATTAATAATAGGCACTATTTGGAAAAACCGAATACCAATATCGAATCAAATCGAAAAAAAAATTTGATTTGGTTACCGAATTTTTTTTGGTTTGGTTTGATAATAATTTTGTAAATATTTCGGTATTCGGTTTGGTTCGGTTTTTCCGTAAAAAAATTCGGTTTAACCGAACCGAACCGAATTATTATATATAATATATATTTATATTAGGTTTGTAACATTCTAATTTACCTAATTGAATTTTATATTTCATTAAAAAAATATAAAATGACTAAATAATAATTAATTACAAAAATAATATATAATGGTTCAATTAATTGCCCTAAAAATAATTTCAAATATTTTTTTTTATTTATTTTCGGTAAAAATACCAAATTTCGGTAATAACCGAACCGAAAAATTTCGGTTTGGTTCGGTTTTGATCCTTATTTGGTTTGGTTCGGTTCTAATTATTACTTATAATTCGGTTCGGTTAACCGACAATTCAGTTCGGTTCGGTTACCGAACCGACCGATACTTACCCCTACATGTACTTCTATATCTATTTAAAGGAAAATCCATTTCGATTACTGGGTTGGATTTATGTTAAAAATATTATTGAAGGGAAGCAAGCATAGCTAAATAATTTATATTAAAAAATATTATTAAAGGGAATCAAACGTTGTTATCCCTATTCATGATACAATTTTGCCATACTAAACACCACATTTAAGAATTTAGAGTGGTTCTTATATGAAATTTAAACACAAATAAGAGTTTACAAAGTCTTTTAATATAATTGTCATTTATAAAAAAAATATTACTCACAAATAAGAATTTACAATTATTTTTAATTACATCTGTCTCTTTTGTTTTTGCTCTCTTTAATATTTTTTTTTTATTAAAAAAAGATAAATACAAAAATAAATTGTGGTTTCAGTTGTTTGCAAACTGGCATATGTGGTATAAAATGTTACAAATTGGGATATGTGATTTCATAATATTAATAAAAGTAATTTATCGTTCAATGCATTCCTCTAAAAACTATCTTATCTTTCAAATTTTCACCTGAAACTTTACATGTAAGTGATTAAAATAAAATAGACCTTAGTGTCGAATTTTAAAATGTTTTCGAGAAGCGATAGTATTTTTATTAATTAATAATACAAAAAAAAAAAAAAGAAATATCACAAAAACATGGAAAAATGGTCAAAAAATTCTCAAATGTTCAAATCCTAATACAACGTTATTAGGTGATGTGTATAAATTATATGCATGCTAAATATTGGGTTTCGCACGGAGATTTGATCAAAAACTTAAAGCTCACACCATTAATACGATCCTTGTGTAAAACTTAATTGTTTCACTAGTTAGCATGTCAATAGTCTACCTACAATATTTAAGAATATGTTAAAGAATTTGAATATTTTCTGATAATTATTTATTTTTTCCATTATTAATTAAAACAATATATGCGTTTTTTGAAAATTTATTAGCTTTGTCATTAAGGTCAACGGTATATTTATCAACCAACATGCAAAATTTTAGGTGAAAATTCAAAGGGTAAGAGAGTTTTTTGGGGAATGAATTGAATGATATACTATTTTTATTAACTTTGTGAAAACACATATATCAGTTTGCAATGTTTTAAACCACAGGTAACTGATTGGAGTAGGCACTGGTAGCTTTCTTGAAACAATCCCTAAACTCAGGGGTGGTAACACTTGAAGGCATAAAGTGGTTTTGGGCCTGCAAACTTTTTAATTTCTTTAGTTTTATAATTTTAAAAATTTATGTGGATTATACTAAAAATCCTTCAATTGGCCGCTATAAATTTCACAATTCTTTGAACAAAAATCTCAGTTTAGTAACCACTAAGCAATGGTTTAGTGGCCACACCTCATTCCCAATGTGGAGCATGGAGGTGGGGTTTCTGGTTCGAAGGCCAGGACCCTTAATAAAAAATTTTAAAAAAAAAAAAATCACTTTATTACTTGGCTCCCGTAGTAAAAATGTCCAAGTTACGCCATTGCCAAAACTAAGTGAAACAGAAGTTGGACATATAGATGCAGTTGAAGCGGGTTCTTGTCTCTTACTGCGGGGAATAATTTCATGAACAATTAATTAAGCATTCAGAAATAACAGTTGATGTGATAAATTAACGATGAAAATGATTTGACCAATTTGGATACTGAGGATAAGTCATGACTCATGATGTCTAATTATGCTCCAATATATGTAATTTCAGCTGATGCCAATATATCATGCTACACTGTTTTTGTGGCTTTAGGTTACCACCTCACTCTGCTTCTTCCTTGCATTTATATATACAACAAAAGAGGTTTCGTCGGCTCACTATAAATGCTTTCTTTTTTTTTCCTCATATATATGATAGTTTCTTATATTTCGCTTAATAAATACCTATCGTTTTATCCTGTAATCTGAAAACATTCAACTTCAGAAAAATAACTTCTGTCAAATTTTAGATTTATTCATACTCATTTGTAAACAAAGATTGAGTTTTGCATCTTAATTCTATTTATATATGAGGATTATATAAATATTTCATTTCATAAATACTGTGAATAGATACATGTAGTTTTAAATGAATTTATCAAAAGTTCAATTTATTTTCATAAAATTAAAATTACAAACTAATTAGATTAAGTTACTAAACTTGGCATTTTATCCAAAGTTAGAAGAAGCAAATAATTATATAAAAGATAAAATTCGGAAATGGGCATCGCAATCCCTGCTTTCTGTTAATAGAGAACATGGGAGAAAGGGGGTTGAAGAATGAGAAATATCAAATAAGATGTGAAATGTGATTGGGTTAAGTGGGGTTGTTTTCTTGTCATGATAAGATATTAATGGGGCTGCTGATCAGTGACATCAAATGGGTCCCTTCGGTCGATCCAGAATCCAGCACTCATGGAACCCACATTTCATATCTTCCCGTACTTCATTTTCCACCATCAAAATTTAAATATTAATCTTTTTTTTTTTAATAATATGTAATTCTCAACGGTCATAAGAAGGAGGCCATCTCCTAGAAAGTAGAAAGTTGGGATATTTTTTTTTTTTTGTGTTTGTTTGTGTAGCCATATCCGTCGGCCAAAATGTCGGTCAAAGCCACTCGATTCAATTGATGAGGCTTCCTTTCAATTTGTTTCTACGCATAATTACTGACATTCGAAAGCACATATCAAACCCCACTACCTAATGGCATAACCTACGCATTCGAAATTAAGACACGATTGCAATTAATTAATTAATTTGAGCTTTGTGATTATTCAAGTCTTCCACCATCCGGACCACACATGTTCTCAACTTTTGCTTCACCTTTTAGCATCCATTTTCTGGATCAAAGAATCCTTGATAGTTCTGTTCATTATGTCCATATATTCCCTATCTATACGAATTATATATACACATTGCCAATGCAAGAGAAATATGTGACAGAACATAATTAACCGGATATGTTTGACATGGGGTTGATGTAGTAGATGAGACATCATATACCACATATACTGGTATTAATTTTCATGGAACCTAGTAAAAATGACTTTTTTTCTTCCATACCTTCAAATAAGGATTTGGAACATAAGAAGGTGACATGTAGGCTTAGGGGTATGTTAAAAAACCGTATAATGAGGGATTGAAATGAGAGGTGAGAGGGGTCCCTTCGCTGTTATATTGGTGGGATTTGCATAACTAAAGCATGACACTGAAGCGTAAAGCTTGTTTCCATCCATTCCATTCCATTCCCCACACTTATCCATCTATTTTATCTTTTTGTTTCCTTATGTGGATTGTGGTCCCTACCCCCACGTGTCACTCTTCCCCTCATTTCCCCCATTCTACGTGTCGCTCTATCAACGGTCCTATTTCTCAGTTTGCGTCATTATCGCCTACCCATAACTCCTGTTCATCTTACCTTGTGTTCACTTGGCATTGCACCTCCTCATAAGTTTCAAATGCCCTTTACCCTAATTACTAATCAGCCCTTGTGTTAAATTTTGTTAATTTATGATTGGTGGTTAAACTGTATTACATATTCGCCCCTTTGGTATTTTGTCTTTGCACAATTTAAGAGAATGGTTATATTATGCCAACTCTACACAACATTTGAACTACCTCTTTTTTTCTAAATTTTTTCTTTTTTTTTTTTTCAGACAAATTCTGAACATGCTCTTCTTCTCTTCTCTGAAAAACCCTTCAAATCTCAACTCTTATCAGTTTAATTATTCAACTGAGCAATATTTAATTAATTACGCCTGAAGCTATGGAGAGCACCGATTCATCGTCCGGTTCGCAGCAGCCAAATCTTCCGCCGGGCTTCAGATTTCATCCAACCGACGAAGAATTAGTAGTTCATTATTTGAAGAAAAAGGCATCTTCTGCCCCTCTACCGGTATCAATTATAGCAGAAGTTGATCTTTACAAATTTGATCCCTGGGAATTACCAGGTGTGTTGAAATTCAATGAACTCATAAATGATCATGATGATTTGTGTTAGTAGAAATAATTCTTGTGGATTTTTCAGCGAAGGCGACGTTTGGGGAGCAAGAATGGTACTTTTTCAGTCCAAGAGATCGGAAATATCCAAACGGAGTTCGGCCAAACAGAGCAGCAACTTCAGGGTATTGGAAAGCTACCGGGACCGATAAACCCGTTTTAACTTCCGGCGGTACTCAAAAGGTCGGAGTTAAAAAAGCACTTGTTTTTTATGGAGGTAAACCCCCTAAAGGAATCAAAACCAATTGGATTATGCATGAATACCGCTTAGCTGATAATAAAGTCTCCAATAAGCCCCCTGGCTGTGACTTGGGTAACAAGAAAAACTCCTTACGGGTATGTAATTTTCTATTTTTCTTTTAACTCATTTATGGTTTACAGTGGAATTCACCACAGATTTTGACTCAAGAACCCCAAACCTGAAAAGGAGTGCCATGCTAGAATTTTATTTTTTTGATTCTTCATAGTGAAGTTTTCTTAAGAAAACGAAATTGATTGTTTTCAGCTAGATGATTGGGTTTTATGCCGGATATACAAGAAGAACAATTCTCATAGACCAATGGATCATGATAAAGAAGATAGTTTAGAGGATATGTTTGGATCAATACCGCCGTCGTTATCCGTCGGAAGCCGGCACAATCCGAAACTTCAGTTTCTAAAAGGATCAAACTACGGGTCGTTGGTTGATCAGACCAATGAGCAGAATTTATTTGATTTGATGAATAATGATACCAATTCAATTTCTCAATTAGCCTCTTCGAGCTGTTCAAGGCCTGCTGAGTTGTCTATGCTGCCACTTAAAAGGACACTTCAGTCTCTGTATTGGACCGAAGAAGTGGAAGCCGCTGCGGCCACCGGAACTTCTTCCTCAAGCAAGAGATTTCAGACCGATAATGGCGACGGAAGTGTAGTGAGAAGTGATGGAAACGGTTCTATGGTCTCTCTGCTTAGCCAGATGCCGCAGACGCCGCCATTGCACCAGCAACCGATGTTGGGGTCAATCGGAGATGGGATTTTCAGGCCACCGTACCAACTTTCAGGGTTGAATTGGTATTCTTGAATCTCCATTCATTTTTCAGGTGTTGGAGGGATGAATGGTAATTAATTAATTAATTAATTATATTGGTGCGTATATATTTGTATTTAATTAGGTCAGCCGATTCGATTCGATCATCCTCATCATCTTGGTCGTCATCATCAGGGTAGAATATGGAATCAGCCAAAAAGAAAAAAAAAAATTGACATATGTTATATACTTGTTCATATAAGTACAGAGATGAATAGTTGTAATTAATTATAAGAGCTTGATTTTGGTTCTAAGGGCTTATGATTAGAGAAGAGAGTAATTGATTTGGCCTCACAGTTGGTATTAATCTCAGCCGCTGATACATCATGTTGCTGCTAATCTCTGGCGAGGCCATAACTACGTACTCTCATATAAACTTATTATATAGTTTTATACATAGGTCCATAACATTCTACATATTTATATGTGGCTGCTATAGTTACAGGGAGAAAAAAAAAAAAAAATCAGATCATCATTTTATTCATGTAGAAAAATAAGTATTGATCAATCATAAATGCTATATCATATATATATTTGTTTTGAGTACATTTAAATTTGATACATAAACAATATATATAGTTGATTAAATTAATCCATATATATAAGTATATTGATGCTCTATCATACTTCCATTTTAAGGACTTTTTTCAGTTTTGTTTTCTTTCTTCTTTTCAGTCTTTCTTATTCTTTTTATTATTTTTTCGTGCTGACATGATAAATCCTAGATAAAGGAAAATATATTGATCGTTAGATTAAATTCTTAGTGGATGCTTTGCATCTCAGAAGAATATGTATAAGATATGCATATCATAGACATCCATTTCAAATATGAAAACAAGCATGAACTGAGTTTTTGTTTAGTTTGAACATAATTAACATATGTTATTTTTAACTAATTTAAAATACACTTTTTGAATGATCAAATTAATACCCAATACTCTTTTGGACCAAAGGAATTATATAATATAAACTAAGTTTTAAAACTAAATTAACCATTGAGCCTGAAATTCCAAGATAAAACTATTTCTTACCTAATGGACAAAAGTTACCTGACGAATTATAAATGCACTATTTTTCAGAAAATTAAAAAAAAAAATTATTATATTTGACACATTTGTAAGTAGAGAAGCGTGATATTTTTCGTTGCAAAAGATTCAATATTAACTTTGTTGATATGACAATTGACATGTCATCAAATCAATACGCTATATCAGCAATTAAATATTAACAATCAATGCCATATTAATAAAGTTAATAAGTCAAAATGTGTCACATTAATAAAGATTAATATCGTTGGTCGATTTCCTATTTTGTTAAGGTGTAAAACACAAGATCTCGTTTACAATGAAAATTAGAATATTCCTCTATAGTTTCCCTTTATTTATTTATTTTTTTTTTAGTTCATGATTCCGATTTATTAGTGTGTGAAATTAGTTATGTATTATTTAGATGGCTCCCCCTGTAATTAAATTTTTTTTGATACACTAGAAAGTAACGTAAGTTAACTCAACCTTATTTGGTAAGATTAGCTAGTATATGTATATTTTCTTGATTGTATAATATATACTTAATCCATTCCGGAACCTATAAAATTTACTTGTAATTAATATAATATTAGAATCATAGGACTTTCTTGGTTTACCAATTAAATTTCTGACGTTTTGTATTACAAGTATATTTTTGAAAACTTTTTCTCAAATTTGTGTTTTTTTAGAGAAAATTTTTTCCTAATTTAAATTAAGAGATATATTTAGTATTTAATGCAAGCAATTCTATAATTAAGTTATAATATTAAGAAAACACAGAATTAAAACATGAAAAATAGAATTTTAGAAGAAAAATATTAAAAGTAAATCACCCATTTTAATAGTAATTTAATATTTTACTGGTCATTGATAAAAAAAAAAAATCTTAAACCAGATATGAAAAACAAATTACTTAATAGATATGCTTGGAAATGGGGCCATAATCAAATTAATTGATATGCATGTGTAGTCAGAAACTTGCATGAATTTGAGCTAGCACGTGCACATATGTATATATGTTTATATATAATGGTGCATTCATTGTAGAATATGAAAACCTAAAAAGATGATATCATATCATCCAAAGGTGTATCAGCTGGTAACATTATCTAAGCTCACAATGTGACAAAATTAACACATGTTTGTGACATAAGAGAAAGATATATGATCTTATGAACCAGCGATGATAGCCAAGAAAAGATTTCTCTAGACAATGAAGTTTACTGACCTCTTTCTGTTTTCTATTTATGTAATTTCATATTTATATAAATTCTTTTAAGACTTAGCAAATAAAATTTTCAAATTTAAAGATAGAGATGGTTAAATTAATTCTCACGAATAATCAATAATCTATATATTTTTTTTTTTATTTCATATTTTGGATTTTACATAAATATATAATTTAATAAATATTTATTTGTTATATGGAATTTTACTTTATTTTATCTTTGTTTCTCGTTTGCAACCTAAAAGAGTTTCAAAGTCTGATGCCATGCCATGTGGAAATTTGATTCATTGGTGTTCAATCACATCGATATGACAATCTGCTCTATCACAATTAATAAATTGAGGGTTCATCATCTTTAGTTCCACCAAGTTCGGATTTCATTTTGTTAACCCGTATTTTTTCTCCTCTTCAATTAGCCACAACTATGACCATCTATTCGATTGTTCATTTTCAATTTTTCAGAAAATATGGATTGGGTATTTTAATTTTTGAATATTTAATGTGATATCCTTTTACATCATATAGTGTCACTCAATTTGACTAATAATTTTTAAATCTCATATTTTGTCAACTCTTTCGATCTTAGTCACTCTATCGGCAAATTAAGATGTTATTATTAAGCTAGCTACTGATATATAGTTATGTGATGGGATGCATCCTTTTGGATGTTTTCCATTCAAGATTATTTGGTTTTCGGCCAAACACATACGCGGTCCCTTCAACTTTAATTTTTAAGCCGTTTGACCCTCTTAACTATTTTAATGATCTATCTAATCCCTTATCTAAAAACCAAATACATACTTAACCCCTTTAACTTTTATTTTTGAGCCGCTTGGCCCCCTCAACTATTTTAGCGACCTATCTAACCCCTTATCTATTTTAAAGTGATATTTTTAGACATTTAAATTACTGATGTGTCGTATTTCTTCCTCCTCTTGAGTTTAATTAATTGCTGGGAAATCTTCACTTTATAATACTTTGTAATATTAATTAGATAGAATATAGTTTCCAGCGTGTGTCATACATGTCTTTAGCGTCGAACGCGTGTAATGCATGGTACTCTGTTGTGTCTAGTTATGTTCACTCAAAGGTTTAAAAATACCACTTTAAAATAGATGAGGGGTTAGATAGGTTGCTAAAATAGTTAAGGGGGCCAAACGGCTCAAAAATAAAAATTAAAGGGTCTACGTATGTATTTTACTTTTAAATAAAGGGTTAGATAGATCGCTAAAATAGTTGAGGGGATCAAGCGGCTTAAAAATTAAAGTTGAAGGGGTCACATATGTATTTGACCTTTGATTTTCAAACTCCAGTCGAGTCGGTCCATACAACATTTGGCTGAAGACATAAATAATTTTATTCGTACTTCGGTACTTCTTCCATTTGACTATTATTAATTCAAGAATATCAATTTAATTTTAACTTCTATTTGACTATTATTAATTCAAGAATATATATATATATATATATATATATATAATGCATACTAAATTCATAAATGTGACATATGAAAGATTGCCAAACAAATACGTGTAGATTTGATGTTAAAGGATATATATGTACAGCTTTAACACAGGAAGACTAAACGGGAAAGAAGACGAAACAGGATACGATACATAGTCTAATTGTTATATAAGGAAATAGCATTTAATACTATCTAGGAGAGTAATACTAATTAGGAGTGTCAATCAGTCATGCGTTGGAAAATTTATAGTAATATTGAGTGTGACACTTTTTACACAGACCTTCCCAAGTTGAGGGCAGAACAGAGTGAAATGAGTTGTAATTTGGACTGAAGATATTGAAATTGTACCTTGATTAAAATGAGAATTTCTCAAAATGTTTGCATTCTGCATGTTGTTGATCAGTGCTAGTGTAACAAATAAGGAACTTCTTCTTGGTAACGTAATCACAAACGAAATGAAAGTCAATCCCTGAATGCTTATTATGGAAATGAAAAATTGGATTAGCTGTGAGATACGTGGAACTAACATTGCCACAACAAAGCAGGAGGGACAGAGTAATGAGAATCTGAATCTTACACAGTAAGCATCGTAACCAAAGTGCTTCAGAAGATATGTAGCACACCAAGGCTCATTAATTACTCAGTCTCAGTAGATGAGTGAGCCACGCAACAATATTTTTTAAACACTAGGAAGTCAAAATTGGCCCCAAGTGTATAACAAACCCAGTAGTTGACTTTTTATCGACAATGAAGTCAGCTCAATTAGCAACACAATAGCCGTAAAGGTGAAAATCATAAGAAAGAGAAATTAAAATTCCTCATGGGAGTTGTGCCCTTAACACAATGCGCATATGTTGGAAAATTTATTAACTATGGTACTTTATTGACGGCATAAGAAATGCGAGGCCGCATTAAAGTGAGATTCTGTCATTTTTTATTTTATTTTTTTCATCATGTTGCTTCTTTTTCTTCACTTTTCTTATTACCATAGTTGCGTTTTCTTCATTTTTTTTAATATTATTTTCTTCAATTTTTGTCGATATTTTATGTGATTTTCTTTGTTTTTTTCTGTAATTTTCATCTTTTTTTCTTTATTTTCCTTCAATTCATTTTCTTCATCTTCTTCAATCTATTGCTTTTGCTCTTCTTCATTTTTTATTCGTTTATAAGTCTTTTTTTTTTTAGTTTGACTTTCACCAAAGTTTCAAAATGTTTGTATGGGCAAATGAATTCAGAAAAATTAAAAGATACATCTAAAAAAACATAAAAATAATTAAAAAAAAGATACATATATATATATTCCAAAGTTTGCCTATTGTAACTTGGGTTTATCATATTTCGTTAATTAGTTTCATCAAGATTTACTAGTGTAATACGCTTATATAGTACAGGTCACATTAGACCTTTTTGTATTATAAAATTTATTAGAAATAAAAATTATGTTTTGATCATATTTCGAAGTCCATGTGTTGAAGGGTTGATATTAGGTGGATAATTTCATATGTTGTTAAAATTTTACTACCCTAAAATTCCGAAAGAAGGCTTGAAAACCAAAAAGGTTGGCCTAAAGAATGCGCACAATACCTTTTTGGTTGAATTTCGGCTAAAGTATTTTCACTGGCAATTCTATTTTATTACTAAAACTTCTCCCCTCAAAATGATAAACCAAACCGATTGATAAGATTATTGTTTCAATTGGAAATTCAATTAAACTAATAAATGATTCTTTTTTTTTTTTTTTTAAATTCAAATGTGTAGATTTCGCCATCTTTTTTAATGTATTGAGATTTGAAAAAAGCATACCAGTATAGATTCATTAGGGGGTACTCCAACAGAAAATTAATAATTCTTTTTTCCCGATTTTAATTAGCTAGCTTAATCATAGCCTCTAATAACAAATTAATAAAGAAAAAAAAAAAAAAAAGACACCAACCTTGATTTAATCCACAGATTATGTAGAGAAAATAGGAGTAGAGAGGGGGGGTGGATGTCATTTTCTTAGGAAAAGAAGATTGAAAAGACATAGGCTTAAGTATATTCCAATAGAAATGAGTAAGAGTCGCCCACAAATTGATAAGAAGACCCCAACCCCTTTTTTTGTCTTTGCTGACTACATATGGGTCCATCTTATTCTCAAATTGGAATCATTATCTTCAAAACCGCTCCTATTTTTATCCCTTTAATTCCCATTTATTCTTTTCTAAGTAATGCGTACAAATTCACTTACTCTTTTTTTTATTATCATCATTGCTCAATTTTGGTATTTTAAATCCATATTTTACACAATTTTTTCATATTGTTTCTTTCCATTTCCTTTATTCGACTAAATTTTTCATATATTAATTTCATAATATTTTTTTAAATATTAGCATATACTACCATCCATATATGAATACACATAAGTATGTATCCATGCATTTTGCATACATCTTTTGGTTCAACCACCAATTAGTATCGTTCTTGATAAGATTAATTAAATAATATTTTTAAAAATTAAATATTTGGTTAAACCATCTATTGAACCACATGTTAAACTCCATTGAATCGCTAGTGGAATTGTAAACTGGTAGATTTATAGGTTCGTTGTCTAGTCCAGTTTAAATAACACATTAGTTCTTATATTCTGTGCCATGGTGTTGAAAATTGGATTGGACTAATCAACCTAACTAGAACCAGAGGCTGATCTGGTTGGTTTCCAAATGGTTTTTAATCAAAACCGATCGTTGATAGGTTGAACCAATCGATTGAACTAAAAACTGATCAACTTGATTGCTTTTTTAGTTCGATCAGATTTTTTATAAATTATCTTAGGATTAGCTATTCATTCTCTTATTAAATAAATTACTATAAACAAAAGTAATATTTTGAATATGAAGAGGCTTTTTAATTTTATTGATACTTATTTTTGTCTGGTGATATTCATGAACATTGAGCGAGTATTAAATCATATGACAAATGCATTCAAATTATGTCATACTTTACAATTAAGGACAATTTTTTTATTATTATTATTTCTATGCATATTTATTTTATTTAGGGATAGGAATGAGTACAAAAATAAAATATTTGGTTTTGATTATTTGTAAATGGGTACTTGTGATTTAAAACTTTTAAGGTTTGAGGTATGTAGATTCACACTATTAACAAGAGTAATATATTTTCTGATACCACTCTAAAAACTATCATATCCTTTGGAACTTTTGCATGTTGGTTAATAAAAATATACAATAGACCTTAGTAATGAAGTTCAAGGATTTTTGTGAGCACAAGTATTTTTTTAATTAATAATGCATAAAAATGAAAAAGTTATTTAAAAATAAAATAATGGCTGAAAATATTCAAATCTCAATGACAAATTCTTAAATAATGTAGGTAAATTATTAAGATATTAAATAATGAAAATATTTTGCGTGAAAATCGAATTAACGGTGTGAACCACAGGCTATTAACTTGGCCTCGTAGAAGACTTAATGTGATAGCATTTTAAGGGAAATAGAACACATACGAAGCATCATAAACATGGATCCAAATCTACAATTACAGTAACATAATAATAGGGATTAGGTTTATCTCTTGTATCGTAGATCGTAGCTATTGTTCCAAACTTTTAGTGCAGCGGAAAGAAGAGAAAGAGATAATTTCTTTAGTGATTATTCTAGAAAAATTAAATTTGTGTTTCGAGTCAAACATAAGCGTCCCTATTTATAGGGAGAATAGTCTAACTCAAACAATAGTTAAGAGTCTAATTTAAATTTAATTAATAATAGAGATAAAAGTCTTCTAAACCCTTGAAGATTAGACTTATCTTGATTTAATTAAAGTCATGTACCTATCCAAACTACATCACAATGATTTACCAACAATATTTAAGAATTTTTGCATCAAGATTTGAATGTTATCTAGTTTTTTTTTTTAGTTTTTTATAATTTTTTTCCTTTTTACCATTATTAAATAACAAAAATTACTAAACTTCTTGAAAGTTCTCAAGTTTCGCTGTCAAAATTCATTGTATTTTTATAAATGAAAAGTTTAGGTCAAATCCGCATTATATGATAATTTTTTAGAGGTAAACATATAAAATAAAATAAAATAAAATAAACTATTTTTGTCTAATGGTATAAACTACAGATCCCAATTGATGAAGTTTTAAACCTTCTACTTATACAATTATCAATTGGACGAAACTACATGTGCTTTTCTTTTACTCATCATTTTTATTTTTCGTGTAACATACAACTTTAAATTGGTGCAATTTAGATATAATGATTTGAAGCAATATTAGAAATTTCATTTTGTCCTTCTCCCTCTACCACTGTGCGAAAATTAATTAACACCAATACTGTATTTTTTTTCAGATATATATTATTAAATGATAATTCTATTTATAACTTTATATTCTATTAATTATTAAGTTTAATTAGTATGCTGTATTAATTAATCAAAATTTTTGTATTATGGAAAATATAATCTTACGATTTTTACTAAATTTAGTTCTGATAGTTTTTTTTTAGAAATTTATTAGTTATTTTTAGATATTAATTTTCAAATAATTTTCATTGAACTTTAAATTATTGAACTGATACATTTGAAGTCCCCTGCAGATTACGAATTGCATTAATTATTTTGTTATTTTAATATTAAAAAATTAAAATACTAATGCTTAATTAATTCCTCTTTATCATCTTTAAAGAAGCTTCTGAGAAAACAACTGCAAATATCGATAAAAGAAAGAAAAAAAGGACAGAAAAAACCCATGGTGTAGAGGTAGAACGATGTGGACGATTTGGACGAAGACGTACTAAACGAAGCCTTCGGAACCTTATGGGAACGAAATGGAGAGGGAAAGATTGAATACAAGTGGCGCCGGTGAGAGGTGGTGCTTACAGCAGTGGAGACAGGTAGCGAAAGGGGGTGAGGTTAGAGCTTGAGGGAGAAGATGACGGAGGAGAGAGGAGTTTTTTTTTTTTTATTATTTTTCTAATTTTTACAAAACCGTGTGGTATTATTCTCTTTCTTACGCGGTTAATGAGAAGCGAGATTCAATTTTGGTGCCAACTAGAAACCGTTTTAAGCATTTTTATAGGGTAAGTGGATAACTGCGAATTTAAAGGGTATAGTTAGGGTTATTAATCAGGTGGCGGGAGTCTGTTCCTGGTGGAGATCCGTTTGGACGGGGACGGGAAATCCCCGATTAAAATCCCCGTGGAGCAGAGACGGGAATAAATTTGTCTCCGATTAATAAATAAGGACGGGGATGGTAATAGCCCTACCCGTTCCGCGGCCCCCCATTCCCATTCCCATTAAAGACCAGCGGGGATCCCCGAATCCCCATTTATATTTGTTTATTTATTACTTATAATTTTATAAAATAAAATAAATAAAACTAATTTTAATATTTTATAAACTAATAATACCCAATTCGATTCCCAGTACTCTGCTATAAACTAATAATACCCAATATTTTATAAACTAATAATACCCAATTGAAAATTTGGCATGAAAATGAAGATTGGAATTAGAGCAAAGGTCCAAGTGAGGCTGATGATGTTATATTGATGTTATTTTATGTATAATTATTAATTATATATTAATGTATTTGAGAATTGAGTTTTGAAAATTTTATATTTGTAGTTTAATGCATATTTGGATAAATTTGAGGGTGAAAATTGAAATTTTACGGGGTTTTTTTTATAAAATATTAAATTAGCTAAACGTGGACGGAAATCTCCGCGGGGACCTGATTCCCTGCTGGGGTCGGAGATGGGACAGAACTTTATCCTCGATTAATAAACGGGGCGGGGACGGGGATCCCTGAATAATCTGGGGACGAGGATGGGAAATGCAATTCTCGTCTCGTCCCGCCCCGTCCCATTTACAACCCTAGGTATAGTAGATAGTTTGAGACAACTAGATGACACTCTAGATGCATTAGGCTTAATTAAAACTATACCTATATGAAAGAGAAAATGAAGTGCTGATGGACTTGAATTAAGCATTACCAAACATTAAGGTAATGCATATACGTTACAGCCCTTCAAATATTTCATCTTAGGTTAATAAGCTATGTTAATTTTATGCATGTTTGATCGATCACTATGTGTAAATCATCTAATGAAAATCATGAGTTATGAATCCTGGAAAGAAGATGAAGAATGGGCAGAATCCACACATAACATAATGGTTCAACACTTTGCCTATATATCCAATAAATTTTCTAGCCTGTATAGAATTTTAAATTAGAGAAAGAAATTATCAAATTTATATATAAGTTAGTATATATCCACAAATATTGTTGAACAGCAAATAGCATATAAGTGACAATTCACAACTGACCCAGTTGCCCCATCGTTCCTTAGTTTTGCCATTTGATGACCACACTCCACAGGGCTACCCAATCACTTACATTAAACAGCTTGCAATTGATTTGATTCAAATTAATGGTTATACCATTATTTTAAATATTATCATATAGTTTAATTAATGTGCATGATTAATTAATGTCGTTTTCAAAACTTCAAAACAATGTAGTTTCAACTTCAATTAAACCATAAAAGAAATAAAAGATGAAGATATTAATTTGGGCATGACCCACAACTATAAAAGCAAAAGGATTAAAGCTAATTTAATTATATTTTGCCATTATGGGTCTCAGAGTTTGTGTAACAGAAGAAATTGGTTGTCAATGAGTTGGGCTTGGTCATGTGGGCCTCTCCAGCCTTAACACTCAAATTCTTTTTTCTTCAGACAAAAAAGGAAAAAAGAAATTATCCTCCATCTCACATGGATTAGCTAGCTGTAAATCAGGGGTGCCTTATTGGCTGCCTCCCCATCAATTCTGTTATGTTTTTATAAAGTAAATTGATTTTGATTTTGTTTATTATGAGTTCATATTCAACTTTTTTTAGTTCATTTAAATAGAGATGATTTATTTACTTAATATTGAATAAGTTTAAGTTACATTTCAATAATGCAATAAAAAAAGTATCCTTATGCCACAACTTAATAAATTTTCAAATTGTATCAAAATAAATTAATAAATTTTATATAGTAAACATTTGAACTTTTATCTATCATCAAATACATGAGTTTTTGTAACTTGATGTTCCAGCTAACTACTTTATGATTATAAAAAAATGCAAATGAATTAGTACCCAACAAAATAAATAAAAAGTCAGGACAGAAATTCGGACGATGACTATGTAATTTTCATTCTCTATTAAATTTAGAGACGGATTGAATGGGTAAAATATTTCCTTAATAATCTGTCGCTTGTTAATTAGGAAAGAACAAATTCTTGTCAACAAAAATTCTCTTATATCCAAAGTGAATTCCTTTCTAATCTATTAATATATATATTTTTTTTTCACTTCGTTAATACTATTAACAGTGAACTAGTTAAAATCACATATTACATGTTTTAATTCTTGATAAAAGGAAATCTATTTAAAGTTGTAGTAAATGATGGTAAATAGCCAATGAGGATGAGCTTAGCGGAAAAAAGCGACTCTTATAAGATCCTATATGAGTTCGAATCCCATTGCCGCTGTTAGAATTATATCTAGATCCTTTTGTAAGTCTTTCTATACCTTGAGGCACTCCTCCCCCTCAACTTTTTTTTCAATAAAAAAAAAGGATGGTAGAATAATTTTATGCATAATTTTTGTGATGATTATATGTCATGTACATATAATGTCAAACCAAAAATAAATTCGGAAGAATATTACTGGTAGAGAAACTTGAATCAGCAGTGGATGGATTTCTTCAAAAATGGTTGATGTTTTAATTATTTTCCAGTTGTCTTTGATGTATCAATTTGATCACAGTTATATAAACAAATATGGCTCACCGTTCTTCTTTCTTTTCTTTTAGACACTAGAAAAGTTGTCAACAACAGAAAGAATAATAACAAACTAACATATATATATATATATATATATATATAATTTTAAAAAACTGTATGGACTCATCATTGGATTAAATATGAATCTTCAACTATCTTTTTCTAAACACTGATTTTTCTGACCTCTACGAGGACTTGCCGCTCACACATACTTAAACTTGAAAAGCTCGTTTAAAAAAAATAAAATAACATAAAACAAAACAAATAAAAGAAATGAGAAGAAATTTTCGTTATCTTTAAACTGAGTCTGTTGGCCACCAAACGCAACAAAAAAAAAAAAAAAAACAATTGTAAAACAAACAGAATTTGTCAATGTTTGATTGGCACAGTACAAGCACGAGCTAAAAAAAACAAACAGAGAAGTTTAACTGAATAAAATAAATTAATTTAAGTTTAAGAAAAATAGCAAAGTAAAAAAAGAGGGAGAGAGACAGGTGTTGAACTAAATTCTAAAAAACAAAGTGGCAGGCAGAGTGCTCATAATACAAGCCACCAAATTAACAAAAAGTTTCCGTTTGAATCAGTGACCTAATTCAACTTTACAATTGCAATTTATAACCAGTCAAAAGCAATGGCTATGCCCATTTCACATTTTAATGCTGCCAGCCATTTCTTGAATTGGTCTGGTCAAGTCTTTCAACCTTTATTGAATATTTGCCTAATTCAAATTAATTATATTAATACCCAAAGTGCAGTCAACAAACCCGTGTCTTCGTCCTTTCAACACACTAAAAACCCCCCAAAATCCAACCATTCCTTTCCACAACCAAATTCAAAACTTTTACAAATTAATCATGCAAACCGTTTCTGATCAGAAATATAGCAAAGAAAGGCCGCAATTTCCGGGGGAAATTGAAGATTTTCCGATTCAAAGGTATACCCGGCATCCTTTATCGGCGTCGTCTCCGAGGGTACGGTCAATATGTACGTGTTCGAATCGGCCTGGTTCAGCGAGGTGTAGCCGGCATGGATATGTTGTGCCTGGTGATAGACTTCGAAGGCATAATGCTAAGAAAGAGATTCTACGGAGGGCGTTATCACCGCCGGCCAGGCGCATGAGTCTCCGGTGGTGGAATTTCCGGCCAGCTCCTAGTCGGCTTTCTAATATGTCTACAGCTTAATTAATTCATGTTCCAGTCTGCAGCCCATCTTTTCTATGTGGCTCTGGATTACTTTTCACAGTTTGTATATTTTCAATAGAGATAAATGCAGAAATTCAGATGTGTGAGCATAAACATGTGTACCGATATGACAGATTGTGATTGGTCACAAGTATTCCACTACCGAACTGAGCATCATTTCTTAGAAAGAAATGAAATTACAATATTTAGTTCATACGATGATGTTTTCTTATGATCTTAATCTTCAAGCTCTGTTTTGGGGAATTTGAAGAAGTTGACTTTTTCCTTTCTTTTTTCTTAAAAAAATTTTCTAATGGCAAGTTTGGCCTCTGGCTAGTAATTATAAGAAGGGGGACTTTGAATGGAATGTTGTAGGATGGAATGAGATGGAAAAGACTAATCCGTTACTGTTGCAATTCCAAAGTTAGGTCCATAATATTAATACCTAAGAAGATGCTACTGCTCTTTCCTTAAAGATAAATTATGGAGTATGTTTGATATATTACGTCATCCGTGTGTCAAGTCAATAACATTAGGAGAAGTCACACTCCAACTAATTGAAAACTGACACGTTGTAATTAATTAATTACTTATTTAATAGTTGATTATTTAAATAAAATTCTAGACCTTAAAATATAAACTCTAAATGCTAATTTATCAATCCTAAATCCTAAAATATATTATGTGATGTAATTTTATTGGCTTGGTACACAGATGACGTGGTATACCAAGCGTATATAAATTCTCGTTGTGTAGAGGATTCCTCATTGCTTCTTATTTGGTATGTGAGAAATTTTACAGTACTCTTAAAGTATATACTACTTTAGTTATAAACTTACACTCTAGCAATAACCCTTTTTGATAATGTATTGTAAGGAAATATCAGACTTTATGAGTATTCTAAAATATTCCTTAGTATGGACTGGCAAATTTCAAACAAGTATATGGGGAGAAATTCCGTATTACACCTTTTTAATAAGAGAAGTTTAATTTGTGCGCATGACGAATTTAATATAATCTAACAAAAAAAAAAAAAAAAAAAAACTAAAAATAAAAAATTCTAGCAAATCAATACTATATATTAAAACTGAAGGAGGATTTCTTTCAATTGAGATATTTAGCCACCAAATGTGACAATGTTACCCTTAGAAACTGCGATTCCAATTATATCCTCCCTCTTTTTCTCTTTTTTCGATTCTGTCCAAAATTCTCTTCAAACGCGTTTACGCGTTCCATTTGCATATGTTCTTCTCTCTTTTTGTTCTCTCTATCTTCTCTCTTGCGCTCTTTCCTTTTCGTCTGGAGATGATGAGCCACCGTTAACACATCGCTGTCTGCGTCTCTTCAATGCCAAGCCGGTTCTCCTTTTTTACGTGCAGATTCGCTAGTGCATGGCTACAGTGGTTCTAATTTCCAGAAACCCTAAGTTTTCATGGGATGCAGCGGCAGCTTTTCTTAGTTTTACCAGTGAGTCTTTTTTTTCTTTTAGTCACCATGTCTTTGGTTGGACTGTCTCTTTCTCTTCTTTGTCTTTGGTTAAACTGTTTGTTTCTTCGTATTGATGCTGATTGTTTTTTGATTTGATGTCATTTTCCTTTTGTGCCTTAAATTTTTCATCGGTGCTCATTTTCTTCTATTACCAGCTATTTTCCATAGGATCTGACTTGGATTTGCTCCAACTTTTCTCATTTCTGGCCTTTTTTGTCGCTGTGATTCTCTCAACGGTGACCTTCAGGTGGGTGCCGTGTTTTTTTATTTTGCTTTTGTAGATCGTATTTCCGTCCATACTTATTGTTCCTCTTTGTTTCGGTGCCCATTTTCTTCTATCGCCACCTTTTTTTTTTCCATCGGATCTGACTTGAATCTACTCCAACTTTTCTCATTTCTAGCCTCTTTTGTCGCCGTGATTCTCTCACCGGTGACCTTCAGGTGGGTGTTATGTTTTTTGCTTTTGCTTTTGTAGATTGAATTATTTCAGTTATAGGTTATCGTTTAGAGAGGTTAATAAAGTAACTACCAACAAAACAGGTGCATTGCATTGAACAGATTCAGTTTCCATCCTCTTTTCTTTTGCCTGAAGTGTTCCCTGCCGGTTATGTTACACAAAGGTAAGGTTTCATCAAATTGTGTCTTTATTTTCTTTATTTTTGCAGTGATTTTTCTTTTCTTTGTATGTTTGGTTCTTCTTTATTGCTTTCATTTTGTTAGGTCTATGTTTTAGGCCAATTTTTTCTCTTTTTTTTTCTGGCTATCTTTTTTAAGCGTTGGTTGCTTTTGTGTCCCGTAGATCGTATGATCTAGAATCTGAAGTAGCAAATCAAAGTAGAAGTCCACCTTTGATCTGGCAACATTATATATACATCTTGGATCCGAAGCATGGCTCGGTCAGGGTTATATTTTCTCGGCTTGGTGGTGAGTTTTGATCGGTGTATCTCTTTCAGTATTTTTTCTTTGTTTATGCTTTTTTTTTTCCATTCTGATGTTTATTCCCAACCTGTTTTCCCTTTTTACTTACAGATTCTCTAGCACATGGCTTGACCGCTTTCGATCTATTGAAATCCCATGTTTTTAGCAGCCGTCGTGTGTTCTTCGCTGACCTTGGCCATGAGTTTTACTTTCATTTTTAGCTTTTTGTACTTTTCGTTTGGTTATGCTCTTTGTTCCTTTGGTTCTGCTGTTTGTTTCGTGGTTGCTGTTTGGTTATTATGCTTTGATGTTTAGACTTCACTGTAGTGTGTTCTTTCAGTGCTTTTTCTTTGGTTATGATGTTTGTTTTGCCATACTGATGTTTATTCCCAACTTGTTTTCCCTTTTTACTTACAGATTTGCCAGCGCATGGCTCCACTGCTTTGGATTTGTTGAAATCCTAGGTTTTTGGCAGTCGTCGTGCGTTCTTCGCTCATGTTACCGATGATTTTTACTTTCATTTATATCTTTCCGTACTTTTCCTTTGGTTATGCTTGTTGTTCCTTGGTTTGTCTTTGCTTTTAGCATTCATTTTTTTTGCATGTCTGCTTATTTTCGTCTATTTACAGCCATTTTCAATCGGATCTTGCTTCAATCTATTCCAACTATTCTCTCTGATGAAATCCTATGTTTTCACCGTTCGTCGTGTAATCTTGCCTTACCTTGTCGGTGAGTTTATGTTTTCACCGTTCGTCGTGTAATCTTGCCTTACCTTGTCGGTGAGTTTTTCTTTTATTTTTATCTTTCTATATTTTTCATTTGGTTATGTTGTTTATTCTTTGGCTTCTGTTTGGTTATTATGCTTTGATGTTTAGACTTCACTGTATTTAGGTTGAATTTTTTTTTTTTTTTTTTTTGGTTTTTCACTTTCTTCTATCGCCACCTATTTTGCACTGGATCTGCTCCAACTTTTTTTGTTTTTGGTCTTTTTTGTCGCCGTGATTCTCTAAACGGCAACATTCAGAGTGCAATTTGTCTTAAGTCCTTTTTACAAGTAGTTTGTTTCCTACCTAATACTATTTTCCCATGTTCTCACTTCTATTGCAGTGATTTCAGCATATATGGAGAAGGGCATGTAGTTCATGATATGCTAGAGACTATTTGATTACTGCTGCTAGCTATTAGTTTTTGTTTAGGAGCTTGGATTTTGCTTCAGTTTTCAAAACTTCATGTTCTGAATGTCATGTTGTTATCAGATAATATAGGTAAGATTCTGATATTCTGTTGCTCAGCCTTTTGAATTAGAGTATTTTATGAATGCCATAACTATTTAATCATCTAAAGTACTAGGGTCATATCCGGTATGATTTATATATATTGATGCTGCATAATTTGATTGTATACTGATATGATCTATTCTCTCCTTCTTTCTTTTGGATTTAGGTTGGTATTTCACCAAAGCTGTGTTTCATTAGATCTTCAGTTGGTTTATGCAAGAAGCACACCGTTTTTTATCTCCATAAACTTTAAGCCACAAACTTTCGCAGGCCGGCAAGCCTTTCCTTACTAAGTGTAGTTTCAGCCTCTGTCAGTGTCTTAACATGCAAATTTGTTTGCTCTGTGTTAAGTGCATTTCCGTCCTCTGTTACTGTCTGAATGGTGTCATGCCAAAATTCCTTATGTGTTTTTAAATTTGTTGCTTTTCGCCCTTTGGAATGGAATGTATTTACTGTTTTCTATTGATTACATAGGGTGATTTATTATATTAGGACAATTATGGTAAGATGCCATTTCATTTTTAGCTTTGATTCCTTCTATTTTACACTGTAATGATGTGATCTCTGCTTCGTTGTTTTGGATTTAGGCTGGTATTTCTCTAAGTTTTCAGTTGGTTTATGCAAGAAGCGCGCCGTTTTCTATTAGTGTTTATGGCTTTTTCTCCTTTCCTGAATTCATTGTACATTTTTTCCTGTTTAAAGTGTCTCCATAGTCTACCATGCTAAAATTCCTTCTGCTTTTTTTAAATTTGTTGATTTTCCCCCTTTTTAAATCAACTGTATTTACTGTTTTCTACTGATTATATAGGGTGATTTATTATATTAGTGCTTTTTCCAATGTTTGGTTGCTTAAGTTTATGTGTTTATCACTGAACTTTGATTTATGTGACCTGTGAGCTTTTAGTCATATTTTTAGTCTTCTCTACACCTATATATTCTCTGCATTTGCTTCTCTTTAATCTCTATTGAATCATATATTGATATTTGTATTATACTATATCAATGTTTGGTTATTGTTTATTGTCCGGTTTATTCAAAATTTTTCAATTGACATTGATTAACTCTCTCTCAGCTCCATCTTTTTCTACCACGTTTAGACTTCAAAGCATTTAGGTTGAAGTTTCTTTTAGGTGTTTCATTTTGAATCTTAGAAATTTAGATTGATTTTTGTAGTTCTCTATTTGTTATTTTTTTATATGCAGATATTTTAGTATTTTTGTTGATCTGCTAAACCTTTTGTCATTTCTTGCAGCTTTTTTGGCCTACATGTACTTTTAGCCTAAACTTTATGTTCCTTCATTACATGCATTTTTGTCCTCTGTTAATGTCTGAATGGTGTCGATTTATATGGTCTGTATTTAGTATATTGCAGGACTGATATATTTTCGCATATCAGCTTATAGGGGGGATTTCCCTTATTTATATGCAATATGATATTACTCATTGTAATTGTTAATGTACCAAGTATAGTATTATCTAACTATTCCTGAATGGACATAGCTTGGTGTTCAGGTGACTCATTGATTATTTTTCTATTACATGGTAACGTTCATCAAGGAATGAACAAAGTTAGACATAGAACTATTATTTCGTTCTTAAGCCATGTATAAGATCACTGATTTGACCAGTATTGCGATGCATTTTCATTACTTAAACTGTAATTAAAATCCAAATCATGATGATTTACACAATACTCTTAGTGTTTATGGCAATTTTTTTCCTTGAATTCATTTTATACTTTTTCGTGTTTTGAAATTTTTTAGAGTCTGTGATGGCAAAATTCCTTCTGTTGTTTTTAAATTTGCTGATTTTGGGCCTTTTTAAATGTAATGCATTTACTGATTCCCACTGATTACATAGGGTAATTTATTATATTGATGCTTTTTCCGATGTTGGAACCTTTCCTTATTAAGTGTAGTTTTATCCTCTGTGAATGTCTTAACAATGCCAATTTGTTTGGTCTGTGTTCGCTAAGCTGTCCTTTCATTTTTAACTAAGTTCCTTTTACTCCTCACTTTTTACACTCTAATCTCTTTCTCTTTCTCTTGATCCAGGTTGGTATTCCACTGGGTTGCATTTCATTGGATCTTCAATTGGTTGGTGTAAGATTCGCCGCATTTTCGGTCTCCATATACTTGTAGTCTTCTCTTCTCTATATATTTTCTACACTTGCTTCTCTTCAATCTCTACTGAATCATATATCAATATTTGTATTATACTATATTTGAGGAATTATTCCTTATTTGCTTTTGGATTTATTATTTTTCCTTTGGTTTTACTTAATGTATTTTGTTTTCTTGGTTTAAATCATATATTTACTTTTTCATCAAACTATTGGTCTTTTGTTTTATGGATTTTGATTATGCAATACTATCGGTCTTCTTTTTTATGGGTTTTGATCTTTTCTATTATTTTTAACGCCTCTTTCGGTTATTGTTTATTGTCTGTTTTGTTCGAATTTTTTCAATTAACATTGATTACCTCTCTCTTTTTCTGCCATGTTTAGACTTCAATGCATGTAGGTTGAAGTTTTTTTTGGGTGTTTCATTTTGAATCTTAGAAATTTAGCTATATATATATATATATATATATATATATATATATATATATATATATATTTCAGCATTTTTATTGCAATTTTTGCTTTCCTCTTTGTTTTCTATGGCACACTGTAAGTGGATGACGATTTCGATGGAACGCGAGACTCCCTTTCGGAAGGGAGCGCCTCGATTTCGGGCGGGCCCCTCCCTCGCGTGGGGTTTTTATAAAAGGGAAAATCGGTTTTGAAAAATAAATAGAATTAATTCTTAAAAGAACCGAGACCTAAGTCTCAATGAATATTGTAGGAGTCGTCACCCGGCTGAGCTCAACCGGGAAATTTATAATGCAGCTGAACCGGACGAACAGCCGCTACACTATCCAGAGATTCGGGTTCGGACAAGTCCCTTATTTCGTGTCTAATTAAAATAATATTGGCCAATGTTCATAGATGGTATTTCAAACTCTAAAATCAATTTTATTGAAATAAATAGATATATAGCGCATACAGGTAAAGTAAAATAGTAATTGAGTAAATTATTACAACCCGATCGAATAAAAGACAAGAACTCTCGCCTCACTTTTACAAGCGCCTAATATACACAATTTATCTAAAAATTACAATCGCCTAGGATACACGAGTAATTCTATTAAATACATCAAAAATAAAAATAAAAAGCTGTAAAACAAAGGTTAGCACAATTTTTAAGGCACGCCACAAATAAGGCTCAAATAGACAGAATTGGGGAAATCAAGAATTGGGGGCATGCATTTAGGGGATAACCGGGTTGGCTCGGCTAGCCGGCCCGGTTAAACCTAGAAAACATTTTGAAACGTCCCTGTATTTTTGGTTTTGTGAGAAAATCATTTTGAAAACAATTTTGCCGGTTTAATTAAATTTAACATGTGAGATGGGTTGGTTTTTGGGAGAATCGGATCTCCATCGTGGCATTGTTCTAAATGCAATTTTACTGAAAATTGAATCTATGGTCGTGGATGCACACAACAAAATTCATTTTGATGATTTTGGGATTTTCTGAATTTTTATGGATTTTTGGAAATTTTTGGGGATTAAAACGGAAACTCTGATTCTGGAAATAACATTACAGTCGTGCGACTGTAACTACAGTTGTATGACTGTAAATTACAGTCGTGCTACTGTAAGCGATCCAAACTCAAGATTTCGCCAAAATTTTATTTGAAACAAACTGGAAAGAAAATGCCTGAAAATCAAGAACACTCGTACGACTGTTCATCAAACTCGAGAACAGTCGCACGACTATTCTTGATTTCCAGAAACAGAAAATACAGAAAATGGATAAAAAAGCACAAAAAGTACACCAATCACCCAGAAAGCGTGGAAAAGAGAAGGGAAAAGGAGTGTCTACCTTTTTGGCGTGCGTCCACCGTAGGATTGACCCCTGGCGTCGCTCCAATCCACTGAAATTCGCACTTTTCTCCTTGAGTTAGGATTAGAAACTTTGGGTCCAAAGATCTCCAAATGTTAGGGATTCTGATGATGAGTTTTTCCCTTTCTTTTCCTTGTTTCTTTTCTTCTTTCTCTCCCTCTAATTTTCTGAGATCTCCCCTCTCTCTTCCTCCCTTTTTTTTTCTCCATTCCCTTTTTCTGCCCACCCCACCTTTTCTTTTTCCCCCTTTTTTAGCTTTTAGGGTATGGGCTGGCTTACCTGCCATGATCCTACAATCGTATGACTGTAGTTTAATTACAGTCGTATGACTGTAGTAAAATCGTACGACTGTTCTCTCTTTTTTTTAGGAAGTAAAATTCCGGCGCTTACACACACGTTTACAGTTAGGCTTTCCTCAATTGTTTCGGTTTCTTTCCTGAATTCATTCTACTGTTAAATGGTTATTTTGTGTTTTATAGGTGGATTAAATTAGCACATTGTGGAATCATTTTCACAGTTATTCAGTTCTTATGTTACCTAGTCGCCTACTAATTCGATTTGCTTCGAAAGCTAAGTTCCAATGAAGCTAAGCAATATGCAATATTTATTTATTTTTATTTTACTATAGTAATCCTTGCTTTTTTCCCCAAATGTGTTTGTGTGCATTTCCCTAAATTTTTCCATTCGGGTTTGACCTCACTTTTATGCCTTTGAGAGCATGGTTTAGCAAAATTGAAGGATACTTTATCAAAGAAGGTTTCGAAAAGAGCTACTGTGATCACACTTTATTTGTCAAGAAGCATGAGGACTACTAGATTCTGATTATAAGTTTATATGTTGATGATCTCATCTTTACAAGTAATGATTTGTTAATGATGTAAGGTTTCAAAAACTCAATGAAAAATGAGTTTGAAATGACTGATCTAGGTGATATGAAGTACTTTATGGTAATAGTGGTATATAAAGGCACTAATGGGATCTTCATCAGCCAAAAGAAATATGCTAATGAAGTTCTCAAAAAATTCAGAAAGGGGGCTTGTAATGGAGCTAGGAATCCAATAGTTCTAGGCAGTAAATTGACAAAGGAGGAAGAAGGAGCAAAAGTCGATGGAACTTTATTTAAGCAAATCGTGGGAAGTCTAATGTATATGACAGTCACAAGACCTGATCTAATGTATAGTGTATGTCTAATTAGCAGATTGATGTCAAATCCAATGGAAGCATATGTGATGGCAGTTAAAAGAATTCTGAGATATGTTCAAGCTACCACAGATTTTGGCATTCGTTACAAGAGGAATTTCACACATGAGTTGATAGCGTACACAGACCATGATTATGCCAGAGATTTAAGTGATCAAAAGAGTACTTCGGGCTATGTCTTTATGCTAAATGGAGGAGCAGTAGCTTAGGCATTGATGCGTGCCGAGCACACCAAAAATAAATTCCTACTCTCGAAAACAAAAGTTTGTAGTACAAATGGAGCAGGGTCGAATCCACAGGGATTGGCCGATTATTTCTTCTAAAATTAAACAAGAAAAGTAAAGGGGGTTGTTTGAGAATTGCAATTAAAATATAAAAATAACAGACATTAAATAATTGGGTAAAAATTTATATGAGGCGAATTCCAGCTAGAAGGTGAATTCGAGTCTTGAGTCAAGCCAACCGATCATCGATCAAACACAAAAGATAACTTCAATGCATTCAAATAAATTAGCTATAGCTATCATAAAGCATGAATCACCTAATCTCTTCTTACGGAATAGATAACTAAGAGAAGCTCGTTAATTATCCCTATTTAATCGAATAGTTCCGAACAAGCTTCGGAATTTAATTCAATCAAAAGCATTAACACATGAAAGAGACACTAATTCTACTCAACAATCACACAAGCGGGATTATTTAAAGCATATCAATTTCATCCATAACACAAATTAAAAACTTGTCCATAATTAATCGTGTTATTTGCTACCTAGGTTAAGTGAATTAAACGATTACGTATTTAATCACCTAACTAGCAAATCAATCACAAGTAAATAATTAAATCAAGAATTCAATTAAATCATGCAAAAGTAATAAGAATAGAATGAAATCAATTACTTGAATTAAAGAAGAAAATAAGAACAATGATCTCACAGTTGACGTTACAAGACTGAATTTTCCTTCTAGCTAGAAATTAAGGTTTCAGTTCATCATGGGATCAAGAACACGTTGGGAGAGGGCTAGAAAAGAGGCAGCCGAAATTCTAAGAGAAGAAGAAGAGAAGAAGAGAAGAAGAAAAAAAAGAATAATTGACCTAACTCCTTTTATACCTAATCAACTAAGGAAAGAGTTCTAAAAAGGAAATAACTCTAATTAAGATTTTTGTAGGAAAATCTAATTAGAGTTATTAAAAATAAAATATCTCTAATAGCCTATCACAAAAAGGCTGAAATAAAATAAAATAAGACTAAATTAGAAGTCTTCAATTTCCATAAAAAAATCTTCAAAATTCGCATGTCCCCTTAAGCCATGGTCTTGGCTTATGCAAAACAGCTTCCTAAGCCCAATTTCAGCATCAACATCACTCCATAAGCCATGCCCATGGGTTATGACTTCAAGCTTCATCCTTCAAGCACTCCAAGCTTCCAAAATCGGCTCTTTAAGCTCATTTCCACTTCAGAGTCCCTAGCACGAGTAATTACACAAAATGGAGTAAATCCGCCTAAGTTAACTAAAAATATATCAATTAAAGCCTATAAACAAAAACGGATTACGTGCATAAAATGCACTTATCAAAATTCCCCCCACTTAAACCTTGCTTGTCCTCAAGCAAACAAAACAAGTCCAACTCCAAAGACAATTAAAAGCGCATTATATCTCACAAATCATAGTTTCAAAAATCAACTAATAAATCAAGCACGCTTATCAAGGGAGAGATGCGATAAACTTGGCACTTAGCCCCAACTAATGCACCCAAAGCTACTCAATTAACAACTTGGAATATGATTTGCATCACTAGGATAGTAGACATCTAATTGCTTCTTAATCAAAAACATAAACAAGGGACAATAGGATTTGGATAAGCACACAATTTATTTGAGACATAAACAACTAACGGATCACTTTGTGATCTTATTTTATTTATTTATTTTTCTTTCACAACTTTTAACCTTACTTAAGATGCTTTAGCTTTTCCGAACGGATAACAAAAATGGAGCAAACACAATGCACCCGACTTACTTGGCTAAGCATATTCATTAAGAGGCTACTAGCACTATTCATAACTTGGATTCGCAAATCAAGCCAGCGGAATAGAATGTGAAAATTTTTTTTTTCTTTTTTTTTTAAGAACATTAAAATCAAAAACATGCATAAAACCTATTTTATCCCCTTGATTTATGGTTAGTCAAAAGAAGTTTCTTATACAATCTATGTCTCTAAGTGATACGTCTCAATTCAAGTGTCTATTGATCACAGTGATTTCAACCAGTTAGAACCTCATACTTCATTTATGTAAACATCTCCCTTGACAAGTACACAAGACATAGAAGAAAAGTTTTTGGTTCTACAATTGCTGAAGAGAACAATGCAAAATGATAAAGGAGTTGAAACTAATTTATGTTTTTGCGAGATGACAATCAAGAGAACAAAACAAATAATATGGACATAATCACAAGCACACAATTTGTAACCCCTCCCCCCACTTAAATCTGCACATAGCCCTCGATGTGTAAGAAAACATAGCATCACAAACCAGAGTAAAAATAGCAAGAAAGTTAGAACAGAACTCCCCTGGATTATGAATGCCAAATATCCGATGCTCCTAAGGGGAAGGTGGGCATGGGGGATCGTGCTCTTGAGTCCGGTACAACTTAGCCACAATAATCTCAATTCAAGCCATTTGCTGCACAACTTGTCGCAACAAAGCAAGGAAAGCAATCAAGCCTACTTAGAACAATGTAAGTTTACACTACGATGAAGAGGCAATTGAAATTCCAATAGCAATTCATATATTCAAATAAACCAATCCACCTAAACTCAATAAGCAAGACAAAGATCAATGAGCCATAAAATAACTGCATATTCTCAATCAAAAACTCATATGGCATAAAATCAACAATAAGCACTCAATCCTATCTAATCTAATTTGGCAATTTCAATTCAACATATTCTCAAAATTTTATCAACAATTTAAAGCATAATGTTGAGTCTAATTCCATCTCAATTCCCAAATCTACTTATAAACTAGACATATAGAATTTCAATAGGGATTTGAAAAAGCAATTAAGAGTGGAAGAAATTACAAACTAGAGGTAAAATTCTTGCTGGCTAGAGTTGATTCAGTCACAGAAATCTGATATGAAACAGGGGGCGGCGGCTACTGGTCTGAAATCTGTGTTTCAGTCGCCGGAATCGGTTTTCCAGCCACCATAATCAGTTCTGAAAATAGTGGAGTCGACGGCTGCCAAAGATGGTGTTGGTTCGACGTCCTTAGAGGGCAGAGCGACTGGAAGAAGAGGTGGAGGCGGCTGCTTGTTGAGATTGGGAAAGGGCGGGGTGGCAACGAGGTGTGTCTGAAGGCGGCAGCGATGGAGGAGCAAGGGTGGCGGCTGCTACTATGTTGGGAGCGGCGGCTGTGGACGTTAGAGAAGAAGGGGTCTGCAAAAGAAAATTAGGGGTAGAAGAAAAGAAAGAAAAGAAAACGAGAAAAAGAAAAAGAAGAAAAAAAAAATTAATTAATTAATGGTCAACAGCAGATTTTTTTTTTTGGCACGTGTTTTAATTTTTTTTTTTTTTTTGAAAAAAAAGAATGAATAAAATAAAACAAAATGAAAGGCAAAAATTTTGAGTAGTGTTAAAAAGAAAAACAGAAGACTAATTGTCTCAAGCCATGATCATGGCTTAAATCACCTCTTTTGCTTTTGGCCCAAAAAAAACAGAACACTAATTAGCTCAAGCCATGATCATGGCTTAAATCACCTCTTTTGATTTTGGCCCAAAAAAAATCAGAACACTAATTGCCTCAAGCCATGATCATGGCTTAAATCAACTCTTTTGATTTTGGCCTAAAAAAAATCAGAACACTAATTGCCTCAAGCCTAGATCATGGCTTATGACAATTTTGAATAAAATTTCAGATTCTCAAAATTCACCCAAGCCTAGATCTTGGCTTAATTAAATCTCTGCATCTTAAAAACAACTAATTAGTGATTTGAAACATGATCAAAGGCAATGAGAGAAACTCAAAATTCATTTAAAAGCCTAAGAAATTAAAATAAAAACACCAAATTAAAGCACAAAATGAGAATAATTAATCTAAAATAAAATTAATTTGGGTTGCCTCCCAAAAGCGCCTTTCTTTATTGTCTTGGGCTAGACATTATGCCGATCTTAATTACTCAGGTAATCCCAACGGCATATTTGTGTTCCTTGAGAACTCGAACTATCACATCCTCTTCAAGTCCTTCCAATCCTTTTGTATTATCACCGGAAATTTTCCATTATCATCAAGATAGAAAACCTTAAATTTATCAATCAAGGTTTCAGGCTTTATCTTCAGATTATCTTTTCGGGCCGAACTCTCAACTGGCTTCACTTGTAAGATTTTTTCACAACCTCCTGTGTCAAAAACCTCATGAACAACAGAATTCGCAACATCAGTAGCTAAATCATAATTTTCATCACTTGAAAATTTCATGGCATCATATAAATTAAAACAAATCATTTCACCATTAAATTCCATAGTGAGTTTACCTTCATTCACATTGATTATAGCTTTAGATGTTTTAAGGAATGGTCTTCCTAAAAGAATGGGTGTCAATATTGGACAATCATCATCATTCATATCCAAAACATAAAAATCAGCAGGAAATACCAAACCATTTACTTGCACAAGTACATCCTCTAGTACCCCATCAGGATAAGCATTGGTTCTATCAGCAAGTTGAACTATCACACCAGTTTCTTTTAAAGGTCCAGCATTTAAAGATGCATAAAGAGATCGTGACATGATATTAATTGAAGCTCCAAGATCTAACATTGCTTTCCCGATTCTAGTACTACCTATCTTACAAGGGATAGTGAACATACCTGGATCTCCACATTTTGGTGGGAGTTTCCTTTGAATAACAGCAGAAACATTCTCTCCCACACTGATTTTTTCATTACCCCTCAACTTTCTCTTGTTAGTACACAATTCTTTAAGAAATTTGGCATATCGAGGGATTTGTTTAATAGCATCAAGAAGAGGAATATTTACCTGAACTTTTCTAAATAAGTCAAGTACCTCTTTCTCTTGGTCCTCCTTTAGAGATTTGGAGAATCGACTTGGGAATGGAGGTGGGATGACAATGGCTGGTGGTGGCTTAGCTGGTGGAGGAGTTACCTCCTCTTTTTCTAGTTCTTTCTCCACCGCATGCTTCAAAACTCCAGCAGATGGTATCTCCTTGCCACTCCTTAAAGTAATGGCACTAACATTCTGCCTCGGATTTATTTCAGGCTGTGATGGCAAACATCCAGAAAATTATGATTCCAACTTACTCACCGAGATGGCTAATTGGCTCATTTGGTTTTCTATATTCTGGATGTTTGTCTTAGTATCTTGTTGGAATTGTTGCACGTTGGTAGCCAAGGCAGACACTATTTGCTCTAAAGACATAGTTGGCTTAGGAGGGGGCGGTTGTGGCACTTGAACTGGTGGTCTTGGGTGGAAATTATTGGACTGCTGCCCTTGCTGAAAATTATTAGGCTTGTGAGCATAGCTAAAGTTCGGGTGGTCCCTCAATCCTGGATTGTAAGTCTGTGAGTATGGATCATATCTCCTCTGGTTTTTTTAGCTCTGGAAATTACCAACAGCATTAACCTGTTCTTCCTCTTGGAGAGTATGACAAGAATCCGTAGGATGATTGAAACTTGAACAAATCCCACAAACATTCACTTGTTGTTGTTGTTTTCCCAAGAAGGCTTTCTGCATGAGTGAAGTAAGGGTGTCAAGTCGTTTTTCAATAGAAGAAGTATTTACCTCATTCACTTTCTACACAGGATGATCTTGTCGATTGCCAAACTGTTGTGTGTTGGCAGCCACTCTCGAAATCAGCTCTTTTGCATTGGTAATTGTCTTATCGGCCAAGGATCCACCACTGGATGCATCAATTAGATTCCTGTCAGATAAGGTTAGTCCTTCATAAAAATATTGAAGTAAAAGTTGGTCCTTTATCTGATGATTTGGGCAACTAGTGCAGAGCTGATTAAATCTTTCCTAGTACTCATAAAGATTCTCCCCAGCATATTGGCGAATGCCCGATATATCTTTGTGGATTGAAGAAACTCGTGAAGCAGGAAAGAATTTCTCAAGAAATTGCTTCTTCATCTCGCCCCAAGTTGTGATTGATCCAGATGGGAGGTAATACAACTAATCCTTAGCTTTATCAGTTAGTGAAAACGGAAAGGCTCTCATTTTCACTTGCTCCACAGAAACTGCATTCCCTGGCGGTTTCATACTCGAACATACTACATGGAGCTTCTTCAGATGTTTATGTGGATCTTCGCCTGAAAGTCCACGGAAAGTAGGCAATAAGTGAATTAAACCCGATTTTAATTCAAAATTTACCTCGTTTTCCTGATACAGTATGCATAGAGGTTGTTGATCCACATCCGGTTCAGCCATGGCTCTCAAAGTTTGTTCTACAAAAGCCATCTCTACTTCTTCAATTTCACTGTCACTTGATTCTAACAAATCAGCTACCACGTCTGGTGCAAGTAATTCCTGTGCTTCTTTTTCCTTTGTTTGCTTTCTCAATCGACGAGCAGTTTTCTCTATTTCGGAATCAAACACGAGTTCACCTGTACGAGAAGAACGTGGCATATACTAAAAAGTACAGATTAGAAGAAATAAATTAATTGGAACACCAATCCCCGGCAACGGCGCCAAAATTTGATGCGTGCCGAGCACACCAAAAATAAATTCCTACTCTCGAAAACAAAAGTTTGTAGTACAAATGGAGCAGGGTCGAATCCACAGGGATTGGCCGATTATTTCTTCTAAAATTAAACAAGAAAAGTAAAGGGGGTTGTTTGAGAATTGCAATTAAAATATAAAAATAACAGAAATTAAATAATTGGGTAAAAATTTATATGAGGCGAATTCCAGCTAAAAGGTGAATTCGAGTCTTGAGTCAAGCCAACCGATCATCGATCAAACATAAAAGATAACTTCAATGCATTCAAATAAATTAGCTATAGCTATCATAAAGCATGAATCACCTAATCTCTTCTTACGGAATAGATAACTAAGAGAAGCTCGTTAATTATCCCTATTTAATCGAACAGTTCCGAACAAGCTTCGGAATTTAATTCAATCAAAAGCATTAACACATGAAAGAGACACTAATTCTACTCAACAATCACACAAGCGGGATTATTTAAAGCATATCAATTTTATCCATAACACAAATTAAAAACTTGTCCATAATTAATCGTGTTATTTGCTACCTAGGCTAAGTGAATTAAACGATTACGTATTTAATCACCTAACTAGCAAATCAATCACAAGTAAATAATTCAATTAAGAATTCAATTAAATCATGCAAAAGTAATAAGAATAGAATGAAATCAATTACTTGAATTAAAGAAGAAAATAAGAACAATGATCTCACAGTTGACGTTACAAGACTGAATTTTCCTTCTAGCTAGAAATTAGGGTTTTAGTTCATCATGGGATCAAGAACACGTTGGGAGAGGGCTAGAAAAGAGGCAGCCGAAATTCTAAGAGAAGAAGAAGAGAAGAAGAGAAGAAGAAAAAAAAGAATAATTGACCTAACTCCTTTTATACCTAATCAACTAAGGAAAGAGTTCTAAAAAGGAAATAACTCTAATTAAGATTTTTGTAGGAAAATCTAATTAGAGTTATTAAAAATATAATATCTCTAATAGCCTATCACAAAAAGGCTGAAATAAAATAAAATAAGACTAAATTAGAAGTCTTCAATTTCCATAAAAAAATCTTCAAAATTCGCAGGTCCCCTTAAGCCATGGTCTTGGCTTATGCAAAACAGCTTCCTAAGCCCAATTTCAGCATCAACAGCACTCCATAAGCCATGCCCATGGGTTATGACTTCAAGCTTCATCCTTCAAGCACTCCAAGCTTCCAAAATCGGCTCTTTAAGCTCATTTCCACTTTAGAGTCCCTAGCACGAGTAATTACACAAAATGGAGTAAATCCGCCTAAGTTAACTAAAAATATATCAATTAAAGCCTATAAAAAAAAACGGATTACGTGCATAAAATGCACTTATCAGGCATCAAGCAACATGTAGTTACTCTATCAACTACAAAAGCAGAGTATGTAGCTGTTGCCTCATATGCTTGTCAAAGTGTATGGATGCAGCAAATTTGGAAGCTAGTTACAGGTACTCAAAGCAATTTAGTCAAAATTCTTTGAAATAACTCTTTTACCATCAATCTTGCAAAAAATCTAGTCTTTCATTGAATAAGTAAACATATTGATGTAAGGTTTCACTTACTAAGAAATCTTATATCTTACGGACCAGTGAGCAAGTAACTGATATCATAACCAAAACTTAAAAGCTCAATCAATTCGAAAAACTCAGAAAAGCACTTGGTGTTCGAAGTTGCCACGATATAAACTAACATATAGCTGGTATGTTTAGTTTAGGGAAGGGTTTTGTTAGGTTTGAAGAAGTCTTTTGTTTGTTGAATAAGTTCCTAATTATTAAGGAAATACTTTAAGTTTATTATTGTTTTGAATTAGTCTCTGTTTCCATTTCTTAGTTTCCTGAGTTAGTGGGTTATGTTAGCTTCCTTTTAGCTTTTCTATTTTTGTAAGGCTATTTAAAGCCATTGCTATTTGTTCTTAAGATGTGAGAAATATCAATTGCATTGTGTTGCATCTCTCTGAGTTCATCACCTAACAAATTTTACGAATTTGTAATCATCCGACAGAGATTCGTAGCCGAATCAGACGAACAAATTATCATTAGATTGATGAGTGTGGTTGAAATCTGAGAGGGGAAACATCTTTTAATTGTTAGATTCCAACTAGAGTGGAAATAAAAACTAAACCATTAATGCAAGAAAGGGCATTATAAGATGTTTTTCTCAAAGGGAAAATCAATCGCTTAAATTTGTTGAAATTGAGATTGTTTGCTGGGAGATCATCGCAGCAATATTGTTTTGATCCATCGAGGCTAAGAAAAAAGATTTCTTAGAAAATTGATGAAGAATAGAGGCGAGTAGAGACAAAGGATGGGATGTTAATGACAGAGTTTCAGTACTTTACAGACGAATGTGCAATTGATTAAGGTTTTCATATTAAATCAGGAGGCAAAAAATTAAAAAATGGAACTTCAGGGTTTATCAACAAGCAGCAGCAGAGAGAGTCAAAAATCAGGATTTTTGTTTGTTGGACTTTGTTCCCTTCCTATGTGGAGGAAAAGACTTTCAAGCCCTTGAAGCTCATGTGCATCCTTCAAGGCCCAGAGTGTTGGATTTCTAGCATGAGGAAGCTCTTTGTGAGCTACACCTTATGAGCTTAAAACCAATAAGAGGATGTCTTATTAGGTGGGATATATGGCTTTAAGAGTTTGGTTTCTTAAGTCATATACGGGGTGAGAAAGTGAGGTGAAATTGTACGGTGAGAAGGAGCATATATGAGCAGATGTGATAAGGTGAGAAAGAGAGAGGCATAACATTTGAGAGAGTTTTGGATACAAAGGAGTAGAGAGAACTAAGAGAGAAAATCCTTTGAGTTTATGAACTTTGTTCTTCAACTATACTATTCTTTTTCTTTCAATGATCTCTAACTCATATGGAGTCTGATCGTGATGATTTTTGGAGAGCATATTGGAGACTATTGTTTTTTGATTCTGAATGGTTGGATTAGAATTTGGAGGTTCATAAGTTTGGATTTTTGGGTTTGTAAAAGCTGTTGTTTTCTAGGTGTTTTTCTGTGACTAGCTTTGGTTTTCTTCTTGTAGTTTCGTTTCTAGCCATTGGATTTGGCTGAAACTTTGAAAAACGTTTAAAGACATATTTTTATATATTCTGGGTCCTCGTTTGTTTATCCCCATTTTGCTATTTGTGGTTTCTCTTCTGCTGGTTTTTAGCTTGAGCTGCTTCATCTTTTTTAGTCTTTTGAACATGCTGTTCTCTTTGGATTGAGCTGAAATTTGGTGAGCTTGTTCTAGACTCATTTTTCTTCATTTTGTATGATGGAGATCTTGTTTAGAAGTCTATAACTTTTTGCTCTTACTGTGTCACTTTGGTGTATCCATTTGTTATTGTTATTATTCATTGGAGTTGTGAAACTTGTTGTTGTTTACTAGCTCGGTTTTGTATCTATTGTCAAACTCTCATATTATAGTGGATATTTTTTCTTGGCCAGGAGAGGCCTCGTGGTTTTTATCCTTCACGTTGGAGGAGTTTTCCATGTAAAAATCTCGGTGTTCCTTGTGTTTGCTTGTGAATGTTCTGTTGATTACGCTCCTCACAGATTCATTTAAGTGAGGGAAAGTTTATTCCGTATTCCTTTCCCATCAGAGTAGTATCAGAGCTATTGGTTTCTTGTTGTGTATTTACTTAAAAGAATGATAGAGGCTAACTTCAGTAGAATGGTTTGTTTGAATAGGACAAACTATCACAGGTGGAAAGGAAAGATGAAAGATCTTATCTTTGTGAAGAAGATGCATTTGCCAATGTTTGCAAATGGAAAACTTGAGTCAAAATCCTAAGAAGAATGTGATTTTGAGAACCAGCAGGTTTGTGGCTCTATTTGTCAGTGGGTTGAAGATAATGTGTTGAACCATATTATGAATGAAACAAGTGCTAAATCCTTGTGGGATAAGCATAAGACTTTGTATGCTTCTAAGACCGGCAACAATAAGTTATTCTTGTTAAAGCAAGCTATGCGTTTGCAATATAAAGAAGGCAACTCTATTTCTGATCATATTAGTGATTTTTAAGGTTGCTTTGATCAGTTGTCTAGTATGGGAATCAAATTTGAAGATGAGAAACTTAGCCTTTGGTTGCTCAACACTCTTCCTGATGATGGGAGAGCTTTCGGGTTTCTTTGACCAACTCAGCCCTAAGTGGTTTAGTAACTATGGAGTTTGCCAAAAGTGGTATTCTGAATGAAAATGTTAGAAGAAGAACTCAGGGGACTTCTACATCTTATTCACAGGTTTTAGTCACAGGGAATAAAGGGAGAAATGGGAGTAGGGGTCCAGAACAAAGCAGAGGCAGAAGCAGAGGGAAGTCTAAACCCAGGAATAAAGATCTTGAATGCCATTACTATGGGAAGCCAGGGCATATCAAGAAGTATTGCTTTAAATGGAAAAAGGAATAGAAGGCAAAGAGGGATAAGTAAGAGAATGACAATGATGACGCTGGTAGTAGTCATTGTGTTCATGCCACTACAGAGTATAATCTTGTTACTTTTTATGATGACAGTGGGATTAGTTTTATTGGTAATGGAATCAGTTGGGTAGTAGATAGTGGTCCAGCTTTTCATGTCACATCGAGGAATGACTTCTTTACATCTTATACTGAGGGTGATTTTGGAGTTTTGAGGATGGGCAATGATGGAGTGTCTAAGGTAGTAGGCACTGGAACCGTTTGCTTGAAGATTAATCTTCGCACAAGGCTAGTGCTCAAGGATGTGAGATATGCTCCTAATATTTGGTTGCACTTGATATTGACTGGAAAACAAAATGATGATGGCTATTCTTGCTACTTTGCTGGTGGTTCATGTAAAGTTTCCAAAGGTTCCTTAGTTGTGGCTCGTGGAAAGAAGTATTCCAATTTGTATTGGTTGCAGACCTCTATCTTTGATAATCTTGTGAATGCTGCTAAGAGTTTGTGACATAGGAGAGCGAGTCATATTAGTGAGAAAGGCCAGTGTGTTCTTGGTTTTGGCAGGGATGAGTTTGGATACAAGTTTTTGGTCCAGTTGACATGGAGGTTGTTATGAGCGGACTACCTTTTTTGGAACGCGCGGCGAAGCGGGAACTGGGGATTTTCTTTTTAAAGGTGTGTGGTGATGTGGTTTGAAAACGAGTCTTTAATCTTCTTTAAGAAAACCTTTCCTTTTATTTGGAAAAACCCTTTTGTAGAAAATTTAATTTGTAAGTGTGGATTTTGGAAAAAATAGGTTTTTAGAAAATCCCAATTTGAACTTAAAGATCTCGAAACCTAAATTTTGAAATTAGATACAGAGTCGCCACCTGGATCAGCTCATCCGGGAAATTCCGGTACAGCTCCCTACCAAGTGTAGACGCGGTACCTAATTCAGAGATTCAGGGTTCGGGCAACAAATCTACTAATCCTCACTTATTTTCAATTATTATTTCATAGTGTAATGTTGCATTCACTTAATTCTACTCATTTTATCTTCTTTTGAATATTAATCGATGCTCATGCAAATGACATAAATATAAATATTAAACTAAAGTGTGGAAAAGTAAATCAGAGGCCAAATTATACAACCTAAGAAAAAGAAGACTCTCATCCGCACCATTTACAACCGCCTACTATACACGATAATCTAAGAAATTACAATCGCCTATACACACGATTTAATCTATAAAATACATTCAAAAATAAAAATAAAGTAAAAATAAAAGCTGCATCCAAATACGGTTAGCACAAGTGAATAAATCACACCAAGGACTCATACAAGACATAATAGGGATTTATAGGAGTGGGGACATGCATTAAAAGGGGGGTAACCGGGTCGACCCGATGGGTCGGACCGGTTAGACCTAAAAAATGGTTTTTTGAAACGCCCTGTAGGTTTTGTGGGTGAAAAACCAATTTTGAAAATGGTTTGGCTTATTTACATGTATTTTTCCAACTTTAGTTGGCTAGATATCGCAGGACCCGGGGGTCCCGTTCGTGTGTGGGCCTAAGTTAAACATTCATCTAAGGTCCAAAAAGAATGTAAACACGTCAAAATTCAGTTTTGAATAGGAAAAAGATGCAAAATTACAAGTTTGGGGCCCAAAAGGGCAAAACTATAATTCTGCCTCAACTACAGCCGCGGGACTATAGGTTACAGCCGCGCGATTGTAGGTTACAGTCGTGCGACTGTAATGCTCCAGAATTGTTTTTTGGCCTTCTTTTCTCGTTTTTGAAAATCGTTTTGCAAATTTAGCGATTTCGGGTAATTTGGGATTTCTCGAAACACACTGATTTCAACCAAACGGATCCAAAACGGATCGAAATAAATCCGAAAATCTCTAAAAACTCGAAATCGCCAAACTTGAAATCACATCCATCAATTAAAAATAAGAAAACCGAGAATTCTAAGCATACATGTATGCAATTAGACCGATAATAAACATGAAAAACACATTAAATCTGAAACGGAAGCGTTATCGGTCGATTTTGGGGCATTCGGAGCTTCTGGCCCAAAGATTATAGTCGAACGACTGTAATCAGAAGATTACAGTCGCGCGACTATAGGTCACAGTCGCGTGGCTGTAGGTTACAGCCTGGCGATTGTGATCTTAAGCGAGGCGGTTGTAATCAAAATTCACTTCCGAAATCATAAAAATTTTTAAAAAAATCAATAAACAACATCCAGAATAAACAAAAATGGATTTTTTAAGGCCTCTCAGAATGTTACCTGGTCTGTATTCGAGTGTTTGGATCACCAGAGATGGATTCGGATGCAGGAAAGTGTCTTGCAGTCACGAACAACCCAAAAAACAATGAATGAAGCCCGAACGGAACCCCGAAAGAGATTGAGTGAGTAGTGATGATTTAAAAACACCTTACCACGGTTTCTATGTGTTTCGTTGAATTTATTTAGACCAAACCCTTTTATTTTTTCCTAAGAACCCTAGAAAAAGTACCAAAAATCTATGTTATTGTGTGTTTCTTGTGTTTTTCTCTCAAAAACCCTTTTTTTTCTGCCTCTTTTTCATTCTGCTAACCCTAATCCCGAATACCAGGTTTTTATATCTCCCATTTTGGTTAAAAATCAGAATTAAATGCTGATTTTCGGTAAAAAAAGAAGTCTGGTTATTACAGTCGTGCGACTGTAGTACAATCGCGCTGCTGTAGGCACTACAATCGAGCGACTGTAGGGGTCAGATTAGCCTATTGGTCTAGGAAAACCGAATTAAATGCTGATTTGGGTGGAAAAAAGGAAATCTGATGATTACAGTCGCTCGACTGTAGTGGCTACAGTCCCTCGACTGTAGTGGTTACAGTCGCGCGATTGTAGTACAGTCGCACGGCTATAGTGACTACAGTCGGGCGACTGTAGTGATCAGATTAGTCTATTTTGTTTAGGAAAATCGGATTAAATGCTGATTTAGACGGAAAAAAGGAAATCTGATGATTACAGTCGCGCGACTATACTACAGTCGCACGGCTGTAGGTCACCAGATTAACCTATTTGTTTATTTTTTCATTTTTTTCTTTGATTTTCTTAAATACTCAATGGAATTCCTTCGGGGCTCCGTACCAAGACTTGTCACATACACTTGGGTCATCCGAGACATTTCTGACATTATTCCGGTCAATCCGAATCCACTTCACACTAATCCATGATAAAGGCAACACTGACTTTCATCACAGAGGTCAGGAAAAAACCCGTGCTCATAGGCTGCCCCTCGCATGACCAAAGTCGACTTGAACGGGTGCTTGTGCCCCATTCGAGTTTGGTCTCGCGATAGGGAGCACGGTGAGAAGGAAAAGAGAACGTACCTGGGGGTTCTCCTCGCCTTGACTTGTCTTAACGTCTGTAGGGACTTGCCTCGGTTGCTTTTGCGAGACAGTGGTCTTGCCTAGGTTGGTTTGATTCTTCAGGGTCTTACTTCGACTCCGTTACGAAGCATAGGACTTTGCCCGAATTGATCTAATGTTATCTAGGGTCGTGCTTTGACTCTATTGTGAAGCAAAAGACTTTGCCCAGATCAGTTTGATTTGCCAAGGACATGCTTCGACTCTATTGTGAAGCAGAGGACTTGCCCAGATTGAATTCTCCTTGTCACTTGATGCTTATGAAAGGAAAGGGTATTTTGGTAATTTTGCAACTTGGGAAGTTGGCATTCCTTGAGTTATGGGTACTTTGATCATTTGGTCTTTCGTGGTGCCTATGTCATGAAAAAAAATGGGTTTCAGTGATTTGGTATCCCCTTTTGATGGGAAAAGGGTATTTTGGTCATTTGGTAGCTTAGTGGTCAACAAAAGGGTATTTTGGTCATTTCACCCCTAATGGAGCCTACGTCACTAGGGAAAGAAATGTTTTTGGGATTTGGTCTTCCGTATAGCTCATGTTGCTAAAGAAAAGGTGTTTTAGCCATCCGATAGTGTGGTTACTGACAGGAGGGCATTTTGGTCATTTCACTTCTAGTGGAGCTTGTGTCACTGAAGGAAAGGATGATTGTGTTTCCCGTGAAGTTTGTGTAGTCGGGAAAAAGATGTTTTGATGGTTTAAGGAGCTTGATCAACACTTGTTTTGGAGTCATGTTGGGCGCGTATTCGTTCCTTGATCGATAATTTTGGAAACAAAAATTTTTGCCCCTTCGATCAAGAGCAAATACGAGCCTAGTATCTTGTCTTTTGATACCTGCAAGACATGGAAACTACCTTTCTCGGGGTTAAATAGACATAAAACAAGTTTCGAAAAGGAAAAACAAGAAAATTTTACAAGAAAAATAAGCTACAGTCGAGCGACTATAGCACTACAGTTGCGCTACTGTAGTGATTTAAATGGGAGAAAATGAGGCTGTCTTCATTTTGTGGTGGCTTTAAATCATTCCTTACCTATTACTACAGTCGCTCGACTGTATTAATGGGTAAAGAATGATTTAAAGCCACCACAAAATGAAGGCAGCCTTATTTTCTCCCATTTCAGCCGAAAACTCCTCCTCTCTTTAGTGATTTTCTTCTCCGGAACATAAAATCATGAGGTGAAAGATGCATAGAGTCCTCCAGCCCGTTCTCGCTGCTCAACCCGCCTTTCAAACATGGTTTTCCATCTTGGAGGAAACTTTACTCTGGCATTTGAACCCACGGAGTGTATATATGGATTAAAGGAGGAAGCTGAATATTGTGAAGTGAAGATCGATGCCCTAGTGCCTATCCAACTCCAGATTTCGACCCATGCTTTCATGCATCCGGTTAGTTTTCTCAAATTTCTCTACTTTTTCCAAGTTTGAAATTTTGATTATTGATTTTGCAGTCGAGATTTGACCATCGCGGTAGCGGATCCATTACGGAGGCCTTCCAGTGGTATAAGCGTCTTCCCCAAGGGGTGAAGAATATCGTGAACTCCACTGGCTTGCACCGACTAGTTCGTAGTATTTCAGCCACTACTCCTCGTACGAGCTGAGGGCTTGTGGCTGCACTTTTAGAGAGGTGGATGGACTCCACCCACACATTTTATTTCCCCTCTGGAGAGTATACGGTGACCCCAGAGGATATCATCACCATCACTGGTCTTTCTTTCTCCGGTCAGCCGATCCACTTCAATCAGGTCTTCGTGCATGGCGGCTACCATCAGGAGTTAGTATCCATGCTTATTGGGATCGATTCCCCAGAAAGCCGGATTCAGTGTAGGAATATCCATAAATACTGGCTTGGACTGCAGCGTGTGCTCCCAGAAGGGACTACCTTTTATGCCACTGATGAGAGGAAGTATGCTAGGGCCTTCCTGTTGCATGCTCTCTCCACTACCCTTTTTCCCACGGGCCGGAGTAGTCTGAATCTGGCCGTGTTGCCTTCACTGATCGACCTGGAGTCCGTGAGGACTCTTAATTGGGCTCGGGCAACCTTGGCCCAACTCTACTATGCCCTAGATCTTTATGCCCGAGGCTCCCAGAAAGAGTTGAAGGCTTTTTGGATTTTGCTGCATGTAAGTATCTTGGACCTTTTTTTTTACTCGCTTTACTCTCCCTTCGCAGATCTAGGCCTACGAGTACCATTTTGTTCTGCCCCCAGTGATGCAAATTCCTGATGGTTACAACTTGGCTGAATTTCCCTGTCTCCGATGATATATGGGGTTCGTCTGGAGTGAGGTAGATAAAAATCAGGACGAGTGCCGTCAGGCGTTGATGGAGATGACATTCGACGGGGTATATTACCTTTTTTTTTTGCTGACTTATTTATTTTGTGGTTTCCTAACCCCAGATTGCCAAGGCCTCTTGGAACCGAGGGGGGGGGGTGATAATTTGCCGCAGCAGCTTCGTGATGCACAGGCGCTCGAGAGCAGACGTTTCGTGATGGAGTGTCCTTTCGGTTAGGAGTGGTTCTTGGGTGAGAGGACTCATGACTGACGTTTCGGTCCTGGGGCACGTAGGATTCTAACTGCCTTACCGGTGGGGTTATTCTGGCCTCATCTCCTGTCTCTTGAGCTACACCCGGGCCTCTATGGCGCTGGGTACGAGGCTGGCAGTGTGGATGGTGATTACAGTTGTTTCATCGCTGTGCATCTGCTTCCATAGTTTACTAACGCCGACACTGACGTTGGGTTAATTTCTCTTCTTTTTTTTTTTTTACATTATTGTTTTTAACTGCTTCCAGCCATCTACGCGAGGTGGGCGTGCGCGTCCGTCCCCGTCCGCTAAAGGGAGAGGAAGGAGGTCTGGTACCGCTAGAGCAGGTTCTTCTGTTGGAGTCGAGCATATTCCCATTCTCTAACCTCGAGTCCCTCTAGCTCCCGAAGTTGGATACATGCATGGTCGGCTTGAGTTTCTGAAAGAGGATTCGCTTCAGCTGTACGACGATTCTCGGCAATCTTATCGGGCTGACCTCCATCTCCAGGACCATAATTTTCCCCCGGCTATTCCTCCTGACACCACACATGTGAGTATTTCCTTGCTTATCTACTTCTGCCCTTTTTCTGCCATTAGCTAATCCCTCGAATTGCCATCTTTGCAGATTCCAGTGATGCAAGGCATGTACATGGGTCAGGCCATTTATGCGTTGAGGGCGCTCTCTTTCCGAGATAATGCTGCTATGGTGGTAAGTATCTGTACATGATCTTATGCTTGTGTCTGGATGTATGCGTGTATGCATAGATGTATATGCATGCAAATGTGATGTTTTTCATGTTTCGTTCGATGTAGACGACGATCGGGGTAGAGCGCCGCGAGTCTGCTCGTTTGAGGGTGGAGAATGAGCAGTTGCGGCATCGAGTCACTGAATTGGAGGTCATGAATAAGACCTTTACAGATCAGGTAGGCGATTGGGATGCCCAGATGGGAGATGCAGGCAAGGACGCAAGCGGGACTTTGGATGACGAGGTGGGAGATGACGAAGATGATGATGATGAGGATGACTTTGACTCCTTTGGATGATGAGGCGGGAGATGACGGGGATGATGATGACGAGGATGACTTTGACTCCTCTTAGATCTATTTCCCCATTCCTTATTTGTGATGTATTGACCCATGTGTAGGTTATTTCTTTGCACATTTTAGGCTTTGCATAGGCCCGGCTCAGTGATGTATCTGATGTACTTGATATACATGACTCTTATATGACATTTGTACCCTTTTTGCCTTGTATTTGAATTTTTGAATGCATGTTTCTTTGCTTTTCCATGCTTTTATCACTCTTCGGTTCACCTTGATCGGGTCCGGGACGTATTTCAATGTCTTCAAACTTCATTCCCCTTGAACAATAATCCCCAGAACTTAGAGCCGCGCGGCCATAATCATCAGAAATCATATAAGGATGTAGATAAGGTGCTGTTTGCACTACAGTCACGTGACTGTGACCATTACAGCCACCCCACATACTGCAGTCACGCGACTGTGACCACTAAAGTCGCCCCACATGCTAAAATCATCCTACACCGATTTTCAAGCTTCCTTCAGCACATCCGGGCCTCTTTATATACTACAGCCACCCCACATGCTACAGTCACGCCCCTATAAGCATTAGAGCCACCCCACATACTACAGTCACGTGACTGTAGTGCATTACAGCTGCCTCATCTGTTTTTCAGCCTTTCTCCTTCATTCGCTCTTCTTTTGACATGGATCAGTTCAGAGGGCGACTCCGGGACTACTGGGGTTCGACCCGCTCTTCTAATTGGGCTTTACTTGCACTGTATCTCAGGTTTTACACTGCTTTGACTTCAAACCAGGTCTTCTTGGATGCAGCTGTAAGCTTTTGGGATCCAATGGATCATGTCTTCCGCTTCTCTGGTAAGGAGTTATGCCCCTTGATAGAGGAATTTAGTGCCATCCTCTCTGTCCCCTGCCCTCGGGGGGTCCGGTTAGCTATTCCCGACCCAGAGTCCGGTGATGTTCTCATTTTTCTGAGCCGGTTTGCTCCAACTGTAGCAGGCCTGGGTCATGCGCTTACTAGTAGGTCTATTTCTCCCAGACTCAGTCTTTCTGTCATTGCTGACTTATACTTTGCTTTATCTCCCACTGCCCCTGGCTGGGCTCTGCTGATGAGTTTGTTACTGATAGCTTGCTATCTATACGAGTCTCGAGATGGTACCTGTAGCCTTATGCTGGCTTCATTAGTGACTCAGATGGCTCAGGGCGCATCTTTTATGAGGGTTGTCTTGGCTGAGACCCTAATCCACTTAGATTCTATCCATTCTAATTCTCCCATCGAGAGTTATGGATCTCTTTTTCCGCTTCAGGTATGCTTTGGTATTGCACTTTCTGAATTTACATATTCACTACACCTTCACCCTGACTAAACCACATGCAGATCTGGCTGTTGGAGAAGTTGTGTCTCCTGAGCCCTCCTCCACCTCATCCGAGATACACTCCGAAGCACTATTGGTCTCGGCGCATCAAGCTCCCAGACTTCGGTTTCATGTCCATGGAGCACTGGTTCAACTGGCTGAGGAGGCAGTCCGACGCCTCTATCTGATGGGTTTGCCCTTGGTGGGATATCATTGATGTGACTACTGAGACTTGGGCCGAGGGTGTTCAGCTACTTGGATTGACACACATGACCTTCTATTCTCCTGCTCGGCTATGTAGACAGTACGGACAACTGGAAAGAGTCTCCCGATCCTTGTGTACTACTGAGTGTGGGGTATTTACACCGTAGTGGCCTCGGCATGTGCAGCACCAGTGGATACACCCTACCCGTACTGAGATTCTAAGATATGACGATCTTGAACCCGTGGAGACAAATGCTTGCTATAGGGCTGGGCTGACATATCTGATTGGTTGCCCCACTAGGTGTAGGCGTGAAGCGCTGACGTTGCGGTACCCCGGTCTTTAGCTGATTAGGATCAAAGTTGGTTATTACTGTATGACTTTTATTCTTTTTTTTTGTCTTTTTTTTTGTCCTAACTTTTGCATAGGTCGCCCTTTTTTAGGTTTTTAGCCTATCGAACTGTCTTTATTTTTGCCTGAACTGCTCTTTTGGGTTTTCAATTCAGCAAACTTTTTTTTAATATAATATATATGCTCAATTGATGGATATGAGATGTATAAAAGGTATAAAGACAAATATGCACAAAATAATCTGAATTGCAATTAAACTCGAAATGTTTAAACGAACAGAATTAAACATTCATTCATTCATTCATAGATAATGTTTTAGCACAATGTGCATCAAATGATGAAATGAAACTATGGATAGAATCATTGATGGTATACGTCTCGAATAAACCCATGCTTGCCACGAACCGGTCTTTGCAGATTTCCAGATGATGGTCTTTACCTCTCTGTCCTAACTTTTGCATGGATCACCTTTTCGATTTTTTACCCATCGGATTGTCCTAATTTTTGCATAGATCGCCTTTTTGGTTTTCAATCCACCAGACCTCTTTTTTTTTTTTTTATATACACGTAGTAGTGTTTCAGCTTGTCCTAGTTGATGGGGTTGACAAATTCGTTCCCATCCCTATCCATAATCTTTGCAGCACCCTTCGAAAGTACCCTCTTGATTACATATGGACCTTCCCAATTCGGCTTGAATTTCCCCCGTACATCCGTATTGGTCTGTTTCAACTGTTTGAGTACCAAATCCCCAGCCGTAAATGGACGCTTCTGATGATGAACCTTGTTGTTGTATGTCCTGGCCATCCGTTGATACATTTGCAACCGGTCTAAGGCCTGAAGATGCTTTTCATCTATCATTGCTAGCTATTCATGTCTCGACTGGAGCCAATCAAACTCTGGCAACTGTGCCTCCATAACCACTCTTAATGATCTGATTTCCATCTCTACTGGTAATACTGCTTCCATCCTATAAACCAGTGAATATGGAGTTTCCCTGGTAGGGGTTTTGATGCTTGTCCTGTATCCCCATAAAGCCAATGGTAACATGTCGGCCCAATCTCTGTAGGTCACCACCATCTTTGATAGAATCTTCTTAATGAATTTATTAGCCGCTTCCACCGCCCCATTGGCTTGTGGGCGATAAGGGGATGACCTATGGTGCTCGACCCTCTTCTCTTCGAATAACTGGGCCGTCATCCCTTGGAATTGTACCCCATTGTCGGTCACGATATGATGAGGGATCCCATATCTTGCAAAGATGTTCTTTTCTATAAATTTGGCCATTTTCTTAATGGTGATATTTGCTAATGATTCCGCTTTGACCGACTTAGAGAAATAATCCATAGCTACAACAATGAATCGGTGCCTATTTGAGGCAGGTGGCCTTATCTCTCCAATTATATCTATACCCCAAGCTGCAAATGGCCATGGAGTTGAAGATACTTGAAGTTCAAGCAGGGGGAGATGATTGAGGCCTCCATACACTTGACATTCATGGCATTTCTTAACTTCCTTGATACAGTCAGCTTGCAGAGTGAGCCAAAAGTATCCTTGTCTCAGTATTTTCTTTGCTAGGGTCAATCCATTCATGTGCGGACCACACGCACCAGAGTGTATCTATTTCATAACCACGACTACCTCTTCCTCCGTAAGACACTTCAGAAGAACTCCGTTAGTTGTCCTTTTGAAAAGTTGATTCTCAAATATCTAGAACTGTGCTCCCAACCTTTTGAGGGAAACTTTATCGGACTCATTGGCATCTTCGGGTACTGACCATTCTGAATGAACTGTAGAATATCATAATACCAGGGGCGTGCCTTAATAGTTGCCACCGTGTTGACTGACAAACAGCATGGATTCTGAGTAATTTCCAGGCTAACCGGCTGTATTGGTTGTTTTCGGGGACCTCCCTATATTGATGATAGTGTAGCCAAAGAGTCTGCCATCTGATTCTCCTCTCTCGGCACATGTCGGAATTCACACTGACTAAATACCTTTGCCCTTTCCCAAACCATCTCGAGATAAGGCCGGAGTGATTCTTCTTTTATTTCCCAGTCTCCGGTAACCTGCCGAATCACCAAAGCTAAGTCCCCAATGACTAATGCCTTATTCGCCCCTAATGCGATCAGGGCATCAATACTAAAGAGACATGCTTCGTACTCTGCCCCATTACTGGTCACTTGAAAGTCAAGTCGCCTTGTCAGGGGAATGATTTCTCCTTCTGGCGTAGCAATGATTACCCCCAAACCTGCGCCGTGTTTTTTCACTGCCCCATCAAAATACATCACCCATCTGTTGGACTCTTCTTCTATCACTGCCAATTGTTCATCGGGGAATTCTAAGTTCTCCATATAGTCTGAATCTATTGGCTGGTTGGCTAGAAATTCTACTACGTCTCTCCCTTTAATTGTCTTTCTCGTCACATATTCTATCTCGAATTCTGACAACAAAAGCAGCGACCTTGATAACTTCCCCACTAGCACTAGAGCTTGGCATAAGTACTTCATGGGATCCACCTTGGCTACCGCCTGAACCTTATATGATTGGAAGTAGTGCCTTAACTTCTTTGTCAACCATACCATAGCCGCACAGGTCTTTTCTACTACCATATACCTAGTCCCATACTCCAGTAGCTTCTTGCTCAAGTAATAGATCGCATGTTTACGTCCATCCTCTTGCTCTTGCACCAATATGGCTCCTATAGAAGTCTCTTCCATAGCCAAGTATAGAATCAAAGGCTTGTCTGGTATTAAAGGTTTTAGAACTTGGGGGTTCATCAAATAAGTTTTAATTCTGTCGAAGGCTATTTGACACTACTCATTCCACTTTACGGGCTGGTTCTTCTTCAGTAGCCTGAAAACTGGCTCGCAAACTGTCGTCAACCTTGCAATGAACCGACTGACATATTGTAGTGAACCCAGAAACGAGCTTACTTCCTTTTCTGACTGCGGTGAAGGCATTTCCCTGATGGCCTTAATTTTTTCAGGATCCATTTCGATTCCTTTCTGGCTGACTACATGACCAAGTAGTTTCCCCGAGGCTACCCTGAATACACACTTCTTAGGGTCGAGACAAAGGTTGTACTTCTCAATTCTGGTTAGAAATCTATCCAGGATGGCTAGGTGCTCCTCCCGGGTCATAGATTTTACCAACATATCGCCCACATAAACCTTGACCTCCTTGTGGATCATACCATGTAGAAGTGTCATGACTGCCTGCTGATAAGTTGCCCCGGCATTCTTCAACCCAAAAGGCATAACCCTATAGCAGTAAACTCCCCATTCCGTGATGAAGGCCGTTTTCACCTTATCGATCACATTCATTAAAATCTGATTATACCCAGAGAACCCATCCATGAAGGAGTACATAGCTGCTCTGGCGGCACTGTCAATCAGAACGTCAATATTGGGAAGCGGAAAGTCATCTTTGGGAGATGCCCTATTCAGATCTCAGTAATCCACGTAGACCCTTACCCAACCATCTTATTGGTGTGCCCTAGTTCTTAGGGCATTGGATTCTTGTATTTTGTATTATACATTAAGAGTCATGTATGAATACATTATTTGTGTCACATTGATAAAGGAAATTAATCTATTTCGTTTATATCTTGTGCTGTAATATGAGTAGAGTATCCAATGATTGATAATCATAAAACCTATCCCAGGTCTGTTCTAATCGTGGGAACGAATAGAACCATAGACTTGTCTATTCGATGATTGTATGGTAGTTCTTAACTAGCCATAGTACTTGTATAGTCAGTCATGAATATAGGTACATGTCGTTAACATGGGACTGGATCGATCCGCACAAGAAAGCCACATGGTTGTCGCGTCATAGGTCTCTTTTGAGTAGGTCTCTTTTGTCCTCAGACCAGATTTCATTATAATATCAATATGGAATCCGGTTCACTTTGACATACGCTTAACAGGTCTGTAAAAGGATGCTAAATACGGGTATGATTGGGTGGACTGGTGAACATGTTGATATTGATGATGAAGTGATGGAATTGCCACTCGGGTAACACCGAGATGATATCATTGGCCACTTGATGAGTGGGACTGATAAGTGTATGGCCATACCCAAATAAGTTGGTTGCTTATTTGATTAATCAGTCAACTCAAGATCTAGAAATATAATAAACAATAGAAGGGGATGACAGACACCATGCCTCTTGTTTATTCATATCGATATCGTTAGGCAAATGACACTATGAGATTACTACCGGGTGAGTGTCTTCTAAAGAATGCTGCATCTCTGTCTTAATTGGGGGCTGTAATGGTTTGCTAGAACCCACTTACAGTCTGTGGGCCTTGGGCCTACTGCCAACATAAAGACAGACCCATAGGATCCTGCACATAAATCAACTGAGCTGGAACTTATAGAAATTGTACATGTAATGTACATTGGAAGGAATGCGTTAACTAATTAGTTGACATTCGGTGTCAAGGTAATTAATTGACATTAGGTTGAATTTAATTTAATTAATAAGTTTACATAATGTAATTAATTAATTTATCAATTAATTAAATTACATAAAGTAAACAATTAATTAAATAATTTTCCTAAGCAGGAAAATTAAATACATGTATTGTATTTACTTAAGTGTTTTTTAATTTTATTTAGGGGTAATTAAATTTAGTCAAATGGAATTAAATTACATAGTATATACTTTTTAATTAAAGTTTATTTATGTAATTATAATCCTAGTGGGCTTGGGTTTAATTAACCTAATTAAAACCCAATTAGACAAGGTGTCTATATAAGGGCACACTTAAAGAATAAAAACCTAATTCAACTCTAATTAATTGCTGGAAATTTCAGCCACCAATTGCAGCCCCAAATAGCCGAAAATCCCAGCATTAATCCTCTATTCCTTCGCGTCTTCGGTTAGCACCGGTTCCCGCTCAATAGTTGGTCGTGCACCGGACTTTGGAGATCGCAGTTTCAAGATTCTGCAGCAGTCTCTAGAGGAGACGAATCCGGTGAGTTAATCTCTCTTGATTCAAATTGTTTTTATTCTAATCAATGGGAATTGGACACGATAGGTGGATTCTAGGAAATTTTAAACGGTGTATTTTCCACTGCACCACGTTATTTTTCCAATGACGAATCCCAACAGTTGTATCAGAGTCTAGGTTTTGTCCATTAGATTGATCGAAATTTGATCTTGAAAGCGTTTTTGGAGAAAGAATGGGTTTCAACTTTGTGATTTTAGGGTTTTTTTTCAATTGGTTTTATTTTTGGATAAACCGTAGAATTATTGGATTGGGGTTTTTGATTATTTTTTCCAATTGGTTTCAATCTAGAATTGTATTTTTTTTATTGATTACTTATTGTTGATGGTTGAATTTTAATTTTATGTTAACATATATATATATATATATATAATTGTTTGGCCACAATTGGAATCGCAATTGCGATTCCAATTGTGGGCACTGCTGCTGGCAGCAGGCTGCCGCGCGGCAGCGTTGCTGTCCCCGGACAGCAGCGCCGCTCGGGATTTGGGTCCGGTTTTGGATTTTGCGGGTATTTTTTTTATCTCGGACCCTAATGGAAATTAAATTAATTTTTTTAAAATTAATTTGTATTTAAATTGTTTATTTTATTGGCATGTATATTTAATTTAATTGTTTGCATATTAAATTGAATATGGACTTTATGAAATTGGCCCAATAAACCGTGACACCGGTTAAAATTGGGAGAGCAAAATTTTAAATTTGTGACAACCCAAATTCAAGTGGGAGCAAAATTGTGAATTTTGCATCTATGGATGTTATCCATTGGGCCTTTATGGGCCTTAGTCACATTTGTTAAAATTGGCGATTTCACCCTAAGTAACTTGGCTTAACATTTATATTTATAATTTGGAATGCCATGATCATGCATCATATTGGTATGTATGTGCACGACAGGTACTTTGTTTGAAATGTGATGTTGAGTTCTATGGGCCCTAAATTATTATCGGTTGTAATTTAAATTTGGGAAATATGGCCTGCGTGCCATTTTTTTATTTTGATGTAATTTTAGAATAGATTTTATTTTACAAAATTATTGTAATTGCATCAAGTATGGAGGAAGGCCCAGATGGAGCAAGCCCATGGTGGGAGCCCAAGAAGGATTGCAATCCGGCCCATGAAGAATTAGATAGGATATCTATTTTTTTCATTAGGTTGTAATTAAAGGCCCATAGGATCTCATTTATTTTAAATTAAGTATGCTATTGCATTTGTCATATAATATGGATGTATGGATCACCAAATTATTACCCGCGTTTATGCATGCTAAGCCGTATCACTTAATTATAATCTGGAAATTAAAATATTAAGTCGCTTAAAAGTGCTTCCCACATTCACACCTCTTCCTCCCATTGATGCTGCAATGTACGCCATGCCCTAGCTGGGTATATTGTATTATTCGGTGGGCCGTCGAGGGTTAAGATACTTGGTATGGTTAACATGTGAATGGTGGTTTGACTCAACATGGGTAGCATTGGCTCAGAGCGGGCCCTAAGCACAGATGGGTGAAGTGTCAATAAGCCCATCAAACCAAGAGTCCTTCGTGGAAGGATTGGATAGGTTGTCCTACCAAACGACTCAATGTTTGGTTAGCGAGCCCTAGTTTGGCCAGTCATTGATAAGTTGTGGATCTTGGTCAAGTCAACCAATTAACAACACCAACAAACAAATTAAAATCGGATTATTAATTTGAATTGGCTTAAAAGTCCTTTATTTCTAACTCAAGCAATGATTTCTTCCATGTAGATAATCCCATTTCAGTTAAGCAATTTAAATGGCTGCAACAAACAACAACTCACTCTCATTTAGGTCACTCTTGGAGAAGGAGAAGCTTTCTGGGACTAACTTCCTGGACTGCGCTAGGAACTTACAAATAGTTCTTAGACAAGAGTCTAAGGAGTATGTATTGAATGCCCCTTTACCAGTTGGCCCTCTCGCAGGTCGAGGCGTCATCACGGCGATGGTTGAGCAGTATGACCGGCACGTGAGGGATGACCGAGATGTCTCGTGCCTTATGCTGGGTACCATGACTTCTGATCTTCAGAAGCAGTTCATGGACGAGCATGCTTATGAGATGATGGATTAGCTTAAAAAGATGTTCCAAGATCAGGCTCGTCAGGAACGTTACCTGACAACTAAGGCACTTTGCACGACTGTGATGGCAGCTGGGACTTCTGTTAGCACTCATGTGCTAAAGTTGAAGGGGTATATTGATACACTTGCCCGCCTTGGCTCGCCAGTTCCACAGGACTTGGCAGCAGACATTATTCTCGTGTCACTTCCTAAGTCTTACAACCAGTTTATCATGAATTACCATATGCAAGGGTTCGATAAATCGGTTGTTGAGCTGCATGGCATGCTCAAGCTTGCTGAGCAGTCTCTTAAGAAGACTCCTGAAGTATTACTGGTGATGACAGACACCATGCCTCTTGTTTATTCATATCGATATCGTTAGGCAAAGGACACTATGAGATTACTACCGGGTGAGTGTCTTCTAAAGACTGCTACATCTCTGTCTTAATTAGGGACTGTAATGGTTTGCTAGAACCCACTTACAGTCTGTGGGCCTTGGGCCTACTGCCAACATAAAGACAGACCCATAAGATCGTGCACATAGATCAACTGAGCTGGAACTTATAGAAATTGTATATGTAATGTACATTGGAAGGAATGCGTTAATTAATTAGTTGACATTCGGTGTCAAGGTAATTAATTGATATTGTGTTGAATTTAATTTAATTAATAAGTTTACATAATGCTATTAATTAATTTATCAATTAATTGAATTACATAAAGTAAACAATTAATTAAATAATTTTCCAAAGCAGGAAAATTAAATACATGTATTGTATTTACTTAAGTGTGTTTTAATTTTATTTAGGGGTAATTAAATTTAGCCAAATGGAATTAAATTACATAGTATATACTTTTTAATTAAAGTTTATTTATGCAATTATAATCCTAGTGGGCTTGGGTTTAATTAACCTAATTAAAACCCAATTAGACAAGGTGTATATATAAGGGCACACTTAAGGAAGAAAAACCTAATTCAACTCTAATTAATTGCTGGAAATTTCAGCCACCAATTACAGCCCCAAATAGCCGAAAATCCCAGAATTAATCCTCCATTCCTTCGTGTCTTCGGCTAGCACCGGTTCCCGCTCAATAGTTGGTCGTGCACCGGACTTTGGAGATCGCAGTTTCAAGAAACGATTCTGCAGCAGTCTCTAGAGGAGACAAATCCGGTGAGTTAATCTCTCTTGATTTAAATTGTTTTTATTCTAATAAATTGTAATATGACACGATAGGTGGATTCTAGGAAATTTTGAACGGTGTATTTTCCGCTGCGCCACGTTATTTTTCCAATGACGAATCCCAACACATCTTTCTTTGCAATCGGCACGATGTTGGCTAACCATTCTAGGTACTCTACTACTTCTAAGAACTTGGCATTTATCTATTTGGCTACTTCTTCCTTAACCTTTTCAGCCCATTCTGGTCAAAGTCGTTTGAGTTTCTGCTTAACTAGTTTCATTTTTGGATCTGTCAGGATTCTGTGCTCTGAAATTTCCCTGTCAACCCCAGGTATCTCATCGTAGGACCAGGCGAAGGCTTTGACTTTTTTTGCAAGATTTTTACAAGTTCTTTTCTCTCATCAGGCGTGACGTCTTTCGAGACGGATACCATCTTTGGTTCATCATCTGTCCCTAGGTTCATTTCATGCAATGATGCATCATGTATGCTAAAGACATTAAATGAATGTTTGTATGTATGCATAGTTCCATCCGGAAAAACATCACACAAGTAAGAAAAATCATATTTTATTGCATTGTGTGCCTTGTAGGCAGAATTGTTCACATCAAAAATAGAAAAAGCAGATACATTCAAAAAGTTTCCATCCTCCACATACGAAAGGTCTTTGTCAACAGCAGCACAGTCGAACTCTTCAAATAGGTAGCCCAGGTCTCCTTCCAAGTCTTCCTTTTGTTTCTCGGCCAGCTCTTTCTCTTGCGTCTCAACCTTGCCCCTCATGACTAGCTTAGTGAGCTCCTTCACTGCTTCCTCCATTAGCTCCTCATGTGTCTTCTCAGCAGTTGGTGCTTTCTTTTCTGAACCCTATTTGGCCTCATCAAAGTGGATAGTGCCCTTGTAATGGCCCCTATAGCCACTTCCATCTCGTTCCTCACCAGGTCAGTCTTCTTGAAGGCTTCTCCTTTATCCCGGAATTCAACCCTCACTTGGTCGACAAATTTTTGATTCTGAACCTTCTTGCTCTCATCCTTAGCTCCGGCTAGCAGCATGCTCACAACAGGCTCCATTCCATACTTACTGAAATCAACCACATCAGCAAAGATTTCAAACCCTAGGAGCTGACGTCCCTCTACAGTTATTGGCTCAGGAGTCCCATCATACACTGATTCTGTAGCCTGGACGAAAGTGTCCACCAAGTTCACATGCTTCTGCTCTTGCTTGGCCCTGCCTTCTTGATACCCCAGCCTAAACTGTCTGTATTTGCCGGCCTCAATATTAAATTCAGGGATCCCTCGTTGCTTGGCCCCTAATCCTTTTCCCGGTTCGTAATTCTGCTTGGTGAAATACCTGTGAATGCAGTCTGGAAACTCAGGCTTATTAGAGATCATAGCAACTTGAAACCCTGTCACCAGCTGCTCTGTAGCACTTAATGCAGCCACTACAGAAGGTTCATCTGCTTCAACTATTACTACTTTCCCCTCAATCAAGAATTTCACCTTCTGGTGCAAAGTTGATGGAACTCCTCCTAGAGCATGGAACCATGGTCTCCCTAAGAGTAGAGAGAAGGTGATAGGAATGTCGATCACAGTAAACAGTTCTTTCGATTTGACTTCTCCCACTTTAACTTCAGTCTCGAAGGTTCCCAACACAGCTCTTTTGTTATCATCATAAGCCCCACTAACTGTATTAGACCGATAAAGAGCTTCAGCACTCACCCCTAAGAAAGGCAGGATCTGAGAAGGACAGATATTTAAGGCTGAGCCATCATCCACCATCACACTCGGCATCACCTTATCCATGACTTCCACCCTTAAGTATAGAGCCCTGTTGTGATTAACCCCTTCGGGCGGGAGGTCCTCTACCCCAAAACTGATCTTCGGGGTCCTGTTAGCCTTCAAATCCACTCCCCTGATCATTGCACACACCTCATCCGGGGACATAGTAGGGTTCTCATCCATCTCCATCAATTGTTTAACCACCGCCTTTCGTTGCCTCTTCGATTCCATAAGCAGGTGCCACACACTAGCGCGAGCCGGTGTCCTTTTAGCTGGTCCACCACCATGTCTTCTTTCTTGGCTACGAGAGGTGATTGTATAGTATCATTCTGCACCGGTGTAGTGTTCCTCCTTGGGGGTGCCAGAGGTGGTGCATTGGTGGGTTGATAAACCCTACCACTTCTTGTGATGTGCATCACCGGCCCATCTTTCTCTATCACAGTCCCCCTCTTTGTCTCCACCAGATAAACTAGTTTGACTCTTGAATCTCAAACTCATCATAATTGTCATTTGCTTCAAATTCATCTAAATCAATGGGACCTGCCTTGTCCCTTACCGCAAAGCTCTGCTCTTCAACTACCTCTAGCCCTTCCTCCTTTTCCACCAACACAGCTCGCACACTCGGATTCGCCTTAATAATTTGGGCGAACACATAATTAGCTGGCAGATCTGACTGCACCATGTTCACTTGACTTCCAAAGGTAGGGAGTGGGTTTTTCTACACATTCGGCATCAGAGCTGGCTCTACTATCTTGCCATTTGTGACCAGCTGTTTGATGGCTTTAATCAGTTGGGTGCACTCGTTTGTATAGTGACCCGCCATCACATGGTAAGAACCAAAATTCTCTTTATCTGCCTCAGCTGGAGGTGAGAATGGCCTCAGACTTTGTAACAACCTAGCCTTCCTACACTTGGCAAAGATTCGACTGATAGATTCGGCCCATGGACTGGTAATGCTCGGAACACTCGGCCTCCCTTGATTCACAGCAGTCACTTATGCCTCCTGTGCTTCAATAGAGGCTACTTTCGGTGCCACCTTTAAATGAGACCCCACCGTAGTAGTCTTAGAACTACCACCTTGTACCCTTGGGCTTGATTGTTTCTATAGGAGCCAGAACTCTGTCTGCCCCTTTGCTCTTCTTCTTCGTATCGTTTGATATGCTTAGCAAACTCCACCACTTCATTAAAAGAATGGGACCTCTTGAGCTTCATCTTGTCCTTATATTAGGGCAGGCTGCCATCCACAAGCTTCACAATCAAAGACTCCAACTTTGGTGCCCCATCCACCAAAACCTGCACATCCATCCACCGTTTGTAATAAGCTGGGAAGGACTGATTCGACTTCTGGCGAATTCTCTCCAGATCTTCGAGAGTGGTCTCAACCTGGGTGTTGTAGGCACATTGCTTCACAAAGGGGTCAGCTAAATCTTCCCAGGTGGAATGAGTATACAGGGGCATCTTCATGTACCACTTTGCTGCAGCACCTCTCAGAGTAGTAGGAAATAAGTTCAAAGATGACCTTTTCCAATCCCCATGCTGGTTATCAACCTTACGTAGCTATCCAAATGGGCTTCTAGTGGTCCTTCCCCGGTGTAGGGAGGGAGGTATGGCATATGAAAACCAGCCGGAAGCGGTCCTTCTGCATCAGCCACCAATGTGGCAGGATCGGCACACTTAATAGGATTAAAGTGGACCATCTCCTTCAGCTTGGGCATCATAGCATCTATGTCAGAAAATTTTTGATTGAGCCGTTTCTCTAGCATTGACTCAATCGAGGCTTCCCTCGCCTTCTCAAAAGCCTCATCCTCTTCGGACTGACGGTCCGGCTTTCTGTGATTGGCAATTCCACCACTTCCGCTAGGGGTACTCCCCCCAGTTCCATTAGTAACTTAAATGAACTATTGTCCCCCATTCCCAATTGAGGTCTGAGCTGGTTGAACAATCGGAATAGGGAGGGTAGTCATCACCGCCTACACCTGCTCCCCAAGAGTAGCCCTGAATTCATATGAGCTTAAGAAGCTCCTCATAAAGGTAGCCATGTCGAAAGGCATGCTTCCACTGTTTCCATTGTTCCCACTATTTCTATCGGCCATCTCTGCTCTGTCAACCTCTTTTAACAACACCTGACTGTCAACCAGTAGAGTAGGTAACTAAACTTCGAACTCCTTGTTTGAATCCGACCCCGAACTGATTCCCTCCACGGTGATCGATTCTGATTGAACTGACTGAATCGAAGTGTTTGGTTCTGACTCAACTCGAACTAATCTTCCCGAGATGTGACTCTAAACTGTACATTTAAAATAGGGTTAGCACCTCGAATGGATGTCGTGGTCCTAGACTCGACACACTAAATGGTATGTTCATGCTCATGTTCAGATGATACCTCATGGATGTAGATGATGTTGAAGATGATTTTTTTTTGTTGTTTTTTTTTGTGTTTTGCTTTGGATGTTTTAAGCATACCCTATGCTGCACAAAAGACAATGCAAAAAACGTCACGTGCGGGCTGCCACACGGATAGAGGTTCGGTACCTTCGGGGAACCTAAGGGATGTTGTGAAATGGTCACATGTGTACCGACATATAGACAGAAGTTTGACACTTTGTAGGTCGATGAAATGGTATATGATAGTCATATGGGAGCCGTTCCATAGACAAAGGTTCGATGCTTTTGTTGCATCTTGGATGAAATGATGTCACAAACAAGTCACGTGTAGCTAGAGACACGGACAGCATTTCGGTGTTCATGGAACACCTTGCATGATTTAGGTATGTTATAAAATGTCCTAGAATAAATTCTAATTTGGCACTCGTGGAGTAACTCAAATGGGTCATAAATGTTATGAAACAATATGATGTGTATCGTGACACCAAGCAAGACTTTAGTGTCGCCATGACAATATAATAAATGGACATAATGCCATGTGATGTTGTTATGTGACCCGCCACACAAACACAAACCTCAGACCGTTGTGGTCCTTTAGTGGTGCAATAATGTAATGAAATGGCCAAGTGCGATCCGGTGCACCGGTGGACACGGGTAATCTTGGGGACTCCCGATATGTCATGAAATGGAATGTCGTGAGGGGCATACTTAGAACATCCTTCATTTTGGATGGAATGAAATGATATGAATGTCCATGTCATACAGAATGCAAATGGCTGCACAAAAATGTGGTTAGAATGCATGACACACAAGATGATGTCGTGTATGCTTTATGAGTCAATGAGCACACAAGATGAATATGGCACACAAAAAAGGTCATGGCTGCATGAAAATGTGGTTAGTATAACACACATGTAGGATGATGGTCCAAGATGGCTGCATAAAAATGTGGTTAGGAAATGACACACGGATGATGCATGTTTATGTTGCATGACAAGGTTGAAAATAAAACAACAACAAAGCAAACATTAGCACACACACAAAAACATGCTCACCTTTCCAACCTTATTCCTCCATTCGACTGGTCTCGCATTCTTCCTAGGTGTTGAGTCTCTTTGGCATCAACCGGGGATACCAAAGGTGTACTCTCAATGTCTATTTTCGAATATATGTTTTGGTAACCCTAAGGGGAAGTTGCTAAGCCATTAAATGAAGGTATGAATCAAGCCAAAGGTCGTACAAGTTCCCATAGCGAAAATATACTCCTCACTTCTCCCCACTTAAGGGTCTAAACGAAGGGGTTGGTACGAGGCTATGAGTGATTTACCCCCTCGGGTGCCTCCAATCCTAGCGGAAGAGGTAGGTCATCTTTGAAGATAAACCGGGCTTAAATGAGTGTTGGAGGGATTTAAGAAGAGAAAATGTCATGCTTATGCAAGTGTAAATGAAACATCGAATTGTGATTTAATAATTGATTACAAGTGAGGATGTACTTCGATCGTTGCCTAAGTTCCTTAAGTTTTTAGAAAAAAAAACTTTTTAAAAGAAACCATTAGTCTCCAGCAGAGTCGGCACTGTGAGCGGACGACCTTTTTCAGAACGCGCGGGGAAGCGGGAACTGGGGATTTTCTTTTTAAAGGTGTGTGGTGATGTGGTTTGAAAACGGGTCTTTAATCTTCTTTAAGAGAACCTTTCCTTTTATTTGGAAAAACCCTTTTGTAGAAAATTTAATTTGGAAGTGTGGATTTTGGAAAAAATAGGTTTTTAGAAAATCCCAATTTGAACATAAAGATCTTGAAACCTAAATTTTGAAATTAGGTACCTAATTCAGAGATTCAGGATTCGGGCAATGAATCTACTAATCCTCACTTATTTTCAATTATTATTTCATAGTGTAATGTTGCATTCACTTAATTCTACTCATTTTATCTTCTTTTGAATATAAATCGATGCTCATGCAAATGACATAAATATAAATATTAAAACAAAGTGCGAAAAAATAAAAGTGCGGAAAAGTAAATCAGAGGCCAAAGTATACAACCCAAGAAAAAGAAAACTCTCATCCTCACCATTTACAACCGCCTACTATACACGATAATCTAAGAAATTACAATCGCCTAGATACACGATTTAATCTATAAAATACATTCAAAAATAAAAATAAAGTAAAAATAAAAGCTGCATCCAAATATGGCTAGCACAAGTAAATAAATCACACCAAGGACTCATACAGGACAGAATAGGGATTTGTAGGAGTGGGGACATGCATTAAAAGGGGCGTAACCGGGTCGACCTGACCGATCAGACCGGTAAGACCTAGAAAACGGTTTTTTGAAACACCCTATAGGTTTTGTGGGTGAAAAACCAATTTTGAAAATGGTTTGGCTCATTTACATGTATTTTTCCAACTTTACTTGGCCAGATATCCCAGGACCCAGGGGTCCCGTTCGTGTGTGGGCCTAAATTAAACATTCATCTAGGGCCCAGAAAGAATGTAAACACGTCAAAATTCAGTTTTGAATAGGAAAAAGATGCAAAATTACAAGTTTGGGACCCAAAAGGGTAAAACTATAATTCTACCTCAAGTACAGCCGCGCGACTGTAGGTTCCAGTCGTGCAACTTTAATGCTCCAGAATTATTTTCCGGCCTTCTTTTCTCGTTTTTGAAAATCGTTTTGCAAATTTAGCAATTTCGGATAATTTGGGATTTCTGAAAACACACTGATTTCAACCAAACGGATCCAAAATGGATCGAAATAAATCTGGAAATCCCTAAAAACTCAAAATCGCCAAACTTGAAATCACATCCATCAATTTAAAATAAGAAAACCGGGAATCTAAGCATACATGGATGCAATTGGACCGATAATAAACATGAAAAAACATTAAATCTGAAAACGGAAGCGTTATCGGTCGATTTTGGGGCATTCGAAGCTTCTGCCCCAGAGATTACAGTCGAGCGACTATAATCAGACTATAGGTCATAGTCGCGCGGCTGTAGGTTACAGCCGGGCGACTGTGATCTTATGCGAGGCGGCTGTAATCAAAATTTACTTCCGAAATCGTAAAAATTAAAAAAAAATCAATAAACAACACCCAAAATGAACAAAAATGGATTTTTAAGGCCTCTCAGAATGTTACCTGGTCTGTATTCCAGTGTTTGGATCACTAAAGATGGATTCGGATGCAGGAAAGTGTCTTGTAGTCAGGAACAACCCAAAAAACCATGAGCGATCAACGAAGCCCGAACGGAACCCCGAGAGAGATTGAGTGAGTAGTGATGATTTAAAAACACCTTACCACGGTTTCTATGTGTTTCGTTGAATTTTTTTAGATCAAACCCTTTTATTTTTTCCTAAGAACCCTAGAAAAAGTCCCAAAAATCTATGTTATTGTGTGTTTTTGTGTTTTCCTCTAAAAAACCCTTTTTTTCTGCCTCCTTTTTGTTCTGCTAACCCTAATCCCGAATACCTGGTTTTTATATCTCCCGTTTTGGTTAAAAATCGGAATTAAATGCTGATTTTCGGTAAAAAAGGAAGTCTGGTTATTACAGTCGCTCGACTGTAATACTATAATCGCGCGACTGTAGTATAGTCGCGCGGCTATAAGCACTATAGTCGAGCAACTGTAGTGACCAGATTAGCCTATTTGGTTTAGAAAAACCAAATTCAATGCTGATTTGGGCAGAAAAAAGGAAATCTGATGATTACAGTCGCTTGACTGTAGTGGCTACAGTCGCGCGGCTGTAGTGACTACAGTCGGGCGACTGTAGTGACCAGATTAGCCTATTTTGTTTAGGAAAACCGGATTAAATGCTGATTTGGGCGAAAAAAAGAAATCTGATGATTACAGTCGCTCGACTGTAGTGTCTATAGTCGCGCGACTGTACTACAGTTGCGCAGTTGTAGGGACTGCAGTCGGGCGACTGTAGTGACTAGATTAGCCTAGTTGCTTATTTTTTTTATTTTTTTCTTCGATTTTCTTAAATACTCATTGGAATTCCTTCAGGGCTCCGTACCAAGACTTGTCACACATACTTGGGTCATCCGGGACATTTCCGACATTATTCCGGTTGGTCCGAATTCGCTTCACGCTAATCCCTGAAAAAGGCAACAATGACTTTCATCACAGAGGTCGCGAAAAAACCCGTGCTCACAGTTGTCAATAGTTGTCATGTAAATTTTATGGTGGGTCAAGCCACTGAAGATGATGATAAGGCTGGAAAGTCTAAGCCTTAGGCAGCTAATGGCTTAATAGACTTGGATCCTATTCCTGTAGGTGGTAATCAGTTAGATGTGCAGAACCAAGATGAAGATGATCATGTTGAATGATCATGAAGCTGTTAATCAGCTACAGGCTCCTGAACTTGAAGAGGTTGTTGATGATCAACCTGAAACCATAGTTAGAGGGTTTGTTAGAGACAAGGAAGCTAGGGAGAGTGTTCAGAAGGAGTTATTTTAGGACTGGTTACAAGTCCTGTTTTAAAGGTTGACGGGTTGGCAAAATCCTCCACATAGTTGGGAAGGGGGAGATTTGTTGGGCTTTGTTCCCTTCCTATGTGGAGGAAGAGACTTTCAAGCCCATGAAGCCTTCAGGAGGTAGAGACCACTATTTTGTTTAGGAGGAGACTTTCAAGCCCTTGAAGCTCCTGTGCATCCTTCAAGGCCTGGAGTGTTTGGTTTCCAACATGAGGAAGCTCTTTATGAGCTACACCTTATGAGCTTAAAACCAAGAAGAGGATGTCTTATTAGGTGGGATATATGGCTTAAGAGTTTGGTTTCTTAAGTCATATATGGGGTGAGAAAGTGAGGTGAGAAGGAGCATATATGAGTAGATGTGATAAGGTGAGAAAGAGAGAGGCATAACAACATTTGAGAGAGTTTTGGATACAAAGGACTAGAGAGAACTAAGAGAGAAAATCCTTTGAATTTATGAACTTTGTTCTTCAACTATACTCTTCTTCTTCTTTCAGTGATCTCTTGCTCATATGGAGTCTGATCATGATGATTTTTGGAGAGCATATTGGAGACTATTATTTCTTGATTCTGAACGGTCGGATCAGAATTCGGAGGTTCATAAGTTTGGACTTTGGGTTTGCAACAACTACTGTTTTCTGGGGGTTTTTCTGCAACTAGCTTTGGTTTTCTTCTTGTAGTTTCGTTTCTAGCCGTCGGATTTGGCTGAAACTTTGAGATAAGTTTGAAGACATATTTTTCTATATTCTGGATGGTGGGATCAGTCACTGGAATTCAGGAATGTCCTCATTTGTCTGTTCCCGTTTTGTTATTTGCAGTTTCTCTTCTACTGGTTTTCAGCTAGAACTACTTCATCCTTTTCGGTCTTTTGAACATGTTGTTCTCTTCAGATTGAGCTGAAATTAGGTGACCTTGTTCTAGGCTCATTTGCCTTCATTTTGTACGGTGGAGGTCTTGTTTGGAAGTATATAACTTTTTGCTCTTACTGTGTAACTTTGATGTATTTATTTGTTGTTGTTATTGTTCGTTGGAGCCGTAAAACTTGTTGTTGTTCACTAGCTCGGTTTTGTATCTGCTGTGAAACTTTCATATTATAGTGGATATTTTTTCTTCGGCTAAGAGAGGCCTTGTGGTTTTTATTCTTCATGTTGGGGGAGTTTTCCACGTAAAAATCTCTGTGTTCCTTGTGTTTACTTGTGAATATTTTGCTGATTACGCTCCTCACAGATTCATTTAAGCGAGGGAAAGTTTATTCCGCATTCCTTTCCCATCATTATTTTCTTACTTGAAATAATAAAATTTACAATTATGTCAACCTATTTAATACGTCTCTACACAGTAGAACTAGGAGTAAATTTTTAAAATACATTAAAACAAAGCTAACATATAAATCCTCGAAATCGATTGGTTGGATTAAGGCTTTCAAACTTTCATAGCCGCCTCCTCTCTCTATTCGACAGATTTGGTGTGCAATTGCTCTGCGGGATGATTTGCCTTCAGATATTCTCGTAAGAATCCTTTGTAATCTCTCTGTCAAGGATGTGATACGTTGTACTTTGTTACAGAAATCATGCTACTGTCTTATCCATTCTAAATTCTTTATTGATACTTACAATAAACAACCCCACGTCATCACAGTTAATCCTCCATTAATCATCATCCAATTTGTTGATCGCATAATGCATCAACGGCAAGGCTCTTTGCGACACGACAACGCAGGATTAGACGAGTACATGCCTCTTCATTCATATAATTGTATGTGTAAATCAAGCGAATAACATACAAAACGTATATAAATTATTTATTTTTAATATACAACTACATAAACTTTAAGTATGATTCTATTCGATACAGAACTAAATAGTATAGGAATGTAATTTAGTCCCAAACATTAGGAGGCGGCAGCAAGGACACCGGCGTACCACTGCCTCAGCCGCTGGAACACATTTCTAGTTCGAGGAACATGATTATTTTAATAAAAATACCTATAATTTTTAAAAAAAAAAAAAATCTGTAAATATACATATTTGAATGTAAAAAAAAAAAAAAAGAGAAAAAGAAAATAATCAATTGATAAATTATATGCAAAATTATTATCTTCTTCAACGAATTTCGAGAATAATTTGACAAATACTCTTTCGGTAATTCTTCACCCAATTAAAGTTATATGTGTGAACTTGAGTTTAGAATATCCAGTTTAAATAACTCGAGACTTTTAGACACTCAAATCAATCTTAATTAAAGTGCAATTGTACAATCAAGTATGTAAAACACATAGCTATGAATATAACCTGCAATTTGATGATTAAATTACTGTTGCTTTGATGGATATACCTTTCTACTAAAGATAGTAAATTAATGTCAAGTTCATTTCAAAACTCTGCAGTCATGAGCTAGTTAGTGTGCCACAATCTTGTCTTTAAGATGACATAAAGAAGCAATTGCTATAATTTGGTGGTGACATTATTCACAAGATAAAATACAAATACAGAAAGACAGAACAACAAATTGCCACAGGAAGCGTCATTTCTTCAATAATAAAAGTAACAAATAGCAAACTTATAGCAGGTTAACCAATTGAAAATGGAGGAAAAGAGTTCAAATGGTACCTGGTTAATTTGTGAATATCATGGAAATCTACGTCTGGGGTCAGCAAAGTAACAAAGAGGTAAAAGGATGCTGTTAGCATTGGGATGGTCCAATTCAACTGACTCCCACCATTGTTCCGGAAATACTTGGATTCGTTCAAGGGATTGTAGAGGAGATGGTTGCTTGTTCTCTGTCAACACTATAAGAGAGAGTGGCATCCTCTTTAGCTTCACACAGTTTACTACTTGTATTTCTTTCACACAATTGCACTCTATTTTTCCATTCCAAATGCACTTCAACTCTGGTAACCCTTTCAATTTCAAAGACTTCAGTCTCGGGAGAATGCAATTTCTGTAATTACTTGCTTCTTGTCCTTCTTCGTTTGATATTATCTCCTCCATATTTTCGCATTCATAGATTTCGAGGTTTTCGAGGTTTTGAAGGTTGGAAACTATGTCAAGACAGAATAGCTTCTTCACTCTTGCACAATGACTCATTTCAAATCCTTTAAGGAGCAAAAAAGTAGAACTAGGAAGTGGTGACAGTGAAACTGTGGCACTAAATAGGAAAAGCAAGTGATTCAAGAAGGAAATAGATATTTTCTTAAGGTTTTGAAATATGGAAGGGGAGGAGTAGAAACAATCCAAACATTGTATCCCATCACATCCAAAAATGTCCAAAGACTTCAACTCCTCAGTTACATTACTCAGGCATATGGTATTTCCTTGGAAGTTGCAGTAATGAAATTCCAATGATTCCAAGCCATCTGGAAGAAACAGGGAAGTTTCTCCTTCGTAACACTTGCTCAAATATGCACTTCTAGTCTTACCTTCCTTACGTAAGTATGCTTGTCCTACCAGTAAAGTGTATTTGTTTAGATTTATGAGAGGAGTTAAACTGAAGGTATTGAACTCACCGAGATCGTAGAAACAGCATTCCAAAGTTTCCAACTTCGTCAAACTTATCAATTCTTCTGCTTTAACGATTAAGGTCATGCCAAACAAGAGAACTTGTAGATGGGGGAGATTTGGTAATATACCAGCTGGTAACTCCTTTATTTGAGTCCAACGGAGATCTAGATACCGTAGATTGCACAGACATTCTATTCCTAGAGGTATCTGTTCAATTCCATAGCAGCGCAAGAGATCTAGATTCTTCAATGCCTTGAGCATCGCTAATGAGGGCACGTGACTTAGCAGCTCGCAATCAGCCAGCAACAGAGCATTCAGGCTAACCAAATCAGAGACAGAACTCGGTAATTCATGAATCCCGGAACCAGAAAGATCAAGAACCTTTATCCCGCTCAAATGCTGGAAAAAAGAATCTGCAATTGTCGACATTAGATAATTGCCACGCAACAATAGGGTTGAAAGATTCGGACACTTTGGCGAATGTCCGTGAGAAATTTCTTCTATGTCGTTGTCCATTAATGAAACTCTCACAAGATCTTGTGCCCATTTCCGACAGTCTGGAATTTCTGCCAATTGTGCATCAGCCTCAACCATCACTCTGTTTTTCCTCATTATTTCGATGGCCATATCGTGAAACAAGTAATGCATCTTCATACATCTCACATAGCGATATTCAACACCTTCCAACAAGTAAACCTCTTCAAGTCTGTTGAGAATGGTATGGCCTATTTCAAATGCAGCTTGCCTGCTTTCTGCTTTGATTATTCCCTCAACAATCAAATACTCAATCAACTCCTCTCTTTCAATCTCATAATCTTTTGGGAACAATGCGCAATATAAAAAACACTGTTGGAGGGTGTAAGATAGGCGATTAAAACTAAATCTCAATACTCCAAATATTCCATCTTTTGATTCTTCGAACTGCAATTCCCTCAATGCATCATTCCACTCGCAAACATCATATATCCCCTTCATGCTTCCTGCTGCCGTTACAATTCCAAGTGGGAAACCATTGCATTTCTCCGTCATTGATTTTGCAATCTTTATGATCTTTGAACAAAGTGGTTCTCCCAATTTTTCTTGGAATAAGCTCCATGCTTCCTTTTTAGTGAGAGGATTTAGCATCATAATTTCTTGCTAATCCTTCTTCCTATCTAACAGATATACGTCGTCCTTTTGAAGAAAATTGTTTTCACAAATCATTTAGAATTAAGAACAAAGCAGCAGAGGATTTTTTTTTTTTTTCTTTTTTTTTTCAAATTAAAATTTTGGAACCTGTTAAAAAAGAGAAATTAAAGATGCAAAAGATGTTGGGCTCTTTTTTTCTGACCCATGAGAAGAGCCCAAAGAGGGTTTTTGACCCAACAATATTACCATGGGTATATGAGGGGAAGCAAGGAGTAGTTTGGGTGAGTGAGAGCCTCCAAATTTGAAAGAAAAGAGAGAACAAAATCTGCATGTTATTCCATTCGCCCAGATTCACATTTTCTTCATTTGCCGGAGATTGAACCGTTAGATCGCCGTGAAATTTTAACAGCATCTTCCAGACATCTGGTTCTTGATTCTGAACGGTGGAGATCGGGTTCTGAGGTCCGGAAGAGAAGGTCGGGTATGGGCAGAAACAGATGGAGTTTTTGAGGTTTCTTTGCTTGCTCTTTCTTTCTTCCTTTATTTTCATACACTTTGATGATGTTTGCCAAGTGTGTGATGTTGATTATTGTATACCTCTAGATTATCTAGGGAGGACTTTGTATTTTGCCCATTATTGTTGATAGTGGAAGATTTAAGCGGCCTAAGGGTCCCGTGGTTTTTACTTCTCACATCGAGAGGATTTTCCACGTAAAATTCTTGTGTTTGTTCTTGTTTGATGCTTCAAACTTGGCTGGTTATTGCTCTATTTGTCAGTTAGTTTCCTCATAGATTCATTCAAGTGGGAAAGTGATCTAACAGAGTAGCTATTCCGCATTTGTTGTATATCTGTTGGTTAGATATTTTGGCATTTGTTCATTACTTTCCTATCAAAGTGGTATCAGAGCCCTGGTTAGTGTTATTGGACTTGTTTGAATGATGGAGACTAATACAAGTAGAATGGTTAATTTAAATGGTTCTAATTATCATGTTTGGAAAGGAAAAATGGAGGACCTTCTTTATGTGAAGGAATATTATGAGCCAGTGTTTACAGAAAATAAGCCCGATAGTTTTGAAGCTGTAGCATGGAAAATTTTGCATAGGCAGGTCTGTGGTTATATCCGGCAATGGGTAGATGATAATGTCTTAAACCATATTAGTGGTGAGACAGATGCACGTGTACTGTGGAACAAGCTTGAACAATTGTATGCCCGAAAGACAGGAAATAACAAGCTGTTCTTGATCAAGCAGATGATGAACTTGAAGTATCAAGATGGAACTCTTATGTCAGATCACTTGAATGCCTTCCAAGGGATCATAAATCAACTTGAAGGAATGGGTATCAAGTTTGAGGATGAGGTACAAGCTTTATGGGTTCTTGGTACATTACCGGATTCTTGGGAGACGTTTAGGACGTCATTGTCTAACTCCGCACCAGATGGGATCATTACCATGGAATTGGCTAAGGGTAGTGTTCTGAATGAAGAGATTAGAAGAAAGTCACAGGGTTCCTCCTCTTCACAGTCAGAAGTCTTAGTCACTGAAAGGCGGGGAAGAAGTCAGAGTAAAGGTCCGAGTAACAGAGGTAATCATCGCAGTAGTTCTAAGGGCAAGTATGCTACTATTGAGTGCTACCATTGTGGTAAAATGGGGCATACTAGAAATGTCTGCAGGAAGTTGAAGAAAGAAAAGAAGAAGGGTACACAAAACAACAATCAGAAAAAGGATGACAATGGAAATGAAAATGCTGTGGTTAATGCTACCACTGATAATTACCTGATTTGTTGTGATTGTGACATCGTTAATCTTGCACATGATGAGTCGAGTTGGGTGATTGATAGTGGTGCTTCATGTCATGTTACATCACGAAAGGATTATTTCTCATCTTACACTGCAGGTGATTTTGGTGATGTACAGATGGGAAATAATGGACTATCAAAGGCTGTTGGTATTGGAGAAGTCTGTTTGAAGTTTGATACTGGGATGGAGTTGGTTTTGCATGATGTGAAACATGTTCCTGATATGAGATTGAGTTTGATTTCTACAGGCTTGCTTGATGATGATGGATATCACAATAGCTTTGGTAGTGGACAGTGGAAACTCACTCGAGGCTCTTTAATTGTGGCAAGGGGTAGCAGACATTCAAAGTTGTACACAGTGCATCCAAAAATCTCCAAGAGCATTGTTAATGCCGTAGAGAATGCTGATGGTATTGATTTGTGGCATAAGAGACTTGCCCATATGAGTGAAAAGGGTATGTCTATATTGTCAAAGAAGAAGTTGTTGTCTGGTGTGCAAGAGATTCACTTGAAGAAATGTTCAGACTGTTTGGCGGGCAAACAAACTAGAGTCTCTTTTAAAAGCCATCCTCCTTCTAGGAAGGAGAACATACTTGATTTGGTGCACTCCGATGTTTGTGGTCCTATGTCTACTAGGACACTTGGTGGTTCCCTTTATTTTGTCACATTCATCGATGATCATTCAAGGAAGATATGGGTTTACACCTTGAAGACTAAGGATCAAGTATTAGATGCATTCAAGCAGTTTCATGCCCTAGTTGAGAGGCAGACTGGGAAAAAGCTCAAGTGTATCCGGACAGATAATGGAGGCGAATATATAGGTCCATTTGATGCTTATTGTAGACAACAAGGTATTCAGCACCAAAAGACTCCCCCAAAGACCCCACAACTGAATGGTATAGCAGAGCGGACGAACAGAACATTGTGCGAACGAGTCAGATGTGTGCTATCACATGCAGGATTGCCTAGATCGTTTTGGGGTGAGGCACTAGATACTGTTGTGCATATTTTAAATCTAACCCCATGTGTTCCTTTGCATTTCGATGTTCCTAACAGGGTTTGGAGCGGCAAAGATGTCTCTTATAATCACTTGCGTGTCTTTGGATGTAAAGCTTTTGTGCATATTCCCAAAGATGAGAGATGAAAGCTCGATGTGAAGACTAGACAATGTGTGTTCATTGGTTATGGACATGATGACATGGGTTACAAGCTGTATGATCCAATTGCAAAGAAAATTGTGAGAAGCCGAGATGTTATATTCATGGAAGATCAGAATCTGAAAGATGTTGAGAAAGCAGAACTAGTTCCTCAACACATTGATGATCTTCTAGAGAAGCCTGAGATAGTTCCTCAGCATCAAAATAACCCGATTGATTTGGATCCAGTCATCCCTCGGCATGTAGACACACAGACAGAAGATGAGGATCAGAATGCTGATCAACATGGTATTGATGATGTTGATGCTCCACAAGAAGTTGAAATGGATGAGATTGTCCATGAAGAATTACCAGTACCAGATGTACTACCATTTACTCCACTTAGGCGGTCTGTTAGAGATCGTCATCCTTCTACACGATGTTCTGCTGATGAGTATGTGTTGTTGACTGATGGGGGAGAACCTGAAAGTTATGCAGAAGCTATGGAAGATGAGCATAAGAAGAAATGGGTTGATGCCATGCAAGATGAGATGAAATCCTTGTATGAGAACAACACTTTTGAGTTGGTGAAGTTGCCTAAAGGTAAGAGAGCTTTGAAGAATAAGTGGGTGTACAAAGTGAAGCAAGATGAGAACTCTTCGCAGCCACGGTACAAAGCCAGATTAGTGGTCAAAGGATTTAGTCAGAAGAAAGGCATTGACTTTGATGAGATTTTCTCTCCAGTAGTGAAAATGGCTTCTATTCGTGTTGCTCTTGGTCTAACGGCTAGCCTTGATTTGGAGGTTGAGCAGATGGATGTCAAGACTGCTTTTCTCCACGGTGACTTAGACAAGGAGATTTACATGGAGCAGCCTGAAGGTTTTCAGATGAAAGGAAAAGAGGAGTATGTGTGTAGACTTCAGAAAAGTCTATACGGTTTGAAGCAAGCACCAAGACAGTGGTATAAGAAGTTTGAGTCTGTTATGGGGGAGCAAGGCTACCGGAAGACTACCTCTGATCACTGTGTCTTTGTTCAGAGGTTTGGCAGTGATGATTTTATCATTCTACTATTGTATGTTGATGACATGTTGATTATTGGCAAGAATGTTAGAAGAATTGCCCAATTGAAACAGCATTTGAGTAAGTCTTTTGCTATGAAGGACTTGGGGCCAGCAAGAAAGATTCTTGGCATCAACATTACTCGAGATAGGGCTACCAAGAAATTGCATATGTCACAAGAAAAGTACATTGAAAATGTGCTTTGCAGATTCAACATGGATAAAGCTAAAGTTGTTAGTTCACCTCTCACTACCAACTTTAAGCTAACTGAAAAAGATTGCCCTTCTACTGAGAAAGAAAAAGAAGAGATGGAGAGAGTTCCATATGCCTCAGCCGTAGGAAGCTTAATATATGCCATGGTGTGTACACGGCCTGATATAGCTCATGCAGTTGGTGTTGTTAGCCGTTTTCTATCAAATCCGGGTAGGAAGCATTGGGAAGCAGTTAAGTGGATATTTAGATATCTTCGAGGTTCTTCCAAATTGGGTCTTACATTTGGAAATGAGAAGCCAGTGCTTGTTGGATACACGGATTCTGATATGGCGGGAGACAAAGATAGCTATAAGTCCACTTCTGGATATTTGATGACCTTTGCAGGGGGAGCTGTTTCATGGCAATCAAGATTGCAAAAGTGTGTTGCACTTTCTACAACAGAGGCAGAGTATATAGCAGCAACGGAAGCAGGTAAGGAGATGCTATGGTTGAAAAGGTTTGTGCAAGAGCTTGGTTTCAAGCAACAGTGCTATGTGGTGCTTTGTGATAACCAAAGCGCGATTCATCTTGCCAGAAACTCCACTTACCACAAGAAGACAAAGCATATTGATGTTAGGTATCATTGGATTAGAGATGCTCTTGAAGAGGGTCAATTTGAACTTGGAAAGGTTCATACCTATGATAACGGTTCCGATATGTTAACAAAGGCTTTAGCTAGGGAAAAGCTAAAGGTGTGTTGCTCTATCGCCGGGATGGCGATCTCTTCTTCATAGTCAGAAAGGGGGAGATTTGTTGGGCTCTTTTTTTCTGACCCATGAGAAGAGCCCAAAGAGGGTTTTTGACCCAACAATATTACCATGGGTATATGAGGGGAAGCAAGGAGTAGTTTGGGTGAGTGAGAGCCTCCAAATTTGAAAGAAAAGAGAGAACAAAATCTGCATGTTATTCCATTCGCCCAGATTCACATTTTCTTCATTTGCCGGAGATTGAACCGTTAGATCGCCGTGAAATTTTAACAGCATCTTCCAGACATCTGGTTCTTGATTCTGAACGGTGGAGATCGGGTTCTGAGGTCCGGAAGAGAAGGTCGGGTATGGGCAGAAACAGATGGAGTTTTTGAGGTTTCTTTGCTTGCTCTTTCTTTCTTCCTTTATTTTCATACACTTTGATGATGTTTGCCAAGTGTGTGATGTTGATTATTGTATACCTCTAGATTATCTAGGGAGGACTTTGTATTTTGCCCATTATTGTTGATAGTGGAAGATTTAAGCGGCCTAAGGGTCCCGTGGTTTTTACTTCTCACATCGAGAGGATTTTCCACGTAAAATTCTTGTGTTTGTTCTTGTTTGATGCTTCAAACTTGGCTGGTTATTGCTCTATTTGTCAGTTAGTTTCCTCATAGATTCATTCAAGTGGGAAAGTGATCTAACAGAGTAGCTATTCCGCATTTGTTGTATATCTGTTGGTTAGATATTTTGGCATTTGTTCATTACTTTCCTATCAAAAGAAAGGATCGTACTTTACCTGCCTGAGAAAAATCTGTTGAAAGGAATTTGGTTGATGTGGAACAAGAACAAAATGAGAAGAAAATGACAGTGCCAATCTTGCAATGCCAAATATGCGAAACAGGGGAGATGAAACAATTAAATTATATCAAATAAAGGAATTTTACGTCAAATATCAAATGAATTTTATATAATTATATCGCAACAAAAAACAATATTGCCGGCACTCTAGCTAATTAACTAGAGTTGAATAGTGCAATCCAATTGGAAAATAATTAATTAAGAAGAACTATTTGAGACACTAAATTGCAATTAATAAACAAGACCAACAAATGATATGAAAATCATGGTTAAAACACAAAAATATACTCATCGTGCATACACGTGTTTATCTAGATGACACTTATGAATTGGATAATTATTTCAGTATCATGACTTGTACCCGAGATTAATGAAACCAATGCACAAGAAAGCTTACATCATCATCCTACAGGTGTGATGGTATTAGTTGTGTGAAAATCCTAAAACTTCATACCATTATTATTATTAAAAAAAAAAGATTCCAAGATGAAATTTGAAACGAGCCAAGTCATGCTCCGGTTTTCTTCAACTAAAACTAGAAATTTTTATTCCGGTTTTGTGTCTCTCTCCTAGTTAAAATGAAAATTACCGTTATAATTACCTTTTAAAGGCTTTACTTGATGAATTATTTTGATTTAATGATTTTGAATATTTTTGTGAGGCAGTATCCCTAAATGAGGATATTGAAATTAAGATATACTAAAACAACGCTAATTAAATTGATATAATATGCTCCATGTCCAAATTCGTTCAGATTAGGGTTTGTCAACCTCCATTCAGCAGATTTTGTGTGCAATTTCTTAGAGAATGTGGGACAATTTGCCTTCAGAATTCAGATATTCTGGTAAGAATCCTTTCTAATCTCTCTGTAAAAGATGTGATACGTTGTACTTTGTCACAAAAATCATGCTACTCTCTTTCCATTCTAAATTATTCGTTGATACCTACAATAAACAACCCCACCGCAACACAATAAATCCTCCATTAATCATCATCCGATTCGTTGAATTTCCAATTATGTGTCCACCGAAACACTCTTTGCGATACGACAACGCAGGATTAGATGAATACATGCCTCTCTGTTTCCCATTCCAAGACAATTCTAGGCTTTCCATGAGTTGCTGTAATGGATTGTGTGCCTGTTCGATTGTTTTGAAGCGAATAAGCAATTTATCCTCTGGAACCCATGCATTCGAAAACCCTAACCCTTCCTATATCCAATTCTAGCTCGGGTTTTTCACGTTTTCTTGGCTTGGGCTTTGTTGATGAGACCACGGATTACAAGGTTTTAATGGTTAATTCAAGAAAGCAGGCCGAGCTCTGCCCTCTTCAACAAAATTCTTGGAAGATTATAGTTGATCCTGTACCTGATATTGTACCTGTCGTCACTTTCAGTTACCATCCGAAGTATCCAATTAAGGTTAAAGGGCTCACTGTGTTGGATCACAAGTATATCCGACAAAAGTGTTGCGGGAGTATTCGACTTAAAAGATGAAGTCTTTAGTGAAATTAGCTTACCAGACGGTTGGGAATCTGCATTCTCATCAGAATTGCTTATAAGAGCACATACAAAGTCGTCAATTGCTGTTGTTGGGAGTGGTTGGGATCTTAGAATACCCGAACCCAGAGGTAGTAATGGTGAATTTGATCATATACAGGTAGCGGATGTCATCAATTGCCGTTGTTGGGAGTGGTTGGAATCTTAGAATACCCGAACCCAGAGGTAGTAATGGTGATATTTATCATATACAGGTAGCGGATGTCAGTGAGAAGATGTGGAGCAAGTATTCTATTGTGGGCTCATTCGGAAGTCTAGTGGTAAGGACATCTATTCTTAAATCGCAGATCCAGAGTTCGATATCTGGGACCAAGCAATGATATCAAGATTGATCTTTCGACGATTTCGATGGGGGGAGATTCAATCGAGAAGATTTGTAGAAAAGACAGCAAGGATGGGGTTGCCAACATGGGGGAGCTCAAGCAAAAGAGAAGGTACATCAACCGAAGAACAATTAGTGTTACATATGTGACAAAGGAGGTCACTATGGTTGAGCATGCCCACATTAACCGAAGAAGCAATGCGAGAGCCTACGACATACCAAAAAGTATTCTTCAATAAGACACGAGAGAAGTCGGTGGTGAGGAAGAGTATTAAATTATTCATCACCAACTTACAAAAATCTAGGCTCAATATCGAGAAATCAAAAGAAAATTAGGCATAAGAATTATAAAAGAAAAGACTAATATCGACATAATTTGTGCGTAAATAGGTTGTTTGCGTGTGTTGATTGTATATGGTGTGTTGTGAGAAATAAAGAGTGCTTTCCTTCACGTGGACGTGGTAGGAGAGAGTGTAGGAAATTGTAAAAGTTAAATTAATAAAATTTTATCAGCATTTTACTTTTCAACAACACAAGTGTTAATTATTATTTTCCACTGGCGATTTCTGCTATCTTTTTTTTCCCCCCTTCATGTTTAGGTTTAGTGTTGGGACGGCCATTTTCTGTTTTATTTGGTTTTCATTGGGTTGTTTTGTTGATTCACAAAATGCTTTTGACTAGATTTATGGTTTCCTCTTATTTGGTCATGATGTTCTTCAATTTCAGAGTTAATAAATTGATTGAACCGAAGAACTTGTGTTGCCACTGTATATAGATCTGTTAAATGCTTTTGTATTTTGTTTAGCTTCATCACGGTATCAGGTCCATAAAAAATTGCTAAAAAAATTTTAATTGTCGTTTGTAACAATTAAATTCAGTAGACAAAAGATCTATTAAATTTGTAATTCTAATCATAATTTTTTATTTAAATTAATTTGAATAATTGAAAATTAAAATACAAATCTATGTTTAGAAATTTTATTAATTTAAGATGTCTAATTCTTAATCCAAAAAAATCTTCAAAGAAAAGGAAAAAACTCGTGCATGGCACGGGGCACTTGGCTGGTAGACCCTTTAAGCCAAATAACCTCCCTAATCCTGCCAGTCTCTTGCTTCTCTATTTTTTATTAATTGATTAATCAATTTATTTAATTTTAAGTTTTTAAGGCTGCGCATATTTTACGGAAAATACTCTATTGGGAAATACTCTGTATATTATCAGTCGAGAAAAACAGGGGAAAAAAAAAATTATATCGACACATACGGCTGATAAGAATTTTGTAATTAAAATAATAATGAATGCCCGTCCCTTAATATATTCAATTAAAATACTTCCCACCACAAAAAAAAAAAAAGCTCCGTACAGAGAAGCCCTTTCAAGTTCAGTCATAGCCGATCCAAGAAGAAACAGTATAACTACACTTACACTTCCCATTCCGCAGAGTTTCCCCGAAAATGTTGGATGATTTGCCTCTAGATATTCTGCTAAGAATACTTTGTAATCTCTCAGTCAAGGAAGTAATACGTTTCACATTCGCTAAAGAAATCATGCTACTCTCTTATCCATTCCAAATTCTTTATTGATGCATACAATAGAGAATCCCAAATCAACGGAGCCAATCCTCCATTAATCTTCATCCGATTCGTTGACCAAAAAAATCAAGTTCAATACTCTTTGCGTCACGACAATGTAGGATTAGACGAATACATGCCTGTTGGTTTTCCATTTGGAGGGGATTGTAGGTCCTTTCCTGAGGTCGCTTTAGCTTGGTATGTGTGTTCGATACTTTAGGTAAGGAACTCATCCTCTGGAATCCATACATTCAAAAATCAATCATTCTCCCCAAACCTAATTCTGCCATTGATCTATCATGTTTTTTTGGGTTGGGCTTTTTCGATGAGATTTCAGACTACAAGGTTTTAATTATTAATGCCGAAAATCAGGCTGAAATCTACTCCCTTCAACGCAATTGTTGGAAGGATATCACTGATACTCTACCTTTGGACACTTTCTTTCACCGAAAACGATATCCAGTCTGTGTTAAGGGTTTATTGTATTGGGTTTCCGGTAAATGTAAATCCTACCAGTGTGTTGTCACTGTATTTGATTTAAAAATTGAAGTCTTTGGTGAGATTAGCTTACCAGATGGTTGGAATTCAGTGAGTTCGCCGTCCAAGTTACAGTTAAGGGCACATAGACAGTCACAGTCGTCAATTGCTGTTGTTGGGAATGGTAAGGATCTTCGAATTCCTGAACCGCGAGTTAGTAATTATTATATTTCTCATATACAGGTTATGGATGTGAATGAGAAGAGATGGAATAAGTATTCTAGTGTGGGCTCACGTTGGAGTGGAAAGACATGTGTTCTGGGTTTTAACAAGAAAGGGGAAGAGATAATTGAACGGGGCAGGTATCGGGCAATTGCTGTACGACGAGATGGACGCTGTATGAATATCATTAAGCTGCGTCACATTGGGGGCGGTTTTGTTTCTAACTATGTCAACAACTTAGCATTACTTGATAAAGCAGGGGAATCATCAAGACAGATTAAGAGGAGAAAATGTGTGTACGATGTTCAGAACAGTTGAAGTCGTACATTTTCCACCAAGGTCATAGTTGAATCTTCCAACATTTTTATATTTTGAGTTTTTGGGCAACAAAAACAAAATTATGTTCATGAACTGTGATGTATGGAATTTTTTATTGAATAATTAAGTTCTGATTGTTGAGGTTTAGTCAGATAGGTTCATCAAATTATGTCAAAAAGATAGCTAGCTGAAGTGGGAAAAAAATTAAAAAAATTCATATGGAATTATTGAGATTAGATTGAGTAAGAAATCAAGTATTTGATTTAGAAAGAAGGAATGAGTTGGAATGTTGTCTTTATCTATTTAGTGTGGCTAATTTTCACCATTTTGGGTTTTTGTATTTATTAAGGATGGAAGGCATAAATAGCTTAATGAGTCATGGCTGACATGTTCTGATCAAAAGATTAAAGCTTATCAAACAGTAACCTATATGCAATGCTCATTGTCTGATTAAAATACCTATATGCAATGCTCATTGTCTGATTAAAATGGTGATGTATTTGACATGTTCATGACAAGTGATGAATTCTTATTGTCTTATTAAACATCTGATGATGAATGCTTTCTGGAGCCTTGTATAATAGTGGTCTTCGCATCATGGTTGTTCGTTTTGTTTCTCTTTGATATGATTAATAAAACTAAAACCCAAGTATGCAATAGCTGGATTGTCCTCTGTTTTCGAGTGGGCTTGTCCGCTTAATTTGTTCATTCTCTTATTATTGCTTATATGGTTTGAATCTTTCCTCAACTAAGTGGATGAATTATGCAATTTATTCATCCCTCCAAAAGTAGTTCTCATTCCATCACAAGACCTGCTGTTTGTACTATGTTCTTCTTTCAAAATATCTGTACTGGTTCTTATACTAGCATCTTGGCTGTGTTTTCTGCACTTTTGGTTCTGAGTTTTCTTCGCGATATGAGTAATTGCTGTTGAGTGCGTAATTGATGGGGACAAATATGGAACGATAATTCAACATTGGTAATTCTTATTTCTTACCCAATGTGAAGTTGGTTCGAAAGGATTTTGTAATCATGAAAGTCAGCAGTAGGATTTGGATATTAAAACAATACAATTTTAAATGTTTTAGGGGGTGGTATTCGATTAAGACTTTTATAGACTTTTTTTTTTAGTAAATGATTTTTGTAGACTTTAATATCTTGCAGAGAATTTTTAAAAGAATTGATGACTTTTAAAAAGTTTATTTTATAAAGTTTTATAGACTTTTAAAGACTTTTATAGACTGATTAGAAAATACTAATAATCTCCATGTGTGCAATGATAATACACCACATAAATGACCACAACAATCGCCAAACATAAAATATGAAATAGTAATATAAAAATTGAGTAATAATGTTAATATACACTATCGTTCCACTACTCCAAAAAAATATATATACCTCAAAATATACAACAGCATCTTTGTGGGCAAAAACTCTAGTGTGCCAGGGAATTCTGCAAGCTAAAGTTGCATACATTGAATACACAACTGCACTGCATTCCAGCGCCTACTATTGAGCACAGCTACAAAATGCCAATCAAAGAAAAACTAGGAATGGACCACAAGATGGAATAGACAATGTGGAATAAGAAAACATCTAAAGAAATAATAACTACAAGCTCATTCTGAGGATACTAAGGGAATTCAACTACTCTCATATAAATTTAAATTTCAAATGCAACTAAAATGATCACAACGTTACTGATCTTAGTGGTTTTAAATGGGATGAAAACAATACAAATAATTAAAAGCACTCCTGCATTACTATACATGACTACAGTTTATTGTCCCCTAATGCACAACTCCACAATCTAATCCAAAATCTTAATTCACATCAAAAATCTGCTTCATCCAAGAGAAGTGTACAATAACTTGGAGTCCAATGAGTCCAACTACTTATAAGAGGATCATCCAAATTCTCTAAAATAAGCAGGCTTCTATCATTTTCCTGGAAGCACTCTCACATTAAACAAACCGCAGGATAGAGAGGGGAGAAATGTTGCTCAAGTTGTTTTTTAAAATAAAGGCCTAACACACAACTCTAAACCTTTGAAGAGCATTAAACATAATATGTTTGTAAAACAGGTGCAGGGACTATATCGATTGCTGCAATACTTATAGCCTGCTATAGAGCATGACCTCAGTGAGTCTGTAAAACAGAAATCCAAATTACAAGAGCTCTAACAAGCAGCTCTGAACCAAAAAGGCTAGTTAAACTCTTTATGAAGGATATGAACAAACCATAAGCAGAAACCTCAATATTCAGTCTAAACCAAAGATTATGAAATCGATAAAGTTACGAAGTCCTTCATATGTCGTATCTACTTAACAGTCATAGAAAATCATAAGACAACAATGGTCATTAATGCAATCTACATTATGTAAAATGATGAAACAGTTGCTCAACCATCGCAATATACTAAACCAACAAGCAATTCCATAAGTAGGAAAGTTAAAGTAGTTTCTTCTATGCAAGGATCAAAGATGCATTGTAGTACTCGTTCAAAATACAAAGCTAAAGCAGTAGGACACATTCATGTACAAGAACGAGCATAATAATAATGAAGAGACAAGGTACCCCAACATTGTTGCGTTCCCAGATTTTACGATAAGAGAGAGAAAGAAAGGTTACGAACAATCTAACATAACTGAAATTCAAGCTATTATACATATAACATTAGTCCAAACCGAAAGCCAAAGAGAAAAACACCAAACATGTTGAACACTAACTTATGACCAAACAGACCCATCAATCAACACAAACATCAGAAAATTAAGTATCATGGTTTGCCCAATCCCAAAATAGAGAAATAAGAAGCAACGAAGCTAAACTACAGCTGACGAGTATAAAAGGCAACTGTCCGTAGGGGTAGAGGGAAGGGGGATAACTCTCATTACCAATAATTGATGATTCAATTAATTAATAAGTTCCACAATTGAAGAAGTAGATGGAGATCTCAGTCGAAAATCAATTCCAGTTTCACATTGGAAAACCTAAGACCGATGAAAAAAACAAACAGAAAAGAAATCGTACCTCTTGAACTTGACGATAGAGAAGATGACAGCTCGCACTTGTTACAGAACGTAAAAAAGGACGGGTGATTATGGAGGTCGGAGAGGGTGGAGGTCGATCGTTTCCAGAAACAAAAAGGGCGGGTGATTATGGATTTCACGATAAATGATAAATAAAAAGTTTTGCGTATAGATGTAAGACTTTTTTCTAAGGATTTTGTGTTATATTTTGTAAAAAAAAGTCTATAAAAGCCATTCTCATCAATTGTCAATGACTTTTTGAATACAAGATGACTTTTAAAGACTTTTAAAAAGTTATAATTAAATACCTGACGACTTTGAAAGACTCTTAAAAAGTCATAATTGAATATCCGATGACTTTTAAAGACTTCATCCAATACACCCCTGTTAGTTTTAATATTTAAGGTAATGTTAAGTAGGATGGTATATTTGTTCAGCTAGGCGTTAGGTCGTTCACTTTTTAACCTGTGATCCAACTCACATGCAGTATCAAAGCGTTAGTTTACATCCATTGTAATGCAAGTAAAAGATAGCTTTTCAATTAATGCTTATATTTGTAAAATTATGTTGTAAGAACTGCTGGAGTGTAGCATTAATGTTCAAAATTTCATGTTATCATTTTCCCTTATTTTGGGATTTCATAACCTATCTATTTCTGTTCCTCATTTTTCGTGTGGATAAATAACTTTCTAATCCAAAACGGTCAAAGAATTCAGATAAATCAGAATCCATCATTAGGAGCAGCAATCATTGTTTCTCATTTTCCTATTAGTTGTCATGCATCTTGCCTGTAGCTATTTGGTCTTAAGTTATGAACTCAATGATTAAGCAGGGGATTAGTCACAGGAAGTGTTGTGATGAAATTGCGGGGGCTTCTGGAAATTGCTATTCAAGAAGAATAGATGGAATTATTGTCAGTTATTTAGGCTTTGGTCTACAAAGAATTGCATTGGACTAGCGTCTGTCTTAATCTGAAGTTTGCATTTATAACTCATGGATTAATTATGTTCCTGCAGGATTCTTGGTCATATAATTGAATGCACCAATGGATATCTGGAATCAAATTTCTCAGTCTCAGGAGCATATGATTACTATTCTTTATTTGAGGTTGCAGAAGAGATGATGGCTCCCATACTGGAGCAGGATTTTGTAGTGTAATTATGGAGATGAAGAGGGTATTTACTTTGGTCTCTCTATTGCTATTAATGGGGGCTTCGTTGATGTGCATGTGCAATCTGATTGCTTGTATTATCTATCTCCAGAACTAAAGGTGTGCTTGATGGAAAATCGCCTTCAGATCTTATTCGTGAAGACGTATTGTCTCTTTCGTGCCAATTTCGGTCTCTTTCTTTCAGATTCGTTAGTAGAAATTGTAATAGCTAGGTCGGCTCATTCTCTTGTAAGAATGACTATTTCTCTTAGCTGTAATCTGACCGTGATAGAGAATGTACCTCAGGAAGTTCTTACTTAAATTCTAGTTGATGCTGCTTTTCTTGATCAGGTGTTTGTCAACAATATTATTTATTTCAATTAGAGACTGAACAAAGCCATAATTAAATAAAAAAAAGAATCACACCTCTGAATTTAATCCCAGGTTTTAACTCAAACTCAGTTATAAATGTAAAGAAATCCAAATGAAATTAAATTCATTTTCTTTCATTTCTAACAAGGTAGGCAAATCATCCGTTATTTCAAATTAAACTAGCAGAGATAAAACCATTCGAATTTTTTTACCTTATTCAACATTTGTCACGAATTGTGCATAACGACCTAACAACACTGCAACGGAGTAAACTGAAACGATCTACACAACCTCTCGCCTACCCACAGGTCCCAGCAACAAGATTTCACCTCAACCTATATATCCAATTGTTCCTGCAGCAGCAGCAGAAAGAATCATTAAGCTATTTATCCCTTTCAATCACATAATTAGATAACAATCTAAGCAATAAGATGCAACATGAAGAAATCTTCTTTCTTAATAATTATAACAAAACAAAAAGGGTGCAAAATGACCAAATATTGCCAATAGCTTCAGTAATTAGATAAAGACAAAATTCCATCTCGTTCCTTCTTTACAACAAACTTGTTTGATTTGTAATTTTGTCAATTCTTGCCCACTGGCACATAGTGATGTGTTGACATAGCTGTCGTTTTAACACTTGATGAACTTCTCAAACTAAGTTCACCAATTTAAACTTACCTTATAGAACAGTGCCCTCAAGATCACAATGTTCTTTTCTATGCTAAAACACTTGAAATATAAGAAGTTCCAATTGTCACCTTTACGAGTTTTCAACTGTTCGACACGTCGTCATTCGATTTCCTTGCTTTATTAAGTAATGCCAAGTTGCTAATGTAGTTATAAGCAATACCTCACCCAAGATACTTTATACTCTTGCAGTGTTCCTCCCGAAATGAAGCTAACGCCCGATGCTCAACAGTAAGTTTTTTCCCTTTATTGTTAAAACCCAAAACACAGGTCCCTTAACTCAGAGTTGAGCTTGTACTAGAATACTTGCCCCACTTCTTATCATTCACATCCATAACCCGTATATCGGCAATAGTAACATTCTGACCAGCTGTTCTAACAACCGCAATCGACGACTCTCTATGCACCCTTAAAAGAAATCTTGATGACATTACAGAATTCCAATCCCTTGGTAAACTAATGTGACCAAACACTTGGTCTTTTAAGTCAAATACTCTCACAATACTCTGATCGGTTTTACTACTCGAGATCCAATAGAATAAACCCCTAACACAAACAGGATACTTTTCACGGTAAGTGGAAGTGAACAAAGGTACCGTATCAGCAACAACCTTCCAAGAGTTGTGTTGGAGAGAGTAATTAAAACCTTGAAATCTGAGGTCTCATCAACAAAACCTAAACCAAATAAACGGGGTTGATCTGTGGTAAAATTAGGTTTGGGGAGCGTTTGGGTTTTTCGAATAGAGGGGTTCCAGAGGGTAAGTTGCTTACCTTGATGATCAAACAGGCATACCACACCATTGCAGCAACCGATCACAGAAAATTGCATATAATTGTTCTGCGATGGAATTTGGAGACGCATAAATTCGTTTAATCCAGAGTTATCGTAACGCAAAGAGAATTTGGATTTTTAAATTTCTGATCAATGAATCGGATGAAGATCAATGGAGGTTTGGTTTGGTTGAGGCGGGTTTGTAGATTGTAGGCGTAAATAAAGAAATTGGAAGTGATAAGAGAATAGAATGATTTGTGCAGAGATGTACATGGAATCCTTGACAGAGAGCATACGTAATATTCTTAACACAATATTTGCAGGAAAATCATCCAACATTTTCAGATCAATTGAACAGAATCTATGGAGAACGGGAGAGGAGGTGTAGGTGGCTGATTGGAAGATAGGGTATGTAACCCCTAAATATATTTTTTCGAAAATCATATTATGATCAATGTTAGCCCTCACCGGTTTTCCCTCGTATCATTTTTTACTTATCTACAACGAAAATTTTCTGGTAGTTACTCGCGATTTTAATTCGTTGATAAATCTCAAGCAATTTAGAATGAACAAAAACATTACAAAGCTTTAAAAAAAAAAAAAAGGAAGAAAGAGTGAGGTTAATTGAACTTTCACTAAAAACATTACCTTAACTCATTTTGACTAAATATATTAAGGAAAAATTTACTTAAAGTGTCCCTAATTTTAGATTCTTTATTTAAAGTACCCTAATTATGTAAGCTAGATAGACCTTGTCAAACAACAGTTAATTGTAACGATTCGGTCCTAAGAAGAGTAGTACCGAGGTAGAGAAATCTAAGTAAAGAGCGGTCTTGAATGATGCTGATGGGGACAGGAATGAAACCGAATCTATACCGGAAAGAGAGGGTTTTAAGACTGTGCTGGTTTGGGACGGTACAATTAAGAAGGGCTAAATTTCGAGATTATCATTGTATGGGACGGTACAGTTGAGAAAGGACATAAGAGATTTGATAGGTACTACCTATACCAACAATGTGCATCTTCTTTTCGATAGCTCATTCAGTAGTATCTCCAAAGTTAAGTGTGCTTAACTTGGGAAGCAGGTGAGTGAGGGCAAAGCTTACTGAAAATAATTGTATTGGTTTGTGGGGATCCGGATGTTATATTTACACATTTTGACCTTGTCAATTCGCAATAGTGGGTACTTATCCTTTTCTTTTTCGAGTTGTTATGTTTGTCAATTCACAATTATAAGATGTTAAAATAACAAATTATTCATATATAATTATGATGTTATCGTTCTGAAAACATTAAACTGATATTCTCTGGCTATCTCATGATAGCATATTTATGGTTCAAAAAATGCTTAAACCGCTATTAATGTTTATCTAAACTTTCTTATGAAGAAATTTCAAGGAACCAGATGAGTGAAGACAAACCTTATTGAAACACTTGTATTGGTTTGAGGGGACTCGGATATTACATTTACACATTTTGACCTTGTCAATTCGCAATAGTGGGTACTTATCCTTTTCTTTTTCGAATTGTTATGTTTGTCAATTCACAATTATAAGATGTTAAAATAATAAATTATTCATATATAATTATGATATTATCACTCTGAAAGCATTAAATTGATATTCTCTGGCTATCCGATGATAGCACATTTATGGTTCAAAAAATACTTAAACCGCTGTTTAATGTTTATCTAAGCTTTCTTATGAATTACGTCTGATATCAATCTGAGTGCACTACATTATATGTGGTTTGATTATAAAAATAACAAATTGTGAGTCATTAAGAGCAATGACTTGTGTTCCTAAAACAAAAAGATCAATGACTTGTGCTTTCTATATCACTCAAAATTATTCAGAATCTGTTCATCATATTGCTACTTATTGATAATCAAAACCTTGGCCCATAGGAACAATTTGGTCCAAAATCTAGTTGTTTTGACCATTTATGAATAATATTTTACCTAATCTGCAATTGAGCTTAAATATTTTAATGTCAATAGAAAAATCACAAGCATACACATATACAGTCATGTAGGTGTTGCAATGAGTAGTCATTTTAAAGCATTGCTGTTTTCTGGGAATAAATATGTTTGTGCTCGTTACATTGATCATAAAAAGAACAACTGATCTCTGATCAAGCCTAAAGCAAGCAATGATGTATATCAAATACCAAAGTACTGGACTTTGCAATTAACTAATGAAAAAAAAAAAAAAAAACTATGCTTGCAAAGAGGTATTAGATGTAAAACAGGTCTGAGCAACTCATATCAATTTTTTTTTTTAATTAACATTTTTATGCAACTTTCTTAGAATCTTTCACGATAACTAAATCATCACCTTAAAAGAATTCGTCAGACTTAAGAAAACAAATTAAAATGCCATAACTACAATTTTTCAATCTTAGAACTACAAGCATACACAATCATTCTACAGATTCACAACACAAGAAAACCAAACACAATGCGCAAATATTTCCTCCTAGGCAATGAGCAAGCAGACAGCTAACTCTCTAACAAGCTAAATCCTTTTGAGAACGTGTTATGCATGAATAAATATTTTAATACCACATTCAACATATATGTTGCAAATAATTATCAGCAATAACTAAATTCAAAATTAACGTAAAAAGAACTTAACAATAGTATTGCAAATGGATAAAGTTCAACAATCAACAAAAAAGTCTCTCCCAAGCTCTGGTTCTTGCAACAGTTAATACTTCTGGTTCCATAGATAGGACCTCAACCTACATAACAAATGGTCCTTCACCAAAAATATATATCTGGAACATATAACAAAAACCAAAGGGGTGCAAAATGGCCAAATATTGCCAATGGATTCAATAATCAAATAGTAAAGACAAAATTCCCCAACTCAATTCTTTCTTTCTAAATCAAATACTGATAATTGTAATGTTATCCATTTCACATGATTTTGTCAAAATTATAGCATTTGTTGAATTTCTCTAACTAAACTTGAGCAATTTGATTTACCCTTGCATATCATTGGAAAAAGTAAAAGATTTGAAAAGTTGCAGATGTTATTACCTGGATGAATAAATATGACTTCAACTGTTCTACACTTGGTTTAGCCGTTTGCTTCGCTTACTGTCCATTGAATAATTAGGAGCGGATGATTACCCTGCTTTATCAAGTAATGCTAAGTTGCTAACATAGTTAAAAACAAGAATACCATAAGCACGATCTATGACACTTGTATACCGTTCATTTCGATGTATTTCTATCGTGCTCTTAGCTATTGTCATCGTTTCACACTCAATATTGCGTCCGACTATCTCTTCCCCGTTCATGTTAAAACCCAGAATACATTCCACTCTACTGTCGAGTGATCCAACAATAGAATACTTGTACCACTTCTTCTCATTCACGTCCATTACCAGTATATGATAAATATAACTACCTTGAGGTTTAGGAATTCTAAGATCCTTATTATGCCCAACAACTGCAATTGACGACTCTCCATGGGGAATTAAAACCAATTCTGATTTAAACACTTGATCCCAACCGTCTGGTAAGCTAATTTCACAAAGATTTCATCTTTTAAGTCAAATACTCCCACGATACTCTTGTTGGATTTAGAGACAACCAATACAGTGAACCCTTAACACAAAATGGATACTTTGGAGGGTACATGAAAGCGGCGAAAGGTACTATATGATGAGTTAGAGGATGATCAATAATCTTCCAAGAATTTTATTGGAGAGAATAGAGCTCAGCCTGGTTTTTATAATTAAACATGAAAATCTTGTAATCGGAGGTCTCATCAACAAAGCCTACACAAACAAAACTAGAGGGAAGCAGGGTAGAATTGGGTGGAGGAAGGGTTAGGGTTTTATGAATGAATGGGTTCCAAAGGATAATTTGGGTAGATTTAGAACGATCGAAAAGGCATAACAAGCTATTACAGTAGCTGCTCAGTAAAAATCTATGATGGTCCCCGTCCCCGATTGGAAATGGGAGAGGCACGTATTCTTCTAATGGTGTGTTGTCGTATCGCAAAGAGCATCTGACTTGATTAATTTTGTGATCAACGAATTGGAAGATGATTAATGGAGCATTAATTCCATTGATGTGGGCTTGTTTATTGTAGGCATCAACGAAGAAAGCAGAGTGGATAAAAAAGTAGGAGGATTTGTGTATCAAGGTACATCGTATCACTTCCTTCACAGAGAGATTAGAAAGAATTCTTACCAGAAGATCACCAGGCAAGTGATCCCACATTCTCAGATCATCAACTGCACACAAAAATCTGCCGAATCGACAGAGGAGGCTATGAAACCCTTAACCCAACCAATCTGGACACCGAGCATACCATATCAATTTAGCATTATTTTAATTTTATTTTAAATTTTCTAATTCAGTTTTAATACATTACCAAGTTTTCTAGTACTCCTTTATTTGCAAATGTAAAAAAAAAAAAAAAAAAAATTATATATTTTAAGATTCAAATTTATTTATGATTTTTTTTATTTATAGAAATAAATATAGCATGGTGATAAAAAAAAAAAAAAAAAAACATCTTTTCCCATTTGAAATATATACTGTTCGATTCTCATTTACATCCCTTAAAAAGATTGAGAATTTTAGGAAAAAAATGTTTGGTAAAACTATTCTCTACTTGAATATTAATAAATTTCATTTAACTTAAATAAATTAAACAGTGGAATATTAAAGATAATTTTTTTAAAATTTTCATTCTCGTTCCATACCCTTCTACATAAGGTTCAGATAGTTCCATTTATAAAATATGTACTTATTATCATTCTCACCATAACGCTAATTCTGTGAAAATAATATCGAGATTTGTGATTTTTATTTTTTTTATTTTTTTCTATAAACAAATAGAGGCTTGAAAACTACAACAAACACGAGCAAGGAAAAACTACACCTGCAACATCTTGGAGAACCAAAATTAGCACCTCTCGAGGAGGGAGATCAATGCCTGATGAAAGCAAATTAGAGAGAAAGCTAGTGTGCATATCGGCTGCCTATCTTCACAGTAGGAACGAATAATATTAACTCTTTTCCATTGGTTTCTATTGATAAGCTCCCAACTACCCTACTTGAGTCCTCGATTTTAAGTGGGCATGGGTAAGGAATCCTTGCAATTTCAATAGAAAGTTGTTAATATTAGGAAAAAAAAATTTAAAAAAAAAACCCAAAATGAAATAAAAGTAACACAATTTTCAAACCTCCAAAGGCATAGAGATTAACTATTTTTGGGAAAATTAAAAAAAAAAAAGAAACTCGTATGGTTTCACTATTTTACAAATACATCCTGATAATTTGTTTTACTGTAAAACGAGAATTGTGGTTTTGAACTGTCAGAAAAAACAAAATTTTCACTTGCATGATCAATTCAATGACATGGCACATAGACATTTTCATCCAAATATTATTTTTAGTATTTTTTTAATTAAAAATTATATAATATAAATTATTTCTCTTATTTCTCACTCCTCTTCATTCTCTCTCTCTCCTCTCTGTTTGCACTAATCCAATTCTATCATCAAATTGTATACTATCATCTGCTCATCGTGATTCAGGACAGTCCAAATGATAATTAATTGTCGATAAACATTAAGTTCGATTGAAATACCTTAAACTCAATTTTAGATCCAAACTGATGCTACTGGAAATATATGGAAAAGTACATAACTTTAGCATAGAAGTTATATAAGAAATCGTCTAACAGGATAAATATGTTAAAATTGTATTTTTTTTTTTTTTCCAAATTTACGAGTATTGTAACGCCCTAAATTTTTGTTGCCTATAAAGCTTGGACTCTAACAAGTGCACCATATCAATTGTAGTATATAGGCAAAATAAAATATTATTTTCACAGGGATCTGTACGAATAACCTCAATTTTTCTAGTAAACAGGGAGATCTGATATTTTTCACCAATAAAATAAAGGTTTAAAGTAAAATAACTAGGTAAAACTAAACAGTTCCAAGTATTAACAAGTTCAAGATAGCAAAGAATAAAAATAACAACAGTAATAATAAAAAAGCAGAAAACCCAAACCAAGCATAGTAAACAATTTCAGTACATTCCTCTCCTTAACCATTATGAGCAGGGTTACAAAACATAGATTTAGGGTATCTCGCTCTCAAATCACCACACTAAGAACCTCCGGACATGTGGATCCTATGACAAGAAGTCTAATCAAATCTCTTCAGCAAAAGACTACTTAATCATGCATTAAGATCTTGCAAGCATTTTATCAAAGATAAAAACCCCTAGCATGCAGTCTACTCGAATTTCTTCAGCAATAAATATATATGTGTTTCAAGGTATTTCCATGGTTAATAATCTCCTCTCATTCTCATCCTAACCATTAGCATATGAAGTGATCAATCTCAAGAAAAGATAAAGCACACCAAGAAACAATCATCACACACATATTACTCATAATAAAGAAGGAGAATGAGTACTTACTACTACCAGCCGAACCGGCTTAAGCCTGCTTGAGACGGACTACTCACAATACATGAGCAGCATCAATAGAAAAATTAAATGAGAAAATAAATTAAGATAAATTAATTATATTAAACTAAACAATTAGAATACAAGGAAGAAAATTCTCCAAGAGTCAAAAGCTCCAAAAGCTCTCCAAAAGCTTTCTACTATAAAAACTAAGGGAGTATATATAGCACTCCCCAAAAGACTAAAACACTCTAAAGAATATTAAAATAGTAAAAATGTACTTAGCATGATGGCTTAAAATTAACCACACAATAAAATAATAAAAAGTAAACCCACTCAAGTTTAGCAAAACTCACAAGAAATATCTTCCCTAAAAGTCAAATCTCTCTTTTTGAGACAACATCTTCTTCTCCTCTACACCTTAGGCCCACGGCATGGTCAAAAATCTTCCATCTTTTTCTATCTCTTCAACAGCTCTTTTCCAGCTTGTTCCACCCTGCTTACGAGGCTGCTTGTCGAGGTTTTTCACAATTTTGCTCTAATTTTTTTTATAACCTGGAATAAGCTCTAATTAGCAAAAATTAATTCAATAAAGCTCTATTTAATTCCAATTAATACCTGAAATTATTGTTATATTTATCACTTATCAATTTTTATTAGTTACAATTCTAGATTATAAAATTATATTAGAACTATCATAAGTATTTTAATCCAAATATAGATAATAAATATACAATTAGTGTGTGTTAATTACATATATATTATTAAGGTTTTTTTGATGATTTTATGCACAAATAAAAGTACAGGGTAAGTTATAAAACAAAATATAACAAAGAAAGAAAATTAGAGGACCAAATGTGATATTTGGTTTATAAATTGGAAAAGTATCTTGGTACGATAGAACAAAGAACCTTCTCATCCTTTCTCCATTTTTTTTTTTTTGTGACATTTTCTATGGTCTACACTTCGGCGACCCGATTCTCCATCATCAAATCTTGGCTTTTCATATTTTTAGTATTAAAATGAAGCTATCAACATGTACTACAAGCTTATATAATTTTTAGAGGGAGAATTCATGTTTTTGGAAAGCTATGGGAAAAAGAAGTAATGGAACCATTTAACCTAAAAGTTTAAGCTGATAAGTAAGACCTAAGTATAGCTTTTATAATTATCTCTGTCACTCCTCGCACGTGAATACTCCCTGGACTTGAAGAGTGTACAATGCATGCCCACTTTGCCATGTATTGAATTTAATCAATAAATGAAGCTGCTAGGATTTGAATCCTCAATTTCTAGGTCCAAAAGACTCTGATATCATGTCATAGCATCAATTTGACCAAAAAGTTTAAGCTAATAGGTAAGGCGCAAGTATAGCTTTTATTATTATCTCTGACGAAAGAAATTTCGTTTTATGGTTGCCCACTTACTTCTCCTATATCACCTTTATTTCTAAAAATTAACCCAAAAAATGAACTCAGGAGTTTGCAAAAACTTTGGGTAGGGTGGAGATTGAAGCATACGAGATGGTTTGGCCGATAATCGGAGTTTCACTAAAGAAAATGAATTTTGCTCTGATCAATTGTCTTCCCAACAGATTTGTTGTGATCTAAAGATATATTTGAGTTCTTGAAATTCCAAGGATCGTAATGGCATACTCGGATCATCTATAGGTCGATGTTGATGTTTTCCATCCACCGCATAAGGCGATGTGGACGGCGTTTTCCGGTGAGGTATGGAATAGTAGATGGTTAATTATAAAATTAAGTCCAGAAAATTTTAAATATTATTTGGAGCAACTTTAATTCTTAATATTTTGATGGTTTTGACTATTATTTTTTTATGAGTTATAAAATTTTTTTGGGTTGATTAATTATAATAATATTGGTTAATTTTTATATAAATATTTATATGAGATAAAAAAAAATAAGAGATTATATGAGAAATTGCTAGAAATACATTGCATGAAGTACGTGGTATTTTGGTAAATATTGGATATTATGTTAATATCAATATACTGTATTTGTGACTAGTAGTGTACGTATGAATAATATTTAGTAATAATGTGAATAAGAGTATAATGGTATTTTATAAAAATATTTAGTGGCTGTTTGGTTTCTTCCGAACAGTTATTGTTTACTATTTCTATTTCAAACGGCAGATTCTAAGTATTTGGTTAGGACTATTAAACAGCTGTTATTAGCTATTTCGGAAGTAAAAAACAGTTGTTTATCAACAGTGAACAATAAAAGCTACCAGTGACATTAAACAGCAATTGCAGACTCAAACAGGCCCTTAGTGATTTGCTAAGTGATTGGGTTCCCTAAAATTAGTAAAATTACGTGGCTTTGATTTACAAATTGGAATTGGGATATGTAGGAAGTTTGATATTAAATAATTACCAACTCCAAGCCAAATAGGTAATTAAATTGGATAGACTGTAAATAAATTTTACGATCGTTGCGACGGCATCTTCACAGGCTTTTCAAAGGCCTGGGCTTGGGCCGCTGCCGACTGTAAATAAATTTTACTAATATTTCTAGCATTGGAATATTTTATATTGAATTTGGAACTTGATGTTGATGAAGAATTTGGCAATATTAAAGATATTGGGGTGATTTGGGAGTGAGAGAAAGTAAATTAAAAGCTAGAAACTTTTAAAGTCTGGTGCGACAGGTATATTATGGTTTTAATTTTCTCCATCTCTTTCTCTCTCTTCTTCATACATTCATTTTCGTCTTTTCAATTTTCTAAGCTCTACGTTCTTCATCCTTTATGATTCCATTTTCCATTAACTTCTCGAATTGATTCGGTCTCCTTCCAATGGCAAATGGTGATTTGCTTTGGTTTGATTGTTTTATCTCCAAATATGGATTCTCTAACTGGTTTATACTTGATTTTATTCACTAATTATAGACTATAAATGGCTGAGGGTGGTTTCGTTAGGTAGGCATTTGAGTCCATGCTTTAGAAAATTTTTTGTTGATGCTTGTGTCTTATTTACTTATTTATTTCTCTTTCATTTTTTTCTTTTGCAATTATAGGTATGGAGAAGGAGAAATGCAGCTATGGAGAGAGGAGAAAGAGATAGAGAGGAAAGGGAGGAGAGACAAGGAGAAAGGGAGAGAAGGAGAAAGAGATAGAGGTGAGAAGGGGAGAGAGAGAAAGGAAGAACATGGAAAAAATTTAAATAAAATAATTAAAAATATTTGGACAAAAATGTTCACTTGCATTGTCATTAAATTGGAGGTGCAAGTGAAAATTTCGTATTTTTTAACCAAAACTATAATTATTACAGTAAGAAGAAATTATACGGTGTGCCAGGCATGCAACATAGGAAAGCTTACATGATACAATCAAACCAATTATAACTTGCCACAAAATAAAAAAAAAAAAAAAAAAAAAAAAAAAAAAAAAAGCACACCTCAAATGATGAGTAGATAGAAACCAATGTTTTGGGGAATTATCAGTTTTCTTCTCTAAGAGGCCGTTTGGGAGGGCTTTCCCAGCTGGGAAAGTGGCTATCATAAAAGAAAAGCCCTGAAAACCCATGTTATGAGTGTTTGGTGAGAATAAAAATGGGAAAGTCAATACAACGGAAAGCCTGTTTAATTGATTTGGAGGAAAGCCAAAGATCCAAGCTTTCAGCTGAAAGCCACAAACACGGAAAGCTCTCCTTCAACGATCTGCTCTTGTGCCTTCTCTGCCCTGTGCTCTCTCCTTTCTTTCACGATCTTCTTCTCTCCTTCTTGCCTGCTGCTGCTGCCCACCGCTGCTCCATATCACTGGTGAGATTCTCTGTCTTTTTCCGTTTTGAGTTATTGTTGTGGCTGGATTTTGAAGACTGTGAAATATGAAATTTCATCTTTTTGCTTTCCAATTTGTATCGCATGCTTATCTTCTTTTGCTTCAAATCTTTTCCATGATCAGACTGAAAGAACTCACTTCTTGCCTCGATTTAAAATCATCGGCTCACATGTTTACTTAAATTCGCAGCCAATAGCTCTCAACCACGAGAAATAAAACATAAAAATCAGAGGGAATCATACTTAAATTTCAGGGAATATTATATATGATCTGGCTGATAATCTCTTTGCTTTGGATTTTTTTTTTTTTTTTTTGTTAGTTTCGTCCCTTTCTTTGTCAATTATTAGAGAGATTTTCAGCTAGGATGAACATCTGCCGGTTGGATTGTGTTAACCAACTAAAATGTCATTGATTTTTAAAACTAAACCAAAGTAGAAATATTACCGAATCCAAATTTATTGGTCGGATTTGGTTAGCAACTGATTAAATGTGAATTTTGGTTTGGTTTGGTGTAATAAAGCAAGTCAAAGCAATATGAACATGTAACTGCAGTTAGAACATTAGATGCCATGATACAGAAAGGATAGGAATTGCTCACAGTAATGATTAAATTTTGCTTGCAAGATAGGATGCAATTCAAATTTCCTTCGAGCTACCCTGCCAACAGAAATGTAAGCATATTAAATTAGTAGAATCGCTCTACCACTGTTAAACAATAAACTCCAATAGTTCAAATGCAGACCGATCAATGAAATCAAATAGAATTCAAGATTTCTGGCAGAACATTGTTAATTACTGCTCATGTGTTAATTACTGCTTATGTGTGTTTGTTGCTTTATTTCTATTAGGATGATAATATGTGTTCATGAGTAGGACCCCCTTCTTTTTTGGATAATTCTCTCATTTATCTTTTGGAGAGATAGAATTTAAGATGCCATGATACAAAACATTGTATTCATATAGTCCATAATTACTGCTCATAGTTAATTTGAATTCATTTGTTGCTTTATTTCTATTGGGATGATAATAAGTGTTCGTGAGTAGGACCCCCTTCTTTTTTGGATAATTCTCTCCATTTATCTTTTGCTTATTGGAGGGCTAAACGGAAAACTAAAATTACTGAAATTTGTCATGAATCTTATGTTTGTTTAATGCCATGTTGATGCTATTTCGATTTGATGCAAGTGCAAGGTTAGAAAGTCAATAAAAGCAAAAAGTTTATGATGATAATTATTCTCTTAACAATGTTTTATGAGCGCCTGATTTCATAGACTTTGAATTTCTATAAAACAAAATTAAAAGGTTCTGATTTTTTTTTTTTTTTGTAATAAATTGAAGTTTATAGTTATTGCGTAGGAACATTCCGTGCAATTATCCTTATATTTGCTGTCAATTTGTGTTCAGCTATCAAAATGATTGCCTGTTGATGGTCTTAATGGTTAGCACATTGTCACAGTGAATTACACCATTACCAATTGAACACTCAATATGTTGAAGTTGAATTATGCTTACATTTAGGGTCATAATTTGGGGTCAGAGCTCAATAATTATAAACCCACATCTCTTTCCTAAATAAGAATAATCGTGAGTAGAGTTCAGGTCCTTACATATGTTGCAGATAATTTGCAGGTGTTAGACCATCTCCAATCCTATCTTTTACCCAGTTGCTGCTGCTGCTATTATATAAAGTATAATTTTTTCTTGCAAACTACATAGATTTAAACATCTGCTCCTTTAGTAATGTCTGTAATAATGGTACTTAATATAACTAACAACAGCCCTCTTTTGCAGTATTTCTCTATGTAAAACTATACAAGGCAGTCTGTAAGAGTTTTGGAGTTTTTGCTACTGAGGTTTTGCAGCAATCGACTAGGTAACTATAATTCGTATGTCTTTTCCAATTTTGTGATGATGTTATAAAGTTCGAAACAGCCTTAGCATTTTTAGAAACAGACTCGAATTTAATGTCAAGTTATATATGATTGAAATTTTGGCATGTGAATATTACATTCATATTTATGTAATTTATCTCACTAATCTAAATTTAAGTTATTTTCATCCTGTCTGATAGGTTAGCTTCACTTTACCAAAGCTGGATGTGAGGTTTGTTCATCAAGAACATGGCATTGTAATTGAGAATAACATAATGGGTATTCTATTCAAGAGAATGAAATCCCGGTGTAATGAAGATGTGGGGGAGAGTACTCGCCTGGATATTCAGTTGGAAAAAACATACCAAAGAACAAGCTCCATAGTCATTTTTGTTTTTTGGTAATAAAATGCCTCAAATTTTCATGTAATTCTTCATGTTTAGTGATCTTAAAACTTGTAACATTGTAATCTGTCTTTCATATTGAGAATGAGAATGTTTAGTTGCTTTTAAAACAGAAATTAACAGAAGCCCAGTACTTGTATAGTTGATATTGCGGGAGAAATTAAATTCAATTCAATTTTCAATATTGATGGGTATTTTGTAGGAAAGGACAATCAAATTTAAGCTCAAAATTTGAACATTTGAAACTGTATCCCAAAGTTTATATACAAGTTGATATTTGACTGGATTTTAAGTAATTAACAAAAATTAAAAATACAAAGGTAGCAGAATTAATGTAATTCCATCATAAAATTAAACATTTTGGCATTTCACAAGAAAGTATATGTAGCATATTGATGTAAAATGAATATATACATAATTGATATATTATATAAAATTAGTTGAGAGATGAGGTGGGTACTCTTGAGAAAAGAAAACATTTCAATTCCAATCCAATTAACATATATAGCCAGCTGCTAATTGCTTTTGATTGAGATGAGAGGTGATGTTTTACCTCAGGAGAATTCCAGTAATAGTAGGGTTATAGAAATGAATTCTATTCATGATGAGATTACTTTTTCTTTCATGGCACAGACAAAATTAGCAACAATCGTGTGTTGATCAATTTGTTTATTAACTTATTATATATTTATGAATGATTAGTGTAAAAATTGTTACTTTATATTAGTATCTTTCAATTAAAATAAATATGCTTTTTTTTTTTTTGTAATATGTATGTGATGTGAAGATTAATAAAAAAAATTATTAATACATAATAATATACAAATAAATAAATAAAATAATTTTTTTATTCAATGTGCATGAAAGAAATTAAAAATTTCTAATATTATTTAATTAATTAAATTAAGTAAAAATTAATTTATATAATAGATATTCTTTTATGTCATTTTATATATCAACAGCACTTTTATAAAAAGTTTTACCAAACACCACACAAATTACTTTTGAGAATAAAGCTATTTCTATAAAAATATTACCAAACACTTAACAGCTTTCCCAAACAGCACTTTCCCTAACAGCTCTTTCCTTGACAGTCCTTTCCCTGACAGCACTTTCACTAACAATCCTACCAAACTGGCCCTAAATAGAAAACACAACCCTCTCTCTTCTCTGTTTCTTTCCATCTCTCCATTTAAGCATCACCTTCGCCGATCTCTGACGGTTCTAGGGACAATCCTCACAGCCAGCAAATCGATCAAAACAAAAGGTAGATATTTACTGATCTGGAAAGTCTAAGATCTATAGCAAACGAAATGTCGTTGTTTCGATTCGCTATCGGAGAAATTGAGAAGGAAGGAGAAGAGACCGCTGTTTCAATTCTCCATTTAATCAAATTGAACTTCTTCCAAAAGACAAGTGAATAAAGAATTGCAGGCAATTATTGTTGTATAACAATGAAATTGAATTTGTTGGCAATTACTTCCACCAATTTAACTAACCAGTTGCAGTCAATGTTATGAAAATTGGACCGGACCAACCGGTTTGACCGCGTAAAACCGGTGAACCGATCAAAAACCGGTTTTCTTGACCAATGCTGAGTTGAAATTAAGAAAATGCCAAAAGTGGAATTTGAACCCATGCCCTTTTAAGGGAGTCTGACATCTTATACCACTGGGCCATCCTAACTTTACTGATGGGTTTTACTTAAATTTTAATATATCAATTAAGTAAAAAAGTATCATAAAGAAAGCATTTTCATAAAATTATTTGCTTATATCAGGAAATAATAAAGTCAAAATGACACTTTCCGTCCTTAATCTTGAAAAACGTACATGAATTGAAATTGAATTTATGAATTTTGCATAGTACAATAAAACTGAATATTCTATATTAGTTTATTATGTTTTATTGAATCCTACCATTTTTTAAGTTAATTTTTGATTCCAAATCCAGTGCACTGCTTGTTTAATCTAGTAGTAGTACATTTGATTTCTTTTAGTACTGCCCTTGCTATTACTAGTCTTTGTTTTTGCCCTTGCTATTACTAGTTTATTTTTATTATTTAAGGCTTGTATTTGGTTAAGTTTTAAAATATTTTGTGAAGTTATTTTGAATATTAAACATTTGAAACTTGTGTTTGATGAATTTATAAGCTTATTTATTATTTAAATAATATTTTTTCCAAAAAAATCGATAATCCGGTATAACCACCAGTTAAATCCAGTTGAACCACGTATCAGTAGCTTCACCGGTTTGATGTCCGGTACGGTTATGATAACATTGGTTGCAGTACATGTATATTCACATAAATATATCACAATTTCCAATTAAAAAAATAATAACCTTGAGCCATACAAGAAAGGGGTGGATAAGACTAAAGCAAAAGCAAACACCCAATAAAAAAGGAAAAAATTGATGGTTTTGGTACAGAAGAGAAGGTGGAACTGCAAATCGGCGGAAAATGCAACTTGTAAAAAGAAAATTAGATTTACGTATGGTTTTTGTTAATATCTTGAACACTCATCATTAACTTATCTGACTTTTTTTAAAAAAAATTATGTGTCGGTACCCTATTGGCAAGGTTGTAATAAATCACTTATCCTATCTGGCATGCCTGGCACACTGTATAATTTCTCGTAAGTAAGTTAAGATATAAGGATTTAATTATTTGTAAAACGGTGAAACCGGATGTGACACCCTAATCTTTGGCATTGCAAACTATCATACTTCCTTCCACAACTATCTAATTACCACATAATCTTAAAAATCACCAAATACCTCCTTAATAATACCAAATAACTATTTTTAATATAAAATAATTCAATGTTATCACCAATAAAATTCATTTTCTGATCTATCCAATTTAATATAGCTATTTGGCTTGGACTTGATAATATATGATTATCAAGCTCTCTTTGTATCCCAATATGCAAATCTAATGTCCCTAATGCTGACTAAATGATCAACATTACTGGAACAGGACTTGCCACTATTACTCCAACTATGAGTGTGTTTATCTGTATCATTTAGAATCGGATCTTCACTTATACTGATATTTTCAAAAGGATTGAAACTATCCATTGATTTACTTAGCCTACACTTGTATCTTAATTCCACATTGAATAAGATCGATTTGAACCACCATTTTTCCATAGAACTTCCAAATAAATAGATGAATAATCATCTGGGGAATCAAAGTTACATAGTTCTGACTAATTTTAGAAAAAAAATTTTGTTTTAGCGTTACATTCTTGACAAATATTCTACTTAACCGGACATAATTAATTAATATCAATACAAATAATTAATTAATAAATGTAATACAAATAATTAATTAATAAATGTAACACACAAATCTTAAAATCTTTATCCCATAATATAATTTCCCAAAAAATCATACAAATTTTCATTCCATAGCATAATTCAAAATAATACATAAGAATATTCACATGTAAAATAATATTCTCTCAATAAAACAAAGTCTAAACTTCCATGAAATATATACACCATGCATATCCATAATTAATATAATTTCAATGAATTACATAAACCATTCACACATAGGACAATATTTATATAAGATTCAATTTTAAGCAAAATAATCTCAAAATCATCCATATAAAGCAATTTTACATTGTTTTCCACACCTAAATATCAATCAAACTAATTAAAACAACAATATCATAATTTTTTAACCTAAAACACTTCAATAATTCATAGAAAATAAACTACTAAAAAAAACACCAATAATTAAAGTTCTCTATATATTATTTAAAATATTTTGGAATTAATTTTATAATTATTCATTTACTGTTTATGTATCTCGTGGGTAAATGCTGCCGTTGCCGCCATGCGCAGTGGTTGGAAATTCAAACTTCGGAATATGGAAAAATCGACTATACTATTATGATCCTTGCAATCTCAGAAGCTCAAATATACCTTTGAATCACATTAAAATGATAGGGAAGTCACCGGATCGAAGAAAATTATATTTTCTCGGGTGAAGTTTCAATCACCGACCAAACCTCCTCGTATACTTCAATTCCCACATTACCCAAAAGTTTTCTTATTTGCCGAGTCTATATTCGGTGTCAGATTTGAGAAACGAGGGCTAGAACACAAAAAAGAGGACAAGGTAGTTTGGGATATGAATTTTCTCTCTTTTATATTTTTCAAAAAACATGATTTCTCTACCGAAAATTTAGGTAGACTTGTAATTAAAGTCGAGAGCTTCATTTTGATATATATAAAAAAAAATAAAATACAGTGGCGGGACGAAGAAGAACGGAGTTTATCGGCCTTGAAGGAGATGAGAACGGCCGTGGAGCAAGGGAAGAAGATTATGGTACTTCCCCAATGCATTTTTTTTTTTCTTTCTTTTTATAAATGATAAATATAAATCCTGCTCCTTCATTTTAATGTTCTACCCAATAGTTTTTTTATTTGCATATAAATTTTCCAAATTAACTTCAACAATATAATAATAATACACAAGTTAGCAATTGATGAACAACTAATTCATCATCTTTGGGTTATTATATTTGAATTAAAGAAAATAAAATATTATAATTTATCATAAGATTTTTGGGGTGTTACACAGGGGAATAAAGATCTTTCTGGGTCCTGATCTATCCATCATATGCCCAGTTGGTACCTGATCTATTGATTTGGTCCTTTTGGTACATGATTTATTGAAACCGAAAACATTTAGTTTTGAACAACAAAATTTAATGAAATTGATGATATTGGTGGTTTAAAGAGTGGTAGTGAAGAGTAAAAATGAGCAGGCTATTACAATAACAATGATTATATAAGTTATTATAGTGATATTGATAATTGACTAAGGACCAAAATATTCTAGATTTTAATGGATCATGATTTTAAAACATCAGGTACCAAAATGATCATATCAATAGGATCAAAATATTCTAGATTTTAATAAATGTTCTTGATTTTAAAACATCAGGTACTAAAAGGACCATATCAATACGATAGGTACTAAATTAGTAGATTCAGTGGTAGTAAAGAGGAAAAATTATCAGTCTATTACAATAACAATGATTATGTAAGTTATTATAGGAATATTAATAATTGACTAAGGACTAAAATATTCTAGATTTTAATAGATAAAGTACTAAATGTTCTTGATTTTAAAACATCAGATACCAAAAGAACCATATCAATAGACTAAGTACTAAATTAGTAGAATGTGTATACGTTAGGTCTTAAAAAGTTTTTTCTTCCGCTGCACTGGAGAAGTTATCTTTATTTATTTATTTTTTTTTCTTTTTTATTTAGTAGTAATAGTACATATGCACTATATAATATTATAATCACGTGAGTTTTGGCGTGGATGAATAGTAAGTATGACGCTAAACTGGTGTTGGTGTGAACTCTACATCTACACACCCCATTCCGCATTCTGCAAATCTTCTCTACAAACTACATTGGCTCTGAAAATGTGGGATCATTTGCCTTCTGATATTCTCCTAAGAATCCTTTCTAATCTCTCTGTCAAGGAAGTTGTAAGATTTACCTTGATACACAAATCATTCTACTCTTCCATCCATTCCAATTTCTTTATTGATGCCTACAATAAACAAGCCCACATTCCAAATCCAGTCCTCCATTAATCTTCCTCCGATGCATTGATCATAATGGTGAAGTCAAATACTCCTTGCGATACGACAAAGGAGAATTAAAAGAATACATGCCTCTCCATTTTCCGTTCGGAGACGATCCTAAGTGCTTTCGTAAGGTGGGTTGCTGCAATAGCTTGCTATGCCTCTTCGATTTTTTAGGTAAGAAAATTATCCTGTGGAACCCATACATTCAAAAATCCCTGATTCTCCCCAAAACTAATTCTGCTATGGGGTTTTGAAGTTTTATTGGTTTGGGCTTTGTCGATGAGACCTCTGATTACAAGGTTTTCATGGTTAATCATAAAAATCAGGCTCTACTCTCTCCAACACAATGCTTGGAAGACTATTGCTGATGTTGTACCTGATAGTGCTGTACCTTTCTGCACTTCCCTTCATAGTGAAGGGAATCCAGTTTGTGTTAAGGGTTCATTGTATTGGATCAGAACTAAATCCGGCAAGACTGTTGTGGGTGTTTGACTCAAAAGATGAAGTCTTTAGTGAAATTACCTTACCAGAGGCTTGGGATTCTGTAAATTCCTCAAGATTACTTCTAAGGGTATATAACCAGTCGTCCATTGCTGTTGTTGGAAATGGTGCGGATCTTAGAATTCCTGAACTTGATGGTGTACATCTTTATATTTCTCATATACGGGTTCTGGATGTGAATGAGAAAAGGTGGAACAAGTACTCTACTGTCGGCTCGCGTCGGAGAGGAAGTGCTTTTTTTCTGGGTTTTAACAATAGAGGGGGTGAGATAATCAAACGTTTTGAGAACCAGACTATAGCTATACATGATGGACATGGACGCTACAGCCAGACTATAGCTACACATCGACATGGACGCCATAAGAATGTCATCAAGACGCAGTATGTTGGGGGTGATTATGTTCATAACTACACTATCGACTTAGCATTACTTGATAAAGCAGTGGAATCATCAAGGGATGCTAAGAGGAGAAAGTGCGTAAACGATATGCAGAAGAGTTGAAGTCATATACATATATATTCATCAAGGTTACAGATGAAACTTATAACCTTTTTTAGTTTTTGAGTTTTTCTGCAGAAGGAAATTATTTTCATCGAGTGTGATGTAAGCACTGTTTTATTGGGTTCAACAAATTATGTTCATAGCACAGATATATATATATATATATACATATATATATATATATATATATATATATATATATATATATATATATATATATATATATATATATATATATATATATGTATATGTATCAAGAATGAAGATTTCTGCTTTAGATTGTATATAGCATCAAATCAACTGCATTGCATAGATTGCTTTTATAATTAGTGATTTGAAGGCATAAATAGCTTAATGATTCCTGGATTGCATATTTTGAGAGGATAAGCTTAATTATCAGACAGTTAGCTTTGTGCAATGCTCATTTTCTTATTAGAAATGGACAGAAAACTTGAGCTACTGTACTGGTAATGTATTGGAAAGCAGTCTTGCATCATGGTTGTGCATTTCTCTTACAAGATGGTTGTGCATTTCAATCTAAAGAAATTTTGGATTGTTAATAAATTATTATTAATCCAGGTATGCAACAACTGGATTGTCCTCTTCGCTCAGGCTGTTATAATTGCTTACATTGCCATAATTTGTAGAATTAGAAAAAATTTTCCTATTCAAAAGTTTATGTTCACAACCATACTCTACCATATCAACGAAGTGTCTTACAAATTATGGCATTGGACAAGTGACATGATAGTTGTAGAATCTTCTTGTAATTATGAGGGGCAAAATGGACAAACTTGAAATTCAAGAAGTCGTAGGACGTTTGGTGCCAACTTAAGGGGTAAATGATATATTAAGCCTTCTGCTAATGATTGTTAGGAGCTTTTCAATATTTCATTCTCCTTTTATTTCCTTGAATAATCAATGATAATGGAAAACAATGAGGGCAAAAGATGTCCACCAAAAAAAAAAAAAAAAAAAAAAGAAGAAGAAGAAGAAGAAGAAGAAGAAGAAGAAGAAGAAGACTAGAATTTCTATATTCTATAGAAATCTCGAAGTAAACCATGCTATGTGATCTTTACAGTTAGCAGGAACCGGGAATCTCTCAGCACCACTTTACAGAGTATGAATCCTTAATATACACACAATTATAGTAGAAGAGTGTAGCATATGAAAATTACTAGTCTTTCAGTAACTTTCCCAAATAATTGCATCGATCATTCAACTCCCAGCTCTTAGAACCAACTCATCGTGTTTTGCTCTTGGCTTCTGATCAGTTGAACATATCTACTGCTGTTAATGAAGTACATAAAATGAATTAGCACATGCTAGGAAATGCTATTTCTGCATCTACAATCATCTAGTAAGACACTGGAAATGTAAATACCTCAACAGGACCATCCGACAAGGAATTGGAACTGGCTTCTGCTGCCTCGGATATTCGTGCTTCTGATTTCTCATTCGAATATCTGGTAAAGAAAATAGTTCATAATGTTAAGACCTAGGTTTCTTCTTTCCTTTTGGTAATCAATGTTACGACTTACTTAGAACAAGAGCAATATCAAGTGCAAACAAGATGCATAAATCCCCCCCCCCCCCCCCCCCCCCCCCCCCAAAAAAAAAAGAGTTCAAGTGTCACTTCTGACACTATCATTGCTGAGACCACCCAAAAATAAAAAAATAATGCAGTCATTAGCTCCAATTTTCTCAGACCATAATTAATTGGAGTAAGTATGATGACAATCACAACCAAATGCATTACAAAAAAGACCCGCATTTCCCCGATTATGATGAACAAGAGATAAAAACACAAAATGCCTACATATAGTAGCTAGAAGGTTGTGCATATTTGTGCACCAGCAGTAATGAAATAGTATGAACTTTTTAAAATAATGGCTTCAATGAATCAAAGTAATCTGGTATTTTCCTAATTAGTACATCACAATGGAGAAGATACTTCTCGATATTAAATATTTCTAAGCCAGATGCAAGAAAGTTCAGGGAACATTAGTAATACTAATAATGCTTACGTAGCGAGTATTGTAACCCAAATGAGTTCTACACAGTCCACCCAAAGAAGCCTTTGTTCCACTGGGATCACACCATAGGTAATCAGATGAGCGAATGGCCAAAGCTTCCATCCTGCCTGCACAACAGATCACATCGAAAAATTCAAAATCAAGAAATGGTTTAAGCTTTTGAATGGTACACATGAAATAGCTAACAAAGGCTAAATGAGGAGAGAAAAGGCAGAAGGTTGTCATACTGTCAGCATAGGCAAGAACGTAGCCTTCAATTCACTAAAAATGGTAACGGGGGATTCCAGACGCAGGAAACCTAATGCAGTAAAATAAATACTGTTCCAAAGTGCTGCCCATGCTGTTTGGTCGAAGGCCACTTTAACAGGAACCACCCACCAGTCTTGGAACGGAAAAAGCACCTGAAAAGAATAAAGGAATCAGTTCATTTAAATTGAAGAACAACATGAAAGGAAAACTGGTAATAACAGTAATGAGTTGCTAAGCGCATAAAGATGGCATAATTACCTCACAGAACTGGTAATAGTAATGTGAAAGAGAGCCATGCAATGTAAAGCCAACAAGACCTGATCTAAACATTCGTGTCCGGTCAAACTCAAAGAGTGGTTTGCCTTCGAAGCACTGTAGAAAATCGAAAAATGGATAAGTAAAAAGAACAATGTGCAACAAGGGAAAAAAAAGGAGGAAACTTGTATATCTCAAAACATTTTCGAACCTGTGCAATCCAATCCCCAACTGCATAGACCACTCCACTAATCATCATTTTTGCTAAAACTGGATTCGTCTTGAGAGCTTCCTCATAAGCAGACCAGTTATGTTGAGGTGCATATCTCAGTATCTCAAAAAGGGTCCAACCCTGATAAGACAAAAGCAGAGACATGAGATATGAAAACTAATTTATACTAGCTTCGTCAATCCAAAAACAAATCATACACACCCTCATTTTGCAATGTTTTTTCGATGCTAATATTCACATACAAATTCACTAAATTTCCAAAACATAAAGAACATCATCTACTGACTTTTCTTAACCACCCGATACACTGACATTATTAAAGCCATAAGCCTTTGATTTCTTTAGCAATCAACCATGTTTTCAGGAGTACCGCTCTCCAATGACATTAAAAGTTTGAAATTCCATGACATTAGTTCTTCAGTGGACATCCACTATTGTTGTTTATTAAAATCTGATTAGTCCTCCTCTTGTAACCGGATTCCCATTAATACACGTAAGTTTTCTACCTGCTTTGCATCCGTAATCCACCTCAAAAGCATCCTAACTTATCTTTTTAATCATGCTTATCCCAATTTAGCCGACACTGACTAGACATCTAATGGGCAAAATACAATAAAAGAACCTACTAAAATACTCATTAATATGTCAAATGAACTAGAACAAGCAAAGGAAAAAATATATAACACATAATATCTAAAGTTTCAAGATGCAAAAGCTTATACAGATGCTAACGACGAATATTGAAGAACTCTCTACATTTTTGCAAGCCTTCTAGAACAGCAAAATGCAAAAAAAAAAAAAAAAAAAAAAAAATAATAATAATAATAATAATAATAATAATAATAATAAATCAAATTAAGAACGATAAAGTGAGAAGATCCAAGCAGGTTAACCTTGAATTAGAGCAAAAGGCATCACCAATCATCAACAAAAAAAAAAAAAAAAAAAAAAAAGATTAGGATGTTAAAGAAAACATATATATAGGAGAGGTAAATATACTTACATGCCAGTAATCATGGTCTATTGTTAACAACTTGGTTACGGCGTAAGAACCCGCAGCCAGAACAATCATTGCATTTATAGTCCTATCAATTAACCTATCCATTTCTAATTCTCTCTGTCTTGCTTCTCCATCGCCCTCAATTCCCGAACTAGAAGCAGAAGAGAACCCTTCAAAAGACAACTGCCCTTCACTCGACCCAAATCCGCCCACCTGAGTCGCCAATTCGGTTCCTTCACTTTCTGCCTGGCTTACAACCACCCCTTCTTGCTGGTCTGTGCTATCTTCACTCTGTACTGGGATAAAATCAAGTTCTTCTTGGACAACAGAGTCCAAGGGCCAGCTATCTGTTCTCTGCTTTTTTCTCGACAAAATTATGCTATGAGTTGATTTTGAGCCGAGGAATTGAGAATTGGGAAGGATTTTTGAAGTAGACTTTTTGGATTTGGAAAGAGGAAGGAGACTATGAGGAGAAATAGCGTGGAGAGAAGCCATTGTTGGCCACTGAGTTGAGGTTGGGAGGAACCAAGTTTGGTTGATCGAGTAATCAATCAAACTAACTATTCGTTTCTCCGAGGCGGAACTTGTGGAAAGAGTCGGAATATATTGAAAGTTTGCGATCGAGTGTGCTTCCGACTACTGTAATTATACTACGGTTTACTTATAGTTCTTGATTAACGGTGAGGATGACGTATTCATGTGAGAGTACATCAATGTATACTTTCAGCTCCATGTTGACGTGGTAGAATATGATTGGCTTATTGTCTAAGAACAGAACCCAGTAGATTTTATCGCAAGTGTAGTTTTCTCACTGTTAAGATAACGAATGCCGTCCACATAAGAATGGCTGCAGTTCCAAATTCTTTTAATATCAAATAATAATTAATCATAACAAATCTCAGCCATAAATTTCAACAAGAAAATACCAATACACAACTTGCTTTCACTTTGATCATTTTCAGAACGAAAAAATATGTATATATATGTCAGAAAAATGTGGAAAGACCCAGATAACTTTTATCAAAACAAAAATAACATTAAACCAAATTAAATAAAATTTAATTATAAATACCAAATAAGGATATACATTTTTCGTCAAGATTAAAACATACAATATATTTAGTCAAATGTAAGTGTTCAGCTATTTTTGTAGGTATTTAGTCATTATGTCTGGCAGAACAAGTTTTTGATTCCTTCACATGTTTTTAGCATAGCCTTCGGATTTTACAGGAGTGGCAAACAACTAATCGAGTGCCTCACTTGTTAAATTTATTAGTTTCTCCTCGTTGGTGTAAGCCTCTTTTGACTTGCATTGAAATGTAATTTTGATGTCAGTTTATTTGATAGGGGTGTTCGTATAGGTCATGGTTGTAATTTTCATGACACCCAAAGCTCGGTTTTAGTTACTTGCTCATTGTTGTTTTCCGGGAGAGATAATCTGTTATTGGCAGAAACTATAAGTTATCACGAAGTTTTAAACTAGCTGAAATCTTATTTGTTGGATAGGATAGTATTGGAGTCGAATACACTTATTCTGGTTACGTTATTGAATAATGCTTCTATCATTCAGGCTCTAATTAGACATGTGGTTCAAGATTGTAGGAATCTATTTATAAAATTTCTCTCTATTAAAAAAGTGTTTGGTAAAAGGTTTATAAATCACGCAATACATTTGTTGCCATGTGCTTCTAATACTTCAACTAATAGGAAGACTTGATTCAATACTTGCCTAACTTTAGTTAGTGTTGTAATTGCTGCTGATTGCATTTAACATACTTTCTTCCCAATAACTTAAAAAAAAAAAAAAAACCTATTTGTGCATAATAGTGCACTAATTATAAAATGAATATTAAAGAAAAAAAATATAATTATGATGTAAATCCTAATGGGCCCTAGTGGAGAATCTGTAAGCAGGGGCTATGGATAAGAAAACCCAAAACAAGAGTGTGGGTCCAATTTGAGTTTGAACATGAGAGGAAGACCACAGATTGTGGGGGCCGTATACAATTGAAAATCAAAAACCATGTTTCTGAAATATCTATTGGTTGGTTCATTGTGGATCATTTATTGAAAATACTTTTCTCCCAAAAAAAAAAAAAAAAGAAGTAAAATAGAAAAAACTGAAGGTCACGGTTCGTCCAGTTAGATTTTTTGGAATTTAATTGTTAATTGTTAATATTTAAGATTATTGTGGTCTCCAATGTAATTGTTCAATACAAGTTGCTTTTTTAAAAATACTAGACGTGAAGGTTTTTCTTAAATTATTACTCTTTCCGTTTTTTATCATATAATATTTTAGGTTTTTCATTTTGTTCTTTTTTATTTGACATTTTATATTACTAATGCATTTTTTATTATATTTTCTCATATTTGCCCTTATTTAAAGTATGAGAGAGAGTCATTATTTAATACAAAAAATACTACATTAATGTTGTCTCCAAATGCAACACTAACAAGTGCACTAGGTCGGTTGTAGCACGGTGGTGAGTCCAAGTATCGTTTTCCACAGGAATTGATGTGAACAATCTTAAATTTCTAAGCAAACTAGTAGGTCTGATTTTTTACAATTAATTAAAAGATATTGTAAAATAAAACTAAGTAAACAGGCTAAACAAATTTAAGTAGAGTTGAGATTGCTGAAAACAGAATATAAACAACAATAATGATAAAAGGTAGCAGACTCAAACCAAACATCGCAAGCAATTTCAGTGACATTTCTCTCCTTAAACGTTATGAGCAGGGTTACAAAATATAGATCTAGGGTATCTCACCCTCAAATCACCACACTAGGAACCTCCAGATATGTGGATCCTATGATAAGCAGCCTAATCGAATCTCTTCAGCAAAAGACTACTTAATCATACATTAATCTCTTGTAAGCATTTTATCAAAAGATAAAAACCCCTAGCATGCAATCTACTCGAAGTTCTTCAGCAATAAATCACATGTGTTTTATGGTCTTTTCCATAGTCATAAATCTCCTCTCGGTCTCATCATAACTACTAAAGTATGAGGTGGCCAAACTCATAAATAAATGAAGAATACCATAAAATAATCATCAAAACATAAAACTCATAATAAATAAGGAGAAAAGTCACTTACTCATGCCAGCCGAGTTGGCTCGAGCCTGCTGGACAGACTACTCAGTCATACACGAGCAGCTTCAGCAAAAAATTCAAATGGAAAAATAAATTGAAGAGAAATTAATTGTATTAAACTAAGAAAGAGAATACAAAGAAAATGAATCTAGAGTTAAGAGCTAAAAGCTCTCTACAACTAGACTCAAGGGAGGTATATATAGCACTCTCTCAAAAGACTAAAATGCCCTGAGGTTTAAAATAATAAAAAATTGTACTTAGCACGGTGGCTCAAAATTAACCACACTTAGCATGGTGGTTCAAAATTAATCACACAAATAAAATATTAAAAAGGTGTAACCACTCATGGTTAACTAGATTTACAAGAAATATCTTCCAAAAAGTCCAACTTATACTTTTTGAGACAAAACACAATTTCCTCTCCTCTCTCTTTAGGACCCATGGTATGGACAATTTCTACTGGCCTTTTCTCTCTCTTCACAGCTCCTTTCCAGCTCTCATCCAGCCTACTTACGAGCATGCTTGCTCAGGTTTTTTTAAGTTTAAGCTCCATTTTATCTTTAATCATGAAATTAGCTCTATAATTAAGCTCATTTTAACTCAAAAAAAATCCAATTAAATAGGTAAATATCCACTCATCAATTAAGCTTTGATAATTAAGAAGAAAGAGAATTTTTGCACGGAAAATAGAGTTTTAGGAGAGAAATATTAAGAGTAAACTAGTTATTTTAATAACCTAACTAATATTTCATAAGGTCATAGTGAATAACCGTAAACATTATATAATAAAAAACGCAGAGAGTATTACTTTTTTATAATTTTGAAATGAAAAACATTAAAAAAATAATTCATTTTAGTACAAAATAATGCAAAATTGTTCAAAATTAAAATATGTAATATGTAAAAAGAAAATTAGAAGATTAAAAAACTATCTTTTATATGGGCAAGTTTTATTGTTGCACTAACAGTAAAAAAATTAGAGATTATTCTGGTAATTGTTCCTGTTTTTCTCTCAATTTCAAGATATTATATAATGGATCCGATCCATGTGGATCTTTACTATGAAATGGTAACACATAAGTGTTTTTAATTTCTTCAATGCTCATGTAGCTTACGTGTTAGCATTTCATTGGAAAGGTCCACTCTCTCCTTGCCCTAGCCTGGCCGACAACTCCAATCTTTCCCCTATAATTATAGTTTAATTAAATTAATTAAGTAGCCTAATTCACATCTTTCAATAGTAAAAAGGGGAAAAATAAAATTATAGATTCCAGAGATGGTAAAGCCCACATTCGAAGGAAAGCGAGAATTCTTCCTTTCCAAATCGGGGGAAACTCCGAGAATAATAACAATGTCTCGCCGGCAAACCACATGTTTTAGAGCCCAATCAAGTGCATCCATGTTTCCTGCTTTGTTTTTCTTTCCATCCGTTACTACCTCTATTCCCCAATTTCCCGCTGGTCAGCATAGATGGAGGTGACGTTGGTCAAATCCGACAGAGAAGTATGTTTGATAAAAGTTAATAAAAGAAAGAGATAATTAATGAATTTGAAAAGAGAGAACATAATAAAAGTTATATTTTTTTATTATATGTTCTTGTGTTTTAGCATTAAATATTTTATTATTATTATTTTCATTTTTGATGAAGTCAAGGCAAACGGTCCTAACAAGTTCTACTATCTACTTGTTTTCCCATGTCGGATTGAGAGGATTATGTGGATCATTTTATCAACTTCATAAGCTAAATGAACATATCCAAAATTGAGAGTGAGAGAAGATGCTTTGAACCAAGCTAGGAGAGTAATAAATGCCTCAGGCCTAAGCCTCAATTTTTCAGTGCCAATAAAATAGTAATTGATTCATAAACTTAGCAATAAGTCATAAAAACGTGAAATAACTCATTTTGAACGTAATGTTGAGGAAGCTGCTCGATTGAAACAGGGTTTTGAGCTTTATTCACGCGCTTCGGGACAAGTGATTAATTTTGAAAAATCCAGTATTTTGTTCAGCAGAAATACAGTTACGGATATTCGGAGTAGCATATGTCATATTTTTCAAGTTCAAGATGTTGCTTCGCATGGTATGTATTTGGGTTTGCCTTCCACTATTGGTAGATGTTTAGATGCTTCTTTTCACTATATGGTGGATAAGTTGGCAGCCAGGATTCAGGGGTGGTGTAAACGTGGCATTTCACAAGCTGGCAAAGAGGTACTTTTGAAATCTGTTGTGCAAGCTTTGCCTGTATATGCTTTGGGAACGTTTCTGTTACCGCGCGGCCTATGTGATAGAATGGAGAAAATGCTTAATGCGTTTTGGTGGGATAATAATGTCTCTAGGCGAAGGGGAATTCGGTGGATGACGTGGGCAAAATTATGTCAACCGAAGGATGAAGGGGGGTTAAATTTTCGGAAGCTTCATGAATATAATTTGGCATTACTGGGAAGGTCGGTTTGGAGATTGTTAGTTCATCCCGAAGCCCTGGTTAGTCGATTGATGAAAGCGAAGTATTATCCGAGTTATGGGGTTCTTCATGGTGTGTTTCGACCTAACGACAGTTATCTTTGGAAAAGCCTTGTAGCAGCCATTCCACTAATTCGGACGGGAGTTCGTTCAGTTGTAGGCGATGGTAGAAGTACGAGAGTGTGGCATGTACCGTGGCTCCCCGATCCTAATTCCCCTATGATTCAAACTCCGCTAATTCCAGGAGGGGAATCTATGAAAGTATGTGATTTATTTCTTCCGGGACAAGCCTCTTGGAATTTGGACCTCCTCCACTCGATGTTCATTCAAAGGGATGTGGATTTAAAAAGGCAAATCCCTTTACCGATTGCTAGAAGACCGGATCGGGTGAGATGGGTGTTTGAAGAAAAGGGACATTATTCAGTCAAGAGTGCCTACTATGAGTTAATGAAGAGACATAGAATGCAGCAAGACCTGATGGTGGCTCATTGGAAAATTTTATGGAAGTTGCACTTGCCCCCTCGCCTCAAGAATTTTTTGTGGCGGTGTGTTACTCAGTGTTTACCGACGAAAGCCAATCTTCGCGGGAGAGGAGTTCAGCTGCATGGGGGCTGTGTTTTATGTGGTATGGAGGAGGAAACTGTTGAACACATTCTGTTTGGATGCTCCCAAATTTCGACACTCTGGGCTGATTTTCGTGATATTCAGCTGCTGCTCCAAGGAATGCGTTTGGACCAGTGTGTTACCAGTGTATCCTTGCCGGAATCGAGATAGGTCCAACTGGTGGCATGTGCTTGGAGTATTTGGTCTGCTCGTAACGGGCTCCTATGGAGGCAGGAGGGCGTTGATGTCCACCGAATTGCACGAGCAGCTGCTTTGACGGTTCAAGAATGGAGATTGGCCCAACCGAATTCTACGTCGCCTACTTCCATTGATCACGAATTGCAGGTGGAGGTGGAGAAATGGCAACGGCCGCCGCAGGGGTTCTTTAAATGCAATATTGATGCAAGCTTTGATTTACATTGAAATGTGGCTGGGGGAGGGTTGATTCTGCGAGACTCTTTGGGAAGTATGGTTGCTGCTAGGTGTATGCGATTGGGTGGAGCAAGCTCGGCTGCGGAAGCGGAGGCGATGACGTGCCGGGAAGCATTATTTTGGTTGAAAGAGTTGGGATATCCGGCTATTATAGTGGAGATGGATGCCAAAATCATTGTTGATGCTATTAATTCTAGGGGACAAGTTTATACCTCTTTGGGCTTTGTTATTGATGATTGCATTCATTTAGCTTAGGAGGTGGGTGTAGTTTGTTTTAAGTTTGTTCGTCGGTCCGCGAATTTGGTCGCCCATAAGTTAGCTCAGGCGGCTAAGTCAGCGACAGTTGGGGTTTGGTTCGGTTTTCCGCCACCCTTTGTCCTTTCTGTATTACAGGACGATTTGATTTATTGAAGTTGCATGGTTTCAAAAAAAAAAAAAACTCATTTTGAACGTTTCCCAACACAATAAGGGAGTATTCCTTCATTAGTATGGGATATTGATTTCTTTGAGGAGCTATTTCAAAATAATTACATATTAGTGGTAAAAAAAACCACAATATTACGAATTTGTGGTAGTTAAAGTCTTGCCTACTGGGCATACTTGCGGACATCCAAAAGAAATAAAAAAAACTAACCTGGTTTGCTTCTCATAACAGCATACATGTTAAGAAATTAAAATAAAAAAAGCAAAAATGTTTAGTACACTGATCTAAATAGCGGATTAATGCATCCGCTGGTATAAGCTGTGAATTAGTGAAAAAAAAAAACAAAGATTTCTATCCTATGTTAAAGCTAGCGGACAAAAGAAGGTTAACTATTAAAATTAAAAATGAAAAAAAAATAAAAATAAAAAAGAAAACGTGTACATGCAATATTCCGAATTAAAAGAAGTCATATTATTGTATACATTGCTTTTTCAGTTCGTTGAAAAAATTGTAATTATCTACAAATAATTTTACAAAGTAATCTAAAGAAGCTTGTTTTTTATTTTATTTTATTTTATTTTTGAAAGTTGATACACAGAGAGAGGGAAAGAAGAAGATGAATAGGGAAGTGGGGTGTTTGAAAAATGAATGCAAAACATTAAAGTGGGTAATTTTTTTTTTTTTTTTATCAACATGGTAAAGTTATTTGAGAATCTAGACCAAAATTTTTCACCGACAATTAGTTGATCAAGAATTATCAACTCCGCTTATTACAAAAGCGGACCATGTTTTCTGCTGTTAACTTAAGCGAGCATCTATTTTGAGCCGTTGATCAAACCCATCATCGGTTCATATGAGCAAATTAAACCTGCTCATAAAAAAGCGGATAAAAAGTTTAGTCTGCAATTTTAACAAGTGGATGTAATAGTGGATTGGACATTTCATGTCTGTCCATGTCTGTCCGACAATCATTTAAGCGGAGTCTGATAGGAAAAATATACTGACCACAACGGCAACAACAAATGCGGAATAAATTTTCGTTGTAATTCTTTTTCCCGACTCGTATGAATCTTTGAGGAAACTAAAAATTAGAGCAACACCAAGCAACAAAAATGGAGCAATGCACAACAACCCAAAAATGTAAGTTTTTACGTGGGAAACCCTTTCAACCGAGAAGTAAAAACCACGGGACTCTTAGGCCGCTTAATCTTCCACTATCAACCAATAATGGGCAATTACAACAAGTATTCTCTAGATGAACTAGAGGTACACGCCATCAACATCATGCTCTTGAAATGAAACATCAAGAACCATGGAATCAAATAAAGTAGGAGAAAAAGACCAAGAACAAACCATACACATACACAATCTGTCTTTGGACGAAAATGCCCTCCGGACTCCAACGACGATCTGCACCGTTCAGATTGAAGACATGGACGTCAGGAAGACGGTGTTCAAATTTCACAGTGATCCAACAGTCGAAACTCCGGCAATCGCCAAAAACGTGCAGCTGGTGATATGGTGGAGAAAATGGTTTTCTTTCAACCTCTCTTTCTCTCTTTCTTTTGGTTTTGTTTCTCTGCCTCTCTCTTTCTCCCCTCACTTTCACATATGACTTAAAAAGCCTTTTTGACCTCACTTCCTACTCACCTCTAAAAGACACATAAGGTAAAGTCCACTTTTACACCCCACCTTACAAACAACACATGGCTTGAAGAAAACCAACCTCACAAAGATTAGTTTCTCTCTCCTCACAAAGTCTTCACATTTTTCACCTCACATATGAATTCACATGTAAAGACTTTCTCACCTCACAAAGGCTTCCTCATGTTGGAAACCCAACAAATCTCCCCCTTTCTAACTATGAGGAAGAACTCACCAACCCAGCGATCGAGCAACACACCTTTAGCTTCTCTCTAGCTAAAGCCTTTGTCAACATATCGGAACCATTATCATCGGTATGAACTTTGTCAAACAACCCTTCTTTAAGAGCATCTTTAATCCAATGATACCTCACATCGATATGCTTTGTTTTCTGGTGGTAAGTAGAGTTTTTGGCAATGTGAATTGTACTTTGGTTATCACAAAGCACAACATAGTGTTGTTGCTTGAAACCCAACTCCTGCAAAAACCTTTTCAACCACAACAGCTCCTTACTCGCTTCTATTGCTACTATATAGTCAGCCTCCGTTGTAGAAAGTGCAACACATTTCTACAATCTTGATTGCCATGACACAGCTCCCCCTGCAAAAGACATCAAATAACCAGAAGTAGACTTCAAGCTATCCTTGTCACCTGTAATCTCAGAATCTGTGTACCCAACCAGCACTGGCTTTCCATTCCCAAATGTGAGACCCAATTTGGAAGTACCCCGAGGATATCTGAATATCCACTTAACTGCTTCCCAATGCTTCTTGCCCGGATTTGACAGAAAACGGCCAACAATACCGACCGTATGAGCTATATCAGGCCGTGTACACACCATGGCATACATCAAACTTCCTACTGCTGAGGCATATGGAACTCTATCCATCTCTTCCTTCTTTTTCTCAATAGAAGGGCAATCTTTTGCAGTTAGCTTAAAGTTGGTAGTAAGAGGAGAACTAACCACTTTAGCTTTATCCATGTTAAACCTGAAAAGCACCTTTTCAATGTACTTTTCCTATGATATATGCAACTTCTTGGCCGCCCTATCTCTGGTGATTTTAATGCCAAGAATCTGTTTTGCTGGCCCCAAGTCCTTCATAGCAAAGGACTTACTCAACTGTTGCTTCAACTAGGCAATCTTTCAGCATCTTTGCCAACAATCAGCATGTCATCAAAATAAACCAATAAGATGATAAAATAATCATCACCAAATCTCTGAACAAAGACACAGTGATCTGAAGTAGACTTCCGGTAGCCTTACTCCCCTATAACAAACTCAAACTTCCTATACCACTGCCTTGGTGCTTGCTTCAAACCATATAGACTCTTCTGCAGTCTACATATATAATCCTCTTTTCCTTTCACTTGAAAACCTTCAGGCTACTGCATGTAAATCTCCTTGTCTAAATCACCATAGAGAAATGCAGTCTTGACATCCATCTGCTCAACTTCCAAATCAAGGCTAGCAGCTAAACCGAGAACAACACGAGTAGATGCCATTTTCACAACTAGAGAGAAAATCTCATCAAAATCAATACCTTTCTTCTGACTGAATCCCTTGACTACCAATCTAGCTTTGTATCGTGGCTATGAAGAGTTCTCTTCCTACTTCACTTTGTACACCCACTTGTTCTTCAAAGCTCTCTTGCCCTTAGGCAACTTCACCAACTCAAATGTGTTATTCTCATACCAGGATTTCATTTCATCTTGCATGGCGTCGATCCACTTCTTCTTTTATTCATCTTCCATGGCTTTTGCAAAACTTTCAGGTTCTCCCCCGTCAATCAAAAACACATACTCATCAGCAGAATATTGTGTGGAAGGATGACGGTCTCTAATTGACCGCCTAAGTGGAACAAATGGTGGTGCATCTAGTACTGGTAACTCATCATGGACAATCCCATCCATTTCAGCTTCCTGTGGAGCATCAACATCATCAGTACCCTGTTGGTCAATAGTATGATCATCATCTCCTGCATGTGTGCCAATATGCCTAGGAGGAGCTAGATCCAAATTAGTAAGGTTAGTAGGCTGAAGAACTATCTCAGGCTGCTATAGGAAATGATCAGTAGGCTGGGAAACTGCTTTAGGCTGCTGTAGATATCATCAGTAGGCTGGGGAACTGCTTCAGCCCTCTGAACATCTTTAAAAGTCCGATATTTCACAAATATGACATCTCGGCTTCTCATAACTTTCTTTGTGACTGGATCATAAAGCCTGTAGCCCATCTCATCTTATCCATAGCCAAGGAACACACATTTCCTAGTCTTCACATCAAGCTTAGATCTCTCATCTTTAGGAATATGCACAAAGGCCTTACATCCAAAGACACACAAGTGATCATAAGAAACATCTTTGCTCTCCAAACCCTTTCAGGAACATCAAAATGCAAAGGAACACAGGGCGTAAGGTTTAAAACATGTACAACAGTACTCAAAGCCTCACCCTAAAATGATCTAGGCAATTCAGCATGTGACAATACACATCTAACTCGCTTAACCAGTGTCCTATTCGTCCATTCTGCCAAACCATTTAGCTGCGGGGTCTTAGGAGAGTCCTTTGGTGCCGAATACCCTACTGTCTGCAATAGGCATCAAAGGGACCTATGTATTCACCTCTATTATCTCTCCGGATACACTTGAGCTTCTTCCCAGTCTGTCTCTCAACAAGAGCTTGAAACTGCTTGAAAGCTAATAATTTGATCCTTACTTTTCAAGGTGTAAACCCACACCTTCCTTGAATAATCATTGATGAATGTGACAAAGTAAAGAGAACCACCAACTGTCCTTGTGGACATTGGACCACAAACATCGGAATGCACCAGATCAAGTATGTTCTCCTTCCTGGAAGGAGCATGGCTGTGAAAGGAGACTCTCATCTGTTTACCTGCTAAGCAATCAGAACATCTCTTCAAGTGGATATCATGCACACCAGAGAGCAATTTCTTCTTGGACAATATAGACATGCCCTTTTCACTCATGTGAGGAAGTCTCTTATGTCACAAGTTAATTACATCAACATTCTCCACTGCATTTACAATGCTTTTGGAGATCTTTGGTTGCACCCGGTACAACTTGGAATGTCTGCTACCCCTTGCCACAATGAAAGAACCTCGAGTGAGCTTCCACTGTCCATTACCAAAGTTGCTGTGGTAACCATCATCATGAAGCAAGCCTGTAGAAATCAAATTCAATCTCATATCTGGAACATGTTTCACATTATGCAAAACCAACTCCATCCCAGTGTCAAACTTCAAACAGACTTCACCAACACCAACAGTCTTTGATAGCATATTGTCACCCATCTGTACATCACCAAAGTCACCTGGAGTGTAAGATGAAAAATGGTCTCTTCGTGATGTAATATGACACGAAGCACCACTATCAATCACCCAACTCGAATCATCATGTGCAAGATTAACAACATCATAATCACAACAAATCAGGAGATTACTAGTAGCAGCATTAACAACATCATTTTCATTACCACTGTCATCTTTCTTCTGATTGTTTTGTGTACCTTTCTTCTTCTCCTTCGCCTTTTCCTTCTTCAGCTTTCTGCAGTAATTTCTAGTATGTCCTATTTTGCCACAATGGTAGCACTCAACATTGGCAAACTTACCCTTAGAACTGTTGCGCTGACTCCTTTTATTACCCGGACCTTTACTCTGACTTCTCCCCCTTTTCTCTATAACCAGGACTTCTGACTGCGAAGAGGAACCCTGTGACTTTCTTCTAATCTCTTCATTCAGAATACTACCCTTGGCTAACTCAAAGGAAACAATGCCATTTGGAGCAAAGTTACATAAAGACGTTCTAAACGTCTCCCAAGAGTTCGACAATGTACCAAGAACCTACAAAGCCTGTATCTCATCCTTAAACTTGATTCACATTCCTTCAAGCTGATTCATAATTTCCTAGAAGGCATTCAAGTGATTTATCAACGGGCTTCCATCTTGATACTTCAAGTTGATCATTTGTTTAATCATGAACAACTTGTTATTTCCTGTTTTTCCAGCATACCGCTCCTCAAGCATGTTCCGCAACTTCCGTGCATCTCTCTCAACAATAACAAGGTTCAAAACACTATCCTCTACCCACTGTCTAATAAACCCGCAAGCTTGTCAATGCAAAATAATCTATTCTGCCTCTTCCTTGTCCTCAGGTTTATCACTAAAAATCGGTAGATAATAGTCCTTCACATAAAGGAGGTCTTCCATTTTTGTTTTCCAAATATGGTAATTAAAACCATTTAAATGAACCATTCTAATGTTATTAGTCTCTATCATTCACACAAGTCCAATAACAACAATATCAACAACCAATAGCTCTAATACCAATCTGATGGGAAAAATACACCGACCACAATGGCAACAACAAATGCGGAATAAATCTTCGTCGTGATTCTTTTTCCCGACTCGTATGAATCTTTGAGGAAACTAAAAATTAGAGCAACAGCAAGCAACAAAAATGGAGCAATGCACAACAACCCAACACACGTAAGTTTTTACGTGAAAAATCCTCTCAAACGAGAAGTCAAAACCACGGGATCATTAGGCTGCTTAATCTTCCACTATCAACCAATGACAGGCAATTACAACAAGTCTTCTCTAGATGAACTAGCGGTACACACCATCAACATCATATTCTTAGAATGAAACATCAAGAACCATGGAATCAAATAAAGTGGGAGAAAAAGACCAAGAATAAACCATACACACACACACAAAATCTGCCTTTGGACGAAAATGCCCTCTGGACCTTCCAACGACGATCTCCACCGTTCAGATTGAAAACACGGATGTCAGAAAGACGGTGTTCAAATTTCACGGTGATCCAACGGTCAGAACTCCAGTCGTAAAAAACGTGCAACTGGTGATATGGTGGAAAAAATGGTTTTCTTTCAACTTCTCCTTCTCTCTTTCTTTCGGTTTTGTTTCTTTGTCTCTCTCTGTCTCCCATCACTTTCACATACGACTTAAAAAGCCTTTCTCACCTCACCTCCCACTCACCTCGAAAAGACATATAAAGTAAAGTCCACTTTTACACCTCACCTTACAAATGACACATGGGTTGAAGAAAACTAACCTCACAAAGATTAGTTTCTCTCTCCTTACAAAGTTTTCACATTCTTCATCTCACATATGAATTCACATGTAAAGACTTTCTCACCTCACAAAGGCTTCTTCATGCTGGAAACCCAACAGAGTCCATTATACGCTAGTATGACCAACAGAGAATACTTTAACTACTACAAATTCGTAAATCTATGGCATTCTACCATTAACATGTAATTACTTTGAAATAGTGACACAAAGAAATCAATATCCCTCGTCAGTCAAAATTATATTTATCAATTTGACGAAGTCAATAACTTTTAAGGTTGGTAATACTAATGAATCAATTGGCGTATTAAAACAAACTAACTTGCATGGGTGATCTTGACTCTTGAGTTTCTCAATTACTGACCAATCCAACCCTCCATGGGTGTCACCTGCGATCATCACTCGCATAAAGTTGAGTTCAACATTGACGCACAACTAAAATTATGGATGGTCAGAAGTTTTTTCTACTTTTTTGTTTTGTAATTTATCAGTTTGGGTTTGCAATTTCTTCTTTCCACGACACTATCACCCTCAACCAAATCTTTCAAGACGGCGATCTTCTAATCTCAAAAGACAAAAACTTTGCACTTGGGTTTTTTAGCCCCGGCAACTCCAAATACAGATATCTCGGCATATGGTATCATAAAGTCTCAGTTCAAACTGTGGTGTGGGTAGCTAATAGGAATCATCCCATTAATGTCTCCTCTGGGTTTCTTTCACTTGACCACTTTGGTAATAATCTTATTCTCTACAGCAACCACAGCCGGAAAATTCCAGTTTGGTCTACAAATGTCTCTGTTGAAATTTTACATACTTCTTGTACTGCTCAGATTCTGGATTCAGGAAACTTGGTTTTAGTTCAAGATAGAACTGAAAGAATTGTGTGGCAAAGCTTTGATTATCCTACAGATACTTTTCTTCAAGGAATGAAACTCGGGTTGAACCTGAAAACTGGCATTCATCGGTATCTAACAGCATGGACATCACCTGATGACCCAGCAACCGGAGACTACTCAGCCCGGGTCAACCCGACAGGATCCCCACAAGTCTGTTACTACAAGGGCACAAATTATTACTGGCGAAGCATCCCATGGCCGTTGAGAAGCTATGCAGATGTTCTCAATTACAGTTTCGTTTACAGCGAAGATGAGATTTTTATTTCATATATGGTGTCTGATTCTTCTGCTATTGTAAGAGCCTACCTGGATTATTCAGGATTTAATAGAATGCAAATTTGGCATGAGAAACAAGGCAAATGGATGGAATTCTGGTCTGCACCAAAGTACCAATGTGACTCATACGGACAATGTGGTAACAATGGCAAGTGTGATCCTAATCGAGTTCATCGTAGATTTGAATGTGATTGTTTACCTGGGTTTGAACCCAAGAACCCAAGGGTCTGGCATAGTCTCAAAGATGGTTCAGGTGGATGTGTTAGGAAGCGAATTGAGACTTCTTCAGTATGTGGGAATGGAGAAGGATTTGTGGAAGTGGCACATGTGAAGCTTCCTGATACTTCTGTAGCAGTTTGGGTGGATATGGATATGAGTCCTATTGCTTGTGAAGAGGAATGCCGCAGGAATTGTACATGTTCTGCATATGCCAGCATAGATATTGCTGGGAACAGGACTGGCTGTTTAGCTTGGTATGGCGAACTAATCGACACAGTAATTTCTGTGGAAGAAGGGTATGATCTTCATGTTCGTGTTGATGCAATTGAATTAGGTAATGTATTCATAGAATTCACAAATGCTTCTTTGTTGATTATGACGTTTGTCTCTTATTGGAGTAATGTTTTTGTGGTTCTTATCTTTTCAGCTGATAAAACACTAAAATCAAAGGGTTTACTTGGATTAGAAATGGAGGTGAAGGTTCAGACTATTTTAGTAGTCTCTGTTGTTTCAGCTTGGTTAGTTGTCGTCTATTTTCTCCATATGTGGCTCAGAAAGAAGCGGAAAAGAGGTAAAGCAACATATGCTCTTCAATACATTTGGAAACAAATTCAAAATTTTAAACATGCATTCGTTTTGTCTTGATAACAGTGAATAGAAGATTGCTTAATGCTATCAGTGTTGCAAACACCGGCAAAGATGCTTTGCTGGGCAATGAGGTTGGGTATAGTAGGAATCATGTGGATGTAGTACTTTTCAGTCTAAGGAGTTTAGTTGTTGCAACTGACAATTTCTCTCCTGCTAACAAACTTGGACAAGGTGGTTTTGGAATAGTTTATAAGGTAGAAACTTTTGCAATTTCCCACATTTGTAATGTCTGTTATACAGAAACAATTTGAGTTTCTCTGATTATCATCAATCTAAATATGATGTCAGGGTCAGCTATCAAATGGGCTTGAAATTGCTGCAAAAAGACTATCCCAAAGTTCGCAGCATGGAATTGAAGAATTCAAAAATGAAGTCACATTGATTGCAAAACTTCAACACAAGAATCTCGTTAAACTTCTAGGATGCTGTATTGAGGGAGAAGAACCAATTTTAATTTATGAATACATGCCAAACAGAAGCTTGGACTCATTGCTTTTTGGTAAGTTACTTTTAGCTTCTACATGTTTTATGTTAAAAGAAATATGATCGATGGAGTAATTTGACAGTATTTCAATTGAAATATCTGAAACTTCATTGTAGAAGAAACAAGGAAATTATGCTTGGATTGGACAAAACGCTTTGATATTATAATTGGGGTTGCTCATGGGATCTTATATCTTCACCATGATTCAAGATTGAAAATCATCCATAGAGATTTGAAAACTAGCAATATTCTATTGGATAGAGAGATGAATCCAAAAATTTCAGACTTTGGCACGGCTAGAATATTTGAAGTTGAGCAAAGTCAAGAAAGAACAAAAATGATAGTTGGAACCTAGTAAGTATACTACACTTTATTCACATAAAAACATGTTATGCTAGTATTCTGACTAGTATTTGATTATATGAAAATGTGTTTTGGCATCCAGTGGATATATGTCACCAGAGTATGTGGCTTTTGGAAAATTTTCAGTGAAATCAGATGTGTTCAGTTATGGTGTCATATTGTTGGAGATTGTTAGTGGCAAGAAGAATAGTGGGTTTATTCAGGAATTTGCACTAAGCTTGATAGATCTTGTAAGTTGTAGAAGATTTATGATTATGCTGTCAAAATTTCATATTCCAAGTATGATTGATGTTGATATGGTTGAACTCTGATACTCTTTAGGTGTGGAAGTTATGGAAAGAAGATAGAGCTATGGAGATAATTGATTCATCAATAAAGGAGTGTTGTGCTTGTGATGAAGTGTTGAGATGCATACAAATTGGACTTTTATGTGTGCAAGAAAATGCAATGGACAGACCAACCATGTTGGATGTAGTTGTAATGTTGAATAGTAACACCACTCTTCCTTATCCAAATCAACCTGCATTTAGTTATAGACATTGTAATGATTTTAGCTCACAAAGAAGAGAAGGCACCTGTTCTGAAAATGAATTGACTGTTACTAAGTTTATAGGACGATAGAATGATTTTGGTTTGCCTTCTATCATCCTTTAAATAATCTCTCATCTGTTTCATCTATTTTTGGTTTTGTGGTTGATTTAGCTTATCGCGACTCGCTTATAAGAAGCTTGGCTTTATTTGATTAATTTTGAAAAAAAAAACTGACTGGATGTACGAAACATCCAAATTATTTGGATTCTGTTATTCAAGAACATAAGGACTTATGTTCTAGCTTTTAATTTGGTCTCTGAAGTTTGCATTGTTGGCTCTTAAGCCTTGGCCTTTCTGGTGGTGAATTTTGATGTATATACACCCACCCACATGATTTTGGTCTGCATTAATTAAATCCAACTATAAACAATCTTTGCAGCTTTTGGAGGCCGAGAATTAAGCCAAGAATATTCTTTTCCTTTTAGTGGTATTTGTTAGCTAGTTAAGATTTTTCTAGATACCCTGCTTCAAATTAACATGTGATCTTTATGCTTTTGTACTTCAAAGTATAGGTTACCTCACTTGGTTTAAAAGCCAAAGTTAATGTATGTCTGCTTTGGGTGTAGTTATAGTTGTTTAGTGAATCTGAATGCCTATATATGTGTGTGTTGCTAAAATGAAATGGAAGATAGCCATATGTCCAAAGATAAGGAGAACTTGTACCAATTTGACAAATCTGCAAGATCAAGGTCAAACTTGGCAAGCTTAAGGAAAAGTTCTAATGTTCTGCCAATTCACTACTTGTCCACTGGTGGTCTATGCAATTATACTAATAACCAAAGTTGAAAAGCATGACAACACAGGAGGCAATATCCAAATATCATAATGTGCAAAAAATCCATCAGTTACTACTTTACATGTGAAAACTAATGCAAGTACGTACGGACTTTCTCTTTTTCAGCGACAAAAAATAATTCAACAATTATATGTTTTTTAAGAAAATGAATCACTCACCAAACTCCAGCAGGCAGCTGTTTTCCGGCCATCAGAAAACACCCCTAGTAGGGTCCCAAAAAAAAAAAAAAAAAAAAACAGGGGTAGAAGACTATTGCTTTTTTTTTTTTTTCTCTCTCCAAGCAAAACTGGCTTTATTTTTTTTCCCCACGTTTTCCCTGGCCTTTAAAAAAAAAAATCAAATTTTTATATTATCTTCTCTTCTCTTCTTCCCTATTTCAAAGTTCTTGTCCTCCTCACCTTCGTATCTTTTTTCAATTTTTTCTTTCCAAAGCCGCCGCTTGCTGGTTTCCGTCTCATCTTTATCAAAAAATTTTATAGGAGTTTTCGCCCCCCGAAGTTGGACTCCTAGATTCGCCACCGGACTCCAGGACATACACACATAAAAGTAAATTGTTTAGCTTTTCTCTTTATTTTTACTTGACATTTGGAACTTAGCTTAATAATGTTTGATGACCCTGAATTAACATATTGATACAAAACATCAGCTCAAACAAAATTGCCAAACAGACTATCTGCGAGTCCACGACATAATGCACACGTTCAAAATAATAATACGAAAATAAGAAATGTAAATACGGGAGATAAGGAAAGAGGCAAGAAGTTCAAGCTAATCTCGGTTTGGCACTCACCCTGTATCCCCAACGCAGATATCAACTCTCATCATTTATTTCTTTTCCTAGCCGAGAATTTTGATGGTGTCCATAAAACACTCTGCAAAAACCAAAATAATTTAAGGAATAAACTAATTTCACCATATAACATGGATAAATAACAAAAAGAGGTTGGATTATAACCAAAAAAAAAAAAAATTCTACCAACATAATAAATGGAATGGGCATAGAATAATGAGAGTGTTAGGAGAAGAAAAGCTTATCTTTTGCAAGTGGGTTCACAGCGGGTGCAAACATGCATAACATAATGAATTCTGAAAACAAACACTGCAAGAGCCAAATTACAAATTTGTTACAACAGCAGTACCTGATTACCTCTGTTCCTTCAACATTTGGTAAAAAATTGGAATGATCCCCGGATAAAATCATAACCCTCGATTTTAAGGCACTTATCTTCAAGGCATTCAGATTCTTTGAGAACTGAAGCTCGCACAGGTGATGACAGTTGCTTCTCCATGAAATTAGGAGAAATAGCACCTAATAACCAAAAAAATAAAATTCAAACCTCAGAGGCTTTCAGCTGGAAGAAACCCAAAGGGTACAATCATCAGCTGCACTATAGTAATAATCACGATTTCATTCTATAACCCAGGTAACAGAAAACCATATGAGTGATTCACAACTAGAGAATGTATTCGTATGCTTCCTCTATTTTGAGTCCAAAAGGAATAACTTAAAATCTATTTATTATCAATTTCAATTCTTCATCAATTGAGAAAATGCTGAGATAATCTGGAAAGCGATACCTAAAGCTTTGGTTTCTGAGTGAACAACTTATATACCATAAAGAAAAGAAAATCGAAACGAAAAATGATAGAAATCACCTCTAAGTAGCAAAAGCCCAAAAAAAACAGTGATGAATAAAAAGAGGAGAAAAACTGAAAAGAACAACCGTGGGTGAGAGGGACTGAAAGAGTGGTGATGAAGGTAAAGTTGAGGTTTTTGGTGGTGCGGATACGGAGGAATAATTCGGTGGCGAGAATAGGTAACTGGGATGGAATTGGGGAAAGGCAGCAGCAGTCGTACTGAGCAGATATCAATACACGGGCTCGGGTCCGGCGTTGCTACGAGTGACCTGATGGAGGGAGGTAAGTTGCCCAGTTCAGACAAATCATATTTTACCCAATTTCTTCTTATAAATAAATTTTTCTGAAAAGCCAAAAACTAATGTAAACTAATGTTGATTTTTTTTTTTTTTTTTTTTTTTTTTCGGGTTTAAGACATAACTTCAACTTTATTTTTAGAGTTTGTTGACCTCCTAAACTAATATAATGACCTATCTAGCACTTTATTTATTTTAAAATGAAATTTTGAACACTTATTTGCTAACATGTGGAAGAAAAATCTATGTGCGTGGGGATAAAAGTGACCATTGAACAACTATAATATTGTGTAATAAATATTAATTGGAGGGAGAAATAAAATTATTTCACCAAAAATTTCCTTCTCTCTTCCAATTCTCTCCCATCGTTCTTATACTGTTCGTGCGATTTCCTTTCATTCTCCATGGTATCAATTTGTACAAGTCCCATCTTCCTAGCACAAAAAGGCTAATAAAAAGTTTGACTTGCAGAGCGCAAATTAATTTTTCTAAAGTTTGTAGACTAATCGGTCCTTTAAATCTCTAATTTTTAACCATGAGCTGATCTGTCTATTTCAACCTTGTATTCAGCTAATTATTCATGATCTTTGTCAAATTGTCAATTATGAGCATCAATGTATGCATTTCATGGACGGTATCTAATTAATAATTTTAAAATAACCGATAAAACTAATATGCAAAACTTATGCAAGTCACGATTCATCATTCTTGTGCAGGGGCGGCGGCGGGGGGTGGGGAGGGTCATGAGAGGGCAGCTGACCTCCCAGCCGCCGGAAAAGCTCCTGAGCAGGGGGCTTTCCGGTGGCCCCCGCCCAAGAGCAGGGGTATCGCCCCTGCTCTTCCGGCCTGATACAGGGGGCGAAACCCCCTGTATCGGTTTTTTTTTTTTTTTTTTTGGGGGGGGGGGGGGGGGGGAGGGATGGACAAAACGACGTCGTTTTGTCCTGGGCAAAACGACGTCGTTTTGCTCTGTAATTTAAAAAAAAAATAGATTTTATTGTAATTAGGTTTTAAAGAAAAATATTTGTGTAAATTAGGTTTGAATTAATAAATTGAGGTATTAATTAATAAATTAATAAATTGATTATGTTAATTGTGTTGTTATTTGATAAATTAGGTTTGAATTGGGGTTTTTGATTTGGTAAATTTGATAAATTGATAAATTGGGGAATTGATTGATAAATTGATTGTGTAAATTGTATTGTTAATTTTAGTTTTGAATTGATAAATTAGGTTTTTATATGTGTTTATTGATAAATTGATGAATTATGTTTGAATGTGGGTTTGATGAAGATGACATTATGCAGTGTTTTCAAAAATTAGCATCTCAGAAAAACTATTTGAAACCTCTCAAAACTTCTCATTTTACTAGTTCTTCATCGTCTCCTTCGATTAGAAAAGATTAATTGTTGGTATGTTTTTTGTATTGAATTGTTTGGATTAATTTGATTGTGTTAGAGTAGACCTATGTTTTAAATGAAATTGTTGTTTGGATTAATTTAATTGTGTTTTTATTGAATTAAATTCATTTAAGTTTGTCGGTCAATCGGAAATTTTGGTTCATCAGCCAGAAATTTTTCTTAACCGGCCGAAAATTTTTTGAACCAAATTCTGCCCCCCAGCAGACTAATCCTAGCACCGCCACTGTTCTTGTGTCCACCCTAACCTGGTCGCTTCGAAAAAATTGAGATCTCCAAAAATGCAGGGAGTTGTCGAATATCAGAATCCTTAATGTTTTCGTCAAATTTGGATCGTCCATAACCACAAATCAATTCCTTCGTTAATGGTTTCAGTCGCAACTATTCAATTACTTCATCAAATCTTCAGTGGAATCAACAAACAATTGTTCACATAGTGAGATTTTATTAGGTAATATAGCTGCATGATTGATTATCTTTCGTTTTGGTTTTTTGGGTAAAAGAAGAGGCACCCATTGAAGCAAGAGAAACGTGGATGCTAGATGAAGGTTGTGTCAGGCGCGTGTACCTCACATTTTATGATAGATTTGGTTATGTCTCAAGGTGGTAATCTATAAGTTCCACCTCAAAATAGATGAGATACTAGGTGGTTTATTATATTAGTTTAAGGGGCCAATAGGTCTTAAAAATAAAGTTGAAAGGGCCATGAAAGTATTAAGCCAAAATATTAGTAAACTCCAACCATCCTTGTTATCATTTTTTAACCATAGTCAAACCATCGAAACTGATTAAAAAAAAAAAAGAGAAAGGAATAAAAAATCTTTTTGGCGTATGATTTATCCATTATATACTAAATTGATACTTGACTTATTAATTTGATCTTTTAAGTACTTGACCTATCAAAATTGAAACATTTAATATATGAACAATAAAATTTAATAAAATTAATGATATTGGTGGTTTAAAAAGTTGTAGTAAATGATTTTCCTATTACAATATAATTGATTATTTCAGTTATTATAGTAATATTAATAATCGTCTAAGATCAAAATATTCTAAATTTTAATAGGTTGAGTACTCAATGTTCTTGACTCTGAACGTTAAGTACCAAAAGGACTATAATAAATCAGATATTAAATGAGGTAAATTGTGGATATGTCAAACCCCAAAATAGTTTTTTTTTTTCCCAAAAAAAATGATAAATGACCTCACTTTAATCACTAAGCAAAATATTACTGAACTCCACTCACCAGAATCACTAAATAAAATATTAATTTAAAACTATAAAACAAGAACTGAATTATAAAAAAAATAATTTATTTCAAAAATATGATACCTATACAATTTATTGTAACAAAATCTCTCAAAAAATCAACTAAAAGTTCGTCAACAACAATGCAATTTAACAAAGAAAACCTGAAATCCCTAAAATCAATTTAAAAACTAGGATATGTATAATATATTATTTTGTGCCAATATCTTTGAAGGTTGGTATATATATATTTATATATATAAGGCATCAATATTTTCAAAACTATAAAATTGTCACCATAAAAAATAAATAGTAAAAACGTTTTATGACAAAATATAAATTGCAATAGGGTAAACAATTTATTAGTCACGTAGCTTTGCTTATTATATTAGTTAGTTCTTCTATTGTCTCTTTAATCCCTAAGTTTTTTTGTAATTAACTCTTTAGTCTTTTTATTGAGTCAATGGCCAAATTGAACTAAATAATAATAAACTTACCCTTTATCCTATTTTATAATATTAAAAAATTTTATTTCTCTTATTTAATATATATATTTTTTTACATAATTTTTGTCTATCTAATATTGATTAATATATTTATTTATTAAATTTATTCATATAAATATATAACTTTAACTTACGTTATATAAGTCATTTCATTAAAAAAATAAATAAATAATTATTTTACAAAATATAAAGTTAGTAGTAAAATATATATATAATTGTAAACATATATGAACTTTTTTATCCCTAATATACCTTATGACTAATATTAACTAAAAAAAATATTTCGAAAGAGTTATAAGATTTATAATAACTTGCATTATCCTTTGTTATATTATTTAAATTTAAATAAAAATTATAATAGAAATTACAGGAGTAATAATAGATTTTTTTATTTTTGTAACTAATATATTTATATATATAAAAAGTACACCAATTTTTTTTTTTTTTTTGTGTGTATATATGCCACAAAAAGGTATTACAAACTTTTAAATTAAAATTTAAAAACTAAAGATGAATTTTTACTTATAACCAAAGGTAGTTTTGTACTTTTATATGTAAAAATGAATAGAACGACTAAACAGTTGATTAAAATAAAATTTAGGGAGTAAAAAGTTAATAAAGAGACCAACTAGTATGATATATGTAACTATAAGAACTAATAAATTGTTTACCCATTACAATAATGGCAAAAAAGTTTTTCCTTCAACATGTTGTCTCTCCCTCACTTTTCTCTCTCATTTTCTATAATTAAAAAATAATTTTTTTATTTATTTCTACATCATTTTATCTTGGCCTAATACATACGGAACTCCCCGAATTTGGTCCAAACATCCAACTGTCATGCCACAACTTATAAAAGATCTAATTAGTCCTCAAACTTATCAAAATCAATCCTCATAACCCTCTCAAGCTGACCTGGCACTGAAACTGGGTTTCACATGAAGATGATTGTATGAGGAGTGATATAAACTGTAAAAATAAAATAATAAATGATAATAAATGGTCAAACACATACGCAGCCCCTTCAACTTTAATTTTTGAGCCGTTTGGCTCCCTTAACTATTTTAACGACCTATCTAACCCCTTATCTAAAAGCCGAATAGATACTTAGCCCCTTCAACTTTTATTTTTGAGCCGCTTGGCCCCCTCAACTATTTTAGCCACCTATCTAACCCCTCATCTATTTTAAAGTGATTTTTTAGACATTTAAATTGCTGATGTGTCGTATTTCTTCCTCCTCTTGAGTTTAATTAATTGTGGGAAATCTTCACTTTATAATAGTTTGTAATATTAATTAGATAAAAGATAGTTTCCAGCGTGTGTCCTACATGTCTTTAGTGTCGGACGTGTGTAATGCATGGTACTCTATTGTGTTTGGTTATGTTCACTCAAAAGTTTAGAAATACCATTTTAAAATAGATGAGTGGTTAGATAGGTTGCTAAAATAGTTGAGGAGGCTAAACTGCTCACAAATAAAAATTGAAGGGGTTACGTATGTATTTTACCTTTAAAAAAGGGGTTAGATAGATCGCTAAAATAGTTGATGAGGTCAAGTGGCTCAAAAATTAAAGTTGAAGGGACCGCATATGTATCTGGCCCATAATAAAGACATTAAAAGGTCAAACAAAGAAAATAACATTGGTCATCTCCTACCTCTACTGTGACTTTGTCTCTCCAGCCTTTCACCCTTTTCTCTCCACCACCACCTCTCTTTCTTTCAAGTCCTTTCCTTTCCATTCTCCTTCTTAAGCTTCATGTACCCTAAACCCTTTTAGTTCATCCCCTTTCTCTCGCTTGCACAAAAACATTAACACAGACCCCGTCAATTAAAGAAAATCAAAATTAAAAATTTTATGTTTGTAAACCCTTTCTTCCTTGTCGCTTGCATGTGCTTTTCTCTCCTTCCCAATTCCCTTATTTTTATCTCTTTTTCTTTTTAGGTCAGATTTCAATTTCTCTTTTACATATTATTATGCTCTTTTACACATGCCTTGATTTCAATTTCTCTCCTTCCCACTTCGCATGTTTCTTTTTTTTTTTTTTTTTAATCTTTCCTCTGTTTTTGCTTCAAGATGAAATTAACAAGATTTATGGTTTAAATTGATGAAGTTTTCCCAAAAGTTGCTCAAATGAACAATTCAAATTGTTCTAAATTTGAATCATAATCACAATTAAACTGAAAACTCAATTCCGAGCTCAATTTCTTCATAACCATAATTCAATCGACACAATTACAACCCCAGCATGTTTCCGTTCCAAATTTCTTCAAATATAGATTTCAAAATTTAACCCAAGAGCACATAATAGAGAAGTGTTGTTGATTTATGGAGAAGAGAGGTGGCTGCGTTGGTTTTGGAGAAGAGAAATGGTGAAGGAGGAGTATTTTTCAATTAATTCTTTAATTAACATTTTTTTTCCACTCGTCAAATGTTCATTGGATGATTTTGTAAGGAATTTCCTGGTCACAGCGACAACTTTAAGTATTTAATATGTGCGTTTTGGTAAGTTCAGGGGGTGAATTGGACCTTCTGTAAATTGGAGGTATAAGTTGATGGTGATAGATGTATGTTTGGATCAAGTTTATAGGGTTCTGTATGTATTATCTTCTATTTTCAAGAAAAAAAAAAAAGAACAAAGCAAATTTTCTTATATCCTATGATGAAAAAATGACAGATATAGAAATAAAAGGGAGAAAAGAAGAATAATGGACGGATACTTGGAACATAGTAAGTACACTATTCAGTTACGGTGTCATATTGTTGGAAATTGTTAGCGGCAAGAAGAATAATGGGTTTGTTCAGGAATCTTCACTAAGCTCGATACATCATGTAAGTTATAGAAGATTTATGATAATGCTGTCGAATTTTCATATTCTAGGTATGATTGATGCAACTCTGGTACTAACTCTGGTACTCTTAATCAGGTGTGGGAGTTAAAAGGATAGAAGATTTGGGCTTATATATGTACAAGAAAATGCAACGGACAGACCAATCATATATGTTGGATGTATGTACGAAATATAAAAATTATTTTGATTTTGTTATTCAAGAACAGATGACTTATGTTCTATCTTCTAATTTGGTCTTTAAATTCACTTTGTTGGCTCTTAAGTGGCCTTTTTGGTGGTGAAAATGCACGAAAGATTTACCATTCCAGCTGTGGTTCAATAAAGCATATAACACTTAGTTATAAAAATTTTATTATACCCTAAAAGTCATTTCTTCCCCTTAACATATAACATTGTAACCAAAAAAGTACTATTAGCTCATATCACTACAAGTGCATAGAGTGAAGCAAGCTCGGCACAGAGTCAGAAATCTTATTCTTACAGGGTGTTCGTCTCAATCAAAAGGGATACAGAATTATGATGTGAATGGGCAAAAATGTTGTACCAAGTAGAGATGTGGCAGCGGATGGGAGCAATTACTGAAACTGCAACACCAACAAAGTTAAGAAGCATGAAGATGGAAACAAGACACAATTTGCATACTTTATTTTTACTGTAATGAGATGGAAAACGCTTGATAACAAGTGTATTTTTATTGTGACATATATTGAAAGGAAATAAGTAATTGAAGCCTCATGCTTACTAAAGCTTATTTTAGTTACATCAAAAATACATATGGTGATCAGGCAGAGCTTGAGCGGCGGCTCCGACTGAACACTGTGACTTCCTGCCTGTTGTGCTTAAGCCGCCTGGCGTCCTCCCTTGAAACTTGGAATGCATTGGCTACCACATCATCAGGCAAGGCCCTGATTGCTGAAACTCGTCCAGCTAATTGGCTAATTTGTGCATTATGGTTGGTCTTGAATGCTACCCACTCTACCCCTTCGTTTCCTGCTCTCTTCACTACCACAAAGTTCTGTGGAACTGTTAATATTTGCCCCTCTTTTACTCCCCCATCAAACACTGCCTCTCCACTCTCATCCACAATCTGGACTCTGCCGTTTCCTCTAGTGAAAAAATATATACTGTGTGCATTTGTATTCCAGTGCGGTGACACTATCCCATTCTGCAATTCCAAATTGGTTCATATACAACTTAAGTTCCAATCTTTAATGCATTCATTCTATATAGGGCTATCAAAATAAGTCATGGTATGTTGACAAGATTCATACAAATTTGTCGATCGGAATTTGGGTAGAAAATAAACTTGTTTTGTCACAGTTGACCCGTCAATACCCGTTTACCTCATTCAATGATTAGTCATAAATGTAATACATATAGTAGAAGTATCAAAATGGATTGTAACACGCCAACGTAATTCATATTGCACGCATATTTGGCAGATCAAGATTGAGCTGACATGCGTTAGTATTGGAAACGGATCGATAAATTCAACCCTCTTAATAAGTAAATCATGTCAGAGTCATGTTACCGTTGACTTAATATGTATTAATAGAGTAGAGTAGAGTATCTCAATACGGACACGACATTCTAAATCATTGTGAAACCTCTAATTCTATATATGTTCTAGTAATATGTAGTTGTTACTTACCCTGTAAAGGACACCTTTTTCGATGCTCAATCGAAGGAATCTGAGGACAGGAAGGGTGTGGCTGTTGACACTGCTGATGCGGCCGGCTTCTGGGTTGAACACATCAGCTTCTGATGGGTCGTCGATGTTGTGTTTCAGCCTGGCTGTGCAGAATGTTTCCTCTATACCATTAAGGTATCCACCTCTGTAACTTTGTCTATCGGATTCTCTTTCCCTGCGTTCCTCTTCGCGGCTTTGTTGTGGGCTTACAAACTCAAGCTCACCCTCTACATTCACAATTATGCCTCTGTTATCCTTTTCACCTTGTAGCCTTCTAGCAAGCTCTGTGTTGATGTTGAAAGCTTCTGCTAGCAACTGCTCATCGATGCCTGAGAAGATATTATTGCCGTTTGATCTTTCCTGTTGGCCTTTTTCACCTCTCAAGTGCCTCCTACTTCGTCCCGAATATTCACCTCTCTGGCTCTGTACTTCTTGCTGAGGGTTGCCGCCCACAAAGAATATCTGCAAGTAGATAGAGAATTAACCAAACAGATAAATTCAAACTTTCACTTGAATTTGTGGCGCTTATATACCCTGTGGTTCTGATCAAGCTGGTTGGCTGAATTACTGGTGTCAATAATCTGGACTAGAACAAGTGGAGATCGGCCATTGTTGTGAACCCAATGAGCTACACCTGCAGGCAAGGCTATTACATCTCCTTCTCGGATTTGACGGACCTTCTGGTGCCGGTCTCCCCTTTGATACTCTGATTCTGACCCGGATGGTGACTGATAAGTCTCAGGACAGCCTGGGAATGATGCACCCTCAACTCCATTACCTGCACAGGCAGATTTGTGCCAATTACAATTCCTGATCATATATATATATATATATGACAAAAAAAAGTGCTACATATATGAAGAGAAGTATCATACACCACGAAATCCAAGATTCAGTAGATTTTTTTTTTTTTTTTTTCCAAAAAGTATAAACTTGTAGCAATAACAATAAGTATATTGGCAGCAACTTTTGGTTACTGCTGCTCACTGTTAAATATAACATTGTGACATGGTGAATTATGTAAAATATACCTTGGAGAACGTAAATGAGCTTAGGTCCATTGGAGTAATGGGGCAATAGAAGGCCTCTCTCTTGAATGATGTGGCGGATAGCAACAACACCAGCACATTGGAATTGATCATCATTTTCATCCCAAATCTCTGTCACACCACCCTCTGATCGGATTCTACGAGAAGGTTCCACTGCATTTATGCGATGGATCCGGCATTCGTCCCGCCGGGTACGCTGGTCAGGTTGTTGCTGGTGGTGATGGTACTGCAATGTTACTTGATCCAAATTACTCTGAGCAGCAGTGCAGCCATATTGGAACACAAACAGAAAGCAAAAGATGAGAGTAAGAGAAAGCAAATTAAAAGAAGAGGGAGCAGCCATTAATGAATCGAAGAGAAGAAAGTAGAGTGAAGTGGTGAATTAGAGAGATGGGATGAGGTTGGTATTTATAGGAAATAAGGTGGGTAGAGTGTTAGGGACGTGGCAAATCGATTGGTGAAATGGATTGGGTATTTCTGCATGTGGTTTTGTCTTAATAGCATGTTGTATGGCTTTGTAATTGCTGAGTGATACGTGTTGTTGATAATTATCAGTTCAATTACATATGTTGATATATCCTGTTAGTCTGAGAACACGAATTGGCGTAAAATATTGGGATGTATGAGGGATGGATTCATGGGCTTGTTCATCTATTCTTTGATGCACACGGGATGGGTTCATGGCTTTGTTCATCTATTCTTTAATTTAATATACTTTATTATTTTCTCTTTTATTTTATTTTTTAAAATCAAAATTCAATTAAAATTTAGCTGAAATTTCAATATATATATATATATATATATGTGATGGTTTTTTTTTTTAAAATTTTAATTTTTAACTTCTTCAGTAAAAGTGATCACTTTTACACTCTGAAGAAGATGTAAATTGACAATTTGATATGTAGCTAGATTTTTCATAAAGTCGCTTTTATATTACATTTACATAAATTCAAATATATATATATATTGGCTTACGCCTAGTAAATCAATCTTTTATTATTATATGACATTTAAAGTTGTTCACTAAAAGTAACGAATTATTAATTAGGTCATGAAAACAAATAATTTATTTTTAATAAAATTTCTCTTACAACACTACTTTCTATACTAAAATTCTCTTTTTTCTATTAATGATTATTGCTTAATTACAAAATTATAAACCTTTCTCTTATAATAAACTTTCTGTCAATTATTATACGACGTTTAAAATTGTTCATCGAAACTAACGAATAGTTATGAGGTCATGAAAATGAATAATTTATTTTTAATAAAATTTCTCTTAAAACACTAATTTTACATATTGAAATTTTCTTTCTTATTAATGATTATTGCGTAATTATAAGATTTTATGAGTTAATTATAAACCTTTTTCTTATAATAAATAAGGATAAATTAGAGAATATTTATATATATATTCTCTAACCGCCACAAACTGCTAGGCAATGGAAGCCAATTGCACACTTGTTGGGACTTTGATAGGAATTTTCTTGTTACGATCCTAGAAATTGATTGAAACCTCAGATTCGTATTAGAACCACGATGATTTATTTAATAAAACATTCAAACTAAGTCCAAAGATTTTTTGAGTAAGTACCGTTGTATCATCACTTATTCAATCAATAAATAGAATCAGTAAAATCCAAAGAAATGTTTATCCTTTGATCAAACATAGATAAAGAGTTTGAAAGAAGAAAAATCTTTCAATTTACCTTCTAACTCTTTGAAATTTTTTGGAGTCCGATCACAGGATCTGAATATTCAGGGCTAAAGCCAGCTTGAGGTTCACCGGACATGTTTTTAGCAAGTTATAAAAATAGTTTTTGAATAGAATTTGATAAAATTATGTTTCTATCCTTGTGACCAACAACATTAAGATTGCACAACTTTTAAATCCTCCTTGGATGGAATGTTGGAGAGTTAGAAAAAAAAATGGTTAAAAATAACCCTTATTTGGAAAGAAGTTATTTAGAAGATAAAGTTTCACAAGGAGTCTCTCACTTACTTTTTTTTTTCGAATTTTCAACGCTCCAAATTGGAAAGTTAAGAAAAGTTTAAATTATTCCTTTAAAAACTATTTAATTCTCTTCTTTTATGGACTCTTCCTACACTCCATCTAAACACAAGCAAGCCTTAAAATGAAAGATCATAGCTGAGCATTGAATATGAAACCTAAGGATATTCAACTTCAAGGAATATAGCAACATGCTTTGTGAAAGCTACTCAGTAATAAAAAAAAAAAAAAAAATATTATCTTTTACTAAAATCACAATTAATTTCCTAATTAATTTTTTAAATACATTGAATGCCTGATTTTTTTCATTTTAATATCACGTGCTCCTAGCTTATCTTTTATGTATCTATAATACGCTTTGTTCAGCTAAGAAACTGTGAAACAAACACTTCCAAATAATTTATGAATCACATGGTTTTACTTGCTTGAAACTATGAAACTTACACTTCTAGTTAATCTATTTTCTTATCTAAATAATTTTCTAAAATCGTATTATAACATAAAATATTATTGTTCACGCCACTTAACAGAGCATATTACGTACGCGGAAAAAAAAAATCAAATTTGGAGATAATAATATTAAAATAAAAATAGCGTATACCCGATGCATGCAAAAAATTTATCAGTAATTTTGGTAAAAGATAAACACTCTTTGCCAAAAACATACAATAACATGCATGTTCACGTCATCCGACAACACAAAGGGCAATGATCTAGCAGAATACATTTATTATTTCTTCATTTGGGGAAATATTTATTTCCCCTCTGATGGCATGATGAACAAAAGTTTCTCATAGTATAAATAATTGTTTAAAACATGGCAATTATAAACACTGACAAAACTACTTGTGGCTGTGTAGTTGCCCTCCATGTTTTCTTGGTGACGATGCACAAGTGAAGACCACCAAGATGCCACATTGGCACGGGCATGCTTTAATTAAGTAAATCAATGTAAAACAATATGATGGAACTCAAGGGCAACATGATACCTAAATTAATCTAAATACTATATTAGTATTCGTAACTCTGCTGTCAGTGCCGCATATTGTCCGTCTTATGTCAGATTCCTAATCGGTTCAACCAAAATAATTCAAAGAACCAAGGGATGTCAATTGAATCATCACCAAAAATAGATAAATATCGCATTAAGCGACGGCCTTGACATATCCATTTCTCCTTGAGGCAAATGTTTCAGCAACAAGTAGGGGAAAAGCAATGGTTGCATCACAATGTACCTGGTTTAAATTTAGAGCAATAACTAGTAGATTAGTAATGAATCAACTACTGTGATTTGAAGTGGAGAAAAAAACTTTTAAGCAGAAACTTCTTTTTTAAAAGGGGAACATTAAAATTGCACTGTAATCAAGATGGCTGAAAATCACAAATATTATGCATATGAGTAACAATAGAAGCTGAAGACATGTGAGAAAATAAAAAGGAGGAACAAATAAGGTTTACCTTGACAGTTTTAGCAGATCCACGAATTTTCCCCCACGACACAGCCTCATCAGGACGAGCTCCGGAATCACTTCCATCAAATTCCTGAGCTGTATTGATGAAAACTGCATAATCTGCACCATTACGCATCATATTCGCATTGCAGATATGATGCTTAGGAAGCCCTCCTCCAAGAACGATGATTCCAGTCTTTCTTGGAGTCGCATACACAGCTTCACCATTCATGGCCCTGATGTCTGTACAAAGAGTTACCAATCCAGATCTCCATATACCATGTTCCGAAATGAGGGGGGTGGGTGTTGGTAAAGAACACACTAGAACAGGAAACATTACCTTGCACTATGTCAACAATTAGACCGGGGTTACGGAAGGAATGAAAGTACAACATGTCACCCAAAGACCCATCTGTCAAACCTGGACAGAACACCGGAATTTTGTTCTGCAATTTAGCCAAAATAAAATTAATAACTATATGAAGACTCAAACAGAACCATAAGCCATATGGTGAAAACCACTACCTAGTTATGTTATGTGGTTCTGAGGACTACACACCATATTTGTTCACTTATTACAGCCAGTCAGCTGCCCACTTCAATCTCTGGCAAAGGATATTGGCTGGAAACTAAATGATGCAATTGCATGTGTTATGTGGAGAAACAAAATCACCCTAAACCATCTTCCAAATCAATTTTCCAGGCCTTCTCTAAAGACCCAGAATTTCTTTGTTGCAAAAGCCAGAATGTTTATCAAATATGAATCCACCAAACCATAGGCCTTAAGCACAATGACGATTCGCCTCTGTCGTGCTTAAATATCATTACAATACAATCAATGTAGACAAAAAAGACTATCCCCCCCCAACCTTTTCTCTCTCTCTCTCCCCCCTCCTGAGGCAATCACTTGGTTGCTACTACCACTACCCTCCAAGGGGGAGTTAGGGTAGGCATCAGCATTGATTTGGTAGCTGAACATAGTTACACAGGTTCTACATCATCTGCTACACTACAGAAGCAAATTCAATACTAAAAGCCACCAAGGCAAGCACAAAAATTTCACTCCTCCCAACTTTCTCTGATTGATTACAATTTTTTTTATCTAGAATTTTCCAGATGTTTTGGCAATTCACTACTTGTCCAATATAATCTATGCAATTATATACTAATAACCAAATCTGAAAAGCATGAAAACAACGAAAGCAAGATCAAAATACTGTAATGTGCAAAAATCCATCAGTTGCTGTTTTACATGTGAAAGCTAATGAATGTACGTACTGACTTTCTCTTTCTCAGCCACAAAATGTAATACAACAAATATATGTTTTTTAGGAAATGAACCACTTTCCAGACTCCAGGACATATACACACACAAGCAAACTATTTTGCTTTTTTGCTCATTTTTACTTGACATTTGAATTAGCTTAATAATGTTTGATGACCCTGAATTAACATATTGATTCTATACGATTTGCGAGTCCATGACATAATACAAATGCCCAAGATAATAATACAAAATTGACAAAACTAAATACTATATATATAAAAGATGGCAAATTGTTCAAAAGAAGAAACAATGATAGAAAGAAAGAACAATGAAATGAAATGAAATGAAAATAAGACAATTCAGACTCATAAAAAAGAATATACAGAAGATAGGCAAGAAGGCAAGAAGCTCAAGCTAATCTTGGTTTGGCACTTACCTTGTATGCCCAATAAAGATATGAACTCTCATCATTTATTTCTTTCCCTAGGCGAGCAATCAATTTAGATGGTGTCCATAAGACACTCTGCAAAAACCAAAAATTATTTAAGGAATGAACTAATTTCATCATAAAACATGAATAAATAACAAAAAGGGATTATAATACAAAAACAAAAATTCTATCAACATAATAAATGGAATGGGCATAGAAAAATGAGGGTGTGAGGAGAAGAAAAGTATCTCTCTAGCAAGTGGGTTCACAGTGGGTGCTAACATGCATACCATAATTAATTCAGAAAACAAACACTACAAGAGCCAACGTACCAATTTGTTATAACAGCAATACCTGATTACCTGTTCAGTCTGTTCTTTCAACATCTGGTCAAAAATTGGAATGATCCAGTCCTCAAATTTGCAATAGTTGTCATTTGGAACCAACAGGTTACCAATTCGGTTCAATCCTTTAGCACGCAGCTGAGCTCCAGGTAGAGAAAAGTCACCTTTGTATGTAGGTGCAAGACATTTAATAAGATCTTCTTCTATCCCACCAGCAGTAGTAACCACTACATCAACCTGCAGTCATATTAGAGCCAACATTTTCTTATATAATTAGGCACAAGGATGTGATCAAAATCTTGGCCTTCCTAAAATTCTTAGGCAAGTTGTAACTAAAGTTGAATTGAAAGTATTTTACGTCAGCTCTAGAATAAAATAATTCCATGGTGCCCTGTAAATGATAAAAATACCTACTTCAGAAGAGTAACGTGAAACAATTTTAACACCAGCCGAGAGAGGTATCCAAAAAAACAAAGCAGACTATTACAGATTGCTTGAAGATGACAACACGTATCAAAAAGTAAAAAGGAAGAGAGCAAAACCACAAAGCAAAGCCCTCACATAAACTCTATTTCTTAAACACATTACGTGAAACAAATAAAGGACAGTCAAAACTTTTCAATGGCTTTCCAATTTTGAAGCCCATGTCCCTTTGCTCTTTTCAAATTCAGTAATTGAGAAGAACTCATCAAATTAATAACAGCTGAAGATATTCTCCATATTATATCCCATTCTCCTCTTCTCACATCCAGCATGGCACTCAATAGAATTCACAAAATTAATAAAACTCATAGATTTTAATGTATACTTTACTGATGATAATTCACATTTGGACTTTCCACATAAACACTACAAGCAGCAATTGAGTTCTTAGGTGCTTGCAGAAATAAACTCACATATGTGTTCAGAATCTCAGACTTCAAATATAAAGGAATGGAAAGTAAAAAATGCAAAACATGATCGTATTTAGACATCAGTAGCTCACCATATGATGCTGAACAAGATAGCGAATTGTATCTCGAACACCCGACGAAACAAGATTCGATGTAAAGCCCAAGAAGACTTTGCATCTCACAGATTCTCTATAAGCTTGGTCCCTCTCTTCCTCGCTGCAATCCTCTGTTATATCCTCATCAGAAAGCCTCCAATCTAGCTTCAATCACAGATTGAGTATTTCCAAAAAGTAGAAACAAATTATTTAATACAGCAGGACGTAGACGTTACCTATAAACAAATACAGACTACAAGAACAAATTGCCAAGCTTTTGAGAACTAACCATTTGGTTAACAACTTCAGTGGCATCCCCAAGGTTGGATGCTTGAAACCCGGTAGAGACCATGGATTTGAGAAGCTGAGAGTAGTCAACTCCCCGGTTAAAATCATAACCCTCAATTTTGAGGCATTTATCTTCAAGGCATTCAGATTCCTTGAAAACTGTAGCGCGCACAGATGATGGCAGTTGCTCCTCCATGAAATTAGGGGGAAATAGCACCTAACAACCCAAAAAAATCGAATTCAAACCTTAGAGGCTTCCAGCTGGAAAGGAACAATCATCAGCTAGTAATCATCACGAGTTCACTCTATGGCCCAGGTAACAGAAAACCATACGAGTGATTCACATAGAGAAAGTAGAGTTAGGAAGGTATTCGTATGTTTCCCATATTTTGAGTCCAAAAGAAATTACTTCAAATCTATCATTATCTAATTCTTCATCAATAGACAAAATGCTGAGATAATCTAAAGCTTTGGTTTCTTAACCCATTTATGAGCAAACAACTTATATACCATATAAAGAAAAGAAAATTGAAATGAAAAATGACAGAAATCACCTCTAAATCGCAAAAGCACAAGCTCCAAACTGAGCAGAATAAGAAATTCGGTATAGGAATAAAAAAAAGGGATGAATAAAGAGAAGAGAAAAACAGAAAGAAGAGCCGTGGGTGAGAGGGGCTATTATGTTTGTAAAAGTTGGGAATGAAAGAGTGGTGATGAAGGCGAAGTTGAGGTTTTTGGTGGTGCAGATATGGAGGGGTAACTCGAATGGAATTGGGAGGTGCTGCAGCAGTCTTACAGAGCAGACATCAATAAATGGGCTCGGGTCGGGCGTTTTGCTACGAGTGACCCAATTGAGGGAGGTAGGTTGCGTAATTGACAACTCATATTTTACCCAATTTTTTTTTTAATTAAATTTTTTGTCAAAAGTAAAATACTAATTTAAGTTGAAACTGATGTTCTTTTTCAACCAAAACTAATATTTCCTTCTTCTTAAGAAAATAGTCAAAATTTGCACATCGAGTTACGTCAATATTACACCCTTAAATAAAACAATGCTATTTATAAAAACAAAAAAATAAAATAGTTGAACTTCAGTACTCTATTAAAAAAAAAAATTGAAAAAGAATAATATTTCTGAAATCTGTAAATCTATTTATAATTTTAAATTAATATGAATCTTTTGTAAACAGGAATATATGTAATTATATATTTACTTGTTTTGTTTTAAAATTTTTTTAATTAGTCGCTAACATGTAATAATAATGTTAACTATTTGATAATTTTTTTATTTAAAATTGAACTATTGTAATTATATTGCGTGGTATTTTAATTAATTATAAAAAAAACAAATTATTACTTTTAAATGAAGTCGAACTAAATTTTAATCGGTTAAGCATAATTTATACATATTATGCGTGTACATGGTAAATTCATGATTAATTTGTTTCATATATGGAATTTATGTAATATGTATACATATATAAATGGTACTAGTTTATGGCCCGTGCAAATGCACAGAATTTTATAATATTTATTAATTTTGAAAATTTCAGTTCTAATTAATTATTATTTACTCTAAATTTCTTAATTAGTTGTATATAAATAATGAATGGGAAATCATATAAATAGAGTTAAAATAAAAAAGTAATCATTCTATTAAAAAAAAAATACTAAAAAGAAAAAAAAATAATAAAAATTCTAAAATAGGATAGTTTGTCCCAATCATTTTTAAATATTTATTTTTGGTAAAAATAATTAGATATAAATAAATAGGAGAAATTTTAGTAATATGTAAAATAAAACTTTATTTAACAAATTAAAATTTTTAGAAAATATAAATTGACATGTGTCCCCAATGTCTATTCTTTTATATTATATTTATATAGTAGACATAAATACGAATAAAATACATAATAAACTTTTTCTATAATAAAAAAGGAAAAACTAAACTAAAAAGGAAAGAATAATAAAAATTTTAAAATAAGAGAATTTGTCACAATCGTATCTAAGTATTCATTTTTTGTGATAGATAAATAGATGTAAATAGATAGGAAAAATTATAGTAATATGTAACAAATTATTTTATATTTTAATAAACCAAAATTTTTGAAAAATCTAAGGAATTGACACATGTCCCAAATATCTATTCTTTTATATAGAGCTAAAACAGATAGTAAATTTTCTATAACAAAAAAGGAAAAAAATAATAAAAATTCTAAAATTGGAGAATTTGGCTCAATCATCTCTAGCATTCATTTATGGTAAAGATAATTGGAAAGACAAAACACATTATGAAGCTCCTAAACTTTTATGGAATTTGCAATTGACCCCCTGATTAATTTTTTGAACACATTGGGTACATGATCTTTTTTTTTTTTTTTTAATAGTATTAGCTCCAAACTCGACACTTTTTTCTCCCATGGACTATAGTGTCCACTCACTGGTATGTGACACAATTTTCACTGACACGTGAGATTAAATCAGAGGTATAATTTATATTCCTAGCTATCATAAAACTACATAGGAAGTATGATTCTAATCTCTCCAATCAACTCTAGAGTCTTCTATTTTTCTAAAAAATTGTATCACGTATTAGTGAATAGATACTGTAGCTCACAAGAGAAAAAAATATCGAGTTTGGGGCTAATACTATTAAAACAAAAAGATCATGTACCTAATATGTTCAAAAAATTGATCAAGGGCCAATTGCAAATTCCATAAAAGTTCAGGGGCCTCAGGATGTTATTTGCCAATTGGAAATAAATAGATAGGGGAAATTTTAGTTATATTTACCAGATTATTTTTTATTTTTAAAATAAATTTTTTTAAAAAAAATTTAAGAATTGACACGTGTTCGAAGTGTTTACTCTTTTATATTATATAAGATAAGATGATATAGATAGAGCTAAAATAGAGAGTGAACTTTCTATAACAAAAAAAAAAAAAAAAAAAAAAAAGAGAGAGAGAAAGAATTTGACCCAATCATCTCTAGGTATTCATTTTTTGTAAAGATAATTTCGAGTAAATAGATAAGAGAAATATTAGTAATATGTAAAGTATTATTTTTAATTTTTTTTAAATTAAAATTTCTAGAAAATCTAAGGAATTGATACGTGGTCTAAGTGTCTACACCTTTATGTAGATATAGATTGTAAAATTGGAGAATTTGTCTCAATTTTCTCTGTATATTTATGTTTTGTAATGATAATTAGGAATAAATAAATAAATAAGAGAAATTTTAGTAATATGTGAAAGATTATTTTTTATTTTAACAAATAAATATTTAGAAAATTTATGGAATTGACATGTGTCCCAAGTTTCTATTACATAAATGATATAGATAGAGCTAAGATACAGAATAAACTTTTTATAACAAAAAAGGAAAAAGTAAGCTAAATAGGAAAAATGATAAAAATTCTAAATATGAGAATTTGCTCTAATCATTTCTAGGTATTCAATTTTTGTAAAAATAATTAGATATAAATGGATAGGAGAAATTTTAGTAATAAGTAGTAGATTATTTTTTATTTTAATAAATTAAAATTTTTAGAAAATCCAAGGAATTGACACGTATCCCAAGTGTTTACTCCTTTATATTATATATAGATAAATGTGATGGTTTGAAATTTGGTATGAAATTTTTCGGCCTAATACACCCATTACCCCTATACTTGGCACTAAACGATAAATGGCACCCCTAACTTCAAGAACGTCCAATTTACCCATTGTATTTTGCTAAACTAATCCAATTTGCCCTTTGCGTCCGGTTTAACTAGTCAAATTGAGAGAATGTGTACTTCATGCATTGTCATGTATCAAATTTGAAAAGTCAACCCAATCAGAGCTTGACATATGGCGCCTTGTTGCAAAAATATTTAAAAAAAAAACCTTACATAATTTCCTTCAACTGCCTCTTACTTTTTCTTTTTTCAAATACACCATCTTCCTCTCTTTGTCTCCCTCCTTTACCATCTCAACTCTAAACAAATGGAGGATTTTGGATAATAATCCTTTTAACACCTTGATTTGAGTTATACAAATCTAAAATTAATGGCTAATTAGCTAAATTTAAAAAGTAATTTCATACTCAAGAATCTAAACCTAACACCGGAACCTTCCATTAAAGAATCATATGAGTTTGTTTTTTTATCAAAACTTGCATAATAAAACTCAAAACAAGAAAGGACAATCAAAGCGTCAAAGGTATCAAACGGAAATTAGAAACATTGAAGATCTGAAACGATGGAAAAAGGGAAACGGCAACGACGGAGAACGATGGTTGTGCAAGGCTGGACGTAATGGTCACTCATGTTAGGAGGAATAACTACGCTATGGAGATCACAAAGTTTGTTTGGATTTTCTAGTATGAAAGCCATAATCGAAGAAGGATATGGAAGCCATTTTCACATGCTGTTTAAAATGAGAGAGGGAGGAAGAATGAGCAGTTTTGGATTTTTTTTTTCTTTAAAAATAATTTGCAACTGTCCGATGTTATTAATAATATCAAATTCCAGCCGTTTGATGAATTTTAATAACCAACTCGATCAATTCAGGCACTTGGCTTTGAGGCTATTACACTCTCTTACCACTCAGTTTAGCCAAGTACAAGGGTAAATTGGATGTTCTTGAAGTTGGGGGTCCCGTTTGCGTTTGGTGCCAAGTACAAGGGGTAACTGATGTATTAGCCCAAATTTTTTTCAATACGTTATTTTAATATAGTTATTTCCTTCTTCTTAGTAAATTCATTGCGAAATGTTTTTCCATTTCTAAAATATTCAATATATGTTTTACATCGTCTATGTGAAAATCTTCAATTTACATAAGTAATAAAATAATCAAACTTGCACATCCAGCTACGGTTTGGTGGTAAGTATATTTCTCTCTAATATAAGGTACAGAGTTCGAGTCTTTATGAAACTAGATACTACACTCTTAAAAAAATAAAATTTTTCAAAAAAATAAAATAAAACAGCCAAACTTAAGTACTTGTTGTCTCCAAAAATAACACTAGCAAGTGCACTAGATCAGTCGTAGTATAGGAATATGACGAATCCAAGTGTCATAACTACAAAGACTAAGAGTAACCAATTTTATATTATTCAAGCAGATTGATAGATATGATTTTCTTTCAAATTGAGTGAGTGATATGATTAAACTAATTTTAGCAATAAAAGAAAATGATTAAAGGAGAGTTTATATTGCAGGAAATTGAATTAAAAAAGTTGCGTGAATAAAGATTTAAAGAAACACAGGCTTAAGCATTGCAAGGTCAAGCATTTTCAGTTAATCCTTTCTTTGTTACTTATGAGCAAGATAAAATATATGGATCTAAGGTCTCTTACTTCTTCAATCACCATACTTGGAACATCTTACATATGGATTCTATGATAATGCATTTACTAGGAACATCCTACATAAACCAATTATCATGCATTAAGTTTTAATAAGCAATTTATCAAAGATAAATACCCTTACCATGCAATCTATTGGAACATTCGTTAGTGTATTACATGTGTTTTATGGTTTTTCCGCATTTATGATCCAGAACATCCTTTCTCATAACATGCTAAATAAAAGGTGATCAGCCTCTATATAATCTAATGCACCATAAATCAATCACCTAGAATTGATTACTTATAAAAAACAAAGAAACAAATTACTTACTCATGCTGCCCAGCGAGCTCAAGCCTACTGGAAAGGAGCTACTCACCCTGCATGAGTGATTGCTTTCCCATGACTTCAGAATAAGAATAATAATAATAATAATAATAATAATAATAATAATAATAATAATAATAATAATAATAAGATATAAATGTGTTGACTTTAGTTTTGATGATCACAAGTTGACATTAAGGGAAAAGTATCTCTTAAATTGACACAAAGTATAAAAGCTTTATAAGATAAAAATATTACTTGATATAATTATGTTTATCAGATAAACAACTTATGCTTATAAGTTGCAACACACTTTTAAGGCTTCATATACCTTTCAAGAGCTATAATTTGCTTACAAGATGAAGCTAATCTTTTCACATTATGAAGTGGTAGAATGTAGCTTATGAAATGGTTTCCTTATAAGCTACTTACATATAGCATTACAAAAGAATAAAAAATACTCCATCTTACTACTTGAGAAAAATGGCCATATACAGCTTATTAGATGAATTCCACACTTTGGCTTGTGACTTGACTTCAACTGCTATATTCACCTTATCACTTGGAAGACCTTGGCTTGTGACTTGACTTCAACTGCTATATTCACCTTATCACTCGGAAGACCTTGGCTTGTGACTTGGTTTCAACTGCTATATTTACTTTATCACTTGGAAGACCTTGGCTTGTGACTTGATTTCAACTGCTATATTTACTTTATCACTTGGAAGACCTTGGCTTATGACTTGACTACAACTGCTATATCCATTTTATCACTTGGAAAGATTTTGTTTCATAAGCTTATGACTTGAATCACATGAGATCAACTCATCTTTTTACTTGAAACAAACGGCCATATGATGAATTCAATACTCCTCTCTTCATGACTTGAAATCAACCACCACATTTCACTTTATGAATTGAGACAAACAGCCATGAAGCTTTCTTTCACCTATAAAAGGAAATGAAGACCAAAGCTTGGAGTAAGAAGACTTACATACAATATTCACACTCTTAAGCTATAATTCTTTGAAGTCTTCTATAATTTCCTATAAGAGCAAAGTCAAGAGAAAAGAGCTTCATTCTTTCATTCAAATATTCATATATTCGGGAATTGTATATTCACACAAGGATGTGTGAAATGGGGATTTACTTTGTTGGTAATGTGATCAACAAAGTCTATAAAAGTTTGGTGCTTGAGCTTAGAAAAAGCATCAGTAGAGTTTTGTTACTTGAACTATGAAAAAGTAACGGTAGAGGTTCGATACTTAACCTGTAAAAGTATTGAGTTTGTTACTTGAACTTGCAAAAAGTAATATAGGCTTGTTTCCTGCTCGTAAAGGAAACGTTAGTAAAAATTTCAAGCGGTTGGCTTGGGGACTGGACGTAGACTTGTTGTGTTGAACCAAGATAAAATTCGGTGTCATCATTTCTTTATCCCTACTCTCTTTATATTTGCCGCTATTTAAATTCTCATAATTTAAATTAATAGCGTTATTTTTGAAGTTATTTTTATTTCCAGTCAAGCAAACTTATATTCATAGGTTTTACTATTTTAATTAATTATGCATTGTCATAAAACTTCTGTTAGTAGAAAGAAAATTATTTTTATTCAAAACAAATTTTCTAAACTGTTTGTGAAAATTTTTATTCAGTCTAAAGTACTATTCACCACCTCTAGTACTGTAGCTGGCCTATTTTAGACAGTTAAAATGAAAAGTAGAAAATGATATTGATGATAAATCCGTAACACAAGAATTGGAACTAAATTCCCCCAAAAAAGATGTCTCCTATCCAAGGCTGCCTGATGGCTTAAATAGCCAATGGATTGCTTACAACAAAATAAAATATCGCTAAATATTTGTTCACATGATGGAAAAAGACAAAGCAAGTTGTGGCAGACTATAATACCACAATAATCCAAAAGACACACATCTCAATTTGACTAAAATAATATTGTTTCCAAGACTGTGAATAAAAATAATGAAACTTCATTCCCTTTTCTCTCTCCAGCGTCCGTTCCCTAGGCATGTGCTGGTGGGTGGCTGCTGCATTTGCCTCTACTGTTGTTGTCCCTTCCCTCCAAGCAACTTGTTAGCTGCCCTCCTTCTAGAAAGAATTGTAATTTGGCTTATTTCAGCAGCCTTCACACCTTCCAAGTCTAGACTGCTTTATTTTAATTGGAATTCTTCAAAAGCAACCTAAAAATTGATAATTTTAGCTTATTTGTTCTTCAAAATAAATCCATTTTTTTTCAATTTACACCCAATTAATTAGGTATAATTTTCACTTATAAAAAATCCCCATACTTCAACATTGTTAGTCCCAAGCAAGCACTAAAAAAAAAGAAACTTGAAAACTACAAAGATTAAAAACTTAATTGAAATAGAAACAAAACATTAAAAGAGATTAATGGTAGTAGCTAGCACTTCTTTTCTAACTGTTAACAACATGGCAATTACGAGGAAAATACGATATTGAAATCACATATGCAACTTGCTTCAGCTTCAAAAACAATTTAAGGAATTCACATTTCAAAATCTTAGCAACAAATTAAACTCTACCTCATCAAGGTTGTCACTCGTTCCCTCTAATGTTTTTAAGGTGAAATGCTTTAGAGAATCACTTAGCAGTCTACACAATAATTACAACTATAAACTTAATCATTAGCCTCACCTCCCCACCTTTATTGAACACAATGCACAATCAAATAGTACTTTTCAAGGGGTTGTAACTTGGCTAGGGTTAGGGGCATGATAAATGGATATTTAGGCTTAAAATTTACCAAGGGAATATAAATTGATGAATAGAGCAAGAAATCTCACAAATGCAACACAATTAAACTATTACAACCTAACTGCAAAGGATTGATTATTTCAGCAAACTTTCTAAGCCTTCATTATCATAAAAGATGGTGAAAAGTCAAGCAATCAAAGAGATATTTCATAAATATGAGAGAATGTTTTTTATCTATTTTATTTACTTTTTATTTTTTAATGAAAAATAGAAAATGATAAGAAGAATTTAAACTTGGCAAGCAGTCTAAACAACAGGACTTATTGTAGGAAGAACAATGTAAGTGACTTGAAAGGAGTAAAAAGATTAGATTGCATATTGCAACAGCAAACTCAAGCAATATATGAATGAAATTACTTGAACCGCTTAAAATACAAGGAGGAATTAAGAGCAATTCCTCATAAATTTAATGAAAAAAAATTGGATTGTTGACATTGCTTAAATGCAAAAATTAAGCACAAAAGGTAGCTTTGAAAGTATTTGATTTTTCTAAATAATATGACAATGAATGATCACAAAGCTAGGAAGTTAGAGAACAAAAATTCAATCCTACTACAATTGATCAATTAACTTGCTAAAATGAGAGATTTCACTTTCTTGGTAGATTCTTTGGGTGATTTTGGGAAAACAATAGTGAAAAGGCTAAGGTTAACATCACGGGTTTAAACAAAGAAGGGGTTTAGGCTCAAAGGGGTTAACTACAATGTGGGTGTAAGCGCTGGAATTTTCTATGAAAAAAAAGATAGTCGTACGACTGTACTTATAGTCATGTGACTGTAATTTAAAAATTACAGTCGTACGACTGTAATATCGGAGTGGTTGCAGGAGCCCATACCTCTACAGCAGAAAAATGGAAGAGAGTGGTGGCACAATTAATGCGCCGGGATGGGCAGCAAGCAACCAGAAAAGCAGAGATAAAAAGAAGAAAGGGAGGGGAGAAAGGCTAATTTCTTGATTTCTGGTGGAATTTAGAGAGAGAAGAGAAGGAAAGAGACAAGAAAAAGGGGAAGGGAACTTTGCTCAAAAGTCCTCTTTTTCTCTTCTATTTCTTTCGGATTCTTTAGGATTAAAGCTAAAATTTGTTAGGAACCCTTAGGTTAATCAATTAACTTCACAATCAAATTAAAATCCCAGACTTAACTCATCAGAATCCTAAGCATTTTGGATTTTTGGACACAAAGTTCTCAACCTCAATTTCAAAGGAAAAGTGCGAATTCGTGCGGATTAGAGCGACGCCAGGGGTCAAATCGACTTGGATAAGCTTCTATAAAGGTAGACACTTCTTTTCCTTTCACCTTTTCTTGCTTTCTGGGTGTTTGAAGTGAATTTTTATGTATTTTTGCTGTGTTTTCGCGCTTCTGTTTCCGGGAATTAAGAATAGTCGGACGACTGTTCTTGGATTTGATGAACAGTCGTACGACTATATATACAGTCGTACGAGTGTTCTTAATTTCCAGGTTGTTTTTCTTCAATTTTGATTCAAAATAAAATTTTGGCGAAATCTTGATTCTGGGTCATATACAGTCGCGCGACTGTAACTTATAGTCGTACGACTGTAGTTACAGTCGCATGACTGTAACCCTCGTTCTTGAATCAGAATTTCAGTTTTATCCCCAAAAATTTCCAAAAATCCCAAAAAATTTCAGAAAACCCCAAAAATCATCAAAATGAATTTTGTTGTGTGCATTCACGACCGTAGATTCAATTTCCAGTAAAATTGCATTTAGAACAATTCAACAACGGAGACCCGGTTCTCCCGAAAACCGACCCACCTTAAATATAAAAATGCATGTAAACCGGTAAAAACTCGTTTTTAAAATGAATTTCTCACAAAACCAAAAATACAGGGACATTTCCAAATGTTTTCCAGGTCTAACCGGGCCGGTTAGCCGAGCCAACCCAGTTATCCCCTCAATGCATGCCCCCAACTCTTGATTTTCCAATTCTGTCTATTTAAGTCCTAATTGTGGCGTGCCGTATAAATTGTGCTAACCTTTGTTTTTTAGCTTTTATTTATTTTTATTTTTATCTTTATTTGTATTTTAATAGAATTAATCGTGCATTTAGGCGACTGTAATTATTTTTAGATTCTCGTGTATTCTAGGAGATTGTATAAGTGAGGCGAGAGTTTTTATTTTTTCCATTCGATTTGGTTGTAGGCTAATTAATATTTATTTCTTTTCTTTATTTTGTATTATGTATTTGTATGCGCGCTTTATGCCTTTTATATTCAATAAAATTGACTTTAGAATTTAAAATACCATTTCGAGAACATTGGCAATATTTAATTTAATTAGACACGAAATGAGGGACTTGTCCAGACCCGAATCTCTGGATAGTGTAGCGACCGTTCGTCGGGTTCAGCTACCTTAAGAATTTCCAGGTTGAGCTGAGCCAGGTGGCGACTCTACAATATTCATCGAGACTTAGGTCTCGGTTCTTTTATGCATTAATTTCACATTTATTTTTCAAAACCGCTTTTCCATTCATAAAAAACCCCATGCGAGGGAGGGGCTCGCCCGAGATCGTGGCGCCCCTTCCGAAAGGGAGTCTCGCGTCCTGTCGAAAACACGTCGTCCGCTCACAGTGGCGACTCCGTTGGGGATTTTCTTAAAAAAGAAGTTTTCTTAAAAACTTAAAGAATTTTGACAAGCCCTGAAAAGTGTCTAATTAAAATAAGGCGGATGATTCTCTTTTGGTATTTTATTTGCATTTTAGTTAGCCATTTTTGCATTAGTTTAGGTATCCTTTTATAGCCCGGTGGATTGTTGAAGTGTCGCCTAAAATCTTGTTGGCCTTGGGGGCACGAATACGAAACACCACTCATAGCCTTGTACGAACCCCTTCGCTAGAACCCTTGAGTGGGGAGAAGTGAGGAGTATATATTGCTATGAGAGCCTTGATGTTATCCCGACTTCGATCGAACTCATATAAGCAACCTTAGTTGGATTCCCTTAGGATACCAAAATAATTGTGTGAATAATAATAAAATCGCGCCTTCATCACCCCCGGTTGGTGATCGAAGTGAACCACGCCTAGGACTCGGTTAGAAATTTTTGAGACCGACCACGTTGGAGGAATAAGGTGGGAAGAATTCGTTTTGCTTGCTACGTGTTTCTCCCCGTCTCGTGACACATCGCCATTGCTACCTACGCGTGCATAACATACCATAATTCATATACATGACATTTTTCAAACATTAAACATTTGCGTGTTAATTAACCCACACTTTTATGCAGCCATTTGCATTTTATTTCGTGTGTAAAACATTAATTCATTCATTTGTCATTCATGCTAACCATTTCTTTTTCAGCCATAAAATTATATTTGCGTGATGACATTTTTATTTTCACATAGCATACATAACATCATTATGTGTGTCATGCATCCTAACGCACGTTTTCGTGCAACCATTTGCATATTGTGTGACATGTTCATTCATCACATTTCACTCAAATTAAATTAAGGGGCATTTCAAGGACGCCTATCATGACCATTCCATTCCATTTCATAACATATCGGGTATCCAAAATTACCCATGTTTTGCCGATGCGCCAGATTGCATTTGGCCATTTTAACAAATCATTTCATTCAATAGTGACCCCAACGGTCTTAGGCCCATTTTCATGTAACAATTTACATGATGCATTTCATGACATCACACCAATTTATCATAAACATCCTATAACATCATGGTCCATATCCGACCATTTCATGACATTAATTCACCATTCAAGGTACTCCCCGAGTGCCCAATTAGTATACATATAGGTCCATAACATCACCAACTCATAAAAAGGTGTTCCTCGAATGCTGAATCTCTGTCCGTGTCCTTGTTACACGTGACTTTCTCATAACATCATATCATATGCTCAAAAGCATCAAAACTTTATCTGTGGGCACGGCCCATGCGACCATTTCATATCATCCTATAGACCTGCCAAAGTGTCGAAACTTCGTCCGTGCGTCGGTACACATGCAACCATTTCACAAATTCATTAGGTACCCCAAAGGCACCAAAGCTCTGTCCGTGTAGCGGCCCACACGTGACATTTTTGCATAAGCATTGGGTGTTCTTGGAATGTCCCAAGAAGAAGAAAAATAATAAAAAGAAACCATTCATATCATCATTTCATACATAACTCCACTCCATTCATTACAAGCATTTTCAATGCCTTAATTTTTCATGCCACATCACATCATTCATTCACAACCTTAATACCTCCTATCTACTCCCAAGCAGAATACACTAGAGCGACCTTGGACAAGATCCCAGGCTTCAAGGGGGCGCTAGGAGACAGAGGGTAGTTGAGAGTGATAGTGATTCTGAGTCTGGGGAAGGAGTGAATATGGCAAATCAGACACCAAGCATGGCTGATGTTCTGAAGGATTTCTTCAGATCGCAAGACTTCCGCGACATGTTGAAGGAAGAAATGAGGGCAGTAGTGCGAGAAGCTGGTGAGACCGGTGGCAGAGCCAGGAAAGAAAAAAAGGCTGAGTCATCCCAACATGGTGGTGACGCTTCGGCCAGCCTTGAGAAGCCGCAGGAAATAAAAGCAGCTATGGAACAGAGGATGAAGGTAAAATGTTCAGAGCTAGATGAAGTTATGGCCCAGTTGAAGAAGGGGGTCAGTATCGGTGCTGAATCAAAGAAGGGTGTAAATGTTGATGCCATGATTGGTAGGGGCATCGAGACATTCCCTATTGGCTTCCAAGTGCCAAAAATCCCTACTTATAAAGGAATGGGCTCGCCGGAGGCCGATGTGAATCTATATGCCCAAGTTATGCTGACGGCGGGAGCCACAAAGCAGCAGCTGATCAATTTATTCCCCACCACGCTGGAGGGAGGTGCTTTAGGATGGTATAACTCACTGTCAGATGAGGAACAATCTGATTGGGAGGTTTTGTCGACAGCCTTCATTAAATACTACAGCTTCAACACCAAAATCCAGGTGAAGCTGTATGATTTGGAGAAGGCGAAGCAGAAATTTAACGAGCCCTTTGATGAGTACTATCAGAGGTGGATGAATAAGATGATCCTCCTAAAGAACCGCCCTGAGGAAGATGAGCTTATACAGAAACTCATTGACGGCAGCAAAGACATTTTCAAGAATAACATGAAATTCCATCCCTTTAAGGAGCTCAGTGAGGTTTACAGCATGGCCATTAAGATAGAAAGGGATGAAGAGGAGAAACTAGCCGGTCACAAGGGAGGAAGAAGCATAGGGTACAGTTCAGGATATAGATCAACCGCAACAGCTGGGTCTGGCAGTGGTTCTGGTTCAGGTTCCAGTGGCAAACAGGGGCAATCTTAAGAGGTGAAGCAGGTTGAAGTGGCTACTGTAAATTAGCAGCAAGGTAACCAGAATAGGGGTCCTGGAGGACAAGGCATATCGCCTTGGACTCTTCCTTTAGTGAAGATATTTGCCAAGTGTTGGAATGGTGGCCTGCTACAGTCTTTAAGGCCGTTTGAGAAGCCATCTAAAGCTGACAAAGATAATTCCTGCACTTATCATGTGGTGACAGGCCACCGAACCAACAACTGCTATAAGCTAAAGGATGCTATCCAGAAGCTCATTGATGAGGGAAAGTAAGAGCCAGCCAAACGTAGCACTAAAACCAACCCACTGCCGGCATTCGAAATGCGGAACATGGTCCAGTCAGGGTTGCCAGCAAATTTTATATTTACCCAAGTTCTTCAAGCGAACCCTACAATTCAGGCAGTGGCAGTAGGGGAAACCGAAGTGGAACCTGAATGTGAGAAAAAGGAGGATTGTAAGGAGATCAAACCCATAAGTTTGAATGATCTGGACTCTAAAGATGAGTATGAAGAATTTGACAGAAGAGAGGCAGTTAAACTCCCAGCTGTTGGAAAGCTGAAGATTCAAGAAGTGCAGCATGTGACTCGAAGTGGTAGGGTATATCAACCGGCAGATCAGATGAAAGATAAAGCACCGATGAATGGGTCGGGCAGTACTTTGGCACCAGAAGGAGTTGAGAAGGAGGACCTAGTCATTTCCCAGCTGAAAAAGACTCCTGCCCAGGCTAGCTTATGGCACTTGCTTCTAACCTATAAGGATCACAGGGCTGCTCTAGTAAAGAAATTGTTAGAAATTGAAGTCTCCCCTATAGCTTCACCAGAGGCTATGTGCTGTTTGTTAGACAAAGCCCGTGTTGGGAGCCCTGATATTGTATTCTCCGAGAAAGACCTGCCTGCTAAAGGGATGGCCCACAACAAGGCTCTTTATGTCAGGGCCCATATGATGGATAAGGTAATGCCTTGCTTCATGGTGGATGATGGATCGGCGTTGAATATTTATCCACTAAAGGTGTTGCCATTTCTGGGGCTGAACGAAGAAGTGTTAAAGAGATCCTCAACAGTCATTCGGGCATATAATGACTCTAAAAGAACAGTAATAGGGACGTTTGAGGCAGAAGTAGAAGTTGGACCAGTTAGGTCCACAGTTGCTTTTACGGTGATTGATATCCCGGTCACATTTTCCCTGTTGCTTGGAAAACCCTGGTTCCATCCTTTGGGAGGTGTCCCTTCCACATTGCATCAAAAGATCAAGTTCTCTATGAACGGCAGAATTATGACTATTGAGGCGGATGTCCAATCGATGGTAGCTGCAGTGAATGAAGGAGTGGTTCCCTTTGGTGGATTTCAAGTCGCTGTAATGAAAGAAGAAGAGACCACAGATGCCCCTATGGTCCTTTATGAGAATTATATGCCGGAGTGGCTATCCCGGTATCTGTATAAGCAGAACTTTGTCCCGGGAATGGGACTCGGAATTAATTTGTAGAGGGTTCCAGAATTTAAAATTGACTCAGGAAAGTTGGAGCAGTGTGGCCTTGGCTATATAGAAGGGGCATCTGCGGAAAAGAATTTGAAAAAGGGCAAGAATGGAAAGATTATGATGAAGCCATTTCTGAAGGCAGGAGAAGGCCTTTATAAGGGTCAAGCTGAATCGGTGATGGTAGGAGGTGTCGAGTGTCCTGGCTTTGAGATCTTTGCAGATGTAGTTGATTTTGACAAAAGCCAGGAGCCCCTGTAATGGCGGAAGAAGCAATTGTTGAATCTGGGATTTTGCAAGGAGAGTCATCTGAGGTGGTAGCAGAAGCCGTAGAGGTGGCCAAGGAAGAAGTTGAAAAGAAGACATGTGCTGAAGTTACAGAAGTGATCTTAGGTGCTTTGACTGCTGCATTAAGCAATGCTTTTGGGAAATCCAAGGAGGGGTTCGGTGAAGAATTAATGGCTAAAGTGAACTTAGACTCTGTGGTCGCTGAAATTGCCAAGATTATGGAAAAAGCTAAGATGCAAGTGAACGGAAAAGAAGCAGAGAAAGCTGCAGTCCCGGATGATGCTCTGAAAGGGAAGATGGAAGCTGAAGAGGAACAAGGCCCTCCGCCTGTGGAGGATGAAAATGATTTTGTTGTATCTATTTCTTCCATTTTCAATGTAACTGATGTACTTTATGATAAGTTCAATGCAATGAAATCCCAATTTGCTTACTTGTGTGATGTTTATCCTGATAATTCTGTGCATGGATTTAAATCACCATCAAGCATATTTAGCATACATGACACTGCATTGCATGAAATCAATATAAATAAAAATGAAAACCCTAAAATGGTACTCATTTCACACGAGCTAAAATCTGAGGAAGAGAAAGAATTAATAAAAATACTCCAAAAACATGTTAAAGCTTTCGCCTGGTCGTATGAAGACATGCTAGGTGTGGACACAGAAATAGCAGTGCATAAAATCCCAACGGACCCCAAGTTCAGACCGATAAAGCAAAAGTTGAGAAGATTGAGGCCGGAATGGGCTATGCTGGTGAAAGAAGAAGTGGCTAAGCAGATAGATGCCGAGTTTCTTGAAGTGGTGGAGTATACAGAATGGCTAGCCAACATTGTCCCCATGCCTAAAAAGGATGGAAGGGTCAGAGTATACGTCGACTATAGGGACCTGAATAAGGCATGCCCAAAGGATAACTTTCCATTGCCCCATATTGACGTCCTGGTCGATAGCGCAGCAAAAGCGGCAATGTACTCATTCATGGATGGCTTTTCAGGGTACAACCAGATTCTGATGGATGTGATCGACAAGGTGAAAACATCGTTCATCACAGAGTGGGGTACTTTCTGCTACAGAGTGATGCCCTTCGGGTTAAAGAACGCCGGTGCCACTTATCAGAGGGTTGTCACAACTCTGTTGCACGATATGATCCATAAAGAAGTTGAAGTGTATGTCGATGATATGCTTGTTAAATCAACAACCTGGGAGGAACATCCTGTTATCCTAGATAGATTTCTAACACGCATTGGAGAGTACAACTTGCGACTTAACCCCAAGAAGTGCATATTCGGGGTCACATCAGGGAAGCTGTTCGGCCATGTAGTCAGCCAGAGGGGGATAGAAATGGACCCAGATAAAATCAAAGCCATCCAAAATATGCCAGCCCCAAAGACAGAAAAGGAAGTCAGGTCATTTCTGGGTTCCTTACAGTATGTCAGCCGCTTCATAGCACGGTTGACTTCGACGTGTGAACCAATCTTCAAGCTATTAAAGAAAGATCAGCCAGTTGTGTGGGATGACAAGTGTCAACTGGCATTTGAGAAGATCAAGGCTTATCTGGTAAAGCCACCGGTATTAAGTCCACCAGTTCCAGGGAAACCTCTGATTTTGTATTTGGCAGTTGAAGAATCCTCTATAGGGACAATGCTTGCACAAGAACAAGATGGCAGGAAAGAGTACCCTATCTACTACCTTAGCAAGAAACTGTTAGAGTATGAAGCCAAATACACACTGGTGGAAAAGACATGTGTGGCGATGATCTGGTTGACCAAGAAGCTGCGCCACTATTTCCAATCCTACAAGATACAAGTCGTGGCTAAGGTGGATCTAATGAAGTATCTCTATGAAGCACCGGTATTGGTTGGGAAGCTATCCAGGTGGCTGCTACTCTTATCTGAGTTTGACTTCGAGTACATCACAAAGAAAACCATTAAAGGGCGAGCCGTGGCGGAGTTTCTGGCAAACCAACCTCTAAAATCAGATTATACAGAGGATTTGGAATTCCTTGATGAGCAACTAGCCATGGTGGAAGTGAAAAGATAGGTTATATGCTTCAATGGGGTAGTGAATAGAAAAGGCACTGGAATCGGGGTACTTATAGCAACACCGAATGGTGAGATTATTCCTTTATCCAAGAGGCTGATCTTTCCAGTAACCAATAATGGGGTAGAATATGAAGCATGCTTATTTGGAATGGAAGCTCTGTTAACTTTGGGGGTAAATGATGTCTTAATTGTCGGTGATTCACTTCTAGTGATCAGGCAAGCTTAGGGTGAGTAGGAGCTAAAAGAAAAAGCTTTACGGCCTTACTTAGAGCTGCTACGCTTTAGAAAAGATTTATTTGGCCAGTGTGAATTCAGACATGTCCCCAGGGATGAGAATAAGATGGCTGATGCTCTAACAACGTTATCCTCCATGTGGGAAAATCCAGAGGAAACTCAAGTGCAACCATTGGTTATAACCACTTCCAGACATCCTTGCTTCGAAGTGCACAAAGTAATGGAATTATCAGCTGAAGAAAAGCCATGGTTCTTTGACATCTACCGGTATGTTAAGGAAGGGAGGTACCTAGAAGAAGCTGATGCCGATGATAAGTTGACACTAAGAAAGCTGGCTAGTTAATTCAGGATCTTCGAGGATAATTTATACAAAGAACAGCACACGAAGTCCTTTTAAGGTGCCTGACAGAGCAAGAAGCAGAAGAAGTGATGCAGCAGGTACATACAGGATCCTATGGGCCGCATATGAATGGGCTTGCCATGGCCAGGAAGATCATAAGACAAGGGTATTTCTGGATGATGATGTAAGCAGATTGTATAAGAAAAGTGAAGAGATGTCATGAATGTCAGATATATGCAGATATCAGTCATCTTCCACCACTTGAACTTCAGAATCTAGCATCTCCTTGGCCGTTTTTAGTGTGGGGGATAGATATGATTGGTGAAATCCAGCTACATCTAATGGACATAGATTCATAGTTGTGACAGTTGATTACTTCTCCAAATGGGTTGAAACAGAATCCTTCACTAATGTAACGGCCAAGCAGGTGGTCAAGTTCGTCTAGAAAAACATCTTCACTCGGTATGGGATTCCTCACCACATAGTAAATGACAATGGAGTACAGTTTCAAGGGGCAACAGCTGAGCTACTTGCAGAGCATGGTATTGAACATCATAAGTCCTCTCCATACAGACCACAGGCTAATGGTGTACTGGAAGCGGCTAACAAGGCAATAAAGAAGATCTTATCAAAGATGGTAACCACTTACAGAGATTGGGCCGATAAACTGCCTTATGCTCTTTGGGGTTACAGAACCAGTGTCAGAACACTAATAGGAGAAACTCCTTATGCCTTGGTATATGGGATGGAAGCGGTATTGCCAGTGGAAATAGAACTTAAGTTACTTAGAGTCGCCCTAGAGGCTCAGCTGCCAGAGACTGAATGGGTTCAAGCAAGATATGAACAATTGGCAGCGCTAGATGAAAGGCGACTGAGGGCATTGGATCATCTTCAGATGTACCAGTGCAGAATGGCCAGAGCCTATAATCGAAATGTGAAGTATTCTAAACGGCAGTTGAAAACAGGTGACTTGGTTCTAAAGCAGCTAAGGCCTTCAAATGTCGATGTTAGGGGCAAGTTCAGACCCAACTAGAAAGGGCCCTATGTGGTGAAGAAGGTGCTATCAAAAGGCGTTGTCAGCATCATGGACATGGACGGAAATGAGTTCACTAATCCTATCAACCAGGACAGGCTAAAGCTTTATCATGTATAAAAAAAAATCTACTAGGCTGAAAACTCGAAAAGGGCGGTCTAGGCAAAAGTTAAGACATGAGAGAAAATAATCAGTCGGAAAACCTGAAAAGGACGACTGGTGATGGATTCTGGCTCAGTGTGGAATATGTACCATTAGGAACCAACTCGTTTCAAATGTGCTCATTTTGACTTCATCAATAAAGTGAAGTGTTTGTTTAAATATGTTTGCATGGTTATGACAAATGCACAAGCAAAGTTGTCTTGCATAAACATACATATAGAGAAAGCACTTTGCATTCAACTGATTGAAATCATCGCATTATTTAACAAGTGAAAATGCACCAAATACATGCAATTTGAAATCTCTTGTTGGCCTTTAAAATCCAATTCATCTTCCTAAAAGAGCCATAAAATGGTCATGGTGACATCTCAATCATCTTAAAAAAAAAAAAGAAAAAAGAGAGCTCGCTGAGGTGAAAACCGAGAAGGTGCCTCAGGCAAAAATTAGAGCAGCTCGTTGAGGCGAAAACCGAAAAGGCGCCTCGGGCAAAAATTAGAGCGGCTTGTTGGGCTGAAAACCCGCATTGGGCAACCCAGGCAAAAATTAGAGCACTTATAAACTCATAATTTCCCCACAAAGTAGGAAAAGCAGAATGTCCCCGATATTCCCCACGGAAGTTGTCGCATCGACTCCCCATAGAGTCATCATGTAATTCCCCAGCGGAATCTACATAAAGAACACCATAATTGTTTCCCCAATCGAGTTGCCACACTTTTTCCCCGGCGGAATCTCTGTAAGGAGCACTACAATTATCTTCCCAGCAGTATCATACATCCCCAGCAGTCACCTCGCTCCTTCGAAAATCACCAAGCAAAGCCCTGAAGAAAGCAAAATCAACCAGGGGTGCAACATATCTTTCTCCAGCGGAAGGCAGAAACATCAAATGATGGAAAATGCATGCATGTACATATACATCATCATGCACTCATACATTGCATACATCAATCACTCATCCCCAGCTAGTCTTCATTCTTGATCGAAAGGGCAAAAATTTTTGTTTAAAAATCTCTCGATCAAGGAATGAAGATTTGCTATCTTAAATGCAGGAATTCATCATCCCCAGCTTTAATTCCTCACCAGATCCACCTCGAGTAATGTGGACTCGGTATCAGCCCAGATCGGCTTCATCATCCATTCCCCCAGCAGATCCGTCTCGAGTAATGTAAACTTGGTATCGGCCCAGATCAGCTTCATCTATTTCTCCAGCAAAGCTCGCCTCGGGTAACCTAGACCCGGTATCGGCTTATTTCACCCTCCATTTGCCTTGGGTAACTTAGACTCGGTATCGGCTTATTTCACCCTTCATTTGCCTGGGGTAACCTAGACCCGGTATCAGCTAAATCGCAATTCACCCTTCATTTGCCTCGGGTAATCTAGACCCGGTATCGGCCTATCCGCATCGACGTCGCCTCGGGTAACCTAGATCCGGTATCGACCTATTTCCTCCCCAGCATTGCCTCGGGTAACCTAAACTCGGTATCGGCTTATCTCATCAGAGGGTTCATTCCAGTGTTCGGGTGCTTTGATTCGCGCTCTCAAATTCATCATCTCAGGTGTTGTAAACCTAAATCTAGGTGTTGAATTTGATCACGCAAGGGGCAACTGTAAGCGCCGGAATTTTCTATGAAAAAAAAGAGTCGTACGGCTGTAATATCGGAGTGGTTGCAGGAGCCCATACCTTTGCAGCAGAAAAATGGAGGTGAGAGGTGGCGTAATTAATACGTCGGGATGGGCAGTAAGTAACCGAAAAAGCAGAGATAAAAAGAAGAAAGGGAGGGGAGAGAGGCTAATTTCTTGATTTCTGGTAGAATTTAGAGAGAAAAGAGAAGGAAAGAGAAAAGAAAAAGGGGAAGGGAACTTTGCTCAAAAATCCTCTTTTTCTCTTCTATTTCTTTCAGATTCTTTAGGATTAAAGCTAAAATTTGTTAGGAACCCTTAGGTTAATCAATTAACTTCACAATCAAATTAAAATCCCAGACTTAACTCATCAGAATCCTAAGCATTTTGGATTTTTGGACACAAAGCTCTCAACCTCAATTTCAAAGGAAAAGTGCGAATTCGTGTGGATTGGAGCAATGTCAGGGGTCAAATCGACTTTCTTCTAGAAAGGTGGACACTTCTTTTCCTTTCACCTTTTCTTGCTTTCTGGGTGTTTGAAGTGAATTTTTGTGTATTTTTGCTGTGTTTTCGCGCTTCTATTTCTGGGAATTAAGAACAGTCGCACGACTGTTCTTGGATTTGATGAACAGTTACAGTGTTCTTAATTTCCAGGTTGTTTTTCTTCAATTTTGATTCAAAATAAAATTTTGGTGAAATCTTGATTCTGGGCCGTTTACAGTCGCACGGCTATAACTTACAGTCGTACGACTGTAGTTACAGTCGCAAGACTGTAACCCTCGTTCTAGAATCAGAATTTCAGTTTTATCCCCAAAAATTTCCAAAAATCCCAAAAAATTTCAGAAAACCCCAAAAATCATCAAAATGAATTTTGTTGTGTGCATTCGCGACCGTAGATTTAATTTCCAGTAAAATTGCATTTAGAACAATTCAACGACGGAGACCCGGTTCTCCTGAAAACCGACCCGTTTTTAAAATGAATTTCTCACAAAACCAAAAATACAGGGACGTTTCAAAATGTTTTCCAGGTCTAACCGGGTCGGTTAGCCGAGCCAACCCTGTTATCCCCTAAATGCATGCCCTTAACTCTTGATTTTCCAATTCTGTCTATTTGAGTCCTAATTATGGCGTGCCATATAAATTGTGCCAACCTTTGTTTTGCAGCTTTTATTTATTTTTATTTTTATCTTTATTTGTATTTTAATAGAATTAATCGTGTATTTAGGCGATTGTAATTATTTTTAGATTCTCGTGTATTCTAGGCGATTATATAAGTGAGATAAGAGTTTTTATTTTTTCCATTCGATTTGGTTATAGGCTAATTAATATTTATTTCTTTTCTTTATTTTTTGTATTATGTATTTGTATGCACGCTGTATGCCTTTTATATTCAATAAAATTGACTTTAGAATTTAAAATACCATTTCGAGAACATTGGCAATATTTAATTTAATTAGACACGAAATAAGGGACTTGTCCGGACCCAAATCTCTGGATAGTGTAGCGACCATTCGTCCGGTTCAGTTACCTTAAGAATTTCCCCGGTTGAGCTGAGCCGGGTGGCGACTCTACAATATTCATTTAGACTTAGGTCTTGGTTCTTTTATGCATTAATTTCACATTTATTTTTCAAAACCGCTTTTCCATTCATAAAAAACCCCATGCGAGGGAGGGGCCCGCCCAAGATCGTGGCACCCCTTCTGAAAGGGAGTCTCGCGTCCCATCGAAAATGCGTCCTCCACTCACAGTGGGTCATGATGTTGACAAGGTTGATCTTTTAATCTAAGGGGGTAGTCCTAATGCCTATATCATTTTATGCATGTGATCAGTTATGTGATTTTAACAAGAACCAACAAACTAATTATAGATGCAATTGAAGTGTAGGCCCTCTCACAAGAAATTGAACAATGATTTTAAATTGAAAGAATTAAAGGTTCAAATTCCTTACATTTAAGGGCTTAAATTGCAATTGATTCTAATCTGAGCTAACAAGTTGAATTATGTCTTAAAATCCTAAGTCCTAGATTGTTTCGTCTTCCTAGACAAATTACAAATGTGAACCTAACATAGTGTATCCAAACTCATTGCATTTTTGAAGTAATCATTGTTGGGTATTCGTCATCGGAAAAATAACGTGGCACAGCGAAAATTACGCCATTAAAATTTTCCTAGAATCCACCTATCGTGTCCGATTACCATTGATTGGAATAAAATCAATTTGAATCAAGAGAGATTCACTCACCAAATCCGTCTCTTTTAGAGACTGCTAGAATCGTATCTTGAAACTGCGATCTCTAAAGTCCGGTGCACGACCAACTATCGAGCGGGAATCGGTGCTAGCCGAAAAAGCAGAAGGAATGGAGAATTAATTGCTGTAAACTTTTTGGCTATTTTGGGGCTGCAATGGGGCTAAAATTTCCAGCAATAAACTTAGGTTAGAGCTAGGTTTTCTTCCTTAAGTGTGTCCTTATATAGACTCCTTATCCAATTGGGTTTTAATTAGGTGAATTAAAGCCAAGTCCACTAGGATTATAATTACATAAATAGACTTTAATTAAAAAGCATATACTATGTAATTTAATTCTATTTAGCTAAATTTAATTACCCCTAAATAAAATTAAATCACACTTAAGTAAATATAATACATGTATTTAATTTTCCTACTTAGGAAAATTATTTAATTAATTGTTTACTTTATGTAATTCAATTAATTGATAAATTACTTAATTACATTATGTAAACTTATTAATTAAATTAAATCAACCCTATGTTAATTAATTACCTTAACACCAAATGTCAACTAATTAATTAACACATTCCTTCCAATGTACAATTTCTATAAGTTCTGGCTCAGTTGATCTATGTGCATGATCCTATGGGTCTGTCTTTATGTAGGCACTAAGCCCAAGGCCTATAGACCGTAAGTTGGTTCTAGAAAACCATTACAACCCCTAATTAAGACAGAGATGCAGCAGTCTTTAGAAGACACTGATCCGGTGGTAATCTCATAGTGTCTTTTGCCAAAAGATATCAATGTGAATAAATAAGAGGCATGGTGTCCGTCATCCTCTTCCACTGTTTATTATATTTCTTGATCTTGAGTTGACTGATTAATCAAATAAGTAACCGACTAATTTGGGTATGGCCATACACTTATCAGTCCCACCCATCAAGTGGCCAGTGATATCATCTCGGTGTTACCTGAGTGGCAATTCCATCACTTCAGCATCAATATCAATATGTTCACCGGTCCACCCAATCATACCCATATTTAGCATCCTTTTACAGACCTGTTAGGCGTATGTCAAAGTGAATCAGATTCCATATTTGATACTATAATGAAATCTGGTCTGAGGACAAAAGAGACCTACTCAAGAAAGATGACGTGACAACCATGTGGCTTTCTTGTGCGGATCGATCCACTCCCATGTCAACGACATGTACTTATATTCATGACATGTACCTATATTCATGACTGACTATACAAGTACTATGGCTAGTTAAGAACTGTCATACAGTCATCGAATATGCAAGTTTGTGGTTCTATTTGTTCCCACGATTAGAACAGACCTAAGATAGGTTTTATGATTATCAATCAATGGATACTCTACTCATATTATAGCACAAGATATAAATAAAATAGATTAATTGCCTTTATTAATATGTCACAAATAATGTATTCATACAATTTATAATACAAAATACAAGAAACCAATGCCCTAAGAACTAGGGCACACCAACAATCTCCCACTAGGGATGGTAACGGGTATGGGTACCCGTGAAACCTGGGACTATCTGACGCTAATGGGACTACCCGAACCCGGTATAAAAGGGTATGGGACGGGTACGGGTTCAAAAAAATTACCCATCACGGGTATGGGACGGGTACGGGTTTACCCCTCAGGTTACCCGCTACCCGTACCCGTTTATATATATAGTTTATAAAACACGAATTACAATTTTTTAGGTATAGTAGCTGGTAGGAGTCGAACCCAGCTCCTCTCATTCTTATTGAAGGGAAGAATGTTATCGAAGTTCAAAGCACTGCTTCTTATGTAATTTTTTTAATTAAGGATTTATGATTTTTTTAATTTCTTTGGAACTTTCAAATTTGAATATGAATTATTGATTAAAATTATGTTTTTTATTTTTGAATTGCAATGTATTAAAGTGTGTTTACGAATATTTTTTTATAATTTTGTGATTGATTAGTATAGAATTCTAGATATATTTTTATGATTTTTTAATTTTAAACGGGTAATTTTCAAGGGTACGGGTAATTAACGGGTACCCGGAAATTTCGTGGGACGGGAATGGAATTTAAAATTTAATACCCCCGGGTAATAGGACGGGTACGGGTAATTACTTTTCTAAACGGGGAATGTGATGGGTGTCGCCATGACCCGCGGGTACCCTACCTGTTGCCATCCCTATCTCCCACTTGCACTAGTTCCAAGTGGGCATTGCCTTAATTCCTATAGATCTGGTTTGACCATCATGCTGTGTCTGTAGCAGTGCCTTGGTCAACGGATCAGTGATATTATTCTTGGTGTCAACCCTCTACAATGATATGTCACGTCAGTTCACGATCTCCCGAATGAGGTGAAACTTTCAAAGCACGTGTTTGGATCTTTTGTATGATCGAGGCTCCTTAGCTTATGCGATGGCCCCGTTGTTGTCATAGAAAACATCAACTGGGTCTAGGATAGCGGGTACTACTCCTAACTCAGTTATGAACTTCTTGATCCAAACGGCTTCCTTTGCAGCTTCACACACAGCTATGTACTCAGCTTCCGTTGTAGAGTCAGCAATGGTGGCCTGCTTTGAGGACCTCCAACTAATGACACTGCCATTCAGGAGAAAAACATAACCAGACTGTGACTGGTTCTCATCCTCATCGGTCTCAAAGCTTGCATCAGTGTAACCTGACACTACCAGCTCATCTTGACCTTCATACACTAAGAAAGCATCCTTAGTCCAGTTAAGGTACTTTAGGATTGCCTTGACAACCTTTCAGTGTTCCTCCCCGGGGTCCGACTGGTACCTGCTAGTTATACTTAGTGCAAACGCGACATCAGGCCTTGTACATAACATAGAGTACGTGATAGATCCTATAGCAGATGCATAAGGGATCTTTTCCATGTTCTCCCGGTCCTTCTTTTTTTGAGGACCATCTTTGTTACTCAGTTTCAACCCATGGCGCATAGGCAAGAATCCTTTCTATGCCTTGTCATGCTGAATCTTTTCAAAATCTTGTCAATGTACGTGGCCTGACTTAGGCCTAGAAGCCGACTGAATCTATTTCTGTAGATCCTAATCCCCAAGATCATCTCAGCTTTGCCTAAGTCCTTCATTGCAAAGCACTTACTCAACCACTGCTTAACCCCTTGCAGTGTTGGTATGTCGCCTCCAACGATAAGGATGTCATCAACATATAGCACTAGAAAGGTGGAAACGCTCCCACTAACCATCTTATACATACAGGGCTTATCAGAATTCTGTGTGAAGCCATATTCTATAATGGCCTTATTAAATCTCTGATTCCAAGACCTGGATTCCTGCTTCAATCCATAAATGGATCTTTGAAGCTTGCATATCCTGTTAGGATACTTTAGATCATTAAAACCCTCAGGTTATGCTATGTACACATCCTCGAGTAGCTTTTCATTAAAGAAAGGGGTCTTAACATCCATCTACCATATCTCATAATCGTACAATGCAGCTATGGCTAGTAGTATCCTAATGGATTTAAGCATAGAAACTGGTGAAAAGGTTTCATCATAGTCAATTCCTTGAACTTGCCTAAATTCTTTTGACTTGAAACACCACTTGCAACCTATCACCTTAGCACCTAGAGGTGGATCCACCAAGTTCCATACTTAGTTATCGTACATAGATTACATCTCAGCCGCTATGGCTTTGCTCCATTGATATAAGTATGGGCTTTCAACAGCCGCCTGATAGGTCTTGAGCTCCTCTTGGTCAACGACCATAAGGTCCCCATCATCAGTCGCGAGAAGGCCGTACCTCTCTGGCTGATGACGTGTCCTACCAGACCTTCTAAGGTCTTGTGTAACCGATTCTGCTTCCTCAACTTCTTGAGTAGCTAGATCGGTTCCCAAAGCATCCTCAGCAGTAGCTGCAGGAATTTGTGAGTCTTAAACTTCTGCAAGTTCAACATTACTCCCACTGTGTCTCTTGGAAAGGAATTCCTTCTCCAAGAAGACTGCATTTCTGGGTATGAAAACTTTGTTTTCGGCCGGATCTTAGAAGTTTCCTTAGGGTAACCCATAAACTCGCACTTAATAGATTTGGACTCGAGTTTGCCACTTGTCAATTTCTTGACATGTGCATCACAGCCCCAAATCTTCAAGAAGGAAACATTAGGCTTTCAGCCCTTCCATATTTCATATGGCATTCCCTCAACTACCTTGCCTGGTGTATTATTAAGAATGTAAGTAGTTGTTTCTAAAGCATATCCCCAAAAGGAGACAGGGAGTGTAGCATGACTCATTATTGAGCAGACCATGTCAAGCAAGGTCCTATTCCTCCTTTCTGACACTCCATTCCACAAGGTTGTACCAGGAGGAGTGAGTTGGGATACAATCCCACACTATCTCAAAAACAAGTCAAACACTTGGCTCAAATATTCACCCCCTCGGTCAGACCGAAGTACTTTTATTTTCTTACCAAGCTGGTTTTCTACTGTTGGTGTGCCCTAGTTCTTAGGGCATTGGATTCTTGTATTTTGTATTATACATTAAGAGTCATGTATGAATACATTATTTGTGTCACATTAATAAAGGCAATTAATCTATTTCATTTATATCTTGTGCTATAATATGAGTAGAGTATCCATTGATTGATAATCATAAAACCTATCCCAAGTCTGTTCTAATCGTGGGAATGAACAGAACCACAGACTTGTATATTCGATGACTGTATGGCAGTTCTTAACTAGCCATAGTACTTGTATAGTCAGTCATGAATATAGGTACATGTCATTGACATGGGACTGGATCGATCCACACAAGAAAGCCACATGGTTGTCGCATCATAGGTCTTTCTTAAGTAGGTCTCTTTTGTCCTCAGACCAGATTTCATTATAATATCAATATGGAATCTCGTTCACTTTGACATACGCCTAACAGGTTTGTAAAAGGATGCTAAATACGGGTATGATTGGGTGGACCAGTGAACATGTTGATATTGATGATGAAGTGATGGAATTGCCACTCGAGTAACACCGAGATGATATCATTGGCCACTTGATGAGTGGGACTGATAAGTGTATGGCCATACCCAAATAAGTTGATTGCTTATTTGATTAATCAGTCAACTCAAGATCAAGAAATATAATAAACAACAGAAGAGGATGATGGACACCATGCCTCTTGTTTATTCATATCGATATCGTTAGGCAAAGGACACTATGAGATTACTACCGGGTGAGTGTCTTCTAAAGACTGCTGCATCTCTGTCTTAATTAGGGGCTGTAATGGTTTGCTAGAACCCATTTACAGTCTGTGGGCCTTAGGCCTACTGCCAACATAAAGATAGACCCATAGGATCGTGCACATAGATCAACTGAGCTAGAAATTATAGAAATTGTACATGTAATGTACATTGGAAGGAATGCGTTAATTAATTAGTTGACATTCGGTGTCAAGGTAATTAATTAACATTGGGTTGAATTTAATTTAATTAATAAGTTTACATAATGTAATTAATTAATTTATTTAATTAATTGAATTACATTAAGTAAACAATTAATTAAATAATTTTCCTAAGTAGGAAAATTAAATACATGTGTTGTATTTACTTAAGTGTGATTTAATTTATTTAGGGGTAATTAAATTTAGCCAAATGGAATTAAGTTACATAGCATATACTTTTTAATTAAAGTTATTTATGTAATTATAATCCTAGTGGGCTTGGGTTTAATTAACCTAATTAAAACCCAATTAGACAAGGTGTCTATATAAGGGCACACTTAAGTAATAAAACCCTAATTCAATCCTAATTAATTGCTGGAATTTTCAGCCACCAAGAGCAGCCCCAAATAGCCGAAAATCCCAGTATTAATCCTCCATTCCTTCACGTCTTCGGCTAGTACCGGTTCCCGCTCAATAGTTGGTCGTGCACCGGACTTTGGAAATCGCAGTTTCAAGAAACGATTCTGTAGCAGTCTCTAGAAGAGACGAATCCGGTGAGTTAATCTCTCTTGATTCAATTTGGTTTTATTATAATCAATGGTAATTGGACACGATAGGTGGATTCTAGGAAATTTTAAACGGTGTATTTTCCGCTGCACCACGTTATTTTTCCAATGACGAATCCCAACAGTGGTATCAGAGCCTCGGTTTTGTCCATTAGATTGATTAGAATTAGTTCTTGAAAGCATTCTTAAAGAAAGAATGGGTTTCAAGTTTGTAATTTTAGGTTTTTTACTCAACTGGTTTTGTTTTGGATAAACCATAGAATTGTTGGATTAGGGTTTTTGATTATTTTCCCTAATTGGTTTCCATTTAAAATTATTTTTTTATTGATTAATTTTTATTTTTTGATGGCTGGATTTTTTTTTTATGATTTAATTAATAAAAAAATTGAGATTTGGGCAAAAGATGGAATCGCAATTTTGCGATTCCATCTGCTGCCTTGGCAGCGGCTGCTGCTGCAGTGGTAGGCTGCCGCACAACGGCACTGCTGCCCCACCGGGGCAGCAGCGTTGCGCGCGGGTTTCGGGTCCGGTTTTGGGTTTTATAGGTATTTTTTTATCCCGGACCCTAATGCAAATTAAATTAATTTTTTTAATTAATTTGTATTTAAAATTTTTTATTTTGTTGGCATGCATATTTAATTTAATTGTTTGCATATTAAATTGAATATGGACTTTGTGAAATTGGCCCAATAAACCGTGACACGGTTAAAATTGGGAGGGATAAATTTTAAATTTGTGACAATCCAAATTCAAGTGGGAGCAAAATTGTTAATTTTGCATTTATGGATGTTATCCATTGGGCCTTGATGGGCCTTAGTCACATTTGTTAAAATTGGCGATTTCACCCTAAGTAACTCGGCTTAACATTTATATTTATAATTTGGAATGCCATGATCATGCATCATATTGGTATGCATGTGCACGACAGGTACTTTATTTGAAATGTGATGTTGAGTTCTATGGGCCCTAAATTATTATCCGTTGTAATTTAATTTTGGGAAATATGGCCTGCGTGCCATTTTTTATTTTATTTTGATATAATTTTAGAATAGATTTTATTTTAAATGAAATTGTTGTAATTGCATCAAGTATGGAGGAAGGCCCAGATGGAGTAAGCCCATGGTGGGAGCCCAAGAAGGATTGTAGTTCGGCCCATAAAGAATTAGATAGGATATCTAGTTTTTCATTAGGTTGTAATTAAAGGCCCATAGGATCTCATTTATTTTAAATTATGTATGCTATTGCATTTGTCATATGATATGGATGTATGGATCACCAAATTATTACCCGCGTTTATGCATGCTAAGCCGTATCACTTAATTATAATCCCGAAATTAAAATATTGAGTCGCTTAAAAGTGCTTTCCACATTCACACCTCTTCCTCCCATTGATGCTGCAATGTGCGCCATGCCCTAGCTGGGTATATTGTAGTATTCGGTGGGCCGTCGAGGGTTAAGGTACTTGGTATGGTTAACATGTGAATGGTGGTTTGACTCAACATGGGTAACATTAGCTCAGAGCGGGCCCTAAGCACAGATGGGTAAAGTGTCAATAAGCCCATCAAACCAAGAGTTCTTCGTGGAAGGATTGGATAGGTTACCCTACCAAACGAATCAATGGTTGGTTAGGAGCCCTAGTTCGGCAAATCATTGATAAGTTGTGGATCTTGGTCAAGTCAGCCAATTAACAACATCAACAAACAAATTAAAATCAGATTATTAATTTGAATTGGCTTAAAAGTCCTTTATTTCTAACTCAAGCAATGATTTCTTCCATGTAGATAATCCCATTTCAGTTAAGCAATTTAAATGGCTGCAACAAACAACAACTCACTCTCACTTAGGTCACTTTTGGAGAAGGAGAAGCTTTCGGGGACTAACTTCTTGGACTGGGCTAGGAACTTACAAATAGTTTTTAGACAAGAGTCTAAGGAGTATGTACTGAATGCTCCTTTACCAGCTGGCCCTCCCGCAGGTCGAGGCATCACCACAGCGATGGTGGAGCAGTATGACCGGCATGTGAGGGATGACCGAGATGTCTCGTGCCTCATGCTGGGTACCATGGCTTCTGATCTTCAGAAGCAGTTCATGGACGAGCATGCTTATGAGATGATGGATCAGCTTAAAAAGATGTTCCAAGATCAAGCTCGTTAGGAACGTTACCTGACAACTAAGGCACTTTGCACGACTGTGATGGTAGCTGGGACTTCTGTTAGCACTCGTGTGCTAAAGTTGAAGGGGTATATTGATACACTTGCCCACCTCGACTCTCCAGTTCCACAGGACTTGGCAGCAGACATTATTCTCGGGGTCACTTCCTGAGTCTTACAACCAGTTTATCATGAATTACCATATGGAAGGGTTGGATAAATCGGTAGTTGAGCTGCATGGCATGCTCAAGATTGCTGAGCAGTCTCTTAAGAAGATTCCTGAAGTATTGCTGGTGAACAAGGGCAATACATCCATTCCTAGGGAAAGGCCAAATCTAAGGCCAAGGCTAAGGCCCAAAAGGCCAAGGCTAAGGGCAAAAAGGTGGTGGCCCAACCTAAAGCAAGGGTTGCTTCTCTTGATGATGTCTGCCATGAGTGTCATGAGAAGGGGCACTGGAAGAGCTCATGTCCAAAGCTAAGGGAGCAACTGAAGGGCAAAACTGCTGCTTCAGGTATTTATGTTGTTGAGATTAATCTAGCTATTTCTACATCTTGGGTCTTGGACACTGGATGTGGATCTCACATTTGTTCAAATGTGCAGGGTCTAAGAAATAGGAGATTATTAGGATCTGGAGAAGTAGATCTTCGAGTCAGAAATGGTGCTCGGGTTCAGGCCATGGAGATCCGAGATTATTTCTTGGAGATGCCTAGTGGACTTGTTTTGGAACTAAGAAACTGTTATTTTGTACCTGCGATGCACAGGAATATTATTTCCGTTTCTTTGTTGGATATTTCTGGTTTTGTATTTAATATTGGACATGGTAGAATTTCTATGCAATGTGGCAATATTATTTATGGAACAGCATTTCTTGAAAATGGCTTATATATCCTTGATCTAAAACGTGAAAGTTCAAGCTATAACATAAATACTAAAAGGATTAAACAAAATGAAATTAATCCTACTTACATCTGGCATTGTCGACTTGGCCATATAAATGAGAAGCGCATAGCTAGGCTTCACTCTAGTGGAGTGCTAGGGTCATTTGACATCCAGTCTTATGACACATGCGAATCTTGTTTGAGAGGCAAGATGACAAAGGCGCCTTTTTGCAAGACTGCTGAAAGGGCCTCAGAGCTATTAGAGCTAATACATTCCGATGTATGTGGCCCAATGAGCACTAGTGCTAGATCTGGTTTTCTGTGCTTCGTCACCTTCATGGATGACTTCAGCAGATACGGTTACTTGTATCTGATGAATCATAAGTCTGAGAATCTCCAAAGGTTCAAGGACTTTAAGAATGAAGTAGAAAACCAACTTGGCAAGAAAATAAAGGCACTTTGGTCTGACCGAGGGGGTGAATATTTGAGCCAAGAGTTTGACTCGTTTTTGAGAGAGTGTTGGATTGTATCCCAACTCACTCCTCCTGGTACACCCCAGTGGAATGGAGTGTCAAAAATGAGGAATAGGACCTTGCTTGACATGGTCCGCTCGAGGATGAGTCATGCTACACTCCCTGTCTCCTTTTGGGGATATGCTTTAGAGACAGCTGCTTACATTCTTAATAATACACCAAGCAAGGCAATTGAGGGAACACCATATGAACTATGGAAGGGCCGAAAGCCCAATGTTTTCTTCTTAAAGATTTGGGGCTGTGATGCACATGTTAAGAAATTGACAAGTGGCAAACTCGAGTCCAAATCTGTCAAGTGCCAGTTTGTGGGTTACCCTAAGGAAACTAAGGGTTATTACTTCTAAGATCCGACCGAAAACAAAGTTTTCATACCCAGAAATGCAGTCTTCTTGGAGAAGGAATTCCTTTCCAAAAGACACAGTGGGAGTAATGTTGAACTTGTAGAAGTTTAAGACTCACAAACTCCTGCAGCTACTGCTGAGGATGCTTTGGGAACCGATCTGACTACTCAAGAAATTAAGGAACCAGAAATAGTTGCACAGGACCCTAGAAGGTCTGGTAGGACACGTCATCAACCAGAGAGGTATGGCTTTCTTGTGACTGATAATGGGGACCTTATGGTCGTTGACCAAGAGGAGCCCAAGACCTATCAGGAGGCTGTTGAAAGCCCACACTCAGATCAATGGCGCAAAGCCATAGAGGCTGAGATGCAATCTATGCATGATAACCAAGTATGGAACTTGGTGGATCCACCTCCGGGTGCTAAGGTGATAGGTTACAAGTGGCGATTGGTGGCAAAAGGATTCAGGCAAGTTTAAGGAATTGACTATGATGAAACCTTTTCACCAGTTGCTATGCTCAAATCCATTAGGATACTACTAGCCATAGCTGCATGGTATGATTATGAGATATGGCAGATGGATGTTAAGACCACTTTCCTTAATGGAAAGCTACTCGAGGATGTGTACATGGCACAACCTGAGGGTTTTATCGATCCAAAGTATCCAAACCGGGTATGCAAGCTTCAAAGATCTATTTATGGATTAAAGCAAGCATCGAGGTCATGGAATCAGAGATTCAATGAGGCCATTATAGAATATGGATTCACACAGAATTCTGATGAGCCCTATGTGTATAAGATGGTTAGTGGGAGCATTTCCACCTTCCTAGTGCTGTATGTTGATGACATCCTTATCATTGGAGGTGACATACCAACACTGCAAGGGGTTACGTAGTGGTTGAGTAGGTGCTTCACAATGAAAAACTTAGGCGAAGATGAGATGATCTTAGGGATCAGGATCTACAGAGATAGATCCAATCGGCTTCTAGGCCTAAGTCAGGCCACGTACATTGACAAGGTTCTGAAAAGATTCAGTATGGACAAGGCAAAGAAAGGATTCTTACCTATGCGCCATGGGTTGAAGCTGAGTAAGAAAGGTGGTCCTAAAACAAAGAAGGACCAGGAGAACATGGAAAAGATCCCTTATGCATCTGCTATTGGATCTATCATGTACTCCATGTTATGTACAAGGCCTGATGTCGCATTTGCACTAAGTATGACCAGCCGATACCAGTCGGACCCCGGGGAAGAACACTGGAAGGCTGTCAAGGCAATCCTAAAGTACCTTAATCGGACTAAGGATGCTTTCTTAGTGTATGGAGGTCAAGCTGAGCTGGTAGTGTCAGGTTACACTAATACAAGCTTTGAGACCAATGAGGATGAGAACCAGTCACAGTCTAGTTATGTTTTTCTCCTGAATGGCGGTGCCATTAGTTGGAGGTCCTTAAAGCAGGCCACCATTGCTGACTCTACAACAAAAGCTGAGTACATAGCTGCGTGCAAAGCTGCAAAGGAAGCCGTTTGGATCAAGAAATTCATAACTGAGTTGGGAGTAGTACCTACTATCCTAGACCCAGTTGATGTTTTTTATGACAATAACGGGGCCATAGCACAAGCTAAGGAGCTCCGATCACACAAGAGATCCAAACATGTGCTCAGAACGTTTCACCTCATTCGGGAGATCGTGAACAGAGCTGACATATCATTGCAGAGGGTTGACACCAACAATAATGTCGTTGATCCATTGACCAAAGCGCTGCAGCAGACACAGAACGAAGGTCATACCAGATCTATAGGAATTAGGGCAATGCCCACTTGGAGCTAGTGCAAGTGGGAGATTGTTGGTGTGCCCTAGTTCTTAGGGCATTGGATTCTTATATTTTGTATTATACATTAAGAGTCATGTATGAATACATTATTTGTGTCACATTAATAAAGGCAATTAATCTATTTCATTTATATCTTATGCTATAATATGAGTTGAGTATCCATTGATTGATAATCATAAAACCTATCCCAAGTCTGTTCTAATCGTGAGAATGAATAGAACCACAGACTTGTATATTCGATGACTGTATGGCAGTTCTTAACTAGCCATAGTACTTGTATAGTCAGTCATGAATATAGGTACATGTCGTTGACATGGGACTGGATCGATCCGCACAAGAAAGCCACATGGTTGTCGCATCATAGGTCTTTCTTGAGTAGGTCTCGTTTGTCCTCAGACCAGATTTCATTATAATATCAATATGGAATCCGGTTCACTTTGACATACACCTAAGAGGTCTATAAAAGGATGCTAAATACGGGTATGATTGGGTGGACCGGTGAACATGTTGATATTGATGATGAAGTGATGGAATTGCCACTCGGGGTAACACAGAGATGATATCATTGGCCACTTAATGAGTGGGAATGATAAGTGTATGGCCATACCCAAATAAGTTGGTTGCTTATTTGATTAATCAGTCAACTCAAGATCAAGAAATATAATAAACAACAGAAGAGGATGACGGACACCATGCCTCTTGTTTATTCATATCGATATCGTTAGGCAAAGGACACTATGAGATTACTACCGGGTGAGTGTCTTCTAAAGACTGCTGCATCTCTGTCTTAATTGGGGGCTGTAATGGTTTGCTAGAACCCACTTACAGTCTGTGGGTCTTGGGCCTACTGCCAACATAAAGATAGAGCCATAGGATCGTGCACATAGATCAATTGAGCCTTATAGAAATTGTACATGTAATGTACATTGGAAGGAATACGTTAATTAATTAGTTAACATTTGGTGTCAAGGTAATTAATTAACATTGGGTTGAATTTAATTTAATTAATAAGTTTACATAATGTAATTAATTAATTAATTTAATTAATTGAATTACATAAAGTAAACAATTAATTAAATAATTTTCCTAAGTAGGAAAATTAAATACATATGTTGTATTTACTTAAGTGTGATTTAATTTTATTTAGGTGTAATTAAATTTAGGCAAATGGAATTAAATTACATAGTATATACTTTTTAATTAAATTTATTTATGTAATTATAATCCTAGTGGGCTTGGGTTTAATTAACCTAATTAAAACCCAATTAGACAAGGTGTCTATATAAGGGCACAAAACCCTAATTCAATCCTAATTAATTGCTGGAAATTTCAGCCACCAAGAGCAGCCCCAAATAGCCGAAAATCACAGCATTAATCCTCCATTCCTTCTCATCTTCGGCTAGCACCGGTTCTCGCTCAATAGTTGGTCGTGCACCAGACTTTGGAGATCACAGTTTCAAGAAATAATTCTGCAGCAGTCTCTAGAAGAGACGAATCCGGTGACTTAATCTCTCTTGATTCAATTTGGTTTTATTCTAATCAATGGTAATTGGACACGATAGGTGGATTCTAGGAAATTTTAAACGATGTATTTTCCGCTGCGCCATGTTATTTTTCCAATGACGAATCCCAACATCTACTTCATTCTTAAAGTCCTTGAACCTCTGAAGAGTCTCAGACTTATGCTTCATCAGATACACGTAACCATATCTGCTGTAGTCATTTGTGAAGGTAACCAAGTATAGAAAACCTGATCTGGCACTAGTGCTCAATGGGCGGCATACATCGGAATGTATCAGCTCCAATAGCTTTGAGGCCCTTTCAGCAGTCTTGCTAAAAGGTACCTTTGTTATCTTGCCTCTCAAAAAGGATTCACATGTGTCATAAGACTAAATGTCAAATGACCCTTGCACTCCACTAGAGTCAAGCCTAGCTATGCGCTTCTTATTTATTTGGCCAAGTCGACAGTGCCAGATGTATGTAGGATTAATTTCATTTTGTTTAATCCTTTTAGTATTTATGTTATAGATTGAACTTTCATGTTTTAGATCAAGGATATATAAGCCATTTTCAAGAAATGTTGTTCCATAAATAATATTGCCATATTGCATAGAAATTCTACCATGTTCAATATTAAATACAAAACCAGAAATATCCAACAAAGAAACAGAAATAATATTCCTGCGCAATGCAGGTACAAAATAACAGTTTCTTAGTTCTAAAACAAGTCTATTAGGCATCTCTAAGAAATAATCTCCGATCTCTATGGCCTGAACCCGAGCACCATTTCCGACTCAAAGATCTACTTCTCCAGATCCTAGTAATCTCCTATTACTTACACCCTACACATTTGAACAAATATGAGATCCACATCCAGTGTCTAAGACCCAAGATATAGAAATAGCTAGATTAATCTCAATAACAAAAATACCTAAAGCAACAGTTTTGCCCTTCAGTTGCTCCCTTAACTTTGGACATGAGCTCTTTCTTTGCCCCTTCTTATAACACTCATGGCAGACATCGTCAAGTGAAGTAACCCATGCTTTAGGTTGGGCCACCACCTTTTTGCCCTTAGCCTTGGCCTTAGATTTGGCCTTTCCCTTAGCAATGGGCGTATTGCCCTTGTTCACCAGAAAAACTTCAAGAGTCTTCTTAAGAGGCTGCTCAACAAGCTTGAGCATGCCACGCAGCTCAACAACCAATTTATCCAACCCTTGCATATGGTAGTTCATGATAAAATGGCTGTAAGACTCAGGAAGTGACCTGAGAATAATGTCTACTACCAAGTTCTGTGGAACTGGTGAGCTGAGGTGGGCATATGTTGATATACCCCTTCAACTTTAGCACATGAGTGCTAACAGAAGTCCTAGCTACCATTGCAATCGTGCAAAGTGCCTTAGTTGTCAGGTAACGTTCCTGATGAGCCTGATCTTTGAACATCTTTTTAAGCTGATCCATCATCTCATAAGCATGCTCGTCCATGAACTGCTTCTAAAGATCAGAGGCCATGGTACCCAGCATGAGGCACGAGACATCTTGATCATCCCTCACGTGCCGGTCGTACTGCTCCACCATCGCCATGGTGATGCCTCGACCTGTGGGAGGGCCAGCTGGTAAAGGAGAATTCAATACATACTCCTTGGACTCTTTTCTAAGAACTATTTGTAAGTTCCTAGCCCAGTCTAGGAAGTTAGTCCCCGAAAGCTTCTCCTTCTCCAGGAGTGACCTAAGTGAGAGTGAGTTGTTGTTTGTTGTAGCCATTTTAAATTGCTAATGTGAAATGGGATTATCTACATGGAAGAAATCATTGCTTGAGTTAGAAATAAAGGACTTTTGCCAATTCAAATTAATAATCCGATTTTAATTTGTTCGTTGGTGATGTTAATTGGCTGACTTAACTAAGATCCACAACTTATCAATGACTGGTTGAACTAGGGCTCACTAACAAATCATTGATTCATTTAGTAGGACAACCTATCCAATCCTTTTACGAAGGACTCTTGGTTTGATGGGCTTATTGACACTTTACCCATCTGTGCTTAGGGCCCGCTCTGAGCTAATGATACCTATGTTGAGTCAAACCACAATTCACATGTTAACCATACCAAGTATCATAACCCTCGACGGCCCACCAAATACTACAATGTACCCAGCTAGAGCATGGCACGCATTGCAGCATCAATGAGAGGAAGAGGTGTGAATGTGGGAAGCACTTTTAAACGACTCAATATTTTAATTTCCAGATTAAAATTAAGAGATATGGCTTATATGCATAAACACGAGTTATAATTAGGTGATCCATACATCCATATTATATTACAAATGCAATAACATACTTAATTTAAAATAATGAGATCCTATGGGCCTTAATTACAACCTAATGAAAAACTAGATATCCTATCTAATTCTTCATGGGCCGCACTGCAATCCTTATTGGGTTTCCACCATGGGCTTGCTCCATTTGGTTCTTCCTCCATACTTGATGCAAGTACAATAATTTTATAAAATAAAATCTATCTAAAATTACATCAAAATAAAAGAAATGGAGCGCAAGCCATATTTCCTAAAAAAATCAAATTACAACCGATAATAATTTAGGGCTCATAGAACTCAACACAACATTTCAAACAAAGTACCTATCATGCACATACATACCAATATGATGCATGATCATGGCATTCCAAATTATAGATGTTAAGCAGAGTTACTTATGGTGAAATCTCCAATTTTAACAAATGTGACTAAGGCCCATAAATGCTCAATGGATAGTATCCATTAATGCAAAATTAACAATTTTGCTCCCACTTGATTTTGGATTGTCACAAATTTAAAATTTAGCTCTCCCAATTTTAACCGGTACCATGGTTTATTGGGCCAATTTCACAAAGTTCATATTCAATTTAATATTCAAACAATTAAATTAAATATGCATGCCAACAAACTAAACAATTTAAATACAAATTAATTCAAAATAAAAAATTTTAACTTAATTTGTATTTTGGGCCCGGGATAAAAAAAATACCTGCAAAATCTAAAACCGGACTCGAACCCCGCACGTTGGCGCTGCTGTCCCGGTGGTGCGGCAGTGCCGCTGCAGCAGGCTACTGTAGATGGAATCGCAAATAGCGATTCCATCAAACCCAAAACAATAAATTTTTTTTGAAATCATAAAAAATTCCAGCCAACAAAATATATATAGCAGCCAAAAAAAAATTAGCAGCAGAATATAAATCGCAGCAGGAAAAAAAACGATAAAACCAATCAGGAAAAATTATCAAAAACCCGAAAAATCATTCTTGAAACCTATTTTTTCTTCAAAAACACAATCAATAATGAATTCTTATCAATCTAATGGACAAAACATAGGCTCTGATACCACTGTTGGGATTCTTCATCTGAAAAATAATGTGGCACCGCGGAAATTACACCGTTAAAATTTTCCTATAATCCACCTATCGTGTCCGACTACCATTAATTGGAATAAAATCAATTTGAATCAGGAGAGATTCACTCATCAAATCTGTCTCTTCTAGAGACTACTGTAGAATCGTTTCTTAAAATTACGATCTCCAAAGTCCGGTGCACTACCAACTAGGGGTGAGCAAAACCGAACCAATGTCGAAAAACTGAAAATCCAAACCGAACCAAATGGAATCAAACCGATCCATTTGATAGTTTGGTTTGGTTTGATTTGAAGTTATGAAGAAGTTTGGATTTCGGTTTGGTTCGATTCAAAACCGAAAAAGCCGAAAAACCAAAAAATTGGTAAAATATTAAAATTAATTATAAAATTAATACATACTAATTGTAGAGAATTTTAGACATTATATTTTTTTATAGTTTTATATTGTGATTTTTTTATGCTAATTTATAGTTGTTAAAACTTGAGAGTTGAAAAAAAAAAAGAGAATTGTTGTATTTTATTGTGATGTAATAGCATTATTTAGTATTACCGTTTTTTTAAGTTAATTTTTTTGTATTTCTTTTTTTTTTTAAACAAACTATTTATATAAAATTTTTATTTTGATTTTTTTTTTTAAAACAAGTTGATGTTTTTGGTTCGAGCTAGTCCAAACCGAACCGAACCGAAATAGTTCGGTTTGGACTGAACCAAACCAAAATTTAGTTTGGATCGGATTGGTTTATAAAATACAGTGTTTTTTTTATCAGTTTTTTTCGGTTCGGCTCGGTTTTTAAACCGAATCGGTCCATGCTCACCCTTACGACCAACTATCAAGCGAGAACCGGTGCTAGCTGAAGAAGCAGAAGGAATGGAGAATTGATTGCTGTAAATTTTTTGGTTGTTTTGGAGCTGCAATGGGGCTAAAATTTCCAGCAATAAACTTAGGGTTAGAGCTAGGTTTTCTTCCTCAAGTGTGCCCTTATATAGACTCCTTGTCTAATTGGATTTTAATTAGGTTAATTAAACCCAAGCCCACAGCATTATAATTACATAAATAAACTTTAATTAAAAAGCATATACTATGTAATTTAATTCCATTTGGCTAAATTTAATTACTCCTAAATAAAATTAAATCACACTTAAGTAAATACAATACATGTATTTAATTTTCCTACTTAGGAAAATTATTTAATTAATTGTTTACTTTATGTAATTCAATTAATTGATAAATTAATTAATTACATTATGTAAACTTATTAATTAAATTAAATCAACCCAATGTTAATTAATTACCTTGACATCGAATGTCAACTAATTAATTAACGCATTCCTTCCAATGTACATTACATGTACAATTTCTATAAGTTCCGACTCAGTTGATCTATGTGCATGATCTTATGGGTCTGTTTTTATGTTGGAAGTAGGCCCAAGGCCACAAACTGTAAGTGGGTTCTAGCAAACCATTACACCCAATTAAGACAGAGATGCAGCAGTCTTTAGAAGATACTTACCCAGTAGTAATTTCATCCTTTGCCAAAAGATATCGATATGAATAAACAAGAGGTTTGGTGTCCGTCATCCTCTTCTGCTGTTTATTATATTTCTTAATCTTGAGTTGACTAATTAATCAAATAAGCAACTGACTAATTTGGGTATGGCCATACACTTATCAGTCCTACTTATCAAGTGGCCAGTGATATCATCTCAGTGTTACCCGAGTAGCAATTCCATCACTTCATCATCAATATCAATATGTTCACCGGTCCACCCAATTATATCCATATTTAGCATCCTTTTACAGACTTGTTAGGTGTATGTCAAAGTGAACCAGATTTCATATTTGATACTATAATGAAATATGGTCTGAGGACAAAAGAGACTTGCTCAATAAAGACCTATGACGTGACAACCATATGGCTTTCTTGTGCGGATCGATCCAGTCCCATGTCAACGACATGTACCTATATTCATGATTGACTATATAAGTATTATGGCTAGTTAAGAACTGCCATACGATCATCGAATATACAAGTCTATGGTTATATTCGTTCCCACGATTAGAACAGACCTAGGATAGGTTTTATGATTATCAGTCAATGGATACTCTACTCATATTATAGCACAAGATATAAATGAAATTGATTAATTGTCTTTATTAATGTGATACAAATACTATATTCATACAATGAGTCTTAATGTATAATATAAAATACAAGAAACCAATGCCCTAAGAACTAGGGCACACCAACAATCATATGTGTGCACAATTTGAAAAGTTTTTACTTAGCTACCAAAAGACAATTGAAAAAAAAATTGGAAAAAAAAATTCCACCTAAAATTTTATTTTTCATGCAACATTTTAAGAAATGCATTCTATACAAATAGGTTACTTAACTAACAGAGCAAAAACAGTAAACATATGAAACTTACTCAGGTGACCTAGGAAAATTTCTTGAAAATAGAACACACAATAAAAACAACTTAAGGACTTACATTCTAAGTATGGCAAATCTTGACAAGTGAAAACACGATTGAATTTCAACCAACATCATATTAGATTTCAGATTGCATTGCATCCCTTATCCCCATACTTAAAGGTTGCATTATCCTCAATGCAATTAAATGATTCAAAAACACAAATCAACAAGGGATAAACAATATTACCTCACTTAATGGCATAACAAAATTATATGGACTAAGGCAGTAAAGAATTAGACATTCCAGAGGGAGAAGTGGATAAAGAGGGAATCATTTAGATTGTTTAGAGGACTGTTGGTCCTTCACCAAATTCAGGTCACCAACTCGAGGGTTTACTGCTTCAGGCACTCTGATGTTGCTGGCTTTGGATTCTCCATAGGAGGAATTTCAAAGCTTGTCTCTTGATCAGCAACTTGCTTTTTTGGTACCCTTACGTCTTTTCTCCAGTTTATCAATCCACTTCTATATCTCTTCTACAATCAGCATGTCATCATTTCTTTTTGTCCATAGATTGTCAATCTATAGTACAAATGTCTCCATTGAGACTTTAGAACACCACCTGTATAATGCAAACTTGTCAACAACTGCTTCTACGATAGGGGATGGAATATTGAGTCCATCATTAGCATCATCTTCCTTTGTGTACTTCCTTTTCTTGGGAGAAGACTTTTCTTCCACCTTGATTACCTTCTTTCCATCTTTGGTAGCTTTTAGTGCAACTTCCTTCTCTTCATCTATCTTGTACAGATAGCACTTGTTCCCCACCTTTTTAACAACCTCTATCTATTTGAGGCAGTTGATATCTATAGGAGCTGGGTTGCATTCAAAAGTGATGAGGGTGTCGCTGAAGAATCCAACAGCCTACGAGATCCTAGTGATGTAAGAGCCACACATTATCCTACTGTTGGCCTTGCTGGATAGACCTATGATGTAATTCCTAAACCAGGCCCCAACCTTCATCTTTCTCTTCTTCACCATACACCATAATACAAATAAATCCATATTAAGCATATGGGACTGACTTTCTCATGCAAAAATTAACCCTACAATAAGCTTTTGTAGGACCTTGTGAGAGTACTCCACGAGGTTGCTAGCGTTACAGTCTCAAGAGGAATAGTTACTCAAACCTATGATTTCCTGCCAAAACTTGACAACATTAAAATCATCAGGATAGGCAGTGAATGCAGTCTTGTACTCATCAGAGTTAATCAGTTCCTCTGTCTCGGCCCCCAAATATGTATTTAATTCATTGAGAAAGAGGGAGAGAGAGAGAGAGAGAGAGAGAGAGAAATCCCTCTTCCCGTCACACCGAAGGTGTACTTCTTTTTGTTATTTAGGTTTGTGATTCATTCATCAGCAAAGAAGGTGCACAAAAATTCCACTGTGAGTTCCTTGTAGGCAGGTTCTTCAATGGCAGTAAATGAATCGAGGCCTCCCCTTTTTAGCATCTCTTTAATTTCAACATTTATCTTCAGGTCCTTGAGAGTTTCAGCAGAGTACTCTTGAGGGTAAAAACGGAAAGTTTGTAAAATTTTGAAGCGCTTGTTTTCCTCATCTTCATAGAAGGTGAGCATTTTTTTTAGTAACTGTTCCTTCGTTAATGAATCTGTGGTTGAAGCCGATGAATGGTTGATAGTGGGGTGAGCATAGTTAACTATAACCTTGGTTTTCCTTGTCCTTGACATGGTTTCAAGCTCAGATTTTCTGTAACAATGGTGAAAAATCAAAGAAAGTGAAGATGAATAAGCATATATGGGAATAAAACTAAAGGAGAAAAAGAAATTGGGATTGAATTCATGAGAGATGTTAAGGGCATGTTTAATGGGGAGTCCTCATTGGGATCTTCAAGCTTGAGGACTCCCAAAATGTAATATTTGGGGTCCTCAAGATGGTTTGGAGGACCCTAAAAAGTTGTGGAAAGGCTGTCAAAAAGTCAGCCTTTTCCATTTCTTTTATTAATATAAAAACTAACCATAAAACAACTGCTACATTGAATCTTTTTTTAATTATTTCAAATAAAAACATTACTTTAAACAAAGTACTGACTAATTGATTCCAAAGGCTAACATTTTTTTTTTTTGTAAAACTATGTTTTTAGTTCTTTTATTTCTCTATATATACCCATTAATTTTTCATACCCACTACAATCACCTCATCATTTCTTCCAAATTTTTATTCAAAATTTCTTATAGATCTAAATATGTTGCCAAATACAAACGCACAAAATTTTTTTCAAAGTACTTCCAATTATTCTTTTCAAAATCCTTCAAATTTTACGAATTCTCAATTTTCACAAGGCTTTGTATCAAGAAATTTTCAATATCCACCATTTCCTCCAAATTCTCAATTTCATCCTTCATATCCCCCATACTATCATAACTCTCTTTATGAATCACCAAACCAATATGCAGGTTTATTTCTGCACCAACCTATGATGTCTCCAACAACTGTGTAGTCGAATTTCATAAATTTATCTGATGGACGTCAAACACCAACAACTTCTGACTCAGATACACAATTTCAAAATTTTCTACACAACTTAGGTTAGAAAATATTAATCTCAATACGGAAGAGGATGATGTAGTAACAAAAAAAAGATTCTAAAATTATTTGGGTATTCCAATGATCAATTAATTGCAATAGGCCATGAATTTATACAAGAGAAGACACAAGAAATAGGAAGTTCAACTTTGAACACTCATGGAGATTATTGAAGGATGAACCAAAATGGTTGAATCCCAAGCAAAGTGCTCTCAAGAGAATAAAGGTAACTATGTCTGGATCATACATTTCATCCTCAAATGAAAATACAACAGAAGAAGAGGTACATAAGATTCATCCAATCAACCAAAAAGCGGCCAAAAGAAAGGGGAAGTCGATTTCTGTTGGAGGTTTGGATTAGAAAGCTGAAAAATATGCCATTGAAAAGGAAAAAGCAAAATCAATGAAAAACTTTGCAAAAATTGAGAAGAAAAAATTGAAACTTTAGGAATGCAAACTTGACATGGAATTGAACTTCAAGAATACAAACTTGACATGGATTTTCTCATGATGGACACATCTACCATGACCGATCAACAAAAGTAGCATCATGAAGACATATGCAAATATATTAAGAAAAAATATATCTAGTTATTTTTTTATTTATGTTATGTATTTTTTTTTTATTTATATTATGTGTTCCTTGATTTATTATATGCTAATCTTTTATATAATATTTCTACCTTAGTATAATAATCAACTTAATTAGATAAAGCCAAAAAAAAAAAGCATTTAACAGTCCATTAAAAATAATATTTATTATTTTGCCTAACATTAACAATATTTTTTTTATAAAACGAAATAAATATTTTAGAAAGTAGTACATGGCAAACAAACCATTAAAAATTAGCCGTTACAAGTACATGTCTATATATATTGAAATTTTCACAATTTAAGACACACACTTGTGAGCAAACGACGTTTTTATGGAACGCGCGATGAAGCGGGAACTGGGGATTTTCTTTTTGAAGTGTGATGATGTTGTTTTGAAAATGGCTTTTACTGTTCTTTAAGAAAACCTTTCATTTTATTGTAAAAACCCTTTCATAAAAAACTTAATTGTAAGTGTGAATTTTGGAAAATAGGACGTGGACTCTCTCGGAAGGGAGCCTCGAGATCGGGCAACCCTCCCTCGCGTGGGGTTTTTAAGATGGAAATTCGATTTTGGAAAAGCTAAATTAATTCATAAAAGAACCGAGACCCAAGTCTCGATAGAATGTGTAGGAGTCGCCACCCGGCTCAGCTCAACCGAGAAATTGTAGTGTAGCTGAAGCGGACGAAGGCCACTACACCTTCCAAAGATCGAGGTTCGGACAAGTCCCTTATTTTATGTCTAATAAAAAAAAATCGGCCAATGTTAATAGATGGTATTTTATAATTCTAAAGTTCATTTTTATTAATAAAGGCATGCAGTGTACACACAAGTCAAAATAAAATAATAAATAAATATCTTATTACAACCGAATTGAATAAAAATAAAAACTCTCAACCTCATCTTACAATCGCCTAGAATACACGACTTATCTAGAAAACACAATCGCCTAAAATACAAGAGTTCAGCTATTAAATACATAAAAAATGAAAATAAAACTAACTAAAAGCTGCAAAACAGACGATTAGCACAATTTACAGCACACCACAAATATGACTCAAACAGGATAGAATTGGGAAATTAGAAATCGTGGACATGCATTTAGGGAGGGGTAACCGGGTCGGCTTGGCTAGCCGACCTGATTAGACCCGGAATACAATTTTGAAACGTCCCTGTATTTTTGTTTTATGAGAAAATCATTTTGAAAAAATTTTCTTTTTCCGGTTTACTTTAATTTAGCATGTGAGGTGGGTCGATTTTCGGAAGAATCGGGTCTCCGTTGTTGTATTCTTCTAAGTGCAATAACATTGAAAATTAAATCTAGGGTCATGAATGCACACAACAAAATTCATTTTTAGTGATTTTCTAAATTTTCTGAATTTTTAGGATTTTATGAATTTTTGTGGATTAAACTGGAAATTCTGCCACTGGACGGAGGTTACAGTCGTGTGACTGTAATTACAATCGTACGACTGTAACTATAGTCGTACGACTGTAATTACAGTCGTGCGATTGTAGATCATCAAAGTGTAGAAAATTGCCAAAATTTATTCAAATAAAACTAAAGCAGCGGAAAATCAAGAACACTTGTATGACTATAATTACAGTTATACGACTGTTTTTCACCACAAGAACAGTCGTACGGCTGTTCTTGATTTCCAGAAACAGCAAACCCAAAAATTGAGTTTTTATGCACAAAACACACCTAATCACCCAGAAAAAAGCAAGAAAATGAAGGTTTGAGGTATATTTACCTTTGTGGCACTGATCTTCCGTAGGATTGACCGTTGAAAACGCCCCAATCACCTCCAAATTGCTTCTTTTTCCTTTGTATGCAAAGGTTTCAAAACCAAGTCCAAAATCTCCAAAATGTCACGGATTTTAATAGTTTTAAGGTCTGAAATTGATTGAGTTTTAAGTGTCAAGTTGTTAACCTATGATTTCTATCAAATTTTAAACTTTAACACTTAAGAATTGAAAGAAAAAAAAGAGAAAAAAGCTTGAGTTTTGTGGGTTTCCTTTTTCTATCCTTTTTCTCTCTTTTCTCTATCAATTCCTCTCTCTAAACTTCTAAAATCTCAGAATCCAAAAGCCCTTATCTCTCCTCCCTTTCCTTCTTTTATTTCTTGCCTTTGCTTGCTTCAGAATCGGGCATTAATTGCCCTTCCCATCAATCCAAATTTTTTATTTCACAGGTAAGGGCTGCTGTACCTGCTCCGCTAATACAGTCGTACGACTGTAATACAGCCCCACGACTGTAATTATAGTCATGGCATTTTTTTTAAGTCTGGAAAATTCCGGTGTTTACAGATGCCCCTCGCGTGATTAAATTCGACACCCGATGCCAGGTCTAAAATACCTGAGGTGATGAATTTGAGAGTTCGGATTGAAGCGCCGCAGACACAGGAAAGAAAATATAGTTGATCTGGGCCGATACCGGATCTACACATATCCGAGGCGGATCTGCTGAAATGATGAATCTAACATAAGCCGATACTGGGTTTAGGTTACCCGAGGCGAGGTTGGAGATGAAATAAGCTGATACCGGGTCTATGTTACCCGAGGCGAGGTTATTGATGAAATAAGCCAATACCGGGTCTAGGTTACCCAAGGCGAGGTTGATGGTGAAATAAGCAGATACCGGGGTCTAGGTTACCCGAGGTGAGATTGTTGATGAAATAAGCTGATATCGGGTCTAGATTGCCCGAGGCGGATCTGCTGGGGATGTGGAATGAAGCCGATCTGGGCCGATACCGGGTCTATGTTACCCGAGGCAGATTTGCTGGGGATTATGGAATGAAGCCGATATGGGCCAATACTGGGTCTATGTTACCCGAGGCGGATCTGCTGGGGATGTGAAATGGAGCCGATCTGGGCCGATACCAGGTCTATGTGACCCGAGGCGGATCTGCTGGGGATGTGAAATGGAGCCGATCTGGGCTGATACCGGGTCTAGGTTACCCGAGGTGGATCTGCTGGGAAATCTATCCATGTCCGAGATAGTGATGACGAATTCTTGCATTTAAAATAGTAAGTCTTCATTCCTTGATCAAGAGATTTTGAACAAAAATTTTTGCCCCTTCGATCAAGAATGAAGACTAGCTGGGGATGAATGCTCTATGTATGTATGCAAGATGATGTATATGCATGTGGATCCTAAAGGATGCATTTCTCGTTGTTTGTTTAATATTGATGCTTCTCTTTTCTACTGAGGAAGATATGTTTTTGCCCCTGGCCTGTGGAAGACACTTTTCACATAAAGCTTCTCTTCGTTGAAGACATATGAGGACTGCTGAGGAAATGAGATGATTGCTGGGGATATGTGACATCTGCTGGGGAAAGGATCATAATATCCCTTGTAATTGCTCCGCTGGGGAGTAACGTGGAGGATCCCGCTGGGGAAATGCCGTAAGGATTCCTGTGGGAAACTGTGGAAAAGTTCTTCCCTTCTGCCCCTGTGATTTATGAATCTGGAAGTGCTCTAAATTTTGCCTGGGTTGCCCAATGTGGGTTTTCAGCCCAGCGAGCTACTCTAACTTTTGCCTGAGGCGCCTTTTCGGTTTTCACGCCAGTGAGCTGTCTCTTTTTTTTTACAAGTTATGATGAATAAAGACCGACTGAAATGGCGTCATGACTGCTTGTCCCATCATCCTTCTGGCGATGATATGATGCAAAAAGATGCTATAAATGGAGCGGCATTGGGGTTCAATTTCTTATTAGAAGCCATTGACAGTGGAAAATAAGATCTCACAAAGTTGATCTCCTCAATAGTCAAGTTCTTGAACAACCGTTGTTGCTCTTCGGAAAGATGAATCAGATTTGGAGGATGATAAAAGATTTCAGATTGTATGTATTTAGTACATTTTCATTATTAAATAACGTGATATATTTAACCGGTTGAATGCAAAGTGCTTTCTTTAAATGGATGTTTAAGCAAGATAACTTTGTTTATGCATTTATCATAACCACACAAATACATTTAAACAAACACTTCACTTTATTGATGAAATCAAAATGAGTACATTTAAAAAGATTGGTTCCGAAAATGGTATACACTCCACACAGAGCCAGAATCCGTCACCAATCATCCCTTTCGGATTTTCTGACTGATCATTTTCTCTCGTGTTTTGACTTTTGCCTAGACCGCTCTTTTCGAGTTTTCAGCCTAGCAGACTCTTTTTCTTTTTTTTTTCTTTTTTCTTTTTTTAGACATGATAAAGCTTTAAACAGTCTTGATTGATAGGATTGGTGAACTCATTTCCATCCATGTCCATGATGCTGACACCACCTTTCGATAGCATTTTCTTCACAACATAGGGTCCTTCCCAGTTAGGTCTAAACTTCCCCCTAACATCGACATTTGAAGGTCTCAATTGTTTCAGAACCAAATCTCCTGCTTTCAACTGCCGCCTAGGGTACTTCACATTTCGATTATAAGCCCTAGCCATTCTGCGTTGGTACATCTGTAGGTGATCCAGTGCTTTCAGCCGCTTTTCATCTAGCACCACCTATTGCTCGTATCTAGCTTGAGCCCATTCGATCTTTGGTAACTGAGCTTCCAAGGTGACTCTGAGTGACTTGAGCTCTATTTCTACTGGCAGTACTGCTTCCATACCATATACCAAGGCGTAGGAAGTTTCCCCTGTTGGAGTTCTGACACTGGTTCTATAACCCCAAAGAGCATACGGGAGTTTCTCAGCCCAATCTCTATAGGTGGTTGCCATTTTCGATAAGATCTTCTTTATTGCCTTATTGGCTGCTTCCTGCACCGTTAGCTTGGGGCCTATATGGAGAAGACTTATGGTGCTTAATGCCATATTCTACAAGCAGCTCAGTTATTGCCTCTTGAAACTGCACTCTGTTGTCAGTCACTATATGGTGGGGAATTCCATATCTAGCAAAGATGTTTTTCTGGATGAACTTAACCATCTGCTTAGCTGTTACACTAGCGAAGGATTCTGCCTTTACCCATTTTGAGAAGTAATCAACTGCCATGAGTATGAATCTATCTCCATTAGATGCTGCAGGATGAATTTCACCAATCATATCTATCCCCCATGCTGAAAAAGGCCAAAGGGATTCCAGATTCTGTAATTCAAGTGCTGGCAGATGACTGATATCAGCATAGATCTGACACTCGTGACATCTCTTTACTTTCCTTATACAATCAGCCTACATAGTCATCCAGAAGTACCCATGTCTTATTATCTCTTGGCCATAACGAGTCCATTATATGTGGGCTGCAGGACCTCGCATGCACCTACTGCATCACTGTTTCCGCCTCTTGCTCAGTCAGGCACCTCAAAAGAACACCATTTATTGTTCTTTTGTATAGCCTATCTTTAAAAATTCTGAACTGACTGGCTAGCTTTCTTAATGACACCTTATCAGTAGAACTGGCTCCCTTTGGATATTTTTCTTCCTTCATATACTGGTAAATATCAAAGAACCATGGCTTTTCTTCAGCTATCAATTCCATCACTTCATGTACTTTGAAGCAGGGTTGTCTGGAAGTTGCTATAACCAGTGGTTGTACTTGAGTTTCCTCTAGATTCTCCCACATAAAAGACAGTGTTGCTAGCACATCAGTCATCTCGTTCTCATCCCTAGGGACATGTCTGAATTCACATTGGCCAAATAACTCTTTTTTATACTGTAGCAGCTCCAAGTAGGGCCGTAAGGCTTCTTCTTTCAATTCCCATTCACCTTAAGCTTACCTAATCAGTAAAAGTGAATCTCTAACAATCAAGACATCATTTGCCCCCTAGTGTCAACAGAGCTTCCATTCCAAATAGGCATGCTTCATACTCTGCTCCATTATTGGTTATGGGAAAATACAACCTCTTCGATAAAGGAATCATTTCACCGTCCGCTGTCACTATGATTACCCCAATTCCAGCACTCATCTTGTTCACAGCACCATCGAAGCACATAACCCATCTCTTCACTTCCACCATGTTAGGATTTTTCACCGGAAATCATCTGATTAAAGCGGAAGAACGTAATGATTTCCTCAAATCCTTTCCCAGGAGCAATTGAGATGGAAATTGGAAAAAAAAATTTAATTAAAAGAGATAAGTCTCTTACTAGGAATATCTCTTTCAAGAGATGGATGCAGACTGCAGGAATCAAACTAGAACCCTCCTCGTTCACGTACATGAACGCCTAACGAACACCACCCGTGCTAGCGTTGGAAAACACGAACTTTGGAGAAGGAGGCTAGGTCAATTTCGGCTATGTGTGTTGGTTTTGTGCTTGGCTGAAATTCCTAGGGTTCTTTAACCCTAGGTGGCCGAAATTCCCAAGGGAATTTTGGCCCAAGTTGGCTCCTTCATCTGTGTGGGCTTCCTTCTTTTAATTCAGGCCCAAACCTATTTTAATTAGTCTGGCTTAAACTAATTTTAAGCCCAATTTTAATTTACCCATGTATTTAATATATTACACCAAGTAATATATTATTTACATTTAAATTAAAATCGGTTTGACCAATTAATTTAATCCATCAAATTAAGTTAGATCTTCACAAAATAAAATTCATATGTAAACCTATACATATGAATATTTCCACCCAGGAAATAATCTCATAATTAATCCAATTAATTATGAAGAGCCAATTAAATATATTAATTTTATTATTATGATCAATCCAATTGATCTTTATAATATAATTAATATATATACCTCTCTCTCTAGAGTGTATACTCCAAGCATACATGTGATTCCTTAAGTCAGTGTTCAGTCGCTCAATGTGTATGATCTCATGGGCCCATCTTTATATTGGCAGTGGGCCTGTGGCCCACAGACTGTAGTTGGGCTCTAGCAAGCCACTGCAGCCCCCAATCAAGATGGAGATGGCAGTCTAACTGTAATCATAACCCTGTAGTTTGAACTTGTACATCTCATGTCATTGATATCGGTGTCCGACATAGAGACATGGATTGATCACCCTCTTTTGTGTCCAGACATTAACTTGATCCCGAATGGACTGAAGCTCACAAACAAGTTCCAACTCATTTGGGTGTGGCCACACTCTTATCAGTTACATTCATGAAGAGGCCGGTGATATCTTCCCAGTGGACTACTGAGTGACAAATCCCTTCTGCATATCCATAGCATTACCATGCTAAGTGACATACCCGAAAGTACCCATAATTGGCACCTTATTACAGGCCCTTTAGGCGTACCCCTAAGTATGTGACACATGCAACGCCATCATATGGTCAGGTCAAAGGATCTATACAAGTACTACACGAGAATCACTTGTGATACTATACCATGTGGATTTCTCGTTTAGTGGATCTATCCAGTACCATGCCTTTTTTACATGGACCCATTAACTTGGTTGACATTCCATGTCCAATGAGCGGTAAGACACCGCCATACAACCAGGTTAATGATAGTCTCTTATTCCAATCATTCCTATGACTGGAACAGACTACGAATCTATTTATGGTCATATCGTTTACCCTATCCATGGTCTTACTGCCAAGTGCATGACATTTGTCATTGTAGATACCCGATTTTGTCTGAATTAATTTTATCATTTCAATAAGCATAATTTATCAATTAACAAGTATATTTTTATTTTTGTTGATATTTTGCCAATTTTAAATTTTAAATTACTAACAAAAGGCACACAAGAGAAATTAAATGGGCTTTTATTAAAATGGACCTTTTATAATACAAAAATGAGAATAAATAACTAAATTAAAAAAAAAATTAAATATACAGATTAAGGGCAGAATCCATCAGTGCAAAGTATGGCCAAAACACAGAAAGGCAAAATACAGAAAAAGGGGGGGGGGCAAGATTCACGGCTGACACAGCCAATTTCAAGGGACTAGAATCCTTTTTCTTTCATTTCAAACCAAATGGGACAAAAAACAAATCAAGCTAAAACCAGTCTAGTTTCTACAGTGGTTTTTCTTGCCTATAAAAGGTAGCTCAGTAAGGGAGAAGGGAAAAATTTTTTTCAGACAGAAAAAAAGAAAACCCAGCCTTTTTCTCATCCATTCCAATCTCTGCTCCACTTAGTTTTCCTCCTCCAAAAGCCTAAAAAAAAATAGACCTACAACCAGCAGAGTATTTCTTCAGCATTCAACATTCAGCATATTAGAGTATCAAGTAAGTCTATTAATACTTAGTATTTATTTCCAGCAGACAATTAAATTTTATTACCTTTCTCTTCATTTCTGAACAAATATTTTCTAGAATCATTTCATAAATAGCATTTATTCTATATTTACCATATTAAGGTCACTAATGGAGCTAGGGGTCATGTGATGGCCACAGCTCACATTAGTGACCATAATAAAAGAATCATGTTCTTATAAGTTGTAGATTCAAGGAGAATGACTCTAATAAAGAGGGCTCGAAAGTTTACTTCTTCTTAAATCATAAGAACTCATATGATTTTCTATGCTCTGTCTCAAAAACACTATAAAAATGCCTCACATTCTACCTCCAAATCTTAAGGTTAAAACCATAAGCTTCAACTAAAAAAAAAACATAATTTCAAGAAAGAAACCACATAGTCTAACACAAAGATGGTGGCTGAATGCAAGAATCAATTTTTTCCAATGTTCAGAAACTAAGAGAAACAGAAAAATCATAGGGTTAAAGGATGTCTTTCTTAAGGCCTCTTCATCATTGCCCCTTTTCAAGCATAACCTTTCACAAACAAAAAACCCAACCAAATAAAACAACACATCACGTGAACAAGACATGCATATAATCTTTCTTTCTTTTCATTTCACCATCCCTAACAGAGGCCATTCACCAATATTAAATGACAAGGTTCAAATCAGCAACACAGCAAAGCCACAATTCCTATCCTGTTCCAGCATACAACCATTTCTTTTAATCAAATCCCAGCACCAAACAGATCATATAAAAGCCATTCACCAACATCAAAAACCCAAGTTTAAATCAATAGCACAACAGAGTCATGGGTGTGTAAAGAGGCCATTTTAAGCTCATACAGACAGAGTATAAGAGTCCCTATAAACTCAATCAAGCATATATAAACAGAGTATGCTTTCCTTATTTTATACTCATGCATTTCACACAAAGGGTTTAGAGACTTAGCCAACACAAGCACACTAAAACCAGATTTAGCTTTGACATCCTCAAAACCTGTAAATGATAAACTCATATTAGAAAGTAAACAATAAAAGCAAAAAAAAAAAAAAAAAAAAAGCAAACAGAGAAAAACAAACAAGAGATTACCTCGGATATGGTTAGGAATCGGAGAGAGTAGATCGACGGAGAGCAGATCGACGGAGAGAGCAGATCGACGAAGAGCAAGAGAGAATGGAGAGAGCAGAGAGACGGAGAGAAAGAGAGAGTGGAGAGAGACGAAACCGAGAAAAAAAGCAAGAGCAGGTCGACGGAGAGGGAGAGCGAGAACGAGACTGATGGAGTAAGTACAGGTCGACGGCGAGGACAAGAGTGAACGGAGAGAGTAGATCGACGGAGAACAAGAGAGAACAGAGAGGAGAGCGGCTGGCGAAGAGTGAAATCGAGAGAGAGAAGAGGCTGCCGGCGAGAATGAAAGGAGCGGCCGGGAAAGAGAGAAGAGGCGGCTGGCTAGGTTTTAGGGTTTGAAAAAAGAGAGAGGAGAAAGAGGCAGCTGGTAGTGAGAAGTAGGTTTTGGGGTTTGGAATGAAAGAGATGGTTTTTATATGGTGGGTAATAACCCCTGGGTAGGAATTCCGGGTTGGGTTCGGTTTAGGGCCTAGTTGCTGGGTTTAAAAGATTTGGTTTAAGGTTATATGGGTTACGTCTTTTCTTTTTGGGCCTAAAAAGGAATGGGCTAAAATTAATGGAATTAAGAATCATTTGTGGCCCAACCAAAAATTAAATCTCTTATCTTATTTTTGTTTAATTTCTATGTTATTACACTTGTAGATTTTGTTAAAAATTAATTAAAAGTTTGGGTTTATAAAAATTTGAAATTCCTAAAGTAAAGCAATTTAACAAAAATAGAATTTTTATATGCATAATTTTAGAGGTTTAATTTCACGACCATGCTATGGTTGTGTAATTTAAGTTTAATGTATATTAATGCGATTAACACCGTATTATGACCAAGTCTTGTAATGTCATCAACTTTATTACAAAATGAGTTTTAAATTCCATTTTAATAAAAAGTGATAAAAAAATCCGTCATTGCGTTTATTGTAAGCATGAATGTATGATCTACATAATTATATAGATATTTCACATATTTGTTGTATTTATGTCACACGTTATACATGTGTATTTTGCATCCATGTCATGGATGTAAAAATACATTTTTTTATTAAAATACTAACTCAATATTTGTATTTTTTTTTTTATGTCCATGTCATGGATATGAATAAATAAAAGTTAATCAAAATATATTATTATTATGAATATATATTAAGTTAATATATAGTTTTTTTTTCTATATTCGTGTACGGATAAAAAATGAAACGAAAGAAATACATCCCACGAGAATAATTTACGACTTTTAGTACCAATTATGGGCGGGGCAGGGTGATTTTTATCTTCCCTACACGTAATTAGCAAAAGAACCCATATAAATCTCTAGTTATTTAAGGTGTCCAATCGGACCAAAACTCGATTGGTGGCGACTCTATAAAATTTTGTTATCAATCAGATATCGCAATAAATTATTATACGAATAATCATAAAAAGCCGAATTAAATAAAATTAAACCAAAATTAAGATTTTCCGCCAGTAGGTCAGGGTCCGAAAGTTGGCGACTCTACTGGGGACACCTGCTAGGCTAATTTTATGTTGTAAATTATCTTGTGGATGTATTAATTCAAATGGTGAATATTATTATTGATGCGGTCATCACACCACAAGGACATGGAGGCATGGAGCGAGGAGCCAAGAGAGATCCTTTGGAGCTGCCCATTGGTCCAATAACAAGGAACCGTGCAAAGAAGATGCAACAAGTGCTTAATGGTCTAGTTATACACTTATTTCAACGTATGGAGATTGAGGCTGATCACAACAAACCGAACAACTCATATGGATACGATTCAGTCTTGTGTTGTATTCAAGTCCAAGAAAGTGATGTTTATGGGTCTGATTGTAATGATTAGTTAAAATGGACCTAATTGGAATTCTATGTATAAGCTAAGGACAATTAAGTGTTAGCACTTAAGGCACCCTTAGGGAATATGTATGGATTTTGATTTGGGTTTAGGTGTCTTTGGTCAAATGTTAGTTTTAGCAATAAGTGAGCTGTTTTGGGCTCACAAATCAGCCCATAAACCACATGCTAAAGGGAAGCACGTTTGTCAATCCTTATTGCATAAGGATTGATTTAAAGTTTTCCTTATTTGTGTTGGTTTAACTTTCCTAAGTTTAAGGCTGAAATCTAGCCTTCCTTTTTCTTTGTTGTTCTTCTCCTAGTCAAATAAGGTTTTCTTTTCCTAAATAGTTTAGGTTTAGGCTTTTCTATTTAAACACCAATGTAATAGTTGAAAGGGATATATGAAATTTAATACAATTGAATTCTGAAATTTTCAGATTTTTCTCTCTTTGTTGAGATTTCAGCCCGGGGCTGATTTTAATATTGTGAGTTTGAGAGATCGAGTTCTTCATTCTTGCGATATTATCTTGATCGTGAATAAGTATTTTGGTAAGGTAATTGTGAATCGTCCACATTCAGGTTCTAAGAATGCTTAATCGAAGGTGTCAGGTTTGAATCCCTTTCATTGTCGCTTAAACACCTTAGGATTGGTTTGCTATCACCAATCTTTGTGTCATACTTGTGAAATTCGAATTATATATTGCTATCCTTAGTGATTATAATTCATTCTTTTATATACTATTGAATAGATTCCATTGAACAAGAACCTAACCCTCAAATTCTGATTCATTGTTCAATTTGTTCTAAATCCTTCAAGATAGATCGGGAAAACTTGTTGATTTCGGTTTTCTTAGCCGATATCACATCAATTGGTATCAGAGCCTAGGCTCTTGAGGATTTTGTTTTCCATCTAAATCTGAAACCATCAACATGGTTTCTACGCGTCCGAAAACCCTTAAAACGGACCAGCCCTTCTAAAGTCAAATTTGTTGATCGAGTTGCTCATACTTTTGCATCTAGATTACTAGGTTCATAGTAGTAGAGTTTGGATTATTTTTTTGGACTCTGCTCTTATTCACTACCTTGTGTGTATGCTCTAATTAAGCTGATTGCAATTCATTATTTCTACAATTCTAATTTTTTATTTGCATTTGAATCAAAGTGAGTTGTCTTGATTGCATATAACAAGTTACAAAAAAAAAAAAAAAAAAACCTAATTCATTATATACCGAAAACGGAGAAAGAAAGCAAGTTTGAAAATATATGCAACTGAGTGATTTGTGCACTTATCCTTTGAACTTAATGAATTTGCATGCTAATACACACTCCTGAGTATTTTTTTTCAGCCATTGTCTTTTCTTCGAAAATTGTCTTTTATTCTTGTTCCTAGTGTGCGTTATTTTCTTTTCGTTTCAATTATTAGTCATCTTTGCATCTAGAATCCTGCCTACCATTTTTTTGTCGTCTTTGTTGCTTCTGTGGCATTCGAATTACCTGAATTGATCCTTGTGATCCATCAAGATAAATACAAAAGAGTGACTGAACCGATTGGGAGGTATTTCTTCTATTTTCTTTCTTTTCTTCCTTTAGATTAGTTTTTTTCGCTTCTTTTCTTATTTATCATGTCTGACAAATCCTGTGGAGACAACTCTAAAACGGTTGATCAAGATTTGTGGCAACAAGCTGTTGCAGGTGAATTAAAACGAATTGGTAACAATGTTGCTGATTTGATGTCCGAACGACAAAAACACAAAGAACGACCCAACAGGAATGCAAGAAATGTTGGGATATTCAATACGGAGGATGACGTATCTGAATCCGACGAAAAAGTGCGGTCCACTTCAAGGCGGCGAGTACATGACTGAAAGGATAGTAACCTCAATGCTATCAAACTAAAAATGCCAACATTCCGAGGTGCTAGTGATCCGGAGGCGTATATTGAATGGGTGCGGAAAGTAGAAGCTGTCTTTGACATTCATGAATATTCCGAGGAGAAGAAAGTTAAGCTTGTTGTTTCTGAATTGACTGATTATGCTGCTGTTTGGTGGGATCAGTTGAAGCGAACAAGGCAAAGAGATGGAGATGAACCCGTAACAACTTGGAGAGAGATGAAACGACTCATGAAGAAACGGTTTGTGCCAATGCATTATCATAAGGAGTTGTTGATTGAACTTCAGACCATGACACAAGGTAATCAGTCCGTTGAGGATTACCACAAACGTTTGGAAATGGCACTTATCCGGGCTGATGTACAAGAAAGTGAGGAGGCCACCATGGTTAAATTCCTCATAGGGTTGAGACGGGAAATCAAGAATGTCCTAGAGCTGCAAACATGTTTTACAATGGAGGACATGCTCCACAAGGCGGTACAAATTGAGCGTCAGTTACAAGAAGTCGAAAGGGGTAGATCACGTTATAAAGGTCCTAATTCTGCCCCATGGAGGTCAAAACCAAGAGAGAGGGACTCGAGAAGCGATCGCAAGTCCAAGGCTGATGATGATCACACCAAAAGTGACCAAAAAGCACGAATTGACACAAAAGCTTTTGGGAAAATAAAGTTGGGAGAGACTGCCCCAAAGAATCAAAAAGCCGAGAGTTCAACTTGAACTCGCGATCTTGTTTGTTTTAAGTGCCAAGGAAGAGGACATTATGCACGGGATTGCCCAAATCAAAGAACCATGGTCATGAAGCATGGAGAGTTGGCATCTGAATCTGACTCCGAATCTGATCCCGAACTTGACGATATGCCTTCCTTGGAAGATTGTAGTGATATTGAAGAGATAGATAGCAAGGGAAGACATGGTGTAAATCTGGTCACCCGACGCACATTGAAAATGGGGGTGAGTAGCTCAATCGAACAGAGGGAACACATTTTCCATGCTCGATGTAATGTGAAGGGGAAGACGTGTTTGATGATCATTGATGGAGGGAGTTGCTGTAATGTGGTTAACCACATTTTGGTGAATCGGTTGGGACTTTCAACCATTCCACATCCTAATCCATATCGATTACAATGGTTGAATGATAGTGACGAACTCAAGGTTACTAGGCAGGTACTTTTGAACTTTTCAATTGGTTCTTATACTGATGAAGTGCTTTGTGATTTAGTCCCGATGCAAGCTTGTCATGTTTTGTTGGGGAGACCTTGGCAATTTGACCGTTCGGCACTACATCATGGTCGACCAAACAAATTTACCATAGTCAAGGATGGGAAAAAGTACGCGTTATCACCCTTAACGCCCGCTGAAGTATATGAGGACCAGGTCTATATGCAAAGAATGTCGGCAGAAGCCATTGTGAGTAGGGGTGTGGTTAAGGCGAGTGAAAACAAGAGTGTTAAAATCAGTGAGGGTGAGAAAAGAGAAGAGGGGAGAGAAAAGGCATTAAGGCCGAGAGATGAGAGTGAGAGGAGAGAAAAAGGAAGGAGTATTAAAAAAGCCCAGAATTTATCTTTGTATGCTAAAATGAGAGATATTAAGCAAGCTGAATCTGAAAACAAAAATTTGTTGTTATTTTATTGCAAAAGTTCTTGTTTATCATCTCTAAACCAAAGTGACCTTCCGTCAAGTGTTTACCCTCTTTTGCAGGAGTTCGAGGACGTGTTCCCTGAAGAGATGCCAAATAAGCTGCCCCCGATCCGAGGAATTGAACACCAAATCGATTTTATACCCGGTGCACAAATTCCTAATAGAGCAGCCTATAGAAGTAATCCGGAGGAGACGAAGGAGCTTCAAAGGCAGGTGGATGAGCTTATGGAAAAGGGATTAATTCGTGAATCTATGAGCCCATGTGCTATACCAGTCATCCTAGTACCGAAAAAGGATGGGACTTGGCGGATGTGCATTGATTGTAGAGCCGTCAACAAAATCACGGTAAAGTATCATCACCCTATTCCTAGGTTAGATGATATGTTGGATGAGTTAAATGGGGCTGAAATTTTCACAAAAATTGATCTTAAAAGTGGTTATCATCAGATTCGCATGTTTTTGGGAGGTGAGTGGAAAACGGCTTTTAAGACTAAGCATGGTTTATATGAGTGGCTAGTTATGCCATTTGGCTTAACTAATGCACCTAGTACATTTATGAGATTAATGAACCATGTAAACTTCATAGGTAAATTTGTTGTTGTGTATTTCAACGACATTCTTATCTATTCCAAATCTGAGGAAGAACACCTAGAACATGTTAGGGCTGTCATTCAAAAGAACTTAAAACCATGCGAGGAATGCATACCATTTATTGAATTTGCTTTTAATAGAGCTGTGCATTCATCTACTAATATGTCACTGTTTGAATTTGTTTATGGATTTAATCCTTTGACACCATTAGACTTGATCCCATTACCTGTTGATGAAAGGAAAAGTATAGATGGTAAGAAGAAGGCAGAATCAGTGCTTAAGTTGCATGAACAAGTGAGACAGTAATTGGAGAAGAAGAATGAACATTATGCAAGGCAAGCCAACAAGGGACGCAAACAAGTGTTGTTTGAACCGGGGGATTGGGTATGGTTGCATATGCGCAAGGAACGATTTCCTGCCCAAAGGCTTTCAAAGCTACACCCTAGAGGCGATGGAACATTTAAAGTCGTTGCACGCATTGGCGATAATGCTTACAAGCTAGACTTGCCAGGTGAGTACGGTGTGCATACGACTGTCAATGTGGCTGACTTGTCTTTGTTTGATGTAGGTGATGAAGATTTGAGGACAAATCCTTTTCAAGAGAGAGGGAATGATGCGGTCATCACACCACAAGGACATGGAGGCATGGAGCGAGGAGGCAAGAGAGATGCTTTGGAGCTGCCCATTGGTCCAATAACAAGGAACCGTGCAAAGAAGATGCAACAAGTGCTTAATGGTCTAGTTATACACTTATTTCAACGTATGGAGATTGAGGCTGATCACAACAAACCGAACAACTCATATGGATATGATTCAGTCTTGTGTTGTATTCAAGTCCAAGAAAGTGATGTTTATGGGTCTGATTGTAATGATTAGTTAAAATCGACCTAATTGGAATTCTATGTATAAGCTAAGGACAATTAAGTGTTAGCACTTAAGGTACCCTTAGGGAATATGTATGGATTTTGATTTGGGTTTAGGTGTCTTTGGTCAAATGTTAGTTTTAGCAATAAGTGAGCTGTTTTGGGCTCACAAATCAGCCCATAAACCACATGCTAAAGGGAAGCACGTTTTTCAATCCTTATTGCATAAGGATTGATTTAAAGTTTTCCTTATTTGTGTTGGTTTAACTTTCCTAAGTTTAAGGCTGAAATCTAGCCTTCCTTTTTCTTTGTTGTTCTTCTCCTAGTCAAATAAGGTTTTCTTTTCCTAAATAGTTTAGGTTTAGGCTTTTCTATTTAAACACCAATGTAATAGTTGAAAGGGATATATGAAATTTAATACAATTGAATTCTGAAATTTTCAGATTTTTCTTTCTTTGTTGAGATTTCAGCCCGGGGCTGATTTTAATATTGTGAGTTTGAGAGATCGAGTTCTTCATTCTTGCGATATTATCTTGATTATGAACAAGTATTTTGGTAAGGTACTTGTGAATCGTCCACATTCAGGTTCTAAGAATGCTTAATCGAAGGTGTCAGGTTTGAATCCCTTTCATTGTCGTTTAAACACCTTAGGATTGGTTTGCTATCACCAATCTTTGTGTCATACTTGTGAAATTCGAATTATATATTGCTATCCTTAGTGATTATAATTCATTCTTTTATATACTTTGCTGCAATTCAATAGATTCTATTGAACAAGAACCTAACCCTCAAATTCTGATTCATTGTTCAATTTGTTCTAAATCCTTCAAGATAGATCGGGAAAACTTGTTGATTTCGGTTTTCTTAGCCGATATCACATCAATTATTTTGATATTTATCATGCATACACCCAACACTATCACACACATACTAAAAGGTCATGTTATGATCTTACCCTATTTTAGGATCGTAGGAGAGAACAAAGTACGGATGCCGCCATGAGAAATCTGGTTAAGCTCCCGAAACGTTCTCAACTTAGGTTGCTGTCTTATTAGCCATGCTATGGCCTCAGTAAAATGGCAACTTAAGGACCTTAAAACATATTCTCGTATCCACCCAGTAGAATTAGCCTAAAACCCTCCAATAGTTACCACCTTCAAAAGCAAAAGGAGCAAACCCTAGGGTTCATAATTTGCATATATTGATAAAAGTTTAATTTAAAGTAAGAATGGGTGAAATATTTTATGTTGTTTGTAAACATCATCATTATCCCCTCATTAAAATTATAAGGTATGATAATTAAATTTTTCAGGAATGGAAAATCAACTTGAAAACCTTCCCAGGAATGTCCAACTTCCTCATGATATTATTCGTGACATTTTAAAGAGGACTTTGGACCTGCGAGCTATAAAAATGGTAGTCAGTCTGCAAACTATTCTCCTTCGCCAACACGGGATGCAAGAGACCCCACTGAGATTCTTGGATTGGCACCCTGCCTACCCGCACCTCAACTGCCTTTATCTTGGCGTAGATCATATGACTAAATTTACGAAAGAAGCGCTCACAATACTGTTGTATCTTGCCCGTACCGGAAGAGTAGGACTCATTCTTAACAAAGCATGGTTGACTCAATGCATCCACCAATGGATGGAAAATCTTGAAACAGATAGTTATTTCTCTATATGGTTGATCCACTTCGCAGACTTAAACGAATGGCTACAAATTTTTCAGGAGTCGCCTGATCTACCATATAGGTTTTACATCTTTACAATCATGAAAACTTTGATCATGGAAGAGGACGGGGTAAATAACACGTATCAATACTTTTTCACGTTAGAAAACAGTTTCAAGGAAAACCCCATGATTGACCCAATCAAGAATAAGACCGAATGGTTGGCTGTCAAAGATGATCTGATCAGAGCAAATAATATGGATAGAGCTAACATCCCTCCGGGACTTTTAGACCCTGCAAATTATCACCCTGATGGAAGGATCAAAATTAGCCTTGGAATACTCCCACGATCAACCGTTCTCATGTATGCCAAAGTGGAGGTGAATTTTTATCGTCTTCCTGAGTTCATGGAAGTTGAAATACAAGAATTTCAAGCTGCTATGGAAATAGAAGATCGGAGAGAGATTTTTCCTATTCTAAATCGGGTTAACCTTGAAGATGAAGGAGTAATGATAATTAAAGAATAGGAAATCGATGATGAGAGTGGAGACTCTGAGGTCGAATTTGATTAGAGAATGATGGATGTTGAAGGAGAGAATGATGACTTAGATAATGAATGGGATGAATATTTGAATTGGGAACCAATGGAAGTCGAAGAAGAAGATAGTGACATAGAGGAGGAATTGGATAGGCGTTTGCATCGGGAACAGGTAGTAGTTGAAAATGGGGAAGCTGGCTCTGAAGGACTGATAGAAGCTGCTGAAGAAGACAACAGTGAAATGTTGCAAGAAGGGCAAAATGTAGAGATAAAGGAGTCCGTCGATGAAGCCAAACAATGCCAAGTTCTGCAAGTCAAAGAAATCCTAGACAATCCATTGGTGGGTATGGAAGAGTGGGTAAATAAAGGAGTGGGGTCTTCAGGAAATGATCAGAGCAATAAAGAATCTGATGAAAAATCTCCAAGCAAGTCCTTCTTCAAGTGAAAATTTATTTACCAAGGGATGTAGGTTTTAGGATTTTCTTTTTTTTTAGAGTAAAGTAGGAAATAATTGGTTGTAAAGATAATCTTTTGTTACGATATGCTATTGTACCATTGGAAGTGTGATCTTTTCAATGTTTCATGGTAAATCTGTATGAAACAGCATATGGTAGTCTCTTTTTGTAAGATAAAATATGTAAGGGATTGTCGTCCAAATATTCTAAAGGTAATCCCTTAACTATTTTGTCAATATAGGACTTTGTAAAGGCATCGACCCCTATTTTGTAATCCCTTGGACAATGTAATATTTTGGAAGGTTAATGGACAAATTCGTTTTGAGAATTTAATTATTGTATCTATAATTTTATATTGAGGGGACTCAAATCATGAATTAATAGGATATATACCCTAAATATATGTTTGTTATGGAACATGTTTATTTGCCTGAAAATGATACTTATGTGTTTGCCTTTTTGTTGTGAATGCATAACACAGAGAATTTAATAAAATCTCAATGGCTTCCCCGGAGTATGAAATCCATGACGCAGCTCAAGAGCGGGAGTGGTCTTGGGAAAGCCAAATCAAGTATGGAGACAGCGTCATGACCGGACCTGCTGCTGCAATAACCATTTTGTCAGGGGTAGAAATCACACAAAATAATTTGGAAGAGATAAAGAAGGCCTTTGAAATGTTGCCAAATAATATAAGGGTAGCCTTCTCCAGGGAATATGGGAAGATTGCATATCTAATGTATTTGCCAACACATCATACATTATTAAAGGCGTTGATCCACTTCTGGGATCCAAGTTATAAATGTTTCAATTTTGGAGGAATTGACATGACTCCTACCTTGGAGGAGTATCACCAGCTGTTGGATATCCCGTTTAGCAAAAAGAACAGACTTTTCAGTTATGATAAGCAAGAAAAAGCTAAGAAGCAGCTAGCTTATGTCTGTGGGTTGCAAGCTAAAGATGTTGCAGAATGGGAAGAGAACCAGTACTTCAGCTTAGTCCCAATGATAAACTTTGCCGTCAGTAATATTAACAACGATAAGGGCATGAAGATGCTAGCAATGATGATATATGGCACAGTGCTATTCCCGAGGCAGGTTGGGAAAATTGACCCTAAAGTCATTATTTATTTTGCCAAGGTTGTGCAGAATGAAAAAAAGGGAGTTAATCCAGTTATAGGGATCTTGGCCAAAACTTTCCGGTCTCTGGACAATTGCAGAAGGCAAGGAAGCGGGCAATTTGAAGGATGTGCACCACTCTTATGCATATGGGCATTAAATCATTTCCAACTCCCAGAAAATTTCTCTTTTCCAAGGATCACTTATGGAAAAAGATACAATGCTGGCAAAAATTATATTGTTGACTTCGGGAGCGCTAGCTGGCTAAAGAAGTACCATTAAAAAAGAAAATGGATTAGATTTCTCCAGAATCTAGATGAGCAGAGCATTAAATGGGTAGCAGATTGGTTTGATGGAAGTATAACAGTTTATAAATGTGGCACATTCATTTGGGTACCCTTGCTTGGTCCATGGGGAGGAACAGGATACGCCCCATATCTTGTTAAGAGACAATACGGAGCACGGCAGTTTATACCTGCCACAGCTGGTCTAGATCAAGTGAATTTCACTTATGGAGAACCACGAGTCAAAGAGCGAGTTAAAGCTATAATTGAAGCTTGGGAAGAAGTAAGAGTCGTGAACAACAAAGATTCAAATGGAGGAGTTAGAGAGGAGTACCTCATCTGGCGTGAACAAAGAGTCAATGGTGTCGTGCTTGAAAGAAAAAGCGATGATGCCGAACAAGAAGCACCGATACATGCAGAGGGTACGGTTATGATGGAGGAAGAAAATGTCAACTTTCAGAACCAAGTGATGAAAATAGAATTAGAAGAATTAAAGATGAGGAATGCTGCTCTGGAAAGGGAGAAGCTAATAATGGAAGCAGAGAAGTATGATTTAATGCAAGGACTTCAAGTTCAGGCAAATGAGGAGAAAGCAAAATTTCAAGCATACAATGATGAAATTCATCAGTGGAGGAGCGCATATCAGCAAAGTCAAGAGCATGCAAACCAGTTGTGGCAAGAATTACAGCAAAAGGAGGTATTTTACCAAGAACAAATAGCTGCTAAGGAGGAAAATATAAGAAACACCTGGGGAAATTTTCAAGCAGCAGTAGGAAGAGCACGCTCAATTGCAATCGAATTGCAGCCGTTGAATGATGAGCTTGAGGTGTCTCCCTTTGTTAGTGAACATATAACAGGATATCTGGGAAAGCTCATTAGGGAGATGGAGCTTTATGGAAAACTCGGATGAAGATTGAGATTTTATTAAAAGACCTGTGCCATGTAGACAGCAATAGTAGTAGTATTAGTTGTTGCATTTCATACTTTGTAATCATTAGGTCGGTAGCATTTATCGAAGGTTCTACTTGCTCTTAGGAAATAGTTTGTTAATGTATTTGTTTGAATGATGTGTTTTAATGATATTAGCATATGCGTTTGAATTATGTTTTATTTTCCTTTTTTTTAAAAAAAAAAAGAAAAACTTTTTTTTTCTCTTTCTTCTTTTCTTTAATTATCTCCTTTAAAAATATAAAAAGTGGTAAAAAACTAAAATATACCTTTTTCTTTAAAATTAGAGCATTTGGATACGACGCCTAGCGACAAGATCATTTCCTACTGGCTCATCCATACGGAACTAGGTCAAAAACAAGAATCATGAATGAGCATAGTCAAGAAGAAATGCGAAGGGATATGGAATTGCTGAAGGAGCAGATGACCGAAATGCTAAGTATGAAGGATCAGTTGGCTCAGCTCATGGCATCTATAAAAAGTAAACACATGCTCGAAAACCCAGAAATGCCGTCTTACCAAGAAACAAGTCAATATACCCCTTCTGGGTCTCATTCTCAACACCAGAAGAATGAAGGGAAAACAGATAAGAGATTCATTCTTATTGATTCTGAAGAAAAAGAGCAAGAAGAGCATGTGACCCTGGATTTGGACGATCCAAAAGTAATGGCAAAATTAAGAAAGGCATCGGTTGAATTAGTAAACAAAAAGGTTGGTCTACTAGAAGAAAGGTTAAAGGCGATCGAAGGTTTTAATGGAACAACTGATGCTACTCAGTTGTGTTTAGTCCCTGGACTCACGATCCCATATAAATTCAAATCGGCCGAATTTGAGAAATATAATGGTACAGCTTGTCCTCAGAGTCATTTGATTATGTACTGTAGTAGAATGGCTGCGCATGCTGACAATGATAAACTTTTAATGCACGTCTTCCAAGAAAGTCTTAAGGGACCTGCTTTAAGATGGTACATGCAGTTGGACCGCACCCATATCCGAAGATGGAAAGATTTGGCAGATGCATTCTTGAAACAGTACAAACATAACATGGATATGGCTCCAAATAGGGAAGACTTGAGATCTATGGAAAAGAAAGATACGGAAACATTTAAAGAGTATGCTCAAAAATGGAGAGATAAGGCGGCCCAAGTCAATCCGCCATTAACCGAAAAGGAGATGATATCTACTTTTTTGGACACATTAAGGCCTCCATTTTATAGTATGATGCTCGCCAATACTACAACAAGTTTTTCTGATTTTGTCATGGCTGGAGAAAGAATTGAGCAGGGAATTAAGAAAGGAAGGCTTGAAAGTCCTCAACAAGATAAATTTGCCTTCCAGAAAAATGGGGCAAGAAAGAAAAAGGAGGAGGAAACACAAGCTGTCCAAACTTATACGCCTAGCTTCTCTTATCCTTAAAATGGATTTGTTACTCATGCAACGGGAAGTACTCAACCAACGCAAGGAGCCATAACTGATAGGGCCAACCAGAGTACTCATCCAAAGAAAGAATCATTTGATCCCTTTCTGATCCCGTACTCAGAATTATACCCTCTGTTATTGCAAGCAGGCTGAATATGCCCTTGTCCTTTGGAACCATTGACACCACCTTATCCAAAATGGTATGATCCTAACGCAAAGTGTGAATATCATGCTGGGATTCCTGGGCATTCCATAGAAAATTGCACGGGCTTCAAAAAGAAAGTACAGCAATTGATAAAAGCTGGTTGGATTGATTTTAACCAAAAACCAGATGTGAAAACCAACCCATTACCAAATCATGAAAATAAAGGAGTAAATGCAGTAATAGAGGAAGATTTATGTTTAATAAAAACCAAGGTTGATGAAATAATCATGCCTATGGAGCAATTATATGGTATTATGTGCAAAGTTGGATTAATACAAAAAAGATCTCATGATTCTAGGGGTATGTCTTGTCAATACCATCAAGAAAGGGTTGATCACATGATTAGGGAATGTGAACAATTTAAGCAAAAAGTCCAGGAATACATGGATGCTAAGTTTCTAGTTTTTGGAAATTCAAATGAAGAAGCAGAAGAAGTTAATATGATGCAAGGAAATGGGCCGCCTAAACCATTGGTAATCGACTATGTGTTGAAGAAGGATAATATAGCTGAGGCTCTTAAATCATCTTTTATGACGAAATTGATCATTTAAGCTCCAAAGCCTTTTCCTTTCAAAGATACTAAAGCTGTTCCATGGAAATATGAAAGCACTTTGTCACTTGGAAACAGCAATATAAATCAAGCAGAACATCATGAGGATATTTCTGGACTAATGGGAATGACAAGAAGTGGTAGATGTTTTAGCTCGAATGAAGTTGAAGAAAGACGTCGAGAAGCAATGGAAAGGCGAAGGAAGGGTAAACTAAAAGAAGGAGAAAGGATCAACGACTTCTTAGGAGAAGGATCTAACGTGCTAGAAGAAATTCCAGTAAAGAAGAATCCGATACCCGACCAAGAAGCATGTGAGTTCCTAAAATTGGTAAAACAAAGCGAATACAAGATAATTGAGCAGTTAAATCGGACTCCTGCCCGTATATCATTATTATCATTAATCCTATCCTTAGAATCCCATCGCGAGGCATTATTGAAAATCTTGAATCAGGCTTACGTTTGTCATGACATATCTGTGGAAAACTTGAATAATATTGTGGGAAATGTGGTCTCTTCCAACTATCTCACTGTGAGCGGACGACGCGTTTTCGACGGGACGCGGGACTCCCTTTCAGAAGGGGCGCCTCGATTTTTCTGGCGGGGCCCTCCCTCGCGTGGGGTTTTTTGATTTGGAAATTCGTTTTTGGAAAAATGGATCATTTCGAAAAAAAAAAAGAATCGAGACCTAAATCTCGATAAAAAGTATAGGAGTCGCCACCCGGCTCAGCTCAACCGGGAAATTACAGTGTAGCTGAACCAAAGCGGGAACTGCCACACTTTTCAGAGATTCGGGTCCGGACAAGTCCTTTATTTCGTGTCTAATTTAAATATTATTGTCAATGTTCTAGTTACGACACTTTAAGTAGCTAAAGATTTATTTTCATTAAAAGAATACACGCAGCGCGCATACAGGATAATAATACAAAATATAAAGTAAAAAGAGTAAATATTTAAGGGCTTACAACCAAATTGAAAGAAAAATAAAACTCTCGTCTCACGGATACAATCGCCTAGGATACACGAGAATCTAAGGAAAATTTACATCCGCCTAAATACACGATTTAATTCTATTAAATACAAATAAAAAAGAAAATTAAAATAAAATAAAAGCTGCAAAACAAAGGTTAGCACAATTTATACGGCACGCCACAAGTAGGACTCAAATAGACAGAAATGGGAAATTAGAATTCGGGGTCATGCAATTGGGGGTAACCGGGTCGGCCCGGTCGGCCGGCCCGGTTAGACCTGGAAAACCATTTTGAAACGTCCCTGTATTTTTGGTTTTGTGAGAAAATCATTTTTGAAAACAATTTTTCCGGTTTATTACAATTAAGCATGTAAAGTGGGTCGGTTTTCGGGAGAATCGGGTCTCCGTCGTGGAATTGTTCTAAATGCAATATTACTGAAAAATAAATCTAAGGTCGTGATGCACACCACAAAATTCATTTTGATGATTTTTTTAGGGTTTTCTAATTTTTCTGATTTTCTGGGATTTTCTGATTTTTATGAAATTTTTTGGATTTTTATGATTTTCTTTGGATTTTAGGGATTTTTTAGGGATTTCTGTCCCTGGCTGAGAACTACAGTCGTGCGACTGTAGTTACAGTCGTACGACTGTAGACTTGGCTTGGGCAGAAATCGCTAAAAAAACCCTAAAACAAACCCTGAAACTGAAAAGGTAAAAACAGTCGCACGACTGTATGGAATTTGGCACGACTGTATTTACAGTCGTGCCCCTGTTCTTGTTTCAAGAACAGTCGTACGACTGTTCTTACTTTTCCAGAAATAAAAATGCAAAAACTTGAAGAAAAAAAGCTCCAAACACAATCAAATCACCCAGAAAGCTGGAAAATGAGATGAGTTAAAGGTTGTTTACCTCCTTGGTGACGATCCACAACTGGAATGACCCCTGGCTACGCACCAATCCACGTGAATTTGCACTTTTTCTCCAAAAAGTCAAGGTTTCAAGAATGTCCAAATAACTCCGGAAAAGTCACGGATTTGTGTTTGTTTTTGGTCCGAAATGATTTAGTTTGTTAGTGTGATTGTTTACCTAAGATTTCTAATTCGTTTCAATGATTAAAAACAAGAAATCAAGGAGAAAATGTGAGAAGAAAGCTAGCTCTTTTACTTCTCTCTCTTCTTTCTTTTTCTCCCTCTTTCTCTCTCTAAAATTCTGATTTCTTGCCAAAAGTCCTCAAAAGTCTGATTTTCTGCCCTTTTATACCCTACTAACCCAGAAATCTTGAGCATTAAATGCTCAAGATTTCCCTTCTCTTTCAAGTCAAGGAGGTATGGGCTGGAACCTGCCCCCCGAAAGTACAGTCGTACGACTGTACTTACACTACAGTCGTACGACTGTAGTGAATTCCCACGACTGTATTATACAGTCGTGGGTCAACGGTCAACGGCCCTATTTTTTTTTTTTTTAAATAAAATTTCGTGTTCACAGGCTGCCCCTCGTGTAGCTGAAATCCGATTTCCGAAACGGATTTAGGTACACGACAAAGAACACGAAATCGCGAACATGCAATGGTAGTTTTCGCAGGTGAATTTGGTAGTCAGGTGGTCCATATGCCTCTTGCATGAGGATGACACCGAGAGTATGGATGACTTTTGGAGTCGAGCGGTTCCCTACGATGGCTTTCGCGCAAGGATGACGCCGAGATGAAATGACTTTTGGAGTCAAAAGGCTGTGTACGGTTTGTCACACCGAGCCCGAGAATGCATGTGATGCATGTTTGATGAACGTATTTATTCCTTGATCGATAATTTTGAAACAAAAATTTTTACCCTTCGATCAAGAATAAATACGGGAATGCGTGCCATGGTTGCCTTTTATAGTCGTGCGGGACCGGATTTGTGAATACAAGATGTGATAGTCGTGTGCTACTGGCGCACTCAACGGACTGACACAGGACTTTTGGTTCCCTTTTAAAGTTGTGGGGGACTATGATTTTTGTATGAATGCATGACGATCGTGTGCGGCTGGGCGCACCCGACAGACTGAAATCGGATTCGGGTTCCCTTTTAAAGTCGTGGGGGACTATGATTTTTGTGTGAATGTAACAGCCCGGAGTGGCTTGGCACGTGGGGCGTGTTGAAAATGCGATTGGTGTAATTATACTTACAGTGAATTTTTCATGGTTTTTCTTGGATTTCGTGCCCCTTGGGCGAGGCGGACCGTCATTGAAATAAATTAGTCGTCGCTGGATTAGTCCTACAAAATTACTGAAATGCCCCTGTAGGGATTTATTGCACATTAGATAATAAAATAGGTTTAAGGAATAAATAGGAAAAAAATAAAATAAAATAAAAAATTTCCCCCCCTTTTTTCCACTACAGTCGCACGACTGTATTCAAATTTTGAATACAGTCGTACGACTGTAGATGAAGTACAGTCGTACGACTGTAGACGAAGTACAGTCGTACGACTGTACTTCGCGGGCAGACAAAAATAAAGGGGCGGTTTCCGCCCCTTTCTCTCCCACTTTCTCATTTTCCCCAAAACTTTTCCTCTCCTTTTCTCTGAAACCGACCCAAATCCTTAAAAAGCTGTCAAAATGTTGAAGAAAATGGGAAAAAAGTTGAAGAAGATCCAGAACAGCGCGGTTCCGGAACCCAACAATCCGGAAGAGATCACTTTTGTAGGAATCGCCCAAGGATACGGGCACCCACTTTATATGGACCACTTCGGGATCCGATTCGGGATGGAGATCCCTATTCTGCTGGCAATGGACTCCCATTTGTCCGTTACACAGGTTGGTACTCGATTCCCATGCCTTGATTTTGAGTTTTTTCAATATTTTTCCTTTTGAACTTTTGGAATTGATTTGCATGATTTACTGCTTTCTGGGCTGAATTGATTGAGTAGAATGCATGCTAGGAGTCCCCTGTAGTTAGTAGAAACGAGAAACTAGGAAAAACAGGTTAGAAATCGCGAAGATTAAATGAATTGCGAATTTTTTTCTGCAGGCATATGAACAGTCGTGCGACTGTTCATGCAAATGATGAACAGTTGTACGACTGTGGGCACTACAGTCGCACGACTGTAGCTACGCTCGTGCAATGCGTACTACAGTCGTACGACTGTAGCAAGAAAATAGGGTTTTTTTTTTTATGCAAAATCTGAATGTATGTGTGTTGTACTTCCCCGTAATGCAGGCGCACAGGATTACTGGTAGTGGGAATCTTTCCCTGCCCCGGGTCTGGTGGGACCGACTTCCAGAGCCCGTGCGGGCTCGGGTTAGGCTCCTAGGGCTAGAGTCTTTCGTCCTGTCTTTGCCGATGAGCACACCGCACACCACACATGCCGTGCTGACGGCCCTGTGCGAGAGATGGGTTTGCACTACCCACACCTTCCATCTGCCCATCGGGGAGTTCACTGTCACTCCCTCGGACTTCGTGGCGATCACAGGTTTTGGGTTCGGTGGGACCCCTATTGTCTTTAACTGCAGCTTGACCCGACACCAGCAGGTGGACACTTATATCCGGAGGTTGATTGGCTGCACCCCTGAAAAGGGGAAGATCTTGTGCTCCCGGGTGGAGGCTTATTGGGCCACCCGCGCAGTCCTGGCTGAGGAGGACGTCGAGCAGTACACCAGGGCCTACGTGCTCGTCCTCCTGTCCTGCACATTGTTTCCGACCGGACAGAGTACCTGCAATTTGACTCTGCTCCCGACATTGGTGGACCTGGCTGCCTTCCCGTCTTTGGACTGGGCGCGGGCTGCTTTAGGGCAGCTGTATTACGGGCTGGACTTGTGCGCCCGGGGAGAGCAGCAGGAGATTCTGGGATTCTGGTTCGGCCTTCTGGTATTACCTCTCTCTTCTCCTCTTTTTTTTTTTACATTATAATTATTTTTTATAATTACAGATCTGGGCTTTTGAGCATCGGGTGCTGGAGCCGCCCGATTTGAGGGACGTCCAGGGTGATATTCATCCGACCGTCCTGCGTTGTTGGACGCAGGGGTGGCAAGGTACCGCCGGTGACATCGAGGAGGTACGGCAGAGTCTGCTCGACCTGACCTGGAGGAGGGTAAGTAAACAAAATTCGTTAGTAAGAAAATTTGAATAATTTTTGTTTACCTGTACTAAATTTCTTTTATTGCACTTCTACAGATCCGGCACCACCCTTGGGAGAATCTGGGTGCCATCACCCTCCTCGTTCAGTCCTCGGCACGCTTCGACCGTCGCCGATTTGTCATGGAGAGCCCCATGTCCCAGGAGTGGTACTTGGGCGATCCTCTCTTCCTTTCTGACCACGTCGACGGTCCGATTGGCCGGTTTGTGCCCCCGCCGCTTCCGCAGGCACTTTCTAGCCACATCTGGTGGATCTTGCGACAGACCCCGAGATATTTGGAGAGGGGTATAGTGTGGACCCCGTGGATGGAGACTACCCCGCTTATATCCAGCAGTGTTTACTGCCCGCTGCGGGTGTCGCACCAGCAGCTCCTCCTCCTCGTCCTCGTCAGGTATTCATTCATATTTCATTCTTTTTTTTTTTTTGACTTTATATTCTCTTTGCAGGTTAAGAGGTGCAGGGGAACTGGGTCCTCTCAGCCCAGTGGGCCGGCCGGCGGGAGTGCCGATGCAGGTACAGGAGAGGAGGATACTCCTGTTCAAGATAGGACCCACCCTGTCCATGTAGGCAGCGCCGCAGCCTCGGCTTCGCAGGCCGTCGGCGCTAGTGGTGTTGTGGAGGGCCGCTTGATATCTGAGCTTAGGGCCGGCTTCACTTTGATAGGGTTGGATGGCACCCAAGCCTACAAGACCTGGAGCATTCCTCGTGAGGAGCCTGCTATGTTCTTTCCGGAGGACACCACCCACGTAAGTCTTTTTTTTTTTTTAATCTCTGATGCTCTTTCAGGTCCGGCGAGCTGATGTGGAGGAGATAGCCTACCGGTACAAGGACTTAGGAGACTTCTTAGTCCGGGAAAACGGCGTTTGGGCGGTAAGTATCCTGTATTTCCTGCATCAAAATTTATGTAATGCATGAATGTGTATGTATGTATGTATGGATGCTAACTTTATGTTGTCAACTGCAGTCCCGAGTCGAGATGTTCCGAGAGCAGGCCAGGGAGGCTGCTTCTGCTGTGGCTCAGGCCCGTACTGCGAACCAAGAGGTGGAGAGAGGGAGAGCCGAGATAGCTAGGCTGCAGGCTGGGATGGCTCGTCTGCAGGTGGATTTTGACTCCTACCGGGCTACACATCAGAGTGAGTCTGAGGAGGAGGAGGAGGATGAAGGGCAGGATGAGAGCTAGTTGGAGCGTCCTGCTTGTCTTATTTGTTGTTTTCACAGTTTTTTGTTTTTGCTATTTTGTATTGGATTTTTTATATGCATTGTGAATTGCACTTTTCATATTATTGAATTTGCTTTTGTTTCATCGATATTTGGGAATTCACTCCTCTTCCTTTTCTTCTTCAATTTTTGCTTCTTTTTATCCAGGCTTTTACAATTTTCTAGAATCATTACAAGACTCTGATTGGCTCAAATTGAAGCCTTTCGGGTTATGGAATCTCAAGGCCTATTACAAACACTCGTGGAACATCGAGTTGTTGAATGCCTGTTATCGCTTCTGGGATCCAGTGGACAACATTTTCCGCTTCTCATGCCAAGAGCTCTGCCCCTTGTATGAAGAGTTCAGCGCTATCTTGAATATCCCCTGCCATAAGGGAGTGGACATTGCCGTCCCCGAGTTCACTTTTGGTAGCATTTCCTCCTTGGTGAGCTTGTTCGGCCTTCCCAATCCTGAGGTGGAGGCTTTATTTGCTACTGATTCTCCTTTTCCTGGATTGAGCTCGGATTCCGTATTAGGATGGTGTATCAATGCCCCTAAGGACCACATGAGTTGGGCCTCTATGGTCAGCCTGTTACTGGTGAGCCGGTATTTCTGTGGTCCTAGTGATGGGGTTATCTCCTTCAGGGCTGTCTCCCTTATTTCTCAGATGGCTATGGGAGCATCTCCAGCTCTTTTTGCACTTGCTGAGACACTGATTAGTTTGCATGCATCTAAGATAAATGGTGTTCTCCACGTTGGCCCTCACCTCACACTGCTCCAGGTGAAATTCCTTATTATCTGGTGTATTTCTGTGTCGAATGAGCTGCTAACCCTTGCTTACCATCAACTGCAGATCTGGTTGCTGGAGAAGTTATCAATTCTTAAGATTCCGAGGGGGAACTTCAAGAAGTACAACCCGGCCAATCTCAGAGAACGAGGCTTCTCCGTCGACTCCTATACTGATATGTCTGCTGATGAGTGGGGCGTTTGGCTATCTCACCGGACTGATGACCAGATTAGGTGGGTGTGCCCCTGGTGGAAGATTACCCACGTGATTGCAGAGATGTGGGCACATGGTGTGCAGTTATTAGGGCAGACCAGGGTGACATTCTACTCTCCGAGTCGCCTTTGCCGTCAGTACGGTCATCTGCAGGATATCCCTCAGCGATCTTGTGTTACCAATTGTGAGGAGTATACTGCTGCTTGGCCAGATCACATCAGACTTCGCTGGGCTAGAGATACCCATAGTGTGACGCTGAACTATGCCAGTCTTGCCCCTACAGAGACAGATGATCGTTACAAGCTGTGGCTGGCTGAGATCCAGGATTTACCGACCCGTGAGGCGCGTGAGAGTGCGACTTTCTGTTGGCTGGCTCCTTCTGAGACCGCGGGACCACTTCCTGTCAAGAAAAGAAGATCATAAAGAAAATGTGATTTTCATTATCATGCATGTATCGGCCACCATTATTATTATATGTATACATTTTTATTGTTATTATTAATGCAATCTTCTTCTTTTTTTTTTCTCTTTTTTTTTGGTCTTAACTTTTGCTTAAGCCGCCCTTGCGGGTTTTCGACCTAACAGACTTTCTTTTCTTTTTTTTTTCTACCTTAACTTTTGCTTAAGCCGCCCTTGCAGGTTTTCGACTTAACAGGCTTCCTTTTCCTTTTTTTTTCCTTTTTTTTTTTTTTTTACGATTGGATGATATTTGCAATTGCACATTTTAGGTGTTTAAATGTCTTTGTTTATCTGGATGTTTCGACAAATGTATCATGTAACATACTCCAAACATTCATGCAATATGTTGAGCATAACGCACTTCATTAATGAAATTTAATCATCACATCAATTGAAAATTTCAAAATTGGTACATATCTCGAACGAACTCATTCCTGTTATCAACCATCCTATACAGGTTTTCTGGTCGATAAGCTAACCCTCGTTGCCTTAACTTTTGCTTAAGTCGCCCTTACGGGTTTTCGACTTAACAAGCTCTTTTTTTTTTTACACGTGGTAGCGTTTGAGATGATCTTGGTTAATAGGATTGGTGAACTCATTACCATCCATGTCCATGATCTTCACTGCGCCTTTGGAGAGTACCTTCTTAACCACATACGGCCCTTCCCAGTTGGGTTTAAATTTGCCTCTCGCATCCGTATTGGTCGGTCTCATCTGTTTCAATACTAGGTCTCCTGCTTTCAGAGGTTGTTTCTGATGACGAACCCGCCGATTATAGGCCCTAGCCATCCTTTGGTGATACATCTGCAGATGATCCAGAGCCTTAAGACGCCTTTCATCAACCATAGCCAGCTGCTCAAATCTTGCCTTCACCCATTCTGTTTCAGGCAATTGGGCTTCTAAGACTGTCCTTAGCGACTTTAACTCCACTTCAATAGGAAGGACTGCTTCCATCCCATAAACCAGTGAATAAGGTGTTTCTCCAGTCGGCGTCCTAACATTGGTTCTATACCCCCACAGAGCATAAGGTAGTCTATCTGCCCAATCTCGGTAGGTTGAAGTGGTCTTGGACAAGATCTTTTTGATGGACTTGTTCGCTGCCTCCACTACTCCATTGGCTTGTGGCCTATAAGGGGAAGACTTGCGGTGTTCCACATTGTACTCTTCGAATAACTTAGCTGTGGCTCCTTGAAATTGCACTCCGTTATCGGTTACCACGTGATGCGGTACCCCATATCTTGCAAAAATGTGCTTCTTCACAAACTTAGCCATGTTCTTAGCTGTGACCGTGACATATGACTCGGCCTCAACCCACTTGGAGAAATAATCGACTGCCACTACAATGAATTTGTGACCGTTTGATGCGGGAGGCCGAATTTCACCAATTATGTCTATGCCCCATACTGCAAACGGCCAAGGAGTCATGAGGTTTTGCAACTCCATAGGTGGAATATGGCTGATGTCCCCGTAAATCCGGCATTCGTGGCACTTTTTCACTTCTTCTGCACAGTCAGTCTGCATAGTGAGCCAGAAGTACCCTTGTCTCATGATCTTCTTTGCTAGAGCTAATCCGTTCATATGCGGGCCACAGATCCCTGAATGCATTTCTTGCATAACCTTCTTGGCTTCTGCTTCCGTCAGACACTTTAACAACAATCCATCCACAGTCCTTCTGAAAAGCTATCCATCAAACCATCTGAACTGAGCTGCCAACTTTCTCAAAGTTGTCTTATCCGATGCAGCTGCTTCTTTAGGGTATTGGCCATTCTGCAGAAAGTCAGCTATATCTTGGTACCAGGGCTTATCGTCTGCAACTAAAACCAAGACCGCACTAGGACGATGAAACGGTGTCCTAGAAGTCTCCAGGATCAAAGGCTGCATCGGCGCTTTCTGAGGTCCTTCCCACATGGATGACAGGGTAGCCAATGAATCCGCCATCTGATTATCATCTCTAGCCACATGCTTGAATTCAATATGCCCGAACGTTTTCACCATTTCCCACAAAGTTTCCAAGTATGGGCGAAGCGATTCTTCCTTGATTTCCCATTCTCCGGTGGCCTGACGGATTACCAACAGTGAGTCTCCCATAATGGTTACATCATTTGCCCTAGTGTGATGAGAGCATCAATGCCAAATAAACAAGCTTCATATTCTGCGCCGTTGTTAGTTACCGGGAATTCCAGGTGTTTTGACAAAGGAATTATCTCTCCCTCAGGAGTTACAATGATTACTCCGAGGCCTGCCCCTCTCTTATTTACAGCTCCATCAAAATGCATGATCCATTTCCTGATCTCCACTTCTACGAAGGCCAACTGTTCATCAGGAAATTCCAGGTTTTCCACATAATCAGATTCAAGCAGCTGATTGGCCAGGAACTCAGCCACCGCTCTTCCTTTGATCACCTTCTTCGTCACATACTCGATGTCGAACTCTGATAACAAAAGCAGCCACCGGGACAATTTCCCCATCAAGGATGGGGCAGAACAGAGGTATTTCATTGGATCAACCTTTGCCACGGCTTGTATTTTGTAGGATTGGAAATAGTGTCTCAACTTCTTCGTAAGCCAGACCATAGCAGTGCAAGTCTTCTCCACGACAGTGTATCGGGTTTCGTAATCTAGCAGCTTCTTACTGAGGTAGTAAATAGCATACTCCCTTTTGTCATCTTGTTCTTGAACGAACATTGCCCCTATGGAGGTTTCTTCAATGGCTAAGTACAGAGTCAAAGGTTTTCCCAGAGTTGGGGGTTTCAACACTGGAGGATTAATCAGGTACTCTTTGATCCTATCAAATGCAATCTGACACTGATCATTCCACACGACGGGTTGTTCCTTCCGAAGAAGCTTGAAAATGGGTTCACAGACTGTAGTCAATCTGGCAATGAACCTGCTGACGTACTGAAGAGACCCCAGAAAAGACCTGACTTCTTTCTCTGTTTTTGGTGCTGGCATATCTCGAATTGCTTTGATCTTGTTTGGGTCCATCTCAATGCCCTTTTGACTGACAATGTACCCCAACAGTTTGCCCGATGCAACTCCGAAAACACATTTCTTTGGATTAAGTCGCAGGTTGTACTTTTCAATCCTGGTCATAAATCTATCCAGGATAGCAGGGTGCTCATCCCGGGTCATTGACTTTACCAGCATATCATCAACATACACCTCTACCTCTTTGTGGATCATGTCATGCAGTAATGTCGTAACCGCCCGTTGATATGTTGCCCCAGCATTCTTCAACCCAAACGGCATCACTCTGTAGCAGTACACCCCCCACTCGGTGATGAAGGCTGTCTTGATCTTGTCAATGACATTCATTAAGATCTGGTTATACCCCGAGAAACCATCCATGAACGAATACATAACTGCCCTTGCTGCACTGTCGACCAGGACATCAATGTGAGGAAGTGGGAAGTCATCCTTTGGGGAGGCCTTATTCAAATCCCGGTAATCCACACAAACCCGGACCCTTCCGTCCTTCTTGGCAACTGGGACTATGTTGGCTAACCATTCAGGGTAATCCATCACCTCCAGAAAATTGGCCTTTATCTGCTTTGCTACTTCTTCTTTGACTTTCTCAGCCCATTCTGGACGTAGACGCCTGAGCTTCTGCTTGACTGCGCTGAACTTGGGATCAATCGGAATTCTGTGCTCTGCTATCTCTCTGTCAACCCCCGGCATATCGTCGTAAGACCAGGCAAACGCTCCCACATGCTTTTTAAGTATTTTTGTCAATTCTCTCTCTTCTTCAGGGTTGAGTTCGTTAGAGATAGATACCATTTTAGGATTTTCAATTGTGCCCAAATTAATTTCATGTAATGCAGTGTCATGAATGCTGAACACATTGAATGAATGATTGCATGTATGCACAGAGCCATTAGGAAAAACATCACACAAATAAGCAAAGTCAGATTTCATTTCATTCATCGCCTTAAAAGCGGAATTGTTCATATCAAGTACATAGGATGAATTTACAAAGAAATCATTTTCCTCCTCCATATGCGGAGGGTCTTCTGCAGCAAGGTCTTCCGGGTCAGCAGGCTCTTCTTCGAACAAGTCACCCAAATCAGCTTCAAGAGTCTCTTTCTGTGCTTCAGATAAGGCATCTTCTTCCACCTTCGCTTTTCCCTTAGCCATCATTTTGGTGAGTTCAGCAACAGCTTTTTCCATTAACTCTGCCCGTCCTGAAATAGCTTCCTTCTTCACAGGGCTCTCTTTGAACTCTTTCTTCAGTAGTTCAGCAAATGCTTTGGTAATGGCGTCCACCAGGGGGTCTGTGTCTTCTTTTGGTTGCTCCTCTGGGGTGATGGGAGCCACCACTTCAGCTTGGCTTATTGGAGGAGAAGTGGTCTCCTTCACACCTTCAGGCTTAAGCATTCCTTCTACTGAACCAACCCCATATTTTGAAAAGTCAACAACATCAGCAAAAATCTCAAACCCGGGGACTGTTTCCCCATCAATAACCATCGGTTCTGGTTTACCACCATATGGTCCACTACTAGCTCGAACAAAAGTGTCCAAGAGATGGACTTTCTTTGTCTCCGGGATTCCCTTCTTTTCGGCATCTTTGTAACCAAGACCCCCTCGGTGTGACTGGCCCATAGTGATATCAAACTTTGTGACCCCTTGTTGATGGACTCCTAGCCCCCTTCCCGGAATGAAATTCTGCTTCTGAAAATACTTATGGATCCATGGAGAAAATGTCAAGTCTTTCTCCTTATGCCCTGAGATAACCGCCACTTGAAAGCCAATCAAAAGTTGTTCAGATGAGTTCAGAGCAGCCACCATAGAAGATTCATCCGCCTCCAGAGTTACAATTTTCTCCCCCACCGGAATCTTCACCTTTTGGTGCAAAGTTGATGGCACACCTCCCAATGCATGAAACCAAGGTCTTCCCAAAAGCAAGGAGAAAGTCACAGGAATATCAATGACAGTGAACAGTACGGTTGACTTAACTTCCCCCACCGACACTTCTGCTTCAAAGGTTCCAATCACAGTACGTTTGGAATCGTCATAGGCCCGGATCACCGTGTTAGACCTTGACAATGCTTCTTCGGACAGATGAAGGCTAGGTAAAACTTTTAGAGGGCAGATGTTCAATGCTGAGCCGTCATCAACCATCACACACGGCAAAATTCGATCCATCATCTCCACTTTCAGATATAAGGCACGATTGTGGTTAGTGCCTTCCGGAGGTAAGTCATCCTCGGTAAAAGTGATCCCCCTGGGATTATCAGATTGTTGACTCTTTGTACTCCCAATCACCATGCAGACTTCCTCGGGAGACATTAATGGGTTTGCGTCCATTTCCATAAGCTTTTTTACCACTGCAGCTCGGTGTCTTTGGGATTCCATAAGCAAATGCCACACAGATGGACGTGCGGGCATCTTTTTGAGTTGCTCCACTACCAGATCTTCTTTTCCATTCACCTTGATGGGCAAATAATCTTGAACTGGTGCTTCTGCCCTTTTACTCGGCTCTCCCAACCGTTGTGGCTCGGGTTGATATACCCTTCCACTTCTCGTGACATTATTCACTGGAGCGTCTTCCTTCCTTATATACATCCCATCCTTAGTGCAGACAGGATAGACAGGTGTTGTCCGGTTCAGAGGTTCGGGCCTACTCATCAACTCAAATTCATCCGCATCATCATCCAATTCTATATCATCCAGATTCACAGGTTTGCTCTCCTCCACTGAGGGCTCAACATCTTCACCTACCACCACTTGAATCGCGGGATTCACCCTTGCAATCTGGGCTAAGACAAAGTTAGGAGATAACCCCGATTGCACCATGTTTACTCTTCTTTCAAACTGAGGTATCGGATTACTCTGAACATTGGGCTTTGAACGGGGCGCTTCTATCTTCTTTTCATCAATCAACTGCTGAATCGCCTTTTTCAAAGCATGGCACTCGTTGGTTCGATGCCCCCTAGTCACATGATAGGAGCAAAAGTTGTTCTTATCCACCTCAGCCGGAGGCGTGTACGGTTTCAGACTTTGGAGGAAGCCCAGATTCCTACACTTCAGAAAGATCCGCCCCAAAGAATCCTCCCAAGGAGAGATCCCCTTTCCGGCTGCTTGTTGACTGGACCCTTGTGCAACTGTTGCCACCTCTATTTGTTTAACAGGTGCAGGCGGCTGGCTTGGCTTAGCACTCGTTGATGAAGAAGCTGCAGGGTTGTTATTACTTTTATACCCGGAGGAGTATGTACGGCTCCGATACCCTCCTCCAGAACTGTTCTGAGCCGGGTCAATCTCGTACTTCTCAACCTTGCGAGCCAACTCATGTACTTCTATCAAGGACTGGAACTTATGGTACTTCATCACATTCCTATAAACCTCCAAGCTCCCATCAATCAGCTTCACGATCAGTTCATCTTCCAACGGCTTCTGATGGAGGAGAATCATCTTATCCATCCATCTTTGGTAATATTCAGAAAAGGTCTCATTCGGCTTCTGCCTTACCGCCTCTAAGTCTTACAGCTTGACCTCCAGTTGCGTGTTGAAACTGAAGTACTTAATGAAGGCATCAGACAGTGCGTCCCAGTCACCTTGTACCCCCTCGGGCTGCTTATTGTACCATGTGATAGCACCCCCTTCCAAAGTAGTGGGGAACAGTCCTACTAATTGATTCATGGTGAGCCCGGCCATGGTCATAATCCGCACATACTGATTCAAATGGGCCGTAGGAGGACTTTTCCCCACATATGGTGCAATCCTAGGCATTTGGAAGCCTACTGGCAGCATTTCAACCCCTCCGGCTATCAGTGTGGATGGGTCGATACGTTTAGCAGATTGAACCTTAGAATTGGCACGCAGCTCCGCTATGGTTTCCTCCATTTCCTTCATTTTTCTTTCTAAGGCGGACTCCACAGGCCGTTCAGAATTATCCCTTCGACCCTCTTCAGCATCTGACTGCCCATCATTTAGTCTCCCTCCACTACTTTCTTCTCGAGCACCCCTTTCCGGTCTCTGATTAGACGATTCGGCCAAAGCACTCTGCACTTGGCTCTTGATAAGATTCTTGAACTCATCAGAACTCATGAAATCACGAAGAGCAGAGGTAGCCATCATGGCAGCAGCAGCTTCGGGTGGGATTGCTATATCTTGAAACCTTTGTTGCAATTGCTCAAGTTCCAACGAAAACCCGGCACTCAATTCAGACGACACTTCAGCCTCCCCAAACTGAACGGATTCCTCAGACTCACTAGATGATGAATCACTGTGCTCTATCCTCACGAGTCGTCGTCCCGATCGGAGCCACACTACAAAATATTTCAAGCAAAAGTTAGTGAAATATGATCACCCAAAGAGTTATGAACTCTAGGGGATATGCATATATGCATGGCGTGTTGGATGCATGATGTGTGGATGTTGTATGAAATGAGTTTGTAATACGAACCTTGAATAACTAACCTTTCGGGTGGTTAAGTATGCATGAACTCCTATTTATTTATGCATATATTGCAATCCAAGCATTAGATGCATGGATGGGACCTTTGGTGCTCGGGGAGTACCTCGGGTTTTTGTGAAATGATATGATTGTCCTTAGTGGACGGACAGAGTTTTCGGCACTCGTGGAGTGCTTCGGATTTTTGTGATGTGATATCGACACGCGCATGGCACTTGGTCGAGGTTTCGGTGTCCGTGGGACACCTTGGACTTTTGATGATATGAAATGAACTCGTGCTTGGCTTGCGGGTGGAATTTCAATACTCGGGGAGTATCTCAGTTTCCGTGCCACAATGTGAAGTGAATGCGTTCTTAGTGAACGGGCAGAGTTCCGGCGCTCGGGGAGCGCCTAAACGTTTTGATGTGTGAAATGAAAATTTTCCGGTCCTCGCGGAGTACCGAAAATGATTTAATGGAATGCGATGAATTTTTGTCGGCACTCGTGGAGCGCCTAAAATGCTTTAATGAAATGCGGTGGATTTTTGTCGGCACTCGTGGAGTGCCTAAAATGATTTAATGAAATGCGATGAATTTTTGTCGGCACTCGTGGAGCGCCTAAAATGATTTAATGAAATGCGATGAATTTTTGTCGGCACTCGTGGAGCGCCTCAAATGATTTAATGAAATGCGATGAATTTTTTTGTCAGCACTCGTGGAGCGCCTAAAATGATTTAATGAAATGCGATGAATTTTTGTCGGCACTCGTGGAGCGGCTAAAATGATTTAATGAAATGCGATGAATTTTTGTCGGCACTCGTGGAGCGCCTCAAATGATTTAATGAAATGCGATGAATTTTTTGTCGGCACTCGTGGAGTGCCTAAAATGCTTTCCTAGTTGGTAGGTAACGTGATGTGTGTGACCCTTGTGGAATTATTCAAGATTCGTATAATGCTTTATGCATGACATGCGTTTCCCATGGCTGCAAAACAGAATGGTTAATGCTCATGACATTCAAATGATGTACGTGAGTTAATTAATTTTTCACACGAAGAAAAAATGCATGGCTACAAAAAATGTGGTTAGTGTAAATGTCACGCGAGTGATTAATGTATTTACAAGCGAAAGAATGGAAATGGCTGTACAAAAGATGTGAGTTAGAATCACACAAATGTTCTATATGCGGTATGTTATGTTCGTGAAGAATGTGAATGATGATATGTTATGGAAGGACAAAAAGACACGTAGCAATTAGCACACAGATCGTATTCTTCCAACCTTATTCCTCCAAACGTGGTCAGGTCGATAAAATTCTAACCGAGTCCTAGGAGGGGTTCTCTTCGATCATCAACCGGGGGTGATGAAGGCGGATTTTATTTTATTTTATTCACACAATTTGTTTTGGTATCCTAAGGGAATCCAACTAAGGTTGCCTAAGTGAGTTCGGTCCAAAGTCGGGATAACATCAAGGCTCCCATAGCAAAATATACTCCTCACTTCTCCCCACTCAAGGGTCCGAACGAAGGGGTTCGTACGAGGCTATGGGTGGTGTTTCGTATTTGTGCCCCTAAGACCAAGAGGAACTTAGGCGACACTTCAACGATTCACCGGGCTAAATAGTGGATACCTAACTTAATGCAATAAATGCCTAACTATAAGAATGCATAAAGTGCCATATAAGAATCATCCACTTAATTTAAATTAGACACTTTTCAAGGCTTGTCAAATTCTTTTAAGTTTTTGAAAAACATTTAAGAAATCCCCAGCGGAGTGGCCATTGTGAGCGGACGACGCGTTTTCGACGGGACGCGGGACTCCCTTTCGGAAGGGGCGCCTCGATTTCGGGCGGGGCCCTCCCTCGCGTGGGATTTTTTGATTTGGAAATTCGTTTTTGGAAAAACGGATCATTTCGAAAAAAAAAGAATCGAGACCTAAATCTCGATAAAAAGTATAGGAGTCGCCACCCGGCTCAACTCAACCGGGAAATTACAGTGTAGCTGAACCAAAGCGGGAACTGCCACACTTTTCAGAGATTCGGGTCCGGACAAGTCCTTTATTTCGTGTCTAATTTAAATATTATTGTCAATGTTCTAGTTACGACACTTTAAGTAGCTAAAGATTTATTTCCATTAAAAGAATACACGCAGCGCGCATACAGGATAATAATACAAAATATAAAGTAAAAAGAGTAAATATTTAAGGGCTTACAACCAAATTGAAAGAAAAATAAAACTCTCGTCTCACGGATACAATCGCCTAGGATACACGAGAATCTAAGGAAAATTTACATCCGCCTAAATACACGATTTAATTCTATTAAATACAAATAAAAAAGAAAATTAAAATAAAATAAAAGCTGCAAAACAAAGGTTAGCACAATTTATACGGCACGCCACAAGTAGGACTCAAATAGACAGAAATGGGAAATTAGAATTCGGGGTCATGCAATTGGGGGTAACCGGGTCGGCCCGGTCGGCCGCCCGGTTAGACCTGGAAAACCATTTTGAAACGTCCCTGTATTTTTGGTTTTGTGAGAAAATCATTTTTGAAAACAATTTTTCCGATTTATTACAATTAAGCATGTAAAGTGGGTCGGTTTTCGGGAGAATCGGGTCTCCGTCGTGGAATTGTTCTAAACGCAATATTACTGAAAAATAAATCTAAGGTCGTGATGCACACCACAAAATTCATTTTGATGATTTTTTGAGGGTTTTCTAATTTTTCTGATTTTCTGGGATTTTCTGATTTTTATGAAATTTTTTGGATTTTTATGATTTTCTTTGGATTTTAGGGATTTTTTAGGGATTTCTGTCCCTGGCCGAGAACTACAGTCGTGCGACTGTAGTTACAGTCGTACGACTGTATACTACAGTCGTGCGACTGTAGACTTGGCTTGGGCAGAAATCGCTAAAAAAACCCTAAAACAAACCCTGAAACTGAAAAGGTAAAAACAGTCGCACGACTGTATGGAATTTGGCACGACTGTATTTACAGTCGTGCCCCTGTTCTTGTTTCAAGAACAGTCGTACGACTGTTCTTACTTTTCCAGAAATAAAAATGCAAAAACTTGAAGAAAAAAAGCTCCAAACACAATCAAATCACCCAGAAAGCTGGAATGACCCCTGGCTACGCACCAATCCACGTGAATTTGCACTTTTTCTCCAAAAAGTCAAGGTTTCAAGAATGTCCAAATAACTCCGGAAAAGTCACGGATTTGTGTTTGTTTTTGGTCCAAAATGATTTAGTTTGTTAGTGTGATTGTTTACCTAAGATTTCTAATTCGTTTCAATGATTAAAAACAAGAAATCAAGGAGAAAATGTGAGAAGAAAGCTAGCTCTTTTACTTCTCTCTCTTCTTTCTTTTTCTCCCTCTTTCTTTCTCTAAAATTCTGATTTCTTGCCAAAATTCCTCAAAAGTCTGATTTTCTCCCCTTTTATACCCTACTAACCCGGAAATCTTGAGCATTAAATGCTCAAGATTTCCCTTCTCTTTCAAGTCAAGGAGGTATGGGCTGGAAGCTGCCCCCCGAAAGTACAGTCGTACGACTGTACTTACACTACAGTCGTACGACTGTAGTGAATTCCCACGACTGTATTATACAGTCGTGGGTCAACGGTCAACGGCCCATTTTTTTTTTTTAAATAAAATTTTGTGTTTACACTCACATTCAACGATGATGAGATACCTCATGAAGGAACAGGTCACACCAAGGCCTTAAATATTTCAGTCAAGTGTAAAGATTACTCGATAGCAAAGGTTTTAATTGATAATGGCTCATCACTTAACATCATGCCACGATCCACCTTGGCCAAGTTGCCAATTGATAGTTCATATATCAAGCCGAGCAATGTTATTGTTCGAGCCTTCGATGGGACGAGAAGGGAAGTTATAGGCGATGTAGAGTTGCCAATCCAAATAGAGCCGATAACTTTTTATATTCCTTTTCAAGTCATGGATATATACCCAGCCTATAGCATGTTGCTTGGAAGACCTTGGATCCATACTTCGGGTGCAGTCCCTTTTTCTTTACATCAGAAATTTAAGTTCATCATAGAAGGGAAATTAATAGAGGTGTCAGGAGAAGAGGACTTGTTGATTAGTAAATGCCCGTCCATTCCCTACTTTGAAGTCGCAGAGGAAGTAGTTGAAAGTTCATTCCAAACCTTTGAAATTGCAAATGCAACATATACTACTGAGGGGCCATGTTTCTTCACTCCTAGACCTTCACGGGCATCTCTAATGATGGCCAAAGAAATGATAGCAGGTTGCTATCAAATAACTAAGGGCTTAGGAAAGGAGGGACAAGGAATGATTAAGTTTTTGGATCCACAACCTAACCTTTTTCAGGTGGGTCTAGGATACAAGCCAACCAAAGGGGACAAATGGAGAATTCGGCAGCAAAGAAAGGAAAAGCGACAGGCTAGGCTAGAAGGTAGAGAGATCAATGAAGAGGGAATGCTATTTCCTCCCATAAAGGATGTCTTTTGGAGCAAAGGAAAATTCATATTAAAATAGAACTTGACAGTAGACATTGAAGATACGGTTGCAGTAACAAATGAAGAGGAAGAAGGACCGGAATCAATAGATTGGATTCACATCTGAAATAGGGAATTGGGCAATTGGAAAGTCTATGATCTTCCCATAGAAATGTAATAGTAACTACTAGTTTTTGCTAAATGGGCATTTCGTTTCCAATGTTAAATTAATGACTATGTTTAGTAAAATGCAACTTTTATTTAAAAAAAAAAAAACAATCTTCTTAATTATTCTTTCATGTTATAATTTTTACTTCCTTCTTTCTTCTTCCTTTTTACTTTTCTTCACATTGTATATTCAGGAAGGATGATGAAAAACTTGACAATATTGATAATCATGAATCCATATGCAATTTTGACCATCCAGTGTACGACGTCGATTCTGATGAGGAGTCAGAAGAAGAATTTTCTCCTGAATTTGAAAAAATGGTAGAAGAAAAAGAAAATACCTTAGAACCCCAAGATGAGGTGGTTGAAACTGTCAATGTAGGGACTGAGGAAAAACCCAACGAGGTTAGGATAAATGGATCTTTGAATTACGACCTAAAAAAGAGGCTCATTGACCTACTAAGGGAATACAAAGATGTGTTTGCATGGTTATATCAAGATATGCCGGGATTGAATAAAGATATCGTGGTACATAAACTGCCTTTAAAGCCCGATGCTAAGCCAGTCAAACAGAAACTCAGAAAAATGAAATCGGAAACGCTCTTGAAAATAAAAGATGAGGTGAAAAAGCAATTCGATGCTGGGTTTTTAGAAGTCTCAAATTATCCAGAATGGGTGGCTAAAATAGTTCCGGTACCTAAGAAAGATGGGAAAGTTCGGATGTGTGTGGATTACAGAGATCTAAACCGTGCGAGCCCAAAGGATAATTTCCCCTTGCCTCATATAGATGTGTTGGTTGATAACACTGCAGGATATCATATGCTCTCCTTAATGGATGGATTTTCTGGATATAATCAAATTTTGATGGATTTATTAGATAAAGAAAAGACAACCTTCATAACGATGTACGGAACATTCTGTTATAAGGTCATGCCTTTTGGATTGAAGAATGCGGGGGCAACTTACCAAAGAGCAATGGTAACCCTTTTTCATGACATGATGCATAAAGAAATGGAGGTATATGTGGATGACATGGTTGTTAAATCCAAAAGAGATGAGGATCATGTAGAAGTCTTGAGGAAGGTTTTCAATCGACTTCAAAAATATAGAATTCATTAAATCCTTCCAAATGTGTGTTCGGTATTACCTCAGGAAAGTTATTGGGATTCATGGTGAGCAGAAGAGGAATTGAGATAGATCCAAATAAAATCAAAGCAATCACTGAAATGACACCTCCAAAAACAGAAAAAGAAGTAAGAGGTTTCCTAGGAAGATTGAACTACATAGCTAGATTCATTTCCCAACTAACAGCCACATGTGAACCAATCTTTAAATTGCTCAGAAAGAACAATCCTTGCAAGTGGAACAAGGAATGCCAAGAGGCTTTTGACAGAATTAAAGAATATTTGCAACATCCACCTGTTCTTCAACCTCCAAACCTAGATAGGCCCTTACTACTGTATTTGACAGTACACGAAAATTCCATGGGGGCACTCTTGGCACAACATGACGAGATGGGTAGGAAAAAGCACGCCATTTATTACATCAGTAAGAAGTTTACTGATTGTGAAGTAAAATACTCGTCCCTGGAAAAGACATGTGCAGCGTTGGCTTGGGCAGCCTATAAACTGAGACATTACATGTTAAACAACACCACTCATCCAATTTCTAAAATGGACCCGATCAAATTTATCTTTGAAAAACCAGCGTTAACTAAAAGAATGGCTAAATGGCAAGTCATGCTATCTGAATATGACATTACCTATGTCACTCAAAAGGCAATAAAAGGATCCGTGATTGCAGGATTTTTGGCCGATTGCCTCTGTGCAAATAATCAAGTAATGGATATGGCTTTCCCGGACGGAGATATTATCACTCTTGAAGTAGATGAAGAATTAATAGATACATGGATCATGAAATTTGATGGAGCATCGAATGCTCTAGGACATGGGATTAGAGTAGTGTTAATATCTCCTAAAGGGAAACATTTCCCAATCACCGCAAAGCTATGCTTTCAATGCACTAATAACATGGCTGAATATGAAGCATGCGCTCTTGGTCTTCGAGCCGCCCTACAAATGGGAATAACAAAGTTAAAAGTCTACGGGAGATTCAGCATTGGTTATTAATCAGCTAAAAGGAGAATGGGAAACTTGGGATGCCAAACTCATTCCATATCAAGAATATATTTCTGTAATAGCTGAAAATTTCCAGTCCGTCGAATTTGAGCACATGTCCCGATGTGAGAATCAAATAGCAGATGCATTGGCGACTCTGGCTTCGGCTTTTGATATAGAAAGATGCCAAGAAATGTCACCTATCAAAATTGAATTGCAAAAGACACAGGCTTATTGCGACAATGTGGAACAAGAGCCCGATGGAAAACCATGGTACTATGATATCAAGAGATACATTAAAGAGGGAATTTACCCACCGGGGGCATCAAGTACAGATAAAAGAACCATGCGAAGATTGGCGATGAATTTCTTTTTAAGTGGGGAAGCTTTGTACAAGAGGAATTATGACACTACGCTAATCCGATGTATTGATTATCCTCAAAATCAAAGGTTAATGGAGGAAATACATGAAGGATTTTGCGGTACTCATCTCAGGGGATATGCCTTGGCCAGAAAGATACTAAGGATGGGGTATTATTGGTTAAAAATGGAGTCCGATTGCATTAGGTATGTCCAGAAATGTCACAAATGTCAGGTTTATGCAAATGACATAAATGCCCCTTCTGAACCACTGCACGTGATGGCATCACCATGGCCATTTTCGATTTGGGGAATAGATGTGATTGGACTGATTGAACCAAAAGCTTCAAATGGACATCGTTTTATTTTGGTCACAATAGATTATTTCACCAAATGGGTGGAAGCCGTCTCGTATGCTAATGTGACCTCTGCAGTGGTGATAAAATTCATAAAAAATAATATCATTTGTAGATATGGTCTACCGGAGCGCATTATTACGGATAATGCCAAGAACTTCAACAGTAAAAGCATGGAGGAGATGTGTGTGCAATTCAAGATTAAGCATCACAATTCTACACCTTATAGACGAAAAAGGAATGGAGCCGTTGAAGCCGCCAACAAGAATATTAAGAAAATAGTGCAGAAAATGGCAATGACATACAAAGACTGGCATGAAAAACTCCCTTTTGCTCTACACGGGTACAGAACCACTATCCAAACCTCAACTGGAGCAACCCCTTTTTCCCTGGTCTATAGAATGGAGGCAGTTATACCTATAGAGGTGGAAATTCCTTCCTTAAGGATTATCATGGATGCGAACTTAGAGGAAACTGAATGAGTTCAAAAAAGGTATGACTAGTTGAACTTCATCGAAGAAAGACGTTTGACAGCATTATGTCATGGTCAACTATACCAAAGAAGAATGATTAAGTCATACGGAAAGAAGGTAAGACTTAGGCAATTCAACGAGGGAGATTTGGTACTCAGAAAGATCATATTGAGGCATCAAGACCTGCGAGGAAAATGGGCTCCTAAGTATGAAGGTCCTTATGTTGTTAAAAAGGCATTTTCTGGGGGAGCATTAATATTAGCAGATATGGATGGGAAGGATTTACCAAACCCTGTAAACTCAGATTCTGTTAAAAGATACTATGTATGAATGTACTCATGGTTATCAATAAAAAATGTTTTTGTTGTCCCAACTGGATAACAATGTTATTTTCAAATCTTCGCGCATGCATAATATTAAATGAGTAATTACATTCTGTATTGGAAACTAATAAACCATTGACATGAATATTCTTGCTATTACTGAACAGGGAATCATGAGACGGACCATTGTGGATGGTACTAAAAAAAAAAGAAAAAAAAGGGAAAAAAGAAAAGAAGCCTTTATAAGGAATTCATAATGTCTCGCTTGCTCACACCTTATTAAGAGGATAAGGACCAGGCTCTTGAAGTATGAAAATGTCTATTCCAGAGAGATAACATTGGAAACGTAGTCGGAAGGACTGGCGAAGTAGGCAAAATTTCAAACAAAGTCGACTACTAATCTACAAACCGCTTGAGACAAAAGACGAGCTTTCCCAAAGAGAAATAGAAAAATAAAAATATGTAAACGATTTCCATATCCAAAATGACAGGGTACTCGCCCAGCATTGGTGGTTCTTATTTAGCACAAAGTTCGGGATGGATAGCCTAACAAAGGAATGAAGTCGTTGCTAGGATTTCTATCCAATGTTCTACAGTTTTTAATCACTCGATTCAAACATAGAATAATCAATTTTGAAAAATTATATAGTTTTGATTATTAGAAAAAACTAATCTTGTGCGTGAAATTTGATTGTGAAGCGGTCAATTTCGAGAGAAATTTGATACAGGTTTCATTATGAGAAAATCAATCTGGTTTTTTTTTATTGTGATCTGATTATGTGAAAATCGATCTTGTGCATGAAATTTGATTGTGAAGAAATTTGATACAGGTTTGATTATGAGAAAATCAATCTGGTTTTTTTATATTGTGATCTGATTACGTGAAAATCGATCTTGTGCGCGAAATTTGACTGTGAAGCGGTCAATTTCGAGAGAAATTTGATACATGTTTGATTATGAGAAAATCAACCTAGTTTTTTTTTTTATTGTGATCTGATTACGTGAAAATCGATCTTGTGCGTGAAATTTAACTGTGAAGCGGTCAATTTCGAGAGAAATTTGATACAGGTTTGATTATGAGAAAATCAATCTGGTTTTTTTTATTTGTGATCTGATTACATGAAAATCGATCTTGATTTCAAAAATTAGATCACAAAATGAGCAATTTTAATGATGTGCGGTTACCTAAAAATCAACTTTATTCTTGAAATTAGCTCATGAAATGATTAATCTCAATAAAATTTGATACACCTTGATCACATGAAGATCAATTTCATTCTCAAAGTTCAGTTGCGGACCAATTGGTTCCAGTAGCTTGATATTGGCTCGATTGCGTATGTTTTCCTTTGAAGTTTGATCACAAGGAATAATGTAGCTTACCTAGACAACCAGCGAGGAATATAAATCCAATTTTTTCTTATTAAAGATAAGATTATTATAATAAAGCATGTTTTGAAATTAAAAATCATATTCTTGGTTTTGAAAAAAAAAAAAGAAAAAAAAGAGGTTTTTAATGGCTATGCTATAGTCGTTTGATGACAAAATTGACAAAAGCGGCTATCTGGTACTACTTTGTATAACTTTAAATTCTTAAAGATATACAAAGGGGGGCAACTGTAGATACCCGATTTTGTCCGAATTAATTTTATCATTTCAATAAGCGTAATTTATCAATTAACAAGTATATTTTTATTTTTGTTGATATTTTGCCAATTTTAAAATTTAAATTACTAACAAAAGGCACACAAGAGAAATTAAATGGGCTTTTATTAAAATGGACCTTTTATAATACAAAAATGAGAATAAACAACTAAATTAAAAAAAATAAAAATATAGATTAAGGGCAGAATCCATCAGTGCAAAGTATGGCCAAAAGTACGGCCAAAACACAGAAAGGCAAAATACAGAAAAGGGGGGGGCAAGATTCACGGCTGACACAGCCAATTTCAAGGGACTAGAATCCTTTTTCTTTGGTTTCAAACCAAATGGGACAAAAAATAAATCAAACTAAAACCAGTCTAGTTTCTACAGTGGTTTTTCTTGCCTATAAAAGGCAGCTCAATAAGGGAGAAGGGAAAAATTTTTTTCAGACAGAAAAAAAGAAAACCCAGCCTTTTTCTCATCCATTCCAATCTCTGCTCCACTTAGTTTTCCTCCTCCAAAAGCCTAAAAAAAAAAAAATAGACCTACAACCAGCAGAGTATTTCTTCAGCATTCAACATTCAGCATATTAGAGTATCAAGTAAGTCTATTAATACTTAGTATTTATTTCCAGCAGACAATTAAATTTTATTACCTTTCTCTTCATTTCTGAACAAATATTTTCTAGAATCATTTCATAAATAGCATTTATTCTATATTTACCATATTAAGGTCACTAATGGAGCTAGGGGTCATGTGATGGCCACAGCTCACATTAGTGACCATAATAAAAGAATCATGTTCTTATAAGTTGTAGATTCAAGGAGAATGACTCTAATAAAGAGGGCTCAGAAGTTTACTTCTTCTTAAATCATAAGAACTCATATGATTTTCTATGCTCTGTCTCAAAAACACTATAAAAATGCCTCACATTCTACCTCCAAATCTTAAGGTTAAAACCATAAGCTTCAACTAAAAAAAAACATAATTTCAAGAAAGAAACCACATAGTCTCACACAAAGATGGTGGCTGAATGCAAGAATCAATTTTTTCCAATGTTCAGAAACTAAGAGAAACAGAAAAATCATAGGGTTAAAGGATGTCTTTCTTAAGGCCTCTTCATCATTGCCCCTTTTCAAGCATAACCTTTCACAAACAAAAAACCCAACCAAATAAAACAACACATCACGTGAACAAGACATGCATATAATCTTTCTTTCTTTTCATTTCACCATCCCTAACAGAGGCCATTCACCAATATTAAATGACAAGGTTCAAATCAGCAACACAGCAAAACCACAATTCCTATCCTGTTCCAACATACAACCATTTCTTTTAATCAAATCCCAGCACCAAACAGATCATATAAAAGCCATTCACCAAAATCAAAAACCCAAGTTTAAATCAACAGCACAGCAGAGTCATGGGTGTGTAAAGAGGCCATTTTAAGCTCATACAGACAGAGTATAAGAGTCCCTATAAACTCAATCAAGCACATATAAATAGAGTATGCTTTCCTTATTTTATACTCATGCATTTCACAGAAAGGGTTTAGAGACTTAGCCAACACAAGCACACTAAAACCAGATTTAGTTTTGACATCCTCAAAACCTGTAAATGATAAACTCATTCAAGAAAGTAAACAATAAAAGCAAAAAAAAAAAAAAAGCAAACAGAGAAAAACGAACAAGAGATTACCTCGGATATGGTTAGGAATCAGAGAGAGTAGATCGACGGAGAGCAGATCGACGGAGAGCAAGAGAGAACGGAGAGAGCAGAGCGACGGAGAGAAAGAGAGAGTGGAGAGAGCCGAAACCCAGAAAAAAAGCAAGAGCAGGTCGACGGAGAGGGAGAGCGAGAACAAGACTGATGGAGTAAGTACAGGTCGACGGCGAGGACAAGAGTGAACGGAGAGAGTAGATCGACGGAGAACAAGAGAGAATAGAGAGGAGCGCGGCCGGCGAAGAGTGAAATCGAGAGAGAGAAGAGGCTGCCGGCGAGAACGAAAGGAGCGGTCGGGAAAGAGAGAAGAGGCGGCTGGCTAGGTTTTAGGGTTTGCAAAAAGAGAGAGGAGAAAGAGGCAGCTGGTAGTGAGAAGTAGGTTTTGGGGTTTGGAATGAAAGAGATGGTTTTTATATGGTGGGTAATAACCCCTGGGTAGGAATTCTGGGTTAGGTTCGGTTTAGGGCCTAGTTGCTGGGTTTAAAAGATTTGGTTTAAGGTTATATGGGTTAGGTCTTTTCTTTTTGGGCCTAAAAAGGAATGGGCTAAAATTAATGGAATTAAGAATCATTTGTGGCTCAACCAAAAATTAATCTCTTATCTTATTTTTGTTTAATTTCTATGTTATTATTTTGTTAAAAATTAATTAAAAGTTTAGGTTTATAAAAATTTGAAATTCCTAAAGTAAAGCAATTTAACAAAAATAGAATTTTTATATGCATAATTTTAGATTAATTTCACGACCATGCTATGGTTGTGTAATTTAAGTTTAATGTATATTAATGCGATTAACACCGTATTATGACCAAGTCTTGTAATGTCATCAACTTTATTACAAAATGAGTTTTAAATTCCATTTTAATAAAAAGTGATAAAAAAATCCGTCATTGCGTTTATTGTAAGCATGAATGTATGATCTACATAATTATATAGATATTTCACATATTTGTTGTATTTATGTCACACGTTATACGTGTGTATTTTGCATCCATGTCATGGATGTAAAAATACATTTTTTTTATTAAAATACTAACTCAATATTTGTATTTTTTTTATGTCCATGTCATGGTTATGAATAAATAAAAGTTAATCAAAATATAATATTATTATGAATATACATTCAGTTAATATATAGTTTTTTTTTTCTATATTCGTGTACGGATAAAAAATGAAACCAAAGAAATACATCCCACGAGAATAATTTACGACTTTTAGTACCAATTATGGGCGGGGTAGGGTGATTTTTATCTTCCCTACACGTAATTAGCAAACGAACCCATATAAATCTCTGGTTATTTAAGGTGTCCAATCGGACCAAAACTCGATTGGTGGCGACTCTATAAAATTTTGTTATCAATCAGATATCGCAATAAATTATTATACGAATAATCATAAAAAAACCGAATTAAATAAAATTAATCCAAAATTAAGATTTTCCGCCGGTCGGTCAGGGTCCGACAGTCATCATGGATATGGATATGTCCATTGGATACTTCATTTAATATATTGCACAAGATAAATATAATAAATGAACTAATGCCTTTATTAATAACACAAATGAGTATAATACATAAATCCAATAAATGTATAATACAAATACAAGGACCAATGCCTCGGGACTAAGGCATAGCTAACACACCATGGCCAATTATTCATCCAGGAATTCCAAATTCTCTATGTAATCTGATTCCAGCGGCTGATTTGCTAGAAATTCCGCTACGGCTTGCCTTTTGATAGTTTTCTTAGTGATATATTCAATGTCGAACTCTGACAAAAGTAAAAGCCACCTAGATAATTTCCCAACCAACACTGGTGCTTCATACAGATACTTCATCGGATCCACCTTGGCCACAGCTTGCACTTTGTATGACTGGAATAATGGTGCAACTTCTTGGTCAGCCAGATCATTGCCACACACGTCTTCTCCACCAATGTGTACTTGGTTTCATACTCCAGCAGCTTCTTGCTGAGGTAGCAAATGGGATACTCCTTCCTGCCATCTTGTTCTTGCGCCAACATTACCCCTATAGAGGAATCTTCAACGGCCAAATACAAAATCAAAGGTTTCCCTGGAATTGGTGGGCTCAGAACTGGCGGATTTACCAGATAGGCCTTGATTTTCTCGAATGCCAGCTGACATCTATCATCCCATATAATTGGCTAACCCTTCTTTAATAGCTTGAAAATTGGCTCACAGGTGGAAGTCAACCGTGCTATGAAGCGACTGACGTATTGTAAGGAGCCCGAGAATGAACATACTTCCTTCTCTGTTTTTAGGGCTGGCATGTCTCGAATAGCTTTGATTTTATCTGGGTCCATTTCTATTCCTCTCCGGCTGACTACATGACCCAACAGTTTCCGTGATGTGACACCAAATATGCACTTCTTAGGATTAAGTCGCAAGTTATACTCTCCAATGCGAGCAAGAAATCTATCCAGGATAACAGGATGTTCCTCCCGTGTCATTGATTTGACAAGCATATCATCGATATACACTTCGACTTCTTTATGTATCATATCATACAGCAGAGTTATGACAGCCCTTTGATAAGTAACGCCAGCATTCTTCAATCCAAAGGGCATTACTCTGTAGCAGAAAGTACCCCACTCTGTGATGAACGATTTCTTCACCTTATCTATCACATCCATCAGGATCTGGTTGTATCCTGAAAACCCATCCATGAAGGAATACATTGCTGCTTTTGCTGCACTATCAACCAAGACCTCGATGTGAGGCAATGGGAAGTTATCTTTTGGGCATGCTTTGTTTAGGTCTCTGTAGTCGACACATACTCTGACCCTGCCGCCTTTCTTGGGTACTGGGACAATGTTGGCAAGCCATTCTGTATACTCCACCACTTAGAGAAATTGGGCTTCTATCTGCTTAGCCACTTCTTTTTTCAACAAAGTAGCCCACTCTAGCCTCAATCTTCTTAGTTTCTGCTTCACTGGCTTGAACTTAGGGTCCGTCGGGATCTTGTGAACTGCTATTTCCGTGTCTACCCCTAGCATGTCCTCATATGACCAAGCGAAAGCTTTAACATGTTTTCATAATGTTCTTGTTAATTCTCTCTCTTCCTCGGGTTTTAGCTCATGTGAAATGAATACCATTTTCAGGTTTTCATCTGTACTTATGTTGATTTCATGCAATGCAGTGTCATGAATGCTAAATATGCTTGATGGTGATTTAAATTCATACACAGAATTATCAGGATAAACATCACACAAGTAAGCAAACTGAGATTTCATTGCATTAAACTTGTTATAGAGTACATCATTCACATTGAAAATGGGAGAAATAGATACAACAAAATCAATTTTATCCTCCGTAGGCTAAGGGCCTTGCATTTCTTCAGCTTCCACTTTCATCTTCAGAGCATCATCTGGATCTACAGCCGTTTTGGCCTCTTTCTCAACAGTAATAGTGGTCTCCTCACTTTCAGCCACCTGCGCCTTAGCCTTCTTCATGATCTTGGCTATCTCAGCAACTATAGAATCCAAGTTTACCTTGGTCATCAGCTCCTCTCCAAACCCTTCTTTGGACTTCCCAAATGCCTTGCTTAAGGAGGTGGACAGGGTGCCTGAAATTGCCTCTACAGATTCATCGCAGACTTTCTCTTCAGTTTTCTGCTCAGGTGCCTTCACTGCTTCTATTATCTCTTCAGGCAGCTCTTTTTGCAGAACAGCAGGCTTAGTGACTATCTCTTCCACCACCACGGGGGCTACTGGTTCTTCTCGGCTCTTCTCGAAGTCTATGACATCAGAAAATATCTCAAAGCCGGGGTATTCAATGTTCCCGACCTTCGCCGGCTCAGCCTGGCCGTTATACAGCTCTTCTCCCGCCTTTATAAATGGCTTCATCATAGGCTTGTTGTTCTTGCCCCTTTTCTGATTCTACTGGTCAGATGTCTCTTCTACATACCCTAGCCCAAACTGTTTTGGCTTTCCCGAATCAATGTTAAATTCAGGCACCCCCTGCAGGTTAATTCCAAGTCCCATGCCTGGGACAAAATTCTGCTTATGCAAATACCTGGATAACCACTCCGGTATATAGTTTTCATAAATGACCATTGGAGCATCTGTGGCTTCCTCTTCCCCGACCATGGCATTTGGAACCCACCAAATGGTACGACCCCTTCATTTACAGCAGCAATCATAGATTGGGCATCCGCCTCAACAGTCACAATCTCTCCATTTATCAAGAACTTTATTTTTTGATGCAAAGTAGAGGGGACACCTCCTAATGGATGAAACCATGGCCTCCCCAATAGCAATGAGAAAGTGACTGGTATGTTTATCACAATGAACACGACCATTGACTTGACTAGCATGACCTCCACTTCAGTTTCAAAAGTGCCGATTACTGTTCTTTTGGAGTCATCATATGCCCGAATCACTGTTGAGGACTTCTTCAGAGCGTCTTCATTCAAGCCCAAACATAGTAGCATTTTCGACGGACATATGTTTAGTACCGATCCGTCGTCCACCATCACACATGGTATTACTTTGTCCATCACATGGGCCCTGATGTAAAGGGCCTTATTGTGGGCTTTTCCCTCACTAGGCAGGTCTTTTTCAGAAAAAACAATATCGGGAGCCCCAGAATGGATCTTATCCAACAGACAACACATGGCTTCCGACGATGCAATGGGGGAAACCTCAATTTCTGACAACTTCTTTACTAAGGTCGTTCTATGCTTCTTAGAGGTCAAAAGTAGATGCCACAAAATCGCTTGGGCAGGCATTTTCTTCAACTAAGAAATAACCAGATCTTCCTTCTCTTCTCCCTCCTGTGTTGACGTACTACTCGATCCATTCACCGGGGCCTTATCATTTGGTTGGGCCGTTGGTTGATAAACCTTGCCGCTTCGGGTCACATTCTAAACTTCTTGAATTTTTAGCTTTTCAATAACTGGAGGCTTAACTATCTCATCCTCACCAAACTCCTCGTATTCGTCCTCCGAGTCAAGATTATTCAAGCTCACCGGCTTGATTCCTTTCTATTGTCTGCTCCACACATTCTGACTCTACTTCAGATTTGCCAATTACTATAGACTGGATAGTAGGATTCGCCTGAAGGACTTGAGCAAAAATGAAATTAGCTAGCAATCATGAGTGTACCATGTTAACCTGCTTCTCGAATGCCGGTAACGGATTAGTCTTCGTGCTGGGTTTAGGGGGCTCCTACAATTTCCCTTCATCAATTAACTTCTAAATAGCATCCCTTAGCTTGTAGCAATTATCTTTATCCGTATCAGCAGGTTTTTCGAACGGTCTCAGGGACTGCAACAAACCTCTATTTTACACTTTGCAAAAATTTTAACCAAGGGTAGAGTCCAAGGGTGTATGCCTTGTTCTCTTGGGTTTTTATTTTGACTGCTTTGATGCTGGGTTACTGTGGTAACCTCAACTTGTTTCACCTCCGAAGTCTGCCAACTTTTATTCCCAGAACCTGAACTAGAGCCGCTACCACTAGACCCGACCGCAGCTATTGATCTGTACCTAGAACTATACCCTGAACTTCTACCACCTTTATGGCTTGCTGCTTTCTCTTCCTCATCTTGCTCAATTTTCATGGCCATGCTGTATACTTCACTAAGTTCACTAAAGGGGTGGAACTTCGTATTGTTCTTGAAGATGTCCCTACTACCATCGATCAACTTCTAGAGCAATTCATCTTCATCAGGGCGGTTCTTTAGCAAGATCATCTTATTCATCCATCATTGATAATATTCATCAAAAGGCTCATTGGGCTTTTGCTTGATTCGTTCCAGATCATACGGCTTCACCAGAATCTTGGTGTTAAAGCTGTAATATTTGATAAAGGCTACCGATCAAGCTTCCTAGTTTGATTGCTCTTCCTTTGACAAAGAATTATACGAACCCAATGCTCCTCCCTCAAGTGTAGTCGGGAAGAGATTAATCAATTGTTGCTTAGTGGCGCCTGCCGTCAATATGACTCGGGCGTAGAGATTCACATGGGCCTCTAGTTTTTGGCACTTGAAAGCCAATAGGAAAAGTCTCGATGCTTTTGCTGATCATGGCATCCATATTAACCGCCTTCTTGGATTCAGAACTGACACTGGCTCCTTTCTTTAGCTGGGCCACAACTTCATCTAGCTTAGAATACTTCGCCTTCATTTTTCTTTCCATAGCTACCTCAATTTCTTGCAGCTTCTCTAAACTAGCTAAGGTATCACCACCCTACTGGGATGATTCAGCCTCTTTCTCCTTTCCAGCCCCACTAGCGCCAGTTTCCCCGACTTCTCTCACAACAGCTTGCATTTCCTCCTTCAGCATATCATGGAAATCCTGAGATCTCAGAAAATCCTTTAGGGCATCAGCAAGACTAGGTGTTGGATTGACCATCTCAAATTCTTCTCCAAAATCAGACTCACTTTCTGTTTCTTCTGCTCTTTGTTCCCTAACAGCCCTTAGAGCCTGAGATCTTGTCCTAGGTTGCTCCAGTTTACTCTGCTTGACATCAGATAGGAAATGTTTAGGGACAATGAATGAATGGAATGGTGACATGAAGAGTGATACACTAAAGGTGATTTATGATGAATGAAATGATGTTGTGAGTGACGTGATGATAAGGAAGATCTCTATTTATTATTCTATTTTCTTTTCCAGACATTCCAAGAACACCCAATGCTATGCAAAAAGATCACGTGTGGACAGTCACACGGACAAGGGTTCGGTGCCCTTGGGACACCTAGTGAATTTTATGAAATGGTCACGTGTGTGCCGACACACGGATAGAATTTTGACTCTTTGTAGGTCTATGAAATGACGTGAAATGATCGCATGGGGGCCGCCCCATGGACAGAGTCCTGATGCTTTTGAGGTATGTGATATGAAATGATGTTCTAAGAAAGTCATGTGCAAGAGAGGACGCGGACAGAGGTTCGGCGTTTGGGGAACACCTTGCATGATTTGGTGATATTATGAAATGCCCCTATATGTGTACTAATCCGGCACTCAGGGAGTACCTTAACTGGTTTCACAATGTTATAAAATGGTCCGATGTGAACTATGATGCGCAGGCAGAATTTCGGCGTTACCGTGACGCCTATGATGAATGGGTGTGATGCTATATGATGATATCATGTGAACCACCACACAAAGATAGACCTAGGACCATTGTGGTCTCTATTGAATGAGATGATTTGGTGAAATGGCCGAATGCAATCCAGTGCATTGGCAGAACACGAGCAGTTTTGGGACTCCCGATATGTTATGAAATGATTATGATGGGCGTCCTTGGATGCTTACGTCACACAAAATGCAAATGGCTGCATAAAAATGTGGTTAGGATGCATGACATACATAATGATGTTGTGTATGCTTTGTGAAAAAGCTAACACACAAATATAATGTTATGGCTGCAAAAATAATAGTTAGTATGAATGTCACACGGATTATTTAATTTTTTTTTTTTACACACAAAAACAAAATGCAAGTGGCTGCATTAAGATGTGGGTTAGTATCACACAAATGTTTTATGCACGATATGTTATGTTCATGAAAATGGAGATGATGATATGTCATGGGATGGCGAGAAACACATAGCACATGATGCGTATTCCTCCAACCTTATTCCTCCAAACGTGGTCAATTTTTGAAAGTTCTAACCGAGACCTAGGAGGGGTTCTCTTCGATCATCAACCGAGGATAATAAAGGTGTGATTTGTAGCATTCAAACAATTTATTTTGGTATTCTAAGGGAATCCAACTAAGGTTTCCTATATGAGTTTAGTCCAAGTCGGGTTAAAATCAAGGCTCCCATAACAAAATATACTCCTCACTTCTCCCCACTTAAGGGTCCGAACGAAGGGGTTCGTACGAGGCTATGAGTGGTGTTTCATACCCGTGCCCCTAAGACCAAGAGGAACATAGGCGACACTTCAACAATTCACCGGGCTAAAATGGGATACTTAACCTAATGCAAAAATGTCTAACTAAAGAATGCAAAATAAAATACCATACAAGAATCATCCACCTTATTTTGATTAGACATTTTTCACGGCTTGTTTTAAGTTTTTAGAAAAACTTTTGTAAGAATGCCCCAACAGAGTCGCCACTGTGAGTGGAAGATGTTTTAGACGGAACGCGAATTCTCTCGGAAGGGAGCCTCGAGATCCGGCAACCCTCCCTCGTGTGGGGTTTTTAAGATGGAAATTCGATTTTGGAAAAGCTAAATTAATTCATAAAAGAACCGAGACCTAAGTCTCGATAGAATGTGTAGGAGTAGCCCCCCGGCTCAGCTCAACCGGAAAATTACAATGTAGCTGAACCGGACGAAGGCCACTACACCTTCCAGAGATCTAGGTCCGGACAAGTCCCCTATTTCACGTCTAATCAAAACAAAATTCGGCCAATGTTCATAGATGGTATTTTATAATTCTAAAGTTCATTTTTATTAATAAAGCAAAATAAAATAATAAATAAATATCTTATTACAACCTAATTGAATAAAAATAAAAACTCTCAACCTCACCTTACAATCGCCTAGAATACACGACTTATCTAAAAAATACAATCGCCTAAAATACACGAGTTCAGCTATTAAATATATCAAAAATGAAAATAAAACTAACTAAAAGTTGCAAAACGGACAGTTAGCACAATTTACGGCACACCACAAATTGGACTCAAACAGGACAGAATTAGAAAATTAGAAATCGGGGACATGCATTTAGGGGGGGTAACCGGGCCGGCTCGGCTAGCTGGCCCGATTAGACCTGGAAAACAATTTTGAAACGTCCATGTATTTTTGTTTTATGAGAAAATCATTTTGAAAACACTTTCTTTTTCCGGTTTACTTTAATTTAGCATGTGAGGTGGGTCGGTTTTCGGGAGAATCGGGTCTCCGTTGTTGTATTCTTCTACATACAATAACATTGAAAATTAAATCTAGGGTCGTGAATGCACACAACAAAATTCATTTTTAGTGATTTTCTAATTTTTCTAAATTTTTAGGATTTTTACGAATTTTTATGGATTAAACTGGAAATTCTACCTCTAGACGGAGGTTACATTCGTACGACTGTAGATCATCAAAGTATAGAAAATTGCCAAAATTTATTCAAATAAAACAAAAGCATCGGGAAATCAAGAACATTAGTACGACTGTAATTACAGTCGTACTGTTCTTCACCACAAGAACAGTCGTATGGTTGTTCTTGATTTCCAGAAATAGAAAACCCAAAAATTGAGTTTTTATGCACAAAAACACACCAAATCACCCAGAAAAAAGCAAGAAAATAAAGGTTTGAGGTATATTTACCTTTGTGGCACTGATCCACCATAGGATTGACCGCTAGAAACGCCCCTATTACCTCCAAATTGCTTCTTTTTCCTTTGTATACAAAGGTTTCAAAACCAAGTCCAAAATCTCCAAAATGTCATGGGTTTTTATAGGTTTAAGGTCTGAAATTGATTGAGTTTTAAGTGTTAAGTTGTTAACCTATGATTTCTATCAAATTTTAAACTTTAACACTTAAGAATTGAAAGAAAAAGAGGAGAAAAAAGCTTGAGTTTTATGGGTTTCCTTTTTCTCTCTTTTCTCTATCAATTCCTCTCTCTAAACTTCTAAAATCTCAGAATCCAAAAGCCGTTATCTCTCCTCCCTTTCCTTTTTTATTTCTTGCCTTTGCTTGCTTCAGAATCGGGCATTAATTGCCCCTCCCATAAATCCACATTTTTTATTTCACAGGTATGGGCTGCTGTACCTGCTTTGCTAATACAGTCGTACGACTCTAATACAACCCCATGACTGTAATTACAGTCGTAGCATTTTTTTTAAGTTCGGAAAATTTCAGCGCTTACAATAGGTTTTTTAGAATATCTCAATTTAAACTTAGAGATCTCGAAACCTAAATTTCGAGATTAGATATAGAGTTGCCACCCGGATAAGCTCATCCGGGAAATTCCGGTACAGGTCCCTACTAAGTGTAGACGCAGTATCTAATCCAGAGATTCAAGGTTCGGGCAACAAATATACTAATCCTCACTTATTTTCAATTATTATTTCATAATATAACATAACATCCACTTAAATCTACTCATTTTATCTTCTTTTATTTTGGTTAATGTTCATACACATGACATAAATATAAATCCAAAAACAAAGTGCAAGAAAAGTAAAGTAGAGGCTAAATTATACAACCCAGAAAAGAGAAAAAAAGCTCTCATCCTCACTATATACAACCGCCTATAATACACGATGATATAAAAAATTACAATCGCCTAGATACATGGGGTAATCTATTAAGTACATCAAAAATGAAAAAATAAAAAGGAAAGCTGCATCCAAACACTGTTAGCACAAATAATTAAAACACACCAAGGACTTATACAAGACAGAATAGGGGTATTCTAGGAAACGGGGTCATGCATAGGGGGGTAATCGAGAAGTCCGGGTGACTACTCGATTAGACCTGGAAAACATTTAATTGAAACGCCCTGTAGATTTTATAGATGAAAAACTAATTTTGAAAACAATTTGGCTCATTTTACATGCATTTTCCAACTTTTAGAGGGCCGGATATCCCGGAACCCGGGGGTACTGTTCGTGAATGGGCCTAAATTGAACATCCATCTATGGTTTGAAAATGTAAACACGCTAAAAATCTGTTTTGAATGAAGAAGAGAGGCAAAATTACATGTTAAAGGCCCAAAAGGGCAGAACTATAATTCTGCTTCTTGGACTACAGCCGTACGGCTGTAACACCTACAGCCGTGTAGCTGAAATACTCCAGAATGCATTTCAGCTTTCTTTGCTTGTTTTGAAAATTGTTTTGGCATTTTGATGATTTTGAGCAATCTAGGATTTCTAGAAACTAAAGAAATTCCATAAAAACAGATCCGGATCGGATCAAACGAGTCCAGAAATCCCTAAAAACTCGAAATCACCAAACTTTATCATTACATCCACAATTTATAAATCAAAAAACCAAAAATCAAACACATATGGATGTAATTAGACCGATAATATTCATGAAAAATACATTTGATTTGAAAACGGAAGCGTTATCTATTGATTTGGGGCATTCAGAGTGGCTGTAATCAGAAGATTACAGCTGCGCCCTTGTAGATTATAGCCGTGTAGCTGCAATCATCAGGTGGGACGGCTGTAACCGGAATCGCTTCCAAAATCGCTAAAATCACAAAATCACAAACCAACAACACCCAGAATGAATAAAAAAGAGTTTTTAAGGCCTCTCAGAATTACCTTGACTGTGTTCTAGTGTTTTGGATCACCAAAAATGGATTTGGATTTCAGGGCAACGCCTTGCAATTACGAATAACCCGAACACGTATGCGATCTCTAAAACCCGAACGAAATCCCGAATCAAATTGGATGAGCATTTGTGATGGAGTGTCTGTGCGGTCAGGAGTGGTACATGGGCGAGAGGGTTCATGAGTGGCGCTCCAGTCCCAAGGGGTGTAGGATCCCAACCGCCTTACCGTTGGGGTTATTCTGGCCCCACCTTCTGTCTCTTGATCTGTATCCAGAACTTTATGGTGCCTGATACGAGGTTGGCAGTGTGGATGGCGATTATAGACACTTCATTGTTGTTGATCTACTTCCGTTGTCTTCTGACACTGATGCTGGGGTATTTTGTAGACTCTCTTTTTTTTGACATCGTTCTTTTTTAAATGATTCCAGCCATCTTCGTGAGGTGAGCGTGCATGCCCGTCCTCATCTGCCAAAGGGAGAGGTAAGAGATCTGGTACCACTGCCTCTCGGACCACTAGAGCGGGTTCTACTGCCGAAGCAGAGGATGCCTCTATTCCTCATTTTCAAGCTCCTCAGGCTCCTGAAGTTGAGTATGTACATGGTCGGCTCGAGTTTCTGATTGAGGACTCTATTTAGCTATTTGACAACTCTCAGTGGTCTTATCGGGCTGACCTCCATCTTCAGGACCATAATTTTCCGTTGGCCATTCCTAATGGCACCACATATGTGAGTATTTCTACACTTATCTATTTCTGCCCCTTTTGCTAGTCATTCGTCATAGATTGATCCTTCTGAGTGCAATCTTCACAGATTCCGGTGTTGCAAGGCATGTACATGGGCCAGACCATTTATGCACTGAGGGCGCTCACCTTTCGGGATAACGCTGCTATAACGGTAAGTACCTGTATTTGATTTTATGCTTATGTCTAGATGTAAGCATGTATGTATGGATGTATATGCATGTGATTGTGATGTTTTCTCTGCTTTGTTTTTTGTAGACAATGATTGGGATGGAGCGCCGTGAGTCTGCTCGTCTGAGGGCAGAGAATGACCAGCTGCATCGTCGGGTCACCGAGTTAAAGGTCATGAATCAGACCTTCAGAGATCAGGCGGATGATTGGGATGCCTAGATGGGACATGTGGATGAGGATGTGAGTGAGGGTGAGGATGATGAGGTAAGAGATGATGAGGATGGCGACAACGATGCTGGCTTCGACTCCACTTAGGCTTGTTTCCCCATTCTCTATTTGTGATGTATTGACTCGTCTGCGGGTTGTTTTCTTATACATTTTGTTCTTTGTATGGGTCTGACTCAGTGATGTATTTGATGTACTTGATATTTTCATAACATTTACACCTTTTTTGGGTTTGATGTTTGAATTTGTTGCTGCTATTGTATGACTTTTATTCCTTTTTTTTGTCCTAACTTTTGCATAGGTTGCCCTTTTTGGGTTTTCGGCCTATCGGGCTGTCTTTATTTTTGCCTAAATCGCCCTTTTTGGGTTTTCAATTCAGCAGACTTTATCTTATGTCCTAGCTTTTGCATAGATCGTCCTTTTCGGGTTTTCAATCTATTGGACCTTTTTTTTTACGTATATACAATCTATGGATGTGATATGTATAAAATATGTAAAGCCAGATACGCATAAAATAATTTGAATTGCAATTAAACTCGGGACATTTAAACGAATGGAACTGGACATTCATTCATTCATTCATAAACAATGTTTTAGCACAATGTACTTCAAATGATGAAATGAAACTACAGACAGAATCAATGATGGTATACGTCTCGACTGAATCCACACTTGCCACCAACCGGTCTTTGTAGATTTTCCAGCTGATAGTCCTCACCTCTCTGTCCTAACTTTTGCATGGATCACCTTTTCGGTTTTTGACCCATCAGACTTTTTTTTTAAACGCAGTAGTGCTTCAACTTGTCCTGATTGATGGGTTGACGAATCATTCCCATCCATATCCATAATTTTTACTGCACCCTTTGAGAGTACCCTCTTGATTTCATACGGGCCCTCCCAGTTAGGTTTGAATGTCCCTCGTATATCTATGTTGGTCTGTTTCATCTGCTTGAGTACCAGATCCCCTGCCCTAAACGGACGTTTCTAGTGATGAACCTTATTGTTGTAAGTTCTAGCCATTCACTGCTGATACATTTGTAACCGGTCTAAAGCCTGAAGACGCTTTTCAACAATCAGTGCCAACTGTTCATGTCTTGACTGGAGCCAATCAGATTCTAGCAATTGTGCCTCCATGACCACTCTCAATGATCTGACTTCTATCTCTACTGGCAAAACCGCTTCCATCCCATAGACTAGAGAATATGGTGTTTCTCCGGTAGGGGTTCTAATGCTCGTCCGGTATCCCCACAAAGCCAATGGTAACATGTCGGCCCAATCTTTATAGGTCACCACCATTTTTTATAGAATCTTCTTTATAGACTTATTGGCCACTTCCACCACCCCATTGGCTTGTGGGCGATACGGGGATGACCTATGGTGTTCAACTCCCTTCTCTTAAAACAATTGTGCCGTTACTCCTTGAAATTGTACTCCGTTGTCAGTCATGACATGATGAGGGATCCCATATCTCGTAAAGATGTTCTTTTCAATGAATTTGGTCATTTTCTTAGCTGTGACATTTGCGAATGATTCTACTTCAACCCATTTGGAGAAGTAATCCATGGCCACAACAATGAATCTATGTCCGTTTGAAGTAGGTGGCCTTATTTCTCTAATTATATATATTCCCCAATAGCCATGGAGTTGAAGATACTTGAAGTTCAAGTAGAGGAAGGTGATTAAAATCTCCATACAATTGACATTTGTGGCATTTCTTAATTTCCTCAATACAATCAGCTTACAGAGTGAGCCAAAAATATGCTTGCCTCAGTATTTTCTTTGCCAGGACCAGTCTATTCATATGCGGTCCACATGCTCCAGATTGTATTTGTTTCATGACTACAACTACCTCTTCTTCTATTAAACACTTTAGAAGTACTCTGTTAGTTGTTCTTTTAAAGAGTCGATTTTCAAATACCCGAAACTGTGCTGCCAATCTTTTAAGGGAAACCTTATCAGTCTCATTAGCATCTTCGGGGTACTGACCATTCTGAATGAACTACAAAATATCATAATACCAGGGCCATTCTGTGATGGCTGTAACCACGTTGGCTGACGAATAACACAGATTCTAAGAAATTTCCAAAATTACCGGTCGTATAGGCTGTTTTCGAGGTCCTTCCCATATTGACGATAGTGTAGCCAAGGAATCCGCCATCTGATTCTTCTCCCTCGGCACATGCCAGAATTCACACTGACTGAACACCTTCACCCTTTCCCAAACCATTCCGAGATAAGGCCGGAGTGACTCTTCTTTTATCTCCCAATCCCCGGCGACTTGCCAAATCACCAAAGCTGAGTCCCCAATAACTAACACCTCATTTGCCCCCAATGTGATCAGAGCATCAATACCAAAGAGGCAAGCTTCGTATTCCGCTCCGTTATTGGTCACTTAAAATTCAAGCCGTTTCGCTAGAGGAATGATTTCTCCTTTGGATGTAGTAATGATTACTCCTAAGCCTGCGCCATGTTTGTTTACCACCCCATCGAAGTATATCACCCATCTATTTGACTCTTCTTCGACTACCGCCAGCTATTCGTCAGGAAATTCTAAGTTCTCGATGTAATCTGAATCAATTGGCTGATTAGCCAAAAATTTCACTACGGCTCTTCCCTTTATTGTCTTCCTTGTCACGTATTCTATGTCAAACTCTGACAACAAAAGCAACCACCTCGATAACGTCCCGGCAAGCACAGGAGCTCGGCATAAGTATTTCATAGGATCCAACTTGGCTACCTCCTGCACCTTATACGATTGGAAGTAGTGTCTTAGCTTCTTTGTCAACCATACCACAACAGCATAAGTCTTCTCTACTATCGTATACTTAGTCTCATATTCCAGTAACTTCTTGCTCAAGTAGTAGATCACATGTTCACGTCCGTCCTCTTGCTCTTGTACTAACATGGCTCCTACAGAAGTCCCTTCAATGGCCAAGTACAGAATCAGAGGTTTGTATGGTACCGAAGGCTTTAAAACTGGGGGATTTATCAAATAAGCCTTGATTCTATCAAAGGCTATTTGGCACTGTTCATTCCATTCTACTGGCAGGTTCTTCTTCCAAATTCTGAAAATTGGCTCGCAAACTGTTGTCAACCTTGCGATAAACCGACTGACATACTATAGTGAACCCAGGAACGACCTTACTTCCCTTTTTGATTGCGGTGTCGGCATATCTCTGATGGCCTTAATTTTGTTAGGATCCATTTTGATTCCCTTCTGACTGACTACATGACCAAGAAGTTTTCCAGAAGTTACCCTGAATACACACTTCTTAGGGTTGAGGTGAAGATTGTATTTTTCAATTCTAGTTAGGAATCTATCTAGGATAGCTGGGTGCTCCTCCCGGGTCATGGATTTGACTAACATGTCATCCACATAAACCTCAACTTCCTTGTGGATCATATCATGTAGAAGTGTCGTGACTGCTCACTGATAAGTCGCCCCGGCATTCTTCAAACGAAATGGCATGACCCTATAGCAATAAACCCCCCACTCTATGATGAAGATTGTTTTCACTTTGTCAACTACATTCATCAGAATCTTATTGTACCCCGAGAACCCATCCATGAAGGAATACATAGCTGCCCTGGCAGCACTGTCGATCAGAACGTCAATATCCGGAAGCGGGAAGTCGTCTTTGGGGGATACCTTATTCAGATCTCGGTAATCCACACATACCCTGACTCGACCATCCTTCTTTGCAACCGATACAATATTGGCCAACCATTCTAGATACTCTACTACTTCTAAGAACTTGGCCTTTATCTGCTTAGCTACCTCTTCCTTAACTTTTTTTGCCCATTCCGGTCGGAGTCTTCTGAGTTTCTGCTTAACTAGCTTCATCTTCAAATCTGTCGGGATTCTATGCTCTGCAAACTCTCTGTCAACCCCAGGCATGTCATCATAAGACCAAGCGAAGGCTTTGACGTGTTTTTGCAAAATTTTGACAAGTTCTTTTCTCTCATCCGGTGTGAGGTCTTTTAAGAAGGATACCATATTTGGATGATCATCTCTCCCTAGGTTCATTTCATGTAATGATGCGTCATGTATGCTAAAGACATTAAATGAATGTTTGTATGTATGCACAGTTCCATCCAGAAAAACATCACACAAGTAAGCAAAATCAGACTTTATTGCATTAAAGGCCTTGTAGGTAGAATTGTTCACATCAAAAATTGAAAAAGCAGATACATTTGAAACATTTCCATCCTCCATATGCGGAGGGTCTTCATCAATAGCAGCACAGTTGAACTCTTCGAACAGGTACCCCAGGTCTCCTTCTAGATCTTCTTCTGTTCTTCAGTCAGCTCTCCTACAAGCATCTCAGCCTTTCCCCTCATTACCAGCTTAGTGAGCTCCCTCAAAGCTTCCTCCACCAGTTCTTCATGTGTCCTCTCAGCCGATGCCTTTTTCCTTTCTGAACCCTTGCTTGGTTCCATCAGAGTGGACAGTGCTCTTATGATAGCTTCCATGGCCACCTCCATCTCACTTCTTACCAGGTAAGTCTTCTTAAAGGCTTCTCCCTTATCCCTGAATTCAACTCCGACTTGGTCAACAGTTTTCTGCCTCAGGGTTTTGTTGTCTTCATTTCCAATTCTAGCTCGCAGCATGTTCACAACAGGCTCAGTTCCATACTTGCTGAAATCAACAACATCAGCAAAAATTGATTCTGTGGCCCAGACGAAGGTGTCAACCAAGTTCACCCGCTTATTTTCCTGTTTAGCTTTCCCCTCGGGGTAACCAAGCCCAAACTAATGGTACTTGCCTGCTTCGATGTTAAACTCAAGGATGCCTTGTTGCTTGGGCCCTCATCCTTTTCCAGGCTCATAATTCTATTTGGCAAAATATCTATGAATCTAGTTCGGGAACTCAGGCTTGCCAGAGATCACTGCAACTTGAAAATCGGTCATCTGCTACTCAGTAGCACTCAAGGCAGCCATAACAGAAGGCTCGTCTACTTTCGATAGTCACAACCCTTCCTTCAATCAAGAACTTCACCTTCTGGTACAGGGTAAAAGGCACTTCTGTTAGAGTGTGGAACCAAGGCCTTCCCAAAAGTAGAGAGAATGTGACGGGAATGTCGATCACAGTGAATAGCACCTTTGACTTAATCTCTTCTACCTTGACTTCGGTTTCAAACGTCCCAAGTACAGCCCTCTTACTATCATCACATGCCCTAATCACGGTGTTGGATCTACACAGAGCTTCCGTACTCACCCCTAAGAAAGGCAGTATCTAAGAGGGGCATATATTCAAGGCTAAGCCATCATCCACCATTACGCTCGGCATTACCTTATCAATGACTTCCACCCTTAAGTAAAGAGCCCTGTTATGGTTAACCTCTTCTAGCGGGAGGTCTTCATCTCCAAAACAGATCTCAGGGGCTCTATTTGCTTTCAAGTCCACTCCCTTGTGTTGGATATGCCCTAGTCCCGAGGCATTGGTCCTTGTATTTGTATCATACATTCATTGGATTCATGTATTATACTTATTTGTGTTATTAATAAAGTCATTAATTCATTTATTATATTTATCTTGTGTAATATATTAAATGAAGTATCCACTGGATATATCCATATCTATGATGACCAGTGTCATGCACTTGGCCGTAAGACCATGGATAGGGTAAACGATATGACCGTGAATAGATCCGTAATCTGTTCCAGTCATGGGAATGAATGGAACAAGAGACTATCATTAACCTGGTTATATGGTGGTGTCTTACCGGTCATTGGACATGGGATGTCAACCAAGTTAATGGGTACATGCATAAGGGGCATGGTACTTGATAGATCCACTAAACGAGAAATCCACATGGTATAGTATCACAAGTGATTCTCGTGTAATACTTGCATGGATCCTTTAACCTGACCATATGATGGTGTTGCGTGTGAGGTCGCATACTTAGGGGTACGCATAAAGGGCCTGTAATAGGGTGCCAAGTATGGGGACTTTCGGGTATGTCACTTAGCATGGCAATGCTATGGATATGCAGAAGGGATTTGTCACTCAGTAGTCCACTGAGAAGATATCACCGGCCTCTTGATGAATGTGACTGATAAGCGTGTGGCCACACCCAAACGAATTGGAACTTGTTTGTGACCTTCAGTGCATTCGGGATCAAGTTAATGTCCGGACATAAAAGAGGGTGATCAATCCATGCCTCTGTGTTGGACACCGATATCAATGACATGGGATATACAAGTTCAAACTACAGGGTTATGATAATAGTTAGACTGCCATCTCCATCTTGATTGGAGGCTACAGTGGCTTGTTAGAGCCCAACTGTAGTCTGTGGGCCATAGGCCCACTGCCAACATAAAGATGGGCCCACGGGATCATACACATTGAGCGACTGAACATCGACTTAAGGAATCACATGTATACTTGGAGTATACACTCTGGAGAGAGAGGTATATACATTAATTATATTATAAAGATCAATTGAATTGATTATAATAATGAAATTAATATATATTTAATTAGATCCTCATAATTAATTGGATTAATTATGAAATTATTTCCAAGGTGGAAACATTCATATGTATAGGTTTACATATGATTTTATTTTGTAAAGATCTAATTTTAATTTGATGGATTAAATTAATTAGTCAAACTAATTTTAATTTAAATGTAAATAATATATTACTTGGTGTAATATATTAAATACATGGGTAAATTAAAGTTAGGCTTGAAATTAATTTAAACCAGACTAATTAAAATAAGATTGGACCTGAATTAAGAGAAGGAAGCCCACACAAATGAAAGAGCCAAGTTCGGCCAAAATTCCTTAAGGAATTTCAGCCAACCTGGGGTTTATTAACCCTAGGAATTTCGGCCAACTGGTTAGACACGGTAATAGCCGAAATTCTTCCTAGCTTCCTTCTCCAAAGTTCATGTTTTCTGACGCTAGCGCGGGTGGTGTTCGTTAGGCGTTCGTGTACGTGAACGAGGAGGGATTCTAGTTTGATTCCTGCAGTCTGCATCCATCTCTTGAAAGAGATATTCCTGGTAAGAATTTTATCTCTTTCTATTAAATTTTGTTTTTCCAATTTCCATCTCAATTGCTCCTGGGCACGGATTTGAGGAAATCATCGCGTTCTTTCGCTTTAATTTGGTGATTTCCGGTGAAAAATCCCAACAGTGGTATTAGAGCGAGCTTTTGATCCATGGAAATTGTTAAAATTGGTTGAATCCTATGTTTTAAAATTGGAGATTTTTTATTGGGGTTCTTGGTTTGGGTTTAAGATTTTTCCCCATTTGATTTTATACAATTGAAATTGAATATACATATAGGTTTATGTTTGTTTAATTTAATTGTATGTTTTGGAATTCTTGGTGAATTTTTTGTTTATGGATGCCATGATATTTTTTTATTTTATATTTTCTAAAAAATATATGGCTGTTCCCGGGGTGCGGCCGCACGCGGCGGGAGCAACAACCGCTGCCTGCTGCTGCTGCTAGGGCAACTTGGTTACCTTAGCCACAGCGGACCGGGTCCAGTATTTTTGGATTTGGCGGGTTTTGGGCCCGGGGCCCAGTTTTGAAATTTTAATTGGTTTTAAAATTCGTGTGTTTAAATTTATGTAATTTAAATGCGTGTGGTTCCTTGGATGAAATTTTATTTTATTCATGTGATATTAATTTTGGAAATTAATATGGTTAATTGAAATTGGTTCGGGTAATTTTGACACAATTACTTGGACGGCTGAATTGGACCCATGGTTTTCCAATTCCAGTGGGAGCAGTTGGACTGCCTGGGATGGAGGCCCAAAGCCCGTTAAGGGTTAGAACCATGGTGGGCCAAAATTGGCGATTTCAATATAATGGCTTGGACATAATTGAAATGGGCTTAAATCATGCATTATAACATGCTTGTGAATTATATGTATTGGATGCATATGGGTGATTAAATATTTTGTATGATTGGCTGCTATTGGGCCTTATTCAAAATGGGTTGTATTTTCTTTTTGGGTAAATACGGCTTGTTTGTCGTTTTTCTTTTTTTTAATGTAATTTTATTTTATTCAATTATCATAAAATTTGTAAAAGAAGATGCCCATGGAGTAGTGAGCCCAAGTGGAGGTGCAAGCCCAGAAGGAAGAAGATGGAGGCCCACCTGATATTGTTTTCTAGTATAGGTTTACTAGAATAATATTAGGATGTAATAAAGGCCCATAGCAGTCCATTTTACTTATTTATTTAATTATGCTTTATGTTTATATGCATGTATGAATGTAGGATCCAGCCGCTTTTCACCCGCCTTATGTATGCAAGCCGTTGTTAATTGAATCTAATAACCAAATGAAATTACTAAGTCGCTTAAAAGTGCTTCCCTCATTCACAATTGGCTCGAAGTGGGAATAGGCCAGTTGTAGACCATGCGCTCGCAAGATACACTGGAGTATTGTCACTTTGTATTGGGTTAGGGTATGGGATACTCTAACACTTGAATAGAGGTTTTGACTTAGCATGGGTAGTAGGATTCTCTTGGCCCTAAGCACAGATGGGTAAGTGCCAACAAGCCCATCAAATCAAGAGTCCCTAGGTTGGGATTGGACGGCGTTCCTACATAAATAGTTAGGGTATAGTTGTACCAGGCCCTCATCTGGCTATATCTTAATGAAATATGGATCTCGGCCCATGAGCCCAACAACTCGGTTTAATTAATAAATTGATTCGTTATTAATTATGTATGGGAATAACAAAGTAAAGTCCTTTATTAACACTCTTAAATGTTTTTCTGTGTAAAAACTCTAAATGGCAAATAACAACACTTTATCACTGCGATCGATTCTTGAAAGGGACAAGCTTTCCAGTCCTAACTTTTTGAACTGGTCTAGGAACTTGAGAATAGTTCTAAGACAGAAGTCCAAAGAGTATGTGCTGGAGAGGCCAGTACCGGCTGTGCCTTAAGGACGTAATCCGCCGGCTGCCCAGCTGGAAGAATACGAGGTGCATGTCAAGGATAATAGGGATGTGACATGCCTAATGTTGGCCTGTATGGTCCCCGAACTGTAAAAACAGTTTATGGACCATCAAGCCTTTGCTATGATAACAACTCTAAACGAGATGTTTCAGGAGCAAACTCATCAGGAAAGGTACCTGACCAACAAGGCATTCCACTCTTGCAAGATGGGGGCTGGGACATCTGTGAGCGCACACGTGCTCAAGATAAAGGGCTATTTGGACACTTTAGCCCATCTTGGATCGCCCATCTCTCAGGAGTTGGCGGTGGACACAATCCTTGCATCCTTGCCGGATTCTTATGATCAGTTCATCCTGAACTACAACATGCAAGGGATAAACCGCACTGTTAGTGAGCTACATGGGATGCTTAAGCTTACTGAGTAGTCGATCAAAAAGACTCCATCGGTGCTGCTGGTCAACAAGGGGAACCCTCCTGTTGCCAAGGGTAAGGCCAAGGAAAAGGCCAAGGCCAAAGCCAAAAAGGCCAAGGCTAAGAAGGCCAAAGCCCAACCCAAGGCCCAGTAGAAGGCAGGTCCTGAGGATGTCTGTTTCGAGTGTAGACAGGCGGGCCATTGGAAGAGATCGTGTCCCAAGCTGATGGGAGAGCAAAGAAGGGGCCAAGGTGCATCCTCTTCAGGTAATTATGTTATAGATATTAATCTTACTGTTTCAACATCCTGGGTATTGGATACTGGATGTGGTTCTCACATTTGTTGCAATGTGCAGGGACTTAAGAACAGAAGGTCACTGGGGTCGGGAGAGGTAGACTTGCGGGTCAAAAATGGAGCAAGGGTTGCTTCCATAGAAATCGGCGAATACCACCTTGTGATGCCTAGTGGATTGGTTTTAATTTTAGAACAATGTTATTTTGTACCTGCTATGTGCAGGAATATTATTTCAGTTTCTATGTTGGATATTTCTGGATTTTATTTTACTATTTCTAATTTAGAATTTCCATATCTAGAGAGGGATTATATTATAGAGATGCTCTATTAAATAATGGCCTGTATATCCTGGACTTAAATGAAATCAATCATGTCTATAACATAAACACAAAAAGGGTTAAGCCCAACGAACTTAATCCTGTCTACCTATGGCATTGTCGTCTCAGCCACATAAACGAGAAGTGCATAGCTAGGCTTCACAAAGCTGGAGTCTTAGGGTCATTTGACTTGGAGTCAATTGATACATGCGAATCATATTTACGAGGTAAGATGACTAAGGCGCCTTTTAGCAAGAAGGCTGAAAGGGCCACTGGCTTATTGGACCTAATACATTCAGATGTATGTGGACCTATGAGCACAGCGACCAGAGGTGGACACCTGTACTTTGCCACGTTCATGGACGATTTCAGCAGATATGGCTATGTCTATCTGATGAAACACAAGTCTGAGACCCTTGATGAGTTCAAGGAATTTAGGAATGAGGTACAGAACCAGCTAGGCATAAACATCAAAACCCTTCGGTCGGACCGAGGTGGTGAGTATATGAGCTTTGAATTTGACTCATATTTGAGAGAGCATGGAATAGGTCCTCAGCTCACTCCTCCGGAACACCACAATGGAATAGGGTGTCCGAACGGAGGAATAGGACCCTGTTGGACGTGGTCCGCTCAATGATGAGTCAAGCCTCTCTCCCAGTTAGTTTCTGGGGACACGCCCTCGAGACAGCAGCTCTTATCTTAAATAATACTCCGACTAAGGCAGTGGAAAAGACCCCATATCAGATATGGATGGGTTGGGAGCCCAATGTGTCTTTCCTAAGGATTTGGGGATGCGAAGCACATGTCAAGAAATTTACTAGTGGCAAGCTGGAGCCCAAAACCGATAAATGCCTATTTGTGGGCTACCCTAGGGAAACCAAAGGGTATTACTTCTACAACCCTGCCGAGAACAAGGTGTTCGTGGCAAGGAAGGGGGTCTTTCTAGAAAAGGAATTCCTTTCCAAGAAAGATAGTAGGAGCAATGTTAAACTCAGGGAAGTTCAAGGTCCACAAGCTCCTGAAGAGGATAACTCAAAGGCCCAGGTGGAGCTTCCACAGGAGGAAGCACAGACCCAGGCCGCACAAGGACCTAGAAGGTCTGGTAGGGATCGTCGGGAACCGGAGAGGTATGGTTTCCTCATCACCGATGATCAAACTCTTCTCATCTGGGATGAGGAAGAACCCAAAACCTACCAGGAGGCTACAGTAACTGCTATAAGCTACAGTAACTGCTATATTTTATTATTTTTGTTTTTATCTTTCTTTATATATATATATATATATATATATATATATACTAGACCAAATTATGTGCTAACATCTTTTTGGAATTTTTAAAAATAATATAAAGTATTTTGATTTTGATCATATGTATTGCTTCAAATTTGATATGGTTTTAAACTACTTAATGGTTTTTTCATTGTTGAATTAATAGTTGAGTTATTGATCTCTATTAATCTCTACTTCCTAATTAAAACCCTGCTGTTGACCAGTGAAATTTAATTAGTGAAACCATATGGTAATCATCTTTAATAATTTAAAAAGTCTATTTTATGTTAACTTGTCAAAATTGTCAATTTAATGATGAAGTTGGTCAAGATATACATGTATTCATATCTAAATTTTTCCTTATAACTAGTCAGCTGTGGTTAAGCTGGAATTAAAAAAATAAACTTTTATTAAGTCTTTGTCACTGCAAAGCTGCAGTTTCAAAATTATGGACCATGCTAATGCTATCTACTATTAATTTCCCTCTTTTTGATGTGATAATTGATTAATTTCTTTAATTATGAGTTATGAATGGATTGTTGATTTACTAGTTATTCATTAATTAAGTAATTATATCTTCCTTCTAGAATCAAGACTATTCATATTAATTAAAGAGATTATTGATACCCTTAAATTGCAAGAGTATATTACTTGCATATGTTTAAGCAATCAAATTTTAACAGAGACCTTGATAATTATTTAACAGAGACTTTTTAAATTATTAAAGATGATTACCATATGGTTTCACTAATTAAATTTCACTGGTCAACAGCAGGGTTTTAATTAGGAAGTAGAGATTAATAGGGATCAATAACTCAACTATTAATTCAACAATGAAAAAACCATTAAGTAGTTTAAAACCATATCAAATTTGAAGCAATACATATGATCAAAATCAAAATACTTTATATTATTTTTAAAAATTCCAAAAAGATGTTAGCACATAATTTGGTCTAGTATATATATATATATATATATATATATATATATATATAAAGAAAGATAAAAACAAAAATAATAAAATATAGCAGTTACTGTAGCTCTAAAACCTCTCTGCCTCCTACACTTCGATAGAGACTGCTTTCGGCGTCATCTTGGAACTAGACCCCACCGCAGTGGTTTTAGAGCTGCTACCTTTGTACCCCTGGGAGTACCCTTGATTATTCCTATAGGAGCCCAAACTTTGTCTGCCCTTTTGCTCTTCCTCCTCATATCGTTCGATACGCTTGGCAAAGTCTACCACCTCGTTAAAGGAATGGAACCTTTTGAGCTTCGTCTTCTCCTTGTACTGAGGCAAGCTACCATCCACCAGTTTCACTATCAGAGACTCTAATTTTGGTGCCCCATCCACCAAAACCTATACATCCATCCACCGTTTGCAGTAAGCCAGAAAAGACTCATTCGGCTTCTGGCGAATTCTCTTTAAATCTTTAAGGGTTGTCTTAACCTGGGTGTTGTAGGCATATTGCTTCACAAAAGCCTCAGATAAGTCTTCCCAAGTGGAACGAGTGTATAGGGGCATCTTCATATACCACTTCTCTGCAGCACCCCTTAGAGTAGTCGGAAACAAGTTCAAAAGATGACCCTTTCCAATCCCCATACTGGTCATCAGCCTCACATAACTGTCTAAGTGGGCTTTTGACAGGCCTTCCCAGGTGTAAGGAGGAAGATAAGGCATGTGAAAACCGGCTGGAAACGGCCCCTCTACATCAGCCATCAATATGGCAGGTTCAGCACACTTGATGGGATTAAAGTGGGTCATTCCTTCAGCTTCAGTAACATTGCTTATGTCAGAAAATTTCTGATTGAGCCATTTCTCCAGCATCGACTCAATCGAGGCTTCCCTCACTTTCTCAAATGCCTCGTCCTCTTCGGACTAATGGTCAATTTCTCTGTGGTTGATCACTCCCCAGCTTCCTCCAAGAAGACTTGCTCCAGTAGCATTGGTAATTTGGACAAACTATTGTCCCCCATTCCCAAACGAAGTCTGAGCCAGTGGGACAGACTGAATAGGGAGGGTGCCTATCACTGCCTGCACTTGTTCCCTAAGAATAGCCTTGAACTCATCTGAGGTTAAGGAGCTCCTCATAAAAGCAGCCATATCAAAGGGCAAGTTTCCATTGTTTTCGTCAGCCATCTCCGCTCTGTCCGCTTCTTCTAAAATACCTGACTGTCAACTGGTAAAGTGGGCAACTGTATTTCAACCTGCCGATCTGAATCTGACCCTGACCTGATTCCCTCCATGGTGACAGGCTCTGATTGAACTGAATGAATTGGTGGGTTCGGCTCTGACTCAACATGAACTAACCGTTTCGAGGTGTGACTCCAAACTGCACATTCAACATAAGGTTAGAAGCTCAGATGGATGTCATGGACCTAGACTCGACACACTAAATGGCGTGTATGGTGTGTTCATGTTCATGATCGAATGATGCTTTATAGATGTGGACGATGATGAAAGTGACTTTTGTATTTTCTTTCTTTTTGTTTTAGATCTTCCAAGCATACCTCATGCCATGCAAAAGACAATGCAAAAATGTCACGTGTGGGCCGGCACACGGACAGAAGTTCGGCGCCTTTAGGGCACCTATCGGATGTCGTGAAATGGTCACGTGTATACTGACACATGGATAGAGGTTCGATGCTTTATAGGTCAATGAAATGATATATGATGGTCATATGGGAGCCGTTCCATAGACAGAGGTTCGATGCTTTTATGGCATCTTGGATGAAGTGATGTCACAAACAAGTCACGTGTAACTTGAGACATGGATAGAATTTCGGCTTCCTTGGAACACCTTGCATGATTAAACATGTTATGAAATGTCCTAATATGAGTACTAACTCGGTCCTCGTGGAGTACCTTGAATGAATTATCGATGTTATGGAACAATCCGATGTGGATCGTGACACACAAGCAAGACTTTAGTGTCGCCATGACACCATGATGAATGGACATGATATCATGTGATGGTGTTGTGTGATCCACCACACAAACACAAGCCTAAGACTGTTGTGGTCCTCTAATGGTGTAATGATGTAACGAAATGGCCAAGTGCAATCTGGTGCACAGGCGAACACGGGTAATCTTGGGGACTCCCGATATGTCATGAAATGAAATGGTCTTGAAGGGCATACTTAGAACATCCTTACATTTTATATGGGATGAGATGAGATGAATGGCCATGTCACACAGAATGAAAATGGCTGCACAAAAACGTGGTTAGGATGCATGACATACAAGATGATGTCGTGTATGCTTCATGTGATGCGAGCATACAGAATAAATATGGCACAGGACAAAGAAAGTTATGGCTGCACAAAAACGTGGTTAGTATGACAGCACACGTATGATGATGTTTCAAAATGGATGCATAGAAAACGTGGTTAGAAAATGGCACACAGATGATGCGTGTCTATGTTGCATTTAAAGGTCAAAAATGAAACCACCATAGAACAAACATTAGCACACACAACAACATGCTCACCCTTCCAACCTTATTCCTCCTTTCGATCAGTTTCGCATTCTTCCTAGGTATTGGGTCTCTTTGGCATCAACCGGGGATACCAAAGGCGTACTCTCAATGTCCATTTTCAAATATATGTTTTGGTAACCCTAAGGGGAAGTTGCTGGGCCATTAAATGAAGGTATGAGTCAAACCAAGGGTCGTACAGGTTCCCATAGCAAAAATATACTCCTCACTTCTCCCCACTCAAGGTTCCAAATGAAGGGGTACGTACAAGGCTATGAGTGGTTTACCCCCTCAGGTGCCTCCAATCCTAGCGGAAGAGGTAGGTCACCTTTGGAGATAAACTAAGCTTAATCATGTGTTAGAGGAATTAAAGAAGAGAAAATGCCATGCTATGCGGTTGTGGGTGAGATATCGTGTTATGGATTAATATTTGACTTCAAGTGAGGATGTACTTCAATTTTTGCCTAAGGTCCTTAAGTTTTTATGAAAAACCTTTTAAACAAACTGTTAGTCCCCAGCAGAGTCGCCACTATGAGCGGATGACGTTTTTACAGAATGCGCGGTGAAGCGGGAACCGAGGATTTTCTTTTTGAAGTGTGATGATGTGGTTTTGAAAACAGGTTTTAATCTTCTTTAAGAAAACCTTTCATTTTATTGTAAAAACCCTTTCATAGAAAACTTAATTGTAAGTGTGAATTTTGGAAAATAGGTTTTTTAGAAAATCCCAATTTAAACTTAGAGATCTCGAAACATGAATTTCGATATTAGATACAGAGTCACCACCCGGATCAGCTCATCCGGGAAATTCTGGTACAGCTCCCTACCAAGTGTGGACGTAGTACCTAATCCAGAGATTCGAGGTTTGGGCAACACATCTACTAATCCTCACTTATTTTCAATTATTATTTCATAATATAATATAACATCCACTTAAATCTACTCATTTTATCTTCTTTTATTTAGTTAATGTTCATATACATGACATAAATATAAATCCAAAAATAAAGTGCAGGAAAAGTAAAGTAGAGGCCAAATTATACAACCCAGAAAAGAGAAAAAAAAACTCTCATTCTCACCATATACAACCACCTATAATACACGATGATCTAAAAAATTATAATCGCCTAGATACACGGGGTAATCTATTAAGTACATCAAAAATGAAAAAATAAAAAGGAAAGCTGCATCCAAATACTGTTAGCACAAATAATTAAAACACACCAAGGACTCATACAAGACAGAATAGGGTTATTCTATGAAACGGGGTCATGCATAAGGGGGTAATCGAGAAGTCCAGGTGACTACTCGATTAGACCTGGAAAACATTTAATTGAAATGCCCTATAGATTTTATGGATGAAAAACCAATTTTGAAAACAATTTGGCTCATTTTACATGCATTTTCCAACTTTTAGTGGGCCGGATATCCAAGAACCCAGGGGTCCCATTCGTGAGTGGGCCTAAATTGAACATCCATCTATGGTTTGAAAATGTAAACACGCTAAAAATTCGTTTTGAGTGAGGAAGAGAGGCAAAATTACACGTTAAAGGCCCAAAAGGGCAGAACTGTAATTCTGCTTCTTGGACTACAGCCGCGCAGCTGTAGGTTACAGCCGTGCGACTATAACACCTACAGCCGTGCGGCTGAAATACTCTAGAATGTATTTCCACTTTCTTTTCTTGTTTTGAAAATCGTTTTGGAATTTTGATGATTTTAAGCAATCTAGGATTTCTGGAAACTAAAGAAATTCCACAAAAAGGATCCGAATTGGATCAAACGAGTCCGGAAATCCCTAAAAACTCAAAATCACCAAACTTTATCATTACATCCACCATTTATAAATCCGAAAACCGAAAATCAAACATATATGGATGTAATTGGACTGATAATATTCATGAAAAATATATTTGATTTGAAAATGGAAGTGTTATCGGTCAATTTGGGGCATTCGGAGCTTCTGCCCCTGAAGATTACAGTCGTGTGGCTGTAGATTACAGCCACACCCCTGTAGATTACAGCCGTGCAGCTATAATCATCATGTGGGGCGACTGTAACCGGAATCGCTTCTAAAATCACTAAAAACACAAAATCACAAACCAACAACACCCAGAATGAATAAAAAAGAGTTTTTAAGGCCTCTCAGAATTACCTTAACTATGTTCCAGCGTTTTGGATCACCAGAAATGGATTTGGATGTCAGGGGAACGCCTTGCAATCACGAACAACCCGAACACATATGCGATCTCCGAGACCCGAACAGAACCCCGAATCAAATTGGATGAGCATTTATAGATTAGAACCACCCCAGAAAGTTAATCCCTCAAGAATCCTAATTGTCTCTATTGATTTAATTAAAGTTTTTTTAATCCTTTTTTATGGAGTCCTTTAATTTTCTCTTCTTCTCTTTTTCAAAACTCTCAAAAAACCCTAATTCTTTCTATGGTAGCTACCTTTTTTCTGTCCCTTTTTCTGCCTTCGTTATTTTCCTTTTATACCTCCCCAAATAGGTTAAAAAAATCAGAATTTAAGACTAATTTGCGCTAATTAGGAAATCTGATGATTACAGCCGCGCGACTGTAATAAACTACAGTCGTGAGGCTGTAATAGACTACAACCGTGTATCTGTAGCAGACTACAGCCGAGCAGCTATAATAGACTATAGCCGTGCGACTGTAGTGCACTACAGCCGAGCGGCTGTAGTGACTAGATCAGCCTAATTCTACATTTTTCGCCTTTTCTCTTCGATTCTTCCAAATGCTCACTCGACCTTCTTCGGGGTTCCGTACCAAGACCTGTCATACATATTCGGGTCATTCAAGACATTTCTGACGTTGCCCCGGTTATTTCGAATCTGCTTCATGTTTATCCGTGAAAAAGGTAATAGTGGCTTTCATCACCGAGGTCGAAAAAAAAACCCGTGCTCACAACACTACAATTCATAACTACAAAAAATATCTCAAACTCTCAATCCCTATGAAAATATGACTATGCATGAAATGATGCTAATGGAGTTCAATAACGATTTTTATAAGCAAGTCCTTCAAATGGAGGAAAAGGAAATTATATTGAGAGACACCATGAAGAAAGGCATATACACTTATTTAATGATTACGTCTCTAACCATCCAGTGTACTTGCTGTATCACTTTCGATGCAGGTTCTGAATGAGAAAATGCTTATTCCTTCAAATAGTGGAATCTCTATAAAATCATTTGGTTTTTAAGTTGAGGGTTGATGCTACTGGTAGAAATGGGTTTTCTCCCCTTCAAAAATGCACCACTGCCTTACAAATGCTAGCTAATGGAACGGCAACCAATTTTTTAGATAACGGCCTGTGAATTGCTATGCCAACTACAATCAAGTGTGTAGTCCATTTCTTATGGTGAATTAATGAAATATTTGGGCAAACTTACTTAAGAAGGCCAAACGCTGATGATGTTAGAAGCTTGCTTCAGATTGGAGAACGACATGGATTCCTCGGTATGCTTGGAAGTCTTGATTGTATGCATTGGCAATGGAAAAATTGTCCAGTTGCTTGGAAGGGCCAATTCACACGAAAGGATGATAGTGTGCCAACTATCATGCTAAAAGCAGTTGCATCACAAGATCTTTGGATTTGGCATGCATTTTTTAGCTTACTAGGCTCAAATAATGACATCAATGTGCTTAATCAATCTTCGTTGTTTACTAATGTTTTGCAGGGACAAGCTCAACGATTTGAATTTATAGTAAACGACACTCAAAATAACAAGGGATACTACTTGGCGAATGGTATAGACTCGGAATGGGCTACATTTGTAAAAAATGTTCCATTGCTGCTAGGGGACAAAAGAGAATTATTTTTAAAACATTAAGAATCAGCGAGAAAGGATGTAGAACGCTTTTTTGGAGTTCTCCAATCTCATTTTGCAATTATACGAGGTCCAGAGCGTATGTGGGACAAAGGAATCCTAAAGGACATAATGTATGCATGTATCATAATGCACAATATGATAGCAGATGACGAACGAGATAGTTATGAGAATAACTATGAATATGGTTTTTCTGACAATGTCGCATCACCAATTGAGGTATTAAATGGTCAAATTCCTGAGTTTGCAAAAATACTCAAATCGAATGAAGAAATAAGTGATAAACAAAATCACCATAACTTGCAAGCAGATCTAATTGAACATATTTGGCAACATTTTGGAGTGCATGATGACTAGGATTTAATTTTTTTTATATTATTATGTTATTTTCCATATGTAATAATTTTAAATTAAGAAATTATTTAATTTTGTATGTGTTTTTTTATTATTTTGGCTAATAATATTTTTTTATTAATTACATGAAAGTAATGATATTAACACTTAAATTATTTTTGTTAAATTTTATAATAATAAAATATAAAATTAAAAAGTATATTTTTTAAATAATTAATTAATTTTAATGATAAATTTGAAATAGGACCTTTTGAAGAACCTTTTAAAAAAGTTTTTCCAATAAAAGCAAAAATTTTTTTGAATTCTTCAAGAATGTGAATCCCACTAAAATATATTAAAGGACTCCTCTTGAAGTCTTCCCATTATACATGCCCTAATAATAGGTGATGGTTTGTGGAATTCGAACGGTTTCTTTTGAATTTAAAGAAAAAAAAACTACCAAAGGTGGGACAGCTACAAGTCTTAGCGGGCAAAACGATTTACGTTAATGAGTTTTATTTTAATTATTTCAGCCCTAATTCCTTTAATAATAATAAAAAAATAAAGAAAACTATTTATTCCTTTTATTCTTTATTATTCACTCACATGTACTCATTAATAAGAAGCAGTATGCATGTCTCGAAAGACCCAAAATTTCAATAATTCCAATCAACATAAAAATATGTTAGGTTTTTGGTTTTTGATTTTTTTTTTCCTTTTCCCTTTTTTTTGGTATTGAAAAGAAAAAAAAACATGTGCACGTGTACCTATAACAACATATTAAATAATTTATACATGATCCAAGGAAATCATGGTTTTAATGTTGCCTAATTAAGTATGAAAATTAACATAAGCTTATAAGGTATTAAAATTTTAGATTGAGCTCATGTGATAATCCCCAAACTTAATGTTGACCATAGGCACCTACAAAAAGAAAAGAAGACACATAAAAAAATAATAAATAATAATAATAATAATAATAATAACAAAATCAAATTAGATTAGACAAAAATAAGATTAAATAAAAGCATAACACATAAAATAAAATAAAATGCAGAAGTTCAGGAAAATTGGGATTTGCCCAATTAAATACTTCAATTGGTGTTTGAAGCAGACACCACTGTTGTTTGAGGTTGCTTAGGGGGGTTGATGGTTGGTACTTCCAGCAAGCTGAAGCATTCCTTAAGCAAGGTAAGGTTTAAGCATTGAACATCGACCTTGAGGATTTCTCCATTAAAATTTGAAATTTTTATAGCACCATATGGAAACACCTTAGTTATTGTGTATGGACCAATCCATTACGATTTTAGCTTGCTTGAAAATAATTTCAGCCTTGAATTGAATAAAAGAACTTATTGGCCCGGATAAAACTCCCTCGCTTAAATTCTTTTGTCATGCCATTTCTTGGTTTTCTCGTTGTAATTTATGGCATTTTCATAGGCAAACAGCCTAAATTCTTCTAATTCAGCAGTTGCAAGCTTCTTTGTTCTCCAACAGCTTGCCTGTCAAAATTGAGGTATGTTAGAGCCCACAAAGCTTTAAACTCTAGCTCTATTGGTAGATGGCAAGCCTTGCCATAAAGCAATCTAAATGGTGATATCCCAATGGGAGTCTTATAGGCTGTTTGATAAGCCCACAAGGCATTATTGAGTTTTTTAGACCAGTCTCTCCTAGAATTGTTCACTCTTTTTTCCAAAATTCACTTAATTTCTCTATTAGAGATTTCAGCTTGCCTGCTGGTTTGCGAGTGATATGGTGTAGCAACTCTATGAGTGACTCCATATTTCTCAAGCAGCCTTTCAAATTGCATATTACAACAATGGGTACCTTGATCGCTTATTATTGCTAGGCATACCAAACAGGGTAAACAACTTTTTCAAAAATTTATCACAACATGAGCATCATTGGTTGGACTAGCAATAGCTTCTACCCACTTACTTACATAATCGACGACAACTAAAATATAATTGTTCCCAAAAGAACTCAGAAAAGGTCTCATAAAATCAATACCCATACATCAAAAATTTCGCAAACAATAATATTAAGGCATGGCATTTTTAGTATAGATGTTACCAGTTTGTTGACATTCTATACATTGCATGACAAACCTGTGACAGTCCTTAAAGATTGTGGGAAAAAAAACCACATTCCAATACCTTTAAGGCTATTCAGGTTGCACCAAAGTGACCTCCGGCTTCTTTGGTATGACACATATTCAAGATTGCTAGAACTTCTTCTTAGGAGATACACCTTCGTATAATTTGATCTGCACATAGTCTAAACAAGAAAGGTTCTTTCCAAAAATAATATTTAACACCCAAAAAGAATTTTTTTTCTTTGTTGAAAGGAAAGATCACGAGGTACTAAACCACAGGTAGGATAATTAGCAATATCAGCAAACTATGGGAAAGAGTTTACCAAATAAAGTTGTTCATCTAGAAATGTGTTGACGATTTGAGATTGCTTGATCAGGTTGCTTATTGGAATTTAGGATAAATGATCAGTAGCTACATTTTCTGTTCTTATCTTTAATTTCAATTTCAAATTCTTGCAACAATAAGAGCCATCTGATGAGACGGGGCTTTGCATCATTTTTGGCAAGCAAGTACCATAAGGCTGCATGATCTATGAAAACAGTTACTTTATAACGTACCAAATAGGCTCTGAATTTGTCAAATGCATATACTACTATGAAAAACTTTTTTTCTATTATAGTGTAATTCTGTTGAGCCTGCGTGAGTGTCTTACTTATGTAGTAGATCGATCTAAAATGATTGTCAACCTATTGTCCCAAGACTGCCCCAAAGCAATTATCACTTGCATCACACATTAGCTCAAAATGGAAGATCCCAATTAGGAGCAATTAAGATAGGTGAGTTGATCAAATGAGTTTTGAGTTCATCAAATACCTTCAAGCAGTTTGCGTTTATTCTGAATTCAACATCCTTATACAACAAAGTTGTGAGTGGTTAAGCAATCTTGGAAAAGTCTTTTATAAATCTCGTATAAAAGCTGACATGTCCAAGAAAGCTACAGACTTCCCTTACTGATGTAGGAGCAACTAGCTTCTCAGTCACTTTAACTTTGACCTTATCAACTTCAATGCCTTTTTCTGAAATTTTATGGCCAAGAACAATGGCTTCATTAACCATAAAGTAGCATTTCTCCAAATCTAAAATTAGATTTATCTCCTTGCAACGTACTAGGACAACTTCTAGGTTGCTTAGATAAGATTGGAAAGTCTTGCCATAAATCGAGAAGTCATCCATAAAGGTTTCTATGGTTTTCTGCACCATATCATGGAAAATAGACATCATACACATTTAGAAGGTTGTTGGAGCATTGTCTAGAAAAAACGACATTCTTCTATAAGCATAAGTACCATACAAGCAAGTGAAAGTTGTCTTCTCTTGATCTTGCCAGTGAATTGGAATTTGATTATACCTAAGTAACCATTAAGAAAACAATAGAATGCATATCCTGAAAGTCTTTCAAGCATTTGATTTATGAATGGAAGAGGAAAATGGTCTTTTCTTGTTGCATCATTGAGCCCGTGGTAATCAACGCAAACTCACCATCCAGTGATCGTGCTTATGGGAATTAGTTCATTTTTCTCATTTTGAATCACAGTCATCCCACCCTTCTTAGGAACAACATGAACCAGGATGGTTCAGACATTGTTTGAAATTGGATAGATAATTTCGGCGTCAAGCAGCTTAATTACTTCTCTCTTAACCACTTCTTTCATGTTCGAATTAAGTCTCTACTGAGGTTGTATGGTTGGTCTGTGATCTTCCTCTATCAAAATTCAATGTACATAAATAGAAGGGTTGATCCCCTTGATATATGAGACTGTCCATGCCATTGCTTCCTTGTTCTTTCTAAGAATGTTAAGAAGTTGATCTTTTTGTTCTTGGGTTAAATGGGAAGATATGATCACAGGTAGGTTGTTGGGTGGATTTAAGAAAGCGTATTCAAGATGTGTAGGTAATGGTTTGAGTTTTAGAGTGGGTGGTTCTTCAATTGATGGTTTTGGAGGTAGTGTAGGTGTATAGTTTAAGGGTTCCATGAACTGCCTGCTGGGGTGATGTTGCTGGATAGCTTGCTTTTTTTTTTCTCCCACAATCTCCTCATCATCAAATTCTTCTTCATCTACCTGCATGAAAAGTGGATTGAACTTCAAATCAGTAGTATCCATGAAGTAACAAGCATCATCACAAGAAGAAGGATGTTTCATTGCTTCATTCATTTTAAAAATGACTTCTTCATCATGAACTTTTAGAATTAATTTTCCATTATGCACATCTATGAGAGCATAACCAATTGCAAGAAATGGTCTTCCTAAAATAATAGGCACATGAAAATCTTCCTTCATATCCATTATAAGAAAGCCCATAGGTAAGATGAATTTTCCTACTTTGACTAAAACATCTTCCACAATGCCCCTAAGGTATGTCAGCAAGTTGAATAGATACCCTAGTAGGTTGTGGTTCTCCTAATTCAAGTTGTTTATATATGTAGTATGGCATAAGATTTAAGCTAGCACCTAAATCATACAATGCATTGTCAATATTGAGATTTCCAATAGAACAAGGAATAAAAAAAAACTCCTTGGGTTTAATTTCTGGGGCAGAGGTTACGTGCATTTCAGAATAGACAAGTATTCTCGATTGAACTACATTATAGCTACATTCTCTAATTTCTTTTATTTGATAATAGGTCCTTCAGAAACTTCACATACATAGGCATTTATGCAAGTGCCTCTGCAAAAGGAATGTTTATGTGAAGTTTCTTAAATACTTCAAGAAATTTATCAAATTGCTTAGCCATATCTTGTTGCTTGGCTCTTTGAGGGTACGGTAGCCTTGGTTGGTATGTTGGAATAAGTTGCTGGTTTGAAATTGATTCCGTTCCAACAACATTAGCTGCTTCTGAAGGTTGGGTGTTTCTTGTTGAAACAGACTGAAGTTGCTTGCATGCAACTACAAGCTGCTCTTTTTCTCCAGTTTGAGCAGGTTGCTTGACCACCTGTTTAGTTGGCATGCCTGCACTAGCAACATCATCAGCAATAACATTATTCACATTATCAACAGCCTTACCACTCCTAAGCATGATTGCTTTGCATTCCTCCCTCAGATTTGGCTCGGTGTTGCTTGGAATGATTCCTTTACTTTTGGAGTTATAATGTAGTAAGTTGCTGAAATTAGGTCTCCAAATTTTTTAATGAAACTTAAGTTTGCTTTATAAATTGCATAACAAGCTCCTCTAAGTCAGGTTTCTTGGGTTCCCATGAGGATCCTGCCTGCTGGAAATTCTATTGAGATTGCTGGTGTTGCTGGAAGTTGTTGTGAGGTTGCTAAAAAGGAGGTTGAGATTATTGTGGGTTCCATGAAAAATTTGGATGATTATGCCAACCTGGATTATATGTATTTGAATATGGATTATTCATTTGCCTTGAGTTGTTCCCTATATAATCACATTGTTCTTGGTTGGAATAAGCAAGTGGTCCTTCACAATCAATGTTTCTATGGTTGCCGCCACAGAAATCACAAACAGGTTGAACTTGTAGGATTGAAGACACATTTTTCTTTGCAAGCTACCTCAAAATTAGATCCACCTTGTCTGACAATTCGACAAAAACTTTAGATTCACCACCTTTGTCTTTATTAATAGAGTGCCATTTGTAACTAGTATTGACTAGTCTCTCAATGAGTTCATAGAGTTCTTCCGGAGCAAGGTCCTCTGGATCACCATTGGCTACGACATCAATTTGGATTTTATAGGCATTGGTTAATACATTGTAGAAGTTTTGGATTTGCATCCATATTGGAATGCCATGATTTGGCACTTTTCTCAAAAGCTCTTTATATCTCTCCTAAGTTTCAGAAAGAGATTCGTCGGGTTGCTGGGCAAAATGAGTGATCTCATTCCTTAGCTTGATTGTTGTTCTTGGTAGAAAATACCTAGTCAATAATGCTCACACCATTTGGTCCCATTTCTTGACTGAACCTGTTTGGAGATTTTTCAACCAACCCTTAGCGTTATCCCGTAATGAGAAAGGAAAAAGCTTGAGTTAAATAACATCATCTGATACTCCACGATTTGTCCGAAAAGTGTTGCACATTGTGATGAAGTCTTAGATATGTGCATTAGGATCTTCACTTGGTAGTCCTCCAAATTACACCGTGGCTTAGAGCGTTTGGATCATTAAGGCTTTGATCTTAAAGAGGTTCTTCCCTTCATCGAGTATCACAATGCAAGAAGAGTGTCCCTCAGTTGAAGGTTTCGTGTACTCTCTATGTCTTTGCCTTTGGGGCTGGACATTATTTTCCCCAATATTGTCATCTTGATGTTCTCCTCTAGCTGGTGGACGTTGTTGTCCATTCTGTCCAGAAGGTTACTGTGGAGGTGGTGGATTATTCACTCTTTGATTTTGTCTAGCTTGCTTGGCTACACCACTTCTTCTTCTACAAGTCCTTTCAATCTCCAGATTTATAGGAACTAACGGTAAACCGACTTTTCGCATACAAAGCAGGCTATTGGAAATCAAGTAACCTTAACGTAAAGTGAACAAACAAGGTTAAACACTATCAATTTACTTGAAAATTTAAAACTTTTTACTTTTAGTCCTTGGCAATGGCGCCAAAAACTTGTTGTGGCCAAAAGTGACACTAACAAGTGCACTAGATTAGTCATAGTATAGAAATAGTGAATCCAAGTGTCGTATCCACAGAGAATAAGAGTAACCAATTTTAAATTATTCAAGCAGATTGAAAGATCTGATTTTCTTTCAAATAATTGAATGAGTGATATGATTCAACTAATTTTAACAATAAAAGAAAATGATTAAAGGAGAGTTTAGATTGCAGGAAATTGAATTAAGCAGGTTGCATGAATACAGATTTAAAGAAGCACAAGTTTAAGCATTGCAAGGTCTAGCACTTTCAGTTAATCCTTTCTTTGTTACTTATGAGCAAGATAAAATATATGGATCTAAGGTCTCGTACTTCTTCAATCACCATATTGGAACATCCTACATATGGATTTTGTGATAATGCATTTACTAAGAACATCCAACATAAACCAATCATCATGCATTAAGTTTTAGTAAGCAATTTATCAAAGACAAATAACCTTAGCATGCAATCTACCCAGAACATCCGTTAGTGTATTACACGTGTTTTATGGTTTTTCCGCATTTATGATCCAGAACATCCTTTCTCATAACGTGCTAAATAAGAGTTGATCAGCCTCTGTATAATCTAAATGCACCATAAAACAATCACCTAGAATTGATTACTCATGAATAACAAAGAAACAAATTACTTACTCATGCTGCCCAGCGAGCTCAAGCCTACTAAAAAGGAACTACTCACCCTGCATGAGTGATTGCTTTCTCATGACTTCAGAATAATAATAATAATAAAAAGATATAAATGAAAAATAGAAAATGATATTGATGATAAATCCATAACACAAGAATTGGAACTAAGTTCCCCAAAAAAAGATGTCTCCAATCCAAGGCTGCCTGATGGCTTAACTAGCCGATGGATTGCTTACAACAAAATAAAATATTGCTAAATAATTATTCACATGATGGAAAAAGACAATGCAAGTTGTGGCAGACTATAATACCACAATAATCCAAAAGGCACATATCTCAATTTGACTGAAATAATATTGTTTCCAAGATTGTGATTAAAAATAATGAAACCCATTCTTTCTCTCTCCAGTGTCCATTCCCTAGGCATGTGCTAGTGAGTAGCTGCTGCATCTGTAATTGTTGTCCCTCTCCTCCAGGAAACTTGTTGGCTGCCCTCCTTCTAGAAACAACTATAATTTGCTTATTTTAGTAGCCTTCACATTCTAAGTCTGGACTGCTTTATTTTAATTGGAATTCTTCAAAAGCAATCTAAAAATTAATCGTTTTAGCTTATTTGTTCTTCAAAATAAATTCGTTCAATTCAATTTACATCCAATTAATTAGGTATAATTTCACTTATCAATACTCAACAAAAAAAAAATTATGAAAATGAATAATATTTTTGAAATCTGTAAATCCTTTTATAATTTTAAATTAATATGAATCTTTTTGTAAATAGAAATATATGTCGTTATATATTTACTTGTGTTGTTTTAAAAAATTTTCTTAAGTTTCCAGTAAAAAAAAAAAAATCTTAATTAGTTACGAACATGTATTAATAATGTTAGTTATTTAATGATTTTTTATTTAAAAAATGAACTATTGTAATTATATTGTGTCGCATTTTAATTAATTATAAAAAAAAAAATCAAAGTATTATTACTTTTAAATGAAGTGAAAATAAATTTTAAACGGTTAAGCGTAATTTATAGGTATTATGTATATACACGGTAAATCAATGATTAATTTGTTTCATATATTGTATTTATGTAATATGTATCATATGCGATGGATTGAAATTTGGCATGAAATTTTTTCAATACGTTATTTTAATATAGTATTTCCTTTTTGTTAGTAAATTGATGCGTATTAAATACACACTAACAGAAGCAAGTGCACTTCGTTGCTCAAGTAATATATAGTAAGTAGAGTATCGATCTCATGAAGACTAATTATGCTAATCCTAAACACAGTCGGATTTCTATTAATATAGGCGGATAGAATAATATCTTTGATTTGGTTTGTGAAGTAAAATTACTGCTAAAAACAATTTAATTAAAACTAAGAATGAAATAAAGTTGTATGTGAGAAATTTGATGAGAAGGCTAACTAAGGCGTTTGGTTTCAGTTAACATTAATCCCAGTAATACATTAAGTTATGCAACTAATTTGATTAGATTCCAAGATGTCGATTTCCAATGATCATTAATATCGGTTAGGGATATCAATTCTAATTCTTAACCCAAATACTTAAACATCTCAGTTCTAAGCGATTAAGCCAGAAAGCATTAAGTCCAAGAAATCCTAGCACTAGCTAGTGAGTCACTAGAGCAATGGTCATGTAAATGTTGTGTTACATGATTCCGTTAATCTAGTCATTTGGTCAATTATAAATTAACTATTAACATTGGAATTGATGGTCACACATTCAAAGCATAAAGCATACACAACACAATCATTGGAAAATAATACGAATTAAATTGCATTAAACTATAAAATAATTACATGGAACAATTGCTAAGATCTACTATAGCCTTACATGTGGTGGAATTAGTTCATAACTAAACTAATAAAACACAAGAAAATCAAGGAAAACATAAAAAGAAAGTTTGGAGAAAAATAGAGCCGAGATGGATGACGAAAGGGTGTACGAATCGTTGAGGCGGAAAGATGAAGTACTCCTCAAAACCTAGCTCCCTATTCATGTTCTTCAAGACGTTCTTGCCAAGAGAGAAAATTAGAAAAAGACTAAAAAGACTAACTCCCTGACTAATGCTGAAAATCTCCTCCTTAAACTCTAAAAACTAAAAAGAAAAGAATAATAATAAAAATAAATACAACTCTCTTTTAAGGAAACAACTCCCAACATTCCCATTGGGATTAGGAGTCCACCAACAAGGGAAAATATCCCAGTCAAAAGCCTTAACTTCTCTTCCACAAGTCAAACCCCGCAGCACCTCTTAAACCCACCACAAATGCTAGCCCAAACCACCAATTCAGCCTTAAAACTTCAAAATCAGCACCTCCTAAGGCATGGTCATGCCTTAGGACTGCTCTGGGACTGTTTCAAGCTAAATCCTCTCTTTTTTCATGCACTTCTAGCTTCATTTTCCTCTTTAAGGTCCTAACAAAAAAAATAGTGTAAAGGAAGTAAAATACGCCTTAAATGAACAAAAAACAACTTGATTCAAGCACATAAACTAAGGCAAAATAAGCATATAAAATACACATATCATAAATACATTGTGAAATGTTTTTTTATTTCTAAAATACCCGATATATGTTTTAGATCATTTATGCGGAAATTTTCAATTTGCATGAATAATAAAATAATTAAACTTGCACATTTAGCTACATTCTAGTGGTAAGTGTATTTCTTTCTAAAAGGAGGTACATAATTCGAGTCTTTTTGAAATCACCTTTAAAAAAAATGAGATTTATCCAAAAAAAAAAAGAAATTAAAAAATAAAACTTAAATACTCAACAAAAGAAAAACATTTTCATGAAAATGAATAATATTTCTGAAATCCGTAAATATTTTTATAATTTTAAATTAATATGAATCTTTTGTAAATAGAAATATATGTAATTATATTGTTTTAAAATTTTTCTTAATTATGTAGCCTGGTGTGAGCGGACAACATTTTCTTGGCGAAGCGGGCCGTTGGATTTTTATTCGTGTTTCCGGTTATAATAGGAAATTCATTTTTATGAAAGTATAAATTCGTAAAAGGTTCGCGACCGAAATCTCGAATAAATTATAGGAGTCGCCACTCAGCTCAGCTCAATCGGAAAATTCAGATATTATCAGAACCGAGTGAGAACCATTATACCTTCTAGAGATTTAGGTTCGGACGAGTCACTTACTTATTATTCATGTAAAATAACAGCTGCAATATTCAACCATAACATTTTATAGAGCTGGATCGATTTTCATTTTATAGCATACAATGTTCATGCAAGGACATAGTACAAAATTAAATTACAACTCAAATCAAGTAAATTATCTTAGGGATATACAAGGATTAAAAATGGAATCAGGGTACAACCGCTTAAAATACACGAATTCAGGTAATACGGAATTAAAATAACAAAAGCAAATTTAAACCTGCAAAAACGGATATTAGTAACACCACAAAAAAAAAACTTATGCACATGAGATTCGAACATAAAAATGAAGGCTGGAAAACAGTTTTTAAAGCGGTTTTACCGGTTGATGTTTAACATGTTCAAAGTCGGTTTTCAAAGGATCGAGTCTTTGTCATCAATTTAGTCTAACATCGGTTCCGAAAATTAGATCTAAGGTTCATTATGCAACAAAAAGCTCAGAAAACACCTTCTAGGTGATTCTGCTTGGAAATAATATTCATATGGCTATAGGTAATAACCGTACGGTCCTTGAGATATTCGCACGGATATCACTTCCAAGCGCGAAACAGATTCAAACTTTTAGCGATTTCTTTTAGGGATTTCTAGAGGTTAACATCCGTGTGGCCAAGAAACTATATTTGTATGATTGTCACTATAGACAAGTGGCTATGTCGGTGTCCATACGGATCTTATTTCTGGGCAGAAACCAGAAATGCATAAAAACAGAGCAAGTTGAAGAAATGTATGAAATGATTCTCAAATGATGAAAACATGCAAGAAAATTATTGGTTTCTCAGAAATATACCCTTGATGTGTGAATCCACTGTTTATAGGTTCAAGAACACTTTAAAGGAGCTCCGGATTGTTGAAATTTGACTAGGATTCCACAACTCCAAAAATCTCCAAAAGTTGCTGTTTGTGATTCGTTTTAGTCTCTGAACCTATTATCAATCTTAGTGAAGTGTTCACATACGATTTCTAAGAAGTATTAAAGCCTAATAATAGAGAATCAACTCTTTTCTTTCCCTTTTCTCTCTAACTCTCCAAAAGCCTAATTCTGGATTCTAGCCTTACAAATGACCATCCTCTTCTCTCTACTTATCATTTTCTATTTCTATGATATATTAGTTAGAGATTTAGATCCAATTTAAAAGCAAGTGGGGGTGAATAATTGAACATCCGTACAATTGTAATATACATCCGTACAGTGGTAACTTGTACATCCGTACAACCATAAGTCCATATCTATACGGTTATGATTATTTGACTACAAACCCTAATTCGTTTGGTTCAGCAATCCAGAGCTTCGACTTTGACTTAGTCTTAACTTGTGTGGCTGCAAAAACAAGTCAAATAAAATTTTTTTTTCAATTAAAACCGGGGATTAAAAAAACTCGTGCTCACAGCTGATAGTAAAGGCATTTCTCCCAAATTGAAAGATACAAGATTCGAGTCTCATTGCTACTATATACTACACCCTTAATTAAAAAAATAAGAATAATAAAAAAAATGTAATAATATGTTACCTATTTGATAACTTTTTATTTAAAAATTGAACTATTGTAATTATGTTGTGTTGTATTTTAATTAATTATAAAAAACAAATATTATTACTTTTAAATAGAGTAAGAAACGGTTAAGCAAAATTTGTACATATTATGTGTATCCATGGCAAATTCATGATTAATTTGTTTCATATATGGTAATTATGTACATGTATACCTATGTATAAATGGTATGTGTTATTTTAATATAGTTTGCTTGAAAACAAAATTTCCATGTCGTGTATATTTTTGTTTCCTCCTCTGTAAATTGTGGTAATATTTACTTCACGGAATGAAATATGATAGGAATTAAATAGTTATTTCATAGAATGGAATATTCATTTTCGTATCTTAACCCAATATTTGGTTCAATATTCAAAATATATAAAATATATCATATTGAAACGAAAAAACGAAGAAAACTAGATGAAATAAAGTAAACAAAGGAAAAACAGAAGGAAACAATAAAAATGAAAGAAAAGAAGGAAAAAAACTGAAATAAAATGAAGAAAAAATGGATAGGACTACGTAAAAAAAAAAAAAATTATATAAAAGAAAAAGGAAACATGAAAGAAAATAAATGAATATATATAAGATATCAAAGAAAATCGGAGAAATTAGATAAAACATGAATTCAAAAAAATTAAAATATATAATGAATTATAAAACAGTTATTCTTTTTAGTAAAAAAAAAAAAGAATAATTGTTATTTGATTCCATAAAAAAAAATAATTATTTTTACTTTGAAAATAAGTAATTCATCCAATTCGAGAACTAAATATTAACCAAATATTAGAATAACTGTTTTATCCTATCTATTCTATCAGCCAAACATACCAATAACATATAAAGGGTTACCCAATTGAAGTTATTATTAATGTTATTATTATAGAAGAAGAAAAAGAATTAATTAGAAGTGGGCCGACGGTTAGAAAAACGAAATGTAACAAAGCGGGAGCTGAACTTCATTCTGCAAGACTGTCCTCTCTCTCTCTCTTTTTCTATGGACGATCTTCCTCTACCTCTGCTCCTCGATATCCTCTCTCGACTCACCGATTCTACCGATCTAGCGCGCTCGCGACTCGTCTCCAAAACTTTCAACTCTCTATCCCGCGAGGTACGCTCCGTCAATCTCGTCTGCACCTTAACCCGATATATAAAATCGACGTCGCCGGAGACCAGACACCTAACCACCCCTTTCAAGACCATTTTCAACAGCCTGGTGAGTAATTCTTCGGCTCTAGAGTCTGTCTCGATCGGCGTGGCCAAGGCGCTCTGTGGAATTTCTTACAACGACATAGAGGATGAATCCGACGATTTGTATTTGACCGACGTCGCCTTCGTGAATGAATGGTTGCCGAAGGTCTGTCGGGAACTGAGGTCGCTTTCCATTTCGGATTTTTGGATTCAGTCTTGTTGGAGACGATCAGAGATTTTGGCTCTGCTTTCCTCATGCTGTGAGTCTTAAATTGTTTTCTCCTGTTTATTTTGGCTCTACTTTCTCATGCTCTGAGTGTTAAATTGTTTTCTTCCGTTCATTGAATGAATTATTGAGGGAAATAGCTATCGATATATTATTTGAATCTTTTTTTTTTATATGGTCAAAGTAGCTTAATGTGATCATGAAGGATTTTGCTTATGGTAGAAAACTGAGGGTTTGATGAGATCATGCATGGAGATTAGGTGTTCTTCTGGAATTACTGGATTAGGAATTCCTTTGATTGTATTTTTTTTTTTTAAATGATAGTTTTTGTTTGTGATAATTGATGAGGATAACTATTCTGTTTCCTATCGTTCCTAGCTCTGTAAAATTTAGTGGAAACTTTAGGCCAGACATGTTCTTGGCTATATTCTTGGTGAACTATTTTTCTATTGGAGATACTTGTAAAATATCTTAGAAGACCATAGAAAACCAGTAACTCTTTTAAGAAATTGAACTGGTGGCTTAACTTGTCAAAACTTTCTGCTATGATGTATTATGCTTTTAAATCGCTTCAAGTTGTAGTTTAGTTCTCTGCTAATCTGGTCATTGTATAATCAAGTGCACAGGCCAAAGATATCTTCATCAGCATATCTGTGAATGATGCCGTGTACAGGCCATATGCTGCCAGTTAAAGGCAAGCAAGGACATGGAATTGTATGATATAAAGTGGATTGATTTATCACTATGCTCCAACAATATGCTAAAAAGAAAGCATCTGGGATTTTATGTTGGTTTTATGTTTCAGCAGCTGTCTTGTTAAAGAAAAGAATTTTAAATTGACTGGAGTTATTAATGTGTCGCATGTACTATTGTTTTTGTGCATCTACAGGTCATCAACTTGTTGATCTAGAGGTGAAGAATGCTTGGCTATCTGTAGAGCGTTTAAATCCAATGCCTATGCTTACTAGTTTAACACTGGAATCCATAAGATTAGACGATGAGGACCTAAGCAAGGTCAATCACTGCTTCTCTTGTCTGCAAGTTCTCAATCTAATTGGGGTTGGCGGACTTAAAGAACCAAAGATCAATCTCCATCACCTTAGAATGTGTAGATGGACAGTTTCAAATGCTCCACATTCTCTTACTATTCTGGCACCCAACCTTTTGAAACTTGAGCTGAAATGTATCGAACCAAGATCTCTGGTTCTTGAAACTCCTTCATTGTCTAATTTCTATCTTTCACTCCGCAGAGCAAATAAGCTTGAAGTGAAGAAGCTCATTGATTTGAAAATACCACAGCTTGAATCTTCTGATCTTTTTACTGTCATGTATTTTTTTCCTACTGACAATTCGATTCAGAGGCTCACCGTTGATTCACTAAAGTTCACTGAACCTGATAAGATGAAAATGCTTAGCATGGAGATGTTGTTTGATTCATTCCCAAACTTGAGTTCGCTTTATTTGCGGTCTGGGGCTTGGTCTGAAATGGAGACATGTTTTCTTTCTGGTGGTTTGCGGAGTCGAGATGGAATGAAAGGGATCAAAGAAATTATTGCACAGTTAGTGATACATGATATTAGGAAAACTTTTTCTTTTATTTTTGCAATCTTGGATAAGTGCACCAACTTGTCAGATGTTGGGTTGCTCATTCATCGTGACATAGATCCAAATAACGCTAAAAGCCACATCACTCGGTGTACCGCTGAACATCCAAAAGTCAGATGGAACTGGGGAATGTGGAAAGAAGGTTCTAAAGATGAATGGATCTCTGATGGCATCTAATGGGCAACCTTGGGTATTGGAATAAGAGAGAATAATGCCTAATCTGTTTGAGAATCATAGGGAGATTGCACCCGACAGAAATTTGGCAACCCTGCAAGAATCGAGGAGTACAGATATTTTAAATACTGTGAATTAATCTATAGAACATGTACATGTGGTTGAGAATCTTACAGTTCTCGAGCCACTATAGTTGCTCTGGAGCCTCTTAATGTACATTTCTGTGTCACTATTGTAAAAGTAAATTAATGTTGTCTGCTCACCTCTCCCTGCTCAATTTCGAAATAGCAATGGAGAAGAGTTTGCTGCTGTTTGTATCATTGATGTAAAAATAGTTTCGCAATTTTAAAGTAGCAACTGTTGGAGATTAGTGCCTATGGTTTTGTTTTGAAGTGTATGGATGTTTCTGGAGACCAGGAGTAGTATGGTACTCGGAATTATATATATATATACTTATGTATTTGGTAACTAGTAATATTTAGTGTTCAGTATATGACAAAATTGAGACATGTGCGGTGTACTATTTTTGTATGTTTCTCTCAATACGGAAACCATTTAGTGGAGGCGTTAGCGAGTTAATTTTGTTTTACAAGTTTTTTTTTTTTTGTGCTGGGCATTGATGTTGAACCCAAGTAATGAAATTATTGGCTACATAAATTGCATTTTCTTTCTGTTGAAGCCTAGTAAAGATAATAACACTTGTGAATTACAGCCGAATATTAAAGTATTACACTAAGGGTGAATAAATACTGATTTACTTTGAAAATCAAGATAAAAATAAGTATTCATTTGAATCATTTCCCACCTTGCTAGTTGCTACTCTTGAGGTTTTGATGTGATTGGAATTTTCTTGATCTAATTATCACAGAAGTGAATGTATGACATTAACAGCTCTTCTGTATTTGTATGGATGCTTGGGCGATTTGCTGCTATTATGATTTATGAATGGACTAGTGTGCATCTGCTGATGAAATCTAATGCTTTTTCTTTATATATTATCATTGGACCTTTGGTTTCCTCCATATTCCTCTATTTTGTTCATTTGCAGCGTGGACGATAAATAAAATGTTGGTAACATTTGAAGCTCCAAAACCAATGAATGTGAATATATGTATATATATCTCTATTTAGACAAAAGGACAAATTACAATAAGCTAATTGAACTTCACATGTAGCCAGGAAACACCAACAGACAGACTCTTGAATAAGACAGCCTGCACCAAGAAAATCAGACTGCTTGGATGTAGAAATGCAATGAATACCAAGAATGGATGGTCAGACAAACATCAGTTCTCATTGGGCACCACTAGGCGATCTTGGCCTTCCACTAGCTTTGCAGATTGAATCACATCACCGGATTTTATCTCTGAAAGGATGTCTCGTCCAGTGGTTGTATATCTGCCCATTGAAATAGTAGAATAATAAATCTAGAGGCATTCTTAGAGAATAAGAAAGAAATCCAGTAAATGCATACCCGACAACTGAAAACTGTCCTTCATCGAAGGATAAACCTCCTAATCCAGCCTAAAAGAGAATAAAAGAGTTGGATAAATCACTATCTAGGTATAAATCAAAAGTTCAATAGAACTGAACTTGGAAAAGAACAATGTTGAACCAGAACTGTATTGTGAACATTATCTGTAATTCTGGCCTCTAAGTTCCGTTCTATTTTTAGAGAGGAAAAAATCATGTTTGAAAAGCAAAGTTGGACTGCACTTACACTTCTTTTGTCATAAAGATAGAAGAAAAACTGATACGGTGATGAGTACTCATCGGAACCCTCACTGTGAGCCATGGCAACTGCCCCATAAACAGATAGTGGAAGCACTGGCAATTCCCCATCCTTCCATATGGCATCCAAAGAAGACAAAAATAATTGACACTGATAAAATAATGTTTTTTTCTGATTGCAATTTCTAGAAACGCTTAGGAAAAGAAAATGGGATCTAAGTTTACCTGTACATTTAGCATCGTTCGGTACAAGGGCTCAAATTGCCCTGATGGCATTATTTCTAAGGGAACACTGTAACCGGTTTTCTTATCGGTTCCACTGTCTGACAGAACAGCTTGGTTGATGCAGCTGAGCTTTGCCCCATTATATGCCCCATCAACTACCTGGACCGTTGTGAATTAATGGTTTTTCCCCTATTAGCAGAGTTCATAAACTCCAAAATATTCATTTGAAAAATTATTTCACAAGAACGCAAGATTAAACCTTCAGCAGATTCTAATAAGTGAAAAAATGAAGTGTGATCAAACTTAGAAGTGAGAAGAAAATAATGTACTGCTATTTGCAATTTCCATGTGATGGCAAATTGTTACTTGTCATGTAAAATCATAATTCATTTTCGAATGCAAATATAAATAAAATTATAGAGCATTTGAAACCAACGATCTGAGGCTGGAGTGAGGTTCAACTACCTTACCAGTTTTGCGAAATTTCCTGCAGTTAATGGCGCTGAATATCCATCTAGAACAACCTGCATCCTCAAGTATATCACTAGTTAAGAATAAAGCTAATGAATAGCATTCATTAATCCATATCAAATAAAGATGACGCAGTTGTTATAACCACTTAATAACTGTTCAATAAACCAAGGAGCCCCTGCTTATCCATGAATTGCAAATTCCAGATAAAATCATTATAGTCTCCTGAAGAATACTGAAGTTGGGATGCAACTGCACAAACTTGGTAAGATTAAGATTTGCTCTATCAGGGTCTAAGATCAAACTGATTTTCCTGCATAGATGCCACTTACATCTTAGCTTCCATATGGGGAGAGGATGTATGTGGGTTGCATGAAAGTCAATATCTATCCATAAGAGGTATAAACTCAAAATTGCTACAAACTAATATACTTTAATACATGTTATGCTTCAAGAAGTGCAATCTTTTTCTATTGAACAAAAATCACATAGTACTGCTAGTTGCATTCTATTAAAATAATCAGGTCTATCTGACCTGAATTTTGGCAGTCCTCCTTGGTTCACCAGCTTCGGGGGAAAATGTTGAACCATCACCTTTCGCAATGGTAAATTCTACCGTTCCTCTTCCTGTTAGCCTTGAAAGCATAAAACATTAAAGCATTTCAATTGAAAGATGTTACAAATGAAAGCACATTTACTACAATATCAGAGCGTATTTTGTCAGATAAGTCATCTGTAAACTGGCAAGCAGTCAAATAAATGACTCAGCAGTAAAACAGAGATGTAATCATAATCCAAGTAGCATAAAAATAAAATTGAATGCGAATGAACCATAACTTTTACAGAAAAATTTTGCATAACAATTTGACCGCAAAAAATGGGAAGGAAAAAAATCAATAGTCATCTCGAATCCCACGAATATTTAGTTGAATTCTCATAGGAATGGCAAAACACAATCAGTTGAATTCTCATAGGAATGGCAAAACACAATCAATCTAAAATGTAGATAGATTCTCAGATTAATTGATGCATTATAACCAAATTTTTCTTTCTGGTGTTACATTCTTTTGTGCAAATACAATTCTAATGTAGTCACTCACAAAATTAGGACTTACATAGAAGATAAAAATTTGTAAATCCTAAATGTTAGATAAACATATTCTATAAATTTAAAACAGTTAAAAATCAGAACTAAGAGTTTGCAATCAAGTAGACATGGTTTAATGAAGAAATAATTTTTTTATTGCTGGAAAGTTATTTTTTGCTTCCATGTTAATTTACATTGGATCAGAAAAAGACTACTGAGAGTACAAAAACTACATTTGTCGTTCATTTGAAATACATAAATGTCTAGTTGTTTACAAATACGTCAAAGTTTCTAGCTAAGGAAGTATGAATTATATGTATATGCAGAGTTCAGGAGAAGACTGACCTCGGATATTTCAAGTATTGTTCAGGCAACAAAAATGACAAACCAGGAGCCTGATATGAGAATAAATAAAATATTAAGTTGCATTATGTGTGCACAAGAATATCAAAGGCTTTTGAATAACGATGCAGGTTTCTAGAAACATGGCACTAGCTTCAATTTAATAAATGCATTTCCATGATTTTGCCGTTTTCTTGCAATGAAGTTCCCACTGTGGGAAGTACCACACCCACTAATAAGAAAATCATTCAAATTTGGTGGGATTAGTGTTCACCTTTGCCGTTATCTTGCAATGAAGTTCCCACTGTGGGAAGTACCACACCCACTAATAAGAAAATCATTCAAATTTGAAGGGATAAGTGTTCACCTGCAGCAACTCCAACTCTGCAACTGTATCTAGAGAAGATGCAAGGCCAACAGAAACTTTATCCGGATCCTGCTCCTTTATAGATTGAATGAGCGCTTGTAAACCACCCTAGATGAAAATGAGTCTAATAAATTATGACATATAAAATGGAAATTGAACTTCTTGCTACTAATATAACTAGAACAAAGTTCAATATAGTAAGTTTTCCCAAAATAAATCATCCCTATGAGAGAGTTTCTGTAATTCAAAAGCAATGCTTTTCCTACTAGATAGCAAGCAAGGATGAACCTTGAGTAAATAACTTCCTGCATACCATCAAGACCTAGGTACTTTTTCATCCTCAATAATAGGATGCTGATTTCTGGCCATCTTTTATAATAGTTCAACTCATTATAACATGATCAAGTAGCTGTGTTCTATAAAACAGATAATAACATTTGTACAAGATGCGTTTTAACTGGAGGGTGTCTTTTACATACATGCATCCAAAAACTCCAGTATAGAATTGTACTTGTATACATGAATCTTTTATAGTCAACCCACCTTAGGTTGATAGTTTGTATATAAAAGTCAGGGAAGAGAAAATAATTACTACATCTGAGTGGCTTTCACACCCATAAGAGCTTATATTCTGGAAAGAGCATTCCCATACCTTTCCATCAATTAGAGATGCATACAGTTTAGACCCTGTTTCCTTCAAGTCTGCTGGTATACTTGCCAAAATAGAATCCTTTTCATCCATTGCCATCTGAGATCAAGGAAGAAAAAGGAAAATTACATCAAGGTAGCATACCTTTTTGAAATGAGGAATGAACAATAGAGGATTAAAACAACTAGGAACATCACGCATTGAAAACTAAGTAGATATATTTTACAGTGGAAAAAACACAAAAAAGAAAAGGCTTCAATAGCACATATTGTAACAAAAACAAGGCATGTCATGCATACAGTGAGCAGTTTTTATTGGGAAAACATGGTTAGAGACACATCTGAAAAGTATCACATTAAAAATATTTAATATCTCAAAATATGAACTTTATGATAACTTAAAGTTAAAATGCAGGAGAAACTGTATGTGTACATCCTAAGATACTTCAAAATGCAGGAGGAAACCTACCGTAAAAGCAGTATTGAACCATAAAATCCCATTTGATGATTGTAATAGAAATGAGCATATAACTAATTCAACTGATCTACAAAATTTGAACAGCATCACTCTCATGCTATTATAGATTTTAATCCGATTACATATTTATTTCAGATAAGTATAATAAATACCTTCAGCGCTTTCTTCACATTTCCCTCCATAGTTCCATAAGGCTTTCTCTGAGGAATCCTGAGCAAGAAAGAAATGTCCTCCAGCGAAGTCTGGAAGCAAAAGGCATGATTATCTGCAGCTTACTTTCTCAGCTAGAGAAGATAATGCAGATTCAGTAATAAATAAAAACCTGTATAGCCTTCATATTTGCATTTGCAGGAATAGCTCTTCTTAAAGCAAGTTCCCCAGTTCGTGGGACCTTGGTGTCCGGAGAATAAAGCACTGCTTCTGCTGGAGAAATAGACAAAATGTCCCAGCCAACAAAAGGTAAGGGTGAAGATATTTGTACAAAGATAAGAGTCACAGCAATCAGACTCTCGAGTTTCTTCATTCCATGTTCAAAAATTGATGTGCATAGATTAGTAAGAATATCAAGCTTGTAGTCCGGATCCTGCACGGCTGAAAATCCATTTTAGAAAAGATCTTTCAAAGGGAATTGTAAGTTTTTAGTTCTAAACCATAATTTTATCCTAACCAGTGTATAACAAGACCATGAAAAAGGTCCACTTCTACTGAAGTAAAGAAATAAATAAATTTGGAAAAGGATATTACCCAGCATTCAATCAAACAAAACAATGTATAGCTTCCTAAAATCATGTTGAACTACTCCAAATGTTTATCCGTATTCATTAATTGTAACCCGTAATCAAGGAAACCAGGTGGCATACAAGCATAGGAGGAAAAAATCCTCAATTAAGGTTGGCTTTAGTAGGAAGAAGCCTCTAGTTGCTTAAGCTAGGCCACTAGAATACACAAAACACCTTAAAGGGTACTTGATCAACCTTAAAATAGAAATGAGAGTCTAAAATAGAACAGGTTTGGATTATGCTACACGTTAAGGTTGCATATCTTGGTATGATGTGTCAAGAAACTCGTGATAAGGTTTGCTTGGTATAGCACTGAAATGAAGCTCTGGAACAAGCAACATAACATAGGTGTTTTCGACAGACATAAACATCTCAGAGTGAGAGCACAAAATTTCAAAATATAGAAGTAACTTTGATTCAGGATAATTCCTATAAGTAACATTTCAATATTATAAATGCCAATGTACTTTTAATTCAGAATAGACATTAACTATGAGCCTAAGCAATCGACGTGACTTCAGTTCCTATTCACCTGCTTCAGTTGCAAGCTAGCCCAACGCCAAACTTCCTATGGGGTAGTAAGCCCACGATGTGAAACCAGTTGAGGAAAATAAGTTCACATTTAAAAGAACATATAAATTACAACGCTCCAGGCATACTTCCAAGCAACAATTCCATCAGTTAGCAGGTAAATGTGAAAATAAAAAAAATTCAGGCATAAGCCAGCAATAGCATATAAATATATAATGTCAAATTAACTCCAACCTTCCCATAATTTTTTGTGCATTTGCAAGGAATCTTTGGTGTGAGTTGGGGGCGAGCATAATTGAGTCGAAAGGCAAAATGACCGGAGAGAAAATGATGTTTCTGAATGGTGGGGGAAGCAGAAATGCAAAGAGAAAGCTTGCAGGAGTTGATAATGGAGGAGGATAAAGGAAGAGCCATAACATGAAACTGTGATTGTTGATAATGAAGAGGGCTCGAGAGAGAGGACGAATAATTTTGGCGCGCCTCATCTATCTACTCAATCCTACATGGATTTTTTCTATTGGTTCCTCAACGGGCGCGTTTATTAATATTATTAAGTATTACCCTCCGTTTTTTTTTTTTTTACCGTATGATGATTACGGTATCTACTAAAATTAATAAAATATTAATTAGATTATTAAAATAATTATTTTAATTTTAATATTTTTCTTTTCAAATTTTATTTTTTATACGTAATTTCTTTTTCTTTTTAATTATTAAAATTTAATATAATTTTTTTTATTAAATAATGAACATCTCTCATATTTTAAATAAGAACAAATATAATAAAATATAATAAAAAATACATTGATAATGTAAAATGTCAAATAAAAAACTTAAAACTTCGTATAATAAAAAACAGAGGAAATATTTTTATAGTTTTTGTTAGTAAACTTTTATAGGTTATTTAAAACGGAGTATTAATAATAATATAATAAAGCCAACATAGTTTAAGTACCGATAAACTTTAAAATAATTCTAGAATATATATTTCTATAGTTTATATTTGTTTATTATACCCTATAAAAGAAAGCAATAACCTTTTTCACTAATATCTTACAGAAGTACCATACATTGGAAATATTTTAAAATTTTTCTTAAGTACATAAGTTTACAAATTATTTTTATTATACTGTTAATTAATTTATAGTTACAAATAGAAATTAATATATTTTTTATACATTTCGTATTTTTGTAATCATTATAATCATCCATTGCAGCTACCCGTCATCATCGCTATGTAAAATTAAAATGATAAAAATTAAAGATGAGGAACAATCTTTCCTTCAAACTTTGAAGCCCTTTTCTCAATAAACTCTTGTATAAAAATTTGTAAAATTGTCAATATGTTTCGATCTTCGAATAATATTGGTTAGTATTAAATTGGGTGATATATATTTGATATCTTAAAAAGGTATTCAAAATTAATACGTTACTTACAATTTTCAATTTTTTTTAATAACATAAAAAAAAAGTTAAAGTAAAAAAAAAATATATATATATATATAAAATTGCTCTTCAAGATTAGGTGAGTAGGAAATTTAACAATTCTAGAGTATGATACTCCTTTAAAAATAGTAACTAAAAGGATTGGTGTTTGAACTATTAGGATAATAAAAATAAATAAATAAATAAATCTTTCTATAACTAAAGAAGTATATACCCAGAGTTCGCTAAGTAATAGTGGTGAAGTCAATAAGCTTTCCAAGTCTCCAAATGCTGGTCTACATTATCGCATTTTAAGTTTTTTTTTTTTTTTTGGCATTCCTCAAGATTTAATAGAAAGGCAAAATCTTTTAACTAAACATGATATTAATGTACTTAAGGTGTTAATCGGCCACTTGGTTTGTCAACATCCTATAAAGTCTTTAGAAGCTTCATCTCCAAAACTTTTTAAAGTTTATTAGGGTTAGTGTGAAGAGCTTTCAAGAGATAATGTACCTCAAAAAATTTCCAAACTCAACATTAAGAACACATTTTTCTATATTCACCATTACATGTTTCTTCATAACGACAAAAGTTGTAGCCAAGTTTGATGGGGTGTTATCATGGACAGAGGGAGGGGGCACGTGTAGGCAGCTGCCCCCCCAGCCATCGGAAAACACCCCTAGTAGGGGTGTTTTCGATGGCCATTGTGGTCGGCGGCTCTATAATTAGTCCCCCCAAAACCAGAGGTAGACGAAAGCTAGCTTTCGTCTTTTGATTATTCTTTCTTGTGGCTTTAAAAAAATTAATTGCCATCGTTTTGCCTGGCCAGTGGCGGAGGAGGGGGGGGGGCACGGGTAGGCCGTTGCCCCCCCAGCCGCCGGAGAACACCCCTAGTAGGGGTGTTTCCGGCGGCCAAAATAACATAAAAGCTCTGGTTTTGGGGGGGGCACAGCCCCCCCAAAACCAGAGGAGGACGAAAGCCCTCTTTTTTTGTTTCCCTGCCCAGGCAAAACGACGTCGTTTTGCCTGCCCAGGCAGGAAACAAAAAACTTAAAACCAAATCATTCTCTCCTCTTCGACAAATCAAAATCCTCTGTGTTCCAATTTCTTCCCACCACCACCAGCCCCAACCCAATCCTCCACTCCACCGCCACTTCCTCCTCCGCCCAAGCCGCCGTCGACCGGCCACTGTCCGCCCCTCAGCTCCGTCCGTCTGCTGGCTCTTCAATTAGGTAACTTTCAATTTCTAATTCCTAAATATTTTATATTTTACCCTAAATTAAATTTGAGATTTTACAATTAAAATTATATTGATTGAGATTGTTATGATGTTGAATTAGGGTTAGGAATTGCAAATAATATGTTAGTATTTTATTATAATACTATTATTTGAATCAATTTTTTTTAATTAATATGACAAATAATTGAATTAGGGGTTTGTAATTTAGGGATTCTAATTTAGGGATTTTAATTTAGGGATTGTAATATATTGCCATTGAATTGAATTAATTGTGTTATAATTTGAATTGTGATTGATATATGGCGAATTTGTTACGATTGGTATATAATTTAATTTGAAATTTATACATTATGCTTGTACATTTAGTATTGTGATATTGTGATATGATTTGAATTGAAATTGTTTTTAGATTTTAAGTTTAGATTTAATAATTTGATTGTGTTACTATATTAGGAACAAGAATATGGAGAAATTTTTAACTAGAATTGAGAGCAATTCTTCAACTCCCGGTCAATCTTCAACTAGACCTAGTCATGCAATATCTCTTGATAAAGGCAATGAAAAAAGAGCTTGTATTGAGATAGAAGTTTCAGATGATGATATCATTGGCGATCCAGGATTGCGGAAGCCAATTGATAGTTACCCCCTTCAGATTAGAGATTCATTAAGAAGGAGATACTTAGCTCTAGGCCCTTGTCAGCCAGTTGGACATCAATTTCCACAAACTATTCTTAAGGGAGGTAAAAGGAGGTTTCAAAGTTCGTGGTTTAAGAAATTTGCTTGGCTAGAGTATAGTGTCTCGAAAGATAAAGCATTTTGTTTATATTGTTACTTGTTCAGTAAAAGCAATAAAAGTGGAGGAAATGCTTTTACAGAAGTTGGATATAACAATTGGAAAAATGCTTTACCTAACTTCATTGCTCACGAAGGAAGTTCGGATAGCCCACACACATATGCTAGAATTAAGGTTGAGCAATACCAAAACCAAAGGGAGAATGTGGATTTTGTTTTAGCATCAAAAAGTGCTGCTTTAGATGATGATTATCGTGTTCGTTTGACTACAGTTGTAAGAGTAGCTCGATATCTTTTAGGGGAAGGTTTGGGTTTCCGAGGACACGATGAGTCGGAGGAATCAATGCACCGAGGTCATTTTCTTGAACTCATTAGTTGGTTTTGCAAGTATAATGAGGAAGCAAATAAAGTAATGCAATCAAATGCTCCTAAAAATAATCAAATGACTTCGTCTACCATTCAAAGACAAATAATTGAAGCTTGTGCAAAAGAAACGAGAGAAGTTATTTTGAATGACATTGGAGATAGGTTCTTTTCTCTTTTACTCGACGAGGCCCGAGATAGTTCTGTGAAAGAGCAAATGGCTATAGTTTTGAGATATGTGAATGATAGTGGAGTGGTTATAGAGCGATTTGTTGGAGTGGTTCATGTAACTGAGACTTCTGCACAGTGTTTAAAGAATGCTGTTGATGAATTCTTTGCGAAGAATGGATTATCACTATCAAGAGTTAGAGGTCAAGGTTATGATGGAGCTTCTAATATGCGAGGTGAGCTTAATGGATTGAAATCACTCATTCTAAATGAAAACAAGCATGCACATTATATTCATTGTTTTGGTCACCAGCTTCAATTAGTTGTTGTGTCTGCTGCCGAGGAAAATGATGATGTCAGTCAATTTTTTGAATATGTTTCTATGATTGTGAATATGGTTGGAGGTTCGTGTAAAAGGCAGGATGCTCTTTGCCAATTACACCATGAAGAAGTAGTGAAGAAAATACAAAGTGGTGAGATTTCAAGTGGAAAGGGTAAGAATCAAGAAATTGTTGGAAATGCCCTAGTCGCGAGGCATTGGTCCTTGTATTTGTACTATACATTTATTGGATTTATGTGTTGTACTCATTTGTGTCATTAATAAAGGCATCAATTCATTTATTATATTTATCTTGTGCAGTATAGTAAATGAAGTATCCAATGGACATATCTATATCCATGACGACTAGTGTCATGCACTTAGCAGTAAGACCATGGATAGGGTTAACGATATGACCATAAATAGATCCGTAGTCTGTTCCAGTCATGGGAATGAATGGAACAACAGACTATCATTAACTTGGTTATATGGCGGTGTCTTACCGGTCATTGGACATGGAATGTCAACCAAGTTAATGGGTACATGCCTGGGAGCATGGTACTGGATAGATCCACTAAACGAGTAATCCACATGGTATGGTATCACAATGGATTCTCGTGTAGTACTTGTATGGATCCTTTGACCTGACCATATGATGGTGTTACATGTGAAGTGGCATACTTAGGGGTACGCCTAAAGGGCCTGTAATAGGGTGCCAAGTATGGGTGCTTTGGGGTATGTCACTGAACATGGTAATACTATGGATATGCAGAAGGGATTTGTCACTCAGTAATCAACTGAGAAGATATCACCGGCCACTTGATGAATGTGACTGATAAGAGTGTGGCCACACCCAAACAAGTTAGAACTTGTTTGTGAGCATCAGTACATTCGGGATCAAGTTAATGTCCAGACACGAAAGAGGGTGATCAATCCATGCCTCTGTGTTGGACACCGATATCAATGACATGGGATGTACAAGTTTAAACTACAGGGTTATGATATCAGTTAGACTGCCATCTCCATCTTAATTGGGGGCTGCAGTGGCTTGCTAGAGCCTAATTGCAGTCTGCGGGCCAAAGGCCCGCTGCCAACATAAAGATGGGCCTACAGGATCGTACACATAGAACGATAGAATGCAAACTTAAGGAATTACTTGTATACTTGGAGTATACACAGTGGAGGGAGAAGCATGTATATATTAATTCTATTATAAGGATCAATTGGATTGGTCATAATAATAAAATTAATATATTCTATTGGCTCTTCATAATTAATTGGATTAATTATGAAATTATTTCCTAGGTGGAAATATTCATATGTATGGGTTTACATATGATTTTATTTTGTGTTGAGTTAATTTTAATTTGATGGATTAAATTAAATGTCAAACTAATTTTAATTTAGATGTAAATAATATATTACTTGGAGTAATATATTAAATACATGGGTATATTAAAATTGGGCTTGAAATTAATTGAAACCAGAATAGTTAAAATTAGACTGGGCCTAAATTAAAACATGGAAGCCCGCACAAAATAGAAAGGAGCCAAGATGGGCCTGAATTCCCCTTAGGGAATTCGGCCAACCCTAGGTATAAATACCTAGGGTTAGAAATTTCGGCCCCCCTAGCTCATACACTCCTAGCCGAAATTTCCTAGCTTCCCTCTCCATTGTTTTGTTTTTCCGACGCTAGCACGGGTTGCATTCGCCAAGCGTTCGTGTACGTGAGAGTGGAGGAATTCTCAATTGAATTCTGCAGTCATCATCCATCTCTAGAAAAAGATTTTTTCTGGTAAGAAATTTAATCCCTTTCTATTTAATTTTAAGTTTTTCAATTTCCACTTCAATTGCTCCTGGGACTGGATTTGAGGAAATCACCGCGTTCTTCCGCTTTTATCGGGTGATTTCCGGTGAAAAATCCCAACAGAAATAAGCTTAGCTCGACCAGGTACTACACGTTGGGGTTCTCATTATAAAACACTACTTCGGCTTTTTGATATGTGGAATTCAGTGGAAGAAGTGCTTTTAACAATAAACAAAGATGGTGACACAAGAAAAAATCGAGGCACGGCTAAGGGTTTGTTGAATAAAATGGGTTCTTTTGAATTTATATTTGTTGGAAAATTAATGCTATATATTTTGGGAGTGACAGACCCTTTGTCAAAGATCCTTCAAGCCAAAGATCAAAACATAGGAAATGCTGTTCGTATGGTTGAAATACTGAAAAAGAAGTTACAAACATATAGAGAAGATGGTTGGACAAATTTGTTGAAAGAAGCCACTGAATTTTGTGTCCAACAAAAAATTAAAGTGCCCAATATGGATGACATTGTTGAAAGCCGTAGCCGGACACTTATTGATGGAGAACCGATAACTTATTTTCACTATTTTCGTGTGGAGATCTTTGCAAAGGTATTCCATTGCATTTTATTTTTTTCATAATTGATATATATGTATGACTTTGTTCTTTATTCTTTAAATGTATTGTGTTCTAAATTATTTTTATATTATATAATGATAGGTAATTGATGAGGTTGCCTTGGAATTGAACAATCGGTTCAATGAGGCAAACACGGATTTGCTTAGAGGCATAATGAGTCTTGATCCTTCAAACTCATTTGTTCATTTTGATCATAATGAAATACTGAATCTTGCTGGATTATACTCTGATGATTTCTCTAGTGTTGAGTTAGCCGAACTTCACTATCAACTTGATCTCTACATTTCTGCTGTGAAAGATAATCCAGAATTCTCTAATCTTGATGATGTTGGCGCTCTTGCAAAAAAGATGGTGGAAAATAAATATCACATTTATTTTCCTTTGGTGTATCGGCTTATTGAGTTGGCATTAGTCTTACCAGTTGCAACAGCTACCGTTGAAAGATGTTTTTCTGCTATGAATATTGTGAAGACTGATCGGCGCAACCGGCTGGGAGATGAATTACTATCGGACTGCTTATTATGTTACATTGAGAAGAAGATATTCATTAGCATCGACGAAGCAGCCATTTTGCAGTGTTTTCAAAAGTTGGCTTCTCGTAAAAACTACTTGAAACCTCCTAAAAGTTCTCATGCTACGAGTACTTCATCGGCTCCATCGATTAGAAAAAATTAAGTTTTGGTATGTTATATGTGTATAAAAAAATGAAGTTGTTGTTTGGATTGATTTGATTGTATTGTTATTGACTTGGATTGAATTAATTTCAGGTTCGTCGGTCTGCCGGAAATTTTTGATCGTCGGCCGGAAATTTTTTCAGGAAATTTTCGCCCCCCCATCCGGCGATTCCTGGCACCGCCACTGTGCCTGGCCATGAAAAAAAAAAAAAAAAAAGAATTTGAATCACTTATCAGCCTCCTCTCATTCACATTCACGATTGGAATTTGCCAATTTGGAATCCCCTCATCCCTCTCTTTCACACTTTCATCTCTCCCAAATTTACAACTGCTGGTCGTCGCCTCGATGGTTGTCGTCATCCTAGCTTCTCTGTCGCGCTGCCCCTAATTTACTACCCCTTTGAATGCTCCTTAATTAGGTTAGTTTTCGTGTCCTAATTTCTTAATTAATGTGTGTTTTGTACCCTAAGTTGAATTTGAGAATTCAAAATAGGATTAAATTAAATTGATTATGAATTGTGATTATGTCATTCTTTTTACCATATTAATGTTATTTGAATTGTTTATCTCCATTCTTCATGAGTTTCAATATCTTATAAATTGATGCATTTGGGTTTATAATATAGATTTAATATGTTAACTATTTATTTATTTAATACTAATTAGAATGGCTAAATACTAATATTAGATAGCTTTACAATTGAATTGATTGAATTGTGTTATATTGTGGATTGAAATTCATAGATTGGATTTTAACTTTATGTTTAATAATTTGATTGTATTTTTATTTTGGAAATAAGAAATATAGACAAATTTGTTACTAGAAATATGGGAAATCCAATATCAATTTCTGAAAGTATCCTTTATAGGGATGCTTGTCGATAGAAAAAACTTGTCGGAAACCTGCCGCCGACATTTATGGTTTCTTGGCCCCCCCACCCTCCCAAGGGTGAGCTCCTGGATTCGCCACTGGGTGTTATTTCAATGGTTTCGCTCTTTATGATGCTGTCATCAACATACATCTCCATGGTTTAGCCAATTTCATCTTCGATATTTTGTTGACAAGTCTTTAGATTATGGCCCTCAATGTTTTTCAAACCAAGAGACATACATGACTAATAACAATAAGTCTCGGTGAGTAAGGAATAAAGAAGTTATATAGTACGCTTAGCATATGTCATCTATGTATCAAGCTAATAGCATTATGACAAATTGCACTCCAACGAAAAATAACCCATTGTAATTAATTATTTATTTATTTAATAATTGATAATTTAAATAAAAACCTAAACCCTAAAATATAAAACCTTATATGCTAATTTATTAACCCTAGATCCTAAAATATATGACATAACGTGATTTTATTAGTATGACACACGAATGAAGTGATGTGTCAGACATATTTTATAATTTTTCAATAGAAATTATTGTTTTCTCCACGTCTTTATCATCCATGAGGATTTGGCGATAACTCATTGCAGGGTCCAACACGAAATAAATGACAATGAAATTGGCATAAATATTTATATGGGAGTAGATAGCTGTTCATTATCCATTCCGATAATGAACTTCTGAAATGCTTCTGAAAGCTAACAATTTCTTTATCTCCTAATCGATTGCTTCCAACATCTCTTGTCCATGATTTCTTTTCCGTTTAACATGACTTATGGAAGGATCAATATTAAGCTTAAAATTCTTTTTTTTTTTCATTATTTTTATATTTTATGGTATAGTAGAAAAATACTTTAGGAAAAATGATTGACAATATAATATCTTGATACTGAAGCATATACAAAAAGAAATTTTTATCAAATAGTTGTACGTTTTGAGATAATATTTACTTTTTCTATTGGAAAATGGATTAGGAAGAAAATTAGCAGTCATCTGATTAGTTTTTATTATAGGAAGAAATGATAATTAATTAAAGTGCTATACAAATAAATTGTAGGAAAAATCTCTTATAATTAATATTTTTGGCACAACACATTACGAGGCTTTGTACTTTTTCATTTTATGTAATCAGTCCCTTGATTTTTGTTTTGCATACTTTAGATAAATGATCTTTTATTTTTACATTGAGTTGCCAAATTATAACACCCTCTGGCACGCGTGAAGTCCAAACTCTATTATCAAGCGAGTTAGCATGTTTTTCTTATCACATCAGACGTTATGTCATTTTTTGGCCCAACATAAGACTTGGTTTATTCAGCCAAAAACCCAAGCCCATTCAAATAATTCGACTAATGACCCTTTTCTAACCCGTTTATATAAACATATTTAACCTAACATTTTTCCCAATCTCAACCTTCACTTAAAAGAAATCCTTTTTATTTCATTCTATTTTGCCTAACCCTAGCATTGTTCCTCCTTCTTCCTCTTCTCTAACAACTGCACCCCTTTTCCATATGCTTTAGTCCTGGTAGTAAACCTGTTCGTGTGTCTAGATATTCGCCTAAACCCATACAGCATAGATTGGACTTGGTCATATAATTTTTATTTTTACAGCCTAGCCTAAATCCATTAAAGCCCGCTCATGTATAAGCTGGGATTCAAATTAATATTAAATCCCACGGGCTGGCCCAATCCATCCTTTTTAATAAATGGAATTATTTTTACGTCTTGTTTTTTATGTGGTATGTATATATATTATCACTTGTTGAAAGTAAAAAAAGTATTTAAAAGCATTTGAGTGATAAATGGGATCAACTTTGCTAGCTCAAGCTTGAGAAATTTTTACTAATGTAGGTTAGTTGGGTTGAGCTTGAGATTCAGATTTGCAACCTAACCTAGTCCGAGCCTGAAAAATTTTAACTACACGTTGGGCTATATTTTACTAAATCTTTTTAGGTGTTCGCCTGTTGAAGCTTGGACGGAACTCAACCTAGCCCATAAATAGGTCTATCTAACAGCCACCACAACCTCTTCATTCAGTCTTAGGTCAATTCCAAGGATGGAAGACAGAGTCATCAGAAGTGGGTGACAATGGTGGTGAAGGTTTGGTTGCAGGAGAAGAATTTAATGGTGGTGGAGGAGAAGATTTTGAAGATTAAAGAGAAGCAACATATGTGTTCAACTTGATTTAATAATGGCATTACATTGTTAATGGAGACTAACAAAGAAATTAAAAATTAATTTACACGACCACCGTCTCTCCTTGGAAAAAATTCAGATCCTTGGATAATAGTCATAAGATAAATTAAGAAAAATTTATTTATAGGTCCATCCTATTGTTGTCTTATGATGTAACTTTTTGATACCCAGTAACGTAGTTCTAGATTATAAGATGACAAGAAACTAAATCGTTTCTTATGCTCAATGTTTATGATTGTGAGTGTATTTGCTTACAAAATAAGTGATTAGATCTGAAATTGGATGTTGCTCAGTGGGTTAGGAATGGATGGTTGAAGAACAACAATAAATGCCGAGCTAAATATGTTTATATAAATGGGTTAGAGAAGGAGCATCGGTCAGATTATTTGAATGAGCTTGGGTTTGTGAGTTGGATAAACCAAGTCTCATATGGGGTCCAAAAGATGACATGGTGTCAAATGTGGCAAGGGGAACAGACCAATGCGCTTAATACTGGGTTTTGAGTTTCACGTGTGACGGAGGGTGTTAAAATTGGGTGACTAAATTTATAAGTAAAAAATCATATATCCAATATCCAATTTGTTTAAAACAAAAATCATTAGATTGATTACGTAACATGCGAAGACGGAGGATGTATTACTTTAATATTTTCTTTAAAATATAATGTAAATATGAATTATGAATTTAACAAAAGTAACACGATTTTATGTTTACAATGAAAAGAAGAATTTATTATAACATTTTTATAACTCAATTAGAAAATAAAATTATAAATATTTATAAAAAAAAAAAAAAGTAATGAACCGATCCACTAAATTCATAAACTTTATACTTGAAGAGTTGCACATTCTCAATTATTATATCAGCACGATAGGAGATAGGCGGTTTAACATTGAATTAATAAATTTGTTTTTCTTTATTTGCTGCGACCTGCCAACGAAAAAGAATAAAGGAAAAAAAAAAAAAAAAAAATCCCGGAACATCATAAGTCGGGGAGCAGTGGATCACGGAGAAGGTGCGAAGCCGAAGTTGAAAGAAATTCATATTTCATTCACATACTCCAACCACAACTTCACTTCCAAACCTAGAAGCTCACTCTACTGCTCTGTTTCTTTCTTCTTTCTTTGTCGATCCATGGATTACCGGAGAAATCTATAGATCGACAAATGGCCAACTATCTAGCTCAATTTCAGACTATCAAGAATTCTTGTGATCACCTCGTTCTTGCTGGTATCTCTCTATTTTTCTTTTTATCAAGTTAACTATCCCTCTAGATTCACTTTATCCATTCCTCCTTTGGATCACCCTTCATTTTTCTGCTTTTCCCCCCCTTGATTTCGTTACATTTAATGCTAAAATTTTGGTAACATTTCAAAGCTCTAGTGCTAGATTTGAAACTGAGCTTGATGCTCAAATTGGTTGATTGCTTATGCGGACATTTTGCTTCAAGATCAGTAATGTGCTAAGTTGATTATCATGTTGATGCTTTCCTTGTATCATATTTTGAATTGAAATGCTTGTTTAAGACAAGACGCATGTTTTTCAGCTAGACCTTCTGCATTTCTTTTGTCTCGTTTTCCATTTTGATGGTTAAAGTTAGTTCACTTAGTTATTTTCTGTTCTTTACAGTCATGCCAAAGAGGAGAAGTAGAATTCTGCCATCAATTGTTAATTAACCTTGTTTCAAAGTCAGTTGCTTTAAAAATATTTAATGAGTGAACTAGGAATACAAGTTTTTATTTTAGGCAAACCTCAGAACGGAAAATTTTCATTTATAAAACTATATTGGGAAAAAGATTAGGGATTCTTCCTACTTGCCCCTTGCCTTTATTTTCTTTTTAAAGATAATAATATTTGTACGTGCTTAGCTATGGAGCAATCATAGCTATAAAAAGTTGAATTAGCATTCTTGTGGTTTAGTTCCAGATAGTACCTCGAGGAATAAAGCCATGAAATATATAGGTGGGTTTGGACATATAGATTCATGAAATTTTTTTTTGGCCTTTTTGTAATGAGCCATAGTGTTGTATGGGTAACACCCAACTGAGCCTAAATCATTGATAGAAACACCGCCTGTTTTATTTTATTTGTGTTGTATTATTGTTAAAACCTGAATAAAAAAAAATTGATGTGCTTTGTCTCCCCTGCAAACAATGCATCACAAACTGTTACTCGCTGTTTTCTATCTTATATTTCTGTGACAAACTTCTTTGCAGTTGAAGATGTGAGTGATCTTTGGCCCACTATCAAAGATCAATTTGTGGAGCGACTGCCATTCAAAAGAGTTTGTTTGAATAACAAGACAAGAAACTCTGTGTTTGTGGAGAATCTTGCTGCAGAATTCATACTAACCACGGATGCAAGACTTCGTAGTCGGTTTCCACAGGAGCAATCACTATTCTGGTTCCGAGAGCCATATGCAACTGTTGTGCTTGTTACATGTGAGGTAGTTTCATGTAATATGGACCTCAATTCTGTGTTTTATTGTTAGTTTTGCACCAGTTTGCTCACAGGTTGCATTTTACCCCTCTGCAAAAGAAAATAACTGTAAAATTTTTGCCTTTTTTGTGTATTTCTTTGTGCATTTCTCTGATCTCTAACATTCTTGTTCTTCTCTGATCTCTAACATTCTTGTTATTCTCTGTTCACATCTTCTAGGATCTTGATGAGTTCAAAACCATTCTTAAACCTCGGCTGAAATTAATTACCCAAAATGATGAGCGGGAATGGTTTATTGTGTTTGTATCTAGAGCACTTCCAAGTAATGATAATGCCACCAAAATGGCAAAAAAAGTATATGCGAAGCTTGAAGTTGAATTTAGCTCAAAGAAAAGAGATAGGTAAGCTTGCACATCTTGATAAGAATCTTTTGTTTGATTGAAGACTGAAGGAACTGGCCAAACTATGATATTTCCTTGAATGTACATTTGCATGTTTTAGTTTGCTCCAATCATTGGAATTCTATTTAGTAGTTGTTAGAAATTATTTGTACTCTTTGTAAGTTCATCTATATACTTTTCCTTTATTTGTATTTTATGAATCACTGCAGTTTCTTTATTAGATCCTTGCAAGTACTTCTATTTGTTTTACCTTACTGGTCCTCAACATTTACGTGTAATCATTATTTCTGTTCGTAAAGCTAAAAGTATCATTTTATGATACTAACATGCTAAAAGTTTGATGTCAGGACATTCACAAGAGCTGTAATCATCTTAGGATAAATTGTACTTTAGTCTTTTCCTTACTGTAAGCTTTTTCTTTTTTTTTTTTTTTTTTTTTTGTCTTTTCTCTTTCATGGGGCTATTTGATAGGATAAATTTTTTAATTTTCGTGGGTGGAACATATGAGTAGCTAATTATCAACACATGGGAATAGGATGAAGAACATTAGAGATACATTTAATATCTGTTGCTGCTAGTCTCCTCGTGTTTCAAGTTATCAAGAATGTCAAAATGTTATGTCTTCATCTACCTTTGTATAAGTGAACATACCTTTTTGTGAAAGTGAAAAAAATGAACTGGAATGGTAAGGGAATATTGGCTGATAGAACCAGAATGATGTCATAAGGAACTTAGTTCTTGGGTCATATTTTGATGGATTTAATTTTTTGTTTTGGTACAGATTAGCAACAGCTAATAAGACCAATTTTCCCCTTGAAATCTTAAGGCTTAGGCTAATCTAGCGTCTGGTGGTATGTTTCTGAATTAGATATCCTTAAGGATTTATACCATTGGATAAGGGGATCATGAACACTGATCCTATATGAGAGTTATGATACACTGAGAATTTTGGTTAAGCCAGCCACAATGCTATCAGCCAAATATGTCAAATGTGCCCTTATCATGGTTGTCTTTAGGTATTGCGAGTGTTGGCACTTGATCAATGCCATGGGCAATTGATGGAGCAGAGGGAGGATGTTTCAGATGTATATTTAGGTGGTTGAGGAAAATGGTATTGGCAGGCAGGGATGGAGCGTTCAGTCCTTTTTTTTTTTTTTGTTGAGATGGGGAATGATTCAGATAAAAGTCTTCTTTAGAATAACTTAAGGGGTCATAAATCTGACCGCTTTTTGTTCTAAATGGAGACTTTTTGGTACATATTTTTTAAAGTCTCGTTGCATGCAACAGAGAATTGGGCTATGTATTGACAACATAACAGTTATGGAGTGTAACCGTACAACTTTTGTTTCTAGAACTGCAAAATACCTTAAATGAGTACGTGGTTATGGGGTGACTAAGACTAAAAAATGTGATTTGAGAAGTGAGCATAAGTAAAGACACCGAGTCCATCATACATATTGATATCCAGAATCAACTAAATGTAATAAGAATATATGAGCGCACACACACACACGCAAAAAGTCAAATTTTGCTCGTGATTGGATCTTCTCTCTTTCTGTCAGCACATGCTTTTGTTATAATTATAAGGTTTATTTTATCTCTTCCTTGAATTTTCTAAAATTGTGAGCTTTATCCAGGTGCTGTAAATTTGATCTTCATGGCCCTGAATCCAGTTTTTGGGAAGATTTGGAATCCAAAGTTATGGAGTGTGTCAAAAATATGTTGGATAGACGTGTACAGTTTTATGAGGACGAAATACGCAAGCTCAGTGAACAGAGGTTCATGCCAGTGTGGAACTTTTGTAATTTTTTTATACTCAAGGTTTCTCCTTTCTCAATTTTTATTTCTCCAAGCTAATGTGATAAATGTTTTATAGCAACAGGGAGAATTTCTGATTGGAAAGAGAATTATTGACACCCATCATTTTGTGTTTTTCTTGTTAATGTAGATCTCAATTATCTTGAAAATGCTTGTTCCAAATACAATTTTTTTTTTCCATAACTTTAGATTTTTGTATGTCCGTCAAATTGCATACTTTGAGAATCTTTTGCTTCCGCATAGTTATATAGCATTATATTGTCGCTAGTTTTGGAGATTTCTTTTATCTTTTAAGATGTCCATATTTTTCTTCCAGGAAAGTCTGGCGTTTATGTTTGAAATGGCTAATCTTCATGAAGATGCGCTTCGTGAATATGATGAATTAGAGCTCTGCTACCTTGAAACAGGTACTTAATTTAAATGTTTATGATTATGAGTGTTTTTATTACTTTATCCTCTGTATCATTCCTATGTTTCTAGGAGTGCCTATTCGATGAGTATGAGCATATGTAGGAAAATGCTTTTTTTTTTTTTAATTATTGTTATTGCATGTATATATGTCTCACATTTTGTCCTGTCCCTATCATACACTCCACAGGGATCCCCATTAACATATGTAAATTGTTAATTATACCCTTGTATATTTGAGCATATGGAAAAATGGGAAAGTGGTCTTGTGAACAGTCCTTTAGAAAGGAAAAAAAATACTCCCTCCATCTCACGAATACAGGCATAAGTTCACCTTTTTGATGTCCCATGAAATAGGCATAACTCCTCTTTTAACTACAAATCCATTACTTTCCTATTATACCCCTATTTATTATGGTTTGAAATCACTAAGTTTAGAATAAATTAAATTATCTACTCACCAAATCACTTCATTAATTAAGGGTATATTAGGAAAATATCAATAATATTTAATGCTTTATTGTTCAATGTGCCTATACATTTTTGCCTATATATATGGGAAGAAGGGGGTACTAAAATAGAGGAGAAAAGAAGAGAGAAAAAAACACTAAGTAAGCATGATATCCAGATCTAATTGTGCTGAAGGGACTGGATAACTATTATTCCCATATATGTATAGAGACTTAATCCGAAGCTAGGACAATTCCTGAAAAATTTTAAAATTTTGATGAAACAGTAAATTACCATGTAGGAAAATTTTAAAGGTGATATATGACTTTCTGAGAACAATATGTGAAATGCAAAATAATCTCTATATCTTTTGACTGTGGATTGCATCAGTAACTTAAATTATTGATTACGTATACTCTTTATACGTATGCTGTGTTTTTCTTAATTCTAATTTCAAAAAAGTGTTATATTGCTCACTAGTAGTAACTTCTATTACTAGATTGAAGTGTTTTATTTCTCTGGACTGCATCAATAACCTATTATTTTTATATGCCTGCAATGTTTGTTTTCCTTGTTAAGCAATTTGACTAGCTAATACATATTCTTGTCACTAGGGACACTCTCCTTGTATGAATTGATACTTTTTATAATTTTGATTTGAAATTTGTTTCACATACTGTCATACTTAAAGTTCAAACTTCAGACTTCAGGTCCTTCTTATTTTTTCTTTTTCTTTTCCCTAAACTTATATCTTATTCTGTCACTTTAATTTTATGTTTCAATTTCATGATAACGTAGGTAGGCTGGTTACGTGAAATTTATTTGCAAATTCTGTAGAACACATTCTCCACCTTTCTATTTTCTTATGACGTGTTGAATTATTGAATACCTTTGGTCGCCAACTCAATTTCTGAAATATCATGGTTAACTATGTTTTAGGCATCAGGGACTAAACAGTCTCGTACAAATTTATGTGGTATGTGAAAGGGGAAGAGAACTACATATGCTTCCTACCCTAAAACAGAATGCACTGCATGCAGTGATGTCGCTTTAAATAGATTGCTATAATCATTTGAAATTGAAATGCAAGATGGTGCAAAAATAACCCATCTTCTTGAGATCTAGTGATGTAGCTTTTAATGGATTGCTATAATCATTTGAAATTGGATGCAAGAAGATGGTGCAAAAAAACCCATCTTCTTGAGATGTAGTGGAGTAGCTTTTAATGGATTACAGTAATCATTTAAAATTGGGATGCAATAAGATGGTGCAATAAAACTTAACTTGTTGATGTTATGCATTTTTAATGCGTTGAGTCAAGCTAAGTATTGATACAACATATCGATGTCTTAAATTTGTTATATAGCTTATAAAATTTAATTTTCAGTGGTTTACAATCTTTATCCTCCTTGATTATGTGCATCTTCTTCTCAATCTTGTTGAGTTGAAACATTATTTTTCCTGGAGGTTTCATTGTTTTATGATTAGATAAGTGTTATAATTGTATCAGTAAATGCACTTTTATCTGTTTATTGTTTGTGCTTGTCATCTGCATTTTTTCTTCATGCATAGATGTTGAATAACTTATGCCAAAATTATTCAGTTAATATGGCTGGGAAGCAGAGAGACTTTGGCGGAACAGATCATGGTGATGATCGGGCAGCACTGCTGAATTCTGGAAACAAGCCTTTGACGCAGATTGTTCATGATGATTCCTTTAGAGAGTTTGACTTCAGGCAATATCTCTTTGCCTGTCAATCAAAGGTGCAGAAAATTGATAATTACTTGAAATTTTAAATTTCATGCATATTGATATTAATAGAAAGCAATAAAATTCTACCCATCTGCTTCATTATCTAGGCAGATCTGCTTCTATGTCAATGCTGCTTTTCTGTGTCTTTTGTGTAATCAATTCTTTGATTGTGTTCTAATATGCTTGATTGAATCTTTGTTCAATCGAGCTCAAACTGGATTAGATAAAAACAACAGCTTGAGATGAAGCTTGAATAGGTGGTGGGATTTTTTCAGATCATCTCTTTTTTTTTTTTTTTTTTCATCCACCTCTCTCAATCTCTGTCAATATGCATCCATACAAAGGGAACTAACATTGTTTGAGGAAGCATACACTAAGATATGTGGGTACACTCATGCACAGACATGGAGGTATTGACAGACCCAAGAGTTATGTTATTTTTGTCGCAAATTACATTTGGAACTCTACCATGACAGGTATCAGAAGTGAAATGTTTCAAAATTAATGAACTTGATATGGTGTGAGATTAACCAGATTTGAGAAGCCAAAAGTGGCCTCCTAGGTTGCATTTGAGTACCTATGATCATAGTGCTCTGATTACTAACTTAGATTCTCCTCACCTTTACACCCCAAACGTTCACCTCCGAGCTTCATTATAAATTATTGGACGTTACTTTTCTTAGCATGCAGCTTTCCCATGGTGATGACTTTCTTACTGAGACTTTTATATTTGAGTTGCAGCTTTTGTTCAAGCTGAATCGACCATTTGAGGTTGCATCAAGGGGTTACCCGTTCGTGATCAGCTTTTCGAAGGCCCTTACATTGCATGAGGTATTTGATAATTGATTCATGCTGAATTGCCTTCATAATATATATATATATATATTATCTTTTGGAAGTTGGTGTTTCTGATCTTTTTTATACTCTTTCCTGTTCTCTACTTCTCTTGGTTGCTTCTAGAGTACACTGCCTTTTTGTCTGCGAGAAGTTTGGGTGGTAACTGCATGCTTGGCTTTAATCAACTCAACTGCTTCTCATTATAATGATGGAGCTGTGGCCCTCGACATTGAAAAGGAGTTCTACCGTCTCCAGGGTGATCTTTATTCACTTTGTCGAATTAAGGTAAACTTTTTTTCTTCTGTCATCTGTTGAATAATCTGACCTGTGAATGTAAACATCTTCTGAACCTTTAAAACAAGTAAGCAAGTAACTGCTGGGTGAAGCATGAGATTTGAAAAAATGAGTCATTTGGACACTAAGTAGAATATTGTTGTGCAAGGACAATTTTGCAAACTTGACTCTTTTGCTTTCCTTATTTTTCTGTAAGAGCCTTTAAATGAATGTGCTTTTAATTTTGGCAGTTCATGAGGCTTGCATATTTAATTGGGTACGGAACAGATATAGAAAGAAGTCCAGTCAACAGGTAAAAATTCAATTTTGAAGAGCAAACATGCTTGTGGCTTTCTCTCTTGGTTGTCATCATGTATTTACCATTTTAGGTAGTGTTTGTTTTGAAGGATGAGTTGAAGGAATGGAAGGGATGGATTTTGGGGATGTTTCTGGACATATAGATGCATTCCCAAAAACTTATCCAGCCCTCCCCTTCCTCCCACCCACTGCTCAAAACAAACATGATGACATTGAGGTATAGATTGCATTATTTCTGTCTTTGACATGCATGTCCTTTTGAGCAGTGCTTCACTCAGCATGCTACCTTGGCCTAAACCTGCAATTTGGCCTTCAGTACCAGCTGATGCTTCTTCCGAGGTGATTGTGAAGGAAAAGGTAAGTCTTTGGATGCTTCATCCATGTGCACTTGTAGAACTGAAATATGTGTGTGTTTATGTATACAAATGCAACTTGTGTTACCCTTATACTTTCTTCCCTTTTTTTTTTTTCCTGGTTACATACTTTCTTTTATAGGATGAATTATACTAGACTTTCTAGTTGTTAATGGCAACAATCATGAATTTTGTCACTTCTAGATGAAATGAGATTGTTGCATTTGAAACAGACCGTTAATGGCAGAGCTATTGGGTGATATGTACTAGTGATCAAGTATGAGTATCTAGACTTTCAGGATTGAACTTTCAGTTCCTTCTTGTTATTGATAAAATAGCCTTCTTTAAAGTTCATTTGAAGCATTATTGACCATTTTATCTTTGTGTAGGTAATCCTTCAAGCTACACCTAGAATTAAGCATTTTGGCATTCAGAGGAAGCCCTTACCTATTGAACCTTCTATACTATTACGGGAGGCTAATCGGCGAAGGGCTTCCCTTTCTGCTGGGAACATGTTTGAAATGTTTGAAGGTCGCCCAGTCTCGAATGATGGGTAATGGATTCGAAAAATGAAGCAGATGTATTGTTATTGGTTCTTTGAATATGCATTTCAAAAAGATGTATCCATTTAGTCAAGCAACCCTTGTCTTTGAAGATGTTTCAAATTTTGATCTTTGATGTGTGTATGTTGACAGATCAGCTTCAGATGCATCTCCAAGGATGCCACCCTTACACAAAGCTAATGCTTCTATGTCACGAACTAACTCCTCTCCTGGCAATTTTGATGGCTCAATGGATCGACCAATGAGACTTGCTGAGATACATGTTGCTGCTGAGCATGCTCTTAAGCAGACAATTTCAGATGCTGATCTAAGGAAATCCTTGTCCTCTATTGATGAGTTTGAGGTATTGAATTTATTCTACTTGCAGAAACCTTTCCCCTGTTCATTAATTTCTCTTTTATTTTTTATTTTCTGCTTAGCATGATTACTGATGATTAAGTTTTGTCATTCACCAAATAGCTTGTTCCACTTACAAAAGGCAGTCTACACTGGTTACCAATAAATCGTAATGCCTCTCTCCTAGGCTCCCTAACTATGCCTACGCTGTTGGAGCATAGCTAGTCCGAAGACCTGATTAAGGAAGGTCATGGTAGGTTGACACTGACAGCCAGCGTAGAACATAGCCAAATTACATGATATGGATCCATGTAGTAAGAAAAGAGGGATGCATATAGGTCATCCCAAATAGTTGAACTCAGGCTTGTTCCTCGTTGTACAAGTGTCCTATATCCTGCTTGTTCAATGAAATCTGGAAATTGCAGTGGTCCAATCACTGTCCCAGATGTGTGTTCTTTACCCCGTCTTGTTGGATCATAACATTCTGTTTTGCATATACATAAATACCAATTCTTGTTCCTAACATTGTCGAGTGCTGCTCATGCAATTCTAAAGTTTTATCAAATAAGAGCTTTATACTTGGCAGTGGCTTGATAATGGTAACTAGGATGTTCTTTTGATAGGAAGGATAATGGATTGTTATCGATCTTTCTGGCAGAAATGGTGGTGAAAGTTATTTTCTTATATTATCGTCTTAGGATGGTTAGTTATGCGGTTTGTGACAAGAAATGCTGAATCTATGAGCATTATATTAATCAGGTGAAAAACTGTGTTGTTAGACGTGGTTCTGTTGCTATGACATCTCAACATATCCAATAATCTTAGGAGAATACAAAGACTTCAACAAAATTGTGTAGAAAATTTTGATGTTGGAGAGAAACAAATGAGTGAAAACCTAAACTAAAAGAAGCCTAGAGATTTTAAAAAAAAAAAAAAAAGGACCAAAAAGATAAACTAATGAATTGCTAGAGTATCGTGATGAACAGGCTTCAGTTACCTTAATAAGTTAACCACTTTAGAGTCTCTAATTTTAGCTTTGGGCTTCAGTGAGACATGATTCCTCTAACCTTGATGTTGAAGCCTCAGTCTCCATCTGAAGTAATTTACTGAAGTTTTCTACTCCTGGAATTAGGAATTTCCCATCAAAATCCAGTGAATTCTTTCATATGTTGGCTAACTTCAAACAAGTGATAAAATGTATATTTATAATCACATTTTTCTTTCCAAAGCAGAGTTTAAAAATGTATAGGGTGCCTTTGGTAGTTTCAGCATTGACTGTCACAAGATGGTAAGAAACTTAAGTTGATTTTTTCTGCTTTGCATGCCACCATAAGCACTGACTTTTCAATTTTACGTAGATTCGAAGAGTGACAGTCATAATGTTTTTGAGAGTTTAAATTGAGTTAGCAAATAGCAACTTGTTTTCATTGAATAAATTTGATGGATACACTCATAAGACTTTATTAGGCTTTCAAACCACTATCTAAATGTTTTTTTGGTGATTCTATCTATTGATTGTAGTTATTTCTTTGTCCTCTTTAAAAATTTTATATTCTTATCACTACAGAAAAAATATCTTGAGCTAACCAAAGGTGCTGCTGACCATTATCATCATTCCTGGTGGAAAAGACATGGAGTGGTTCTCGATGGAGAAATAGCAGCAGTTTGGTTCAGGCATGGGAACTTTGATCTGGCAGCAAAGTCGTATGAGAAAGTTTGCGCATTATATTCTGGTGAAGGATGGCAGGAGCTATTGGCTGATTTCCTACCAAATTTAGCAGAGTGTCAGAAGATGCTGAATGATCAAGCTGGCTACCTATCATCCTGTGTCCGGCTGCTGTCTTTAGACAAAGCTTTGTTCTCAATCAAGGAGCGCCAGGCTTTTCAGACAGAGGTCATTCGCCTTGCACACAGTGAGATGAAGGATCCTGTGCCTTTGGATGTGTCATCATTAATTACATTTTCTGGAAATCCTGGACCCCCATTGAAGTTATGTGATGGTGATCCGGGAAGCCTCTCTGTGACTGTTTGGAGTGGCTTTCCTGATGATATAACTCTGGACTCACTTAGCCTCACTTTGATGGCTACATTTAATGCTGATGAAGGTGCTAAGGTATGGATTTCCTGCAGTGGATGATGCTCATTTCATGATAGTCCAGTACAGTTAGTACGACCGACATTAACATTCTTCATTACTGAAAAGTTTCATCTAATATTTCAGGCACTAAGGAGCTCGAATGCTACTGTTCTAAAGCCTGGTAAGAATGCCATTACTCTGGCTTTACCCCCCCATAAACCAGGTTCCTATGTCTTGGGGGTTCTTACTGGGCAAATCGGCCAGTTGAGATTTAGATCACATAGTTTCTCCAAGGGTGGCCCAGTAGACACTGATGATTTTATGAGTTATGAAAAGCCAACTAGGCCCATTTTAAAGGTAATGTTTGTTGTAATACATGGTAAAAATAGCAAAAAAAAAAAAAAAAAAGTAGTAAATCAATGGTAAAATATCTCGGGTCGATGATGATTTATGATCAGAGCTATGATTTTGTCAGTGATCCTTTAGAAATGCTCTTTTTTTAGCCCCTAACTGAATTTGTTTTAGTGTTATGATGTAAATGGCCTGGACCTCTACTGGATGTCTGTTTTTGATGGGTTTTCTCATAATTAGCATCTAATAGAGCATTTCATTTCACAGGTTTTCAAGCCTAGACCATTGGTTGATCTGACTGCAGCTGTTTCATCTGCTTTGCTGATAAATGAAACTCAGTTTGTTGGGATTATAGTACGGCCTATCGACTACTCTCTCTTAGATGCAGTCTTGCACATTGATACTGGTCCGGGTTTGAAGATTGAAGAGTCATATGCCATTGAGATGGAAAGCTGTGCCAATGAGTCAACCAGTGCTCCTAACACAGGAAACTTGAATAGCACTCAAAAAGATTGTTTGGTGGCTGCTAATAAAAAACTTGAGCCATTAAGTCTTTGTGATGGTAGAATTAGTTTTCCTGATTGGGCAAGTGATTTGAATTCTGTTCTTTGGATTCCAATTCGTGCTCTCAGTGACACACTTCCAAAAGGATCATCTTCAGGTCATAATCATCAGAAGACCTTGCTGGTTACCATCTTTGTTTGTTCATTATATGCTATTTGTTGCATCCTATTCTCTTCTTGCCTGTAACATATTGTTTGCCATGAACAGCGACTCCTCAAAGACAAATGAATCTGGATGGCATGCGAACTATAGCATTGAAACTTGAATTTGGAGTGTCACACAATCAGATATTTGAAAGGCAATTTCCTTTTTCCATTACATCCCAGATTATAATACAGTTTTTGTTTTCTTGTTTTGATTAATTTACTCCACTTTTTTTGGTACTTTTTTTGTTCTTTCTGTTGGTCATTCTGTCTATTTTCTTATACATCTGGCCCTTAAATGCAGGACAATAGCTGTTCATTTCACTGATCCCTTCCATGTGAGTAGTCATGTGGCTGATAAATGCAATGATGGTACTCTACTTCTTCAGGTATGCCTCAAATATACTGACCTTGTAAATTTGGCTGTCCACCGAACTAAATTCTTATCTACCTGGTAACATACCTTAGAGTGACTCTTTTGTTGGTTCCCTAGACATTGTCAATGCATACTGCTGACGAGAATCGTTATGAACTGCCTTCATTGTGATCTTTTTCATAACCTTTCCAATGCACGTAAATCGTGCTTTCAGGTGACACTACACTCTCAAGTGAAGGCCACATTGACTGTATATGATGCTTGGCTTGAACTTCAAGATGGATTTTTTCATACTGGACAAGGTGATGGAAGACCAACTTCAAGCTTCTTTCCCCTTGTGATTTCTCCAACCTCTAGAGGAGGAATCTTGTTCAGTATTTGCCTGGGGAATATAACTGATGAAGGTATAGATGCTGGATTATGTTGATTATATGCATCTCTAGCTATTCCAAATGTCCAATGGCTATCTTGGATCACTCAATAATATTTTTTTTCATTGAATGACTTGCTAATTTGGTTCTAATAGTTTCTGGTGATGGACTGTATACATATACAAAAATTGTCGAGTATCCTATTGATTTCTGTATTGGTATAGATTATATTACTTCCTCCATTTGTTTTGCAGAAAATATTTTATGATAAAATTAACAAGGTTTTAATATAAATATCAGCTGAAGTATCTTTCGGTATCTGCATACAGTTAGGAATTAGTTTTCTTTCAAATATCTTCATTTTTCCTTTGGTGTAGTCAAATTTTCATTGGCTGATTTCCTTATTCTCTTAACACAAGAACAGACAAAAAATAATATTTTGGATTAATATCTTCAATAAATGAATGCTGCATAACTCTGTTGTTCTATTTCCCTTTTCAACTCTGTTTTGCTAATTGTTGCCGCATCAGTCATGTATTTAGCCTTCATCAATTATCTCTCATAAAAACTCTCTTTACAGATGCTAAGGCACGACAACCAGAGAGCATACTGAATATAAGATATGGAATTTCTGGCGACAGAACAATTGGAGCACATCCCCCTGTGGCTTCCGAAGCAGTTGGGCCTGAAGTTGCCAAGCAGGACTTGATCTTTAGGAGTTCTCTTGTACTTCAAAGGCCAATTCTTGACCCATGCTTAGCTGTTGGTTTTCTTCCTCTTCCTTCTTCTAGTTTGAGAGTTGGGCAACTTGTTACCATGAATTGGAGGATCGAAAGGCTGAAGTGTTATGCTAAAGATGAACTTTCTGCAGATGACGTAAGTATGCATGAAGAATTAAAATATGTTGCAGCAGATTTCATTGAGTTCATACCTTTTTTTTCATCCATTTTCTTTCATTTTTCTCCTCAAGTCTTCCACCATGGCAAAGGCAACTACTCCTGGTTCCTGTTAATCCCAGTCTATGTGATGCCATAGCATGGGAGTTCATCTGGTGTATAACTTGGTTTTTTTTTTTTTTTTTTTCATGATTTGGAGTTCCCATGACACCTCTGAGAAGTCCCCACTGGTCGTTTACTAGATCATAAGGCTTCAGTCACCAGAACAAATTATATTAGGAATGTGAATAATACATTGTATTGCCTTTTTTTTTTTTTAATGTGAATAATACATTGTATTGCCTTTTTTTTTTTTTTTAACTCCAGACAATTTGTCAGCCTTATGGTCTAAATGGTTGTGCTGAACGAGCTGAAAGAGGGGAACAAAAACATGAGTTTAGAGATTATGATTTTCATTTGGTCAGTATTTGAAAACAAAAAGCTTCCTGACAAAGCCTGACCTCTTTCAGAACTTTTTACTGGCATCCTGGTTTCAGACTTATGCGTCCATGACCAATTTTTAAATATTTGGAAACATGTGAATTCATGAATACTGTGGAAGTGTGAGCTATGATAATTATAAATATTTTTGTATGTGCGACAGGGTGAGGTGTTATATGAAGTCGATGCAAATTATGAGAATTGGATGATTGCTGGGAGGAAGAGAGGGCATGTTTCTCTCTCCATGAAGCAAGGTTCCTAAACCGTCAATACTTACACTCTGGTTTTTAATTAAAAAAGAAAGAAATTGTCCGGGATACAATATCTCTAATATTTTTGACATTCTTCTTTGTCAGGTTCAAGGATAGTTATCTCAATACTATGCGTGCCTCTGGTAGCTGGTTATGTCCGTCCTCCGCGGCTTGGGCTGCCAAATGTTGATGAGTCAAATATCAGTAGCAATCCTCCTGGGCCCCATCTTGTTTGCGTCATGCCTCCTGCTCTGAGCTCCTCCTTTTGCATACCAGCATAATTAAGGTTGGCTCTTGATTCTGGCCATCTAAGCTGGTTTTCGTTGGAAAATGATTCTATAGATTTCTTCGATTCCAGAAAATAGGAAAACGGGATATATGTTGAAGCTTCCAGTTTGTGCTTCAAATCTGTAAATTAGTATTTCTATAATTGTAGAGGATCAAGAGGCTTTAGTTGGCAGGTAGAAGTAGCTTTTTGGGTATGTAATTTTGTTTACTCTTGTATAGTGGAAACCATGTATTCTTTATGTACAACAAATTGAATTGGATCTGAGAAGCAAATTTTTTATGTACCCTCCTGAGCTTTTGGGGTAATATTTGCTTTTAGACGATTTTATTTGAGAAAGAAAATAAGATTCTCAAGAGTATAAACTGATGAAATGTTATGTATATGGATTCTGGCCAATTTTAGTTTTCTACAGTTATTTTATTACATGTAAAAGGATGAAAGTTAATTCAATAAACTAACACTACCTTCGAGTTGGTAACTTTTCTCTTGGCCTTGCGAAGTAATGGTTTAACTCCTCCTGAGTGGCGTCACAAAATCGAATTGTGATGAATCCTGGGAAAAAATGGTGCTACGTGCAAGGTACGGATAGTTGCTAGAAACTCAGGAGGACTTCTTTAGGTAACTGCTAGGATTCCAATTGATTATTGACTGTGAGTTAAAGGAGCGGAGCGTCAATCCGTTATTCATAGCCTCTCCTTAGCCTATGATTGCAGTGTCTCCTCCATTTGCATGGAATCAAACACTAAGCTAGTGATAGACGTGCTTAATGAAGGGATTATCCCTCAGTCTGCTCTCCATTTTATGTACGAAGACGCTTAATGTATTAGTCACCAGTTTTCGTTTTGTTCCTTTTCTGTTTTCTGATCATAGAAAAGGAAATATGGTTGTTCATTCTTTAGCAATATGGGTTAAGAACTTTAGTTCTCCAATTATTCTCATAGCTTGTTGGGATCTTGTAACTGCTAATTTACGGGTTTAATAAAATCGATAATTGTATATATTTAAAAAAATACATAAATAAATCTAGCACTGTAAAACTAATCCGGAATACAAAATCCCCTGGTTTATGCCTCTCTTATCTACAGAAAATCTAGAAAAAAAGAAAAAGGTCCCACCGAGATTTGAACTCGGGTTACTGGATTCAGAGTCCAATGTCCTAACCGCTAGACCATGGGACCTCAAGTGATCAAGAATTCATGTGTTAATTGCAAATTATGAAATGAGCTTTTTAAGGGGAATAGACAAACGATCCAAACACCAGACTAATGAATACTACAAAAATTGTTTCAAATTAATTAAAAAAAAAAAAAAAAGGAAAAATGATGTGAAGCAACAACAAAATACAAGAAGTAGGCCATATTTTCCAAGTAGCAAAAACATAATTCAAAGTCTTTTTTAACATGCATTTCAACATTTTATACTGCAATTTCAGACTTACCTAAAGGCTTTTATTCTCGTGAATTCGATTCTGAGGTATGTTATGCAAATTAATGGCTAAAAGATGAACAAATATAAACTGTTATTATCACATAATATGTAGCTCATGCTTTGTTCAATTAATAGAATGAAAGTGCAAATAATTATTTCATTTAGAAATAGCTATTCTTTATATTCTAAATATTCCATTCTTAATCATATATTAACGTTTTCTTTTTTTTTTTTCATTCATTCTTATTGTAACTTTATTGTTTTTAGTTTGCTACATCTTCACCTACTTAAAAATATTTATTAAGTCTTCAATTTTTTTTTTTTTTTTTTTTGACAAATTTAAACAATTCAATATATTAAAAATAATGACTTCAAGTTTAACAGTTAGGAATTTAATAAAATATTTTAAAGTAAAATTGAAAAACAGACTCTAAGGTTTACATAGTTTCAAAACGAGGATGATATTTTTTGTTCTTTTCCAAAAAGAAGACATGTGATTTTTTTTTTTTTATATATCAAAAACAAGAATTATTGATAATTTGGTCAAAATTGTTGACGCACCACGAGATATTTTCATCTAAACTTTTATTTTTATTTATTTAATTAGAATATAAAATTAATTATTTAATTCATTAATTTTTCTCTCTCATCTTCATATTCCTCTATCCTCTTCTAGAGCGTTCGTTCTTCTCTGTAAAAAGGAGAATAAATCATCCCCGGTCTTCATAATTTCAGTTTCTCAATATTGGTGTAATTCCGTTTACATAAATAATTAAACTCTTAATTAATCTCAGTAAAGAATCACAGAAACCCTAGTCTTGAGAAAATGGCAGCAAAGTCTCCTTCTTCTTCTTGTCTTGTGGGACCTGCAGAGCTAATTATTAATGAAGCACAAGCTAAACCTGCTCTGCTCCTTGAAAAATCAGACTTAAAAACTTCCTTCTCCTCAAAAGCTACTGTATCCATTCCTGGTTATTTCACCTTTATAATTTCTAGTATTATTTTAACCGTTCACACTAGTTAAGAAACTAGCCCCCGCCGATGACAAATCTGTCGACGTCTACAAATCCTTTGCATGAACTTTCTTCGAATTTGTAACACGAAATTTATATTTTTAATGAAAACAATTTTATATATGAAAATAACAAAAGTAAATAAATACTTTAATAATTAATTAAAGGTAAATGTTATTTTATTTTTAATTAATTAGATAAAGTATAAAGATGAAAATTTTAAAAAAAAAAAGACATTGGAAAAATAATACAAAAAGAAGTTTGGAGAAATAAGATAAAGTTGAAGACTTAAAAAATTTAGTTACATATCTTCAGAGGCTAAACATTGTATAACGGCTACGTTTAGAGGCCTGAAAAAAGTCAAATTGAAATGTTCAAAACCCTGAATACTGTATAACGGCTACATTCAGAGACTTCAAGAAAATTTAATTCAAATCTTCAGAGACATGAATATTGTATAACTGATACATTCAGAGACCTCAAGAAGGATCATTACAAACCTTCAGAAGGCTAAATAATATGCAACAGCTAGTTTCAGAAACAGTAAGAAAATCAGAATTAAAGATTCAGAGAGCTGAATACATTATAACAGCTAGTTTTAGAAACCTAAACAGAATTTGAATTTTCTCTTTAAACCATTTCTCAAATACCTATAAATAAAAGACAATTGCAAGCATTTCAAAATGGGAAGACAAATTACAAAGTTTACGATACATTCAAAGCATATAAAGCATTCTTGAGTAGTTTTTTCAACAATCTTCAAAGAGAGCAAATGAAAGAATTATAGTCTTCATCAAAGCAATTCTTAATCTTTCAAATCAAATATATTGGGTGAATTGTGTCTTCACACTAAGAGATATTAGTGTGAGGGCGAGTTTTGTTATTAGAGTTATATCAACAAAGTTTGTATAAAAGTTTTGTTGTTGATCTTTGAAAAACAACAAGTTGTAAAAGATTGGTGTTTGAGCTTGTGAAAAACAACGGTTGTCTCGATCCAAACAGAAGAAGAATCACTGTTCTTATCCTAGAAAAAAGTAGGATTGATTGTCCCGATTTTGGACAGAAGAAAATCATTTGGTTTGATTCCTACCATTAAAGGAATTATAGTGGAAAATCTCAAGTGATTTACTTGGGAACAGAAGTAGGATAGTTGGTGCGAACCTGTACAAATCTTTGTGTCCACAATCTCTCTATCCTTACTTTCTTTAATTACTGTTATTTATATTTTTGCATTTATTTTCAGCAGTAATAGCCCTTTGAATATTTTACCTTATTTATTCAAAAGTAATTAAATTTAAAAGTTTTACAAACATTTTTATTCCGTTTTTTAAAGTAAAACTTATCTTTTGGACAAATTATTTTTTATTTTAAAAGATTTCCATAAAAAAATTTTATTTGAGTATTTATATTATTTATCTCCCTCTAATATATCTTAAAATCTATTTGGGACTAACAGTTTAGTTCTTTGACCGTCCTAAGTTGATTTTTAATTTGGGAACTTCATACCTATATCTTTCCTTTTTGAGTTTGCTCGTGGGTTTCACTATTCACTATTACAATACTAATGAATTTGAGAGATGTGACAGACGACGAGATGCGGTGGACAATGGTCATTTCGTCTACGCCAGAAGCAAGGAACAATAGGAAAACAATAGAAGAGAGAAAAGGAAGATGAGGAATTAAGGATAAAAGATAACAATTTTAATTAAATAATTAATGTTATATTTTAATTAATAAATACAAATAAAATTTTGGATACTATCCTTTGCCACATCATCAATTTTGATAAAATTATCAATAATCTTTTTTTAAAAAAAATAAAAGGAAAAAATATATGTTTTATTTTTACAAAAAAGAAAAAACATGATCCTCGTTTTGAAAACAAGGTATCAGAGAGTTTGTTTTTTAAGTTTACCTAATATTTTATATAACACATTTATAAGAAAATATCCAAATGCAATTACGAGTTGAAAAAAATATTTTTTACAAATTAAATGGTTCAACAAGACAAATTTATAATATTTATAAGGAAAATGTATCAATCATTTTGCTGAATCTAAATTCGAGACGGGTTGAATTTCTTTATAGGGTTTACTTTTAAACAACGGAAAAAAAAAAAAAAGAAAAAAAAAAGATGGTGAGGCTCTTCAGTTTAGAAACTGAAAAAAAAGCAAATGCTATGTCCCCACAGTCATCAACATGTAATATCAAAATTTATAAATTGAGGCTTAAGCTAAGGTTTTTTGAAAGAAATATGGGCCACATGGCTGGCCTAATTACAATCTATCAGTAAACACTATTTAATTAACAATCCCAACTAATTATACAAAATAGAAAGTTATGCAGCCACTTGTCACACTGCCTTTCAAATTTTTTTTATTTTGATATTTTTCTGAAAATGAAAACGAAACTACCCAATAACATTGCACCAGATATCATCAATTTGCCTCAAGAAAGTCCAACATTATCAATTCAGGACTCTTCTTTCTTCCTTTCTGAATCTGAATCAAAAACTTGAGGTCCATCAACGCATCAATAGACGTATAACTGTCTACTTTGCTTCCCCTCATTAATTTCATGCTTAATTTGATAATCCCAAAACACATTCTCGGTGCCTTGATTTATGGATTTTGTAATTACTCCTTATAATTATGTTTTCGATAGTATCAGCTCAATATTACTTCTTTAGGTTGTTTTGATATTATCTGTTTACTTATGCGTGGTATAATTTTAAAAACAATAGAAAATTATGGAATTCACTAGAGGAGTTTAAACCATATTTTTTATATAAATATATCATAGCTACGAATATGAATCATACTTTCGATTTAGTCTAATATTTCTTTAAAAATTGTATCATGCGCTAGTTAATAGATACTACAGTCCGTGCGAGAAAAAATATCAAGTCTGGGCTAATAGCATCAAAATACAAAGATTATGTACTTAATGGGTTGAAAAAATTGATCAGGAGATTGATTACAAAATCCATAAAAATTTAAGTAGATTAGGATGCGTTTCGCTATTTCCATAATTTTACATCTTGAACCATTGATATAATTAAGCTTACAAATTCAATCTTTGAAAAGTTCAATTCAAACTTAAGCAAGACGTATGAAATGATAAACAATCAACAGGTCAACATTTAATAAGAATAAAATTTAAGAACCTCAAAATGATTCAATCATTTTTTTAATAACAAAATCATTCTTATAAGGAAAATATACAAATTCAATCAAATAAATGGCAGTATTTATCCCGGTTTTTGTATTATAAATCTGATCCAATTTATTTATGAAACTCAAATTTTTTCAAACGTAAACTCAAGAAGACTTAAATTATAAATATATGCACTGAACTGCGGTATATAATATTTTATATTTTCTTATGAAGAATAGAAAATAAACATTGAATAAATTACATATATTTTTGAAAGATTTTTTATATTCTTATCCTACTTTATGAAAATATGCTAATTTGGTTATACGTACTCATTTAGTAAATTATTATCAATCAATTTTCCAAATTCATACATTTAAAAATAAAAATTATGGTTGAGTTGGACCCGAACACATGGGCAAACCTATATATTTAATATCTAAGTTGACAACTGAATTTTGTAACCTTTTTTAAAAAAAAATAATAATAATAAAGTAGAAAATGTAGTTTTGAATTCATAACTTTATTAGTTTCTCAACTTTAAATTTATTCTACCTATTTACTTGGCCACCTTTACAATTATATTATTAAAATTTCGAACTTTATGTGTTTTATATTCAACACTCAACTCTATTATGTGTTCTATATTCAACACTCAACTCTCTATTTTATTTTCTTTTTCTTTTTCTTCCTTTTATTCATCTTTATTATGCATGCACATAATTTTTCGCAAATTATTTATCTAAGTACATCGTCTATGTTAAAAAGGACTCGATATATATTATACATGTTAACTATGATTTCATGAGCTAATCAGTATGTACGACTTTTAATTTAGGGACTCAAATGAGTAAATCTAACTAATAAATACATACAGTTATAAAATTGGCCTATTATATGAAACATTTTCATTTGTCATTTTTGGTTATGTTATGATTAACACCATCAATTTGGTGAGGAGTCACTAACACACATGTTCAAATGTCACAATGCCATATGATGAAATCTAATCTTACCATGATAAAGATTAATTTGGGTGGCTAAGATTCAACCATAGATCTAATTTGAAATGTATAATTGGATAGGTGAGATCTCAAATCGGATAACTGAAAACATTAACCCAACTAACTAGTAAGGCAAAATGTTCCTAATTGAAGTACCTACTATAATTACATTAAAATTGTTTGCTTTAACCCCTTATAGTTTGATAAAGTAGAAAATAATTCCAAGTGACAATACAAATCCAAAAAAGTGAGAAATTAATATCCCAACTAAAAAAAAAAAAAAAAAATTCCCAGTTAGTGTTAGCTACACTAGTTAGCATTTACAGAATTCTCTTTCAAAGAAGTAGGATAGAGACTTGACAACAAACCCAATATCCTAATTTTAAAAGCTAGTTTATCCGCCAAACTTCAATACCAACAAATCAATCACTGTCTTTTCAGTTTTCATCCCCAATTTGCCAATTAACCTTTTCAGCCAGGCATTTGCACATGAATTTCTAATTCAGACCTACTATTCTTTCAATTATATACATCTTTCACATTAAAAAATATTTATTAATTTTTATTTATATGGTCCCTATCAAAATGTAGCATCAATATTTCCAAACCATAGCCAGCATAACTAATTTATGGCCATGTTGCTTTTATAAAGAGGCATGATTTAAGCAGTACAATACTAGAATATTATTATTATTATTATGAGAAACTCAAGTCTAATTTCATCTCAAAGGATAGATTTTTTGTTGGTGTCGGTTCAATATTCCAGTTTGATTTGTTATCAAAAAAAAAAAAAAAAAAAGCCTTCTAAATATTGTTGCATTTTGCAAATATTAACAATTTTTCTATTAAAAATTCTGGATTTTTATAATTGAGAAATGCGAATTCTGTCTCAAGACAGTTTCTTCAACTATTTTTTATTTTTTCCATTTTTCTGTTGGCAGAATTTTCAACTGAGATTCTTAACGAACTTTTAATCAACATATTCAATCTTTTTTTTCAAAGAACTTCAATTAAAACTCCATCAATTTGATTAAAAACCGGCAAATTGATTCCTTCTTTATCTGTTCCTGGAATTTCTGTCCCCTCTTGTGCTGCATAGTGTACTCATAAACTCAAATAAACTACCTTGCTTAGCAATTCAACAAGAGAATCTAAGAGAAAATGTTTAACATATACACAATTTAAGGCATCAATATTTTGATTGACAACCATGTATATATATAATTACATATATGATAGATTACATCAAAATGTATATATGCTTGAAATTAACATCTGGATCGGCTTCGTCTCCCCAGATTTTTGGAACAAAAAACTCATCCTTAAATTATATGTATCATGTTTTTAATCTAACTTTTTTTCCTACTCTTCACTTCTCACTTCTCATTACCATTTCTTTGTTATATATATTTCTTAGTAACTATAATATTTATATCAGCATCTCCAATCCAGCCTAACCTCACTGAGACCAAACACATGATGATCAGGCTTCCGAAACGACACAATGTGGCTGCTCACCATGAATGCCGTTACACGTTCCGAAACCCGAATATCCTCCATCTTCAACTCCTGCAGCCGCCTCACATATTCCTGCACATGTACAATGTCCCATAGGACTCCCATCGCACCGGGTTTTAATACCCTAACCATCTCGCTTAACACCCTCATTCTCTCCGCAGCTGCCTCCACAGTCCGGGGGCCATACTCTTTTCCGACGGTGTGTACAAACACGGCTGATACCACCACATCAAAATAGTTATCCCCAAATGGTAAGCTCCTCACATCACCTTCTCTACATGTCACATACTCTCCAACTCCTGTTCACATTAATAACTCATAATTAGCCCACTAATCAACCAATTCATTAGGCAAATGCTGCTCAATTCCAATGGAAAGTCACTATCATAATCCGTACACAAATTAACATCAACTTCAATTCAATTAAGGATGTCAAACTTATTTCTTTATTCCCACTAGCTGGAAAACATTAGTAGGATTTTTCAAAAGCTTACGCACTTATGATTTTTATAATTCATACCTTCAATAATAAAATAATGTTTCAAGCATAACAAATTTTTAATTCATAAATTACCAAAAATAAAATTCTAAGAAAACAAAGATAAAATTTGAAGCTAGATAGTAGAGAGTAATAATAAAATATATATTAAGTGCTAATAAGGTAATGTAAATCCTAACATAGTAGACAAATTCTGCAATTTGAGGATAAAAAAATAAAATAAATAAATTCAAAGATCTTATCATAAACAAAATTAAAATAATTCCATTAGCGCGTTAAAAGTTATACTACCAATTAAAGAACAGCTACCTTCCATGTTGGCAGTTCGGAGTGTTGATAAAGTGGTCCGTTTAGACCGGTCTAACCCGACAACCCGGCCGGAACTTCCCGTTTTCTTCAGCTGGGTGGCCACCGCATTCAACAATATACCCCGGCCACACCCGATATCCAGAGCCATCTTCACTGAAGACCAATCATTCACATAGCTCACCATTCTCTGCGCCATAACGTGATGCAAAGCCACCGAACTGTAAAAGAAGTTCCCGGCGGCGAAGAACAGGCAAACGGCCGAAAGCGCCGTCACACAGCCAATGAATCCGGCGGCGAAGCGGGCGGCGCCAGTGGTGCTGGTGCTGGTGGCGAAAAGGAGAACAGCGGTCTCTAATATTTTGCAGAGTGAATCGAAGTAGAAGAGGAAAAGGACCGATAAGATTGAGAAGAAAATGGCATGGAACAAGAGGAAGAGTAATGTTTGCCACTGGTCCATGCCGTAAATTGCATAGATCTGCGTCCAGTCTCTGTTCGCCGATGTGGTTCTACCCATTTTGCTCCGGTGATGGTGGAGATTTGGTTTAACAGCGAGCGACATTCGTAATTTGAGTTTCAATTCGACCTGAAAAAAACAGTAATCTATCAGAGAACTGTTGAGAGGGGCAAAATCTGATCGGAAAAAGAAAGATCTTCGTAAAAGATAACAAGGGAAGAACCAAACGAAGGATCTATGAAACAAAGTATGAGCAAAATTATGCAGTAGCAGAGTTAAATAGCTAAGGAATGAGGAGAGATGAAAGATTATAGGAATGATTTAAAAACTGATATTTGAAGGAGTCGGTAGGAGAAAAAATCATGCTTGAAGAAATCGTTGATAGGAATAAATCAAAATAATAAACAGTCAAGAGCCAAAAATTGATAGAAAACAATAAATACTAAAAAAGAAACGCATTCAAGTGATGTAGAAATATTTGACCCAATTTTTTGCAAAAAGCAATTTACTCACCAAAAGAGGAAAGAAAGAGCAGATATCTTCCTTTGCTAGAACCTGTAATTGTCTTCCTTTTTAGCTTTTTTCCCTCAGTTTCCTGGCAGCCAAACAGAACTCGGAAAAGCATACAAATACTGATTCCACTACAAGTAACCAAATAGGAGTACAATCAGATCCATGGATAGCCGAGGCAGAGAATTTTATGCCTATCCCGAAACAGCAAAAGAGAAAGAGAATACTACAGAAATCAGAGCATAGAGTACAAGAAATTCCCCTGCTCAGATTTCAAATCAAAATAAGAGAGAGAGAGAGAGAGAGAGAGAGAGAGAGAGAATCAGGCTAATGAAAATATGCAGATGTCAGGTTTGTTAATGAAGATAACAGTGATATCATCAACTCCCAGTGCCATTTGTATCACTGTACGCGTTTTTTGATTCGTCGTTTTGTGATTTATATCGTTTTTTTCCAGTTTGAAAGGGAAAAAGGGGGAACTACAAAATTGAGCTCTGTTATCTCTTTTAGAATACTCCTATTAAGTAATATTTCTTTTCTCCAAAAATTCTCAGTGGTTTGAGTGTGGTGGTTGGTTGGCGTTCCGATTTTGTGAGATGAAGAGAAGAAGGGGCAGAAACAGAGACTCATTGGCTGGGGCATGTCTGCTATATGTATGTGTACTGGAAAGGGCAATATTGGAATAATAAATTAATAGTTACCTTTTTTTTTTTTGGGGGGGCTACTGAAATTTTGAAATTTGTGATTTTGGAGCTGCTGGTAAATTCAATTTCTTTGTGCTCAACTTTGAAAAGTTACAAACCTTATACTATATTAGGAGCTTACTTAAAATTAAAGTTTTATAAAAATTTATATTTTGTTAAAACGAATTTAATTTGATATCTACTAACATTAGATTCATTTAAAATAAATATTTCACTAATTACACGAATTTGACAATTATTTTAGTGGGAATTTTAACCTAAATTGGTATCATTTGTGTCGTTTATAAAATTTATTTGATTTTGAGGTTTTTAATTTTACTAGTGAATTGACAACATGAAGTTTGAAAAGGAAAATTACAAATTATGCTGCTGCTTTATCCGAAAATAAAATTAACATGTAAGTAGAAGTTTTATTTCTAAAAATAGTATTATAAATTTTGTTGCAGTACTTACCCAAATTTTAATACCTATGTATACCTTTATATAGTTTAATATTATACCTAAACCGAAACTAACTAGAATTTAGAATTTAATTAGGGGCACCAAAAATAAAGGACTAAAAAGGTATAAATCAAATTCCTTTTCGGAATTAGACGCCGCGCCACGCTGTAGTTGCATAATTTCTGTGCAAAATTTCCGTGCAAAATTTCCGTTTCAATCCAGAACTTTCTCATTAATCTCAATGACTTTTGGCGTGTGTGTCAATTCTTCATAAATGTTGTTTACATCCAAATTTTAAACTCCAATATTTTGACTCCAATTAAATTATTCATTTTAAAATTACATTTCTACTGTAATTAGAATTTTGAATTATTACTAATACCATCAAATTGTGATGTTTTTGTAAGTATAAAGAGTAGTGGCAAATTCTCATGAACCAATTTCTCTCACAATTATGGAAGATCTCTTGCTTAATGTTTAAGCATAAACAACATTAATATGTCCTTTGACCCTTTTTCCTAATTTTGTCAAAATTTAAAATCAATTGAATTTGGAGAAATTTTGATACTACTTCTGAGTTTGCATTTTTTTAGTTATAAAGAGAGATTTATAATTTTTTATTATACTTTAAAAGCCCAATAAACAATCACTTTTATCAATGTATTTTTAAGGAATACCATACCGTATGAATATTCTAAATTTTTTGCTAAATTTAATTATTTGTTCGAGTTAATATTTTCTATTACAATATATATACGTTTCTAGTTTATCATATCAAAGCACATGTTATGACGGTGTTACATATAAGCGACGTTGTGCAGGAAGTTGAAGGACCAAATCAACTATTAGGCATCCAGATTTATTAGAAATTGTTATTGTTTACTGTTAATTATTCCCTAAAGCTACAGTAGCTATCTCTTGTTTGTTGCTAGCTAGTCTGTTTTGCTATTTTGGCTGTAGTGAGCTGTTATGCCAGCTATCCTTGTAACCGTTATGGCCTCACTATTTATGTGGTCATTCCCTTCAAGGAAAAAAAAATCAATGAAGAATATTAATCTCATTCCCTCCCAATCTCTTTGAATCCTTCTCTCCTCTATTTTCTTTCCTTTTCCCCTCTATCTGAATTAAAATCAGAACTGTGGTTCTGGCATTTGGTATTAGAGCGGTCGTTTCCCCGGCCAATTCTACTTGGTATGGTAAATAAACCCCGAGCAGTCGCCGAGAAAACCTTGAAATCTATGGAAGCCTTAGATCAACAGCTAAAATCCTTAACAACCCAGTTTTATGATCATTCTAAATCGACAACAGAACAACTAGAGAAGATCCATTCTCTGCAAGCTGAGCACCAAAAGCGAATCGATTCCCTCATCATAGAGCAGAATCAACTAAGGAAAGAGCAGATTGATTCCCATCAAGTGTTAGAGGCAACCATTCACAACGCGGTATCCACCCCAGCCAAGCTTGTCAAAACCAACCTTGATAACCCTCTTGGCTCTTCTCTGTGCAATAAAGATAACAATTCTAGCTTCAATAAAAGTAACCCAGAGAAGGGAACCTCAAAACCCCAGGCAGTTATGGAGATTCAAATCCCAAAATTCCATTTAACAAAATGCTTCCAAAGTCTGATGTACCGACGTTTGACAGAGCAAATGTTGAAGGATGGTTGAGCAAGTGCATAAAATACTTCCAAATTTTTGAAGTTGTTGAAGATAAGAGGATGGGTATGGTAAGCATTTATTTGCAAGGGAAGGTCGATAAGTGGTTTAAAAATTGGTTTAAAGAAAACCCTACGGCTACTTGGGAGTTTTTTACTGAGGAAATCACTAAGAGGTTCCAGGAAACCACCACTAATGATATCGTAGAGCAGATGGCTCAGCTTAAACAAAGCACTATGGTGGTGGAACACTAGGATCAATTCAAAGAGCTCAAGCTTAAGATGGAGAAAGTTCACCCTTCCATAGATGCAGCTTTTTATGTATCTAGTTTCATTTCAGGATTGAAACCTGAAATCCGATCTGCAGTACGATCGTTTGAGCCACTTGATATTTACTCTGCTATAAAAAAAAGGCTAAGCTCTAAGAGACCCATGTGACGAAGATGATTGAAGCAATAAAACCCAAACCGTCCTTAAAATCTCAACCTACCAATCGAGTTTGGAATCCTACCCCTCTGTCCATATCCAAACCCACTCATCCACCCACCTTTTTTCTTCAGTCGCCCTTCCCAAACCAGCCTTATAGAGTCAAGCATTCAAGAAAACCCCAAGCGCTTGCTAGAAGTGTGGAGAATGATACTTTCTCGGCCACCAATGTACTTCAAAAAAACTCAACATGATAAATATGGAAGCGAAAACAGAGGCAAAAGAAGAAGTGGTGACTACTCAGGCTGAAGAACATCAGTAGGACAGTGGAGAACCTCTCACCTTATCAGTCAATGCTCTGGATGGAGGGCTCACCTTAATACACTCAGGGTGAAAGGAATGTTGAACAAAAAGGCTATGATAATTCTCATTGATAGTGGTAATTCCCACAGTTTCATCAATTAGCCATTAGCCATGGAAGCGAGGCTGCCATGCAGCAAGTTAAACCTAAAGCTGTAGTAATGGTGGATGGCCAACAATTAATTGTAAGTACTAAATGCAAAGAATTTCAGTGGTCTATGTGCAAATTTAGATTTAAATTTCCTGTGAGGGTTTTAGAATTGGATGAGGAGGTATACTCCAGTTACATTTGATTTTGAATTCAATAGATTGATTATACACAAGGATGGGAAGTCCCTTGAGTTGCAGGGTACTAAGAAGGGAGACATTGCTAAGGGCAAGTTATTAAAAAATATGAATAAGCTAGTGACCAAGGGGTGGAAAGGAGTTACTTCCTGGCTGTTCTTTATGTCAGTCATTGCGCCCTGCCAAACCAAGCCCTGAAACTCACTGTCCTATAGTTCCAGCCCCTTATCAGCCACTAATCAGTCACTATCAACATCTGTTCCACCCTCCACAATCATTACCCCCTACCAGATCTCATGACCATGCTATACCCCTTAAAAATGCCACAAACCCAGTCAATATTAGACCATACAGGTACTCACATCATCAAAAGAACGAGATTGAAAAGATAGTGAAGGAGATGCTTCTTAATGGAATCATTCAACCTAGCCATAGCCCTTTTGCTTCTCCTATCCTTATAGTCAAGAAAAAAGATGGAACATGGCGTTTTTGTGTTGACTATAGAGAGCTAAATAAAGCCCCCATCAAAGATAAATTTTCTATATCGGTGATACAAGAACTGATTGATGAATTGAATGGAGCTAAAGTCTTTTCTAAGATTGATCTTAGGTCAGGATACTTCCATATTAGAATGAAGCTGGAAGACGCCTATAAAACTGCATTCAGGACCCAGTTCGGCCACTGTGAATTCTTGGTTATGCCTTTCGACTTGACTAACGCCCCTGCCACCTTTCAGTCCCTCATGAACAATATTTTTTAGCCTTATTTAAGGAAATTTGTACTGGTATTTTTTGATGACATTTTAATCTATAACCCGTGTGAGATAGCTTATTTAAGCTTATATAAAGCATCTTGAGTTAGTGTTCTAAACACTTTCCTGCCAGCAGCTCTTCACGAAGGAATCTAAGTGAGAATTCGGGGTCCAAGAGGTGGCCTATTTGGGTCATATAATATCTGCAGCGGGTATAGCTACCGACCTTCAAAAAATTACAGCAATGCAAGATTGGCTTACTCCTACTTCACTTAAGGGACTTAGAGGATTCCTGGGCCTTACAGGCTATTATAGAAGTTTTATTAAGGGTTATGGTTCCCTGAGCAAGCCGCTAACTAACTTACTTAAGAAGGACAAACTTAAATGGTCATTATCAACTCAAAAACATCATGATATAGGCCCCTATTTTGGCCCTTCCAAAATTCACCCAACCCTTTATTATTGAGGGCGATGCTAGCGGGGGTGGGATCAGAGCGGTTTTGATGCAGCAGGGCAGGCCACTCTGCGACCTTTTTAAAACTCTCAGTCTAAGGAATCAGTGATTATCTGCTTATGAGAGAGAACTACTGTCTATCATAAAAGCTTACACTACTTGGAGGCATTTTCTGGATAATATGGTCTTCATTATCAAGACCGATCATGAAAGTATCAAACATCTCTTGGAAAAAAAACTACACACCTATTTGTAACATAAAGGAGTCTCCAAACTTCTCAGCTTTGACTATACTATTTAGTATAAAAAGGGGATCGAAAACAGAGTAGCTGATGCCCTTTCTAGAAGAGATACAGATGGGTTGGGCGAGACAACTCATTTACAAGCTATAACAACAGTAATCCCTACTTGGATGGAGGACATCCAACTCTTTTATGCAGCTGATGACTTGGCTTCCCAATTAATACCTCAACTAATGGTACAGCCTAACTCTAAGCTTCCTTATTCTTATAATAATGGTCTTCTCAGGTACCAATCTCGTCTTTACATTGGCTCATCTACTGATTTAAGATCCAAAATCTTGGAGGCTTGTAATAACTCATAAATGGGGGGACATTCAGGAATTAAAGTAACACTCACTCGACTACAACAACACTTCTATTGGTAGAATATGACTCACTCTTTCACTACTTGGATAGCATAGTGCAATATGTGTGTAAGGTGTAAAGCTGACCATTCTGCTTATCCAGGTTTACTACAGCCTCTACCGATTCCAGAAGGAGCTTGGCAAGATATAGCCATGGACTTTATTGATAAGCTTCCTAAGTCCTATGGCTATGACACTATCCTAGTTGTAGTCGATCGATTCTTTAAGGGTGGCCATTTCATTGGCCTTTCCCACCCTTACACTGCTGCCACTGTGGCACAAGTGTTCCTCGATAACATATTCAAACTTCATGGCATGCTAAGGTCTATAATTTCTGACAGAGACAGGATTTTCACAGGCACTTTCTGGATGGAATTCACCAAGCTATTGGGAACCAAGTTACGTTTCAGCAGTGCATACCACGCTCAGACCTATGGCCAAACGGAAGGATTGAACCAATGCCTGGAAAATTATTTACGGAGCATGTGTTTCCTAGTTCCTAAGAAGTGATCGAAATGGCTTAGCTTGGTGGAGTATTGGTATAACTCCTCATACCATAGTGCAATTAAGTTGTCCCCTTTTCAAGCCCTCTATGGTATTGAACCTCAGCTACCTATACTACCACTGTAAACTTCAAATGTGGCAGCAGTTGATGATTTATTACAGGAAAGGAATCGGATGACTTCTTCCCTTAAGGACTGCTTATCTTCTACTCAGAACCAAATGAAGCAAAATGCTAATAAGAAACGAACAGAAAGAGAATTCAATGCAGGGGATTGGGTCTACTTGAAGTTATAGTCCTACAGACAAGTCACCTTGGCCTTGTGTAGCTTAATTAAATTGTCTACAAAGTACTATGGACCCTTCCAGATCAAGGAACGTATAGGCAAGGTCGCTTACAGGTTGCAACTGCCAGTTGATTGTAAAATTCATGATGTTTTTCACATCTCTCTCCTTAAGAAGAAACCTGGCACCGCTTCTGCACCCAACGTTACCCTCCGTTTCAGCTGGTGAATTTGTCATTTGCCTAGCCAAGGTTATTAATACTCAAACTGCTATAGTTAATGGCCGCTTAGTTCCCCAATTGTTGATTCTTTGGGACGGTATGCTTGCAATCAATGCCACCTAGGAGGATCAAGTCACCATCAATGCTCAATTTCCTAACTTCTTTCATTCTTGGGGACAAGAATGCAATAAAGGAGGGGGTATTGTTACATATAAGTGATGTCGTGTAGGAAGTTGAAGGACCAAATCAAATATTAGGCATCCAGATTTATTAGAAATTCTTATTGTTTACTGTTAATTATTTCCTAAAGCTGTAATAGATATCTCTTGTTTGTTGCTAGCTAGTCTTTTTTGATATTTTGGCTGTAGTGAGCTGTTATACTAGTTGTCCTTGTAACTGTTATGGCCTCACTATTTATGTGGTCATTCCTTTCAAAGAAAAAAAAAATCAATGAAGAATATTAATCTCATTCCTTCCAGATCTGTCTGAATCCTTCTCTCCTCTATTTTCTTTCCTTTTCCCCTCTATCTGAATTAAAATCGGAACTGTGGTTCTAACAGAAGGTTTATCACGAATGAAAAACATAATTTTCATGAATCAGCCAATTATTCAAAATTTGATTGAAAAGACATATACTTGAAACTTTTTACTTTCCGGTACCATAAGGATACATTCAATTCAAAATTTTAAGATGATAAGTTATAAGTCCATCCTAATTATACATGATATAATCCGTTTATGTATTTTTATCGAAGCTGTTCTTATATTTTAATGCTTGAACTTGCTGCAACATCTGTTAGTAAAAATATGCATGGAAAATTGTTGCAAAACAATTATGATAATTGATCCTTCTATAGAACAAAACTCAGCGAAAAAGTATATCTAGTTAGAATTTAATTTTCAAATTCAAACGAGATTAATTAATTTCTTAGAAAAAAAAAATAGTAATTCTTTACTTCATACCTCTAGAAAATGTAAAAGAAAAGTCTTTTTTATAAACATAATGAAAAACAATACTCCCTCTAATCATAAACATATGACGTTTTAGGATTTTCACCAAAATCAATAAAATATTAATTAAATTATTAAAATGACTTATTTATTCCTATTAAAATTCTCTTTCTTATTAATAATTATAGTTTAATATGTATCAATTATAAATCTCCTTCATAATAAACGAGGCTATAGTTGAGAAAACATATTCAAAAGTGCATTAATAATACAAAACGTTATGTAAAAATAATCAAAATAAAAAATCTAAAATGACATATATTTATGATTGGAGGGAGAAACTCTGTTGGAAAAGGTACTAATTAGTTAACCGTTCTGAATAAATAAGCAAATAAAATTCTTGGAAAAAAAATAAAAAAATAATTATTTTATTGAATCCAGTAAGGATCGGCTAACATCATCCTTTACCACTTACAAATTACTAGTTTATCTTTAGTTTGAAAGTTTTATTTTATAGTATTGAGTAGTACGTATTAATTAATTTACTAGCAATAAAAAGTAATGCAATGAAATATATAAAAAAAAAAAATACTAATAAAACCATCATGGTTCAGGGCTGAACCTAAAAAATCATAATACAGTAATGCAAAAATAAATTATACAGAGTAGCCAAACCAAAAAAAAACTGAACAGAACAAAGAATTATTATTTTCATTTAGAAAAAAGCACAAATCATAAATGTTTCTTTAACATATTTCTTTTAATAAAAACACAAATAATAAAATTTAATTTTTGGTTGGAATCTCATTATTATTAGATTCATCATAAATAAAACGATATTTAATTCTTTCCAAAATTTTACGGTCTTAAAACTTTTTGATTATTGAGTCAGCTCTAAATTATTTAGATATGAAAAAAGGTTGTCATCAATTATTATGGACCAAAGAATCATAATTTCATTAAAATAAATTGAAATTGGCTTTTCCCCTTCTTTTTTGAGGCAAAAAATTCATTGAATAATTAGTTTGGATGCTTGAAATATTTCCTAAATTATAGGGTCGTATTATTTTCTTATCTTATGTTTAATTGAAATTATTAAAAAAATGTCAATACGTTGTTTTTTTATATTATAATCTAGAATCATTGAAAAAGTAGTTATTTTAGAGAAAATGCTGTATGAAGAGGGCACATGATTGATATATTTTCTAAATTTTGATAGTAATTTGTCCGCAAATTAAGGGAAACGTAGAAAAATCAAGGCCGTACAGAAAGAGACATTGAGATTGATGCAAAACAAAGAAAATAAAATTAGTTGAAAAAACTTTAATTAAAATTTGGACTACTTACTTACCACTGATATAATTACTTTTTTAACCAGCCGGTACCTGCCCGTCCCTCTTTTGTCCTCTTTACGATTATTTACCACTGCACAATCCCCTGTTCTAACGGTGCTAGGGGTGAGCACTATCCGGATTAACCGAATACCAATACCGAAAAAAAAATTCGGTTCGGTTACCGAATTTTTTTAGTTTGGTTTGGTAACAATTATATATATATTTGGTAATTCGGTTCAGTTCGGTTTTTCTGTAAAAAAATTCGGTTTAACCGAAACCGAACCGAATTATTATATATATATATATATATATTAGGTTTTTAATATTCTAATTTACTTAATTGAATTTTATATTTCATTAAAAAATATAAAATGACTAAATAACAATTAATTACAAAAATAATATATAATGGTTCAATTAATTGCCCTAAAAATCATTTCAAATATTTTTTTTATTTATTTTTTTGTAAAAATACTAAATTTCGGTAATAACCGAACCGAACCGAACCGAACCAAAAAATTTCGGTTCGATTCGATTCAGTTTTTATCCTGGTTTGGTTTGATTTGGTTTTAATTATTACTGATTATTCGGTTCGGTTCGGTAACCGAACCGACCGATGCTCACCCCTAAACGGTGCTTTATGGATTTCTCTTTCACGGTGAACCCTTTTTTTTTAAATGACCATTTTGTCCCTTTACTTTGTTCATCCATCCCATGCTCTCACGTGCTCACTTTTTTCCAACAGACTTTCTACATTTCCAAAAGACATAAATGCCCACTGTTTGCACCACACTTCAGCTTACACCTGCAAAAGCTAAAATCCCCTTCATAGTTACCCTTTTGGTCCCTTAACTATTCGTCTAATCTAATGTTCTTTCGTTGCTGAATTATGTGGAACCAATTCCATTTCATCCAAATTAAACAGAGTTGAAATCTTTGAAATGACCAAATAATTGATTTTTTTATGTTTTATAATATATTTCTGAAATTAAAATGATTTATTAGGATAATATTATTATTTTTTTTTTTAAAAAAAAGCATGTGTACAGTACCTATTAATTGTTTTCTCGTAGTATATGCATGCATGCACTAAATCCAATTTTTACGCTTATAACTTTGTTGCAATTGTTTAAAGTTTAATCGATTAATACATGGCAAGCAAAATTAATTTAAACATATATATAAATACATTTTTTTTTTAGAAATGAATTATCGTAGTTAGTATAAACAACGACTTTAAATAAACTTTTACAAACTTTTGCTTTCATAATTGAATCAAATGTAGTTTCACTTGTTATTATTATAATAATTAAAATTCTTATCAGTAAATTAAATTAGTAAGTAATTGATAATACCGTTGCTTAGATTTTAAATATTATGACATTTTATATGTATGATTCAAAAGGAAAATTCAATAAAATATCATAATTAATATATATATATATTAATGTTACCTGGTAGTAATTCAAAAACCTTTAACAACAAAATTAAACAACTGATTATTGTTTACAAAAATAAATATATGATTTGAAAACCATACGAACGGCTCATTCTACAGGTATTTTGTCCTTCTTTTTCCTTCTTTTGTACTTTGCACTTTTATTTGTAAGAAAAGCATTGTTGACCTTATTTAAAAAAAAAAAAAAACAATATAATAAAAGAAATTGTCACAGGGCAGGCACACAGTTTAACACAATAAATAGAAATAAGATGAGGGTACGTACTATATTATCTAAACACTAAACTGACAAAAAAATATTTCTTAAAAAATTCATTTGTAAATTAGTAATTTCCTCAAAATATATTCAAAAGAGCTAAAACATAAATTTGTTTTTTCATTTACAGTATGAAAATTTGAAACCATAGAAAAATTCATTAAAATTTTTGACAACTTGTTTTGCTAAAAGTCGAGTATTACTCAAATTATAAGTTATAATGCCTTTACTTTTATTCTATTTCAAATATTTGCAGACTTACTCATATAATTATGTATTACCAAAATAATTGAGATACATTGTAATAGAAAATTACGATGCAAAATACAATCAATCTTAGCCAATTATTTAAATAAATAGTCACTTTATGATTTTTTTTTTTTTTTTTGATAAAACACTGAATCAATCCCTTTACTTGTGCGAGCATATTAATTGGTTAAAGCCTAATTAAATAATCTCTTTTGTGTTTACATTAATAGCTTAGATATATATATATAAAAAAAAAAAGTTGTAATTGTGATGTAATAATTTGTATTATTGTTATTTCGCAGTTGATTAAAAAATAAAGAAAAAGAAAATTTGATTGATTTGATTGCATTTCGTTTCTTCCAGACCACACTGTGTTAATTAATTAAACTTCCACTTCACTTTGGTGTGTCAAACAATAATTCAGGACTCCTGTAATAAAGATTGATGACGAAATGTCTTGAGACATTTAAGGTCATAATTAACTTAATCCAAGTAATTAATTAGGCATTAAAAAAAGTTTAAAGTAGAGAAGAAGGACAAAAGAGTAATTGGAAAATTGTGGAGTAAAAGAGATGCATGGAGGAATTGGATTGGATTTGGAGACATATCCAAAGTGATGGATAGATGGATACCATAAACATAAGTGGGGTCCCTAAATTTAGACAAATGGGACCTCCCTCAATTGAGTATAACGCGGGAATGACTGGATGAGACCGGTTTTGCATTTCTATTTAAATAATTCTTTGGTTTGACGATTTTAACAAAGTACCACTTCACCGACTCCCACGCCATTCCAACTTGCTCTAAAACACATTTTTTTTTTTTAAAGGGTATCACAACACCACAAAATGCCTCGACATCAGACCTTGCACAAACCTTCTAATTGAATCTAAATTTATGCTGAAATAAACTTCTTACGAGGAAAAAACTCTTATAGTAATTTTTTTTTTTTTTATTCATAGGATTCAAATCTGACACTTTAATTTAGAAGAAAGAGCTCCTTATTATTCTAATCAACTGCTACTAGTTGCACAAATTAATTTTAATTTGAAGAATAATCACTTCTAATTATTTTGAACTCCAATTTAGTTTTTGTAAAGCTATTTTGACTCTTTACTTGAATCGAGGAATTTATTTTCAATTCAAAAATTCATGCTTCGATCCGAAATTTTATTGTGAACCAATTATGCTGTTCATTAAGAGAAAAACGGACCTTTTACATATTTACTTGTTATGTAAATTCAAATGTATTAAGGCCATAACATTATTGATAATATGAAATTATTTAGATATTTCAAATTGTTTAATCAGGGAGTTATGTGTCTCTTTATATACGCAAGATAATCTTTTCTCTTTTTATATATATGAGACGATACTCTTTCATTAAGATAACTCATAGGATAAGTTAGACTTTTATTTATAAATTTGTTTTAATTATTATTTTTGTTTACGGAAGAATGCAACCGTTGCTTCTATTTGTTAGAATTATACTATTCTTAAAAAGAAAAACAAGTAATAGTTGAATTGCTGAAGTCAACTATTACTTCAATTTTTTGATAGGCAAATCGGACTTCTGTTGTACCAAGTCGGTTTGTGCATCTATAGCAGTGGGTTTGAAGTTTTCAGTACGAGAAGTCGTACGTTATTTAATTACTTATACGTATTTAATAACTATATCTTCCTTTCGGTCAACTTTTAAAAGTTTTTTACCCCTTTTTTTTTTTTTTAACGTAGGATTCATATCTATATTTATTTATTTATTTAAGTGGGATTCATATATATATATATATATTATTTTTTTAATATTTTACATTGATACCGTACAAGTACTACTTTTCTTTATTTTTATAGCTAATGGTAATTTACACTAACTTTATAATAATTTATTTTATTATTTTCTACTTATTTTATGCCCTTTGTAAAGAAAATTCATTATTTTTTTATGCATTGTCAAATAAAATTATGAAATTACCATTTTAAGTGCAACTGAGTAAAAAAAATTCATAAAGACCTATATATACATTAAAATTCTCAATTAATACGAAAGAATATTTTCTCTTAAATGTCATTATTTATCGTACTTTTTATACATTTTTAACAAGATATTTTATTATAAACAACAATAACTAGGAGTGAGCAAAATCAAACCGCGAACCAAAAACTGAACCGAACCGAACTAAACTTTATTTGGTTTGATTTTGATTTTATAAAATATAAGAATTTGGTTTTTAATTCGGGTTGAACAAACCAAAACAGAATCGAACCGAACCGTAATAGGAAAAAATATTTTTTAAAAATATGTATATGTATATAAATAAATTTTATTTGGCATATTATATATTTATATTATTATATAGTTTATATTTATGAGACTTTAGTATAGTTTATATTTATGAGACTTTAGTAATATACATATAATATAAATCCTTTTTAGGTAATACTTTACATGTAATTTATAAAAAATAATTATAACAAAAATTAAAAAATTAAAATTTTTGTTGATTTGGTTTTAACCGAACCAAACCATAACCAAACTAAACTAGTTCGGTTTGGTTTGATCCGAACCATATAAACTCTGGTTTGGTTTTAGTTTTTATTTTTTTTCTATTTTGGTTTGATTCGGTTTTTGAACCGAACCATATTTTGCTCACCCCTAACACTAACTTGTATATTTTCCAATTTTAACACATGAAAGTGACATAGCAATTTTATGATCTAGTCATTTATATATACAAAAGATAAATTAGTAAAAATAAAAACGAAATAGTCCTAAAATTATTGATAAAATGAAAAAAATATAACAATATCAATATATTTCTATATTGACTTTTATTGAAACGTTTAGATTTACCAGCTAATTTTTCTTTTAACAATAATTCTAAGTGCAAGTATTTAAAAATATGAAAAGCACAGTTGGTATTTGGGCTTTTTTTATACCAGTTACTTTTTATTTTTTCTGTTTCAAACAGTAAACTTAGGTGTTTGGTTAGAATTATCAAATAAACGTTGTTAGTTGTTTTGGAAGCAAAAAGTAGCTACCATTAATAACAAACAACGAACAGCTACTAGGAACAATAAACAATAATAGCAAATAGTAACAACTAAACCAAAAAGGTCAACACTTTAAATGAAACGAAAATCTTATTTGAATCGACGTAGAATTTTAATATAATACCATTATTATTTTTAGAGTGTATTATGATTTATGATTATTCAAGTTTAATGTAACATTAAATTAGAATAGCTACCAAGTAGCAAGGCCAGTTTAAGAAAAGGTAAAATTGGTGAGGGATGGCTCAAACATGATGCCACAACCCTCAAGTAGCAAATAGTTGCCAGGTTACATTACATACAAAAATGCAAAATATATTATTTTGGAAACTTTATTTATTTATTTGTTTTTTCAGTCCTTCTGCTTTAACTGAAGTCATTTAGTTTTTGGCCAAACACATAAGCGACCCCTTCAACTTCAATTTTTGAGCCGCTTGGCCTCCTCAATTATTTTAACAACCTATCTAACTCCTTATCTAAAAGCCAAATACATACGTAGCCCATTCAACTTTTATTTTTGAGCCGCTTGGCCCCCTCAACTATTTTAGCGACCTATCTAACCCCTCATCTATTTTAAAATGGTATTTTTAGACATTTGAATGCTGATGTGTCGTATTTCTTCCTCCTCTTGAGTTTAATTAATTACTGGGAAATCTTCACTTTATAATAGTTTGTAATATTAATTAGATAAAAGATAGTTTCCAGCGTGTGTCCTACATGTCTTTAGTGTCGGACGCGTGTAATGCATGGTACTTTATTGTATCTTGTTATGTTCACTCAAAGGTTTAAAAACACCACTTTAAAATAGATGAGGGGTTAGATAGGTTGCTAAAATAGTTAAGGGAGCTAAACGGCTAAAAAAATAAAAATTGAAGAGGCTACATATGTATTTTACCTTTAAATGAGGGGTTAGATAGATCACTAAAATAGTTGAGAGAACCAAACGGCTTAAAAATTAAACTTGAAGGGGCCGCCTATGTATGTGCCCTTAGTTTTTCTTTGATTATTATTATTACATTAATTTGGCCGTCATTGGACGGACTTATACAGCGAGATTTGTATGATTTGTTGCATCGAAAATTCTTCAATTTTGACAAACATAATGAAAAAAGGTATCGGAATTTCAAATTTGAAACAATTATATCACTGAATTTCAAATAATATTGACACTCGTTACCGTCCCTTATCACTAGAAGTTGTTAAAAGTTATAGCTCTAGACTAGCTACGTACACAGATTACAATATTGCCCTAAACAAATTCCGTACTGATTCTATAGAATTTCTGTGAAAATTATCATTTTGAATCAGGAAGACGCGTATTAAAATTCTATTTTTGTATATCATCACTTGTATTACAATAACCACTGTACTAGTTTAGGTCGGTGATTAGGAGAAAAACTTGCAATTAGATTAAACTTAAGGAAAAAGACTACTATTTAACAATAAATTAAGACTAGTTTTAAAAGGTTTAGTTGTTAGAGATGTTGGAGAATGAATCTCACATTCTACATTTCCAACATTACTCACGTCTATGATCTAATTTATAGATTTTGTATATACACTTTGTGATCTAATTTATTTTCAATGTGGGATGTGAGATTTCATCCTCTAACATTAATCACATCTCTGTTTAGATGTGATTCAAGAATATGTTATCTAGTAAAGAAAAATACTACATTATTCGTACCATTATTTGATCCATAGTTAATTGACCTCATAATTAATTGGAAGCTCATGACATTTAGAAAATTATATTTAAGTATTGTATATTTGATGGGTGAGGGATCTGGGTTCAATCCATATCTCTGCTAGAAACGGCTTGGTTAACGTATATTCCCTTTGTTTTTTTTTTTTAAGTCTTTTTGATTTTCTTAATTTGTTTCTTTTTATATGTCGTTTTATGTTATCTATGCACTTTTAATCTAATTTTCTCAAATTTGTCCTTATTTATTTTAAGAGAGATGTTTAATAATAGAGAATATCACATGGTAATTAATAAGAAAAAGAACTTCATTAAAAATAAAGTAATTATTTTAGTAGCTCAATTAATTTTTTTATTGGTCTTAACGAACAACTATACTCCATCTATTTATCTTTGTAACACGAATATTTACTTCAAAACTGAACCAAAAAAAAAAAAAAAGGTACTCAAAGGTATAATTAAACAGAACTCGGCTAATACTGAAACAATTTAACAGTTGGAGTGATTTTAAAGGAAAATTATATGCGACTGTAATTGTCTCTTGAAAATAAAATTGAATGGAAAACCCATGTGATACGATGTTTTTTACCATAGTGAAAAAAACCCATTAATGGCCCTAAACACAGGATTGTGTCGGCACATCTCTCAAACCCACATTACATACCCTTATTCGATTAATTTTTTATGAAAGGTTTATTAAGATCCACAGATTCATAATTAAAATTATACTAGGTGAAAAAAAACACATGTTATCAGTAAATTCTTTCAACGTGAATTTAGAATCTTTTCCTTATTTAATTGTTTGAATCACAGTTCTAAATTATTATCCATTGTTGTTTTTAGGATGAAGTGAACATATAATATATTATCACTTGTTTTTCATCGACTTAGTAGCCCATCGGAATCGAATATTATTTAATACTATTACTCATCTTATGATTACTTCATACCCAGTATTTATTATGTTCCTTTCTTTACTTATTATTTTTTTTTTAAAAAAAGGAATTTATTGAACTGAAATCAGAACAAGGAAAATTTAAAGACCCCACTCCATATGAGCATAGGAAAAAATTAACGGTAACAATAACTAAAATCAAAGTAAGAATCTTCATAAAAAAAAAAAGAAAAAAAAAAGAAATCAAAGTAAGAATAATCACATAAAGACCCCAACAATGCTTGATATACAAGCTCAGAACCGGTTTTAATAAAAAGATTTTGAAGATACAAGTGCTTTAATAGCAATGATATGATCCTAAGAGGGTGAGATTGGGACACAGATTCGAATCTCACTAAAGTTTGTAGGGAGGGATAAATAGTTTTAACTATGATTAAATTTCGAACAAATTATTTTAATGAAGATACTTGTAGTTTATTATAAAAAAAAAAAAAAAAAAAAAAAGACGGTGAGTTGGGATGAAAGGTTTGAGCAAAAAGCAACCTTAGGAGATAATACTATAAAAGCAAACATGGACTGAATATCCATTCTCTAGTATTTTATTGTCAAAATAAACACATTCTAAATAAAAATAATTCCATAAAAAAAAGTAAAAATAAGCTAATATAGAAAATTATAATCTATATAAAAATTCAAGTAAATACTAGATTAATTGTGTCGACGGTCATTGAAGTTTGGATTTTGTGTATTTACAGTCACTAAATTTTAATGTGTTAATAAAATCATTTAACTTTTATTATGTTGTTAATAAAAACACTTTCACCCTCAAAATCTAGCGCTCGAAATGATTATGTGGTAAGTCAACTCTAACGTTAACCTACCATAATGATATCTCTTTAGGTTTATCCTATAAAAAACTGATACGTGTAACCGATGTTGCACCCACATATTCTACATTATATGAAAAAAAAATAAGATTTAAAATTGGTTGAAACTGTCATGATGCTACACTGACAGGTCAAATTTAATATTGATTTGTTATGTTATCATTTTTATGAGAGTGACTTTATTGATATTGAAATAAAAGTCTAACAACTTTATTAATACATATTTTTTTTTTTTTTTTTTGTTGTTGTAAAAACACAAATTAAAGTTTGATAACCGTATGAATACACAAACCATAAATTTCAGTGAATTTTGGATGTACAGTTTACTCAATTCATCCGAAATAAATAAAACAAGTTCGCACGGATGAAATTTATGAAAATAATGCTGTAAAAATTTCACAAGTATATTAAAAAATTGGTGGATAATCATTCGTAGAAAATGAACTATAAATTATGATTATATGGATCATTATGTTTGACTAAAGAACTTAAACCGTGGATCTTGGGGTAGCAGAACCAAAGTTTTTTGTACGACTTTTCTCAGTAGTGGGAAAAACATAAATTTAATCCTAACAATAGCGACCATAATTCACTAAATTTATTTTAAAATTCGGGTTCGAATTTCCAATATTGGATGTCCAAACTAGTTGAAATGCAAAAAAGACAGTTTGACTAATGAAATGGAAATATACGTTACATAATTTCTTTTCCAAAAATGAAAAAAGCATACAAATTTCCATGATTTGATGCATTCATTAATTAGAGATTGAAACGAAGTGGACCAAAATAATTGAAAGTGTAAGACTTTGCACAAAAAATGACAAAGTTCCTACAAAATAAAAAATTAAAAAAAAAAGAAGCAAGAGTCAAATATAGTAGGATAGGTTTGAAGCATTGGATTAAACAGAATCCCAGCCGGCCAGGTCCTAAGCTATACCTAACCCATTAATTATTAATCTAACAAAATACTAACCTAACATTTGACTTCTTACTGCATACACAAAAATGTCCTTTAATTCCATGCCTGGCATCCTCTTTTTAAATACTATTCTCCACAATTTATCTATAATTTCAATACAATAGATATTTTCTTTTAATTAATTATAAAAATCATCATAATCTGTTTATCATAACTCTAATTATAAGCAGTATATGTATGGTCGGCATTCGCCTGCTTTGTCATACAAAAAATATATATATATATATATATATTTTTCAATTTGAAATGGTTGACACCTTTTATGGATATTCTTTCAATTACAACTTCACATGTCTCTAAACATATTTTGTATATGTACTATTTTTAAAGAATTTTTTGAATTCCTATTACTGATTCAATGTTATCTTGCTTATAGTTAAAAATTTATCTTTCAATTTTTAAATTTAATTAAAGCATTTCTAATCAATTTTTTTTTTTTTGTAGCACATACATATGCTACGATATTTCTATACTTTTATATATTAGTTATAAAAATAAAAATATTTCAATTATTTATTCTCTTTAATATATATTATCATTTTTTATTAGTTTAATATAATATCTATAAAATAACAATAAATATTATTATGAATCTCGATAATTATTTTAACATGATATATTTTTGTTCGTTAATATTATCTTTAAGGTATATTAAATTTGGAAAGTTCAAATTTATAATTTTATATAGTTGGATTCCGAAGTTTAAATTTTTTGAATTAATAATTTTATATTATTTTAATAAAATAAGCTCTATACCTAATTTTATAATTATATAAAATTTAAAAAATTAATCAATAATAATAAAAATATAGGATTACGTGATAAAAAATATAAAATAGAAAAAATGATATGTTTTATTATTATAAAATAGAATAAAGGTTAATTTTGATATTATTAGTCTAATTTGACTTAAAAGGACTAAATAGTTAATAATGATAAAACTTAGAGACTATATAATTATTATGGGGATCAACTATTATAATATATAAAAATATAAGGACTAATAAATTATTTATCTTATTTATAATTATTGATACATTTGTGATGCTCTGTCGGTACAATTTTTTTTATTTTTTATCATAGTGTATGTAATATAGGAACGTGGAATTTGGAAATTTTATAATATTTTCGGAGAGAATTTCTGTATAATAGAAATTTGGGGCGAAAATTTGTACGTATTTTCCAAAAAAGCCCCCTTTTTTAGCGTCACATTTGGGCAAATAATTCTTGAACAATACACGGATTGCTATTGGGTTTGAACTTGGTAGATTGTGGGGTTTGATGAGTAAATGGCAAGCCTTGAGCCCTCTCCCGCGGGCAAACTATGGCCCAAGACTGATTAGTTTGAATTTGAAAGTAACTGTTAAGGCAATACTGATTAGTAATTGCAAACCATCACTCATTTTTTCAACTGATCCAATTCCTGGATTACACGTTTCCTGCTATTCTTTTTCCCGGAAAATTGGTGTTTAACGCTTGTGCAGTGCTGGTTACTTGCATATAATTTCAAGTCTTTGCCCATTTTTTCCTGGATATCGTTTTGAGCAGGGTTCTCTTTGACTATCAGCAGGTATTTAGACTCAGCTGTATCCTCTCTTGTTTCCTTCTTACCTTTTCTTTCTTCACTTAACAGTTCTGCTATTCCTACCTTTGTTTTCTTAAATTTTCTTAGCACATTTACTAATTACAATTATATTGGTCGAGATGTTTGTATTGTATGCTCTGATTGATTAGTACCTACATAGCCAACAGATTATTAGTAATTTGTGATGGAGCAAAAGAATTCATTGGTATGATTATCAATCGAAGAGATCGAATAGCCAGTAACCTAATTTTAAGTACCTCTAATTTGGGTATTTTTGGCATTTAAAAGAAATTATAAGATGCATCTCAAGCAGACTGAATTCTCACCAATGTCAATGAAAATATTGTTCTTGAATTGTAGTGCTGAAGAAGAGCTTGCCTTTCATTTGATTTGGATTTTAACTGATTTTCTTATTCTTACTTCAAATATCATATTCACTAACCATCATATTCTGTTTCACAAAGAGGCAGGAAGTGGTTGTGGGCTACTCCCTTTGCTTCTGATTAAAATATTTGAGAAATACATTGGCTAATTGGTTCGGGTGTGCGATATCATATACTTTTGCTTCAGTTGGCCATATTTCTAGCAAGAGTTGTTTCTTGTATGTAATCGCTCTGAAAATAAAATTTGCTTCATGTTGTTTGCATATCATATTCATGGGTAGTAAGATAAATTACTTAAGCCAATGGCAGCATGATAAAAAGGATTTTTGTTTTTCTTCTTTTTGCAGTTATAGTTTACTTCAGGTCGATGAACTGCACTACTCACATGAACCAATTACAGCATCTAGGATTTTAATTGTGTAAACAACCATTTTCTTCTTTGAAATTTATATAATCCAGGTTTTCCCTTTATAAGAAATGTCATTTATTTTCGAATTACCTATGGGCCTTATTACACAAACTAAAGCACAAACTAAGCATTTATTTTTATGTGTTTTCGAAATTTGTGGGTTCCTAATGACTGTCACTTAGAATTTCATATGCTTTCTCTTTGATAATGTAACTTTGATAGATTTCCTTTTGCATTGCTGTTTAAAAGTTTAATCAGTACACATAATCCTTCTTGTGTTTTAGGCATGGAGATGCTGGAAAAAGCCATAGAAATAGCTGGATTAAACTTTGAGGAAAAGAGGCAACTTCTTAAGCGAAAATTGGAACAATTGGAAAGTGTGGAAGCTGACATAATTATAGAACTAGAAAGTGCAGAGCTGCGATCTGGTAAGAAACGGAAGAAAGAAATCGCAAATTGGTTGAACAATGTAGCAAGAGTGCGAGAAGAAGCACATAGCATAGAACGAGAAGCAGAACATAGATGGAACATAATGTTACAGAAACGTATACAGAACAAGACAGAAGAGGTACAACAGCTTCTCGAAAGAGGTAGATTTCATAAAGGGTTTGTCCTTGATGCACCTAATGATAATCTAAACGCATTGCTGGCCCCTGAACTAGTGGGACATGAGTTTCAAATATACAAGGACAGGATATGGGAATGTTTAGGTAAGGATGAAGTCTTCAGCATTGGCATTTATGGCATGGGAGGAGTTGGTAAAACCACATTGATCACTCACATCCATAATGAGATTCTTGAAACCCAGAATATTTTCCAGTGCGCTTATTGGATTACTGTTTCACAAGATTTTAGCATTCCTAAGTTGCAAAACTGTATTGCTGAGGCTATTGGTTTTGATCTTTCCAGTGAAGAGGATGAGATAAAGAGAGCTGCAAAATTGTCGAAAGCATTGATTCAAAGGCAAAAATTTGTTCTCATTTTAGATGATTTGTTGAGTCCTTTTTCTTTCGAGAAAGTAGGTATACCTGATAAAATGAAAAAGTGCAAGTTGATTCTTACGACTCGATCATTGGATGTTTGCTGGAGGATGGGTTGCCAAAAAAACTTCAAAATTGAGCCACTTTCTAATGAAGAATCGTGGGGCTTGTTCAAGGAGAAACTAGGTGAAACACTTCTGCCAGAATTTGAATCAGTTGCGAAATCTGTTGTGAGGGAATGTGCTGGTTTGCCACTAGGAATTATTACAATCGCTGGATGTATGAGAGGGGCAGGTGATATTTTTGAGTGGAGGAATGCATTGAGGGAATTGCAAGACCCAAAAGTTAAGGAAGGTGACATGCAATACGAAATATTCCAAGTATTGAAATTCAGTTATAATCGGTTAACTGATTTATCACTGCAACAGTGCTTCTTATATTGTGCATTATATCCAGAAGATTATGAGATCAAAAGGGAGGATTTGATTGAGTATTTGATTGTTGAGGGAGTGATACAAGGAGAAAGCAGGCAAGCAGAATATGACAAGGGTCAAACCATGTGTTACATACAGCAGACAGAAAAGAGGTAGTTAATTACTATTAGTTGTTATTTCTTCTAGAAAGGATAGTATTGTCTTTAATTCCCTAAAGGAGAGGCTATGTCAGCCCTCCCTTCTAGAATCTGTTTAGCTAATTTGTCTCTAGTATAGCTGTCAATTCTAGCTGTCAATACCGTTAGAATTGGTACTATATTTACCACTGATTGTAAGGAAAAGGATTATCAATGAAATCATCAACATTCTCTCTTCTTTCTTCCTTCCTTTCTTTCCTAATTTCTGCTATTCTCTTCTACCTATTCTGAACTCTATTCTATCAAATTCTGAAACTAATTGCTAGCTCTCCTAAGAGCAACATTGGTATCAGAGCCCTCTATCCTCGGCCTACCTTTTATGGTTAGAAAACCTAAACAGCCTAAAACCACCATGAATGCCTTAGAGAAAAAAATTGATGAGTTAAACCAAAGATTCCTCAACCGATCTGAATCTACTGCTGAACAACTAGAAGAAATCAAGAAGAATCAGGAGAGGTTTGAAAGGAGACTGGATCACTTAACTCTACAACAAAATGACCTAAGGAAGGAACAGATGAACCAGCAACAAGACTTTGAAAGAAGGCAGCTAACCCTGCAACAGTCCCTGGAGAAAACTATTGTGGACACACTGTCCAGGGTGGTACAGCCAGCCTTTCAAGGAGTGGAAGGAGGCAACCTGAGTGCTACCATGACCAGCCACAGCACCCCTGGTATTCTGCCTACCCCACCACCCAAACAACACCAAAACACCATCACCTGCGACCCAAACACTAATCCAAACCCTACCACCACCTATAACAAAATGCTACCTAAGCTGGATCTCCCTTATTTTGATGGAACTGATGTGGAAGACTGGACTTGCAAATGCAGAAAGTATTTTCAGTTCTTTGAAGTAGCAGATGACAGAAAAGTGAGCCTGGTGAGTATTTATCTGCAGGGGAAGGCGGATAAGTGGTTCAGGAACTGGTTCAGGGCTAACCCTACGGCTAGTTGGGATTTATTCTTGGCTGAGATAGCCAACAGATTCAGGAATACTGCTGTAGAAGATGTAGTGGACCAGATCTCTAACCTAACTCAATCTACTACTGTGGTTGAGTATCAAGGGATATTTGAAGAGATGAAGTTGAGGATGGAGAAGGATCACCCTGGTGTTGATGAAGGATACTATGTTAAAAAGTTCATTGCTGGACTAAAACCAGAAATCAGGTCTGCTGTCCAAACCTAGGAACCCACAGACCTATATTCCACCATTAAAATATCCCTACTCCAAGAAAGACATGTTAATAGCCTCTTAGAAGCTGCTAAACCCAAAAAAAATTACAGTATAGCACCCCTCACCATGAGATCGTTTCAAAATCCCAACCAACCTAAGCCTATCATGAAACCCTCCTTTACCCCTAAACCTCAACATTACAAGAACATCCCCGGAGCCTGCTGGAGATGTGGAGAAAAATATTTTCCGGGTCATCAATGTTCCACCAAGAAGCTTAATATGATTCTAGCAACCCCTGAAGAAGGTCTACAAGAGGAGGAGGAACCTGAAGGGGAACATGAAGTAATGGTAACAGCTGAACAGGAGGAAGAGGACCCTGTTACTCTATCAGTCAACGCCCTTGCAGGAGGTATCAGCTTGAACACCCTCAGAGTCAAAGGGTGGGTGAGAAAGAAACCTATCCAAATACTTGTGGATAGTGGGAGTACCCATAGCTTCATCAACAATAACTTGGCCCGGGATGCAAGACTGCCACTTGTGCAAGTTCAACCAGAGGCAGTAGTAGTTGCTGATGGCAGAAAACTAGCAGTAAGTGCTAAATGTGAAAGTTTTTTTTGGTCTATGTGTGGTATACAGTTTTGTTTTGGCATGAGGATTCTAGATTTAGGGGAGTATGATGTGATACTAGGAGCTGATTGGATGAGAAAGCATACACCCATAACCTTTGACTTTGAAAACACTAGGCTCTTAATCAACAATGAGGGTAGGACTGTGAAAATTGAAGGAATTAGGGATAGTAAGTTGAAGAAATTATCACTTAACGGCCTCAATAGCCTAGTTTCTAAGGGCTGGAAGGGGGTCACCTCAAGACTATTCCTCAATCCTGGTGCAATGGAAGGGACTACCCTCTGTAGACTCCACCTGGGAATCCGAAGAGGTCATAGCCACTCAGTTTCCTGAGTTTTATCATTCTTGGGGACAAGAATGCTTTGAAGGGAAGGGTATTGTTACATACAGCAGACAGAAAAGAGGTAGTTAATTACTATTAGTTGTTATTTCTTCTAGAAAGGATAGTATTGTCTTTAATTCCCTAAAGGAGAGGCTATGTCAGCCCTCCCTTCTAGAATCTGTTTAGCTAATTTGTCTCTAGTATAGCTGTCAATTCTAGCTGTCAATACCGTTAGAATTGGTACTATATTTACCACTGATTGTAAGGAAAAGGATTATCAATGAAATCATCAACATTCTCTCTTCTTTCTTCCTTCCTTTCTTTCCTAATTTCTGCTATTCTCTTCTACCTATTCTGAACTCTATTCTATCAAATTCTGAAACTAATTGCTAGCTCTCCTAAGAGCAACACCATGCTGAACAGACTTGAAAGGTTATGTCTGTTGGAAAGTGTTATGGGATGGGAACACAAATGCGTGAAGATGCATGACTTGATTAGGGACATGGCAATTCAAATTATGAAACTAGATCCAAGAGGTATAGTTAAAGCTGATATGCAGTTATTTGAAATGCCAGACTGTAGGATTTGGACAGAAGATCTTGTGAAAATTTCACTAATGTACAACAACATAGTGGAAATTCCTTCTTGCTACTCACCTAGGTGTCCTAATCTTTCAACTCTATTGCTTCGTGGTAATCGCAGATTGAGATCAATTGCGGATTGTTTTTTTGATCAGTTACATGGGCTAACTGTTCTTGATCTTGCTGAAGCAGATATAGAAGAATTGCCAGGTTCTGTCTCTCGTTTGGTGAATCTAAATGCATTGCTACTTGCGGAATGCAAGGCGCTAAAGAAGATGCCATCATTAGCAAATCTTAGGGAATTGAAGAAACTGGATCTTAGTTATTCTGGAGTTGAGGAAGTCCCTGAAGGAATAGAATTGCTTTCCAGTCTGAAGTATCTGAATCTTCATGGAACAAGGATAAAGGAACTACCATCCGGGGTCTTGCCGAGGTTTTCACACCTGCAAGTCCTCATTGTTGACCGAGTTGAAGCAGAGGAAGTGGCATCCTTGAAAAACTTGGAAACTTTGTGGTGTCGTTTCTATGATATTGGTGTGTTTGATATGTACACAACGTTGACGCGTGGATCCAATCTAAGCGAATACTATCTTATCATAGCACAACATAAGCCCCCAGGTGATGTGTTACCGCGAGGTTCGAAACTTCTATATTTTGATGATTGCAGTATCAGTGAAGGCGAAAATGTCTTGCTTCTGCCAAAAGATGTGCGGTGTCTGGACTTTTATGGTTGCAACATCAAAGCAAGCAGTTTATGCTTGAAAAAAGCAACCGAACTGAAATCCATTACTATATCATCTTGTGATGGGATACAATGCCTGCTTTCTGTTTCCTCCTCCCCTTGTGTATTTCAAAGCCTTCAGGACATATGTATTAATGATATGAAGGACTTGCATTTCCTTTTTGGTAGAGACAGAGATGATGCATCTCTTCCAACGTTACCATCTCATCACGGAACCTTTTCCAATCTTAAAAAGTTTCACATGTGGGGATGTCCAAGTATGAAGAAGTTGTTTGATCCTGGCGTGGCCTTGAACCTTCAAAATTTGGAAGAGATTTCTGTTCATTATTGTAGAAATCTGGAGGAGCTGATAGCACATGAAGAACACAGAAGCCAATTCACGTTCCCCAAGTTACAGTCTTTCAATATAGGTAACTTGCCAAAACTGAACACCATTTGTGGGAAAATGGTTTGCAGTTGTCTGCGTACAGTTTACGTGGACAATTGTATGCAGTTGAAGAGGTTACCACTGTCTCTTGTGGATGACAGGCCATCTCCTCTAGCCTTTCTGGAAATGATCAAAGTATTTCCTGAAGCATGGTGGGAGGAGGTGGAGTTGGATCATCCCAATGCCAAAATTGTGCTTTTGCCTCTTTGCCACTTCAGTCCTTTCTGAAGCCGAGCTGTGCATTGAATTGCATATGACTTTGGTTGCTTCAATTCAGTTCTTAATCTGTTGAGATCAATATAGTCGTAATTATGTACTAAATTACATCACATCACATGTGTGCATTTTTTCAGGCGTTTGTAATTGATGTTTTATGATTAGGAAAACTTTGTCTATTTTTTTTTCTTCTTTTGGGACCTTTTCTTATATGAAATATTGTGTTCATGGAAAGCATATTCTAAATGAATGTATTGAATTGGTAAAAATGGGCATCTTAAGTGGTTCAAATAGTTTTTTTTTTTTTTTTTTTATTCATGTAATTTGTATTTTTTTTTAGCCAAAAATAAAATTTCTAATCTTGGTTTTGTAAGCTCTCTTTCTGTTCTTGCAAGTAATCATCATTTTCCTTCTTGTTATCAAATTTAGAAAAGGTTGTTTAGTTTGTAGCTTAAAACTGTAGCAAGTTAGAATTTCAATTTTATAATTTTTGTTAGGACAGCATAAAAATGTTGGTCTACCCACTCACTGAGGCATACAATCAAACTTTCCCTTAAAACTTTTTTTCCTAAAGATTTTTTGGTTGGGGGAAAACAGAAGGGAGTAAGATTTTTTTTTTTTTTTAAACGATTTGACGAATTAAAGGTGGAAAAATGAATATTATATATTTAACTTAATTTACTAATTTCGTCCTTTTTTTTATTCAAAAACTTTTATTTGATGAAATAGTTTTATAATTTTATTTTAATTAGGGGAAAAGTATTCACGAAATAATCCTTTTATGGAAAGAAGGAAAAAATTGGATTGATAGACGGTTCCAAATAAATGTTGTAATAGACTCTGTGTTTTTGCTAAATTTCTTCAATTTTCATTTTAAACTTAAAAACCTAACTTTTTCAATCATTATTTTTACTGAAACCATGAAATTAATTCTTCGTTAGAAAAAGCTAATTATGTACGTTAATAAATGAATTGCAAAAAGTGAATAATTCAAGTATGAATGCTCTGGTTTGACTTTCGTACCAGTCAAAAGAAGGCAAGGCAGCATCCTTTGACCTGGTAAGGAACTGGTTTTTGGATTTGGCTTTGTTTGCCATTTTTTTTTTTCTTAATTTCTTCTTTCAGTTTTCTTCCGCGAACACTGTCTACAGTTGTTCTGTTCTTTGCCGGTGATCAGAATTTTGAAAGATAGTTGGGCCCTATTACGCTTCCAATCAGGTAGGTACCTGATGCCCTTTTCTTTTTATTTTCTTATTTGTTTCATTGATTGATTGTGTATATTATCTCCAGGTTTTCGCAATAACAACAATTTACTGATTTGAGTTTAATTGCTTACAAAATTATTTAACTAGACAAAATCAGGACTATTTGCTTACAAAATGAATTCAGTTTCCTGCTGCACTTTCCCTGCGCAATTTGAGTCCAAAACCATTTCAAATTTGCAAACCAAATAGATGGGAAAAAGAAAAAGGAAAAAAATACGAACTACAATTTATCCATTGGTGCCAACACAGTAGGTCGGATAACCAATCCGTTACAATAATAATATAAAAAAAGGAAATAATTTGACCCAAATATTCAAAAAAATTCATAGCAATGTAATAATCTTTGGTTTGCATATAAAAAAAAAATATACATACTTTATAGGAATTGGATATGAAACTAAAAAAAAATATATATATATATTAATCGCAGAACCAAACATGCATGAAGCAGCCCAGCCTATGATCAGTAGGAAATTTCCTACTACTAAAGCACGCTGTAGTGTTGCTAGGAAAGTGATCATCAGCTCTGTATCAATTGTTTTAAGTCAATTGACTTGCTTTAGCTTTCTTACTACTAACCTTCCTTCTCTTTTTCCTGGATTTCGTCTTCAACAATCTATTCACATCTTCTTCTCCCTTTATCCAATGGGTATCATATCACCTTCTGTTACACAGTGTGGTTTCATTATTATTATTATTTTTTTTTCCCCTCGATGCAATTTTATTTAGGCTGTTCTGGTTTGTTTATGATTCTGCTATTTCTTTTACATTATTTTACAAGGTCCAAGTTTTTGTAAATTTCAGCATGAAGTAGTGGATTTTTACTATGTCTAGCAGAATCAGTGCTAGTTTTGTTGGATTTAATTGTCTGCTATGACTTTGCTAAATGGGAAAAACATCTCCTCTAGGATCATTTCTAATTTCAACCCAATTCCACTCTTCCCATTTCCAGAAAATAAAAATAGCACTCTTAATTGACGATATTTTTGGGATTTATTTTATCTCTTTTTTTTTTTTCTGTGACTTAATGGGATTTGTTTTATCTGGTGTTTATGTAGTTAGTGTAATGGTACCAAGATTTGGAGGGTATGTAGAGAATGCAATTCTTGGTATTGCTGGGATTGGGTGCTACTGTACACAGTTTTTGGAGACCATATTGGGAAAAGTGGAGCTCTTTAACAACATATGCTCATTCATTAGCTATCACAACCGTATCGATGAAAATAGGCAAACTCTTAAGAGAAAACTAGATGCATTATGCAGTATAGAGCATGACATTAACACAACATTAGAAGCATCCGAGTTTCATTCTGGAAAGAAGCGCAGAAGAGAAGTCGAGAATTGGTTGAGCAGCGTTCAACGAAAGAAAGATGATGTGCAAGGCATGGATCAGCAAATCGGAAACAGAAAATATTCACTGGGACCATGGTGGGAAACTCGTCTCGAGAAAAGCATCTATGAAGTTGAAGAGCTTCATCATCAGGGACAGTTCGACAGTCTTTTGCTTGATGTAAACGAAAATAAAGGGAAGAAATTATTGACAATAACTTTGGTAGGTCAAAATTCAAATGGCGGAATTTGGGAGAGAATATGGTCATGCTTGAAGGACGATGCAACTCAAAGAATCGGTGTTTATGGAGCTGAAGGAGTTGGAAAATCTGCAATAATGATGCAAATCCATAATCAACTCCTGGAAAATGCTGCTTTTGATAATGTTTACTGGATCACAATATCTGCTGATTTCAGCATTCACAGGCTACAAAGTGATATTGCCAAAGAAGTCGGAGTTGATCTTTTCAATGAGAACGATACAAGAAAAAGGGCAGCCAGGCTACACAAAGGACTTCTAAGAAAAAAGAAATATGTACTCATCTTGGATGGACTTTCCAGTTTCTTTCATGGTGATGAGATCGGTGTTCAACCTCAAGAGAATGGATGCAAGCTAGTTGTAACCACACGAACGTTGAAGTTGTGTCGAAGGATGGATTGCCAGAAAAACATCGAGGTTCAGGCTCTTCCTGCTAGAGAAGCAGAACAACTACTCAGGCAAAAGATAGGACATAAAGACTTAACTGATCCAGAGATCGAAGAATGTCTAAGCCGAATTGTCAAAGAATGCGGAGGCTTACCAGTGAAGATCATCAGTATTGCTGAGAGTTTGAGAGGAATCGACGACATCAATGAGTGGAGGGACATGTTGAATGAACTTACGCAATGATGTCTTTATTTTTATGCTTGACCAAAGTCATGTAAATGCACCTGCTCTTAAAATAATGATGCTGGTCACACCTTAATTCTAAGAAGGTCTTCTATCCTCAGATAAGCGGTTAATAAAAATTATGAACAGAATGGTAAGATGTGATAAAAGTACATGTGATATATGGAAAACAGACAATAAGAAAGCAATCAAAAAGGGAACTTCGTTAAAATTATTCACTGTAGTATAGAGATTCCAGCTAATATTTGAGTTTATACATTGAAAAATATATCTAAGCCGTAAAGTATTAGTATTCATTGTACAAAACCTGTAAAAAACTTTATCTTCAATTGTACGGAGTCAAATTGCTGCTCTTTAACATCATAGCTAAAGATCTGTTTGTATAAGCTAGCAGCCTTTTCAGCTATCCAGCACAGCAACTAGTTCGGTAGGAAACAATTTAGCTACTCTGTACGGATTTCTACTCAAGAAAGAGTGTGATATATTGACATGGAACTGGATAAAATAGAGTCAAAAAGTAAATAGGGACCAGCGAGTTGACACTATCAGTGAGTATTTCTTCAAACTCAAAGCAAGAGGCAATCACACCAAAACTTTAGTTCATAATTTAAGACATGCTGTTTTTAGCTCAATATGAATTCTCTAACGCACCAAGTGTCAACTATGTCAAAGCGAAAAAGTCTTTACCAACACAAAACATCATGTACATGATTACGTATCTTACCGTGAACATGGAACTTGTGTTTTTTGTAAGTTCATCAAGATTTAGAAGACTATAGGTTAGAAGAATCCCAGCTAGCATAAACAGCCTCAACAAGTTTCTCATGCAGCGAGGCACTAGAGCAAGCAATTATGCCCCTATCAAGACCATGCAAGTATATTCCCCTTGAGAAGTCTAGAGGCCTTCCTCCAGCATCGGTTACCACACCACCAGCCTCTTCGACTATGACTACACCAGCAGCATGATCCCATATCTTCTCTTTATAGCCACATGACGCAAATTTCATCAAAATTTCAGCATCCCCTCGAGCTATGGCTGCATATTTCACCATGCTATGGACACGCAAGGGTTGTTTTCTGCAATTGGAGAGTGAAAATAGAGATGAGAAAGTAAAAATTAAACAAGGAACATTAATGCATATCTATCATTTGTACCAAGAAAGGAAAAAGAAAGGATGAAGCAGAAAAGTAAAGAAAAGCAAAAGTTATACATTTACAAATTATAAATGCTTTTGCAAGAGATAACATAAAAATCAAACAAGAATTTAGACATCGAGCAAGAAACTTTCAGAAAACTTAGCGAGGCAATTTCCATAGATTTCCATCTAGAGACAATTCTATGGTATCTCAAGTAACATCGAAGTATCCTACAATTATGATTACATAATTAACTTAAACTGGTTTTGGAATCTCAGTTACCAGGAATTCTATAACACGATTCATGCCTTTTAGACCGAATGCTTTTGAGATTTAGTCTTGTCATTCCTACAGAGTTGAGGGTTTCAAAATTCTTCTTTCAAAGCTCCTTCGAAGTAGCATGGAGAAAAGCTTATCCTTTCTTTCCCAGCACAATTTACAATAAGCAGTCATATCAACTATCCAGTATCCACATGAAAAAGGAAAGTGTTCCAATAAGCAGGTAATAGCAATAGGAAACAAAATATAAATAAACCTACATTAGCCCCATGCTATATGCAACTCCAGCAGACAAGGCATGGTTTGAATTGGACTTCTCTACAGGTTCACAGAAGGTGGCTTGCTCTGGATCATCAATGGAAGAAACCTGTATCTGTTGTGCAGAATTTGGCCATTCAAATATATTATTTTCAGGGATTAATGGCTGCATCCATGCTTTGCCACTTCCTCTCTGTGCATACATCACACAACCTTTTTGCCAAGTATCAGAAGTAGGTGAAGATGATTTTGACATGCTCTGGTGATACTTGTGATGATGATTCAGCAACTCTTTCTTCATAGGGTAATTTGGACACCCAAGAACTCCAAACACCACCTTTCCTTCATCAATTAAGGCTAAAGCTATAGCATACTGATCTCCACGTACAAATCCCAATGTTCCGTCCACAGGATCAAGTACCCAATGCGTTCCAATGCATCCCCCAGTTGAGTTGCATCGGCTGATGGCTTCGAGAATTTGTTCACTTCTAAGTGCCTTTTCTGGACTCGGAAGACCGTATTTTGGTGCTTTATCTAAAATTTCATTTACAGTGTTAGTGACAGCCATCAGTAAGCCTGCTGAGTTAGCTTCAGAGAGAGTTTGAACATCTTCTTCAGCAACAATAGATACTTTTTGACCCCTTAAAGACTCTGACAATATCCAGCTAACAGTAGCTTGAACACTCCAATCTGTTTAGCCATTGAGAGTAAGCAAAACAGTTGAGAGATATATTATAACCGTACAGCAGTAGTTTGATCATGTTATTGGAGCTCTAACCTATATCAGTCTATCACACTATTTTGCAAGTTTGTACTTCAATTATTGTGAGCATATCCAGAGACTAAAGTTTTTAAAACTCAAATAAAGAGACAGATGTTGAGCAGATGGTAGTTTGGCCTTCTAAATGAATTCTTCCAATTACCAGGCATTATCAAATATTCACTTAAAGGCAATCTTACACATGTTATGAAAGCATAAATATCACTAACAATCACCAGACCTCAAATAAATTTTCATATTGTGGTGCAATGACAAGAGCGCTCGATTTTAAAGGTAAGTTTAAGTTTCCCCCACCATATTAACATATGTAGTCAGTCTATTGTAATTTTAACGACAATGACAACCAATCCTGAGTCTACACTAGTTGTAAGAGATCATTTTCATATCCTTAATCAATCTTTCTTTTCTAACTATTTTGAATTATATTCTCACATATTTATGCACAGAAATATCCACAGGATGACGCTGAACATGTCCAAACCACCTAAAAGTTCCTTCCCTTATTTCATCTTCAATTGGTTCCACACAGAACTTTTCTCTAATACACTCTTTCTCAGTCTTATCCAACTATCTGTGCCCACTCATTTATCTTAACGGCCTTATCTCTACTAACACTCATTTTGTCAATGAGAAGATACAATTAAAACTTTTTTCTTCCCATTAAGTCGGTTGCCTGTATATACCCACAAATGAAATAGTAGAAGCGTTTATGCAGTACTGTTGCAAAAACAACACCAGCAATAATTATGTGCAGTAATGTACTAGCTCCCAAGGTTGCAAGTTTTAATGTAGAAAGTGTCAATTACAAGTACCATGTCTTGTTCACCAGAGAGTAGTAATAAGACACAAGAAATGCTCAACATTTTCCTTCATGCCCGCACTTAAATATGCATTTCTCGTACTTATTATAGTATATCCAACTTACTGATTGTGAATTATGGCTGCTCGTAGCACACTAGCACCATATTATTTTGTCATTTAGTTCATCTCTCATCAGTCATCTGAGATAAAATAACGACTTCCTAATCATGCTACAAATCATTTTTACATGCTAAAAAGCCAAATAATGCTTAGAAATAATTGATTGATATTCACAATATAACGAAAGTTACCATATTTATGATCCAGAAATAAAGGATAATCCAGTTATACATGACTATCATATGTGTTGATGAGGAATCTTAATGACCTGTACCAAATAGTCATCCTAAGCATTTAGTAGCCCTATACAATATTTCACACCACTTGCGTATCAAAAGAATTTCATCTCAAAGTCCTTATCTTTGCATTGAATCTCAGTTTTCAATTATTAGCCTAAACCTTATAAACCATAAATGATTCTAAACGCAAGCATAAGGAGATGTTTTAAATATTCGCTGACAATAGCATATAGTTTCCAATTTGATGTACACAGTTTCCTCAATCAACTTTCTAAAGATAAAGACACAGAAGTACAATGCAAAATACTCAACAACCAAAAGACACAAAAGAAAACTGTAACGTTCCTATGAAAACATAGTCTGTCAAAAAACAGGTCAAAGCATCCAGCAGGTAAAAAAAACAACATAGGTTCTGTTTATGGCCTAAATTCTTCAGAGAGGCGACAGGTACAATTAGTGCATGTCAATGCTCTCATCAATGTTCTGCCATATAATAATCCTCCAACCAATTTATTAATAACTAAAGATCAAATAACCCACTTTTGTATCTATTGGTAACGAAAAGTAAAATAAGAGATAAACGTAAAGCTTCTTTCTTTTACTGCAACCCAATGCTACAACGACACAAAATGGAACAATTTGAACGGTATACTTTCTTACCCGAGCTTAAGGTATCAACATAAAAAAATAAAAATAAAAAAAATAAAAAGAAAAAGAACTAAACATTCTCAAGCTTCCCTGATCTTATTAGTTATATTAATCCATTGCATACTGGAAGAACCACTAGAAAGTATACATGACCAACATTAAAATTTTGAGAAAGAAAAGTCTACACAAGTTTTTTTAAAGCCACAAAAGCAACACATTGTCGAAGAGAACCTATAAATTCAATCCCATCATTATTACAAATCGCACAACCATAGTAGCCATGGTCAAGTTATAAAGCACATAAAAGTAAAGCTGAAATTTGATTATCAACAATAAACATGATTTCGTTTCCCCAATTCCGTAAGAACAATTGGTAGAAACAAATTATGGATTCCTATATAATTCTGAATTCTTTTAGAAATGAAAACGCAAAAATAAAATGCCAAATGACTATTCGCATAACCATATGTACATCTTCTTTTCTATTCCGAACTAGCAATTCACAGAAATCTAAATTAACCGAAACAAACACCATATATAAAATGCGGATAATTTTCAACCAAAAAACGAATCATTAACGGAACAACTAATTCAAGATCCTATATCCTTTCAGAAAGCACGAAAAAAAAAACCCAAATCACCAATAAATGGAATGACCTAAATTGAAAACTGTAATTACCTGCAACAGTGACGGGAGAATCATCATCCTTAGATGTAACCTGATCGGTGCCCTTAGAAATCAGCAGTTCTTGCACTCTCTGACAAAGAAAGCAAGCCATATGTACGACTTTCACAGCGATATCAAATTCTTTAGCGTACTTGTCCTCATTCTCCATGATTTTGATCCCGTTAAAAGGTGTGATCAGTGTAATTCAAGATGCAAAAACCAAGCCTTTAGCAAATGCCCCACCTCAGGAGTGAAGCCAGAAACAATAAAATTAAGGCGCCAAGTGCTTAGATTAGAGGGGTGATTTGAGGTTAGATCGTTCCCTGCGAACGTTGGTGAAGCAAAATGAGATGTTGAGAGGTGACATTTGTGGCGGAGTAATTTGTTCGGGTGGCAAGAAAATAAAGAAAAGGGTAATATCGCGTTGCATCTCATAAGATTTTTGAGTGCACTTTTTGGGGCTTTTCAGCGTTGAAGTTCGACAAAATTAAAGGACACAGATTTTCTCTACTTTATTCTCAGGTCAAATTATTATTATTATACAATTCTCATTTTGGCCTCAAAATGCAATTTTGTATTTCTTGAGTGTCAAATAATTTGGCGAAAAGAATGTACCCTCGTTTGAAACAAATTTTATATAAATCCAATTAAATTTTTTTACTAGGATTCAATTCAATGCTGTTGATTTTACAAATCAATACTTATGTTTGGAAAATATATTTAATACGAAAGAATTCAATTGCTAATTGAGCTAACTTGTCTTTTGTTAATCACTCACAATCGCATTCTCACAAAATCATTTCAACTTCCACATGATTTTCGATTCTCACGATTGATGTAGCACCGAATTGGACTGATTGATTTGAGTGATTTAACCGTAAAACGATCATGGATCCGATTAGTTCTATTAAATTTTCGATTTTTTAATAATAATAATTATTATTATATTACTAAATAATATTTTTTTATACACATTATACCATGTTTTACTATAATGTATTATTAAATAATTATTTTTTAAAAATAAATATCTGGTTAAATTATCGGTTCGAACTAGTTGAACCAATTAAACTATCGAACTAGTAATTTTACCGGTTTGCTCTCCGGTATGGTTATTGTTACATTGTTCACAACACAAGCTATTTTTAATAATGAGAAATTTCTTTTTTTTTTTTCTTTTCTTTTTTTAATTTTGTTTTTCTTCCAAATATAAAATTTGATAAACATTAATTATATTGAATTCCTTCAAAGTAAGGGTTCAAAACATATTATCAATGAAAAAAAGTATTTCCAAAATATGGATATTTTATTGCCAATTGTTGATCATATTTCCCAGGTGTTTCGGATCCTATGCTGGGAAAAACTATCTCTTGTCATGAAGCCTTAATTAAGCTAGTTGAAAACTTTTTCTCAATCTTCGAGTTTAGTAGACAATGATACCCATTATTATCAGTGCCCTTATCGGGAGCATCGGGTGGTCAACTTCTCAAGTCTGGGCACTACAAAAAAAAAAAAAAAAAAGTTCATAACAACGCAAAATTTTTAAGCATTTACCCACACTTTTCAAAGCAATGTCACAAGTATCGTCAAATCGCGTGTCGTTATTTCTAATGACGAATCAATATTGTGTCAGAAAATTTAGTTGCAACGCCATTTCATATAAAAAGTATTGTCATGCTGGCAACGCTTATATTTCTAGCGTCATAATTTTAATTATAATTTTAAAAATTTTCACAATGTTTATTAAAGCCTCCCAAAGGTTGTGACATTTTTTTGTGTCGTCATTTCCCTTTGGAAAATATTTATAGTATCTTCAATTCCACGAAACTTTAACTATAAAGCATCTCCAAATTTCACGATATAATTATGTAAGCCTCTACATTTAGCTACATTACTAATTTGTTTTGTCCCAAATAGGATGACATTTTTTAGTAAAAAAGTGTCTCTAAAGTGCAACACATAAATATTATTATGTCCTCAATATGAGAACATTTTTATCCAAAAACATCTTAAATATAGCGACCCATCAAGTAAAAACATCCCCACGTTTACGACATATAATTTTATAAATGTCTACACTAAATATATTAAATTATTTATCCTTAAATAAGGTATCACATTCAACAAATTAGCCATTCTCATATAAAAGTAATTACAATAAATTCTTACAACAAGTATAAATTATAATCAGTCATAACAACCCATTCGCTATCACAAATTGGAATTACTACAATGCTTCTAAAGAAAACAATAACTAGTAATATTTTTGTACTCTAACCTCATCACAAAGCGATCGTTTGGAGTTATAAGCCTCTCTAACCTTACATCTAAATTCTCAACTGCTTCTTTCTAACGCAGCCACCTTTATCATTTCAATACTCTTAGCTTCCTGCAGCCAAATACTAGAAATTACTCGTAACAGATTACTAATTTGGAATGAATATAACAAGCCTTGTATTAAAGATATTACTTAGAATGTCTAAGTACATAATAGTTGTGAAAGTTAAGTTTCCAAATTATAGTTCACTGCACATCCGCCAAAACACAATAACGATAAAATTGCTAGTCATAAATTCACTATTTCACCAGATCAAATTTCTAGCATTAAAAACACTGCAACAGTTGTTCATACAAAATTGGTGAACTAATTTCAGAAATCAAATTAATTATTTCATACATAGAAACTAATCAATTAAGCAAAGCTATAAACTAGTCAATTATTAATTAAGTAGGGCCTGCTCCTTATATTGTTAAAAACTGATAGAAAATGAAAGAATTAATTAATATATTAAGCCTTTAGACCAAGTTAACAATGAAAGAATATTTTGCTATTTATCATACATCATGCCAATGACAGATTGAAATTTAATTGCATTTCAATCAACAATCTGATGGACCTCGTAGAATTAATCCGCTATGGGAACACCTCAGCCAAACACATTCATTAATCTAAAATTTACACCAATGCAAAAATGGGTTAGACATGCATAATTAGACAAATTAATGCAATTTATATATAATTTAGACAATATATTAAAATGGAAAAATCAACCACATAATGTACCATTTCTGAAGATCAAATGTAATCTTATTCTTCAACATCCTCTTTGACCTAACTTATAGGTTCATTGACATCCTGAACCACTGTTTTGGCAATATGAATACAGCAAACAAAGTTATCTTACTAGTATTTGACAATTAAAGCAAACAGATCATCTTACAAGCTTTCAATTAGAACGTCTTAAATTGAGCACAAACAAATGTAGTTCTATTAGATAAATGATTATATTAAAGAAAATGGAGATTATAACATGATAAGACTAAGATACGCTTATATTCTACTCAAATAGTAAACATCAGTGAAAAAAGCAATATCCCTTAACAAGCTGGATAACAATTAGATTTCTTTATCCAAGTAAACTACAGATTAAGGAGCAAAATACCGTAGAGAAGCCAATCAACATTAGGTTTTCTGAAAATGTCCATTCGTTTACTTTAAAATGCTAAAAATGTAGGAAAAAGAAAAGTGAAGTTTGAAAGAATTCAAAATCTTTTCAACTCCTGAGTTCTACCACTTCAAACCACTAGAAGTTTTAAGTGATATGGATATCTCTAATATCTGCTTGTAAATATCAAAATGGTGGCTACTCCTATCTAACTCATGGTGTAAGCACAAGACTGAATATGGCTCAATACACTAACAACATATCAACATAAGACGCATTTGAATTTATACAAGTGTTTCTCTGCAGCAGATAAATTGAAAAATTTAACTTATTCAGAAATGTAGATCGGCCATGTCAATGTATTTAACTAAGCTCTTATCCTAGAAGAACGATATAAAATAAAAGTGAAGTACTAATATATTATGACAACTAATTCTAAATACAGTGTTGAAATAAATTATTAAGATTTAATTAGCATACAATTTGTAATTACCAATTAGTAAACCCTTTCAAAGTAAAGTATAAAAAGTACAGTTGATGGCAAGATTTTATAGAGTAGAAATAAGGTGTTATCAGGCTATAATATCAACAACAGAAGACAATGGTAAGTTAGAAGAGTATATTTCCATGAACAGCAAGTGTGGTGATTTCATCCATAAAGAGTACTTTTAACAACAATCAAAGTTCATGGGTTAATAAGTGGATTCTACCTGCTTTTAAGCTTCAAATAAGCATATCTGCTTTATTATATGTGCCCATGTGGGTGAAGGCAATTCAAAACCCTAAATTACAACTAAATTTGAAATTAATTTCACCAATATCCAAAATCCCAGTAAATTTCAACTCCGTCAAGCTTCAAATTTGGTTTCAATGCATTAATTTTAGGTATAACTAGAAAAGGAAAAATCACAACACCAGAGCTAGCTGTATGTTGCCAGAAAAGCCACACGTTGTCCTTCAACTAAACTCGTCATCCTTACAGCGTTGAATCTAGCTTCTGTTAATTTTAGGTATAACTAGAAAAGGCAAAATCAAAACACCAGAGCTAGCTGTCTGTCGCCGGAAAAGCCATACGTTGTCCTTCAACTGAACTCGTCATCCTTACGGCGTTGAATCTAGCTTCTGTTAATGTAGATTGAATCTGCTTCTATGATAAAAAGGAAGAAAACAGAATAGGTAAGCAAGAGGCGGGAAGAACAGAGGGAGAAGTATCGAGGGGCCGATAATAGATTTCTGAGGTAATGCCGGCGGAGAAAAAGAGGAAGGGGAAGAAGAAGAAGATCGGGACTACGTAGTTAAGTGGAAGAAATTTGGAGATTTGGAGTAGAAGGTTATTCTGTACATGATGCGTAATAAATACACATACTAATAGAAGCAAGTGCACTTCGTCCCTCAAGTAATACATAGTAAGAAGGATATCAATTCCACGAGGACTAATTATGCTAATCCTAAATACAATCAGATTTTTATTAACCTAGGCGAAAAGAATAAAATTATTGATTTTGGTTTGTAAATAAAAATTATTGTTGAAACAATTAAATTAAAACTAAGAATGAAACAAAGTTATATATGAGAAATTCAATGAGAAAACTAACTAAGGGGTCCGGTTTCACTTAACACTAATTCCAGTAATATTTTAAGTTCTGCAACTAATCCGATTAAATTCCAAGATGGCGATTTCCATAAATAATTAATACCTGTTAGGGCTATCAATTTTAATTCTTAACCTAAACACTTAAACTTCTTAATTCTAAGCGCTCAAGCCAGCAAGCATTAAGTCTAAGAAATCCTAGCATTAACTAGTGAGCCACTCGAGCAATGGTCATGCAAAAGTCATATTGTATGATTCCGTTAATTTAGTCCTTTGGTTAATTATAGATTAACTATGAACATTGGAATTGATGGTCACGCATCCAAAGCATTAACATATACAACACAATATTGGAAAATAATACGAATTAAATTGCATTAACTATAAAATAATTACATGGAACAATTGCTAAGATCCACCATAGCTAGCTATGGTGGAATTAGTTCATTGCTAAACTAATAATACACAAAAGAATTAAGGAAAATATGGTAAATAGAAGGTTTAGAGAAAACTGGAATCGATGTGGTTGATGGAAGGATGTACGGATCGTTGAGGCGGAAATACGAATGCTCCTCCAAACCCTAACTTCCAAGAACACGTTCTTCCCCAATCACGTTCTCTCAAGAGAAAAAATTGAAAACATAAAATCTGAAAACTAACTTTTTTACAAAAGCTGAAATCCCTTTTTTTTAATCCTTCCCCAAAACAAAAAGGGAAAAAGAATCCCAATCAAAGTTTAATACCATTCCTTTAATGAGGAAATAATAAAAAGGGATACTAATACTTGGGCAAAACCCGCAGCTTCTCCTTGGCCCATCATATATGTAGGCCCAAAACATCAAACCAGCTTTAAAACTCCAAAATCGGCACAACCTAAGGTATGGTCACGTCTTAAGACTGTTTCTGGATTGCTTTAGGTTAATTCCATTCCTTTTTTATGTACTTTTAGCTCCATTTTCTTCTTAGAGGTCCTAATAAGGAAAATAACATAAAGTAAGTAAGATATGCCTTAAATGGATAAAAACAACTCAATTAAAACACAAAACCAAAGGCAAAATAAGTACATAGAATGCACTTATTAGTACAATAAGGAACGCTGCATTTTTTTTTCATTAATAAAAAAAAGCGAGAATTAATATGATACTTTTAAATGAAAATTACACAAAATAAACATGTTTCAATAAGTAATTAAAAATGCACATCGCTTAGTCGGTGGATATTTAGAATACGCACAAAATAATCTTTGGTATATTTTTTTATAATAAATTTCAGTTTAAATATTCTATTTTTAATAATTTATATAAGTAATTTTATATTTTTAAATTCGTTGCATAAAGAGTTGTTGTATGGTTAATTTGCATAAGCATCATATGAATTAAGTTGTCATAATTAACTCAAATAAAGGATAAGGTATGGTTTTATCAATTCAATCCATAAAACCAAAACAATCAATTGCAAAATAAAAATGAAGCAGGCTTGTAACCAAATAAGTAGCAGGTTTTAAAACCTAAAAACAAATACTCGGCATCTTTTTTTGATTTTCTTCTTTTATTTTCCTGTATAGGAAAAAAAATAGAGGCATCAAAGATACGTTAAAAAGTAAAAGCGTTAATAAATTAGAAAATATCTAGACACTTAAAAGGACACAAAATTAAAAGCGTTATTAAGTGATGATACAAGTCGACACAAATTAAAAAGTGTGGTCGAGTTTATAAATATGGGGATATAAAATAAAAGTATCTCCAAATTAAAATTATCGAGATATTTTATATCGACGTAAAATCAAACCATCCTTAACTTAACAAATATGTTGATGCATATCTAAAAAGCTTAGTTAACTTTTTTAAAAATACCAACAAAAAAAAAAGCGTAATTAAGTGGTGATATATAAGTCGACACAAATAAAAAAGCGTGGCAGAATATATAAATACGGGGACATAATTAAAAAGTGTCTTCAAATTAAAAAAATATCGAGACACTTTATATCGACACAAAATCAAACCATCTTTAAATTAAAACAAAATGTCGATACTTATTTAAAAACGTAGTTAAAAATTAATAAAATTGCCAATAAAAAATTAAAAGCGTCATTTAATTATTATATTATTTCACACAAATAAAAATGTCTCCAAATTGAGACACTTTCCATTGACGCAAAATTTAAATTGTTGTTATATATATAAAATGACGACAATTTTTTTGAAAGTGTAGCTAAATCATTTAGTAATTGCTACAAATATTTAGAAGTGTAGTTAAGTGATGATAATGCCGACACAACATAAAAAAGTGTGGCTAAATCCAAAAATTTAAGAACACAGATTTTTTATATCACTGAAATTGTATCGTTATACCTCCCTTTTTTTTTGTAGTGGGGAGTGATGTTGGATGATCGTAGTCATATTGTATTGGATATCATCGGGTACGTAAAGCAGAGCATTTATTAGCAAAACTCGTGTTAAGTTCTTCTTTGTTATTCTCAGTTGGAAAAAATTATTATTTTTATTTACTTTTAAAAGAAATATAATTGTAACATAACATAAACCAATTTAAATTTCAACCACGAATTAATTAATGAGGGTGTGAAAATTATTTCTGAAGGCTTCATTAATAAAAAATAAGTTAGATATGATATTTGACAGCTTGGCATTTCTGTCAAATTCAAGTTTACTTATCCAACTCCAATTGCTTCAATTTCAACGTAATTGAATTGTATATAAAACTTAAGCATTAAGTTAATGTGATATTTAAAATATGAGAAAGTCGTAACATTTATTGGTATCATAACACCGACTATTTTTTTAATTTTTCCGAGTCCTGACCCTTTTTTTCTAATTTAGTGATTAAGTAAATTTTGTTGAAATTAATCACGGGTGCGATGTTATCTACACTAATGCACTGCAATACATCAAAACTCTAAAGTTAAGCATGGTTGATTAGAGTAATAATGAGATAGATCACTTCTTGAGAAGTCCTTCTATTATACCCTTCAACTTCTTACAAGTTTAAATTCTAGTGTATGATCAAACTTAAATGGGGGAGAGCATTTACCTAAATCATGGTTGACAAGCCTTGAATTAATTAATTGTATTACTTTAAAAGAAAAAAAAAAAGTAGTCAAAATTGATTGTACATGACAACATGGTTTATATAATCTACAAATTTAGCGAATTTTGGTGGAGATAGTGATTTCTGCATGCCATGGAGAGTTTTTTCGGGTGAAAAATCTTGACATGTTTCATTTATCCAGTGACGGTGCCAGGATTGTTCCGCTGGGAGGCAGAACAGCAGTCGGCTGAGGTGGAGGACGACGTCGTCGGCATGAAGAATGGCAGGTTCAGTGGGCGGCAAGGGGCGGGCGAAGAAGAGGAGAAGCAGGGAGGGACAAAAACACAAGGCTTCTCTGTATTAACTGCAACCCAAAAAATGCATGGGGGCCGGTCAAAAGCCCCCTACTCGAGGGTTTTTCTGGTAGCTGGGAGATCAGCTGTCCCTCCGTGATATATATATATATAAAGATAAATATTTTGTACAAGACGTGAGATAAATAGGTGAGTAAGTTTTTTTGTTTAGTGAGAAAGGAAAGTAACAAATGTAGGAATTAGTAGGATGATATGAAAGAAAAGGCTCCCAACTGTAAAATTTCCACTGGCCAACCCATCCACACCATCATCATGAAACTAATTAAGAAGCAGGTTACTCTCAACAAAAGCATGAAACCATAAATATCGAACTCCTCATTCAAAAACTTCCCACCTTGTCCCATTATTTTCTGGGCCAACCATCCACTAAATTGCTCGACCTTTAACCCACCTTACTCTCTCTAATACATCTATATAACTGCCAACTCATCCCAATTAATACTTGGGAAATTTTTGAAAGATACATATAATATTAGTACCCCTTATATTATAACTATAATACTTCATTTATATATACTTTTGTTCTTTGAATATGGTTTGTTTTTGTTTCTTGGTGGACCAACACAGGAGAATAAGGAGCAGCAAACCGGTGGCCGGAGCATGTTCCCGCTGCGGCTGCAGTGCTAGCGTCGCTGACATGAGAACCGCCACAAGGTTTTGTTATGTTCCTTTTTATTGGAAATCTTGGAAGGCTATTATTTGCACTTTTTGTGGAGCTGTACTTAAATCTTACTGATAGATCACGTTTTTTTTTTTTTTCTAAATTTTCCTTTTCTATTTTCTCATTTGTAATTACTTCATAATATATGTAGATTTTTATTTAGGATACAGAAACGTACTCTGATTTGTACAAAATGACAATAGGAGAAGAGTCGCAGCTTTATATATACATACTGTCTTTAAGCATTTTTTGAGCTTTTGCTTGTGACAGATCACTGAATCTTCTTTCTCTCTGGACGATTTAATAGCACACTTTCTTAGTTGCATTAGCATGATAAATTAATAATAAATTTGTTTTTTAAATAATCGAGTTCTGTTTTAAAAAAGTTATTCCAATCAGATTACTTGAGCTTCTTCTTCTTGCTGCCTGCTGGGTAGTTGTAGATATTTAGTTTAGCTATGAGAAAAGTAAACAATGGTGATTTTACACGTTTCCAAGTAGAGATGTGATAGCTTTTTGTCTCAATACAAACCATAAAGTATATTCTGTTAGATTCTATTGATAATTTTATTAATATAATATGATGGAATATGTTATTAGGAGTCAGTTTGGATTTTTCTAATAACATAAGGGATAAAAAAGGAAATGTTAATAAGACATGAGTTAAAAAGGCAAACCGATGATAACATATGAACTAAAAAGGTATTTAGCTTGTTAATCTTTGCTATATAACACATTAACTTCGTGATATGTTACGTTGATTTATTAATTTTATTGACATGATACGTAGAATTGTTGACTTTTATTACCATAGATTCATTCCCTTTTTTATTATATAACATTTTAGACTTTTCACTTTATTCTTTTTTATATAACGTTTTATATTAGTAATTCACTTTTTGGTAATGTTTTAAATTTGTATATGAACTTGTAATTGCTAAAATAAACATAGAATAGGGATTCATGTCATAAATAGAATTAGTAGCAATTTGCCTGGTTAATCTAGATTAAAGTGTAGTTTGTTATACTGTTTCTTTGGTAATTATAAGGCTGTTGCCTGTATTTTTTTTATCCTTTTTTCTGTTAAGGCTGTTGTTGCCTGCCTTTGTCCGTCTTATAGGCTGCTGCGATGGCCTTTGTTTCTTTCAGTTTTGCTCTTGTTGGAGAGCTTTAAGGCTGCTGCATTCTTTTTCTGGTTATGTACCCATGAAATTTGTATTTTTTTTTTATTATTATTATTTAATAAAATTGAAGTGCTGTATAAAGAAAATGATTAAATTGTACCAATTATTGTTGGTATAAATGGTTAATAGTCTCAAGTCATTTAAGTTAGAGATTAATTAGAATTTGAGTTTTAGTGTAAGCAACAAATTTGAATTAGGAGAATATTTACCTAAATAATGTATAACCACTCACAAATGAAGGGAAAATTTTATATTACTCCTGGAGTATGATATTTCTTAAAACTACATTAGCAAAAATGATTGTTGTTTGAACTATTAAAGTATCGTAAAAAAATATATAAATCGTTATTTATAGTTAAGGAAATATATATTCTGGGAATACTATAAAATTTTTCCAAATGAAGAAAATTCTTAGATCTTGACAGTGTTGAGTCTGAATGCATGAATGAATACATGTGGAATTGGATTTATATAATCTTTATATTAAGGTCTGATATACATTATTTATATACTACTCGTTAGTCTTATCTGTTAGTCTTACTTATTTCCAATATATGACTAACATCAAACTCATTAATGATTAAGTAAAGAAAAATAAAAAGAATAGTAAAAATTGTAAAGCAGAGAGTTGAATTGTTTAAGTAATCTTTTGTGCTTTGTCTCTTGATTTATGTAAGTTTTTTCTTTAGAAGAAAATTTATGTAATTTAATAAGTTGGATTCTTGCCCACCTAACTACGGCAAAATAAAAAATAAAAATAAATAAACAAAGTGAATAGAAGAAAATAGCTTTCAATGCATTTAATTCGTTTTACATGCTTGTTTACCAACCACATTGCTATTTTACTTATTATTGGGTGCAGTTAATTAATTTCTCCGAGGTACGGATGGCTACGGGATGAAACATGAATTGCAGGCTGAGATTCATTTCTCTACTTATTCTTTCCTACACATTGGAATCTTTCAATGGACCAACTCTTTTAATCAATAATTTTAACTAAAATCAGATCAGATCGGTCCAATTAACTGAAATCATAACTACATAATAAATAGATTTGGGGTTGATTATTTGCCCAGTTGCTGTTCTCTAAAAGTTAATTTACTTCATAATCTTTTCAAATTTTAATTTACTTCATAATCTTTTCAAATCCTCCATGTTTTCTTCAATTTTTAAATTTTCAACAATTTATCGTACTCTACGACCGGCTATTAGGGCATTTTGTTAAAAATTTATATTTAATAACATGCATAAATATAATCCAAACAATTATTTAAATTAAAATTTCTTTCTAAACTATATCTTTCCACTGAAAAGATGAGATTTCTACTAAATTAAAAACTAAAGTAAATGATACATATATAATCCTTAATATATTGAGAAGATGTAGCTAGCAAACAGTAGAAATTGAGAAAAAGTTTAATAATGTAACTAGAGAAATATAATTAATAGATTGTTTGAATTTAATTAAACCAATATAATCATGTTTGGTTTGCAGAATGAAATATGGTGAAAATAAAATAACAAATGTAAGAAATGAAATAGAAGAGAAATAAAATAGTTGTTACTTTTCTCATCATATTCCAATGTTTTGGTTTAATACTGAAATAATATATGAAATATGTTATAGCCAAACAGAAAAATAAAAAAAAAACTAGGTGAAATTGGATCGAACATAGAAAAAAAGGAATCAAATAATAAAAGAAAAAACAGAGATTAAATAAAAGAAAAAAATTGAGTAAAACGAAAAAAATAAAAAAGATAAAAAAATAAAAACTAAAAAAACTAACAAAAAAAATCCAAAATACATGGAAAAGAAAATGAATACAAAACATCATATAAATTGGACAAAATAAATAAAATAAAATCAATATAAAAAATATAATATATATTAAAGTATAAAATAATTATTATTTGGCTCTATAAAAGAATAGATATTTGTTATTTTCAGAATAGACAAATAATTACTCTATAGAAAATTAACCCCAAGTCTAAATAAATACCAACTAAATTTTAAAATAGTTATTTCATTTCCCTCATTTCGAGGAAATATAACAGGTTAATCTAGAACCACTTATTTAAAGAAATATATATATATATATGCACGGAAATAGTACAAGTGGTGATGCAAACGGTGGTACACTCTGGTAGGACAGCTCGAAGCTGTTGGTGGGTTGCAGTGGAGAAGGAGAGCCCAACAATCAATACTTGTGAATTGAAAGGTGTGGTCAGTCTGCAACACACTTCGACGCCAAGTTAGATTTTTGGACAAACAAACATATATAGATTAGGCCATCGAAGGTACTTATTTTTGAAATTTTGAACTATTAATTTTTACTATTAAAGTAACTAAATGATAATATGTTAAAAAATATTTATATTAATATAGTTTTCATCAACTGCATAATTTATATATAAATATTTCTCGTTATTAATAAATTAAAGAAGTTTAAAATTTGAAATTAACAATTTAATTTTATCCTAATTAATATTACATGTTTCAATTACTATAACCTTATTTAATTTTCTTAAATATTTCAAAAAATAATATCAATGCTTCATGCTGAATATCTACAGAGATTAAGAGAGTCAATGACTCGAAATAATCAAGGCCTCCCAAAACTAGATTTATAATCATACATATGTATAAGTGATACTTGGTCTTTTGCATTAATTACAAGTCTAAGTAATTCTAGTTAGATGTTGAACAGTAGGACCTTAATGGCATGGAAATGTCAAAATTAGAAACCAGATATTAAATTTGTGGCCCACAAATGAAAAAATGAAAAAGGTAACAAACGAGTAAAATGCTTAAAACTTGAAAGACAAAGCCTACCTAGAAACTGACTACAAAGTCTTTAAGAGGCGATGAAATATTTGAATGGAAATTATTGAGCCTAAAGGAAAACTTAGCAAAGTGAATAACGAAATCTTTAGGACCGCTTCCCTTCTATTATAAATGCTATATTGATTATTTAACAACTTTGTCTGGTAAAAAATATATATTGAAAAATAAATTGCACATTGTTTTCTTGACAATGATATATATGTTGATTGAAGAATTGTATTATATCTTTATATATTGTGAGAGGAAAAAGAGTGAACAAAACAACAACTGAGGAGACTACATTGGCATTACCAAATTTATGATATCGTGTTCCAAATTTTCTAAATAAAACTTTTTAGTTGTATTTAAAAAACAAGTTTAGGATAGACTTGAAGCAAATTTTGATACTAGTTTAAGGTTTTACCCTTTTTCTGACATGTAAGGCATATAAATTTGTTGGATATCTCATTGTAGATGATATTATTTCGAGACTTGAGGAGTTAAAGAGTGGCATATCTTATTGTTGATGATCATATGAGATGTAATTATAATTTTTTTTGTTGGAATCCTCAATGAAAGGGATCTTCCTTTAGTTCTCAATATTCCTTTAAGTTTGCTAGGCGTGGAGGATAGTTGCCTCAAAATGGGATTGTAGGGGAATTTATTCTGTTAAAAGTTGTTGTCGAAGGGTTTGTTCTATGTCTATTAGAAGATTTTTTAGAGGTGAAATCTAGTTTCTGTAAACGAAGTTGGACCTTGAAGATTCTGCCAAAAGTTATTAGTTTTATTTGGTGCACCCTTCATGAAATTCTTCATACTTATGATTATGTGTCTCTTAAAGGGGTGAAAGTTGATAAAAATTGCCCAACTCGTGGAGTTTAGGATGAATCAATTTTGCACATCAATTAGTTGCTGGTCTTTCCCCATTATAGGCTATTTAAGGGGAAAATTTAATTATGTTGTTGAATGGTTTACCCATGTTCTTGATTGTTAAAATTACACTGACAATTTTTTGTTATTTGGGGCTTGTGGTACAATAAAACTGGTGCGGTCTAGAGAGAAAAATTCTTGACCCTCACCTTTGGAGGATGGTTAATGATGTTCTTGATTAGGGGCAGCGGGCTCAAGCGTTTCTTTCTAACTCTATGATTGCAAGTGGCTCTTCTCTTGTGCGTTGGGAGAAGCCTGGACTGGATTTATAAAGATTAATACTAATGTTGTTATGTTAAAAAGAGAGAATTGCACATAGGTTGCTTGGATTGCGAGGAATGAATTTGGTTCAATTGTTTGCTGTTGTCAAACGTTTTCCTAGTTTGCTAGACTCCTAGGTTGTTGAAGTTGTTGGAATTAGCAAAACTCTTTCATGGGTTAAGTGCAAACATTAGTCTAATATTCAACGTTATGAAAACCGGACCGGACCGGTCGGTTTAATTAAATTCAACGGTTTAGTCAAAAACCAGATTTGACCGGTTCGAACCGCGAAAAACCGAAAAACCGGCAAACCGGTTTCTTGACCAATTTCAAGTTGAAATTAAGAAAATGCTGAAAGTAGGATTTGAACCCATGTCCCCTCACTTAAGTTTGACATCTTATACCACTGGGCCATCCTGACTTTACTGATGGGTTTTACTTAAATTTTTAATATATCAATTAAATAAAAATGTATCATAAAGAAAGCATTTTCATGAAATTATTTGCTTATATCAGAAAATAATAAAATCAAAATGACACTTTTCATCCTTAATCTTGAAAAACGTACATAAATTGAATTTGAATTTATGAATTTTTGTATAGTACAATAAAACTGAATATTCTATATTAGTTCATTATGTTTTATTGAATCCTACCATTTTGTAAGTTAATTTCTCATTCAAAATCCAGTTTACTACTTGATTAATCTAGCATTAGTACCTTTGATTTCTTTAGTATTGCCCTTACTATTCCTAGTCTCTGTTTTTGCTCCTGCTATTACTAGTTTATTTTTATTATTTAAGGCTTGTATTTAATTAAGTTTTAAAATATTTTGTGAAGTTATTTTGAATATTTAACATTTAAAACTTATGTTTGATGAATTTATAAGCTTATTTATTATTTAAATAATATTTTTTTCAAAAAATCAATAATCCGGTATAACCACCGGTTGAACCGGTAAACCACGTACCAATAGCTTCACCGGTTTGATGTCCGGTACGGTTATGATAACATTGCTAATATTACCATTGAATTGGATGCCCAAGTACTTGTTCATGTTGTTTACTCTGAAGAGCAAATTAGTAGCTTTAGTGTTGTTAATGATTGTAAACATCTTCTTTTTAAGATGTGTAAACTGTAATGTCAATATTAGCTATGCTAGGAGATCAACGAATATAGCAGCTCATGTGTTAGCTAAGTTGCTTTATTCTATGTCTGATTTCATCAGTTGAGAATCTGTCTTACTTGTTTGTTTGTACTATGTTTGATGTGTTTCTTAAAAAAAAAAAAGACCTAATGCATCATTTGACTCCTTAACTTGGCACTAAATGCTTGTTGTCCTCCCAAACTTTGCAAACATCCAATTTGCCCACTGAAGTTTTCAAAACCGACCCACATAACCCCTAAAAGATGACGTGGCAGATAGAGTCTATATATCATGTTAATGTAGGCGTGTGGAAAGCTAAATTAAAACAAAAAGAATTAATAAAAGATGTTAAAACTAAACCTTAATTAAGAGGTTTTGATCACATGGAGCATCCGACAAATTCCCAATGCCTTGAAAATAATCTAATAATGATTATAGGAAGTTGTTGATTGATCATATGGAATTAAAATTGAATTACCATTACAATTGAGTCTAGGGTTTGAACTAAGAGGGATTGAAATTGAATATGGCTGATGACGAATTTAATGGAATTTAAGAGGGATTGAAATCATCTGTCCCCTTGTTTGATTTCAACCTCTCTGAATCACAATGGCTAGATCGTCCGATGAGGAGTTTAATAGAATTTGCCCGCCGTCTTCACTTCTCATTTGCTATTGCTGCTCCGGCTGCTGTTGTGGCGGCGACTGCTGCTATTGGTGCTCCGACTTTTATAAATTTGACTTCTTTTTTCTTTTCATAGTATCAATTTCTTCTCTATTTCCTTGTTTTTTTTTTTTTTTTTTTTTTTTGGTGAGGGTTTAGTTTCAATTTATGTTCTCTTTTGTTTGTTAGGGGATTAAAATATCGTTTTCTTGATAATGAAAATTATTAAAATATTAGGGTTTAGTTGGGATTAGAAAAAAATTGTTGTTGAAGTTTGAGAAAAATGGTATTATTGAAAGAAGAAAAAGTAAGGAGGGAGTTTAAGGAAATTGTGTAAGGGAGTTCTATGAAATTTTTGCAAAAAGAAAGTTTGGAGAAGATTGTATTATTGAAAGTAGAAAAAGTTGGGCCACGTGTCAAGTTATGACTGGCTGTTCAATGGGTCGAATTTTCAAATCCGACACATGGTGGCACGTGAATTGCACTCTCTTTGAGTTTTCTGGTCTAGTCGGTTTGAGGGGTTATATGAGTCGATTTTGCCAATTTCAGGAGGTAAATTGAACGTTTGCAAAGTTCGGAGGACAGTAACAAAATGATACCAAGTTGAGAAGGCAAATTATGTATTAAGCCTAATAAAAATAAAAATAAAAATAAAAATATTCTTATTCTCATTATGAAATCCATGTTAACCTTGGACTATTTGGTCCGGCCCAACTTGGCTAATGGTAGCCCAATTAGTGGATTTTGATTTTGATTTTTGGATACTTTAAAGTGGCCCAACACACAGATCTACGTGCAACTAGTAATTGGACCGCCAGAGTCTCAAACAACTTTACATTTTTGTCATAATGTATTGAAATATATACTTTTTTTTTTAAGAGACAACATATGTGATGTTTGTATGAAAAAGAAAAATACGTCAAAAAATAGAAATGAAATACGACTATGAAATTAAGATTTAATTTTAAAGATCATGTATAGGGAATTTGGACCTTGACCTACAGTCATATCAAATTAACTTCAAATCATTTTCCGCTAAATTATATGATTGAATCGGTTACAGGAGAAAAGAATATATCTATATATCCTAAACAACTCTTAAACTAGAAAAACAAATGATCATTTATATATTTATTTATTTTATAAAGGAACACGTGATATTTAATAGGAAAAGAGTACTTAACATCTTTAAGGATATTTGTTAGGTAAAATGCATTTTGAACCGTCTCAATTTTTCTGTTGTAGTTTATAATTCATTTTCGTATTACATTGAATGGAGAACTTTTGTAATACATAGTCAGTACAGACTTGACAATTGTGTCTGGTGTGGGCTATAGTTTTTGTTAACAAATTCATGATATTATTTTTGAAAAAGTAGAAAATTCAGGTATTCATCGGAAGAATCTAAAATATGAATATAATAAAAGTGTACGTAGCTACGAATTTATATTATATTTCTAATTGAGTTTCATGTATTTTCAAAAACTGTGTCACGTGCCAGTTAATGGAGACTGTAGTACACAAGAGACAAAATATTAAATGTGAAACAGATATTGCGAAAACAGTTTTATCATATACTCAATGCAATTAAAAAATTAATCACAGAATCCACTACGAATTAAATCCATAAATCTACGGTAGCCCCTTGTACACCCTTTCATTAAATGCGATTCGAATGCAGTCCTCTTCCCTTTTAGTGATTGAGCGGCTTTTGGTTGTGTTTGTGAGCTAATGGCTCCTTTGTAGCAACTAGAAGTGGTTCCTTTGTCCCGATGTTGATGCCCTCTTAGTGGAAGCTCTCTCAGTGAAGGAAACCTTATCTTGGTCGAAAGATCTCAATGCTACTTGTATCATTTAGAAGCAAGACTCTCTCCTTGTGCACAATGCTCTAACAAATGATCATCCTTTAAATTCGTATTTAGGCACCATTATCCATGATTTTAAACAGTTAGTTTCACGTTATAGTTGTTGTAAATTTAGTTTTGTTAAAGGCAAACCAATCAGATTGTTCATTAATTAGGGCTTGTAACTCGGATGTGATAACAAGAGTTTGGTTTACATCCGCTCCTTTTATTGTTCATTTCTTTAGTTAATGGAATGTGGTAATTTCTTTAAAAAAAAAACAAAAACGATAAAAAAATCTTGTGTTTTGACTGTTTCAAAAATAATATTTTGGACAAAAATATTTCGGACCAGTTTGGAATTGCTGTTAGTGAAAGTGCTGTCAGAGAAAGTTATATTTCATTGCTTTCTAAGTGTTTTTCCAGTACTATCCTGAATACAATCTAACTTTTACCAATTGTGCATTTGAAGTTGTTTTCATAGTCCCAAAAGCAGCTTTCAGCCAAAACAAGGTTTCCCTTAGTTTGGCTGAAAGTTACTTTCGGGACTGGGTAAAACAGTCCCAAACGCAACCTTCGTAATATTAGTAAAAGTTTGATTTTTTTTTTTTTTAACGGGAAAAATGACAGTACTTAACAAAATAAACTTTTAAAACTCATTTGTGAACACAAAAGTTGTCTTTTAATTTTCCAAAAATATAAATCAACAAATACTGGAAAATAGAAAAATAAGCGGAGAAAGTTAGAAGTGGAAAATAGGGAAATTTTTTTTAAAAAAAAGGACAAAAGGTGGCGTCAGCCGCGTGGGAAGAGTGTGGGGGTATGCATGAAAACAAAGGTAACCATACTTTAGTTTCATGTGCTGTCACTTTCAGCATCCGCCTTCCTTCCTTCCTTCCTTCCTTCCTTCCTGTACTCCATTTTCTATTTGCCAACAGAACTCATAAATCATCTTTAATAAGAAGATAAAGAAAATATCAATTAACCAACTTCATCACCAATCTTTTTAATCAGAAACGGTCAACGCATTGATGATTTATTAAATGTTTAATAGAAGAAAGGGACACTGGTGGATTTTGGCTCTAACAAATATTTCTCTAATGCTCGGCTTTATTCACGCTCCCAACATGATTGCCGCTGCTCTTCGTGTTTATATGCTCTTTTTTCTAACTTCATTGCATTACATTTTACTAATCCACAAAATACCTAATATAATCATAATTTTCTTTTTTTTCTACCTAATCAATTATTCCTGCAACACTGCTCTACACTGCGGCCATTCTCCAAGAAAACAATAATTATTCTTTTTTTTTTTAATTCAAATTTTGTTCACAATTTTAGTGGCTTAATTTCACTCATAGTATACCAACTATCTCTCTAATCACAGTTTAGTATACCGACTACCGTTTTGCACACTGTAGTACCCCAATTTCTAGGTGACCTCCCATTGTGGTACATGTGACCTGTTATTGCAGGTTAATTGTGCCACGTCAGCACTTTGTTGGGCTTAATTTCACTTATGGTATGTCAATTATCTCCCTAATCACAGTTTGGTATATCACTTTATACATATTGTTTCATTTTATTTTTATAAAAAATAAATAACAAAAATATATAAATCAAAGAATATAAAAGAAAAAAAATTTGATTTATATATTTCTGTTATTTAAAAATAAAATAAAATGAAACAATACGTATAAAGTGGTATACCAAACTGTGATTAGGGAGATAGTTGGTATACTATAAATGAAATTAAGCCCAACAAAGTGCTGATGTGGCACAATTAACCTGCAATAATAGGTCACATGTACCACAATTGGAGGTCACCTAGAAGTTGGGGTATTACAGTGTGCAAAACGGTAGTTGGTGTACCAAACTGTAATTACGGAGATAGTTGGTATACCATGAGTGAAATTAACCCCTATTTTAGAACACCTATCAATATTTGCTTGAGGTTCATCAATATCCGTCAATTGTTATCATTGCCTTACATTATAAAATTGGTTTTTACATTTTCCAATATTAAAGCTTATATAATAAAATACAAACCCCAAATGCTAATTTATAAATCTTACACTATTATATATAAATTTTATAAGCTAATTTATAAACTCTAAATCCTAAAATAAAATTTTAGATCATAAAATATAAACCCTATAGGCTAATTTATTAATTTTGGATATAACATAATTTTATAAATCCTAGACACTAAAATATATACCCTAGATACTAATTTTTAAACTCTAAACCATAAAATAAAAACCCTATAAACTAATTTATAAACTCTATATCCTAAAATATAAACTCTACAGGCTAATTTATAAACTCTAAACTCTAAATTAAATTATATATCCTAAAATATAAACCGTAAATCCTAAATTATAAATGCTAGAATTAAAATAGAGAACTAGTTAGGAAGAAAACAAACATTCAATAGGTTAAAAAAAAAAGAGAAAAATGGATTAATGAAAAGAGAAAATAAGGTTAAAAAAAGGAGAGGACTAATGTGGGCGGGAGATTGGCGGTAGATAGAATCGGCGTTACAAAAAGCATTATTGGAAAATTATGTAGGAACAGAAAACTTTGTGTCCAGAAGGGACCATCTTATTCCTTAGAAAAGAAGGGCTCTAAATAGCCTTACAAAAATAGAAACTAACAAATCCCACGCATAACAAGCTAAAACGTGGTGAGAGAATTTCAAATAAAAACAAACTCTATCTTTCCCAAATAATAGAACTTGCTAAAGACCAGGACTTTATTAACTAACAAGTAAGAAGCGGATTTAACCAAAGTAAATAACCAACAATCCCTCCCTTAAGCTAATTCATCTGAATTTAGCTTATTTCAGCAGCATTAGTAACTCCAAGCATTCCTCGAAGCCTCTCGAATTGTTCCAGCTTCAATGGTTTTGTCATTATATCAACAATTTGATTCTCAAAATTGTAGTAGCTTAGCTTGACAACCCCATCATTCACTAGGTCTCTAAGAAAATGGAACTTCACATCTATATGCTTGCTCTTTCCATGAAATACTAGGTTTTTGGATAGTTGTATGGTAGAGCTATTGTCACACATAATAATAGTCCCTGACTTCTTTGCGACTCCAAGTTTCTCCAGCACCCTTCTGAGCTAAACACATTGACACACACACAGTATCCTGCTTTCGTGGTAGAGAGAGCAACTACTGGTTGTTTCTTTGAAGCCCAAGAAATAGCTCCTGAACCCAATTTAAAAACATACCCAGAAGTGCTTCTTCGATCATCTAAGTCGCCGGTGTAATTGCTGTCAGTAAAGACTAAAAGCTTCAAATTGCTCACGCCTTTCTTATAGAAGACTCCCAAATTAATTGTGCCTTTCAAGTACCTCAAGATTCTTTTTGCTGCAAGCCAGTGTATCATTGTGGAACTAGACATGAACCTGCTTAACAAACTTACACCGTACATCAAATCAGGCCTAGTTACAGTTAAATACATGAGGCTTCCAACCACTTGTTTGAATAGAGTTTCATCAACTCTGACACCATTCTCATCTTTGTGTAATTTTGTACCAGGCACTATTGGATTTTTTACAGCATTGCAATCTTCCATTCCAAATCTTGCTAGTATTTCTTTTGCATATCTCCTCTAACAAATAAAAAAACCATTCGAGCATTGCTTCAATTCAATTCCAAGAAAATGCTTCATTTTTCCCAAGTCAGACATATCAAATTTAGACATCATTGAATTTTTAAACTCATCACATATGCTTCTATCATTTCCAGTGAAAATTAAATCGTCAATATAAAGACTGACAATTAACATCTTACCTCTTTTTGTCTTTGTGAACAGCGACTGTTCGCTGGGACATCTTTCAAATTTTTCTCGAACAAAATAAGCTTTGATTTTGCTATACCATGCCCGCGGCGCCTGCTGAAGACCATATAGTGCCTTTTTTAGCCTATAAACTTTGTCTTCTTCTCTTTTCTTTATGAATCCCTCAGATTGCTGCACAAATACTTCTTCTTTGAGTTCTCTATGAAGAAAGGTGCTCTTCACATCAAGCTGAAATACCACCCAACTGTATTCAGTAGTTATTGCAAGGATTGTACGAATGGTGTCAAGTCTTGCTACTAGAGAAAACACTTTAGTATGGCGTTGAGCATGTCCTTTTGCTAGCAATCTCGCCTTGGATTTTTCTACATCCCTATTTTTGTTAAGCTTCCTTTTGAAAACCCACTTAACTCCAATGGGTTTGATTCCTTCAGGCAGAACAACAAGCTCCCAGGTTTGATTCCTCTCAATGGCTTCAATTTCGGATGACATTGCCTCTCGCCATTTTGTGCTTTTTACTGCTTCTTCAAATGAGGTTGGGTCATTCTCAGTCATCATCATCATTACATTTGAACTATCACCATCAGAAAAGCCTTCACCCATCTCATAGTCTGCCATCCAAGTTGATGCTCTTCTTTCTCGCATTCCCCTCCCTAAATTGTCATCATCGGAGCTTGACTCATTCGGAGGTGAATTTGTCAAACTACTCGATCTATTAGAGCTGTTATTTGAAGTGCTGGAGCTATTTGAACTGCTGCTCAAAATAATTTCTTCTCCATTCTGGTCATTGCCTTCATTAACTTCATCTTCGTCACCCCATTCAGGTACATCACGCTTTATTTCTTCATCAGATCTGCTCCAGTCCCAGCTTTTTCCTTCTTCAAAGACAACGTCTCTGCTGACAATGATTTTCTTTGAAACTGGATCATATAATCTTCACGCCTTGGACTCATCACTGACCCCCAGGAAGACACATCTTTTGCTTTTATCATCTAATTTGCTCATCTTTTGATATGTGCACATGAGCTACACAACCAAAAATTTTAAAATAGTCCACCGCTGGCTTTTCTCCACTCCATGCCTCATTCGGGGTTTTTTCTTCAACTGCTACGGCTGGACTACGATTTTGAATATGCATGCACCATTTTGCAGCCTCGGACCAGAAAACTTTTTTGAACTTGCTTATAATGTAGCATAGATCAAACATCATTCATAATTGTTCGGTTTTTCCTTTCAGCAACTCCGTTCTACTGAGGTGTATAAGCTACTATTAATTGCCTACTGATGCCATGTGATTTGCAAAATTCTTCGAACTCTCTTGAAGTGAACTCGCTACTTCTATCTGTCCTTAAGTAGATTATGAATTCACCTATCTCCTTCTCAACACTAGCTTTGCAGTTTTTAAATGCAGTAAAAGCTTTTGATTTTGCATGTAAGAAGTAAATCCAAGTTTTTCAGGTAAAGTCATCAATAAAACTTAGAATGTACCTTTTATCACTGTGAGAGGCTGGTTTGATAGGGCTACATATGTCTGAGTGTATCAGTTGAAGTCTTTTTGTTGCTCTCTATAGACTCTTCCTTGGTATGAATTCTCTATGTTTTTTTCCAATTAAGCATGTAGTGCAAATTTCCTTGGTAGATTTCAGTGAGGGTAGGCCAACCATCATCCTTTTATAGGACAAAGTCCTCAACCCCTTGTGGTTCAGGTGCCCAAATCGATAGTGCCACGGTGAGCTTCTTTCTCTGATACATCTTCAGATTGTAGGCACATAGAATTTTTTTTGGCATGGATGCTAACAGATAAAACATTCTATTCCCACTCATATCAGTTTTCATGATCAATCCCTTCTTAGGGTGGAACACGTTACAGGTTCTGTTTCGAAAATAAATGGCTAACCCCTTTTCTTGAAGCTGTCCAATGCTTAAAAGATTACTTTTAAGCTCAGGAATGCAGTAAACATCAGATATCACCTCGATTATGCCATTTATTTGCACCCTTATGCTGCCTTTCGCCTTCACCTCCATTCTCGTGTCATTGCCCAGCTTCACTGTTCGGTTGAGATCATCTTCTAAATTTGAGAACCATTCTTTGTTCCTCGTTATATGGTTGCTGCATCCCTAGTCGAGGAACCAAATTTCTTCTCCCTTTACTTGGTGGGGCTCTACATAGGACATCAATAGAAGCTTTTCCTTTTCTTCTAATTCAGCATAATTGGCCTTTTTATCCTATTCAGGACACTCATATTGAAAGTCTCCTAAGTTGTGACACTTGAAACATTCAATGGTTGCTTTGTTTAGGGGTTGTCTCTCTCTACCTCTGCCACGTCCTCCTCTCATCATATTTTGACCCTTTCGTTTGCTTGATCTAACCTCTTGAGTCACTTTTAACACTTGTTCTTCTTATTGGTGACCTTGCATCCTTTGTTCATGAACAAGTAGACTTCCATGCACTTCATCAATGCTCAAGGTGCTTAAATCATTTGACTCCTCAATTGAGCAAATGACATAATTAAATCTAGGAGTTCATGATCTAAGCACCTTGCTAATCACTGTACTTTGATCCATTGTCTCACCATTTGACTTCATTTTGTTCACCACTGTTAAAGTGCGCCCTAAAAAGCTGTCAGTCTTTTCTCCTTCTTTCATGGTAAGCAGTTCAAATTCTTTTCTTAATGCTTAAAGTTGTGCCCTTCTCACCTTTGTGGATCCCTGATATTTCTACTTCATTGAATCCCAAATTGCCTTTGACGTTCTCTTGTCAAGGATTGTTTCCAGAATTTAGGAGTTAATGATCTAAGCACTTCGCTAACCACTGTACTTTGATCCATTATCTCACCATTTGACTTCATTTTGTTCACCACTGTTAAAGTGGCCCCAAAAAGCTGTCAATCTTTTCTCCTTCTTTCATGGTAAGCAGTTCAAATTCTCTTCTTAATGCTTGAAGTTGTGCTCTTCTCACCTTTGTGGATCCCTGATATTTCTGCTTCATTGAATCCCAAATTGCCTTTGACGTTCTCTTGTCAAGGATTGTTTCCAGAATTTCTCTATCAATTGCCTAGAACAAAAAATTCTTGACCTTCAGGTCCTTGAGTTTGGCTTCTTCCACTAATTTCGTCTGAGCTTCACTTGCTGTCGCCGTTTCGATTGCAGTCGCAGGGTTTTCTTCATCCACCAGGCTCTACATCTCCTTGCTTCTCAGAAAATTTTCCATCATCATTGACCAATGATCATAATAGCCGTCGAATTTTGGGATGGATGGCTGCACAAACTTATCTGCTGACGTTTTCCTTCACAGTGTTTAACTCACACTCTCTCACACCTAATTTCCCAAAGTGTTTAACTGACACTCTCTTAATCACACACCCAATTTTTCCCCTTCGAAAGCTCTGATACCAAATGTAGGAACAGAAAACTTTGTGTCTGGAAGGGATCATCTTATTCATTAGGAAAGAAGGGTTATAAATAGCCTTACAAAAATAGAAACTAACAAATCCCATGCATAACAAGCTAAACCGTGGTGAGAGAATTTCAAATAAAAACAAACTCTATCTTTCCTAAATAATAGAACTTGCTAAAGACCAGGACTTTATTAACTAACAAGTAAGAAGCAGAATTAACCAAAGTAAATAACCAACGAATTAACCTTACCAAAACTAGAATTTTTTTTTTTTGTTATAGATATTGGATAATGACTGAAAATACCCTTTTTTAACTTTACTTTCTGCGTATATCTTTATTTATTTTTAAAAATACGTTCTTTTTTTAATACTTTTTTTAATACGTTCACCACTTTTATGTGTATTATGATGTTACGTTGTTGATACATTTGTAATACTGTATTGATGTATCTTTCTGATGTGTTTTTTCTATTAGGTTTCTTATTTAAGCTGTATGGTCATCATATTCTGTTTGATTGTACTCTATTTGTTGTTGTGATTTGTGATTTTCTGATCATTTTTGTTTGTGAATTATGAAGCAATAATGTGTGTGATTAGAGAGTTTTCGCGAGAATGAAGGTATTGGCATGTGTGAGGTTGGAAGTATTTTGGTTATTTTGAATCTCTTTGTATTTTTTTCTGTTATATTGTACGTAATATACGAACGTGAAAATTAAATATTTTGGAAATTTTGAAAAAGTTTTGTAGTATTTTTCAATAGAATCTCTGTGTTTTGTATAAAGGAGATTGGGTTCCAAAATTGGAATATTTTGCTAAAAAATGCTAGATGTTAGATAGCAGGCTCGTAAATAATTTACTAGCCCCTACATTTATATCTTATGTTAATTACTCTTGATTATTTTAAAATTAATTATACAGTTGCTGATTTTGTCTGTAGACAACTTAGTAACCTTTTTATTTGAAGTAGTAGTCAAATTTGATTAAATAAAATTATAATGATAAAATTATTTCAAATTTGAAAACTTGCATACTCCAATCGAAACCATTGTTTCATTCTCTTTCATTTTTCTTTATGAATACTTTCTCATGTTTGGGATTATTGAATCAATAGGTTTTACTAGAATATAAAATAATAGTTGGGATAAAACATAAAAACCTTTCTGAATTCTGTGCTATCACCGGTTTGCCCTTTTGACCTCTATCCTATTGATGTTTCCTGATGCGGCGAAAGAATTCACAATTGATGATACAAATTGAGAAGGGTTGTTGATTCTAAGAATACCCAAACCCTAACAATTACTAAAGTCTGTTGATCGCACACGATACCGGAAATTAGTCTTCTACTAGTTGAATTTCACAAAATTCACAAAAGCAGGATAAGGGAAATAATTCCGAAATTTTATTGAAATCAAAACTGTCTACAACTCAAAAAGAAAGGCCTATTTATAGGCTACAAATAAACCTAGCCGAAACAGGAAAACCCTTGCCTAAACAGAATCCTAGCTAATCTAGGAAACCCAAACAAAAAAGGAAAAAACAATAAAAACCTAAAAAGCCTAAAAAACAGTAAATTGCGATTTTGAGGCCCTAAACGATGTTTTTTGGCCGAAAAGAGACGGACATCACTGCCAAAGGCTATGTGTTTGAATCGTTGGCCCGTTTCTAATAAAGTTAGGCTTAAGAATCACTGAAATCGGACCACTTTTTGGAAATTACTATTCATTGTAAAATTTAGCCAAAAAGCTAAAGCTTGCTCCTCTACATCATTTCCCTCAAAAAGGTTCCAAAATGACCCCTAAAACGTATATTCCGTCAGATTCCATTAACAAATTTATTAATAGAATTTGACAGAATATTCTTATTAGGGCTATTTTGGAACCTTTTTGCATACCCTAGGGGTATACGAAAAATATCAATAGAACAGAAGCAAAAATGGCAAACCGGTGATAGAACATGAACTAAAAAGGTATTTAGTATGTTGGAATAATAGTTGGGATAATTGAAATACAAAATACAGTTGTTTCGAATGAAGTATGCAATTTTTCAAATAAGTTTCCGGTTTTTCTTTTGGTTTTGCATAAAAATTGGAATGAACGAAGAAAGAACCAGAGAGAAGAAATGGAAGAAAGAACATTGAGAATGAAAGAAAAGAGAAAAAGATAGTTTAAGAGGGAAAAGAGACAAATATCTTTTTTGTCTCTTAATAAAAATATCACCATTAATGATCAGGATTGAGATTCTCTCCCAGTGGGGTTAAAACAGGAGAATTCTTTCAATCACAACCTTTCTTTCAATATCTGCGACTGTATTTAATTTTCAAAATAACTGATTCTTTTTTCCCAAAATGAGATTCCATAATCTATTACGCATAATAGATAAAAAAAAAATGCTTTTCAACAATTTGCTTCTCTTAATGCAACTATCTCAACTATTCAACTCTTTTCTCCCATCAAAGCACACAATAATATGTGATTTGAAAAATCACAATTGGGATGCAATTGGGTCAAGTGTTGAGCAAAAGAAACAACAAGAAGTTTGGATTCAAATCTGCTCCACTTTTATTTCACCAAATCAGAACAAAAAATGTTCCTTGCCAGTTAGCAAGAAAATATAATAATAATGGTTTTTGTATTTGAACTTCATTCTATATGAATCAACACTGATATTATTGTTCGAATAAAATGACTGCATTGGTATAACATAATTTTGTGATTTATAAATTCTCAGTTATCCAAGGATAAAATTAACTGATGAAGAAGATAACCATGTCTGTGAATCATTTTTCGATGATTAAACATCCAGTTTTTCTCTCAAAATAAATTAAAGAGCTAAAGATTCAACAAAACTATAATAGTCGCTCACTGTGAAACAAAGTTTCTTTTCTTTTAGTTTTTCTTTATTTAATCCCTAGCTTATTTTAATCTCAACCGTTAATAATAAAAGGAGGGCTATGATTGAAAGAACAGGAGTCTCCTGTTGTAACTCCAATGTGAGAGCAGTGGCGATGCCAGGATTAGTCCGCTGGGGGGGCAGAATTTGGTTCCAAAAATTTCCGGCCTGTTAAGAAAAATTTCCGGCCGGCGAACCAAAATTTCCGATTGACCAACAAACCTGAATGAATTTAATTCAATTCAATAAAAACACAATTAAATTAATCCAAACAACAATTTCATTTAAAACATATGTCTACTCTAACACAATCAAATTAATCCAAACAATTCAATAAAAAAAACATACCAACAATTAATTTTTTCTAATCGAAGGAGACGATGAAGAACTAGTAAAATGAGAAGTTTTGAGAGGTTTCAAATAGTTTTTCCGAGATGCCAATTTTTGAAAACACTGCATAATGTCCTCTTCATCAATGCTGATGAATATCTTTTTCTCAATATAACACAATAAGCAATCTGACAGCAACTCATCGCCCAGCCTGTTGATCAGATCAGTCTTCACAATATTCATGGCAGAAAAACATCTTTCAACAGTAGCTGTTGCAACTGGTAAGACCAATGCCAACTCAATAAGCTGATACACCAAAGGAAAACAAATGTGAGACTTACTCTCCACCATCTTTCTTGCAAGAGCTCCAATATCATCAAGTTTAGAGAATTCAGGATTCTCTCTCACAGCAGAAATGTATAGCTCAAGTTGGTAGCTAAGCTCGGCTAGCTCAATACTAGAGAAATCATCAGAGTATAACCCAGCAAGATTGAATAATTCATCATGATCAAAATGTGCAAATGAGTTTGAAGGATCAAGACTCATTATGCCCTTAAGCAAATCTATGTTTGCCTCATTGAAACGATTGTTCAATTCTATAGCAACCTCATCAATTACCTATTATTATATAAGTAAAAACAATTTAGAACACTATCCATTTAAAGAATAGAAACCAATGATATATATATATAAAATAAAATGGATATATATATCAATTACCATAAAATAAAATGGAATACCTTTGCAAAGATTTCCACCCGAAAATGGTGAAAATGAGTCACGGGTTCTCCATCAATAAGTGCTCTACTACGGCTTTCAATAATATCCTCCATATTGGGCACTTTAATTTTTTGTTTCACACAAAATTCAGTGGTTTCTTTCAACAACTTTTTCCAACCATCTTCACTGTATGTTTGTAACTTCGTTTTCAGCGTTTGAACCATACGAGCAGCAGTGCCTATGTTTTGATCCTTGGCTTGAAGTATCTTTGATAAAGGATTTGTGACTCCCAAAATATACAACATTAACCTTCCAATAAACACAAATTCAAAAGAACTGATTTTATTCACCAAACCCTTAGCCGTGCCTCGATTTTTTCTTGTATCACCATCTTTATTTATTGCCAAAAGCACTTCTTCCACTGAATTCCACATATCAAAAAGCCGGAGTAATGTCTTATAGTGAGAACCCCAACGTGTAGTCCCTGGTCTCGCTAAACTGATTTCTTGATTCTGCCCCTTTCCTGTTGAAATCTCACCACTTTGTATTCTCTTCACAACTTCTTCATGGTGCAATTGGCGAAGAATATCCTGCCTTTTACACGAACCTCTAACTATATTTACAATCATGGAAACATAGTCAAAGAATTGGCTCACATCATCATTTTCTTCCGCAGCAGACACAACAACCAACTGAAGTTGGTGAGCAAAACAATGAATATAATGCGCGTGCTTATTTTCATTTAGAACGAGTGATTTCAATCCATTAAGCTCATCGCGCATATTAGAAGCCCTATGATAACCTTGACCCCTAAGTCTTGATAATGATAATCCATTCTTCGAAAAGAATTCATCAACGGCATTTTTTAGACATTGTGCAGAAGTCTCAGTTACATGAACCATTTCAACAAATCTTTTAATAACTTCTCCACTATCATTCACAAATCTCAAAACCACAGCCATTTGCTTCTTCACAGAACTATCTCGGGCCTCATCAAGCAAAAGAGAAAAGTACTTGTCTTTGATCTCATTCAAAATGACTTTTCTCGTTTCTTTTGCACAAGCTTCAATTATTTATCTTTGAATGGTAGACGAAGTCATTTGATTATTTTTTGGAGCATTTGATTGCATCACTTTATTTGCTTCTTCATTATATTTACAAAACCAACTAATGAGTTCAAGAAAATGACCCCTATGCATTGATTCTTTGGACTCATCGTGTCCTCGAAAACCTAAACCTTCCCCTAAGAGATATCGAGCTACTCTTACAACCGTTGTCAACCGAGTACGATACTCATCATTTAAAGCATCACTTTTATTACTTAAAACAAAATCCACATTCTCTCTTTGGTTTTGATATTGACCAACCTTAATTCTAGCAAAAGTGTGTGGACTATCCGGACCTCCTTCATGACCAACAAAATTTTCCATAGCATGTTTCCAATTATTATACCCAACTTCTGTAAAAGAATTAGCCCCACTTTTATTGCTATTTGTAGGAAACAAGTAGCAATATAAATAAAATGCTTTGTCTTTAGAAACACTATACTCTGACCAAGCAAATTTTTTAAACCAAGCAGATTGAAACCTCCTTTTACATCTACTATAAGTACTTTGAGGAAATTGACGACCAATTGGTTGACAGGGCCGTAACTCTAAGTATCTCCTTCTCAATGTATCTCTCATTTCAATTGGGTAACTATCAATTGGTTTCCTCAATCCCGGATCACCAATAATATCATTGTCTGAAACTTCAACCTCTATGCGGGCTCTTTTTTCACTACCTTGATCAATAGGGGTTTCATTACTAGTTGATGATGGTTCGGGATTTGATAAAGTATTCCGCTTTGTTCTAGTAATAATCTTATCCATATTTCTAATTCCTATAAATAAAAACACAAATACTACAATCAATTAATCAATTCATAACTAAATTTAAACATATTTTATCAATTCAAACCCAAAAATAACAATACACAATCAATTTAATTCAAACCCACATTCAAACATAATTCATCAATTTATCAATTCAAACACACATTTAAACCTAATTTATCAATTTAAAACTAAAATTAACAACATAATTTACACAATCAATTTATCAATTTATCAATTAATTCCCCAATTTATCAAATTTATCAATTCAAACCCTAATTCAAACCTAATTTATCAAATAACAACACAATTAACATAATCAATTTATTAATTTATCAATTAATACCTCAATTTATTAATTCAAACCTAATTTACACAAATATTTATCTTTAAAACCTAATTACAATAAAACCTAAATAAATTACAAAAACCTAACATTTAAAATTAAAACTAACCGGAATAAGAAGCAAGGAGGAAAGGAGGAGAGGAGAGGACGGACGGACGGTGAGCGGTGGCGGCGGCAGGCGGCTGGCCGCGGGCGGCAGTAGAGAGGAGAAGGGGAGGATCGATGATGAAGAGAGTGAAAGTGGGAGGGAGATGGGACGATGAAACTTTGTATCTGTCTTTTATTTTTTTTTCCAAACCAGGGCAAAACGACGTTGTTTTGCCCTGGTTGGTTTAATTTTTTTTTTTTTTTAGTTACAGGGTAAAACGACGTCGTTTTGCCCATCCCCAACAAAAAAAAAAAAAATTAACCCCCTGATACAGGGGGTTTCGCCCCCTGTATCAGGGGACCAAGAGCAGGGGCGCTGCCCCTACTCTCGGGGGGGCGGGGGGCTGCCAGAAAGCCCCCTACTCAGGGGCTCGGCGGCTGGGGGGTCAGCTGCCCCCCCGTGACCCCCCCGCCGCCACCCCTGTGTGAGAGAATCCGAATCCATATGATCAAGATGATAAATTTTATGAAAAGGGAAAGGGACAAAACTCAAACTTCATATGTCAACATAGAATTCTATAAGCACAATCAAACCATGTATAACATGATTCAGTGAATCAAAATAGAGATAGCTAAAGAATTGCAGCTATCAACAATCAAATCAAAAGACCATCATATCAACAAGTTATTATTGTCTTTTAAGTTAGGATAAACCTTTTTTCTGATAGATCGTTCCACCTAATAACTGATTAGAAGAAAGAAGATGAGATTTACAACAAGCAACTATAATTGAATTTGACAAATGATAGAAATAGCTTCAAACCCTCAATTAATAAGATTTTTGAGTAAAATTCAATCTAACCATTCGTGTTTAGTGAATGAAAAGTGGATAATAAATCGACATAAGCTCTTGTATTTTTGAAGGACAATAGAGGATCCAAATTCATACGATAGGTAGCCTTTGGAGAAACTATTTAAGTTTATTATGCATCACTTTTTACGAGTGATTAATTGATGCTCAATGAATTATGAAGTGGATTATAGCTTCCAACAATATAAACACACAAAATAGTTAGGTGATTTTTTCATGTAGTGTACACAATATTTATAAGGAAAAAAAATTAAGCATATCTACCCTTTGATGTTTTTGATTTTTGCTAATGAGATTGATTTAACCTTTCAAATAAACACATCAAGTCTATGATATTTTATTATTCAATCCATTAGTGAAAGGCCAAATATGTGTAAAAGTAAAAATATCGAGAAATTAATGTATCTATTCATTAAAATCTATTAATTGGACTTCCATCGGTTGGTTTGGTGGCTATCTAGAAATGTACAGCTTATATATTTACAATATAAAAAGAATAATCTGAAATGAAAACCTTTTTTTTTTTTTTTTTTTTTTTTTGGGGTGAAAAATTTAAGTTTGGACTTTGAAATGGATAGTTTATTAACAAAATAAAATGCAAAATTAAAAAAAAAGAAGTGAAGGCGACGTTTTGGGTTGCTGGGCATGTGCATTTGTGCGGCGGTTTTTTTAAATACAAAAATTCATTTTTCACGTCAACGATAACAGTCGTTACTCGTTAGTCGTTTTGTATTTATTTTTGTTCTTTTTTCCACGTAACTACGTAACTTTTATGTGTCTGTCAGTCATGACCTTTTAACACATGCTATCATTAATCAATTATAATACAAATTTCATATTCAATTTCGGTTCAATTAATATTTAATTATTTATAAACTTTGGTCTAAAACATTCATAATTTCGGTTTGACAATTTTATAACTTCGGTTAGTAAATCCAACCGATTTGCCCTCTTCTAATTTTCTAGATAAAACCACTTGTTAATTTTAATTTCTATATCTTTACAAATTACATAAGTTAACCCTTATATTTCTAAAAATTATTAATATTTACTATTTATTTCAATAAACTTTCTGGTCATTCTATTAGAAGTTCTTTAAAAGATGAGGTAAATTTTTAAGAAAAGTGATATGTGTTAATCTATAATTGATTTACTTGCCCCACATGGCGTCTTAGTCAGCAGTTTATAATAAAAAAATGAAATTCAAAATTATTTCCGTTAAATGAGGGCATTTTAATTAAGTTCATAAAATCTTTTTACTCAATTTAGTTGAAATTAAAAGATTAGAGGTAAAGTTAAATTTTTATGACAATGTTAGTAACATTTTTATACAATTCACAGTGAATATACTACTTGGGAGATTGTGTTCAATTTGTGCTGATAAATAACAACTTTTAGTTCTACAAGCTAATAACTACTGTATCAAATCCTTAGATGTAGCTATTTAAGATTAAAAAAAAAACTTTTTTTTCTCTGACATATACCAATAAATTTTGGCATTTTCATATTACGAAATAGATTGGGCAATCAGATTGAGTTTTGGTAATTTAATTTGGAATTGATACATTATACTTGTGCATTTGAGATTGTGACATTATGCTATATTAAAATTGTTTTTAGATTTTAAGTTTAGATTTAATAATTCAATTGTGTTGTTATTGAATTGAATTGAATTAATTTCAGGTTTGTCGGTCGGCCAAAAATTTCTATTCGTCGGCCGAAAATTTTGTGAAAGAAATTTTTACCCTCTATCCACCAATTCCTAACATAACCACCGAATAAAATAGCAGAACCAAACAGGATTTTACATTTAGTTATCTTGTTGGCTGTGTGTAGTTTTTACTAATCTCCAATTCAAAAGTGTGAAACTAAAAAAATAATAAATAATAAAAAAAAAAGCTGGATGTTTTTCTTTCGAAGAATCGGTGGACTTTTGTTTCTTCCTAAAAATGATCGTCGTCACCGCCGTGAATGCAGCATCAAATAACTTAACAAGCGGTTGAGTGAACAGTGTTAGTTAACGGCACCAAATATGTCTGCTCCCAATCTCAAAGCCGCGTAAAAACGGGTCCCATAGTTCGCTGGTCCCAGCAGAGCAACTGTTTCCCTTCTAAGCTTCTTTTCTTTCCGTTCCGCATTTTTTCACGTCCCCATATTTTTATATTACTCCAAATTTAATGTTAGCGTTACCCCATCATTAAAGAAAAAAAAAAAAAAAAAAATTGCTGAGGTCTTTATCGAAGCTTCAATAGAATATTTTATTTTATCAACTATATAAATATTGAAAATAAAAATAATTGATCAGAATTCGATAAATTAAAATAAAAATATATTGTCCAAAATCTCGAATTAGAAAAGATGAGGTAAGGGCTCTGAAATACTATTATCCGATATTTAAAAAAATAAAAAAATTTAATTTGTTGAATTAAAAACTGCACCTTTTCTTTCATCTAGTACTTTTTTTTTCCTGGACTGATATTCATGTTCATGGCGTTTTCTGTTATTATAAAATTCCAATGAATGGGTATTGCAAAGAGTTACCGAGTATCGAAATCAAAACCACAACATCCTTAGAACTCTAACAGCTGTGTTGTGTGGGATTATTTTTGAATTCGTGAATAGTGATAGTTTTGAACAAAAAAAGAAGTTTCATACCCTTTTTCTTCTGCTGTGGGGTCATTTATTTTACTGGTAGATGACAGCCTCATCAACAGCCTGGAAAGGGTTGTTATTGGTATAGTTCCCCACTAAAAAGCTTCCTGCTTGATGGGTTTTCATGGTTGCACTCCTTCAATGTCAACTGGGTTTTCATTTTTCACTCCTGCCCATTTTACTCTCTATTCCTGCTTCTTCTATCCGTTCTCCCTTTCTTCTTGAGAGGTAAGGGTCTATTTCTTTTTAGCCAAGCTTCGTTCTTCTGTTTCTTTTGCATTTTTTTTCTTTCAGATTTCAATAGTTCAATAGTTTGTTTAATTCAGAGAGAGTGCTTGGAATTGGTTTAGATAGATCTGGTGTTTATGAGAAAGCGGATTTCCAGCAATTAGGGAAACTAGGTTTCTAGAAATTGCCTTTTTCATGTCTTGGTGAACCTTTTGCTGGAGATTCATTCAGGGGTGGAGCACAGGTACTGCGAGGAGCGTTGGGGTATATAGCCATTGGGGTAAGAGATAGGCGGTGCCGGTGTAGCTTGTTGTTAGTTGAGTCGGGAATTGGGGTTGCCTATCTTCTGTTTGGTAAAAGTTTAGGCTGGGTTAATGGAAATGCTGCATATCAAATCATTGAGTTGCTTACCTCTCTTTCTTATTTTGGTGCTGTTTGACCTTGTTAGTTACAATAGATCATTTGCTGCTTTCACTCCTCCTGATAATTACTTGATTGCTTGTGGTTCTCCCAAAGATGTTACCTTTCAAGGTAGAACTTTTGTTCCTGATTCTGGGTTTTCTTCCCTCACATTAAAAAGTGGATCCTCTTCTGTTGCTGTCTCTAATTCCAGCTTCCCATCTCCTCTTTATCAATCTGCTAGAATCTTTTCCGGAATAGCTTCTTACAAGTTCAAAATTCAGCAAGAAGGCAGGCATTGGATCCGGCTTTATTTTCATCCTGTTCCAAAATGGGGTCAAAATCTGACTTCTGCATCTATTTCTGTTGTCACAGATACTTATGTGCTCTTGAACAATTTTACTTTTAAGAACTATCATGGTTCTTCTATGTTTAAGGAGTATGCAGTCAATGTGACGTCTGATAGCTTGACTCTTTCCTTCATTCCTTCAAACAATTCAGTTGCGTTTGTTAATGCAATCGAGGTTGTCTCCATCCCTGATGGAAATTTCCCTGATCAGGCATTTACTGTTAATCCCCGCGCCCCTGTTGGCGGTCTTTCTGAACTTGCCTTTGAAACTGTTTACCGGTTGAACATGGGGGGTCCATTGATCACAGCTCAAAATGATACTATTGGAAGAATTTGGGAGAACGACTCCAAGTATCTCCATGTGAACAGCTCTGCTGTGAATGTTTCGGCTAACCCTTCATCCATCCGGTATCCTTCATCGCTTACTACTGAAATAGCACCAAATGCGGTTTATGCCACTGCTGAAGCCATGGGAGACGCAAATGTAGCCAACTCAAACTTCAACATAACTTGGGTCTTCCCTGTTGATCCAAACTTTAGCTATTTCATTCGAGTGCATTTCTGTGATATTGTTAGCAAGGCTCTCAACTCTCTTGTATTCAATCTCTACATAAACGATGATAGTGCCCTTGAGAGTTTTGACCTTTCAGCGTTTACTACTGGTCTGGCTGTACCCTATTACAGAGACTTTGTTTCTAATTCCTCTCTTGAGTCAAATACTCTGACTGTCAGTGTTGGTCCAGATATGCAAGCAGACATCACAAATGCAACAATGAACGGGCTGGAGATTATAAAGATCAGCAATGAAGCAAAAAGCTTGGACGGACTTTCTCCTGTTGGAAGCCTTCTTCCTGAATCACCCTCGAAGAAAAGCAAACTAGGAATCATAATTGGCTTAGGTGTTGGAGCTGTTGCTGCATTTGTTTTAGCTGGTTTGTCTTACTGTTTCTTTGCAGCCCGCAAGTCAAAGACTCCTCAGCAGGGCCATCCTTGGCTACCATTGCCTTTATATGGAAACTCTCAGACCATGACAAAGATGTCTACAACTTCTCAAAAGAGTGGAACAGCAAGCTGTATCTCATTGGCTTCCTCCAATCTTGGTCGGTTCTTCACGTTCCAAGAAATCCTTGATGCAACCAACAAGTTTGATGAAAATCTGCTTCTCGGGGTTGGTGGCTTTGGCAGGGTTTACAAGGGAACCCTCGAAGATGGAACCAAAGTGGCAGTGAAACGAGGAAATCCCAGATCAGAACAAGGCCTGGCTGAGTTCCGAACAGAGATTGAAATGTTGTCCAAGCTCCGTCATCGCCATCTTGTCTCTCTTATTGGCTATTGTGATGAACGGTCAGAAATGATTCTTGTCTATGAATACATGGCCAATGGACCTCTCAGAAGCCACTTATATGGCACTGATCTGCCACCACTATCATGGAAGCAACGGCTGGAAATATGTATTGGTGCTGCAAGGGGACTCCATTATCTTCATACAGGTGCTGCTCAAAGCATCATTCATAGGGATGTCAAGACAACAAACATTCTCTTGGATGAGAACTTTGTAGCCAAAGTTGCTGATTTTGGACTCTCAAAAACTGGTCCAGCTCTCGATCAGACTCATGTGAGTACTGCGGTTAAGGGTAGCTTTGGCTACCTTGATCCTGAATACTTTCGGAGGCAACAACTCACGGAGAAATCAGATGTATATTCATTTGGGGTAGTGCTGATGGAAGTTCTGTGTACTAGACCAGCTCTGAATCCTGTCCTTCCGAGGGAGCAAGTTAACATAGCTGAGTGGGCAATGATCTGGCAAAAGAAGGGCATGTTGGATCAAATCATGGACTCCAATTTGGTAGGAAAGGTGAATCCAGCTTCTCTCAAAAAGTTCGGGGAGACTGCTGAAAAATGCCTGGCCGAACATGGAGTCGATAGACCATCAATGGGTGATGTCTTGTGGAATCTTGAATACGCTCTTCAGCTTGAGGAGAGCTCATCTGCACTCACAGAACCTGAAGATAACAGCACGAATCATATCCCAGGCATTCCGATGACACCACTTGAACCGTTTGATAATAGTGCAAGCATCCTGGATGGAGGGAACTCTGGAACAGATGATGATGCTGAAGATGCAGCAACGAGTGCTGTGTTTTCACAGCTAGTAAATCCGCGCGGAAGATAATAAGTAAAGACAGCAATCCAATTTCAGCCAACAATTCCAGTGACTACTTGGCCATCCAGCCACGGTGTAAAGTTCTTGGGAAAATGCCAAGCTGTTGAACCAAGGTTATTCTTACTACACTACCTGTTTCTACCTCAAATCATTCATCCATAGTATATTTAATTTGTAATATAGTTCAACGATGGTTGCTAATCAGTCCATCTTGTGTGAAAGGCACATAAAATTCTCTCATTGTTTTGATTTGATATTCATCTGGGGTTTCAGCTGCCTGGACTATTTTTGTTTACACGGTTACAAACATTCAATGTATTGGGATGTATTATCATTTATTTACTAAATGGCCATTCAAATAACTTAATTGTTTTTTTCGCTCTCTACATTTGATTAATTTTTCCTATTATGTTCAAGTACTGGTATGCTTTTTGGCCTGATGATGAAGCTACATGTTCGTAAGTAATTATCCTCTCATCATGAACATGGTATATGGCAGTGATTTTAATTATGTAATGCGGCATGGTCATTCTTAAATTTTCAATTTCTCTATTATTCAGACTTCCTGCCATGTCTCTGGAAGCGGCGCTGAATAATGTAGTATTGCCCTCATCAATATTTCCTGCTGGGCCAACTCTGTCTAGAGAAAGCCAACTAACATTAATCATAATTTACATTTGCAGGATTAATATGTTAATTTAATTAATAACTTGGCCTTTTTGATGTCAATTAATGTAAAAGTGACTCATGTCAAGAACATATGTTTATATTTTTTACACATGCCAATTCTTTTATGCTGACATGTGTGTTTTCTTTTAACTGATTTGTGAAATTGATCATGGAAGCCAAACTATTGGCCAAATTGGCTTTTTATACCAGAATTCGCATAGCAAAGTGATGCCTTTATGACTAAGTGCTTTCAAAGTTGCCTTCGCTTTTTGTGGCCATGTCAGGATTCCACTTTGTCTTCTTGATCATATGTATTGCTATTAGATTCTGAAATGAGACCAACCATTCAAGCCTACAGATGCTTTGTCACTTAATTTGAACAGCTAAAAGTTGGAAAACACGTTGCTTAACTACTATACTTCGTTGATTCCTCTTATTAAATTTAGCTGTGAAAGCAAAAAGAACAATTAAGGCTAAATTTTGATACAAATGGTTCCTCATTATCTGGAGAAGTATATACTCCTGATAATAGTACTTCAGAACCTCGATTATTTCCTGCAAACTATTCCGTGTCCATTGTTGGAAACAGCAGTGCAGTCAAGCATGCCGAAATCCATCATCGACACATCCATTGGCTTGGAAACTTCAGCTGGAGAGAACAAACATGACCCGCAGTCAGCAGACAGCAGAGACGTTGTCCGGTACTTGTCTTCTCCTCCCAAAACTGACATTGCAACTCCTGGTTTTGCCGGATTCTCAAAATCAGGCTGGTAAGTCCTTCCAAGAACACCTTCAACTTCTGAGGATAGACTGTAGAACTTGAACTGCAGCTCCAAATGTGCAAAACAGTCATCAGAAGGTATCTGATAACTGTGAATTCTATCATCTTCTTTAGTTACTGGCACAACCTTAACTGATATCTCTGCAACCTCAGGTAGAGTGATTAGTACACTGTTCTTGTTCAGTGTTCTGTCCACTCTAATGTTACTCTGCGGTGATTGCCATGATGATAAATGCCCTTCTGGTATTACTATCTCACCCCCATTGTGTGTGAGTTTTAGATGATCAATCTCATCATCCCATTTTTCGGCTCTGGTAGCCTCAAGAGAGAAAGTATGCGAATTGAACAGGATACCAAGAGCTTGAATCCAAGTAAAATCCCGGGTTCTGCCTGCTGGGCGGAGGCCGATGAAACGAGCATTGATTTGTAGGTTGAGATCAGACACTAAGCTGTAATGCTCATTGCTCTTCCCATGGAAGTAAAACACAATGCCATCACCACCAATGAATCGGGGATCGAAACAGGCAGAACCAGGTGAGTTACAATTTGGTATACGATCTATATCACCAAACAAAGAACTGGTGTAAGAATTGAAGTTACAATAACTTGCATCAAACGAGTAGGAAACTATACATTAAAGTTCAAATGAAAAACTGTCTTACGTTTGCATTCTGTCTTGCACACAGGTGAATTGCAATTCATATAGCAAACTTTTGCTTTCGGGTTAGATGAAGTTGTGAAGGGACACTCTGCCGGGCAATTTAACTTCTTGAGAAAGCATGGCCCTCTGCTGCGGCAGGTTACAGTTGCTGCATATGCATCTGCAGCACAACACATTAAAACTAGTGCAATCACAAAGAGTTTATTGCCGCTATAGACTGCCATTGCTCTTCCTCTTCAACAATCTACCATACACGTACTGTGTTCTTATATATAATCTTCTGCAAGTAGAATTAATCAATTAATTGACTTTATTTTATTAAAACCAAACAGTACTAAGGAATCCAAGTTTCAGTTCCATTACATTTTTTAACTATATTAGATGGAGTGATTATATTGGTTCAATTATTCATGCATCTCGTTATTCTTTTTTTTATCAATTGGGAAGGAAGTAAGGAACTATATCTGTCATTCATGTTTATAGCCACAGGAAGACTTGTTACTGTTAGTTTGCCTATTTTTTTTCTGGAAGTAAAAGCCATTTCTAAGTTTCCCCCTTTTTTTTTTTTCGTATTGATTCTGTTATATATATATATATATATATAATTGAATTATCAATTAAGTTCTTTTATTTGATTGATCCTTAAAATTAATCTTTTATTAATTAAAGATATATCATTTCAAATATTTTGCTTATCTTACGCTTGTGAAATTGTTCTATTGCATTCATATATTCTAATTAACCTTTTTTTTTTAAAAAAAATAAATAAAAATAAAAATTCAATGTATATTAGGATGAAATAACGTAATAAAATGGAGAGTAGGGTAGGAGGCGAATGAAGGGGCGGATGGTACGCATAGGTCCATGTGGATGTACAGGGGTGGCCAGGTCAAATTTTGGACTTGAATCAAAACTCAAAACAAATGTAATGACAATTTAAAAGTATAAAAGATTAATTAGTCCTCAAATCCTTAAAGTGAACTCTTATGACAGGACATCCCCCTAAATTTTGGTTCATTTAGGAAAAGTTACGCGGCATAAGTATAAAAATAAACTTTGTGCTTTCGGCCATTTGTAAAATGATATCTATAGTTTAAAATTTTATAAAATGAGACTTCTAGTTTTACAATACTAACAAAAGTAATTTATCGTCCAATATACCCTCTAAAAACTCTTTTACTCTTCGAATTTTCACCTGAAATTTTACATGTTGATTGAATAAAATATGATAAATCTTAGTGACAAAGTTCATAAATTTTTAGGAAGTGCATGTATTTTTTTAATTAATAATTAGAAAAAAAAGAAAGAAAATAGAAAAAAGCCAAAATTTTTTAAAACTTTGTAACATATTTTTAATAATATGCATAAAATATTGGCATAATAAAGAGTAAAAAAAATTAAGTTTCGCATAAAAATCGGATTAACGGTGTGAACTTTGAATTCTTAACCTAATCTCCGTACAAAAGTCAATGTTTTCTAGTATTTGGTATCATAATAATATATACACATTATTAAATAAATTTTCATTAAGTTTTGAAAATTTGAAAATTTTCTAGCAATTTTTCAAATTTTTATGAATTTTTTATTTTTTAACATTATTAATTATTAAAAATATAAGCACTTCATGAAAAATTCTAAATTTTGACACTATGATCCACTGTATTTTAATTAAGCAACATATAAAATTTCAGATAAAAATTCGAATGATAAGTGAGTTTTTAGGGAGTATATTAGACGATAAACTATTTTTGTTAACCTTGTGAAACCACGTATCCTGTTTTGTAAAAATTTAATCTATAAGTAACATTTTGTAAATGGCAAACCACGTGACTTATCCCAAGTTAAATATATATGACGCTCAAAATTGATTTAATTGTTAGTTGGAATAGTTAACAATTCTTTCATTTTAAACAAAATTTCGGGTTGGACTATATATGTGAATATCAAAAGCAATTATTGAAACAATTTTATTGTTTTGAGGGGTTACTCAATAGGATGGTGAAAATAATAATAAAAAAAATGTTAAAACTTTCAGGCCAAATGCCAGATAATTGTCATTTTTATGCTGACCAATTAAATATCGTTAAAGACTAACCCACCTTCATGAGTCCATGACCAAATAAAATATTGTTGCTTTAGAAGCTTGTTGAAGTAGGATTGACTTTCTAATAGCTGTTGGTTGGAGTGATAAAGAGCTATTTTTTAGTTTCAAAAAATAGTTGCAGAAATTAACTTTTAATTTCTACTATTTGAGACATCAAGCAAGGGCTTAATTTCACCTATAGTATACCAACTTTACCTGTTTTCACATTGTGGTATACAAACTTTAATTTTGAACACTATCATACCTGAACTTGTAAGTGACCTCCCATTGTGGTTATTTTTACAGGTTTCTCCCGGTTAAATGGTACACATCATCAGTTTGACCAATTTTGAAGATTTATGCGGGCCTCACTCCATGCTAATTTTCCATTATACCCCCTCTCTATCTCATCTCTCTCTTTTTAATATATATATTTTTTACTTTTTCATTTTTATTATTTTTTTTCAGCTCCCCTCTCTCACAATCACAGTCGTTCTTTCACCCTCTCTTTCTTGTACAACACTACCACACGGCGGCACCACCTCCGTCAATATCTGTTGCCTTCTCCAACCACGAAACACGCTGCAAAAATTTCGTCCAATCATCACCGTTGCCTTTGCCGTAGTCTCTCTCTCTTTAATTCGATGGGTTTCTAGTCGTTGCCTTTGCCTTGGTCTCTCTCTAATTCGCTGGATTTCTAGATCGAACCAGTCATCTTTGTCACACGTTTTAGATCTTCTATGTCTTCTTCTATCTCTCTCAGATCTTCTATATGTTGAAATTTTTTTGTTGACATTTCAGATTTGTTATTCTTCTTGATATTCTTGTTCATTTAGATGGGTAGGGTAGGGGTGTTTAACAGTAATAGAGGGGGAGGGGGAGAAGAGAAGACAATTATATAATTATAAATATATATATTTTTTTCATTTTATGGGTCTGTTGCTTCTCTCTGGTTTGTTGCATCTCTTTATTAAAAAAAAAAAATTTAAAGAGTGGTGGATGGAAGGCAACAAAGAAATAGGTAGAAGAAGTAATTGCAATTAATTCATATGGGTGAAAGAATTTTTGTAGAATTCGATATGAAATTGCACATATATGGGTGAAGGAATTTTTGTAGAATTTAGTTTTGAAATTTTTGAACTTTGAATAACAAATTCACAAATTTATGATTTTTAAGGAAAAAAAGAATGAAAGATGATGAAGAGATGAAGAGAGAGAGGTGGAAGAGATGATAAGGAGAGAGAGAAAGAGATGGGAGAGAAGGGGAAGTAGAGAGAGAAATGGGTATTAGAAATTTGGAAAGAAGATAAGAGGGGGGGGGGGGGGGGGGGGGGGAGTTTTAAAGGGTATTAGAGTCATTTTACATTGAGTTGGATCCACATACTTGTTTTAGTTTGGTTAAAATGATGACGTGGCATGCATTACCTGTAATAACAGGTCATATGTACTATAATGGGAGGTTACTAACAAGTTCAGGTATGATAGTGTGCAAAATTAAAGTTTATATACCACAGGGTGAAAACATATAAAGTTAGTATACCAGAGGTGAAATTAAGCCGCAAGCAAGAATGTAATTATCTTCATAAAATATTTTATTCATAGAACAAGCAATTAATTATATACTATTGTCACTGCCTATCGCCAAACATTGGATATGACTATTGATTTTGTTACCAGCTCATGTGTTTTAAGCAATACATATAGAGATTGGGATTTCCTATTAGTGTACATGATACATCCACTCCATTTATTTTTAATACTACTGTGAGCGGACGACGCCTTTTCGACGGGACGCGGAACTCCCTTTCGGAAGGGGCGCCTCGATTTCGGGCGGGGCCCTCCCTCGCGTGGGGTTTTTTGGATTTGGAAATTCGTTTTTTGGAAAAGCGGATTATTTCGAAAAAGAATCGAGACCTAAATCTCAATAAAAAGCATAGGAGTCGTCACCCGGCTCAGCTCAACCGGGAAATTACAGTGTAGCTGAACCGAGACGGGAACTGCCACACTTTTCAGAGATTCGGGTACGGACAAGTCCTTTATTTCGTGTCTAATTTAAATATTATTGCCAATGTTCTATTTACGACACTTTAAATTGCTAAAGGTTGATTTTTATTAAATAATACATACGGCGTACATGCAAGATAATAATACAAAATATACAGTAAAGAAAATAAATATTTAAGCGCTTACAACCCAATCGAAAGAAAATAAAACTCTCGCCTCACTGATACAACCGCCTATATACACGGGAATCTAAAAAATACAACCGCCTAAATACACGATTTAATTCTATTAAATACAAATAAAAAAGAAAACTAAAATAAGAATAAAAGCTGCAAAACAGAGTTAGCACAATTTATACGGCACACCATAAATAGGACTCAAGTAGACAGAATTGGGGAATTAGGATTTGGGGTCATGTAATCGGGGGTAACCGGGTCGACCCGGCTGGTCGGCCCGGTTAGACCTGGAAAACCATTTTGAAACGTCCCTGTATTTTTGGTTTTGTGACAAAATCGTTTTTGAAAATATTTTTCCGGTTTATTACAATTAAGCATGCAAAGCGGGTCGGTTTTCGGGAGAACCGGGTCTCCGTCGTGGAATTGTTCTAAATGCAATTTTACTGAAAAAATAAATCTAAGGTCGTGATGCGCACAACAAAATTCATTTTGATGATTTTTGGGGTTCTCCAATTTTTCTGATTTTCTGAAATTTTCTGATTTTTATGAAAAAATTTTTTTTTTTTGGATTTTTATGATTTTCTTTGGATTTTAGGGATTTTTAGGGATTTCTGCTTCTGGCCGGGGACTACAGTCGTGCGACTGTAGTCTTTGCTAGGTAGAAATCGCTAAAAAACCCTAAAAACAAAACCCTGAAACTGGAAAAGCAAGCACAGTCGTACGACTGTAGAGTATCTGGCACGACTGTAATTACAGTCGTGCCCCTGTTCTTGTTTCAAGAACAGTTGTACGACTGTTCTTACTTTTCCAGAAATAAAAATGCTAAAACTTGAAGAAAAAGGCACCAAATACAAACAAATCACCCAGAAAGCTGGAAAATGAGTTGAGTTAAAGGTTGTTTACCTCCTTGGTGACGATCCACAGCTGGAATGACCCCTGGCTACGCACTAATCCACGTGAATTTGCTCTTTTTCCTTAAGGAGTCAAGGTTGCAAAAGTGTCAAAATAACTCCCAAAAAGTCACGGATTTGCGTTTGTTTTTGGTCCGAAATGATTTAGTTTGTTAGTGTGAGTGTTAACCTAGGATTTCTAATTCGTTTTAGTGATTAAAAACAAGAAATCAAGGAGAAAATGTGAGAAGAAAGTAAGGTATTTTACTTCTCTCTCTTCTTTCTTTTTCTCCCTCTTTCTCTCTCTAAAATTCTGATTGCTTGCCAAAAAAGTCACCACAATCTGATTTTCTGCCCTTTTATACCTCACTAACCCGGAAATCTTGAGCATTAAATGCTCAAGATTTCCCTTCCTCTTTAAGTCAAAGAGGTATGGGCATGAACCTGCTCCCTGAAAGTACAGTCGTACGACTGTACTTACACTACAGTCGTACGACTGTAGCAAATTCCCACGACTGTATTTTACAGTCGTGGGTCAACGGTCAACGGCACACTTTTTTTTTTTTTTTAAATTTCGTGTTCACAGGCTGCCCCTCGTGTAGCTGAAATCCGATTTCCGCAACGGATTTAGGTACACGACAAAGAACATGAAATCACGTGGATATGCAACGGTAGTTTTTACAGGTGACTTTGGTAGTCAGGTTGTCCATATGCCTTTTGCATGAGGATGACACCGGGAGTACAAATGACTTTTGGAGTCGGGCGGTTCCCTACGATGGCTTCCGCGCAAGGATGACGCCGAGATGGAATGACTTCTGGAGTCAAAAGGCTGTGTATGGTCCGTCACACCGAGCCTAAAAACGCATGAGATGCCTGTTTGATGAACGTATTTATTCCTTGATTGATAATTTTGAAACAAAAATTTTTGCCCCTTCGATCAAGAATAAATACGGAAATGCGTGTCATGGTTACCTTTTATAGTCGTGTGGGACTGGATTCATGAATACAAGATGTGATAGTCGTGTACGACTGGCGCACTCAACAGACTGACATAGGATTTTTGGTTCCCTTTTAAAGTCGTGGGGGACTATAATTTCTGTATGAATGCATGACGATCGCGTGCGGCTGGGCGCACCCGACAGACTGAAATTGGATTTGGGTTCCCTTTTAAAGTCGTGGGGGGACTATGATTTTTTTTGTGTGAATGTAACGGCCCGGAGTGGCTTGGCACGTGGGGCGCGTTGAAAATGCAATTTGGTGTGATTATACTTACAGTGAATTTTTCATGGCTTTCTCGTGTTTCGTGCCCCTTGGGCGAGGCGGACCGTCACTGAAATAAATTAGTCATCGCTGGATTGGTCCTACAAAATTACCGAAATACCCCTGTGGGGAATAATTACACATCAGATAGTGAAAATAGGGTTTAAAGAAGAAATAGGAAAAAAATGAAAATTCTCCCCTTTTTCTAACTACAGTCGTGCGACTGTATTCAAATTTTGAATACAGTCGTACGACTGTAGACGAAGTACAGTCGTACGACTGTACTTCGCGGGCAGAAGCAATTTAAGGGGCGGTTTCCGCCCCTTTCTCCTTCCACTTTCATTTTTTCAAAAACCCCTCTTCTCCCTCTCTCTGAAACCGACCCCAATCTTCAAAATCCCATCCAAAATGTTGAAGAAAATGGGAAAAAAGTTGAAAAAGATCCAAAACAACGCGGTTCCAGAACCCAATAACCCCGATGAGATCGCTTTCGTGGGGATCGCACAAGGATACGGGCACCCACTGTATATGGATCATTTCGGGATCCGATTCGGGATGGAGATCCCAATTCTGCTAGCGATGGACTCCCATTTGTCCATTACACAGGTTGGTATCCGATTTTTTGGCCTTGATTTTGAGTTTTCCAATATTTTTCCTTTTGAACTTTTGGAACTGCTTTGCATGATTTACTGCTTTCTGGGTTGAATTGATTGAGTAGAATGCATGCTAGGAGTCCCCTGTAGTCAATAGAAACAAGAAACTAGGAAAAACAAGTCAGAAATCGCTAAAATTAAACGAATTGCGAATTTTTTCTGCAGGATTATGAACAGTCGTGCGACTGTTCATGCCAATGATGAACAGTCGTACGACTGTGGGCACTACAGTCGTGCGACTGTAGTTACGCTCGTCCAACGTGTACTACAGTCGTACGACTGTAGCAAGAAAAGTTGGCTTTTAAAAATTTGTTTCGTTCAATTAATTCTGCAAAATCTGAATGCATGTGTGTTGTACTTCCCCATAATGCAGGTACACAGGATTGCCGGCAGCGGGAATCTCTCTCTGCCCCGGGTCTGGTGAGATCGACTTCCCGAGCCCGTGCGGGCCCGAGTTAGGCTCCTAGGGCTTGAGTCCTTCGTTTTGTCCTTGCCTATGAGCACACCGCACACCACCCATGCTGTGCTGACGGCTCTGTGCGAGAGATGGGTTAGCACCACCTACACCTTCCACCTGCCCATCGGGGAGTTCACCGTCACTCCCTCGGATTTTGTGGCGATCACGGGCTTCGGGTTCGGCGGGACCCCTATCATCTTTAACTGCAGCTTGACTCGACACCAGCAGGTGGATACCTACATCCGGAGGTTGATTGGCTGCACCCCTGAGAAGGGGAAGATCTTATGCTCCCGGGTGGAGGCTTATTGGGCCACCCGTGCAGTCTTGACTGAGGAGGACGTAGAGCAGTACACCAGAGCCTACGTGCTCGTCCTCCTATCCTGCACGTTGTTCCCCACCGGACAGAGTACCTGTAATCTGACTCTGCTTCCGACGTTGATGGACTTGGCTGCTTTCCAGTCTTTGGACTGGGCGCGGGCTGCGCTAGGGCGGCTATATTACGGGCTGGACTTGTGTGCCCGGGGGGCGCAGCAGGAGATCTTGGGCTTCTGGTTCGGCCTTCTGGTATTGCCTCTTTTCCTTTTTTTTTTTTTTACATGTATTATAATTATTTTTTATAACTACAGATCTGGGCGTTTGAGCATCGCGTGCTGGAGCCGCCCGAGTTGAGGGATGTCCAGGGTGATGTCTGTCCTACCGTCCTGCGTTGCTGGACGCAGGGGTGGCAGGGTACCGCCCGTGACATAGAGGAGGTACGGCAGAGCTTGCTTGATACGACCTGGAGGAGGGTAAGTAGACAAAATTTGTTAGTAAGAAAACTTGAACAACTTTTGTTTACCTGTACTGAATTTCTTTTATTGCACTTCTACAGATCCGGCACCACCCTTGGGAGAATCTGGGTGCCATCACTCTCCTTGTTCAGTCCTCTGCACGCTTCGACTGCCGCCGATTCGTCATGGAGAGCCCTATGTCCCAAGAGTGGTACTTGGGCGATCGTCTCTTCCTCTCTGACCACGTCGACGGTCCAGTCGGCCGGCTTGTGCCCCCGCCGCTTCCACAGGCGCTCTTCTGGCCGCATCTGGCGGACCCAGCTACATACCCTGGTATTTTCGGAGAGGGGTATAGTGTGGACCCCGTGGATGGAGACTATCTTGCTTATATCCAGCAGTGTTTGCTGCCTGCTGCGGGTGTCGCACCAGCGGCTCCTCCTCCTCGTCCTCGCCAGGTATTCATTCATATTTCATTCTTTTTCTTTTTTTTTGACTTGTTATTCTCCTTGCAGGTTAAGAGATGTAGGGGAACCGGGTCCTCTCAGCCCAGTGGCCCGGCCGGCGGGAGTGCTGATGCAGGTACGGGCGGAGAGGATACTCCTGTTCAGGACAGGACCCACCCTGTCCATGGAGGCAGCGCCGCAGCCTCGGCTTCGCAAGCCGTAGGTGCTAGCGGTGTAGTGGAGGGTCGCTTGATATCTGAGCTTAGGGCCGGCTTTACCCTGATAGGGTTGGATGGCACCCAAGCCTATACGACCTGGAGTATTCCTCGTGAGGAACCCGCTATGTTCTTTCCAGAGGACACCACCCACGTAAGTCTTTGTCTTTTTTTTTTTTTGATCCCAGGTCCGGCGAGCTGATGTGGAAGAGATAGCCTACCGGTACAAGGGTCTAGGAGACTTCTTAGTCCGGGAGAATGGCGTTTGGGCTGTAAGTATCCCGTGTTTCCTGCATCATAATTTATGTAATGCATGAATGCGTATGTATGTATGTATGGATGTTAATTTATGCTGTCGACTGCAGTCCCGAGTCGAGATGTTCCGAGAGCAGGCCAGGGAGGCTGCTTCTTCCGTGGCTCAGGCCCAGGCTGCGAACCAGGAGGTGGATAGGGCGAGAGCCGAGATAGCCAGGCTGCAGGCCGGGATGGCTCGTCTGCAGGCGGACTTTGACTCCTACAGGGCTACACATCAGAGTGAGTCTGAGGAGGAGGAGGAGGATGAGGGGCAGGATGAGAGCTAGTTGGAGTGCCCTACTTTCTTATTTGCTGTTTTCATAGTTTTTGTCTTTTGTATTGAATTTTTTATACACATTGTGAATTGCATTTTTATATTATGGGATTTGCCTTTATTTGATTGAATCTTTGGAAATTCACTCTTCTTCTTTTTCTTTTTCAAATTTTTTCTTTTATCCAGGCTTTTACATTTTTCTAGAATCATTACAAGACTCTGATTGGCTCAAATTGAAGCCTTTCGGGTTGTGGAATCTCAAGGCCTATTACAAACACTCGTGGAACATCGAGCTGTTGAATGCCTGTTATCGTTTCTGGGATCCAGTGGACAACGTTTTCCGCTTCTCATGTCAGGAGCTCTGTCCCTTATATGAAGAGTTTAGTGCTATCTTGAACATCCCTTGCCATAAAGGAGTGGACATCGCCGTCCCCGAGTTCACTTTTGGTAGCATTTCCTCCTTGGTGAGCTTGTTCGGGCTTCCCAATCCCGAGGTGGAAGCTTTATTTGCTACTGGCTCCCCTTTTCCTGGGTTGAGCTCGGACTCCGTACTAGGATGGTGTATCAATGCCCCTAGGGACCACATGAGTTGGGCCTCCATGGTCAGCCTGTTACTGGTGAGCCGGTATTTCTGTGGTCCTAGTGATGGGGTTATCTCCTTCAGGGCTGTCTCCCTTATTTCTCAGATGGCTGTGGGAGCATCTCCAGCTCCTTTTGCACTTGCTGAGACACTGATTAGTTTGCATGCATCTAAGACAAATGGTGTTCTCCACGTTGGCCCTCACCTCACACTGCTCCAGGTGAAATTCCTCATTATCTGGTGTATTTCTGGGTCGAATGCACTTCTAACCTTTGCTTTCCATCCACGGCAGATCTGGTTGTTGGAGAAACTATCAATCCTTAAGATTCCGAGGGGGAACTTCAAGAAATACCACTCGGCCAATCTCAGGGAACGAGGCTTCTCCATTGACTCCTATACCGATATGTCCGCTGATGAGTGGGGCGTTTGGCTGTCTCATCTGACTGACGACCAGATTAGGTGGGTGTGCCCCTGGTGGAAGATTACCCACCTGATTGTAGAGATGTGGGCACATGGTGTGCAGTTGTTAGGACAGACCAGAGTGACATTCTATTCTCTGAGTCGCCTTTGCCGTCAGTACGGTCATCTGCAGGACATCCCCCAGTGATCTTGTGTCACCAATTGTGAGGAGTATACTGCTGCTTGGCCAGATCACATCAGACTTCGCTGGGCTAGAGATACCCATCGTGTGATGCTGAATTATGCCTGTCTTGCCCCTACAAAAATAGACGATCGTTATAAGCAGTGGCTGGCTGAGGTCCAGGATTTACCGACTCGTGAGGCACGTGAGAGTGCGACTTTCCGCTGGCTGGCTCCTTCTGAGGCCTCGAGACCACTTCCTGTCAAGAAAAGGAGAGCATAAAAAGAGAAAAAATGTGATTTGAATGTATTGGCCACTATTATTGTTATTTATATACATTTTTCTGTTATTAATGCGATCTTTTTTTTTTTTTTTTACCTTAACTTTTGCTTAAGCCGCCCTTGCGGGTTTTCGACTTAACAGGCTTTTTTTTTTTTTTTTTTTTTCCCGTTCGCCTTACCTTTTGCTTAAGCCGCCCTTGCGGGTTTTCGACTTAACAGGCTTTTTTTTTTTTGACAAATGGACGATATTCGCAATTGCACACTTAGGCGTCTAAATATCTTTGTTTATCTGGATGTTTCGACAAATGTATCATGTAACATACTCCAAACATTCCTGCAACATATTGAGCATAACGCACTTCATTAATGAAATTTAATTATCGCATCAATTGAAAATCTTAAAATTGGTACATATCTCGAACGAACTCATTCCTGTTATCAACCATCCCATACAGGTTTTCTGGTCGATAAGCTAACCCTCGCTGCCTTAATTTTTGCTAAAGTCGCCCTTATGGGTTTTCGACCTAACAGGCTCTTTTTTTTTTTTTATTTACACGTGGTAGCGTTTGAGATGATCTTGGTTAATCGGATTGGTGAACTCGTTACCGTCCATGTCCATGATCCTTACTGCGCCTTTGGAGAGTACCTTCTTAACCACATACGGCCCTTCCCAGTTGGGTTTAAATTTGCCCCTCGCATCTGTGTTGGTCGGTCTCATCTGCTTCAATACTAGATCTCCGGCTTTCAGAGGTTGTTTCTGATGACGAACCCGTTGATTATAGGCCCTAGCCATCCTTTGGTGGTACATCTGCAGATGATCCAAAGCCTTATGACGCCTTTCATCGACCATAGCCAGCTGCTCAAATCTCGCCTTCACCCATTCTATTTTAGGCAATTGGGCTTCTAAGATCGTCCTTAGTGACTTCAATTCCATTTCAACAGGAAGGACTGCTTCCATCCCGTAAACCAACGAATAGGGTGTTTCTCCAGTCGGCGTTCTAACACTGGTTCTGTACCCCACAGTGCATAAGGTAATCTATCTGCCCAATCCCGGTAGGTTGAGGTGGTCTTCGACAAGATCTTCTTAATAGACTTATTCGCCGCCTCTACTGCTCCATTGGCTTGTGGCCTATAAGGGGAAGACTTACGATGTTCCACATTGTACTCTTCAAACAGTTCAGCTGTGGCTCCTTGAAATTGCACTCCGTTATCAGTCACCACGTGATGTGGTATTCCATATCTTGCAAAAATGTGCTTCTTCACGAACTTGGCCATGTTCTTAGCCGTGACCGTGACATAAGATTCAGCCTTGACCCATTTGGAGAAATAATCCACTGCCACTATAATGAATTTGTGACCATTCGATGCCGGAGGACGAATTTCGCCAATTATGTCTATACCCCATACTGCAAACGGCCAAGGAGTCATGAGGTTTTGCAACTCCATAGGTGGAAGATGGCTGATGTCCCCATAAATCTGGCACTCGTGGCACTTTTTCACTTCTTCTACACAGTCAGTCTGCATAGTGAGCCAGAAGTACCCTTGTCTCATGATCTTCTTTGCCAGAGCTAATCCATTCATATGTGGACCACAGATCCCTGAATGCATTTCTTGCATAACTTTCTTGGCTTCTGCTTCCGTCAGACACTTCAACAGCAATCCATCCGCGGTCCTTCTGAAAATTTGTCCATCAAACCACCTGAACTGAGCTGCCAACTTTCTTAAAGTAGTCTTATCTGATGCATCTGCTTCCTTGGGATATTGGCCATTTTATAGAAAATCAGCTATATCTTGGTACCAGGGTTTATCATCTGCAACTAAAGCCAGGACCGCGCTAGAGTGATGAAACGGTGTTCTAGCAGTCTCCAAGATCAAAGGCTGCATCGGTGCTTTCTGAGGTCCTTCCCACATGGACGACAAGGTAGCTAATGAATCTGCCATCTGATTATCATCCCTGGCCACATGCTTGAATTCAATATGCCCGAATATCTTCACCATTTCCCACAAAGTCTCCAAATACGGGCGAAGTGATTCTTCTTTGATTTCCCATTCCCCGGTGGCTTGACGGATTACCAACAGCGAATCTCCGACGATGGTCACATCATTTGCCCCTAATGAGATAAGAGCATCAACGCCAAACAAGCAAGCTTCATATTCTGCACCGTTGTTAGTTACCGGGAATTCTAGCCGCTTTGACAAAGGGATTATCTCTTCCTCAGGAGTTACAATGATTACTCTGAGACCCGCCCCCTCTTGTTTACAGCTCCATCAAAATGCATAATCCATTTCCTGATCTCCACCTCTACCAAGGCCAACTGTTCATCCGGAAATTCCAGGTTTTCTACATAATCAGATTCGAGCGGCTGATTGGCCAGGAACTCAGCCACTGCTCTTCCTTTGATCACTTTCTTCGTCACATACTCAATGTCGAACTCCGATAACAAAAGTAACCACCGGGACAGTTTCCCCGTTAAGGATGGGGCAGAACAAAGATATTTCATTGGATCAACTTTCGTTACAGCTTGTATCTTGTAGGATTGGAAATAGTGTCTCAATTTCTTCGTAAGCCAGACCATAGCAGTGCAAGTCTTCTCCACCACAGTGTATAGGGTTTCGTAATCTAGCAGCTTCTTACTGAGGTAGTAGACAGCATGCTCCCTTTTGTCATCTTGTTCTTGAACCAACATCGCCCCTATGGAGGTTTCTTCAATGGCTAAATACAGAGTCAAAGGTTTTCCCAGAGTTGGGGGCTTCAACACTGGAGGATTGATCAAGTATTCTTTGATCCTATCAAATGCAACCTGACACTGGTCGTTCCACACAACGGGTTGTTCCTTCCGAAGAAGCTTGAAAATGGGCTCACAGACCGTGGTCAATCTGGCAATGAACCTGCTGACATACTGAAGTGATCCCAGAAAAGATCTGACTTCTTTCTTTGTTTTCGGCGCTGGCATATCTCGAATTGCTTTGATCTTGTCTGGGTCCATCTCAATGCCTTTTTGACTGACAATGTGCCCCAAAAACTTGCCCGATGCAACTCCGAAAACACATTTCTTTGGATTGAGTCTCAGGTTGTACTTTTCAATCCTGGTCATAAATCTATCCAGGATAGTAGGGTGCTCTTCCCGGGTCATTGACTTTACCAGCATATCATCAACATACACCTCTACCTCTTTGTGGATCATGTCGTTTAATAACGTCATAACCGCCCGTTGATAGGTTGCCCCAGCATTCTTCAACCCAAACGGCATCACTCTGTAGCAGTACACCCCCCACTCGGTGATGAAGGCTGTCTTGACTTTATCGATGACATTCATCAAGATCTGATTATACCCTGAGAAACCATCCATGAACGAGTACATAACTGCCCTTGCCGCACTGTCGACTAGGACATCAATGTGAGGAAGTGGGAAATCATCCTTTGGAGAGGCCTTGTTCAAATCCCGATAATCCACACAAACTCTAACTCTTCCGTCCTTCTTGGCAACTGGGACTATATTGGCTAACCATTCAGGGTAATCCACCACCTCCAAGAAATTGGCCTTTATCTGCTTTGCTACTTCTTCTTTGACTTTCTCAGCCTATTCTGGACGTAGACGCCTGAGCTTCTGTTTTACTGCACTGAACTTGGGGTCAATTGGAATTCTATGCTCTGCTATTTCTCTGTCAACCCCTGGCATATCATCGTAAGACCAAGCAAACGCTCCCACATGTTTTTTAAGTATTTTTGTCAATTCTCTCTCTTCTTCAGGATTGAGTTCGTTAGAGATAGATACCATTTTAGGATTTTCAATTGTGCCCAAATTAATTTCATGTAATGCAGTGTCATGAATGCTGAACACATTGAATGAATGATTGCATGTATGCACAGAGCCATTAGGAAAAACATCACACAAATAAGCAGAGTTAGATTTCATTTCATTCATCGCCTTAAAAGCGGAATTGTTCATATCAAGTACATAGGATAGGTTTACAAAGAAATCATTTTCTTCCTCCACATGCGGAGGGTCTTCTGCAGCAGGGTCTTCCGGGTCGGCAGGCTCTTCTTCAAACAAGTCACCCAAATCAGCTTCAAGAGTCTCTTTCTGTGCTTCAGATAAGGCATCTTCTTCCACTTTCGCTTTCCCTTTAGCCATCATCTTGGTGAGCTCAGCGACAGCTTTTTCCACTAACTCTGCCTGTCCTGAAATAGCTTCCTTCTTCACATGGCTCTCTTTTAACCTTTTCTTCAGCAATTCAGCAAATGCTTTGGTAATGGCGTCCACCAGGGGGTCTGTATCTTCTTTTGGTTGCTCCTCCGGGATGATGGGAGCCACCACTTCAGCTTGGCTTATTGGAGGAGGACTGGTCTCCTTCACACCTTCAAGCCTAAGCATTTCTTCCACTGAGCCAACCCCATATTTCGAGAAGTCAACAACATCAGTAAAGATCTCAAACCCGGGGACTGTTTCCCCATTGATAACCATCGGTTCCGGCTTACCACCATATGGTCCACCACCGGCTCGAACAAAATTATCCAAGAGATGGACTTTCTTTGTCTCCGGGATCTCCCTCTTTTCAGCACCTTTGTAACCAAGACCCCCTCGGTGTGATTGACCCACCGTGATATCAAACTTTGTGACTCCTTGCTGATGGACTCCTAGCCCCCTTCCCGGAATGAAATTCTGCTTCTGAAAATACTTATGGATCCATGGAGAAAATGTCAAGTCTTTCTCCTTATGCTCCGAGACAACTGCCACTTGGAAACCAGTCAAGGGTTGTTCAGATGAGTTCAGAGCAGCCACCATAGAAGATTCATCTGCCTCAAGAGTTACAATCTTTTCCCCCATCGGAATCTTCACCTTTTGGTGTAAAGTTGATGGTACACCTCCCAATGTATGAAACCAAGGTCTTCCCAAAAGCAAGGAGAAAGTCACAGGAATATCAATGACAGTGAACAGCACGGTTGACTTAACTTCTCCCACTGACACTTCTACCTCAAAAGTACCAATCACGGTACGCTTTGAATCGTCGTAGGCCCGTATCACTGTATTTGATCGTGATAATGCTTCTTCGGATAGATGAAGACTAGGTAAAACTTTCAGAGGGCAGATATTCAAAGCTGAGCCGTCATCAACCATCACACAAGGCAGGGTTCTATCCATCATTTCCACTTTCAGATACAAAGCACGATTGTGGTTAGTCCCTTCCGGTGGTAAGTCATCCTCGGTGAAAGTGATCCCCCTAGGATTATCAGATTGCTGACTCTTTGTATTCCCAATCACCATACATACTTCCTCGGGTGACATCAATGGGTTGGCATCCATCTCCATGAGCTTTTTCACCACTGCAGCTCGGTGCCTTTGGGACTCCATAAGCAAATGCCACATAGATGCACGTGCAGGCATCTTTTTGAGTTGCTCCACTACCAGGTCTTCTTTCTCATTCACTTTGATGGGCAGATAATCCTGAACCAGTGCTTCTACCCTCTTACTCGGCTCCCCCAACCGTTGTGGCTCGGGTTGATATACCCTTCCACTTCTTGTGACATTATTCACTGGAGCATCCTCCTTCCTTATATACATCCCATCCTTGGTGCAGACAGGATAGACAGGTGCTGCCCGGTTCACAGGTTTGGGCCTACTCATCAACTCAAATTCGTCCGCATCATCATCCAATTCTATATCATCCAAATTCACAGGTTTGTTCTCCTCAACAGATGGCTCAACATCTTCACCCACTACCATTTGAATCGCGGGATTCGCCTTTGCGATCTGGGCTAAGACAAAGTTGGGAGATAATCCTGACTACACCATGTTCACTCTCCTTTCAAATTGGGGTAGTGGATTACTTTGTACGTTGGGCTTAGAGCGCGGTGCTTCTATCTTCTTTTCGTCAACCAACTGCTGGATCGCCTTTTTCAAAGCATGGCACTCGTTGGTTCGATGCCCCTTAGTCACATGATAGGAGCAAAAGTTGTTCTTGTCCGCCTCAGCCGGAGGCGTGTACGGTTTCAGACTTTGGAGGAAGCCCAGATTTCTACACTTCAGAAAAATCCGCCCCAAAGAATCCTCCCAAGGAGAGATCCCCTTTCCGGCTGCCTGTTGACTGGACCCTTGTGCAACTGTTGCCACCTCTACTTGTTTAACGGGTGCAGGCGGCTGACTTGGCTTAGCACTCGTTGATGAAGAAGCTGCAGGGTTGTTATTACTTTTATACCCCGAGGAGTATGTGCGGCTCCGATACCCTCCTCCAGAACTGTTCTGAGCCGGGTCAATCTCGTACTTCTCAACCTTGCGAGCCAACTCATGTACTTCTATCAAGGATTGGAACTTATGGTACTTCATCACATTCCTATAAACCTCTAAGCTCCCATCAATCAGCTTCACAATCAGTTCATCTTCCAACGGCTTCTGATGAAGGAGGATCATCTTATCCATCCACCTTTGATAATATTCAGAAAAGGTCTCATTCGGCTTCTGCCTTACCGCCTCTAAATCTTGTAACTTGATCTCCAGTTGCGTGTTGAAACTGAAGTACTTAATGAAGGCATCGGACAGTGCATCCTAGTCGCCTTGTACACGCTCGGGCTGTTTATTGTACCATGTGATGGCTCCTCCCTCCAAGGTAGTGGGGAACAGTCCCACTAATTGATTCATGGTGAGCCCGGCCATAGTCATAATCCGCACATACTGATTCAAATGGGTTGTGGGAGGACTTTTCCCAACATATGGTGCAATCCTAGGCATTTGGAAGCCTACTGGCAGCATTTCAACCCCTCCGGCTATCAGTGTGGATGGGTCAATACGCTTGGCAGATTGGATCTTAGAACTGGCACGCAGCTCCGCTATAGTTTCTTCCATCTCCTTCATCTTTCTTTCTAAGGCAGACTCCACAGGCCGCTCAGCATTATCCCTCCGGCCTTCTTCAGCATCCGACTGCCCATCATTCAGTCTCCCTCTGCTACTTTCTTCCCGAGCACCCCTTTCCGGTCTCTGGTTAGACGATTCGGCCAAAGCATTCTGTACTTGGTTTTTGATAAGATTCTTAAACTCATCAGAACTCATGAATTCACGAAGAGCAGTGGTGGCCACCATGGCAGCAGCAGCTTCGGGTGTGATTGCCATATCTTGAAACCTTTGTTGCAACTGTTCAAATTCCGGCAAAAACCCAGCACTTAACTCAGATGACACTTCAACCTCCCCAAACTGAGCAGATCCCTCAGACTCACTTGATGATGAATCACTGTGCTCTATCCTCACGAGCTGTCGTCCAGACCGGAGCCAAACTACAAAATATTTCAAACAAAAGTTAGTGAAATATGATCACCCAAAGAGTTATGAACTCTAGGGGATATGCATGTATGCATGGCGTGTTGGATGCATGATGTGTGGATGTTGTATGAAATGAATTTGTAACACGAACCTTGAATAACTAACCCTTCGGATGGTGAGGTATGCATGAACTCCTATTTATGCATACATATATTGCAATCCATGTATTAGATGCGTGGATGAGGCCTTTGGTGCTCGGGGAGTACCTCGAGTTTTTGAGAAATGATATGAATGTCCTTAGTGAATGGACAGAGTTTCGGCACTCGTGGAGTGCCTCGGATTTTTGTGAGGTGAGATCGACACGCGCATGGCACTTGGTCGAGGTTTCGGTGTCCGTGGGACACTTTGGATTTTTGATGATATGAAATGAGCTCGTGCTTGGCTTGAGAGTGGAATTTCAATACTCGGGGAGCATCTCGATTTCCGTGCCACAAGGTGAAGTGAATGTGTTCTTAGTGAACGGGCAGAGTTCCGGCACTCGGGGAGCGCCTAAACGTTTTGATGCGTGAAATGAAATTTTTCCGGCACTCGTGGAGTACCCAAAAATGATTTAATGAAGTGCGATGAATTTTTTCGGCGCCCGTGGAGCGCCTAAAGTGCTTTGGTGAAATGCGATGAATTTTTGTCGGCACTCGTGGAGCGCCTAAATGATTTAATGAAATGCGATGAATTTTTGTCGGCACTCGTGGAGCGCCTAAAATACTTTCCTACTTGGTAAGTAATGTGATGTGTGTGACCCTTGTGGAATTATTCAAGATTCGTATAATGTTTTATGCATGACACGCGTTTCCCATGGCTGCAAAACAAAATGGTTAATGTTCATGACATTCGAATGATGTACGTGAATTAATTAATTTTTCACACGAAGCAAAAAAAATGCGTGGCTACAAAAAATGTGGTTAGCGTAAATGTCACGCGAGTGATTAATGTATTTACAAGCGAAAGAATGGAAATGGCTGTACAAAAGATGTGGGTTAGAATCACACAAATACTCTATATGCGGTATGTTATGTTCGTGAAGAATGTGAATGATGATATGTTGTGGAAGGACAAAAAGACACGTAGCAATTAGCACACGGATCATATTCTTCCAACCTTATTCCTCCAAGCGTGGTCAGGTCGATAAAAATTCTAACAGAGTCCTAGGAGGGGTTCTCTTCGATCATCAACCGGGGATGATGAAGGCGGATTTTATTTTATTTAATTCACACAATTTGTTTTGGTATCCTAAGGGAATCCAACTAAGGTTGCTTAAGTGGGTTCGGTCCAAAGTCGGGATAACATCAAGGCTCCCATAGCAAAATATACTCCTCACTTCTCCCCACTCAAGAGTCCGAACGAAGGGGTTCGTACAAGGCTATGGGTGGTGTTTCGTATTCGTGCCCCTAAGACCAAGAGGAACTTAGGCGACACTTCAACAATTCACCGGGCTAAATAATGGATACCTAACTTAATGCAATAAATGCCTAACTACAAAAATGCATAAAATGCCATATAAGAATCATCCACTTAATTTAAATTAGACACTTTTCAAGGCTTGTCAAATTCTTTTAAGTTTTTAGAAAAACTTTTAAGAAATCCCCAGCGGAGTCGCTACTGTGAGCGGACGACGCCTTTTCGACGGGACGCGGGACTCCCTTTCGGAAGGGGCGCCTCGATTTCGGGGCGGGGCCCTCCCTCGCGTGGGGTTTTTTGGATTTGGAAATTTGTTTTTTGGAAAAGCGGATTATTTCGAAAAAGAATCGAGACCTAAATCTCGATAAAAAGTATAGGAGTCGCCACCCGGCTCAGCTCAACCGGGAAATTACAGTGTAGCTGAACCGAGGCGGGAACTGCCACACTTTTCAGAGATTCGGGTCCGAACAAGTCCTTTATTTCGTGTCTAATTTAAATATTATTGCCAATGTTCTATTTACGACACTTTAAATTGCTAAAGGTTGATTTTTATTAAATAATACATACGGCGTACATGCAAGATAATAATACAAAATATACAGTAAAGAAAATAAATATTTAAGCGCTTACAACCCAATCGAAAGAAAATAAAACTCTCGCCTCGCTGATACAACCGCCTATATACACAGGAATCTAAAAAATACAACCGCCTAAATACACGATTTAATTCTATTAAATACAAATAAAAAAGAAAACTAAAATAAGAATAAAAGCTGCAAAACAGAGTTAGCACAATTTATACGGCACACCATAAATAGGACTCAAGTAGACAGAATTGGGGAATTAGGATTTGGGGTCATGCAATCGGGAGTAACCGGGTCGACCCGGCTGGCCGGCCCGGTTAGACCTGGAAAATCATTTTGAAACGTCCCTGTATTTTTGGTTTTGTGACAAAATCGTTTTTGAAAATATTTTTCCGGTTTATTACAATTAAGCATGCAAAGCGGGTCGGTTTTCGGGAGAACCGGGTCTCCGTCGTAGAATTATTCTAAATCCAATTTTACTGAAAAAATAAATCTAAGGTCGTGATGCGCACAACAAAATTCATTTTGATGATTTTTGGGGTTCTCCAATTTTTCTGATTTTCTGAAATTTTCTGATTTTTATGAAAATTTTTTTTTTTTTGGATTTTTATGATTTTCTTTGGATTTTAGGGATTTTTAGGGATTTCTGCTTCTGGCCGCGAACTACAGTCGTGCGACTGTAGTTACAGTCGTACGACTGTATACTACAGTCGTGCGACTGTAGTCTTTGCTAGGCAGAAATCGCTAAAAAACCCTAAAAACAAAACCCTTAAACTGGGAAAGCAAGCATAGTCGTACGACTGTAGAGTATCTGGCACGACTGTAATTACAGTCGTGCCCCTGTTCTTGTTTCAAGAACAGTCGTACGACTGTTCTTACTTTTCCAGAAATAAAAATGCTAAAACTTGAAGAAAAAGGCACCAAATACAAACAAATCACCCAGAAAGCTGGAAAATGAGTTGAGTTAAAGGTTGTTTACCTCCTTGGTGACGATCCACAGCTGGAATTACCCCTGGCTACGCATCAATCCACGTGAATTTGCTCTTTTTCCTTAAGGAGTTAAGGTTGCAAAAGTGTCCAAATAACTCCCAAAAAGTCACGGATTTGCGTTTGTTTTTGGTCCGAAATGATTTAGTTTGTTAGTGTGAGTGTTAACCTAGGATTTCTAATTTGTTTTAGTGATTAAAAACAAGAAATCAAGGAGAAAATGTGAGAAGAAAGTAAGGTATTTTACTTCTCTCTCTTCTTTCTTTTTCTCCCTCTTTCTCTCTCTAAAATTCTGATTGCTTGCCAAAAAAGTCCCCAAAATCTGATTTTCTGCCCTTTTATACCTCACTAACCCGGAAATCTTGAGCATTAAATGCTCAAGATTTCCCTTCCTCTTTAAGTCAAAGAGGTATGGGCATGAACCTGCTCCCCGAAAGTACAGTCGTACGACTGTACTTACACTACAGTCGTACGACTGTAGCAAATTCCCACGACTGTATTTTACAGTCGTGGGTCAACGGTCAACGGCACACTTTTTTTTTTTTAAAAAAATTTCGTGTTCACAACTACCAGTTTCCGGACACCATATTGAATACCGACTATTTCATTTAAATTTGTAAATAAGAACATCTGGAGACTTATGAAATTGGATCAAGCTTTTTCGGACCATTATGCATATGTGTTCTCTAGGGAAATCTACTAAAATGTCCAATTTTTAAGATTATTTTATTCCAATTATTTGATGTGATTTAATTTTTATTCCTAAAATACCAATATTTATTCCCAAACAGATTTTCTTCTTCAATTCATTATTTTTTCTCTTCTTCTTCACATGAATCCATTTTCTTTGTTTCTTCTGCGATTCCTTCAATTCATTTTAGGATTTCTTTCATTTTTTCATCATTTTCTCTACTCTTTTTTTTTCTTTGTTCGATTCATTTTTTTTTATATTATCAATGTATTACCAATATTTTTTCTCAAGTTTATCAAAATCACGAGATACACTTTAAAAAGAATATAAAATATAATTTAAATATATACATATATATATATATATATATATATATATATATATATATATATATATATATATACATATATGATGGCTCCGGAAGGAAATTGGACTCCACGCGGTCTTCACGGGGCTTAAAACCGCCTGGTCTTGCCGGAAGACCAAGTACCTGGAAAACGGAAAGATTGAGGACCGGGTGACCTCTGGGTCCACTCCGATGCCTAAGTCAGAAAATCTGGAGAATGAGAGATTGAAGAGTAAGGAAAATGTGTTGAGGGAAAAGATACCTGGGGAGTCTCTTGTCTTCCCTTTTTATAGGGGGTTAATCCGCGTGGCCTTGTCAGGCCGTTATGTACGGTCTATTCTCATTGGCTGGGTGTGGTCCCCCTTTCTGGCATAGTTGTGCGGCGGACTCACCCTTCTCTTGTCTCCGTGGCACTCACACTGTGTCTGACCTCTGTGACGTCCACCCTGCTCTTGTCCCCGCGGCACCTATTTCTGGTACAACATCCTGCCCTTACACGTGTACAGTGAGGATCCACTCATCTGTCCTTTGGGTTAGAAGACTTAACGAGGCATAAGTTGTTTTAGCCGGTGTTTCTCGGGATCCAACCTATAACGGAGTCGGTCTTATCCTGGGTGACCGAGTGCCGGATGGACTACTGGGGAGTTGACGTATGCGGTGACGCGGTGACAAGCCGTGTGGTTCATGCGGTCAGTTTTATGGCTCCATGCTATCAGGAGTTCCCCCCTGGTGAGAGAAAAATCCTTTTAAGGGTTTGTCATTATGATTTTCTGGCGGTTGGTTTGAGTGGCTCGAGGTGACTCCTGGGATATCCTGTGTTAGGATGACATGTGTCCCCTTACTGAAACGGTGTCAGGGGGCATCCTTTCACCTGCCCCCTTCCGTCCCCCTTTAAAAGGGGTTTGGGGCGCTCTTCTCTCCATTTTGAAATTTCTTCTGCAACCTTGTTCTAGGATTCTCGCGATTTCTGGTTTTTTTCTTGTACCCGCGGCCTTCGTCCGATTTTCGACTCTTAATTTCCAGTAAGTCTTCTTTCCTTTGCTGGTTTGCGTTTTGATTTTGCTTGATTTCAGTATTAGGCTTAGCTTTCCCGGGTATTTTTATTTCTGGGCTGCATTTTTTGGTTGCTCATTTTGCCTGTTCATCGTTTCTGTTCATCTTTTTCTGCCATGAGTTCATCTGTAACTCTTAGTGACTTAGGGTCGTCTGCTAGTGATAAGTCTGGGGAGCTGGTGAATTCTAGAAACCACCCCAGTAGGGTAGACAAGGGTAAATGGGGTTTTAATTTTAAAACAGCCTGTTCAAAGCTGGTTCGCCGCCTTCTAGATCCCACTGACCCCGCTGGTTACCTGATACTCACTACCCCAAATTTGCCTAGCCCGCCTTCTTCTTCGGGGGATGAGTACCGTCTCACTACTTCCTCGGATTCTAGCTCTCCTCTTCCTTCACCACCCCCTACCCTAGGCGAGGAGGCGGGCACATCTGTTCAGCCTCCTATACCTGCTAAACCGCCTACTGAAGGGCCTATCGTGGTGGATTCTTCTTCAGCTGAAGTCTCTCGACCCAGTCCTAGTAGGACTGGAGCCAGGAGGATGACTCCTCGTATTGAGGACATGGTCGCTGAGACCCACGAGGAGCACATCCGGTTGTGTAAGTAGTTTTATCCTTGGTTGCGCAAGTGCGAGGTTATGCTTTCGTCGTCAAACCAGCGGGTCCATAAGCCTCCACCAGGCTATTTCTCTATCTACATGGACCAAATCAGCTCTGGCTTTTCCTATCCTCTTCCACCCGGCATCAGCGACATCCTGCAGGTCTGGGGCTTCTGCCCGGCCCAAATTCATCCTAACGCTTGGGGGGATATTTGTGCCACCTTCTGGTTGTGCGAAAATCTGGGTTTCGAGTTGACTGCCGCCTTCTTTCGCAAGTTGGCCACTCCTAAGTTGAACTCCGGTGAGGACCACTACCAGCTATCTAAGAAGGCGGACTTCTACATTTTCCAGAAGCGGATATCCTCCTTGAAGCGCTTCAAGTACTTCTTCTTCTTTATTAAGATAAAAGAGGACCACGACGCGTTCCCTGTGAAGTGGTCCTTTAACGGGGCAGGAAGGGCCCAGCAGCGCCTAACGCCGGGTGAGAAGACATTCTTGGAGGAGTTCAGGACTCTGGCTCCTAATAAGTGGACCTGGCAAGTTGCTGTGGACGCTTACCTGGAGAAAGTTAGGCTTGTAGAGCGGGAGGGATTCGACTTTACGTATCACCCGGGTCCCGTAACTGTGAGAAAAGGTACCCCTTTTATTTTGCTTATCTATTTTTATTTGTGTTTTCAGGCATGAATAAAGCTGACATCCTTGACCGCATTATAGCGGCTAAGAAGAAGAAGATCCAGAAAGAGCCGCGTCCCGCCCCTACCGAAATCCCGTCCGATGCTGGGGGTGAGGCTAAGGGGCCCAGCCCCCCTAAGGCACCGAAAAGAAAGAGGGCTACTGTGGCCGATCCTGAGCCGTCTCCTTGCCCTGTAAGTCCCTGGCTTCGAGTTTTCCTACTCTTTTTTTTTTATCGTTATGTTTGCCTGGCCAGGGTCCTGAAGCTGCCACCGCCTCCTCCGGGCTGTCTGCTCCCTCTTTGCCCTGGATGCGGAAGAGAAGCAACCGGCATGCAAGGATAATAGATACCTCGGCCCAGGATAAGTTCAGAGCCGGGTTCGTGTTGCCTGGTGACCAGGAGGAGTACGCTAAGATAAGCGATTACACGGCGGCCTCCTTATATCTGCTGGACCTGACTTCCGTAAGTACTTTGGTGAACCCTTCGAACCTTTTCTCCCTTCTTCTTTTACTTATTCAGTTTACCATTTTGCAGGGGATTTCTAGGGCGGTAGATTTGGCTGCCCGCCTCTCCAAGACAAGTCAGCTGGAGAAAAAGCTGAAGGAAGTTCAGGCGTCCCTGGATGCTGAGAAGAGCAGGGCCTAGTCGCAGGGTCAGGAGCTCAACCGCCTGCAGAAGGAACTGGAAGAGGAGCAGGCGGCAAAGGAGGCTCTGAAACAACAGTTGGATGCGCGGGAGAAGCAACTTAGGGAGGAGAAGGCAGGGCTCAAACAGGACTTGGACAAGTGTGAGACCGTCTTGTTTGATGCAACCAACCAGTTGGTGCTCCTTGGACAGCTGTTTGGTCAGCGTGTTTTGGCCGCTTGCCAAGCTGTCCACCCGGATTTGGCTGTCCATCTCGACTCCATTGACTTCCCGCGCTATGACGAGCTGCCTGCCGAGGAGCATGGAGGGGAGGAGGCTAATGCCGGGTCGCAGGCCAACGTTGAGGTGCAGCTGGAGGGCAGCGTTCCCGGGGCGGATGAACACCCTTTGTAGTGTTGCTTTTCCATCTGTAATTTCATTTTTGCCCTTTACCGGGTCTCTGCTGATGTAATTTTTGTTAAGGAAATGAAATTTACCTTTCGTTCAGCCAGTGTTTCATCTTTTGCATATAGTTTTTATTATTTTACTTCGACTGATTTTCCTTTGAAAAATATCTTTGTTCTGTTCGCCTCCATCCAGTTATGAGATTTTTATAATGAATGTATATCCGGTTATAACCGGCTCCTCTGATGGGAGTTTTTATAACGAACATATATCCGGTTATGACCGGCTCCTTTGATGGGAGTTTTTATGAACATATATCCGGTTATGACCGGCTCGTCTGATGGGAGTTTTTATGAACATATATCCGGTTATGACGGGCTCCTCTGATGGGAGTTTTTATAACGAACATATATCTGGTTATGACCGGCTCCTCTGATGGGAGTTTTTATAAAACTGTATGACTTGAACGATGCTTTTATTGATCTTTTGCAGTACATCTTACAGATATAGGTGCTGCCTCATTAAAAACCCGGCTACGGAAAAACCCAGTGGGAAAAAATCCATTAGCGGGAAAAAAGAGTGCAGCCCATTGTTTCCCTTAGTTGCTTTCAGGCGAGAAGTATTGCCTTAGATTGGCAATATTCCATGTCCGTAGGACATCTTTTCCATCTAGGCTTTGAAGTTTGTAAGTTGCTGGTCCGAGTGCTGCCGCCACTTTGTATGGCCCTTCCCATTTTGCGCCAAGCTTTCCTTTTCCTTCCTTTGCTTGTGACGCAGTAGAGTCTTTTAGGACTAAATCTCCTTCTTTGAGTGTTACCATCTTCACCTTTCTATCGTGGTAACGGGCCACTTTGTTTTTGTAAGCCGCCATCAGGATGTAGGCCCTTTCTCTTCTTTCCTCCAGGGAGTCCAGATGGTACTTCAGGTTGATGTGATTCTGGGCTTCAGTATAGTAGAGCACTCGGTCGCTGGAGGCACCGATTTCAACTGGAACCACTGCTTCAACGCCTTAAACCATGGCAAACGGCGTTTCTCCAGTCGGTCGTCTGGGGGTGTTCTGTAGGCCCACAAGACGTTGTTTAGTTCGTCAACCCAGGCGCCTTTGTGGCTTTCCAGCCTCTTTTTGATGCCGTCCCCTATAGTTCGATTGGTGACTTCTGTCTGCCCGTTGCTTTGAGGGTGCGCTACCGAAGAAAAACTCTGTGTGATCTTGAGCCCCTTGCAGAATTCTCTGAACTTGTTTGAAGTGAATTGGGTGCCATTGTCAGATATAATTTTGTGAGGTATCCCAAATCTTGTAATGATGTGATCCCAGACAAAGGAGATGATTCTTTCTGGTGTGATGGCCTAGGTTGCCTCCGCTTCGACCCATTTGCTGAAATGGTCTATTGCGACGATGATGAATTTCTTCTGCCGACTAGCCTCAGGCATGGGCCCTACTATGTCGATGCCCCATGTAGAGAAAGGCCATCCTGTTAATATTGACTTTTGCCCGGCTGCGGGCAAGTGAGATTTCTTTGAGTGGATCTGGCATTGATGGCACCTCTTGACATAATCCGCGGCGTCCGCCTCCATGGTTTCCCAGAAGTAACCCTGTAATTTCGCCTTTCTTACTAGCATTTGTCCAGCTTGGTGTGCTCCGCAAACTCCCTTATGAAGTTCCCTGAGGACATAATCCCCTTTTTCAGCGGTGATGCATTTCAACCATGCGTCTGTGAAGGATGTTTTGTAGAGTTCGCCGTCAATTATTGCATATCGCTGGGATTTTCTGGAAATCTTTACAGCATCTCCTTTATCCTCGGGTAGGTTTCCTTCAACAAGGTATTTTAGTATGGGCTCCATCTACCCCCTTTCCTTCTTCTCCACCGTCAGGACTTCCTCTGCCTCAATGACAGGCTTGGTTTGGACTTCATACGGGCAATTCAAGAGTTGCCAATCCCTGGCGCTGGCTGCAGCTTTGGCGAGCCTGTCTGCTTCAACATTTTCTTTTCTGGATATGTTTTCCACTCTCCATGCGGTGCCTTTCCCTTCGATGGTTTCAAGCAAACATCGTACCCTTTGCAGGTACCTGGACATGCAAGGATCTTTAGTTTCAAAATTTTTATTGATTTGGTTTGAAACTAACCTTGAGTCGCTAAGCAGCTTTACTCAGTCTGGGGCGATTTCCCGGATGAGTTCTAGCCCTTTGATTATGGCTTCATACTCCGCGGCATTGTTGGTGGCTGGAAAGGCCAACTTTGTGGCTTAAGATATTCTTATTTTCTCGGGTCCTTCGACATGCACCCCGATTCCTGCTCCTTCCTGAGATGAGGTCCCGTCCACGTATACTTTCCATTCTTCTGCCTTTAGTGTTTGACTTGGTTCCAGCCCTGTAAATTCCACCACGAAATCTGCCAGGACTTGGGCTTTCAGTGCTGGCCGAGGTTCGAATCGAACGTCAAATTCACTGAGTCTGATGGCCCACTCAGCCAGGCGGCCTGAAGTGTCTGGTCTCTGGAGCACTTTCTTCAATGGGAAGTTTGTTCTTACAATCATTGTGTGGGCCTGGAAGTAGGCTCTTAACCTGATGGAAGCTGAAACTACTGCCAAGGCTAGCTTTTCTATCTTCGGATACCTGAGCTCTGCTCTCCTCAGTACTTTGCTAGTGTAGTATACAGGGTACTGTTGGCCTTCTTCTTCTCTGATCATCACTGAGCCCACTGCTTCATCCGTCGTTGCTAGATACGAATACAACGTTTCATCTGGAACTGGCCGACTCAATAGCGGCGGAGTTCCTAAGAAGCTTTAATCCGGTCAAAGGCTCTTTGGCATTCGTGGTCCCAATCAAACCTCTGACCCTTCTTGATTGCTTTGTAAAAAGGCAGGCATTTTTTGGCTGAGAAGGAAATGAACCTCCAAAGTGCATTGAGGCGGCCATTGAGGCGTTGGACTTCATTCACTGTTTTTGGGGGTGCCATATCCAAAATTGCCTTGATCTTCTCTGGATTTGCCTCTACCCCTCTCTGCGAGATCATGAAACCCAGGAACTTTCCTCCTCGCACTCCGAATACGCATTTTTCTGGGTTCAGCTTGAGGCGGTATCTCTGTAGTATCTTAAAGGCCTCCTGAATGTCCTCGGCGTGGCTCTCCTCACTCTTACTCTTGATGATCATATCATCAACGTACACCTCGATTGTCCGCCCGATCTGGTCTTTGAACATGTGGTTGACCAGTCGTTGGTACGTTGCTCCCGTGTTCTTCAAGCCGAAGGGCATTACCTTATAGCAGTAGGTGCCTTCATGTGTGATGAAAGTAGTCTTTTCCTCGTCTTTTGGGTCCATTGGAATCTGGTGGTACCCTGACTTGGCATCCAAAAATGAGTATATGGCATGTCCAGCTGTGGAGTCGACTAGCTGGTCAATGCTGGGCAAGGGGTAGCTGTCCTTCGGGCAGGCTTTGTTTAAGTCGGTGAAGTCCACACACATGCGCCATGTCCCATTCGGCTTCTTCACTAGTACCACGTTGGCTAACCATTTAGAGTACCGCACCTTTCTGATGTGCCCTGCTTCCAGTAATTTGTTTATCTCTGCCTCGATCGCTCTTTGTCGCTCCGGGGCATGTTTCCTTCTCTTCTGCGCCACTGGTTTTGTAGCAAGGTCTATGTTTAGGCTATGCTTTGCTACTTCAGGCAAGACCCCAATAATGTCACTCGTATCCCAGGCGAAGGTCCCCTGTTCTTCTTGGAGCACTGTTGCGATTGCCTGCTTTAGCTCAGGTTTCAGTTCCTTGGCCACCTGGATCGATCGCTCTGGTCCCACCACCAGGGTTTCAAGTTCATCCACCTGCTCAGCCCTCTCCTGCTTCTCTGACTTCTCTGACTCCTAACCGGCCTCTTCTGTTCTCAGAGAAGCTAAGTAGGTTTTTTGGGCTGCTTGTTGGCTTCCCCTAGCCACTGCTACCCCCTTCGTAGTCGGTATTTGGAGGGCCAAGTAATGGATGGAGAGGACCGCCTTTGACTCCACGAGGAAGGGTCTTCCCAAGATCATGTTGTATGCAAGCGGGCTGTCGATGATCACAAAATTCTCTTCAGATCTCCAGGTGTGCGTTGTGTCACCCACTTCCAGGGCGAGAGTTACCTGTCCTACCACAGTGACCGAATGGCCGCTCAGACCGACCAGTGGGGAATTTACCGGCTGGATTCGGCTCGTGTGGATGTTCAGCTGGCGGGCCGCTTCTCTGGTGATAATGTTAACTGAACTGCCAGTGTCCACAAGGATCCGCTTTACCGTGTATCCTTCTACCAAGGCCTCGACTACCAAGGCGTCGGCGTGATGTGCCTGTACGTCACTGTGGAGGGAGAAGGAATGGTTCAAACTGTCAATGCTCCCTGGATTGGTTGACTGACGCGCCGAGAATCTGGCCTTTTTGCTGGACGACCCAAACTCTGGGCCTCCAGCTATTACCATGACCACCCCTTTTGATTTCTTGGCCGGTTTCTGCTCATCATCGCACCCATCCCTCTGCTCTTTATCCTTATGTGTGCTGCGTGTGATGCCTTCTACGAATCTGCTGAATTTTCTCTCCTTGATCAGTAGGTCCACTTCGGCTGCAAGGACTCGGCAATTGTCCATGTGGTGGCCCTTTGCTCTGTGAAATTTGCAGTAGGCCTCTTTGTCACTGCCCATTGTTTGGCCAGGCTTCGTGTGAGGATACCGAATGCTCTTTGCGTCGGGGCTTCTTTGTATGGCGACTAGCACCTCACTGAGTGGGGCATTCAGCGGTGCGAATCGTGAGCGATCGTTGGGGCGGTCCCGGCGGAGGCAGTTTCTGTGATCCATTCTCTGGGGCCTTTCATCAAACCGGACGCCCTTGTCCTTTTCACTACTGAAGCCGGGTCTTCTATTCTTTGCTGGCATGTCGATCTCGTCAATTTCCACCATGCTTCTGGCGAGGGCAATCATCTGGGTCAGCTCCCTAGGCTTTCTTGTGATGATCTCTCCTCTAAGCCTCTCGTTTGTGGTGTTCTTGATCATCGCCTCCTTGGCCGTGCTGAAGTCTAGATTTCTGACCTCTAAGCAGGCAAGGCTGAACCGGTTGATGAATGATCTCAAGGATTCTCCCGGCTTTTGGACGACCTCGTGAAGAGTGTGACTGGCTGCTCCAGTCGGTATTGACCCCATAAAGTTCTTGCAGAACTCCTGCCTCAATCGATCCCAGCTGTCAATTGTTCCTAGTTCCAAGGACTCAAACCAATAAGCAGCCGCTCCTATTGATGTAGTAGGGAATAGGCGGCACACCAGTCCTTCTGTGGCGCCTGCTATGTCCATCCGGTTCTTAAAATTTCTGGCATGGACCCTGGGATCCGTGTCACCCCTATAGCTGTCGAAGGTCGGCTGCTTGAATCGGTGGTCGATTGGTTGGTTGAGGATTCTTGTTGAGAAGGGAGATTCCCCACTTTCCATCAGGGGCTCCTGGTAAGGTATTGCAAAAGTGCTCAACGCCTTTTTAAACATGGCCATGAATCTGGGGTCATCTGTGGGTTCTGCACCTAAGGAGAATGGTGTTGGAGGGGGTGGCGTATTTGTATTGCTTGGAATGTTTGTAGCGGGTGTGTTATAGGGGATGGCTGAGCTGTTGCCAACGCCGTATGTGGTGAGGAAATTAGGTGTTTGCGGCGGAGCCGGCATCTGGTATGAATGGGAGGTATTCGGTAGATATGGGTGTGGTATTCCATACCAAGAGTTGGGAAATAACGCCTGGGAACCCATGCTCCCTGAGGCAGCCATAATGGGATTTACCTGCATAGCAGCTTGCTGATCTCCTACCGGCGCGGGCATCCAGCCAAAAGTAGGGAAATATCCTCCTGCGTAAGGTCCTCCAATCACCCCGCTATTTCCCCCGGTGGACTGGGCCATACCCTGTCCTGACCCCTCCGGTCTCATGCCAGGAGTCCCATGCTCAGAGGCGGGGAAAAGGGCTCGAACAGCATTTGGGTGTGAGACTGATTCTGGAAATGTGTGTACTATAGGGGGGAGTGCTGTGGCTCAGCAAGGGTCCCGCTACGCTCTGTTCCTGCATCTGGAGGATAGCTCACCGAAAGTCGTTCTGGTCGGCCGGCGTCATCCCGTAGTTCTTGGTAATCCGATCTAAGACTGCACTGGCAGAATTGCCACTCTCACCTGAGATGGTGGCGAGGGTGTGGGACGAACTTGGGGTCACGATCATGGCCGATGAGGGTATCATAATCTCTGATAGTGCTGGTATTACTCCTCCCTGAGAAGGAAGGACTGCAGAAACTGTGTCCGAAGCTGTTGGTCCCGATGACATTGTCTCGCCAGCGGATCCACGTTCACCGCACCGATTTGATGGCTCCGGAAGGAAATTGGACTCCACGCTGTCTTCACGGGGCTTAAAACCGCCTGGTCTTGCCGGAAGGCCGAGTACCTGGAAAACGGAAAGATTGAGGACCGGGTGATCTCTGGGTCCACTCCGATGCCTAAGTCAGAAAATCTGGAGAATGAGAGATTGAAGAGTAAGGAAAATGTGTTGAGGGAAAAGATACCTGGGGAGTCCCTTGTCTTCCCTTTTTATAGGGAGTTAATCCGCGTGGCCTTGTCAGATCGTTATGTACGGTCTATTCTCATTGGCTGGGTGTGGTCCCCCTTTCTGGCATAGTTGTGCGGCGGACTCACCCTGCTCTTGTCTCCGTGGCACTCACACTGTGTCTGACCTCTGTGGCGTCCACTCTGCTCTTGTCCCCGCGGCACCTATTTCTGGTACAACATCCTGCCCTTACACGTGTACAGTAGGGATCCACTCATCTGTCCTTTGGGTTAGAAGACTTAACGAGGCATAAGTTGTTTTAGCCGGCGTTTCTCGGGATCCAACCTATAACGGAGTCGGTCTTATCCTGGGTGACCGAGTGCCGGATGGACTACTGGGGAGTTGACGTATGCGGTGACACGGTGACAAGCCGTGTGGTTCACGCGGTCAGTTTTATGGCTCCATGCTATCAATATAAAAAATCAAAGTGTCATTAGTGATATATAAAAGTTTCACCAGAATTTAATCAAAGTGTCATTAGTGATATCACGAGTCTCAAATAGGGGTGAGCAAAACATGGTTCGGTAACCAAACCGAACCCAAAATAAAAGTAGAAAAAAAATAAAAACAAAAGCCAAACCAAAGTTTATATGGTTCGGTTCGGTTAAAACCGAATCAACAAAAATTTCAATTTTTTAATTTTTATTATCATTATTTTTTATAAATTGCATGTAAAGTATTGTTTAAAAAGGATGTATATTACATGTATATTACTAAAGTCACATAAATACAAACTATATAATAATATAAAAATACAATGTGCCAAATAATATATATATATATATATATATATATATATATATATATATATATATATATATATAATTTTTAAAAAATATTTTTTCCTATTACGGTTCGGTTTCAGTTTTTTCAACAACAACCAAAACCGAACCAAAAACCAAATTATTCTATTTTATAAAACCAAAACCAAACCAAATAGAGTTTAGTTCTGTTCGGTTTTTGGTTCGCGGTTTGGTTTTCCTCAACCCTAGTCTCAAATACCATTACTTTTACAACATCTGATTGTGCAATGTGGTATTTATGAGATTTGATATCTTTTTAATTCCTTATTGCCTTATATAATTTCATTAATTTAGGAATAACAAAATTTTATATTTTAAAAATATTTGTAATGAATTTTAACACGTATTTAATATTTCAAAAATATAATTTTAAAATGTTGGTAATTTACTAAAATTCTTTATTTGTTAAGTCCATATGCTTAAATTCGGATAAATAACAAAAAAAAAAAGGCATATTTTTGATGAGTTGTCCCTTCCAAGAAAAAAGATGGTATGAATTTGGTCAATTGGTGGTTTTATATATTGTTAAAATGGTCCAATCTGAGAGCCAGTGGCCCTGAATCTAGAGTTTGGAAGGGATGGTGAAGGAGGTCAAGGGGCAAGTGAAAATTGGTTGTGGGATTGATATAGTGTGGAAAGCTTTTGCCAAAGATTTGAAATTACTACTTCCCACTTTAACTCCTAACTTAGTGAAGGAGGTTCAAGTAATTGAAGGCGATGGTGGACTTGGCACTGTCTATCTCTTCAATTTTGGCCCTGGTGAGTCCAATATCTTCTCATTTACTAAGTAATTAAAGCAAAATCTAGTACTTAATTGAGATAATCAATGAATAAATCAATCGAGTATTAATGCCTAACGAGATGGATGTATTGGAAATGATAGATGCGAAAACAGTGGCATACCAGAAGGAAAAGATTTCAGAGCTTGATGAGTCGGTGCACCGAATTGCTTTTGAAGTAATAGAAGGAGGGTATTTGGATCTTGGATTTTCTTATTATAATACCATTTTCCAGCTAAGTGTTAATGGAGATGGAGATGGGGAGACCCTAATTGATGTCACTGTGGCTTACGACTCTGCTTCACATTTAGATGATACATTTCCATCCACCACAATGTCTTCTGCCTTGGGTTTCATCAAAATCCTCCAAAATCATTTGGCCATCAATTAATTCATTATTCCTATGTGTGACATTTCCCCTTACCTAATAATTGTGCTTTCATTTCCAATTCTATTTCGGCCCAAATTCTATGTAAGAAAATAATTGCATTTTCCCTTTTTTATAATTCTATTCATACATGGAGATCACATTATTTTTTATATAAATGAATTCAACCGCTAATCGAGGTAATTGAATTCTCGATTAACAAATCACTCCTAATTGAATTCATATAATAATATCATGCAACGTGATGTTTGATATGATTTCCAATCTCCTATCATATGATACTTTTATATATGTGAGATTTTTTTTTTTCACTTCTTTTTTTTTTTATCATTTTTTTAACTTCTAAATAAATAGAATTTAATTGTTTTGACTTTCACATAAAATGGAGTTTCCAAACACTAAAAAAAATTTTTGTGCATTAGAATGCATAATAATTTATAAGAAAAAGTACAAATAAAAACCATGTAGTTTGCCCGATTTGTATATCCAAGGTTGTGTTTCAAAATGTTACAAAAGCATGACACGTGGTTTGATAATTTGCAAATCAAAACCTTAGCATTCAATACACTCCGCGAAAACTATCTTATTCTTCAAAATTTCACTTGAAATTTTTCAAGTTTATTACTTAAAATGTAATAGTTTGGTGTGGAAGCTTGGAAATTTTGGGGTAGTGAGTATATGTTTATTAATTAATAATGTAAAAAAAATGAAATCATAAAAAATAAAAAAATTTCCAAAAAATGTCAAAATTTTAAATCTTGTTGTAAATTCATTAAGTAATATGTATATATTTTTTGGATATTTTTCAGCAATGTTTCTAATTTTTATGATTTATTTTTATTTTTTCACATTATTAATTGATAATAATATACTCACTTCTTGAAAAATTTTAAACTTCGACATAAAGGTATATTGTACTTTAATCAACAAACTTGCAAAATTTGGATATTTTTCATAAATTTTTATATTTTTTTACATTATTTATGAATAAAAATATACTTACCACCCGAAAATTTTCAGGTTTCACACTAAGGTCTATTATATGTTAATCAATAAACTAGAGGAATATCAAGTGAAATTTCAAAAGATAAAAAAGTTTTAAGGGAGTGTATTTGATGATAAGCCCTTAATCTGCAAATCGCCAAATCACGTGTTATGCTTTTGTATCATTTTGAAACAAAGCCCTAGATCTTACAAGGTAGATCTTACAAGGTTATATATATATATATATACTTTTCCCTAATTTATTTTTACTTGAAATTAGCTAGCATCCTAAAATCTTGTCATTTGATTGTTTTTTTTTATTATTATTATAATTATTTTAAACAACTTATGCAAACAATTGAAAAGTGGACATGGCTCGCTGGTGAGTTGATCCCTTGTTTAATGTCCTATTTCTTTAATAGATAAAATGCGGTCCCAGCACCATAATGGCTGACCGGATATATATATATATATATATATATATATATATATATATATATATATATATATATATATATATATATATATATCGAACATGTACATGCATCCACTTAGAGCAAAATCAACACCGATTACAATGCATTCATAGGCTAAATTATTTATCTTTTCAGGAAACAATACCTTTTTGTTAATTAGTTTAGCTTCAATTAATACAGTTTCTCCGTATTTCACCAAAAGGGCTGCAGTTAGCTCAATTGCCAAACTTAAATGCATTCATTATATATTTTTGACGATAAAACAATGAAAGCCATACAACTGGTAATCAATTAATTAAAGCTTTAATGAGAAAGAAATTATTGTTCTTAATTGGGTGAATTAGAAGACAGTATGATCAGCTAGAAGCTGTTCAGCTGAAACTTCTGTCATTATTCAGTACATGAATTATTAGTTGATGGTCCTGCAGATCAAATTCGATTGAATGAATTACTTCTTGCAGACGATTCCATATCCAGCAGAAGCGCTGCGGGTGCAGTCTAGGGTGATGTAGTTGTTCATTGCGGATGATGTCTGTTTCTTCTCGGTAATTTGCTGTGGAGAGAAAATGCAAGTTTGGCAGTCTGATGAAAGAAGAGATGGAATTCGGTAATTATCCTCACCACCCAAAACTGGCATTGCCACACCTGGCTTTGCTGGGTTCTCAAAATCAGGCCTGTAAGTCCTTCCTAAGACTCCATCAACCTTAGGAGAGAGGTGAGAGAACCTGAATTGAATCTCCAAATGGACAAAGCAATCATCAGAAGGTATTTGATATTTATGGATTCTATCATCTTCTTTAGTCACTGGCACCACATTCACCAAAATCTCTGCAGCATCCTTGAATGTCACAATCACACTGTTCTTGCTTGTAACTCTCTCAACCTTCACATCTTTCTCTGGAGAATACCAGGTGGAAAGGGAAGCTTCTGGAACCACTAAATCTTCCCCATTGTATGTGAACTTCAAATGGTCGACCTCAGCATCCCAAGTAGCGGCCTTAGTGGCCTCAAGAGAGAAAGAATGAGAGTTGAAAAGGACTCCAAGGGCTTGAATCCAGGTGAAGTCTCTGCTTCTGCCAGCAGGCCTGTGGCCAATGAAGCGGCCGTTAATCTGAAGATCAGAATCAGAAACTAAGCTGAAGTACTGATTGCTCTTGCCATGGAAATAGAAAACAACACCATCACCACCGATGAAACGAGGATCAAAGCATGCTGAGCCAGGGGTGTCACAGTTTGCTTTGCGATCTGATCAGATTGGATGAGATTAGATATTATATGAGTTTTAATTAAAACATAAATATAATTGTGGTAGGAAGAATAAAGACGAATGAATGGTCTTACGCTTGCACTGGGAATAGCAATTGGGAGAATTGCAGTTGACATAGCAGACTTTAGCTTTGGTGTCGTTAGAGGAGAGGCTGGGGCATTCGGCAGGGCATTCTAAATACTTGTCACCGCATCTGGTTTCAGCGCTGCAGTAGTAATATTCAGCATTCACCTCTATTATTCCTGCAAACAAGGCTACCAACACCACAATTAAACAGCTCTTGCTTCTCAAAATCTGCTCCATACTTGTTTTTGTTTGCTTTACTGTTAGAAGAAGAGCTAGTGATATGATATGAAAACTCCCTTCTTGCCGGGGCTATATATAGAGAGAGAGTATTAAAAAATACATGTACCCCAGGCAATTCATTTCTTTCTCTCTCTCTCTCTTTTTTTTTTCTTTTTTTTTAAATATTTTAATATCAAATATATACTTTAAAGTTTTTAATACTTTATCTCCCATTACAACCATGAAGAACATGGACTAGCTTGCTTCTTGGCTGCTTTTCTTTGTATGTGCCATTTCTTGAAATATTAGGCTTTGATACACTGATGCCTTTGAAGTGCATATTTAGTAAGTCGAATAATGTGATTGAGGATATAAGTAGTACTATGCCCTTCGCGGATGATAACTTAGCAATGCATTGATAAGGTTAATTGAATATGCAATAGGAAATCATGAATATGATAATTTTTGTATCCTCTGGGAGTAATCAATATTCTGGCCTACACCAACATTTGAGGAGAAGCAATTTGAAAATCACTTCACATGAATATTTATTTCCAAAGTTGATTCAATAAGCAACTTGCATGTACAAAAGCAGGCAAGAGAAGATAATGGGGGACAAAGTGCAAAAGGATTTGAATTGCTGCATAAATTTTTAATTAATTAAAATCATTATAAAATCATGGATAATGGAAAAAGAAAACTTGAAGACTTGATTATATGTATAATTGATTGATCACCTCAAATTATCCGGAAATCCCATTTAATTTCCTTTTCAGGTTTCAAGGTTGGACATACTGAATTGAAGTTGATGTAGGTGCTATAGGAAGCCACAGGGAACTTTTTGGGAAAAAAAAAACTCATATTTGTATATATGCACATTTGTAATTAGAGGTTAATGTGTCAATTTCTGAGTTTAAAAAGAGACCTTGTATTGCACCGTAAAATAAACAAATAAATAAATGTCATGGGTTAGTAACCCTTATTTTCCTGACCGTGCATATCTTAATATAGATATGAGATACTGAAAAAGAAAATCTAAAATTTACGGGAATTGTAAAAATTTTTTTTTAATCTATTATAAAAAAAATAACAAAAAATATAGAAAAATTGCCAAAAAAATGTTGAAATTTTAATGAAAATTCTTAAATAACCTGTATAAAACTATTTAGATGCTAAATGGTAAAAAATATTGATTTTAATACATAGGTTGGGTTAACAGTGTGAACAAAAGTACTTTTGACCCAATCGTCATGTGGACTTTAATGTTTTTCATTTAAACTCGTAATAATTTTTCCTTCTTATTTAATAATTTTCTATCAACATTTGAAGTTTTCTATCAATAATTTTTTTTTAATGATTTTTTAATTTCTTTGCATTATTTAAGTTAGAGAAATGTCTACGTTTTTAAAAAATTTCCAGAGTTCATTATTAACGTTCATTGTGTTGAAAATTTCAACTTAAACTTGAAAGAATCAGATAATTTTTAGAGAATGTGCTAGATGGAAGACTCTATTTGTCAAATAATACAACCACAGATCTAAGTCTGTCAACTTTCAAAGCACGGACCAATGAAATCCAGCAAACCACATATCTATTTTTTTTCTTATCAATATTATTTTTCCCAACTCGTAAATATATATATGTGCGAAATCATGATATGAGTTTCTTTTGTAATTTGATTTTATAATTTTTTAAATTTCGTTAGAAAAGTTTATTGAGGGTCAATAGAGAATTAAAGATTAGGCAACTTACTGTTATTCAACTTACTTTTATTCTTTTAATATTGCATAAATTAACTACTATTTTTCTTTTCGAAAAAAAAAGCAAAAATATGAATAACAGTTAATATTGTTGGATAGAATGACTACTTATGCATTCTAAATTTGGCTTTGAAAACTTGTCTTTTACTTTTATCCCACATGAAAAAATAATAGCATTTGGGGTTATATTGAATTGAGCTTTGTTTCATGTTTGAATTGTGTAGAGTGTGGTTTTGGGAAAAAGCTATGCGTGCGCGCCGCCCGTCCATCTAGGCATTGGCCCAATTATTTCAACTCTATTATTTTTTTACGTGGATAAAACTTATTTTATTTTATTCTTTTAACAGAGTTTTAATTTGAAAAGAATTGAATTAGTAAAAGCCAGTTATTATTTCTGGAGGATTTTAAGCTAACGTTTCATAGTTTTTGGGTGACACGTTTTCCATCTCCTGCTCCAACGTTTCTCTTTTTTTCTTTTTCACTAGGATTCGATTTAGGCAGTCGATGAAATACGAGACAGAAAAGACTGCTTTTTTTTTTTTGGCTCTACTGAAATTCAATTTCTTCTGTTTTCTCTCAAAAATTATGGGTTCAATTTGTTGTTCCAAGTCTTCAATTTTGAGTGCATTGATTTGGAGATTGTTGTGTTAACCTTGGGGAGTGACCGGATTCTTGATTGTATCTCGGTTTGCTGGAAAATCGCTTTCAAGGCAGTGGCTTCTACCACGACATAGCCTTTTCAATTGATAAGTTGTTCTTGCTTCCCTTCTTTTTACCAGCTATTTTTCCAACAAATATACATCCACATCTTTGAAAAACCGAGCAAAAATGTCATCTAAACCAATTAAAAATCATCCAAGTATATAAACTTAATAATTCAAATATGATATATAATTAATGTGAAAATATTTCGTAGAGATTTCATACACATATCACAAAGGGAAAAATACTAAAACAACAAAACATAGAAACTACAAAAGAAAAATAAATAATGCAAAAAAAAAAAAAAAAAAAACAACAAAAAAACAAAAAAACAAAAAAACCACAAAAAAACAAAGAAAATAGGAGCAAAAATGAAAAAAAGATGTAAAATGAACAAAAACACAAAAAACTGCAGAAGATGAAAACACATAGAAAATCGGAAAAGATAACCGAGGAAGAGTGAAGAAAATAAAGGAAAAACAATGAAATAGTAGCTATAGAAAGAACAGTGTATTTATTGAGGGGGAGATCGATCGCCTAAATCTGGTTGGGTATGAAAACAATTGAAACAGGAGAATTCTTCAGGGTGGTACTTGTTACAGCGAGGGAAGGGTTTCTTCCCTCAGACACTTCGATGCCAAAATTAGTGATTATAATTAATGATCAGAACCCCTTCTCTCTCCTTTGGAATGGCTATTTATAGCTATTATAAGGGAAGTTGCTCTGAGGAGATCATGACTCACGTTCTTGGTAACTTCCAAGGAGTGGAGGATTTGGTTGACTAAAAAATAACCGTTACCCTGATAGTTTTAATTAATATTTAAAATTAATTAAAACGTGCATTATGATTTTTTTTCTATCCTTATATCAGGGTTATATCAATTGCTCCCCACTTCTATTTTTTGGATTTATCCGGAAATAGAAGTAAACAAGACCAACCATTATCCTTTAATAATTTAATTAAAGCCAAATACCAATTTAAGGTTGGGTAGAGGATTACGATTTATTTTGTAAAAATAATTAGTTAGGATTATAAAAGATAAAGATGAGTTTGGATTTAGATTCCCCTCTTGTACTCTAACTGAAATAGAGTTTTAATGGGTTTGGGTTTCTTTATTTTGGGGCTGGTATTTAAGCCCACGACATAAAGAATAAACCCTCTTACCCCTTTTTCATTATCCTGCTCTTCTTGCCCTCAGCCTCTCTTTCTCTTGTTGGTCTGCTGTCCACGTCCGCTGCTCCTCGCTGGCCACCATCCAGCGCTTCCACGTAGTCCAGTGCTGCTTGCACTCCGTCTCGTTTCCACTGGCGTTTCGCTTCACCCGTCGGTCGTCAACCCAGGACGTCTCTATGTCGTTCAGACCACGCCCGCTGCTCCTCGCCGGTCACCATCCAGCGATTCCAAGCCGTCCGGTGCTGCTTCCATGCCATCTCGTCCCACCGGCATCTCGCTTCAGCCTCGACCGCCAACCAGACGTCAACCCCCACAGCCAATCAGATCTGACTTTCAGACACGCTCCTCCGGTTAAATTTCGTCGGCTATTCAGTTTTCTGGCAGATCTCAAACCAGGTATTTTCCAGCCTTTTGCAAATTTTGAGTGTTAAATGGCCAATTAAATTATTGATTTTGTTGCGTTGCTAGTTAGTTTTTGGAGCAATTTGTTGATCCTGTAAACTTTGAAGCATCTGACTTCTCTTTGGTCGATTAATTTTAAACAAATCATGGTCACATGCACCGCTCTTACTCTACTTGGCCGTTAGCTTGAGGGTAAGCTACTGAGGCAAAACTAAGTCGAATATGAACGTTGTCACAAAACTTCTTGAGTGAGTCACAATCAAATTGCTTTCCTCTATCCACCATTAGGACCCTTGGTAACCCAAATCGACAGATTATGTCTTTCCATATAATGCCTTTTATTTTCTTTGCTGTTATGGTAGCCAAGGGTTCAGCTTTTACCCATTTGGTGAAATAGTCAGTGGCTACCATAAGGAATTTTCTTCCTCCAGTTGCTTATGGGAAAGGTCCTAACAAGTCTAATCCCCATTTAGCAAATGGGGTTGGCTCAATGAAACTTCGGAAGGCTGAAACTGGAGCATGATGTATGGGGGCAAATCTCTGACATTTATCGCATTCTTTAACCTTTTTTAGAGCATCATCTCTCAATGAGGGCTAGAAGAATCCCGCTCTTAATACTTTGTTTGCTAATGCTCTTGCTCCTAAATGTTGTCCACATACACCCTCATGTATCTCAGCTAATGCATATTTTGCTTTTTCTGGGCCAAGACATTTTAGAAGCGGCATAGAGTACCCTTTCTTGTATAGGGTGTCTTCAATCAAAGTGAAACAAGGTGCTCTCATTTTAAGCTTTTTGGCTTCCATAGACTCAGTTGGCAATTCCCCTGTCTTTAAAAACTTTATAAATGGGGTCCTCTAATCTTGCCCTTCATCGACACATGCTACTGTCTTTTCCTTTATGCTTGGCCTTTTCATTCCTCAAGATGCACGATCCTTCCTTTCGTATCCAATGATGAGGCTAGCTTGGATAATGCATCTGCATGAGCATTGCTACTTCTGTTGATCTGTACTAACTGAAATTCTTCAAATACCTTTGCTAATGATGTGACTTTACGCAGGTATTGAATAATGACAGGCTCCTTTGCTTCATATTCCCCATAAAATTGTTGAACCACCAACTGTGAATCAATATGTGCTACTATCTTTTTAATCTGTAATTGGTTGGCGAGCTTCGTTCCAGCAATGAGGGCCTCATATTCAGCAATGTTATTCAAGCTTGGAAAAGCAAAACGTAGGGAGTATTCAATGGGGTCCCCTTCAGGAGACATTAGCACTATCCCCGCTCCACTGCCTGATGAACTGGATGCTCCATCCACAAACAATTTCCACATGCTTGTACCTTTCTTAGCTAATTTCTTCTACCCGGTACATTCGACAATGAAGTCGGCTAATGCCTACCCCTTGATGGCCTACCGTGGTTCAAAGTTGATGTCGTATTCGCTCAACTCAATTGCCCATTTAGTAAGGCGTCCTGAGCATTCTGGTTTTTGCAAGCCTTGGCGTAGAGGTTGATCGGTTAAGACTGTTATAGGGTGAACTTGGAAGTATGGTCTTAACTTTCGAGAGGCCATCACCAGTGCAAGTGCAACTTTTTCTGCTAATGGGTACCGAGGTTCTGCGCCTTGAAGTACCTTGCTAACATAGTAAATGGGTTTGTCAACCTTTCCATCTTTCCTTAGTAAAACTGCACTTAATGCTACACTACTAACACCCAAATATACTAACAGTGGTTCCCCCGATTCTGGTCTAGTTAGAAAAGGTATCTCTTTTAAGTACTCCTTCAGCTCCTTGAAAGCTTTTTCGCATTCGGGTGTCCCTTCAAAGTTTTTCGCGGCCCTCAATGTCTTGAAAAAAGGAAGGCTTTTCTCAGCTGATTTGGATAAGAATCTATTCAAAGATGCTATCCTTCCGGTTAATCGCTGTACTTCTTTAACTGAGGATTGAGATTTCATGTCTAGTATAGCTTGCACTTTCTCTGGGTTTGCTTCTATGCCTCTTTCGGTTATCATATAACCCAGAAACTTTCCTGATTGTACCCCGAAGGTGCACTTGCTTGGATTGAGTTTGATGTTGTAGCTTCTCAAAACATTAAACATTTTGCTTAGTTTTTTAGCATGGGATTCTCCCTTCTTGCTTTTGACGATCATATCATCCACATATGCCTCCATGGTATTTCCCAACAGGGGTTTAAATACTTTGTTAACCATCCTCTGATATGTTGCACCAGCGTTTTTGAGCCCAAAAGGCATTATGCTATAGTAGTACGTTCCTTTTTCCATGATGAATGCTGTCTTCTCCTCATCTGAAGGATTCATCATTATATGGTAGTATCCCATGAAAGCATCCATGAAGTTCAACAATTCATACCTGGAGGTTTGATCTACCATTTTGTCAATCTGCGGTAGATGGTAGGAATCTTTTGGACAAGCCTTGTTTAAATCAGTAAAGTCTATGCAAATCCTCCATTTCCCGTTTGGTTTCTTGACCATCACGACATTTGCAAGCCAATCCGGATAATAAACTTCTCGAATGAAGTTGGCTTGGAGTAACTTGTCTCTTTCTTCTTCTAAGACTTGTTGTCTTTCTGGTGCTATGTTCCTCTTCTTCTGCTTAACCGGTTTTAGCCCTGGGTCAACATTCAAATGGTGAGAGGCTACCTCCAGGCTAATGCTAGGCATATCTGTAGGTAGGGGTGAGCATCGTTCGGTTCGGTAGAACCGAACCGAATTATCGGTTAACCAAACCAAATTATATGTAATTATAAAAACCGAACCAAACCAAATAAGGGTAATAACCGAACCAAAATTTTTCGGTTCGGTTCAGTTATTACCAAAATTTGTAACTTTAACTGAAAATAGATAAAGAAAAGAACAAATCCAATAGAGAATTTCAATTAACATCATTACAAAATAATATGCTAGTGTGATACCATATAATCCTATACAAAATAATGGCTGGCTTGTAGCAAAAAAATATCAAGTCAGCAGTCAGTTACCCCATCCTTGTCATTAGTGGCATCCAAAAAAAATTAGCCAAGGGGTTGAAGGCTGGTTTGTAAAGCCTGCTAAATCCTAGTATTTAAGATCTACCTATTAATTACATAATATCAACATTCTCATCCACAAATTCAAGTTTGATATTAACATTACTTTCAACAAAACCCAACAAATTTCAAAATTTGTCTCCTTAATACTCAAGTATCACTACCACCTTGTTTTACACCTAAAAATTTTGAAACACAAGTGCAAAATTAGCTTATCAATAAGAATATGATAATTAGATTACACATTACACACAAAAGAAAACAAAACAATAACAAATGATCACAACACAATTCACAAGTAAAATCAATGAAATAATGAAACAACAATATAAAACTCAAAGTTTCTTGTTACTACTCAAAGCCGGTTCAAACGCACCAATCATTGTTTTGGCGAACTCTGAAAAAGATAAAAAAAAAAAAACGTGTTATTAACCATTTTAATGATTTCATATTTGCAATTACTTAAAGCCCAAAGATAAATAGTACAGAATATTATTGATAACTGAAATTACTAAAAAGAGAGGTATAGATTAGAAAATTACCAGCTTCAAGCTTTTCCATATCATTATAGTCTTCTTCCACAAATAACAAGTTATTAGTTGAAGCTTTAAGCCAATCTTGAGCACATATCAATGCGTCCACAATTTTAGGTGATAGAGAACTCCTATATGGATCAATTACCCTTCCACCGGTGCTAAAAGCGGACGTCGAAGCAACGGTTGAAATTGGCACAACCAAGATATCACGTGCCATTTGAGAAAGAACAGGAAATCTTGCAGAATTAACCTTCCACCATAGCAATATATCAATATCAGAAGAATCCTCCTCCAATTCTTCGTTCAAATACAATTCAAGCTCAGACTTTCTAACAGAATCAGTGCTGCCCCCTTCAGTTCTTTGCTTCTTATAAATGCTTTTGAAGAAATGCCTTGGCACTTTCTCCCTACTATTAGGTCCACCACCACCCACATCAATTGTTGGTTCAGATTCATTGACATTGGAATTCTGAATTTTTGTTTTCAAGTGCACATTTTTGTACTTTTGATACAAGTTGAACATTCAAGCTTTAACATTTTGGAAAAGACTTTCGCCTTTTTCTTTGCCATAAATATGTGAAAAGGCTATTTCCATGACTTCAAATTTCTCCCTAGGATCCAAAACAGCAACAAACCATATTAATTTATTCATTCTCTCCGGATCCCCCCAATACTTGTCAAATTTTCCCTTCATTCTATCCCCCGCAAATCAATGTCCTCATTATGAATCCATTCTAGCAAATTACCATACAAGTCACTAATTTCAGTCCAAAGGGTATTCGATGTAACATATTTTGAACCAGAAATGCGTAAGGTGCTATGGTAGAAAAATTGAAGCATATTAGACAATTTTCGAACAACATCCCAATCAACACATGATGGGACGCCATCTGATTCAGCTCTTAAATCATACTTAAAACAAGGATCAAGATACTCATACCTATCAAAGGCCCTCTCATATTGTTCTGTAATAGATAACATAAGATAGGTGGAGTTCCACCTTGTAGAAACATCTAAACACAATGCTTTCTGGCATTCTATGTTGTCCATTGCAACACACTCCTTGAATCTCTTCATCCTAGCATGAGAAGCCCTTATGTATCTAACCGCATCTCTCACTTTTTTCACTGACACATCCACTTCTTTTAACCCTTCAACAATAACAAGGTTAGTAATATGAGCAATACACCTCATATGCAAATAGTTACCATTAGCAATGCAAGTTCCCCAATTCATCAACTTCTTTTTCAAATCAGCAACAGCCACATCATTTGAGCTAGCATTATCCACTGTAATGCTAAATACCTTATTTATACCTCAACCAACTAAACATTCTTCAATTTCCCTCCCAATTGACTCACCCTTATGACATGAGATTGGACAAAAATTCAGAATCTTCTTATGCAATTTCTAGTCACTATCAATGAAATGAGCTGTAATGCACATGTAATTCAGTCTTTGCAATGATGTCCATGTATCAGTGGTAATGCTGATTCTTTGACCACTCTTTTTAAAGTAAGTTTTTAGCTTCATCATTTCATCTAAATACAGTTGATAACAATCCCTATTAAGTGTCCAACGAGATGGAACTTTATACCTAGGACATGCAATAGCTATAAACTTTCTAAACCCTTCCCCTTCAACAAATCTAAATGGTAACTCATCAATAGCAAGCATTTTACAAAGCGATTCTCTAATCAATTCAGGATCAAATTTCCAACATGTCAAGTTCCCAACGTTATCACCTGCCCCGGAAATGGTCGAATGCAAAGACAATTGTTTTTGACGAGCTTCTACATTACTAGGATTTTTCATGCAGGATCTCATATGATTACGAAGTGAGGTTGTTCCATTAATCTTAGTATCACATGCAAGGACCTTGTCACAATAATTACATTTACCTCTTACAACACCTTTTTCATCTTTGAACTCAGTGAAATGTTTCCAAACATCAGACCTTTTAGTCATTTTCTTCCTCTTCACCTTCGAAGTAGCATCTGTTTGGGTAGATTGTTGTCGTTCATTTCCAATAGCATCTCCAGCAGCAGAATTTGATATAATCGCATCTCCATCAACATTTCCAGCAGCAGTATTTGAGACAACAGGTGCAGGTTGCAACTGAATTTGAATGTCAACATCTATATTATCAGCAGATCCTTTTGAGGCCATTCTGATCATAAAAATCATGTTAGAGACTTATTAATTAATATATAATATAATATGTGTGTGTGTGTGTGTGTGTGTATATATGTATAATATAGTATGTGTATGTCTATATATATATAAATAAATAAAATACTTTATACTGTAGAATTAAAGTATAAATAGCTATAGTAATATAATTCAAGTATAGATTGACTATTGATTCGAAACTTAGAAATGCTAAGCCAAATGTTATGATGCTAGCATGCCATTAGTATTTATAAAGGAACAAAACTCCTAATTTAATGCAATCTGCAGTAATAAAACTACAAGCATTTTCCATGAAGGTGACTGACAACCAATTGAAGTTATATTAAGAATTGACTTTCACATTCAAGTAAGAAACCGAAAAAAATAAATAAGTGTATAAATTGATTACATCATCACATGAAAGATTACACATACAAATATTGCATGCACAGTTTTCAAATATTTGATTTTGCATGTTAAATATGTTGTAGTCCTTAATTATTGCTTGCTTGCTATGTGATTAATTTATTTTCCAATTTTTACTGGGATAATTTCCTTTCGACTAATCATTTAAAGAAACAATATAATTTGATTAATAAGGAATTTATTGATTTGTAGAAGGAACTTAATAAGGAATTTATTGATTTTCCATACAAGAAAGAATTTATTGATTTGTAGAAGGAACTTAATAAGGAATTTATTGATTTTCCATACAAGAAAGAATTTGTGGGCTTTGAGTTGAATGAAATCATTAATAAATAATATGGGTAGAAGGTGAATTTTGTCCTTACAGAAACCGTATTGTGTTTCTCTTATCTTTTCATGGGAACTCTCAACCACATGATATGTAGGGAAACCATTATGTACTAAAAAAATACCACAATATTTTTGCTAATATTTTTAATGAGACAAATGCCAATTTGTCAGTTACCCAGAACACATCCATGGATGAAGAATACAAGATTTGGTTAATTAATAATGCCCAGAGTTGCAGAACAAAGCTCTGGTTTTGTTTATGAACAAGTTTTACAGATTAAAGAAGATCTTAACCAGGCTGTTCAAGGTATGCCTCTGCTCAATCTTTAGACTTTTTAACATTACATTAATCTGCTTGAACTGGATGTTGAATGAAGTGGGTTTGTTTGTGTTAAATAAGGAAGTAACAGAGGGATTTTTGGGGTCCCAATTGCGAAGAAATCTCAGATTACTAGGATAAAAATCATAATTACTAGGATCCAACTTACAAAACCTTATTTATACCAGAAACTGGAACTTCTAAGTTATATAACTCAGAGGAAAAAAAGCCTAAATAAAGAGAATCTCCAAAGTAAAAGAGCAAATTAAAGGGAAAAACGAGAAACAAGTAAAAAATGAAGTTGTTATGTTACCTCCAAAGGTTGTCGAAAAACAGAAAATTTAGATGAAAGAGCAGTACACCCGTCGGCCACTGATAATGGAGGACGGAGAATCGAAGAACGATCAACAGTGAAAACATTCAGTGGTATGTCTAGTGAGTTGGGGGAAGACCATGAGAGAAGAAGAAGAAAGAATTTCAGGGTGAGAGAGATGATGAATGCGGCGTAAGTGTGTGTATTGATGTCTAAAAGAAAGAAACCCTACCCTAATTGATGAATTTATTTGGCAGGATTTAGGTTGAGAGTTGGGCTTTGGAATAATGGACTCAATACAAAGCCTGTCAACACACACATATATAATAATAATAATAATAATTCAGTTCGGTTTCGGTTAAACCGAATTTTTTTACGGAAAAACCAAACCGAATACCAAAATATTTACAAAATTGCTACCAAACCAAACCAAAAAAAATTCGGTAACTGAACCAAATTTTTTTTCCGGTTTGGTTGGGTATTAGTATTTGGTTTTACCGAATAGTGCTCACCCCTATCCGTAGGTGCCTATGTAAAAACATCTGCATTCTGTCTTAAGCATTTTATCACCTCTGATCTAGCTTCCCTTTGCATTCGAGTCCCAATGTATGTTATTTTTTCCTTCTCATCTTCTTTCAATCCCACAGCTTCAACTTCTTCAACTAGTTTTGGCTTGTTCGCTGACTCCTCTGAGATGGTTAATGTTTCTCCTTTTACAATCTCTTTCCCTTTTGTGGAGGATACGTAACAGTTTTGAGCTTTCTTCTGATCACCTCGTACCTGGCCTCTTCCCTTTGGGGTAGGGAACTTCATCAACAAGTAGCTTGAGGAGATCACTGCTCCCATATTATTCAATAATGGCCTCCCAAATATTGCATTATATGTTGGAGATGTTGATCTGATTACCATGAAGTTTGCCATCCTCGTGACACTGCTGGGATCTTCGCCCAAGGGTGACAGGTAACTAGATCGACCCCGCTATCGGAACAGCTTCACCCGAAAAGCTTAACAAAGGGGCTCGTGCTTCTTTGAGTCTATCAAAGGATATATTCATCTTTTCAAAATAGTTCCAGTAGAGAAGGTTGATGAAACTTCCATTATCTATTAGAATCTTCTCTACTGGGAACTTCATGATGACGGCTGAGATGACCATTGCCTCATCGTGGGGCATTATTACATCTCCTTGATCTGCCGATGTGAAGATTATTGATTCTTCTTCTCAGGTTTTCATGACATTGTTTACTTCATAGGCCTGTCTTGCGTAAGCTTTCCTTGATGAAGATGACATTCCTGCCAGGGTTTCTCCACCTAAGATGACGTTTATAGCTGGATGGCTTGGTTTATTATCTAGAGCAGGGATCTCATCCTTCCTCCCTTCTCTTGGTTTCGCGTATCCTTGATCGCCTTGTTGCCTATCATCTGGGTATCTGTCTCTCTTTGGGTATGAAGGTCTTTTCTTTCTCCAATTTTCTGCATACACAAATCTACCAAGTTTGCCCTAATGTACTAAGGCTTATATCTCATTCATCAATTCTCTGCATCTATCCGTAGAATGACCATGGGTTTTATGAAATTGGCAATAAGCATTAGTGAACTTTCCCATTGTCCGATTGGCTTTTTGAGGAAAAGTAAGAAGTCCAGATCCTTTTATAGCTGCCAAGATGTTGGAGCGAGGTTGGAGTAGAGGTGTGAAGCTTTCAAATCTCAACTTGGGAGCATGGCTTGCTTCTTTCCCTTTTCCATTCTTATTACCCCCATCATTCACTTCATCCCTTTCTTTTCTTTTTCTATCCCAACCTCCCCCTCCTACTACATTTCTCACGACATCTTCGGAAAGGATGAATTTATTGGCGCGATTGAAGAGATCACCGAGGGTAGAAGGCTGATCGTAAGATAGAGATTTCTGAAAATCTCATGATCTTGTTCCCTGAAGGATTCCTACAATTGCCATTCCCACTTGAAGATCCTGAACTTCTAATGTTGCGGCCCGAAATCTTTCAACGTACTCCCTCAGGCTTTCTTTTTCCTCCTGCTTTATGGTGAGAAGGTATGTTGCATCCTTTTTTCTCCTAGTGTTGATGATAAAAGCATTTATGAATTCCTTACGGAGTTGTTCAAAGCTTGAGATGGATCCTTCCTTTAAGCTATTGAACTATGTGCGTGCATGTTTTATCAATGTAAGCGAGAATAACCAGCACATTATTCCATCCTCCCATCCATGCAGTAACATTACAGCTTCATAATTCTACATATGATCGTGAGGATCACCTTTTCCAGAGTAGGTGGACAACTGGGGCATTTTGAATTTCTTCGGTAGGGGCTTGTTCATGATCTCTTCAGTGAAAGGAACTGTTCTTCCCTACTGTTCTTCATTAGTAGGAACTAGCTTCTTCTTTTCTAGGACCTCTTCGATCATTTTCTTCAAATTTTTAGGCTCTACTACATGGAATACTGATTCTCCTTTGTAGGTGCTTTCTACAACCTCATTAGGTGCTCCGCCTCTTTTCCAAGTCTCTCATCGTTCTTCGTGAGGAGAGGGATGAGAGATTTCATCATCCCTCTGATGATCCTCTTCATATTCTTTTTCCTTAGCCTGTAGCTCTAATGGAAGTTTATCATGAGGGTGTGTTTGTTGGATAAAAAACAACAAGTTCTGAAGCATGCAGTTGTTTTCTTCAAACTTCTTCTTTAGAGTTTCATAGTCCGCCAAGGGTACAGTTGGTGGAACAATTCCTGATCCTCCTGGTTGAGTTCTGAGTTGTTCTTGTGGGTTATCATGTTCGTCATACTGCGTATGAGTATCTTCTGGATTGAGGGAGACGTGAGAATGCATAACTTGAGATCTCTTTGGAGGCATTTTTTATGATGAAAAGAATGAAAAATGGCTTTTTGATCAATTTCCCACAGACGGTGCCAACTGTTATAACCTTGATCCAACAGTGTATTTATTGAGGGGGAGATCGGTCGCCTAAATCTGGTTGGGTATGAAAACAATTGAAACGGTAGAATTCTTCAGGGTGATACCTATTACAGCGAGGGAAGGGTTTCTTCCCTCAGACACTCTGATGCCAAAATTAGTGATTATAATTAATGATTAGAACCCCTTCTCTCTCCTTTGGAATGGCTATTTATAGCTATTGTAAGGGAAGTTGCTATGAGGAGATCATGACCCACGTTTCTGGTAACTTCCAAGGAGTTGAGTATTAGGTTGACTAAAAAATAACCGTTACCCTGATAGTTTTAATTAATATTTAAAATTAATTAAAACGTGCATTATGATTTTTTTCTATCCCTAGATCAGGGTTATATCAATTATTTTTCCCAACTCGTAAATATATATATGTGCGAAATCATGATATGAGTTTCTTTTGTAGTTTGATTTTATAATTGTTTACATTTCGTTAGAAAAGTTTACTAAGGGTCAATAGAGAATTAAAGATTAGGCAACTTACTGTTATTCAACTTACTTTTATTCTTTTAATATTGCATAAATTAACTACTATTTTTCTTTTCGAAAAAAAAAGCAAAAATATGAATAAAAGTTAATATTGTTGGATAAAATGGCTACTTATGCATTCTAAATTTGGCTTTGAAAACTTGTCTTTTACTTTTATCCCACATGAAAAAATAATAGTATTTGGGGTTATATTGAATTGAGCTTTGTTTCATGTTTGAATTGTGTAGAGTGTGGTTTTGGGAAAACAGCTACGCGTGTGCGCAGCCCGTCCATCTAGGCGTTGGCCCAATTATTTCAACTCTATTATTTTTTATGTGGATAAAACTTATTCTATTTTATTCTTTTAACAGAGTTTTAATTTGAAAAGAATTGAATTAGTAAAAGCCAGTTATTATTTCTGGAGGATTTTAAGCTAACGTTTCCTAGTTTTTGGGTGACACGTTTTCCATCTCCTGCTCCAACGTTTCTCTTTTTTTCTTTTTCACTAGGATTCGATTTAGGCAGTCGATGAAATACGAGATAGAAAAGACTGCTTTTATTTCTGGCTCTACTGAAATTCAATTTCTTCTGTTTTCTCTCAAAAATTCTGGGTTCAATTTGTTGTTCCAAGTCTTCAATTTTGAGTGCATTGATTTGGAGATTGTTGTATTAACCTTGGGGAGTGACCGGATTCTTGATTGCATCTCGGTTTACTGGAAAATCGCTTTCAAGGCAGTGGCTTCTACCACGACATAGCCTTTTCAATTGATCAATTGTTCTTGCTTTCCTTCTTTTTACCAGCTATTTTTCCAACAAATATACATCCACATCTTTGAAAAACCGAGCAAAAATGTCATCTAAACCAATTAAAAATCATCCAAGTATATAAACTTAATAATTCAAATATGATCTATAATTAATGTGAAAATATTTGGTAGAGATTTCATACACATATCACAAAGGGAAAAATACTAAAACAACAAAACATAGAAACTACAAAAGAAAAATAAATAATGCCAAAAAAAAAAACAAAAAAAAAAACAAAAAAACCACAAAAAAACAAAGAAAATAGGAGCAAAAATGAAAAAAAGATGTAAAATGAACAAAAACACAAAAAACTGCAGAAGATGAAAACACATAGAAAATCAGAAAAGATAACCGAGGAAGAGTGAAGAAAATAAAAGAAAAACAGTGAAATAGTAGCTATGTGATGACAAGAAAGAAGAAACAATAGATTTAGGGAAGAAGAAGCCAAGAGAAAGAACAAAAATGGCTATTTGAAGAACAAAATATAAAAAAAGTGGTGTAAAAATAATATTGGTATTTTTGCATGGAAGGGGTGTGCATAATCAAACAAACTCGAAAATTGAACAGAAATCGAACTAAAAAATGAACCGAAGCAAATACAATTTCGTTTGGTTTTAGTTTCTAAAAGTGTGATAATTTAGTTTTTGGTTTGTCTTTTGGATCTTGTTGAAAAAGAATGAAAAAACTGTAAGCAAACTGAACTAATAAAAATTATTTAAATAATTTATATATATATACAAAATAAATTTTATTTGATAAATTTTATATGCATATTATTATATAATTTGTATTTATGAGACTTTAGTAACAAATAAGAAATATATATAGAGTTGTCAACGGAGACGTGGGGGTCCGTACTAGTCGCCCTCGAAAGGGGACAGGCATTCCCCGTTTAGGATCCCTGCGGAGAGAAAACGGGAACAAATTTGTCCCCTAATACTGAACCGGGACGAGAATGACATTACCATCCCCGGCCTCGCGGGCCTCCATTCCCATCTCTGTTTAGTCCTGCGGGGATCCCCGACAATATGCCCATTAAATTCTCAATTATATATTTATATATATATATATATATATATTTATATATTACTGTCGAGACTATTCGGATCGTACGGGCGTAATCAAAATTAATGCAGAGAGATTTATGCCAAATTCAAAAATGATTATGCATATACAACAACTTAAAAGGCAGAAATATATAAATTCAGAAAAGAAATAATATGCTCAGACAAATAGAAACTTTAATTATACGTTGTGAGGTCAGGCGGTAGTCCGCCACATACCAAACATATAATAAAATGAATGCGAGAATAAATTCTTTAATATAAATTCATAAATCAAATACTGAAAATAAAATCCTTAATCATATGTAGTTGAATTCAGGCGGTATTCCGCTACAACTTACAACCACATATGATTAAGTTATTAAGAAGATGAAGAAACAATGCTTACTTATTATTGCTTTGAATCCGTTTACAAGTTGTGGAATGCTTAGAATCCAGAAGAAAAAGAAGTGAGAATAATTACAATATGAGAGAGAGAGAGGAAAATGAAAGAAAGAAATCTAGAGAGAAGGGAGAGAGATCTGGAGAGATAGAGAGAGAAAGCTATCTAAAATCCAGAGATGATTTTACAAATGCAGAGGGCTCCTTCTTATATAGGCAGGCAAGGAGCAAAAGGACAAAAATGCTTTCGGTGTCTGGGACCCACTTCACTTTCGGCGCCGGGCCCACCAAAGATGCTGAGACAGATACGACAGATACGTCTGGCTACAGTAAATACGTAACCTTGTATGAATACATATACCAGTATGCTTACATTGGCAAGTATGCATATCAGGGAATTCCTGGTTATGAGCCAAGTACCCCTAACCACATTACCTGACCAAGCGGCTACTAGCTCGGTTCTTATTCATTTAGAACATTGGAACCATTTTCATTTATTATTCTGGTATAATTCATTAGGTTATTGATTTACAATAGACCAAAAATATCTTCGTTCTCATCAGCCAGGGATGGTGGCTTAGACGATGAAGATGAAGAGGATGCTTTGGATCCAGTAGCTGAGGTTCTGGATTCTATTAATTCTTTCATGATTTTGAAAAATTCTTCCTCTGACTTTGCGGCTGCGAGCTGAGGAATAGCAAATGACTTCTGTGCTAAAAATTCTGAATGTGCTTGGACCTGTTCAATAGGCAGATCCATTTTGCCTTTAGATTTGAGCCACATTCTGACAGCGGCTTCATTGCATTTATTGAATGCTTGGAACTTATTCCACCATTTAACCTTAAAGATTCTGATAAGATCAATGGTATTATTTTGATTCGTTTGATAAGAGAAATGCCAGGTTAAGGTCCATGGTACAAAAAAGATTGTACTGAAAATTAATAGAGGTGAATGCCTCTTTTGCAATGGTGAAGGGTCAAATTTTTCTTTAAAAAGGGTATATGCGAGGTTTACTGATTCAGGAAGGATTTCGGTAGAAGACCCAAAAAATCCCCACCAATGATTGAACCAGTTTGGTATTTTAGAAATGGCTTTTCTGGTGTCAAACATTATCAACCAGGTATGCGATCCTTTGGAGTTTTGGATCATTAATGCATTGTACCAGGCTTGTTGATAATCCCAGTAGGAAAAGGTCTTGCTGGTTGTTATTCTTTGGGTAAAGGATGCAGGAAAAGATTTCAAGTCAGAAGGACTTGACCCCCAATCTTGAGGATGGATGATCTTCAAGATTTTAAATTGGGAGTATGCTGGCTCTCCGGAATCACCATGAGAAGTATGCTTTATTTCCACAGATTCTGTGACCTTTAGGATGGTTAAATAAAAATCAATGGGTTTAGAGTAGTCCCAAGGTTTAAAAGTCCATCCATGCGGGAAAAGCTTTGATACAGCTACTGAGGGATTTTTATCATAAAAGCCATCCTCAATAGATGTAATATACTGGAAATTCTTTTTGGTAAAATATTCAGATTTAGGCTGGGTAGCCGTATTCTGAGAAACAACATTTGCAGAAATACTTTTGGAAGAAGAAGGAAAAGTTATAAAATTTTCTTTAAAAATTTCTTTTGCTTCCTTCAAAGATACCGGTCCAAAAGGACTAGAAACAGTTAATGCTTTTGAGGGTTGGGCAATTTCCTTTCCCTTTGAAATAGGATTTTTCTGTAAATGTATTTGAGAAGCTTGTGCTGAAGAAGAAGACAATGGGTCTTCCAAAACCTTTTTTGCTTCAGCAATAGTTGCAAAATAATTTTCAAATGCTTTTTCAAAAGATTGGGTGGCCTTAGTAAGAGCCAAAGTATTTGGATTATGCGGAGTTTGCTTGACAGAACTAGAGCTGCCTTTGCTATCAATGCTTTCACCTTGCGCATCCTGGAACATGGCTGTCCAGGCTTTTACTTTTTCTAATGCAGAAAGTTTTGCTGGATCCTTTGAGGATCCTTCTCCTTTCTTTTTCTTAGGAGGCATGATCCTGCAAAAATTCACGGGTTAGGAAATCGGGAATAGAATTCTGTTCTCCCCGAATAAATTCTATATCAAAATCAAATATGCTTAATAAAGCTTGCCATCTTGCAAAAATTTGCTTAGAGGCAATGTTTTTAACATCTTTTTGCAAAACTTCTTTTGCTGATTTACAATCAATCCTTAATAAAAATTTTTGATTGAGCAAATCGCTTTGAAATTTTGAAATACATTTTACAATAGAAAGAATTTCTTTTTTGATTGTAGAATAATTCTTTTCAGTGTTATTCCAGTGCCCAGAAGTAAACTGGACAATATACTCATGCTTATCCTGTACCTGCTTTAAAATACCTCCATAACCAAAATCAGAAGCATCAGTTTCCACGATTTTAGGTAATAGAGAATTAGCAATATGCAAGCAAGGAATATGATGCACATAATGTTTTATCTGTTGGACTATCTGAGTATGCTCATCAGTCCATGCTGGTGGATTCTTTTTTAATCTATCATGCAAAGGTTTGGCTATTCTATTGATATTAGGGCAGAAATCTAAGACATAGTTTAGACTTCCTAAAAACCTTTGCAGTTGCTGTTTTTCCAGAATCTGATCTGGAAATTTAGATGCAAATTCTAAAGATCGCTCGATGGGAGTGATCGTTCCTTGGGTAATATAATGACCAAGAAACCTAATTTTGGTTTGGAATAATGACATTTTGCTTTTTGAGACTACTAAGCCATTTTTCTTTGCTGTAAGGAAGAATGACTTTAAATGCTTAAAATGCTGATCAATAGATTCTGAAAAGATAAGTACATCATCAATATAGACAATGCAAAATGCTGAATATGGATTAAAAATATCATTCATAATGCGTTGAAATTCTGATGGAGCATTTTTTAAGCCAAAAGGCATAACGTTCCATTCATACTGGCCAAATGGGACAGTAAATGCAGTCTTATACCTATGCTTTGGATCAATCTGGATTTGCCAAAAACCAGATTTAAGATCAAATTTAGAAAATACATATGCAGAATGCAATCTTTGTAACAGGTCTTTCTTATTAGGTATTGGGTACCTAATCCATCTAAGAACCTGATTCAAAGGCTTATAATTTATGACTAATCGTGGAACTCCACGTTCAATCTCAGATGCCTTAATCACATAAAATGCTGCACAACTCCAAGGAGACCTAGATTGGGCAATTAAACCTTTATCTAAGAGATCCTGGATTTCTTTTCTACAATGCTGCTCAAGCTCAGAATTCATTTGGATTGGCCTAGCCTTAGTTGGGATATCTCTTTCATCAAAACTAGGCTCATAGGGCAAATCTACCATATGCTGTTTTCTATTCCAAAAGGCATTAGGAATATCAGCACAAATTTCATTTTCAACTTGCTTTTGAAAATCTGAAATTCTTTTCTGAATAAATTCACTTTTCAAATGGGCAGAAATTCTTTGAAAATTAATGCCATGCTTTAAATGCATAATTTCAAATTCCTTAGTCTTAATCAGATTATTAATCTGATTATCAAAAATTGAATTTGCTTTTAATAAATTCAGATTTCTGGTTCTGGGTTTTTCAATAAAAGGGAAAATAATATTTTCATTTTTAATTTTGAAAATAATACCAGAACTAGATACAGAAAAAGGAGTAATTAAAGTAATAAAAGGTGTTCCTAAGATAACACTATGATTTATGTTATCAACAAGAACAAATGCAGTTTTAATGCAAGTTTTTTCATTTAACACAAATGCTTCAGTCTTACTGCTAATATTCATTTTTGAGTTATTAGCGGCAGACAGTTTTTCTTTGGTTTTTTCCCAAAATCTTTTAGGAACCAAATCAGGTTTTATGCAATTTAAATCTGCACCAGTATCAAATAATGCAATAGTATTGAGTTGAAAATCATCAGAAAATTTCAAAACAATGCTAATCAAATACTTTCTTAAAGTAATTTCTTTTAAAACATACAGAAAATCTTCAGGAGCGCATTCTAAGGTATCTAACTTAGATTCTCCTAGGTTAGTGTTATTCTCCTCCTCGCTTTCTGAATTATCTAACTGATTATTCAGTAAGGCTTGGAGAATGGCAGAATCCTTTTCTTGCTTTTCTTTGATCTGTTTGAGTTCAAGTTTAACATTCTTGATCTCAGTTTGCAGATCAGAAAGAGATAAGGGAGTATTTTTTCCCTTAGCCTTGTGCTTTTCTAAAATACTAGTCAAGTTATATGTGTTAGTACTAATCTTAGGGAGGCTAACAGGCTTGACTTCAGGTTTGCTTTCTAGGGTTTTCATTAACCTATCAAGATAATCCTTTTGAAGTTGAGGATCAGAGATATGCTTAATGACATCTAACAAAAGTTCTTGGTCTTTTGTCAGAACATTTATGCTTCTACTTTCCTCTGATGATGATGATGATGATGTTGATGAATCAGTTGCCAATTCATCAACCTGAAATGCATTCTCTTCCTCAGACTCTGAATCAGGATCTGATTCCGAAGAGTAGATGAGAATAGCCTCAAGTTTACTTAAGACTTCTTCTTCTAAACCTAATGCATGCAGTTTTTTGCTAAATCGGCAATACTTGGCAGTATGGCCTTTCCTATTACACTTATAACAAGTAACATGCTTCAAATTTCCAAAGGGTTTTACCCCTTCTGGTTTTTCATTTCTTTTAAAACCAGACTTATGCTTATGAAAATTCCTTTTATATGCAGGAAAATCTTTTGGACGGTTTTCCTTTTGAAATTTCTTTTTATAAAAATGTTTTTTATGGGATCTTTTAGACTCTTTATGGCAAGAACCATTACAATCAGGCTTGTCCATGGAAACATCAAATTGTTTACAGAACGAACCTAATTCTTGCTTAGTCCTTTTCATTTCCCATTTCAAATGCCTTTGAAGTTTCAAATCCTGGCAAATCTTTAGTCCTTCCTTCTGGATAAGACTAATAAGTTCACCATATGTTAATGTTGAGTAAGGGATTGGAACCCCTAAAGTTTCCTTAATTCTGTTTCTTACCTTTTCACCTAACAAGGTAGGTAGACCTGCAAGAAACTTTTCTTTCCAGAAAGGCTGGTTGGAATCTTCTCTCAACATAACACGAGATAAAAATGTATTTTTATAATACTGGAAATCACTGAGTTTTTTACATCTTAAATTTGATAAAAGCTCAGCGTTTTTATCCTTTATATGCGAAGAATCACCCAAAAAATGCAAAGAAATGGTTAAAATTAATGTGGAAACAGAATCCTGGATAGGTTGTCCTTCGTCATCTAAAATGGGTTCTGCGTCTTCGTCAATCTTAACAGCATTTAATATGCTAAGACGTTCAGTTTCAGTAAGATGGTAATCCCACCATCCTTTTAACTGTCCTGCAAAGCCTGCAGTAAGAAGTTCTGCAATGGCTCTATCCTGAACGTTGGTCTGTATTCTATATGCATTGGCTGCCATGGTCATTTGTTGCAAAAAATTCAAAATCTGATATTCAGACAATCCATCTAGATTCCACTCATAGACAGAAGATGCATTAAACCTAGACTGGCTACTAGATGCTTGATCTAAAGGGTTTGCAACAGGAACAATAGGCCATGTAATTCTATTGATCTGAGGAGTAGGTTCAACCTTTTCTCCACAGATACTCTGGGATTCTGAGGGAGAATCCTCATTTAATGCGTTTATCTCTGGTCTGAGACGAGACTGAGGTGTCTCTGGAGCAATTAAGTTAGAGGTTGAGGCCTCTATCTTGCTTAATTGGTCTTGAATGGCCTTTGCGAATTCCATTTTATTATTCTGAAATTCCTTTTGGCTATCCCTAGAAATTTGAGACGGCTTAAAAATAGGATTCTTAAGCCTTTCCTGCTTCTGTTCTATTTTTATAACAGAAGGCTTAAGGGTTTTCTCAATTCTAGTTAATTGTTTGCCTAAGGTATGCAGATGCGTATTTGAGAAATTATTCTGCTCAATAACAGATGCAAAGTTCTTATGCACATCTTCAGTCACATATTTGTATGCAGATGCATTAACAGATGAATTTCCTGAGACTGGAATTTTTATTCCTCTCAGAGGGGGATGATCAGACTCAAGCTTTGAGCCATCAGATAAATTCCAAGTACTAACCTTTTCTTGGCTAGAGACTGGATTGATGCACTTGAATGGATATGCAATGTTGTTCTGTGATGCATAAAGTTCAAACCAATCGAAAAACATGATATGGACTTTATGTTGCAAAACAAAATCATAATACTTTTCTTGAATCTCTTTTCTTTGGTTCAAGAAATTCTTAAAAAACCAAAGTTTTTTCTTTTCATTATGAGGAGCGTAAAAATCTTTATGCAAAAGGGTTTTGTTTAAAACAAATTCTTTTTCCAACACATTGATAACATTCTCAGTAACTGAAGAAAAAGTAGGCGAGGTTGGTTCAGATTTCTGAACACTTACTTCTCCTAATTCTTCTTTAGTGTAAACTGCTCTGGGAACATTATCAGCGTAGAGAACACCAGTTAAATGCGTATTAGGGATGTCAGAGGTAGAGTGCCTGTGAGGCATGCTTACAGGGATTCTTCTTCTGTGAAACAGATGGCAAGAATCCTTGTCTTCATCCTCAACATGCTTATGCTCAATCTTACCTAATTGTGATACTCTACCTAAATCCATGGTATCACTATTGGAAGAGTCATCAGAAAATCTTGTACTTACCGATTTTCTGTCAAAGGTTAGAGTGACTTTTCCACTAGGATACTGGTTAATTTCTCTGACATTCGTATTAGGCATTATTCTAATTGGTGGTTCAACAGCACATGCTTTTTCCAATACCCATTCTTCAGGAAGAGTTACATCTTCCCATTTAATGAATTTTGGAACAATAGCATTTGCCTTTGACATATCAGTTTGCAAAACTAAAGTTTCACCTTTATGACATGAAAACTTATGTTTTGAATCAAATGCAGATGTCATGGCTTTGTAATGAACTCTGAAAATCAATGCAATGGGAATAGATCCCTTTTTCATGCGATAATTATGTGTTTGGATTTGTAACACAAGAGAATCCAAAATGTTTTTATCATTTAGAGAAATGGTTAAATTAGGGTAACATGAGAATGATATGGGACCTGCACACAGGCTAGACTCAACCGTGCCTAGGATGCCTTCCTCATATACTTCCATTCTATTATCCCTAACAACACATAATATGCTTGTGTTTAGGCCTTCCTTGGTCAAGGGCTTAATCCCTATCTGAACAAGGCCAATATGAATATACTTAAAATTCTTTTGTCTATGCTTGTCTAAAGAATGCTGTGACAAAAGATTAATGCTTTCATAAGAGTTTGTGAGAGGAATATCCCTCTCCTCAGTCTTTATGTTCAAATTTGTTTTGAACAACTTATCTCTTATGCTGAGTTCATATATTTCATGCTTCTTAATATGAGGTATACGCCAATCACTAATGCATTTGGTAAAATCTTCAACAGTAATTTCATTACTACTGTTGATCCTTATATTCTCTAATGATGTAGATGCAGAAGATGCAGAGTATGTTCTAGGTAGAAGTGTGTGATCCATCATTAAAATGCAAATCAAAACAAACACATACTAATATTGACTACGGAACCCAGTCACTGCCTCTCTTCCCTGTCCGTCGGTACTTATGGGCAAACAAGGGTCTAAATGACTCACCAATATAAGTATATGCAGGAATGATATGCACAGCAAATCTGGAAAATGGATGAATGTGAACAGTGATGATGATGAATGAACAGTACTCTCACCCCTTCTGGCTCTGATACCAGTCGAGACTATTCGGATCGTACGGGCGTAATCAAAATTAATGCAGAGAGATTTATGCCAAATTCAAAAATGATTATGCATATACAACAACTTAAAAGGCAGAAATATATAAATTCAGAAAAGAAATAATATGCTCAGACAAATAGAAACTTTAATTATACGTTGTGAGGTCAGGCGGTAGTCCGCCACATACCAAACATATAATAAAATGAATGCGAGAATAAATTCTTTAATATAAATTCATAAATCAAATACTGAAAATAAAATCCTTAATCATATGTAGTTGAATTCAGGCGGTATTCCGCTACAACTTACAACCACATATGATTAAGTTATTAAGAAGATGAAGAAACAATGCTTACTTATTATTGCTTTGAATCCGTTTACAAGTTGTGGAATGCTTAGAATCCAGAAGAAAAAGAAGTGAGAATAATTACAATATGAGAGAGAGAGAGGAAAATGAAAGAAAGAAATCTAGAGAGAAGGGAGAGAGATCTGGAGAGATAGAGAGAGAAAGCTATCTAAAATCCAGAGATGATTTTACAAATGCAGAGGGCTCCTTCTTATATAGGCAGGCAAGGAGCAAAAGGACAAAAATGCTTTCGGTGTCTGGGACCCACTTCACTTTCGGCGCCGGGCCCACCAAAGATGCTGAGACAGATACGACAGATACGTCTGGCTACAGTAAATACGTAACCTTGTATGAATACATATACCAGTATGCTTACATTGGCAAGTATGCATATCAGGGAATTCCTGGTTATGAGCCAAGTACCCCTAACCACATTACCTGACCAAGCGGCTACTAGCTCGGTTCTTATTCATTTAGAACATTGGAACCATTTTCATTTATTATTCTGGTATAATTCATTAGGTTATTGATTTACAATAGACCAAAAATATCTTCGTTCTCATCAGCCAGGGATGGTGGCTTAGACGATGAAGATGAAGAGGATGCTTTGGATCCAGTAGCTGAGGTTCTGGATTCTATTAATTCTTTCATGATTTTGAAAAATTCTTCCTCTGACTTTGCGGCTGCGAGCTGAGGAATAGCAAATGACTTCTGTGCTAAAAATTCTGAATGTGCTTGGACCTGTTCAATAGGCAGATCCATTTTGCCTTTAGATTTGAGCCACATTCTGACAGCGGCTTCATTGCATTTATTGAATGCTTGGAACTTATTCCACCATTTAACCTTAAAGATTCTGATAAGATCAATGGTATTATTTTGATTCGTTTGATAAGAGAAATGCCAGGTTAAGGTCCATGGTACAAAAAAGATTGTACTGAAAATTAATAGAGGTGAATGCCTCTTTTGCAATGGTGAAGGGTCAAATTTTTCTTTAAAAAGGGTATATGCGAGGTTTACTGATTCAGGAAGGATTTCGGTAGAAGACCCAAAAAATCCCCACCAATGATTGAACCAGTTTGGTATTTTAGAAATGGCTTTTCTGGTGTCAAACATTATCAACCAGGTATGCGATCCTTTGGAGTTTTGGATCATTAATGCATTGTACCAGGCTTGTTGATAATCCCAGTAGGAAAAGGTCTTGCTGGTTGTTATTCTTTGGGTAAAGGATGCAGGAAAAGATTTCAAGTCAGAAGGACTTGACCCCCAATCTTGAGGATGGATGATCTTCAAGATTTTAAATTGGGAGTATGCTGGCTCTCCGGAATCACCATGAGAAGTATGCTTTATTTCCACAGATTCTGTGACCTTTAGGATGGTTAAATAAAAATCAATGGGTTTAGAGTAGTCCCAAGGTTTAAAAGTCCATCCATGCGGGAAAAGCTTTGATACAGCTACTGAGGGATTTTTATCATAAAAGCCATCCTCAATAGATGTAATATACTGGAAATTCTTTTTGGTAAAATATTCAGATTTAGGCTGGGTAGCCGTATTCTGAGAAACAACATTTGCAGAAATACTTTTGGAAGAAGAAGGAAAAGTTATAAAATTTTCTTTAAAAATTTCTTTTGCTTCCTTCAAAGATACCGGTCCAAAAGGACTAGAAACAGTTAATGCTTTTGAGGGTTGGGCAATTTCCTTTCCCTTTGAAATAGGATTTTTCTGTAAATGTATTTGAGAAGCTTGTGCTGAAGAAGAAGACAATGGGTCTTCCAAAACCTTTTTTGCTTCAGCAATAGTTGCAAAATAATTTTCAAATGCTTTTTCAAAAGATTGGGTGGCCTTAGTAAGAGCCAAAGTATTTGGATTATGCGGAGTTTGCTTGACAGAACTAGAGCTGCCTTTGCTATCAATGCTTTCACCTTGCGCATCCTGGAACATGGCTGTCCAGGCTTTTACTTTTTCTAATGCAGAAAGTTTTGCTGGATCCTTTGAGGATCCTTCTCCTTTCTTTTTCTTAGGAGGCATGATCCTGCAAAAATTCACGGGTTAGGAAATCGGGAATAGAATTCTGTTCTCCCCGAATAAATTCTATATCAAAATCAAATATGCTTAATAAAGCTTGCCATCTTGCAAAAATTTGCTTAGAGGCAATGTTTTTAACATCTTTTTGCAAAACTTCTTTTGCTGATTTACAATCAATCCTTAATAAAAATTTTTGATTGAGCAAATCGCTTTGAAATTTTGAAATACATTTTACAATAGAAAGAATTTCTTTTTTGATTGTAGAATAATTCTTTTCAGTGTTATTCCAGTGCCCAGAAGTAAACTGGACAATATACTCATGCTTATCCTGTACCTGCTTTAAAATACCTCCATAACCAAAATCAGAAGCATCAGTTTCCACGATTTTAGGTAATAGAGAATTAGCAATATGCAAGCAAGGAATATGATGCACATAATGTTTTATCTGTTGGACTATCTGAGTATGCTCATCAGTCCATGCTGGTGGATTCTTTTTTAATCTATCATGCAAAGGTTTGGCTATTCTATTGATATTAGGGCAGAAATCTAAGACATAGTTTAGACTTCCTAAAAACCTTTGCAGTTGCTGTTTTTCCAGAATCTGATCTGGAAATTTAGATGCAAATTCTAAAGATCGCTCGATGGGAGTGATCGTTCCTTGGGTAATATAATGACCAAGAAACCTAATTTTGGTTTGGAATAATGACATTTTGCTTTTTGAGACTACTAAGCCATTTTTCTTTGCTGTAAGGAAGAATGACTTTAAATGCTTAAAATGCTGATCAATAGATTCTGAAAAGATAAGTACATCATCAATATAGACAATGCAAAATGCTGAATATGGATTAAAAATATCATTCATAATGCGTTGAAATTCTGATGGAGCATTTTTTAAGCCAAAAGGCATAACGTTCCATTCATACTGGCCAAATGGGACAGTAAATGCAGTCTTATACCTATGCTTTGGATCAATCTGGATTTGCCAAAAACCAGATTTAAGATCAAATTTAGAAAATACATATGCAGAATGCAATCTTTGTAACAGGTCTTTCTTATTAGGTATTGGGTACCTAATCCATCTAAGAACCTGATTCAAAGGCTTATAATTTATGACTAATCGTGGAACTCCACGTTCAATCTCAGATGCCTTAATCACATAAAATGCTGCACAACTCCAAGGAGACCTAGATTGGGCAATTAAACCTTTATCTAAGAGATCCTGGATTTCTTTTCTACAATGCTGCTCAAGCTCAGAATTCATTTGGATTGGCCTAGCCTTAGTTGGGATATCTCTTTCATCAAAACTAGGCTCATAGGGCAAATCTACCATATGCTGTTTTCTATTCCAAAAGGCATTAGGAATATCAGCACAAATTTCATTTTCAACTTGCTTTTGAAAATCTGAAATTCTTTTCTGAATAAATTCACTTTTCAAATGGGCAGAAATTCTTTGAAAATTAATGCCATGCTTTAAATGCATAATTTCAAATTCCTTAGTCTTAATCAGATTATTAATCTGATTATCAAAAATTGAATTTGCTTTTAATAAATTCAGATTTCTGGTTCTGGGTTTTTCAATAAAAGGGAAAATAATATTTTCATTTTTAATTTTGAAAATAATACCAGAACTAGATACAGAAAAAGGAGTAATTAAAGTAATAAAAGGTGTTCCTAAGATAACACTATGATTTATGTTATCAACAAGAACAAATGCAGTTTTAATGCAAGTTTTTTCATTTAACACAAATGCTTCAGTCTTACTGCTAATATTCATTTTTGAGTTATTAGCGGCAGACAGTTTTTCTTTGGTTTTTTCCCAAAATCTTTTAGGAACCAAATCAGGTTTTATGCAATTTAAATCTGCACCAGTATCAAATAATGCAATAGTATTGAGTTGAAAATCATCAGAAAATTTCAAAACAATGCTAATCAAATACTTTCTTAAAGTAATTTCTTTTAAAACATACAGAAAATCTTCAGGAGCGCATTCTAAGGTATCTAACTTAGATTCTCCTAGGTTAGTGTTATTCTCCTCCTCGCTTTCTGAATTATCTAACTGATTATTCAGTAAGGCTTGGAGAATGGCAGAATCCTTTTCTTGCTTTTCTTTGATCTGTTTGAGTTCAAGTTTAACATTCTTGATCTCAGTTTGCAGATCAGAAAGAGATAAGGGAGTATTTTTTCCCTTAGCCTTGTGCTTTTCTAAAATACTAGTCAAGTTATATGTGTTAGTACTAATCTTAGGGAGGCTAACAGGCTTGACTTCAGGTTTGCTTTCTAGGGTTTTCATTAACCTATCAAGATAATCCTTTTGAAGTTGAGGATCAGAGATATGCTTAATGACATCTAACAAAAGTTCTTGGTCTTTTGTCAGAACATTTATGCTTCTACTTTCCTCTGATGATGATGATGATGATGTTGATGAATCAGTTGCCAATTCATCAACCTGAAATGCATTCTCTTCCTCAGACTCTGAATCAGGATCTGATTCCGAAGAGTAGATGAGAATAGCCTCAAGTTTACTTAAGACTTCTTCTTCTAAACCTAATGCATGCAGTTTTTTGCTAAATCGGCAATACTTGGCAGTATGGCCTTTCCTATTACACTTATAACAAGTAACATGCTTCAAATTTCCAAAGGGTTTTACCCCTTCTGGTTTTTCATTTCTTTTAAAACCAGACTTATGCTTATGAAAATTCCTTTTATATGCAGGAAAATCTTTTGGACGGTTTTCCTTTTGAAATTTCTTTTTATAAAAATGTTTTTTATGGGATCTTTTAGACTCTTTATGGCAAGAACCATTACAATCAGGCTTGTCCATGGAAACATCAAATTGTTTACAGAACGAACCTAATTCTTGCTTAGTCCTTTTCATTTCCCATTTCAAATGCCTTTGAAGTTTCAAATCCTGGCAAATCTTTAGTCCTTCCTTCTGGATAAGACTAATAAGTTCACCATATGTTAATGTTGAGTAAGGGATTGGAACCCCTAAAGTTTCCTTAATTCTGTTTCTTACCTTTTCACCTAACAAGGTAGGTAGACCTGCAAGAAACTTTTCTTTCCAGAAAGGCTGGTTGGAATCTTCTCTCAACATAACACGAGATAAAAATGTATTTTTATAATACTGGAAATCACTGAGTTTTTTACATCTTAAATTTGATAAAAGCTCAGCGTTTTTATCCTTTATATGCGAAGAATCACCCAAAAAATGCAAAGAAATGGTTAAAATTAATGTGGAAACAGAATCCTGGATAGGTTGTCCTTCGTCATCTAAAATGGGTTCTGCGTCTTCGTCAATCTTAACAGCATTTAATATGCTAAGACGTTCAGTTTCAGTAAGATGGTAATCCCACCATCCTTTTAACTGTCCTGCAAAGCCTGCAGTAAGAAGTTCTGCAATGGCTCTATCCTGAACGTTGGTCTGTATTCTATATGCATTGGCTGCCATGGTCATTTGTTGCAAAAAATTCAAAATCTGATATTCAGACAATCCATCTAGATTCCACTCATAGACAGAAGATGCATTAAACCTAGACTGGCTACTAGATGCTTGATCTAAAGGGTTTGCAACAGGAACAATAGGCCATGTAATTCTATTGATCTGAGGAGTAGGTTCAACCTTTTCTCCACAGATACTCTGGGATTCTGAGGGAGAATCCTCATTTAATGCGTTTATCTCTGGTCTGAGACGAGACTGAGGTGTCTCTGGAGCAATTAAGTTAGAGGTTGAGGCCTCTATCTTGCTTAATTGGTCTTGAATGGCCTTTGCGAATTCCATTTTATTATTCTGAAATTCCTTTTGGCTATCCCTAGAAATTTGAGACGGCTTAAAAATAGGATTCTTAAGCCTTTCCTGCTTCTGTTCTATTTTTATAACAGAAGGCTTAAGGGTTTTCTCAATTCTAGTTAATTGTTTGCCTAAGGTATGCAGATGCGTATTTGAGAAATTATTCTGCTCAATAACAGATGCAAAGTTCTTATGCACATCTTCAGTCACATATTTGTATGCAGATGCATTAACAGATGAATTTCCTGAGACTGGAATTTTTATTCCTCTCAGAGGGGGATGATCAGACTCAAGCTTTGAGCCATCAGATAAATTCCAAGTACTAACCTTTTCTTGGCTAGAGACTGGATTGATGCACTTGAATGGATATGCAATGTTGTTCTGTGATGCATAAAGTTCAAACCAATCGAAAAACATGATATGGACTTTATGTTGCAAAACAAAATCATAATACTTTTCTTGAATCTCTTTTCTTTGGTTCAAGAAATTCTTAAAAAACCAAAGTTTTTTCTTTTCATTATGAGGAGCGTAAAAATCTTTATGCAAAAGGGTTTTGTTTAAAACAAATTCTTTTTCCAACACATTGATAACATTCTCAGTAACTGAAGAAAAAGTAGGCGAGGTTGGTTCAGATTTCTGAACACTTACTTCTCCTAATTCTTCTTTAGTGTAAACTGCTCTGGGAACATTATCAGCGTAGAGAACACCAGTTAAATGCGTATTAGGGATGTCAGAGGTAGAGTGCCTGTGAGGCATGCTTACAGGGATTCTTCTTCTGTGAAACAGATGGCAAGAATCCTTGTCTTCATCCTCAACATGCTTATGCTCAATCTTACCTAATTGTGATACTCTACCTAAATCCATGGTATCACTATTGGAAGAGTCATCAGAAAATCTTGTACTTACCGATTTTCTGTCAAAGGTTAGAGTGACTTTTCCACTAGGATACTGGTTAATTTCTCTGACATTCGTATTAGGCATTATTCTAATTGGTGGTTCAACAGCACATGCTTTTTCCAATACCCATTCTTCAGGAAGAGTTACATCTTCCCATTTAATGAATTTTGGAACAATAGCATTTGCCTTTGACATATCAGTTTGCAAAACTAAAGTTTCACCTTTATGACATGAAAACTTATGTTTTGAATCAAATGCAGATGTCATGGCTTTGTAATGAACTCTGAAAATCAATGCAATGGGAATAGATCCCTTTTTCATGCGATAATTATGTGTTTGGATTTGTAACACAAGAGAATCCAAAATGTTTTTATCATTTAGAGAAATGGTTAAATTAGGGTAACATGAGAATGATATGGGACCTGCACACAGGCTAGACTCAACCGTGCCTAGGATGCCTTCCTCATATACTTCCATTCTATTATCCCTAACAACACATAATATGCTTGTGTTTAGGCCTTCCTTGGTCAAGGGCTTAATCCCTATCTGAACAAGGCCAATATGAATATACTTAAAATTCTTTTGTCTATGCTTGTCTAAAGAATGCTGTGACAAAAGATTAATGCTTTCATAAGAGTTTGTGAGAGGAATATCCCTCTCCTCAGTCTTTATGTTCAAATTTGTTTTGAACAACTTATCTCTTATGCTGAGTTCATATATTTCATGCTTCTTAATATGAGGTATACGCCAATCACTAATGCATTTGGTAAAATCTTCAACAGTAATTTCATTACTACTGTTGATCCTTATATTCTCTAATGATGTAGATGCAGAAGATGCAGAGTATGTTCTAGGTAGAAGTGTGTGATCCATCATTAAAATGCAAATCAAAACAAACACATACTAATATTGACTACGGAACCCAGTCACTGCCTCTCTTCCCTGTCCGTCGGTACTTATGGGCAAACAAGGGTCTAAATGACTCACCAATATAAGTATATGCAGGAATGATATGCACAGCAAATCTGGAAAATGGATGAATGTGAACAGTGATGATGATGAATGAACAGTACTCTCACCCCTTCTGGCTCTGATACCAGTCGAGACTATTCGGATCGTACGGGCGTAATCAAAATTAATGCAGAGAGATTTATGCCAAATTCAAAAATGATTATGCATATACAACAACTTAAAAGGCAGAAATATATAAATTCAGAAAAGAAATAATATGCTCAGACAAATAGAAACTTTAATTATACGTTGTGAGGTCAGGCGGTAGTCCGCCACATACCAAACATATAATAAAATGAATGCGAGAATAAATTCTTTAATATAAATTCATAAATCAAATACTGAAAATAAAATCCTTAATCATATGTAGTTGAATTCAGGCGGTATTCCGCTACAACTTACAACCACATATGATTAAGTTATTAAGAAGATGAAGAAACAATGCTTACTTATTATTGCTTTGAATCCGTTTACAAGTTGTGGAATGCTTAGAATCCAGAAGAAAAAGAAGTGAGAATAATTACAATATGAGAGAGAGAGAGGAAAATGAAAGAAAGAAATCTAGAGAGAAGGGAGAGAGATCTGGAGAGATAGAGAGAGAAAGCTATCTAAAATCCAGAGATGATTTTACAAATGCAGAGGGCTCCTTCTTATATAGGCAGGCAAGGAGCAAAAGGACAAAAATGCTTTCGGTGTCTGGGACCCACTTCACTTTCGGCGCCGGGCCCACCAAAGATGCTGAGACAGATACGACAGATACGTCTGGCTACAGTAAATACGTAACCTTGTATGAATACATATACCAGTATGCTTACATTGGCAAGTATGCATATCAGGGAATTCCTGGTTATGAGCCAAGTACCCCTAACCACATTACCTGACCAAGCGGCTACTAGCTCGGTTCTTATTCATTTAGAACATTGGAACCATTTTCATTTATTATTCTGGTATAATTCATTAGGTTATTGATTTACAATAGACCAAAAATATCTTCGTTCTCATCAGCCAGGGATGGTGGCTTAGACGATGAAGATGAAGAGGATGCTTTGGATCCAGTAGCTGAGGTTCTGGATTCTATTAATTCTTTCATGATTTTGAAAAATTCTTCCTCTGACTTTGCGGCTGCGAGCTGAGGAATAGCAAATGACTTCTGTGCTAAAAATTCTGAATGTGCTTGGACCTGTTCAATAGGCAGATCCATTTTGCCTTTAGATTTGAGCCACATTCTGACAGCGGCTTCATTGCATTTATTGAATGCTTGGAACTTATTCCACCATTTAACCTTAAAGATTCTGATAAGATCAATGGTATTATTTTGATTCGTTTGATAAGAGAAATGCCAGGTTAAGGTCCATGGTACAAAAAAGATTGTACTGAAAATTAATAGAGGTGAATGCCTCTTTTGCAATGGTGAAGGGTCAAATTTTTCTTTAAAAAGGGTATATGCGAGGTTTACTGATTCAGGAAGGATTTCGGTAGAAGACCCAAAAAATCCCCACCAATGATTGAACCAGTTTGGTATTTTAGAAATGGCTTTTCTGGTGTCAAACATTATCAACCAGGTATGCGATCCTTTGGAGTTTTGGATCATTAATGCATTGTACCAGGCTTGTTGATAATCCCAGTAGGAAAAGGTCTTGCTGGTTGTTATTCTTTGGGTAAAGGATGCAGGAAAAGATTTCAAGTCAGAAGGACTTGACCCCCAATCTTGAGGATGGATGATCTTCAAGATTTTAAATTGGGAGTATGCTGGCTCTCCGGAATCACCATGAGAAGTATGCTTTATTTCCACAGATTCTGTGACCTTTAGGATGGTTAAATAAAAATCAATGGGTTTAGAGTAGTCCCAAGGTTTAAAAGTCCATCCATGCGGGAAAAGCTTTGATACAGCTACTGAGGGATTTTTATCATAAAAGCCATCCTCAATAGATGTAATATACTGGAAATTCTTTTTGGTAAAATATTCAGATTTAGGCTGGGTAGCCGTATTCTGAGAAACAACATTTGCAGAAATACTTTTGGAAGAAGAAGGAAAAGTTATAAAATTTTCTTTAAAAATTTCTTTTGCTTCCTTCAAAGATACCGGTCCAAAAGGACTAGAAACAGTTAATGCTTTTGAGGGTTGGGCAATTTCCTTTCCCTTTGAAATAGGATTTTTCTGTAAATGTATTTGAGAAGCTTGTGCTGAAGAAGAAGACAATGGGTCTTCCAAAACCTTTTTTGCTTCAGCAATAGTTGCAAAATAATTTTCAAATGCTTTTTCAAAAGATTGGGTGGCCTTAGTAAGAGCCAAAGTATTTGGATTATGCGGAGTTTGCTTGACAGAACTAGAGCTGCCTTTGCTATCAATGCTTTCACCTTGCGCATCCTGGAACATGGCTGTCCAGGCTTTTACTTTTTCTAATGCAGAAAGTTTTGCTGGATCCTTTGAGGATCCTTCTCCTTTCTTTTTCTTAGGAGGCATGATCCTGCAAAAATTCACGGGTTAGGAAATCGGGAATAGAATTCTGTTTTCCCCGAATAAATTCTATATCAAAATCAAATATGCTTAATAAAGCTTGCCATCTTGCAAAAATTTGCTTAGAGGCAATGTTTTTAACATCTTTTTGCAAAACTTCTTTTGCTGATTTACAATCAATCCTTAATAAAAATTTTTGATTGAGCAAATCGCTTTGAAATTTTGAAATACATTTTACAATAGAAAGAATTTCTTTTTTGATTGTAGAATAATTCTTTTCAGTGTTATTCCAGTGCCCAGAAGTAAACTGGACAATATACTCATGCTTATCCTGTACCTGCTTTAAAATACCTCCATAACCAAAATCAGAAGCATCAGTTTCCACGATTTTAGGTAATAGAGAATTAGCAATATGCAAGCAAGGAATATGATGCACATAATGTTTTATCTGTTGGACTATCTGAGTATGCTCATCAGTCCATGCTGGTGGATTCTTTTTTAATCTATCATGCAAAGGTTTGGCTATTCTATTGATATTAGGGCAGAAATCTAAGACATAGTTTAGACTTCCTAAAAACCTTTGCAGTTGCTGTTTTTCCAGAATCTGATCTGGAAATTTAGATGCAAATTCTAAAGATCGCTCGATGGGAGTGATCGTTCCTTGGGTAATATAATGACCAAGAAACCTAATTTTGGTTTGGAATAATGACATTTTGCTTTTTGAGACTACTAAGCCATTTTTCTTTGCTGTAAGGAAGAATGACTTTAAATGCTTAAAATGCTGATCAATAGATTCTGAAAAGATAAGTACATCATCAATATAGACAATGCAAAATGCTGAATATGGATTAAAAATATCATTCATAATGCGTTGAAATTCTGATGGAGCATTTTTTAAGCCAAAAGGCATAACGTTCCATTCATACTGGCCAAATGGGACAGTAAATGCAGTCTTATACCTATGCTTTGGATCAATCTGGATTTGCCAAAAACCAGATTTAAGATCAAATTTAGAAAATACATATGCAGAATGCAATCTTTGTAACAGGTCTTTCTTATTAGGTATTGGGTACCTAATCCATCTAAGAACCTGATTCAAAGGCTTATAATTTATGACTAATCGTGGAACTCCACGTTCAATCTCAGATGCCTTAATCACATAAAATGCTGCACAACTCCAAGGAGACCTAGATTGGGCAATTAAACCTTTATCTAAGAGATCCTGGATTTCTTTTCTACAATGCTGCTCAAGCTCAGAATTCATTTGGATTGGCCTAGCCTTAGTTGGGATATCTCTTTCATCAAAACTAGGCTCATAGGGCAAATCTACCATATGCTGTTTTCTATTCCAAAAGGCATTAGGAATATCAGCACAAATTTCATTTTCAACTTGCTTTTGAAAATCTGAAATTCTTTTCTGAATAAATTCACTTTTCAAATGGGCAGAAATTCTTTGAAAATTAATGCCATGCTTTAAATGCATAATTTCAAATTCCTTAGTCTTAATCAGATTATTAATCTGATTATCAAAAATTGAATTTGCTTTTAATAAATTCAGATTTCTGGTTCTGGGTTTTTCAATAAAAGGGAAAATAATATTTTCATTTTTAATTTTGAAAATAATACCAGAACTAGATACAGAAAAAGGAGTAATTAAAGTAATAAAAGGTGTTCCTAAGATAACACTATGATTTATGTTATCAACAAGAACAAATGCAGTTTTAATGCAAGTTTTTTCATTTAACACAAATGCTTCAGTCTTACTGCTAATATTCATTTTTGAGTTATTAGCGGCAGACAGTTTTTCTTTGGTTTTTTCCCAAAATCTTTTAGGAACCAAATCAGGTTTTATGCAATTTAAATCTGCACCAGTATCAAATAATGCAATAGTATTGAGTTGAAAATCATCAGAAAATTTCAAAACAATGCTAATCAAATACTTTCTTAAAGTAATTTCTTTTAAAACATACAGAAAATCTTCAGGAGCGCATTCTAAGGTATCTAACTTAGATTCTCCTAGGTTAGTGTTATTCTCCTCCTCGCTTTCTGAATTATCTAACTGATTATTCAGTAAGGCTTGGAGAATGGCAGAATCCTTTTCTTGCTTTTCTTTGATCTGTTTGAGTTCAAGTTTAACATTCTTGATCTCAGTTTGCAGATCAGAAAGAGATAAGGGAGTATTTTTTCCCTTAGCCTTGTGCTTTTCTAAAATACTAGTCAAGTTATATGTGTTAGTACTAATCTTAGGGAGGCTAACAGGCTTGACTTCAGGTTTGCTTTCTAGGGTTTTCATTAACCTATCAAGATAATCCTTTTGAAGTTGAGGATCAGAGATATGCTTAATGACATCTAACAAAAGTTCTTGGTCTTTTGTCAGAACATTTATGCTTCTACTTTCCTCTGATGATGCTGATGATGATGTTGATGAATCAGTTGCCAATTCATCAACCTGAAATGCATTCTCTTCCTCAGACTCTGAATCAGGATCTGATTCCGAAGAGTAGATGAGAATAGCCTCAAGTTTACTTAAGACTTCTTCTTCTAAACCTAATGCATGCAGTTTTTTGCTAAATCGGCAATACTTGGCAGTATGGCCTTTCCTATTACACTTATAACAAGTAACATGCTTCAAATTTCCAAAGGGTTTTACCCCTTCTGGTTTTTCATTTCTTTTAAAACCAGACTTATGCTTATGAAAATTCCTTTTATATGCAGGAAAATCTTTTGGACGGTTTTCCTTTTGAAATTTCTTTTTATAAAAATGTTTTTTATGGGATCTTTTAGACTCTTTATGGCAAGAACCATTACAATCAGGCTTGTCCATGGAAACATCAAATTGTTTACAGAACGAACCTAATTCTTGCTTAGTCCTTTTCATTTCCCATTTCAAATGCCTTTGAAGTTTCAAATCCTGGCAAATCTTTAGTCCTTCCTTCTGGATAAGACTAATAAGTTCACCATATGTTAATGTTGAGTAAGGGATTGGAACCCCTAAAGTTTCCTTAATTCTGTTTCTTACCTTTTCACCTAACAAGGTAGGTAGACCTGCAAGAAACTTTTCTTTCCAGAAAGGCTGGTTGGAATCTTCTCTCAACATAACACGAGATAAAAATGTATTTTTATAATACTGGAAATCACTGAGTTTTTTACATCTTAAATTTGATAAAAGCTCAGCGTTTTTATCCTTTATATGCGAAGAATCACCCAAAAAATGCAAAGAAATGGTTAAAATTAATGTGGAAACAGAATCCTGGATAGGTTGTCCTTCGTCATCTAAAATGGGTTCTGCGTCTTCGTCAATCTTAACAGCATTTAATATGCTAAGACGTTCAGTTTCAGTAAGATGGTAATCCCACCATCCTTTTAACTGTCCTGCAAAGCCTGCAGTAAGAAGTTCTGCAATGGCTCTATCCTGAACGTTGGTCTGTATTCTATATGCATTGGCTGCCATGGTCATTTGTTGCAAAAAATTCAAAATCTGATATTCAGACAATCCATCTAGATTCCACTCATAGACAGAAGATGCATTAAACCTAGACTGGCTACTAGATGCTTGATCTAAAGGGTTTGCAACAGGAACAATAGGCCATGTAATTCTATTGATCTGAGGAGTAGGTTCAACCTTTTCTCCACAGATACTCTGGGATTCTGAGGGAGAATCCTCATTTAATGCGTTTATCTCTGGTCTGAGACGAGACTGAGGTGTCTCTGGAGCAATTAAGTTAGAGGTTGAGGCCTCTATCTTGCTTAATTGGTCTTGAATGGCCTTTGCGAATTCCATTTTATTATTCTGAAATTCCTTTTGGCTATCCCTAGAAATTTGAGACGGCTTAAAAATAGGATTCTTAAGCCTTTCCTGCTTCTGTTCTATTTTTATAACAGAAGGCTTAAGGGTTTTCTCAATTCTAGTTAATTGTTTGCCTAAGGTATGCAGATGCGTATTTGAGAAATTATTCTGCTCAATAACAGATGCAAAGTTCTTATGCACATCTTCAGTCACATATTTGTATGCAGATGCATTAACAGATGAATTTCCTGAGACTGGAATTTTTATTCCTCTCAGAGGGGGATGATCAGACTCAAGCTTTGAGCCATCAGATAAATTCCAAGTACTAACCTTTTCTTGGCTAGAGACTGGATTGATGCACTTGAATGGATATGCAATGTTGTTCTGTGATGCATAAAGTTCAAACCAATCGAAAAACATGATATGGACTTTATGTTGCAAAACAAAATCATAATACTTTTCTTGAATCTCTTTTCTTTGGTTCAAGAAATTCTTAAAAAACCAAAGTTTTTTCTTTTCATTATGAGGAGCGTAAAAATCTTTATGCAAAAGGGTTTTGTTTAAAACAAATTCTTTTTCCAACACATTGATAACATTCTCAGTAACTGAAGAAAAAGTAGGCGAGGTTGGTTCAGATTTCTGAACACTTACTTCTCCTAATTCTTCTTTAGTGTAAACTGCTCTGGGAACATTATCAGCGTAGAGAACACCAGTTAAATGCGTATTAGGGATGTCAGAGGTAGAGTGCCTGTGAGGCATGCTTACAGGGATTCTTCTTCTGTGAAACAGATGGCAAGAATCCTTGTCTTCATCCTCAACATGCTTATGCTCAATCTTACCTAATTGTGATACTCTACCTAAATCCATGGTATCACTATTGGAAGAGTCATCAGAAAATCTTGTACTTACCGATTTTCTGTCAAAGGTTAGAGTGACTTTTCCACTAGGATACTGGTTAATTTCTCTGACATTCGTATTAGGCATTATTCTAATTGGTGGTTCAACAGCACATGCTTTTTCCAATACCCATTCTTCAGGAAGAGTTACATCTTCCCATTTAATGAATTTTGGAACAATAGCATTTGCCTTTGACATATCAGTTTGCAAAACTAAAGTTTCACCTTTATGACATGAAAACTTATGTTTTGAATCAAATGCAGATGTCATGGCTTTGTAATGAACTCTGAAAATCAATGCAATGGGAATAGATCCCTTTTTCATGCGATAATTATGTGTTTGGATTTGTAACACAAGAGAATCCAAAATGTTTTTATCATTTAGAGAAATGGTTAAATTAGGGTAACATGAGAATGATATGGGACCTGCACACAGGCTAGACTCAACCGTGCCTAGGATGCCTTCCTCATATACTTCCATTCTATTATCCCTAACAACACATAATATGCTTGTGTTTAGGCCTTCCTTGGTCAAGGGCTTAATCCCTATCTGAACAAGGCCAATATGAATATACTTAAAATTCTTTTGTCTATGCTTGTCTAAAGAATGCTGTGACAAAAGATTAATGCTTTCATAAGAGTTTGTGAGAGGAATATCCCTCTCCTCAGTCTTTATGTTCAAATTTGTTTTGAACAACTTATCTCTTATGCTGAGTTCATATATTTCATGCTTCTTAATATGAGGTATACGCCAATCACTAATGCATTTGGTAAAATCTTCAACAGTAATTTCATTACTACTGTTGATCCTTATATTCTCTAATGATGTAGATGCAGAAGATGCAGAGTATGTTCTAGGTAGAAGTGTGTGATCCATCATTAAAATGCAAATCAAAACAAACACATACTAATATTGACTACGGAACCCAGTCACTGCCTCTCTTCCCTGTCCGTCGGTACTTATGGGCAAACAAGGGTCTAAATGACTCACCAATATAAGTATATGCAGGAATGATATGCACAGCAAATCTGGAAAATGGATGAATGTGAACAGTGATGATGATGAATGAACAGTACTCTCACCCCTTCTGGCTCTGATACCAGTCGAGACTATTCGGATCGTACGGGCGTAATCAAAATTAATGCAGAGAGATTTATGCCAAATTCAAAAATGATTATGCATATACAACAACTTAAAAGGCAGAAATATATAAATTCAGAAAAGAAATAATATGCTCAGACAAATAGAAACTTTAATTATACGTTGTGAGGTCAGGCGGTAGTCCGCCACATACCAAACATATAATAAAATGAATGCGAGAATAAATTCTTTAATATAAATTCATAAATCAAATACTGAAAATAAAATCCTTAATCATATGTAGTTGAATTCAGGCGGTATTCCGCTACAACTTACAACCACATATGATTAAGTTATTAAGAAGATGAAGAAACAATGCTTACTTATTATTGCTTTGAATCCGTTTACAAGTTGTGGAATGCTTAGAATCCAGAAGAAAAAGAAGTGAGAATAATTACAATATGAGAGAGAGAGAGGAAAATGAAAGAAAGAAATCTAGAGAGAAGGGAGAGAGATCTGGAGAGATAGAGAGAGAAAGCTATCTAAAATCCAGAGATGATTTTACAAATGTAGAGGGCTCCTTCTTATATAGGCAGGCAAGGAGCAAAAGGACAAAAATGCTTTCGGTGTCTGGGACCCACTTCACTTTCGGCGCCGGGCCCACCAAAGATGCTGAGACAGATACGACAGATACGTCTGGCTACAGTAAATACGTAACCTTGTATGAATACATATACCAGTATGCTTACATTGGCAAGTATGCATATCAGGGAATTCCTGGTTATGAGCCAAGTACCCCTAACCACATTACCTGACCAAGCGGCTACTAGCTCGGTTCTTATTCATTTAGAACATTGGAACCATTTTCATTTATTATTCTGGTATAATTCATTAGGTTATTGATTTACAATAGACCAAAAATATCTTCGTTCTCATCAGCCAGGGATGGTGGCTTAGACGATGAAGATGAAGAGGATGCTTTGGATCCAGTAGCTGAGGTTCTGGATTCTATTAATTCTTTCATGATTTTGAAAAATTCTTCCTCTGACTTTGCGGCTGCGAGCTGAGGAATAGCAAATGACTTCTGTGCTAAAAATTCTGAATGTGCTTGGACCTGTTCAATAGGCAGATCCATTTTGCCTTTAGATTTGAGCCACATTCTGACAGCGGCTTCATTGCATTTATTGAATGCTTGGAACTTATTCCACCATTTAACCTTAAAGATTCTGATAAGATCAATGGTATTATTTTGATTCGTTTGATAAGAGAAATGCCAGGTTAAGGTCCATGGTACAAAAAAGATTGTACTGAAAATTAATAGAGGTGAATGCCTCTTTTGCAATGGTGAAGGGTCAAATTTTTCTTTAAAAAGGGTATATGCGAGGTTTACTGATTCAGGAAGGATTTCGGTAGAAGACCCAAAAAATCCCCACCAATGATTGAACCAGTTTGGTATTTTAGAAATGGCTTTTCTGGTGTCAAACATTATCAACCAGGTATGCGATCCTTTGGAGTTTTGGATCATTAATGCATTGTACCAGGCTTGTTGATAATCCCAGTAGGAAAAGGTCTTGCTGGTTGTTATTCTTTGGGTAAAGGATGCAGGAAAAGATTTCAAGTCAGAAGGACTTGACCCCCAATCTTGAGGATGGATGATCTTCAAGATTTTAAATTGGGAGTATGCTGGCTCTCCGGAATCACCATGAGAAGTATGCTTTATTTCCACAGATTCTGTGACCTTTAGGATGGTTAAATAAAAATCAATGGGTTTAGAGTAGTCCCAAGGTTTAAAAGTCCATCCATGCGGGAAAAGCTTTGATACAGCTACTGAGGGATTTTTATCATAAAAGCCATCCTCAATAGATGTAATATACTGGAAATTCTTTTTGGTAAAATATTCAGATTTAGGCTGGGTAGCCGTATTCTGAGAAACAACATTTGCAGAAATACTTTTGGAAGAAGAAGGAAAAGTTATAAAATTTTCTTTAAAAATTTCTTTTGCTTCCTTCAAAGATACCGGTCCAAAAGGACTAGAAACAGTTAATGCTTTTGAGGGTTGGGCAATTTCCTTTCCCTTTGAAATAGGATTTTTCTGTAAATGTATTTGAGAAGCTTGTGCTGAAGAAGAAGACAATGGGTCTTCAAAACCTTTTTTGCTTCAGCAATAGTTGCAAAATAATTTTCAAATGCTTTTTCAAAAGATTGGGTGGCCTTAGTAAGAGCCAAAGTATTTGGATTATGCGGAGTTTGCTTGACAGAACTAGAGCTGCCTTTGCTATCAATGCTTTCACCTTGCGCATCCTGGAACATGGCTGTCCAGGCTTTTACTTTTTCTAATGCAGAAAGTTTTGCTGGATCCTTTGAGGATCCTTCTCCTTTCTTTTTCTTAGGAGGCATGATCCTGCAAAAATTCACGGGTTAGGAAATCGGGAATAGAATTCTGTTCTCCCCGAATAAATTCTATATCAAAATCAAATATGCTTAATAAAGCTTGCCATCTTGCAAAAATTTGCTTAGAGGCAATGTTTTTAACATCTTTTTGCAAAACTTCTTTTGCAGATTTACAATCAATCCTTAATAAAAATTTTTGATTGAGCAAATCGCTTTGAAATTTTGAAATACATTTTACAATAGAAAGAATTTCTTTTTTGATTGTAGAATAATTCTTTTCAGTGTTATTCCAGTGCCCAGAAGTAAACTGGACAATATACTCATGCTTATCCTGTACCTGCTTTAAAATACCTCCATAACCAAAATCAGAAGCATCAGTTTCCACGATTTTAGGTAATAGAGAATTAGCAATATGCAAGCAAGGAATATGATGCACATAATGTTTTATCTGTTGGACTATCTGAGTATGCTCATCAGTCCATGCTGGTGGATTCTTTTTTAATCTATCATGCAAAGGTTTGGCTATTCTATTGATATTAGGGCAGAAATCTAAGACATAGTTTAGACTTCCTAAAAACCTTTGCAGTTGCTGTTTTTCATTCCAAAAGGCATTAGGAATATCAGCACAAATTTCATTTTCAACTTGCTTTTGAAAATCTGAAATTCTTTTCTGAATAAATTCACTTTTCAAATGGGCAGAAATTCTTTGAAAATTAATGCCATGCTTTAAATGCATAATTTCAAATTCCTTAGTCTTAATCAGATTATTAATCTGATTATCAAAAATTGAATTTGCTTTTAATAAATTCAGATTTCTGGTTCTGGGTTTTTCAATAAAAGGGAAAATAATATTTTCATTTTTAATTTTGAAAATAATACCAGAACTAGATACAGAAAAAGGAGTAATTAAAGTAATAAAAGGTGTTCCTAAGATAACACTATGATTTATGTTATCAACAAGAACAAATGCAGTTTTAATGCAAGTTTTTTCATTTAACACAAATGCTTCAGTCTTACTGCTAATATTCATTTTTGAGTTATTAGCGGCAGACAGTTTTTCTTTGGTTTTTTCCCAAAATCTTTTAGGAACCAAATCAGGTTTTATGCAATTTAAATCTGCACCAGTATCAAATAATGCAATAGTATTGAGTTGAAAATCATCAGAAAATTTCAAAACAATGCTAATCAAATACTTTCTTAAAGTAATTTCTTTTAAAACATACAGAAAATCTTCAGGAGCGCATTCTAAGGTATCTAACTTAGATTCTCCTAGGTTAGTGTTATTCTCCTCCTCGCTTTCTGAATTATCTAACTGATTATTCAGTAAGGCTTGGAGAATGGCAGAATCCTTTTCTTGCTTTTCTTTGATCTGTTTGAGTTCAAGTTTAACATTCTTGATCTCAGTTTGCAGATCAGAAAGAGATAAGGGAGTATTTTTTCCCTTAGCCTTGTGCTTTTCTAAAATACTAGTCAAGTTATATGTGTTAGTACTAATCTTAGGGAGGCTAACAGGCTTGACTTCAGGTTTGCTTTCTAGGGTTTTCATTAACCTATCAAGATAATCCTTTTGAAGTTGAGGATCAGAGATATGCTTAATGACATCTAACAAAAGTTCTTGGTCTTTTGTCAGAACATTTATGCTTCTACTTTCCTCTGATGATGCTGATGATGATGTTGATGAATCAGTTGCCAATTCATCAACCTGAAATGCATTCTCTTCCTCAGACTCTGAATCAGGATCTGATTCCGAAGAGTAGATGAGAATAGCCTCAAGTTTACTTAAGACTTCTTCTTCTAAACCTAATGCATGCAGTTTTTTGCTAAATCGGCAATACTTGGCAGTATGGCCTTTCCTATTACACTTATAACAAGTAACATGCTTCAAATTTCCAAAGGGTTTTACCCCTTCTGGTTTTTCATTTCTTTTAAAACCAGACTTATGCTTATGAAAATTCCTTTTATATGCAGGAAAATCTTTTGGACGGTTTTCCTTTTGAAATTTCTTTTTATAAAAATGTTTTTTATGGGATCTTTTAGACTCTTTATGACAAGAACCATTACAATCAGGCTTGTCCATGGAAACATTAAATTGTTTACAGAACGAACCTAATTCTTGCTTAGTCCTTTTCATTTCCCATTTCAAATGCCTTTGAAGTTTCAAATCCTGGCAAATCTTTAGTCCTTCCTTCTGGATAAGACTAATAAGTTCACCATATGTTAATGTTGAGTAAGGGATTGGAACCCCTAAAGTTTCCTTAATTCTGTTTCTTACCTTTTCACCTAACAAGGTAGGTAGACCTGCAAGAAACTTTTCTTTCCAGAAAGGCTGGTTGGAATCTTCTCTCAACATAACACGAGATAAAAATGTATTTTTATAATACTGGAAATCACTGAGTTTTTTACATCTTAAATTTGATAAAAGCTCAGCGTTTTTATCCTTTATATGCGAAGAATCACCCAAAAAATGCAAAGAAATGGTTAAAATTAATGTGGAAACAGAATCCTGGATAGGTTGTCCTTCGTCATCTAAAATGGGTTCTGCGTCTTCGTCAATCTTAACAGCATTTAATATGCTAAGACGTTCAGTTTCAGTAAGATGGTAATCCCACCATCCTTTTAACTGTCCTGCAAAGCCTGCAGTAAGAAGTTCTGCAATGGCTCTATCCTGAACGTTGGTCTGTATTCTATATGCATTGGCTGCCATGGTCATTTGTTGCAAAAAATTCAAAATCTGATATTCAGACAATCCATCTAGATTCCACTCATAGACAGAAGATGCATTAAACCTAGACTGGCTACTAGATGCTTGATCTAAAGGGTTTGCAACAGGAACAATAGGCCATGTAATTCTATTGATCTGAGGAGTAGGTTCAACCTTTTCTCCACAGATACTCTGGGATTCTGAGGGAGAATCCTCATTTAATGCGTTTATCTCTGGTCTGAGACGAGACTGAGGTGTCTCTGGAGCAATTAAGTTAGAGGTTGAGGCCTCTATCTTGCTTAATTGGTCTTGAATGGCCTTTGCGAATTCCATTTTATTATTCTGAAATTCCTTTTGGCTATCCCTAGAAATTTGAGACGGCTTAAAAATAGGATTCTTAAGCCTTTCCTGCTTCTGTTCTATTTTTATAACAGAAGGCTTAAGGGTTTTCTCAATTCTAGTTAATTGTTTGCCTAAGGTATGCAGATGCGTATTTGAGAAATTATTCTGCTCAATAACAGATGAATTTCCTGAGACTGGAATTTTTATTCCTCTCAGAGGGGGATGATCAGACTCAAGCTTTGAGCCATCAGATAAATTCCAAGTACTAACCTTTTCTTGGCTAGAGACTGGATTGATGCACTTGAATGGATATGCAATGTTGTTCTGTGATGCATAAAGTTCAAACCAATCGAAAAACATGATATGGACTTTATGTTGCAAAACAAAATCATAATACTTTTCTTGAATCTCTTTTCTTTGGTTCAAGAAATTCTTAAAAAACCAAAGTTTTTTCTTTTCATTATGAGGAGCGTAAAAATCTTTATGCAAAAGGGTTTTGTTTAAAACAAATTCTTTTTCCAACACATTGATAACATTCTCAGTAACTGAAGAAAAAGTAGGCGAGGTTGGTTCAGATTTCTGAACACTTACTTCTCCTAATTCTTCTTTAGTGTAAACTGCTCTGGGAACATTATCAGCGTAGAGAACACCAGTTAAATGCGTATTAGGGATGTCAGAGGTAGAGTGCCTGTGAGGCATGCTTACAGGGATTCTTCTTCTGTGAAACAGATGGCAAGAATCCTTGTCTTCATCCTCAACATGCTTATGCTCAATCTTACCTAATTGTGATACTCTACCTAAATCCATGGTATCACTATTGGAAGAGTCATCAGAAAATCTTGTACTTACCGATTTTCTGTCAAAGGTTAGAGTGACTTTTCCACTAGGATACTGGTTAATTTCTCTGACATTCGTATTAGGCATTATTCTAATTGGTGGTTCAACAGCACATGCTTTTTCCAATACCCATTTTTCAGGAAGAGTTACATCTTCCCATTTAATGAATTTTGGAACAATAGCATTTGCCTTTGACATATCAGTTTGCAAAACTAAAGTTTCACCTTTATGACATGAAAACTTATGTTTTGAATCAAATGCAGATGTCATGGCTTTGTAATGAACTCTGAAAATCAATGCAATGGGAATAGATCCCTTTTTCATGCGATAATTATGTGTTTGGATTTGTAACACAAGAGAATCCAAAATGTTTTTATCATTTAGAGAAATGGTTAAATTAGGGTAACATGAGAATGATATGGGACCTGCACACAGGCTAGACTCAACCGTGCCTAGGATGCCTTCCTCATATACTTCCATTCTATTATCCCTAACAACACATAATATGCTTGTGTTTAGGCCTTCCTTGGTCAAGGGCTTAATCCCTATCTGAACAAGGCCAATATGAATATACTTAAAATTCTTTTGTCTATGCTTGTCTAAAGAATGCTGTGACAAAAGATTAATGCTTTCATAAGAGTTTGTGAGAGGAATATCCCTCTCCTCAGTCTTTATGTTCAAATTTGTTTTGAACAACTTATCTCTTATGCTGAGTTCATATATTTCATGCTTCTTAATATGAGGTATACGCCAATCACTAATGCATTTGGTAAAATCTTCAACAGTAATTTCATTACTACTGTTGATCCTTATATTCTCTAATGATGTAGATGCAGAAGATGCAGAGTATGTTCTAGGTAGAAGTGTGTGATCCATCATTAAAATGCAAATCAAAACAAACACATACTAATATTGACTACGGAACCCAGTCACTGCCTCTCTTCCCTGTCCGTCGGTACTTATGGGCAAACAAGGGTCTAAATGACTCACCAATATAAGTATATGCAGGAATGATATGCACAGCAAATCTGGAAAATGGATGAATGTGAACAGTGATGATGATGAATGAACAGTACTCTCACCCCTTCTGGCTCTGATACCAGTCGAGACTACTAAGCCATTTTTCTTTGCTGTAAGGAAGAATGACTTTAAATGCTTAAAATGCTGATCAATAGATTCTGAAAAGATAAGTACATCATCAATATAGACAATGCAAAATGCTGAATATGGATTAAAAATATCATTCATAATGCGTTGAAATTCTGATGGAGCATTTTTTAAGCCAAAAGGCATAACGTTCCATTCATACTGGCCAAATGGGACAGTAAATGCAGTCTTATACCTATGCTTTGGATCAATCTGGATTTGCCAAAAACCAGATTTAAGATCAAATTTAGAAAATACATATGCAGAATGCAATCTTTGTAACAGGTCTTTCTTATTAGGTATTGGGTACCTAATCCATCTAAGAACCTGATTCAAAGGCTTATAATTTATGACTAATCGTGGAACTCCACGTTCAATCTCAGATGCCTTAATCACATAAAATGCTGCACAACTCCAAGGAGACCTAGATTGGGCAATTAAACCTTTATCTAAGAGATCCTGGATTTCTTTTCTACAATGCTGCTCAAGCTCAGAATTCATTTGGATTGGCCTAGCCTTAGTTGGGATATCTCTTTCATCAAAACTAGGCTCATAGGGCAAATCTACCATATGCATAATTGGCTCTGATACCAGTCGAGACTATTCGGATCGTACGGGCGTAATCAAAATTAATGCAGAGAGATTTATGCCAAATTCAAAAATGATTATGCATATACAACAACTTAAAAGGCAGAAATATATTTGTCGAGACTATTCGGATCGTACGGGCGTAATCAAAATTAATGCAGAGAGATTTATGCCAAATTCAAAAATGATTATGCATATACAACAACTTAAAAGGCAGAAATATATAAATTCAGAAAAGAAATAATATGCTCAGACAAATAGAAACTTTAATTATACGTTGTGAGGTCAGGCGGTAGTCCGCCACATACCAAACATATAATAAAATGAATGCGAGAATAAATTCTTTAATATAAATTCATAAATCAAATACTGAAAATAAAATCCTTAATCATATGTAGTTGAATTCAGGCGGTATTCCGCTACAACTTACAACCACATATGATTAAGTTATTAAGAAGATGAAGAAACAATGCTTACTTATTATTGCTTTGAATCCGTTTACAAGTTGTGGAATGCTTAGAATCCAGAAGAAAAAGAAGTGAGAATAATTACAATATGAGAGAGAGAGAGGAAAATGAAAGAAAGAAATCTAGAGAGAAGGGAGAGAGATCTGGAGAGATAGAGAGAGAAAGCTATCTAAAATCCAGAGATGATTTTACAAATGCAGAGGGCTCCTTCTTATATAGGCAGGCAAGGAGCAAAAGGACAAAAATGCTTTCGGTGTCTGGGACCCACTTCACTTTCGGCGCCGGGCCCACCAAAGATGCTGAGACAGATACGACAGATACGTCTGGCTACAGTAAATACGTAACCTTGTATGAATACATATACCAGTATGCTTACATTGGCAAGTATGCATATCAGGGAATTCCTGGTTATGAGCCAAGTACCCCTAACCACATTACCTGACCAAGCGGCTACTAGCTCGGTTCTTATTCATTTAGAACATTGGAACCATTTTCATTTATTATTCTGGTATAATTCATTAGGTTATTGATTTACAATAGACCAAAAATATCTTCGTTCTCATCAGCCAGGGATGGTGGCTTAGACGATGAAGATGAAGAGGATGCTTTGGATCCAGTAGCTGAGGTTCTGGATTCTATTAATTCTTTCATGATTTTGAAAAATTCTTCCTCTGACTTTGCGGCTGCGAGCTGAGGAATAGCAAATGACTTCTGTGCTAAAAATTCTGAATGTGCTTGGACCTGTTCAATAGGCAGATCCATTTTGCCTTTAGATTTGAGCCACATTCTGACAGCGGCTTCATTGCATTTATTGAATGCTTGGAACTTATTCCACCATTTAACCTTAAAGATTCTGATAAGATCAATGGTATTATTTTGATTCGTTTGATAAGAGAAATGCCAGGTTAAGGTCCATGGTACAAAAAAGATTGTACTGAAAATTAATAGAGGTGAATGCCTCTTTTGCAATGGTGAAGGGTCAAATTTTTCTTTAAAAAGGGTATATGCGAGGTTTACTGATTCAGGAAGGATTTCGGTAGAAGACCCAAAAAATCCCCACCAATGATTGAACCAGTTTGGTATTTTAGAAATGGCTTTTCTGGTGTCAAACATTATCAACCAGGTATGCGATCCTTTGGAGTTTTGGATCATTAATGCATTGTACCAGGCTTGTTGATAATCCCAGTAGGAAAAGGTCTTGCTGGTTGTTATTCTTTGGGTAAAGGATGCAGGAAAAGATTTCAAGTCAGAAGGACTTGACCCCCAATCTTGAGGATGGATGATCTTCAAGATTTTAAATTGGGAGTATGCTGGCTCTCCGGAATCACCATGAGAAGTATGCTTTATTTCCACAGATTCTGTGACCTTTAGGATGGTTAAATAAAAATCAATGGGTTTAGAGTAGTCCCAAGGTTTAAAAGTCCATCCATGCGGGAAAAGCTTTGATACAGCTACTGAGGGATTTTTATCATAAAAGCCATCCTCAATAGATGTAATATACTGGAAATTCTTTTTGGTAAAATATTCAGATTTAGGCTGGGTAGCCGTATTCTGAGAAACAACATTTGCAGAAATACTTTTGGAAGAAGAAGGAAAAGTTATAAAATTTTCTTTAAAAATTTCTTTTGCTTCCTTCAAAGATACCGGTCCAAAAGGACTAGAAACAGTTAATGCTTTTGAGGGTTGGGCAATTTCCTTTCCCTTTGAAATAGGATTTTTCTGTAAATGTATTTGAGAAGCTTGTGCTGAAGAAGAAGACAATGGGTCTTCCAAAACCTTTTTTGCTTCAGCAATAGTTGCAAAATAATTTTCAAATGCTTTTTCAAAAGATTGGGTGGCCTTAGTAAGAGCCAAAGTATTTGGATTATGCGGAGTTTGCTTGACAGAACTAGAGCTGCCTTTGCTATCAATGCTTTCACCTTGCGCATCCTGGAACATGGCTGTCCAGGCTTTTACTTTTTCTAATGCAGAAAGTTTTGCTGGATCCTTTGAGGATCCTTCTCCTTTCTTTTTCTTAGGAGGCATGATCCTGCAAAAATTCACGGGTTAGGAAATCGGGAATAGAATTCTGTTCTCCCCGAATAAATTCTATATCAAAATCAAATATGCTTAATAAAGCTTGCCATCTTGCAAAAATTTGCTTAGAGGCAATGTTTTTAACATCTTTTTGCAAAACTTCTTTTGCTGATTTACAATCAATCCTTAATAAAAATTTTTGATTGAGCAAATCGCTTTGAAATTTTGAAATACATTTTACAATAGAAAGAATTTCTTTTTTGATTGTAGAATAATTCTTTTCAGTGTTATTCCAGTGCCCAGAAGTAAACTGGACAATATACTCATGCTTATCCTGTACCTGCTTTAAAATACCTCCATAACCAAAATCAGAAGCATCAGTTTCCACGATTTTAGGTAATAGAGAATTAGCAATATGCAAGCAAGGAATATGATGCACATAATGTTTTATCTGTTGGACTATCTGAGTATGCTCATCAGTCCATGCTGGTGGATTCTTTTTTAATCTATCATGCAAAGGTTTGGCTATTCTATTGATATTAGGGCAGAAATCTAAGACATAGTTTAGACTTCCTAAAAACCTTTGCAGTTGCTGTTTTTCCAGAATCTGATCTGGAAATTTAGATGCAAATTCTAAAGATCGCTCGATGGGAGTGATCGTTCCTTGGGTAATATAATGACCAAGAAACCTAATTTTGGTTTGGAATAATGACATTTTGCTTTTTGAGACTACTAAGCCATTTTTCTTTGCTGTAAGGAAGAATGACTTTAAATGCTTAAAATGCTGATCAATAGATTCTGAAAAGATAAGTACATCATCAATATAGACAATGCAAAATGCTGAATATGGATTAAAAATATCATTCATAATGCGTTGAAATTCTGATGGAGCATTTTTTAAGCCAAAAGGCATAACGTTCCATTCATACTGGCCAAATGGGACAGTAAATGCAGTCTTATACCTATGCTTTGGATCAATCTGGATTTGCCAAAAACCAGATTTAAGATCAAATTTAGAAAATACATATGCAGAATGCAATCTTTGTAACAGGTCTTTCTTATTAGGTATTGGGTACCTAATCCATCTAAGAACCTGATTCAAAGGCTTATAATTTATGACTAATCGTGGAACTCCACGTTCAATCTCAGATGCCTTAATCACATAAAATGCTGCACAACTCCAAGGAGACCTAGATTGGGCAATTAAACCTTTATCTAAGAGATCCTGGATTTCTTTTCTACAATGCTGCTCAAGCTCAGAATTCATTTGGATTGGCCTAGCCTTAGTTGGGATATCTCTTTCATCAAAACTAGGCTCATAGGGCAAATCTACCATATGCTGTTTTCTATTCCAAAAGGCATTAGGAATATCAGCACAAATTTCATTTTCAACTTGCTTTTGAAAATCTGAAATTCTTTTCTGAATAAATTCACTTTTCAAATGGGCAGAAATTCTTTGAAAATTAATGCCATGCTTTAAATGCATAATTTCAAATTCCTTAGTCTTAATCAGATTATTAATCTGATTATCAAAAATTGAATTTGCTTTTAATAAATTCAGATTTCTGGTTCTGGGTTTTTCAATAAAAGGGAAAATAATATTTTCATTTTTAATTTTGAAAATAATACCAGAACTAGATACAGAAAAAGGAGTAATTAAAGTAATAAAAGGTGTTCCTAAGATAACACTATGATTTATGTTATCAACAAGAACAAATGCAGTTTTAATGCAAGTTTTTTCATTTAACACAAATGCTTCAGTCTTACTGCTAATATTCATTTTTGAGTTATTAGCGGCAGACAGTTTTTCTTTGGTTTTTTCCCAAAATCTTTTAGGAACCAAATCAGGTTTTATGCAATTTAAATCTGCACCAGTATCAAATAATGCAATAGTATTGAGTTGAAAATCATCAGAAAATTTCAAAACAATGCTAATCAAATACTTTCTTAAAGTAATTTCTTTTAAAACATACAGAAAATCTTCAGGAGCGCATTCTAAGGTATCTAACTTAGATTCTCCTAGGTTAGTGTTATTCTCCTCCTCGCTTTCTGAATTATCTAACTGATTATTCAGTAAGGCTTGGAGAATGGCAGAATCCTTTTCTTGCTTTTCTTTGATCTGTTTGAGTTCAAGTTTAACATTCTTGATCTCAGTTTGCAGATCAGAAAGAGATAAGGGAGTATTTTTTCCCTTAGCCTTGTGCTTTTCTAAAATACTAGTCAAGTTATATGTGTTAGTACTAATCTTAGGGAGGCTAACAGGCTTGACTTCAGGTTTGCTTTCTAGGGTTTTCATTAACCTATCAAGATAATCCTTTTGAAGTTGAGGATCAGAGATATGCTTAATGACATCTAACAAAAGTTCTTGGTCTTTTGTCAGAACATTTATGCTTCTACTTTCCTCTGATGATGATGATGATGATGTTGATGAATCAGTTGCCAATTCATCAACCTGAAATGCATTCTCTTCCTCAGACTCTGAATCAGGATCTGATTCCGAAGAGTAGATGAGAATAGCCTCAAGTTTACTTAAGACTTCTTCTTCTAAACCTAATGCATGCAGTTTTTTGCTAAATCGGCAATACTTGGCAGTATGGCCTTTCCTATTACACTTATAACAAGTAACATGCTTCAAATTTCCAAAGGGTTTTACCCCTTCTGGTTTTTCATTTCTTTTAAAACCAGACTTATGCTTATGAAAATTCCTTTTATATGCAGGAAAATCTTTTGGACGGTTTTCCTTTTGAAATTTCTTTTTATAAAAATGTTTTTTATGGGATCTTTTAGACTCTTTATGGCAAGAACCATTACAATCAGGCTTGTCCATGGAAACATCAAATTGTTTACAGAACGAACCTAATTCTTGCTTAGTCCTTTTCATTTCCCATTTCAAATGCCTTTGAAGTTTCAAATCCTGGCAAATCTTTAGTCCTTCCTTCTGGATAAGACTAATAAGTTCACCATATGTTAATGTTGAGTAAGGGATTGGAACCCCTAAAGTTTCCTTAATTCTGTTTCTTACCTTTTCACCTAACAAGGTAGGTAGACCTGCAAGAAACTTTTCTTTCCAGAAAGGCTGGTTGGAATCTTCTCTCAACATAACACGAGATAAAAATGTATTTTTATAATACTGGAAATCACTGAGTTTTTTACATCTTAAATTTGATAAAAGCTCAGCGTTTTTATCCTTTATATGCGAAGAATCACCCAAAAAATGCAAAGAAATGGTTAAAATTAATGTGGAAACAGAATCCTGGATAGGTTGTCCTTCGTCATCTAAAATGGGTTCTGCGTCTTCGTCAATCTTAACAGCATTTAATATGCTAAGACGTTCAGTTTCAGTAAGATGGTAATCCCACCATCCTTTTAACTGTCCTGCAAAGCCTGCAGTAAGAAGTTCTGCAATGGCTCTATCCTGAACGTTGGTCTGTATTCTATATGCATTGGCTGCCATGGTCATTTGTTGCAAAAAATTCAAAATCTGATATTCAGACAATCCATCTAGATTCCACTCATAGACAGAAGATGCATTAAACCTAGACTGGCTACTAGATGCTTGATCTAAAGGGTTTGCAACAGGAACAATAGGCCATGTAATTCTATTGATCTGAGGAGTAGGTTCAACCTTTTCTCCACAGATACTCTGGGATTCTGAGGGAGAATCCTCATTTAATGCGTTTATCTCTGGTCTGAGACGAGACTGAGGTGTCTCTGGAGCAATTAAGTTAGAGGTTGAGGCCTCTATCTTGCTTAATTGGTCTTGAATGGCCTTTGCGAATTCCATTTTATTATTCTGAAATTCCTTTTGGCTATCCCTAGAAATTTGAGACGGCTTAAAAATAGGATTCTTAAGCCTTTCCTGCTTCTGTTCTATTTTTATAACAGAAGGCTTAAGGGTTTTCTCAATTCTAGTTAATTGTTTGCCTAAGGTATGCAGATGCGTATTTGAGAAATTATTCTGCTCAATAACAGATGCAAAGTTCTTATGCACATCTTCAGTCACATATTTGTATGCAGATGCATTAACAGATGAATTTCCTGAGACTGGAATTTTTATTCCTCTCAGAGGGGGATGATCAGACTCAAGCTTTGAGCCATCAGATAAATTCCAAGTACTAACCTTTTCTTGGCTAGAGACTGGATTGATGCACTTGAATGGATATGCAATGTTGTTCTGTGATGCATAAAGTTCAAACCAATCGAAAAACATGATATGGACTTTATGTTGCAAAACAAAATCATAATACTTTTCTTGAATCTCTTTTCTTTGGTTCAAGAAATTCTTAAAAAACCAAAGTTTTTTCTTTTCATTATGAGGAGCGTAAAAATCTTTATGCAAAAGGGTTTTGTTTAAAACAAATTCTTTTTCCAACACATTGATAACATTCTCAGTAACTGAAGAAAAAGTAGGCGAGGTTGGTTCAGATTTCTGAACACTTACTTCTCCTAATTCTTCTTTAGTGTAAACTGCTCTGGGAACATTATCAGCGTAGAGAACACCAGTTAAATGCGTATTAGGGATGTCAGAGGTAGAGTGCCTGTGAGGCATGCTTACAGGGATTCTTCTTCTGTGAAACAGATGGCAAGAATCCTTGTCTTCATCCTCAACATGCTTATGCTCAATCTTACCTAATTGTGATACTCTACCTAAATCCATGGTATCACTATTGGAAGAGTCATCAGAAAATCTTGTACTTACCGATTTTCTGTCAAAGGTTAGAGTGACTTTTCCACTAGGATACTGGTTAATTTCTCTGACATTCGTATTAGGCATTATTCTAATTGGTGGTTCAACAGCACATGCTTTTTCCAATACCCATTCTTCAGGAAGAGTTACATCTTCCCATTTAATGAATTTTGGAACAATAGCATTTGCCTTTGACATATCAGTTTGCAAAACTAAAGTTTCACCTTTATGACATGAAAACTTATGTTTTGAATCAAATGCAGATGTCATGGCTTTGTAATGAACTCTGAAAATCAATGCAATGGGAATAGATCCCTTTTTCATGCGATAATTATGTGTTTGGATTTGTAACACAAGAGAATCCAAAATGTTTTTATCATTTAGAGAAATGGTTAAATTAGGGTAACATGAGAATGATATGGGACCTGCACACAGGCTAGACTCAACCGTGCCTAGGATGCCTTCCTCATATACTTCCATTCTATTATCCCTAACAACACATAATATGCTTGTGTTTAGGCCTTCCTTGGTCAAGGGCTTAATCCCTATCTGAACAAGGCCAATATGAATATACTTAAAATTCTTTTGTCTATGCTTGTCTAAAGAATGCTGTGACAAAAGATTAATGCTTTCATAAGAGTTTGTGAGAGGAATATCCCTCTCCTCAGTCTTTATGTTCAAATTTGTTTTGAACAACTTATCTCTTATGCTGAGTTCATATATTTCATGCTTCTTAATATGAGGTATACGCCAATCACTAATGCATTTGGTAAAATCTTCAACAGTAATTTCATTACTACTGTTGATCCTTATATTCTCTAATGATGTAGATGCAGAAGATGCAGAGTATGTTCTAGGTAGAAGTGTGTGATCCATCATTAAAATGCAAATCAAAACAAACACATACTAATATTGACTACGGAACCCAGTCACTGCCTCTCTTCCCTGTCCGTCGGTACTTATGGGCAAACAAGGGTCTAAATGACTCACCAATATAAGTATATGCAGGAATGATATGCACAGCAAATCTGGAAAATGGATGAATGTGAACAGTGATGATGATGAATGAACAGTACTCTCACCCCTTCTGGCTCTGATACCAGTCGAGACTATTCGGATCGTACGGGCGTAATCAAAATTAATGCAGAGAGATTTATGCCAAATTCAAAAATGATTATGCATATACAACAACTTAAAAGGCAGAAATATATAAATTCAGAAAAGAAATAATATGCTCAGACAAATAGAAACTTTAATTATACGTTGTGAGGTCAGGCGGTAGTCCGCCACATACCAAACATATAATAAAATGAATGCGAGAATAAATTCTTTAATATAAATTCATAAATCAAATACTGAAAATAAAATCCTTAATCATATGTAGTTGAATTCAGGCGGTATTCCGCTACAACTTACAACCACATATGATTAAGTTATTAAGAAGATGAAGAAACAATGCTTACTTATTATTGCTTTGAATCCGTTTACAAGTTGTGGAATGCTTAGAATCCAGAAGAAAAAGAAGTGAGAATAATTACAATATGAGAGAGAGAGAGGAAAATGAAAGAAAGAAATCTAGAGAGAAGGGAGAGAGATCTGGAGAGATAGAGAGAGAAAGCTATCTAAAATCCAGAGATGATTTTACAAATGCAGAGGGCTCCTTCTTATATAGGCAGGCAAGGAGCAAAAGGACAAAAATGCTTTCGGTGTCTGGGACCCACTTCACTTTCGGCGCCGGGCCCACCAAAGATGCTGAGACAGATACGACAGATACGTCTGGCTACAGTAAATACGTAACCTTGTATGAATACATATACCAGTATGCTTACATTGGCAAGTATGCATATCAGGGAATTCCTGGTTATGAGCCAAGTACCCCTAACCACATTACCTGACCAAGCGGCTACTAGCTCGGTTCTTATTCATTTAGAACATTGGAACCATTTTCATTTATTATTCTGGTATAATTCATTAGGTTATTGATTTACAATAGACCAAAAATATCTTCGTTCTCATCAGCCAGGGATGGTGGCTTAGACGATGAAGATGAAGAGGATGCTTTGGATCCAGTAGCTGAGGTTCTGGATTCTATTAATTCTTTCATGATTTTGAAAAATTCTTCCTCTGACTTTGCGGCTGCGAGCTGAGGAATAGCAAATGACTTCTGTGCTAAAAATTCTGAATGTGCTTGGACCTGTTCAATAGGCAGATCCATTTTGCCTTTAGATTTGAGCCACATTCTGACAGCGGCTTCATTGCATTTATTGAATGCTTGGAACTTATTCCACCATTTAACCTTAAAGATTCTGATAAGATCAATGGTATTATTTTGATTCGTTTGATAAGAGAAATGCCAGGTTAAGGTCCATGGTACAAAAAAGATTGTACTGAAAATTAATAGAGGTGAATGCCTCTTTTGCAATGGTGAAGGGTCAAATTTTTCTTTAAAAAGGGTATATGCGAGGTTTACTGATTCAGGAAGGATTTCGGTAGAAGACCCAAAAAATCCCCACCAATGATTGAACCAGTTTGGTATTTTAGAAATGGCTTTTCTGGTGTCAAACATTATCAACCAGGTATGCGATCCTTTGGAGTTTTGGATCATTAATGCATTGTACCAGGCTTGTTGATAATCCCAGTAGGAAAAGGTCTTGCTGGTTGTTATTCTTTGGGTAAAGGATGCAGGAAAAGATTTCAAGTCAGAAGGACTTGACCCCCAATCTTGAGGATGGATGATCTTCAAGATTTTAAATTGGGAGTATGCTGGCTCTCCGGAATCACCATGAGAAGTATGCTTTATTTCCACAGATTCTGTGACCTTTAGGATGGTTAAATAAAAATCAATGGGTTTAGAGTAGTCCCAAGGTTTAAAAGTCCATCCATGCGGGAAAAGCTTTGATACAGCTACTGAGGGATTTTTATCATAAAAGCCATCCTCAATAGATGTAATATACTGGAAATTCTTTTTGGTAAAATATTCAGATTTAGGCTGGGTAGCCGTATTCTGAGAAACAACATTTGCAGAAATACTTTTGGAAGAAGAAGGAAAAGTTATAAAATTTTCTTTAAAAATTTCTTTTGCTTCCTTCAAAGATACCGGTCCAAAAGGACTAGAAACAGTTAATGCTTTTGAGGGTTGGGCAATTTCCTTTCCCTTTGAAATAGGATTTTTCTGTAAATGTATTTGAGAAGCTTGTGCTGAAGAAGAAGACAATGGGTCTTCCAAAACCTTTTTTGCTTCAGCAATAGTTGCAAAATAATTTTCAAATGCTTTTTCAAAAGATTGGGTGGCCTTAGTAAGAGCCAAAGTATTTGGATTATGCGGAGTTTGCTTGACAGAACTAGAGCTGCCTTTGCTATCAATGCTTTCACCTTGCGCATCCTGGAACATGGCTGTCCAGGCTTTTACTTTTTCTAATGCAGAAAGTTTTGCTGGATCCTTTGAGGATCCTTCTCCTTTCTTTTTCTTAGGAGGCATGATCCTGCAAAAATTCACGGGTTAGGAAATCGGGAATAGAATTCTGTTCTCCCCGAATAAATTCTATATCAAAATCAAATATGCTTAATAAAGCTTGCCATCTTGCAAAAATTTGCTTAGAGGCAATGTTTTTAACATCTTTTTGCAAAACTTCTTTTGCTGATAATCAATCCTTAATAAAAATTTTTGATTGAGCAAATCGCTTTGAAATTTTGAAATACATTTTACAATAGAAAGAATTTCTTTTTTGATTGTAGAATAATTCTTTTCAGTGTTATTCCAGTGCCCAGAAGTAAACTGGACAATATACTCATGCTTATCCTGTACCTGCTTTAAAATACCTCCATAACCAAAATCAGAAGCATCAGTTTCCACGATTTTAGGTAATAGAGAATTAGCAATATGCAAGCAAGGAATATGATGCACATAATGTTTTATCTGTTGGACTATCTGAGTATGCTTATCAGTCCATGCTGGTGGATTCTTTTTTAATCTATCATGCAAAGGTTTGGCTATTCTATTGATATTAGGGCAGAAATCTAAGACATAGTTTAGACTTCCTAAAAACCTTTGCAGTTGCTGTTTTTCCAGAATCTGATCTGGAAATTTAGATGCAAATTCTAAAGATCGCTCGATGGGAGTGATCGTTCCTTGGGTAATATAATGACCAAGAAACCTAATTTTGGTTTGGAATAATGACATTTTGCTTTTTGAGACTACTAAGCCATTTTTCTTTGCTGTAAGGAAGAATGACTTTAAATGCTTAAAATGCTGATCAATAGATTCTGAAAAGATAAGTACATCATCAATATAGACAATGCAAAATGCTGAATATGGATTAAAAATATCATTCATAATGCGTTGAAATTCTGATGGAGCATTTTTTAAGCCAAAAGGCATAACGTTCCATTCATACTGGCCAAATGGGACAGTAAATGCAGTCTTATACCTATGCTTTGGATCAATCTGGATTTGCCAAAAACCAGATTTAAGATCAAATTTAGAAAATACATATGCAGAATGCAATCTTTGTAACAGGTCTTTCTTATTAGGTATTGGGTACCTAATCCATCTAAGAACCTGATTCAAAGGCTTATAATTTATGACTAATCGTGGAACTCCACGTTCAATCTCAGATGCCTTAATCACATAAAATGCTGCACAACTCCAAGGAGACCTAGATTGGGCAATTAAACCTTTATCTAAGAGATCCTGGATTTCTTTTCTACAATGCTGCTCAAGCTCAGAATTCATTTGGATTGGCCTAGCCTTAGTTGGGATATCTCTTTCATCAAAACTAGGCTCATAGGGCAAATCTACCATATGCTGTTTTCTATTCCAAAAGGCATTAGGAATATCAGCACAAATTTCATTTTCAACTTGCTTTTGAAAATCTGAAATTCTTTTCTGAATAAATTCACTTTTCAAATGGGCAGAAATTCTTTGAAAATTAATGCCATGCTTTAAATGCATAATTTCAAATTCCTTAGTCTTAATCAGATTATTAATCTGATTATCAAAAATTGAATTTGCTTTTAATAAATTCAGATTTCTGGTTCTGGGTTTTTCAATAAAAGGGAAAATAATATTTTCATTTTTAATTTTGAAAATAATACCAGAACTAGATACAGAAAAAGGAGTAATTAAAGTAATAAAAGGTGTTCCTAAGATAACACTATGATTTATGTTATCAACAAGAACAAATGCAGTTTTAATGCAAGTTTTTTCATTTAACACAAATGCTTCAGTCTTACTGCTAATATTCATTTTTGAGTTATTAGCGGCAGACAGTTTTTCTTTGGTTTTTTCCCAAAATCTTTTAGGAACCAAATCAGGTTTTATGCAATTTAAATCTGCACCAGTATCAAATAATGCAATAGTATTGAGTTGAAAATCATCAGAAAATTTCAAAACAATGCTAATCAAATACTTTCTTAAAGTAATTTCTTTTAAAACATACAGAAAATCTTCAGGAGCGCATTCTAAGGTATCTAACTTAGATTCTCCTAGGTTAGTGTTATTCTCCTCCTCGCTTTCTGAATTATCTAACTGATTATTCAGTAAGGCTTGGAGAATGGCAGAATCCTTTTCTTGCTTTTCTTTGATCTGTTTGAGTTCAAGTTTAACATTCTTGATCTCAGTTTGCAGATCAGAAAGAGATAAGGGAGTATTTTTTCCCTTAGCCTTGTGCTTTTCTAAAATACTAGTCAAGTTATATGTGTTAGTACTAATCTTAGGGAGGCTAACAGGCTTGACTTCAGGTTTGCTTTCTAGGGTTTTCATTAACCTATCAAGATAATCCTTTTGAAGTTGAGGATCAGAGATATGCTTAATGACATCTAACAAAAGTTCTTGGTGAGAGAAGATTCCAACCAGCCTTTCTGGAAAGAAAAGTTTCTTGCAGGTCTACCTACCTTGTTAGGTGAAAAGGTAAGAAACAGAATTAAGGAAACTTTAGGGGTTCCAATCCCTTACTCAACATTAACATATGGTGAACTTATTAGTCTTATCCAGAAGGAAGGACTAAAGATTTGCCAGGATTTGAAACTTCAAAGGCATTTGAAATGGGAAATGAAAAGGACTAAGCAAGAATTAGGTTCGTTCTGTAAACAATTTGATGTTTCCATGGACAAGCCTGATTGTAATGGTTCTTGCCATAAAGAGTCTAAAAGATCCCATAAAAAACATTTTTATAAAAAGAAATTTCAAAAGGAAAACCGTCCAAAAGATTTTCCTGCATATAAAAGGAATTTTCATAAGCATAAGTCTGGTTTTAAAAGAAATGAAAAACCAGAAGGGGTAAAACCCTTTGGAAATTTGAAGCATGTTACTTGTTATAAGTGTAATAGGAAAGGCCATACTGCCAAGTATTGCCGATTTAGCAAAAAACTGCATGCATTAGGTTTAGAAGAAGAAGTCTTAAGTAAACTTGAGGCTATTCTCATCTACTCTTCGGAATCAGATCCTGATTCAGAGTCTGAGGAAGAGAATGCATTTCAGGTTGATGAATTGGCAACTGATTCATCAACATCATCATCAGCATCATCAGAGGAAAGTAGAAGCATAAATGTTCTGACAAAAGACCAAGAACTTTTGTTAGATGTCATTAAGCATATCTCTGATCCTCAACTTCAAAAGGATTATCTTGATAGGTTAATGAAAACCCTAGAAAGCAAACCTGAAGTCAAGCCTGTTAGCCTCCCTAAGATTAGTACTAACACATATAACTTGACTAGTATTTTAGAAAAGCACAAGGCTAAGGGAAAAAATACTCCCTTATCTCTTTCTGATCTGCAAACTGAGATCAAGAATGTTAAACTTGAACTCAAACAGATCAAAGAAAAGCAAGAAAAGGATTCTGCCATTCTCCAAGCCTTACTGAATAATCAGTTAGATAATTCAGAAAGCGAGGAGGAGAATAACACTAACCTAGGAGAATCTAAGTTAGATACCTTAGAATGCGCTCCTGAAGATTTTCTGTATGTTTTAAAAGAAATTACTTTAAGAAAGTATTTGATTAGCATTGTTTTGAAATTTTCTGATGATTTTCAACTCAATACTATTGCATTATTTGATACTGGTGCAGATTTAAATTGCATAAAACCTGATTTGGTTCCTAAAAGATTTTGGGAAAAAACCAAAGAAAAACTGTCTGCCGCTAATAACTCAAAAATGAATATTAGCAGTAAGACTGAAGCATTTGTGTTAAATGAAAAAACTTGCATTAAAACTGCATTTGTTCTTGTTGATAACATAAATCATAGTGTTATCTTAGGAACACCTTTTATTACTTTAATTACTCCTTTTTCTGTATCTAGTTCTGGTATTATTTTCAAAATTAAAAATGAAAATATTATTTTCCCTTTTATTGAAAAACCCAGAACCAGAAATCTGAATTTATTAAAAGCAAATTCAATTTTTGATAATCAGATTAATAATCTGATTAAGACTAAGGAATTTGAAATTATGCATTTAAAGCATGGCATTAATTTTCAAAGAATTTCTGCCCATTTGAAAAGTGAATTTATTCAGAAAAGAATTTCAGATTTTCAAAAGCAAGTTGAAAATGAAATTTGTGCTGATATTCCTAATGCCTTTTGGAATAGAAAACAGCATATGGTAGATTTGCCCTATGAGCCTAGTTTTGATGAAAGAGATATCCCAACTAAGGCTAGGCCAATCCAAATGAATTCTGAGCTTGAGCAGCATTGTAGAAAAGAAATCCAGGATCTCTTAGATAAAGGTTTAATTGCCCAATCTAGGTCTCCTTGGAGTTGTGCAGCATTTTATGTGATTAAGGCATCTGAGATTGAACGTGGAGTTCCACGATTAGTCATAAATTATAAGCCTTTGAATCAGGTTCTTAGATGGATTAGGTACCCAATACCTAATAAGAAAGACCTGTTACAAAGATTGCATTCTGCATATGTATTTTCTAAATTTGATCTTAAATCTGGTTTTTGGCAAATCCAGATTGATCCAAAGCATAGGTATAAGACTGCATTTACTGTCCCATTTGGCCAGTATGAATGGAACGTTATGCCTTTTGGCTTAAAAAATGCTCCATCAGAATTTCAACGCATTATGAATGATATTTTTAATCCATATTCAGCATTTTGCATTGTCTATATTGATGATGTACTTATCTTTTCAGAATCTATTGATCAGCATTTTAAGCATTTAAAGTCATTCTTCCTTACAGCAAAGAAAAATGGCTTAGTAGTCTCAAAAAGCAAAATGTCATTATTCCAAACCAAAATTAGGTTTCTTGGTCATTATATTACCCAAGGAACGATCACTCCCATCGAGCGATCTTTAGAATTTGCATCTAAATTTCCAGATCAGATTCTGGAAAAACAGCAACTGCAAAGGTTTTTAGGAAGTCTAAACTATGTCTTAGATTTCTGCCCTAATATCAATAGAATAGCCAAACCTTTGCATGATAGATTAAAAAAGAATCCACCAGCATGGACTGATGAGCATACTCAGATAGTCCAACAGATAAAACATTATGTGCATCATATTCCTTGCTTGCATATTGCTAATTCTCTATTACCTAAAATCGTGGAAACTGATGCTTCTGATTTTGGTTATGGAGGTATTTTAAAGCAGGTACAGGATAAGCATGAGTATATTGTCCAGTTTACTTCTGGGCACTGGAATAACACTGAAAAGAATTATTCTACAATCAAAAAAGAAATTCTTTCTATTGTAAAATGTATTTCAAAATTTCAAAGCGATTTGCTCAATCAAAAATTTTTATTAAGGATTGATTGTAAATCAGCAAAAGAAGTTTTGCAAAAAGATGTTAAAAACATTGCCTCTAAGCAAATTTTTGCAAGATGGCAAGCTTTATTAAGCATATTTGATTTTGATATAGAATTTATTCGGGGAGAACAGAATTCTATTCCCGATTTCCTAACCCGTGAATTTTTGCAGGATCATGCCTCCTAAGAAAAAGAAAGGAGAAGGATCCTCAAAGGATCCAGCAAAACTTTCTGCATTAGAAAAAGTAAAAGCCTGGACAGCCATGTTCCAGGATGCGCAAGGTGAAAGCATTGATAGCAAAGGCAGCTCTAGTTCTGTCAAGCAAACTCCGCATAATCCAAATACTTTGGCTCTTACTAAGGCCACCCAATCTTTTGAAAAAGCATTTGAAAATTATTTTGCAACTATTGCTGAAGCAAAAAAGGTTTTGGAAGACCCATTGTCTTCTTCTTCAGCACAAGCTTCTCAAATACATTTACAGAAAAATCCTATTTCAAAGGGAAAGGAAATTGCCCAACCCTCAAAAGCATTAACTGTTTCTAGTCCTTTTGGACCGGTATCTTTGAAGGAAGCAAAAGAAATTTTTAAAGAAAATTTTATAACTTTTCCTTCTTCTTCCAAAAGTATTTCTGCAAATGTTGTTTCTCAGAATACGGCTACCCAGCCTAAATCTGAATATTTTACCAAAAAGAATTTCCAGTATATTACATCTATTGAGGATGGCTTTTATGATAAAAATCCCTCAGTAGCTGTATCAAAGCTTTTCCCGCATGGATGGACTTTTAAACCTTGGGACTACTCTAAACCCATTGATTTTTATTTAACCATCCTAAAGGTCACAGAATCTGTGGAAATAAAGCATACTTCTCATGGTGATTCCGGAGAGCCAGCATACTCCCAATTTAAAATCTTGAAGATCATCCATCCTCAAGATTGGGGGTCAAGTCCTTCTGACTTGAAATCTTTTCCTGCATCCTTTACCCAAAGAATAACAACCAGCAAGACCTTTTCCTACTGGGATTATCAACAAGCCTGGTACAATGCATTAATGATCCAAAACTCCAAAGGATCGCATACCTGGTTGATAATGTTTGACACCAGAAAAGCCATTTCTAAAATACCAAACTGGTTCAATCATTGGTGGGGATTTTTTGGGTCTTCTACCGAAATCCTTCCTGAATCAGTAAACCTCGCATATACCCTTTTTAAAGAAAAATTTGACCCTTCACCATTGCAAAAGAGGCATTCACCTCTATTAATTTTCAGTACAATCTTTTTTGTACCATGGACCTTAACCTGGCATTTCTCTTATCAAACGAATCAAAATAATACCATTGATCTTATCAGAATCTTTAAGGTTAAATGGTGGAATAAGTTCCAAGCATTCAATAAATGCAATGAAGCCGCTGTCAGAATGTGGCTCAAATCTAAAGGCAAAATGGATCTGCCTATTGAACAGGTCCAAGCACATTCAGAATTTTTAGCACAGAAGTCATTTGCTATTCCTCAGCTCGCAGCCGCAAAGTCAGAGGAAGAATTTTTCAAAATCATGAAAGAATTAATAGAATCCAGAACCTCAGCTACTGGATCCAAAGCATCCTCTTCATCTTCATCGTCTAAGCCACCATCCCTGGCTGATGAGAACGAAGATATTTTTGGTCTATTGTAAATCAATAACCTAATGAATTATACCAGAATAATAAATGAAAATGGTTCCAATGTTCTAAATGAATAAGAACCGAGCTAGTAGCCGCTTGGTCAGGTAATGTGGTTAGGGGTACTTGGCTCATAACCAGGAATTCCCTGATATGCATACTTGCCAATGTAAGCATACTGGTATATGTATTCATACAAGGTTACGTATTTACTGTAGCCAGACGTATCTGTCGTATCTGTCTCAGCATCTTTGGTGGGCCCGGCGCCGAAAGTGAAGTGGGTCCCAGACACCGAAAGCATTTTTGTCCTTTTGCTCCTTGCCTGCCTATATAAGAAGGAGCCCTCTGCATTTGTAAAATCATCTCTGGATTTTAGATAGCTTTCTCTCTCTATCTCTCCAGATCTCTCTCCCTTCTCTCTAGATTTCTTTCTTTCATTTTCCTCTCTCTCTCTCATATTGTAATTATTCTCACTTCTTTTTCTTCTGGATTCTAAGCATTCCACAACTTGTAAACGGATTCAAAGCAATAATAAGTAAGCATTGTTTCTTCATCTTCTTAATAACTTAATCATATGTGGTTGTAAGTTGTAGCGGAATACCGCCTGAATTCAACTACATATGATTAAGGATTTTATTTTCAGTATTTGATTTATGAATTTATATTAAAGAATTTATTCTCGCATTCATTTTATTATATGTTTGGTATGTGGCGGACTACCGCCTGACCTCACAACGTATAATTAAAGTTTCTATTTGTCTGAGCATATTATTTCTTTTCTGAATTTATATATTTCTGCCTTTTAAGTTGTTGTATATGCATAATCATTTTTGAATTTGGCATAAATCTCTCTGCATTAATTTTGATTACGCCCGTACGATCCGAATAGTCTCGACTGGTATCAGAGCCAGAAGGGGTGAGAGTACTGTTCATTCATCATCATCACTGTTCACATTCATCCATTTTCCAGATTTGCTGTGCATATCATTCCTGCATATACTTATATTGGTGAGTCATTTAGACCCTTGTTTGCCCATAAGTACCGACGGACAGGGAAGAGAGGCAGTGACTGGGTTCCGTAGTCAATATTAGTATGTGTTTGTTTTGATTTGCATTTTAATGATGGATCACACACTTCTACCTAGAACATACTCTGCATCTTCTGCATCTACATCATTAGAGAATATAAGGATCAACAGTAGTAATGAAATTACTGTTGAAGATTTTACCAAATGCATTAGTGATTGGCGTATACCTCATATTAAGAAGCATGAAATATATGAACTCAGCATAAGAGATAAGTTGTTCAAAACAAATTTGAACATAAAGACTGAGGAGAGGGATATTCCTCTCACAAACTCTTATGAAAGCATTAATCTTTTGTCACAGCATTCTTTAGACAAGCATAGACAAAAGAATTTTAAGTATATTCATATTGGCCTTGTTCAGATAGGGATTAAGCCCTTGACCAAGGAAGGCCTAAACACAAGCATATTATGTGTTGTTAGGGATAATAGAATGGAAGTATATGAGGAAGGCATCCTAGGCACGGTTGAGTCTAGCCTGTGTGCAGGTCCCATATCATTCTCATGTTACCCTAATTTAACCATTTCTCTAAATGATAAAAACATTTTGGATTCTCTTGTGTTACAAATCCAAACACATAATTATCGCATGAAAAAGGGATCTATTCCCATTGCATTGATTTTCAGAGTTCATTACAAAGCCATGACATCTGCATTTGATTCAAAACATAAGTTTTCATGTCATAAAGGTGAAACTTTAGTTTTGCAAACTGATATGTCAAAGGCAAATGCTATTGTTCCAAAATTCATTAAATGGGAAGATGTAACTCTTCCTGAAGAATGGGTATTGGAAAAAGCATGTGCTGTTGAACCACCAATTAGAATAATGCCTAATACGAATGTCAGAGAAATTAACCAGTATCCTAGTGGAAAAGTCACTCTAACCTTTGACAGAAAATCGGTAAGTACAAGATTTTCTGATGACTCTTCCAATAGTGATACCATGGATTTAGGTAGAGTATCACAATTAGGTAAGATTGAGCATAAGCATGTTGAGGATGAAGACAAGGATTCTTGCCATCTGTTTCACAGAAGAAGAATCCCTGTAAGCATGCCTCACAGGCACTCTACCTCTGACATCCCTAATACGCATTTAACTGGTGTTCTCTACGCTGATAATGTTCCCAGAGCAGTTTACACTAAAGAAGAATTAGGAGAAGTAAGTGTTCAGAAATCTGAACCAACCTCGCCTACTTTTTCTTCAGTTACTGAGAATGTTATCAATGTGTTGGAAAAAGAATTTGTTTTAAACAAAACCCTTTTGCATAAAGATTTTTACGCTCCTCATAATGAAAAGAAAAAACTTTGGTTTTTTAAGAATTTCTTGAACCAAAGAAAAGAGATTCAAGAAAAGTATTATGATTTTGTTTTGCAACATAAAGTCCATATCATGTTTTTCGATTGGTTTGAACTTTATGCATCACAGAACAACATTGCATATCCATTCAAGTGCATCAATCCAGTCTCTAGCCAAGAAAAGGTTAGTACTTGGAATTTATCTGATGGCTCAAAGCTTGAGTCTGATCATCCCCCTCTGAGAGGAATAAAAATTCCAGTCTCAGGAAATTCATCTGTTAATGCATCTGCATACAAATATGTGACTGAAGATGTGCATAAGAACTTTGCATCTGTTATTGAGCAGAATAATTTCTCAAATACGCATCTGCATACCTTAGGCAAACAATTAACTAGAATTGAGAAAACCCTTAAGCCTTCTGTTATAAAAATAGAACAGAAGCAGGAAAGGCTTAAGAATCCTATTTTTAAGCCGTCTCAAATTTCTAGGGATAGCCAAAAGGAATTTCAGAATAATAAAATGGAATTCGCAAAGGCCATTCAAGACCAATTAAGCAAGATAGAGGCCTCAACCTCTAACTTAATTGCTCCAGAGACACCTCAGTCTCGTCTCAGACCAGAGATAAACGCATTAAATGAGGATTCTCCCTCAGAATCCCAGAGTATCTGTGGAGAAAAGGTTGAACCTACTCCTCAGATCAATAGAATTACATGGCCTATTGTTCCTGTTGCAAACCCTTTAGATCAAGCATCTAGTAGCCAGTCTAGGTTTAATGCATCTTCTGTCTATGAGTGGAATCTAGATGGATTGTCTGAATATCAGATTTTGAATTTTTTGCAACAAATGACCATGGCAGCCAATGCATATAGAATACAGACCAACGTTCAGGATAGAGCCATTGCAGAACTTCTTACTGCAGGCTTTGCAGGACAGTTAAAAGGATGGTGGGATTACCATCTTACTGAAACTGAACGTCTTAGCATATTAAATGCTGTTAAGATTGACGAAGACGCAGAACCCATTTTAGATGACGAAGGACAACCTATCCAGGATTCTGTTTCCACATTAATTTTAACCATTTCTTTGCATTTTTTGGGTGATTCTTCGCATATAAAGGATAAAAACGCTGAGCTTTTATCAAATTTAAGATGTAAAAAACTCAGTGATTTCCAGTATTATAAAAATACATTTTTATCTCGTGTTAGAGATTTATGCCAAATTCAAAAATGATTATGCATATACAACAACTTAAAAGGCAGAAATATATAAATTCAGAAAAGAAATAATATGCTCAGACAAATAGAAACTTTACTTATACGTTGTGAGGTCAGGCGGTAGTCCGCCACATACCAAACATATAATAAAATGAATGCGAGAATAAATTCTTTAATATAAATTCATAAATCAAATACTGAAAATAAAATCCTTAATCATATGTAGTTGAATTCAGGCGGTATTCCGCTACAACTTACAACCACATATGATTAAGTTATTAAGAAGATGAAGAAACAATGCTTACTTATTATTGCTTTGAATCCGTTTACAAGTTGTGGAATGCTTAGAATCCAGAAGAAAAAGAAGTGAGAATAATTACAATATGAGAGAGAGAGAGGAAAATGAAAGAAAGAAATCTAGAGAGAAGGGAGAGAGATCTGGAGAGATAGAGAGAGAAAGCTATCTAAAATCCAGAGATGATTTTACAAATGCAGAGGGCTCCTTCTTATATAGGCAGGCAAGGAGCAAAAGGACAAAAATGCTTTCGGTGTCTGGGACCCACTTCACTTTCGGCGCCGGGCCCACCAAAGATGCTGAGACAGATACGACAGATACGTCTGGCTACAGTAAATACGTAACCTTGTATGAATACATATACCAGTATGCTTACATTGGCAAGTATGCATATCAGGGAATTCCTGGTTATGAGCCAAGTACCCCTAACCACATTACCTGACCAAGCGGCTACTAGCTCGGTTCTTATTCATTTAGAACATTGGAACCATTTTCATTTATTATTCTGGTATAATTCATTAGGTTATTGATTTACAATAGACCAAAAATATCTTCGTTCTCATCAGCCAGGGATGGTGGCTTAGACGATGAAGATGAAGAGGATGCTTTGGATCCAGTAGCTGAGGTTCTGGATTCTATTAATTCTTTCATGATTTTGAAAAATTCTTCCTCTGACTTTGCGGCTGCGAGCTGAGGAATAGCAAATGACTTCTGTGCTAAAAATTCTGAATGTGCTTGGACCTGTTCAATAGGCAGATCCATTTTGCCTTTAGATTTGAGCCACATTCTGACAGCGGCTTCATTGCATTTATTGAATGCTTGGAACTTATTCCACCATTTAACCTTAAAGATTCTGATAAGATCAATGGTATTATTTTGATTCGTTTGATAAGAGAAATGCCAGGTTAAGGTCCATGGTACAAAAAAGATTGTACTGAAAATTAATAGAGGTGAATGCCTCTTTTGCAATGGTGAAGGGTCAAATTTTTCTTTAAAAAGGGTATATGCGAGGTTTACTGATTCAGGAAGGATTTCGGTAGAAGACCCAAAAAATCCCCACCAATGATTGAACCAGTTTGGTATTTTAGAAATGGCTTTTCTGGTGTCAAACATTATCAACCAGGTATGCGATCCTTTGGAGTTTTGGATCATTAATGCATTGTACCAGGCTTGTTGATAATCCCAGTAGGAAAAGGTCTTGCTGGTTGTTATTCTTTGGGTAAAGGATGCAGGAAAAGATTTCAAGTCAGAAGGACTTGACCCCCAATCTTGAGGATGGATGATCTTCAAGATTTTAAATTGGGAGTATGCTGGCTCTCCGGAATCACCATGAGAAGTATGCTTTATTTCCACAGATTCTGTGACCTTTAGGATGGTTAAATAAAAATCAATGGGTTTAGAGTAGTCCCAAGGTTTAAAAGTCCATCCATGCGGGAAAAGCTTTGATACAGCTACTGAGGGATTTTTATCATAAAAGCCATCCTCAATAGATGTAATATACTGGAAATTCTTTTTGGTAAAATATTCAGATTTAGGCTGGGTAGCCGTATTCTGAGAAACAACATTTGCAGAAATACTTTTGGAAGAAGAAGGAAAAGTTATAAAATTTTCTTTAAAAATTTCTTTTGCTTCCTTCAAAGATACCGGTCCAAAAGGACTAGAAACAGTTAATGCTTTTGAGGGTTGGGCAATTTCCTTTCCCTTTGAAATAGGATTTTTCTGTAAATGTATTTGAGAAGCTTGTGCTGAAGAAGAAGACAATGGGTCTTCCAAAACCTTTTTTGCTTCAGCAATAGTTGCAAAATAATTTTCAAATGCTTTTTCAAAAGATTGGGTGGCCTTAGTAAGAGCCAAAGTATTTGGATTATGCGGAGTTTGCTTGACAGAACTAGAGCTGCCTTTGCTATCAATGCTTTCACCTTGCGCATCCTGGAACATGGCTGTCCAGGCTTTTACTTTTTCTAATGCAGAAAGTTTTGCTGGATCCTTTGAGGATCCTTCTCCTTTCTTTTTCTTAGGAGGCATGATCCTGCAAAAATTCACGGGTTAGGAAATCGGGAATAGAATTCTGTTCTCCCCGAATAAATTCTATATCAAAATCAAATATGCTTAATAAAGCTTGCCATCTTGCAAAAATTTGCTTAGAGGCAATGTTTTTAACATCTTTTTGCAAAACTTCTTTTGCTGATTTACAATCAATCCTTAATAAAAATTTTTGATTGAGCAAATCGCTTTGAAATTTTGAAATACATTTTACAATAGAAAGAATTTCTTTTTTGATTGTAGAATAATTCTTTTCAGTGTTATTCCAGTGCCCAGAAGTAAACTGGACAATATACTCATGCTTATCCTGTACCTGCTTTAAAATACCTCCATAACCAAAATCAGAAGCATCAGTTTCCACGATTTTAGGTAATAGAGAATTAGCAATATGCAAGCAAGGAATATGATGCACATAATGTTTTATCTGTTGGACTATCTGAGTATGCTCATCAGTCCATGCTGGTGGATTCTTTTTTAATCTATCATGCAAAGGTTTGGCTATTCTATTGATATTAGGGCAGAAATCTAAGACATAGTTTAGACTTCCTAAAAACCTTTGCAGTTGCTGTTTTTCCAGAATCTGATCTGGAAATTTAGATGCAAATTCTAAAGATCGCTCGATGGGAGTGATCGTTCCTTGGGTAATATAATGACCAAGAAACCTAATTTTGGTTTGGAATAATGACATTTTGCTTTTTGAGACTACTAAGCCATTTTTCTTTGCTGTAAGGAAGAATGACTTTAAATGCTTAAAATGCTGATCAATAGATTCTGAAAAGATAAGTACATCATCAATATAGACAATGCAAAATGCTGAATATGGATTAAAAATATCATTCATAATGCGTTGAAATTCTGATGGAGCATTTTTTAAGCCAAAAGGCATAACGTTCCATTCATACTGGCCAAATGGGACAGTAAATGCAGTCTTATACCTATGCTTTGGATCAATCTGGATTTGCCAAAAACCAGATTTAAGATCAAATTTAGAAAATACATATGCAGAATGCAATCTTTGTAACAGGTCTTTCTTATTAGGTATTGGGTACCTAATCCATCTAAGAACCTGATTCAAAGGCTTATAATTTATGACTAATCGTGGAACTCCACGTTCAATCTCAGATGCCTTAATCACATAAAATGCTGCACAACTCCAAGGAGACCTAGATTGGGCAATTAAACCTTTATCTAAGAGATCCTGGATTTCTTTTCTACAATGCTGCTCAAGCTCAGAATTCATTTGGATTGGCCTAGCCTTAGTTGGGATATCTCTTTCATCAAAACTAGGCTCATAGGGCAAATCTACCATATGCTGTTTTCTATTCCAAAAGGCATTAGGAATATCAGCACAAATTTCATTTTCAACTTGCTTTTGAAAATCTGAAATTCTTTTCTGAATAAATTCACTTTTCAAATGGGCAGAAATTCTTTGAAAATTAATGCCATGCTTTAAATGCATAATTTCAAATTCCTTAGTCTTAATCAGATTATTAATCTGATTATCAAAAATTGAATTTGCTTTTAATAAATTCAGATTTCTGGTTCTGGGTTTTTCAATAAAAGGGAAAATAATATTTTCATTTTTAATTTTGAAAATAATACCAGAACTAGATACAGAAAAAGGAGTAATTAAAGTAATAAAAGGTGTTCCTAAGATAACACTATGATTTATGTTATCAACAAGAACAAATGCAGTTTTAATGCAAGTTTTTTCATTTAACACAAATGCTTCAGTCTTACTGCTAATATTCATTTTTGAGTTATTAGCGGCAGACAGTTTTTCTTTGGTTTTTTCCCAAAATCTTTTAGGAACCAAATCAGGTTTTATGCAATTTAAATCTGCACCAGTATCAAATAATGCAATAGTATTGAGTTGAAAATCATCAGAAAATTTCAAAACAATGCTAATCAAATACTTTCTTAAAGTAATTTCTTTTAAAACATACAGAAAATCTTCAGGAGCGCATTCTAAGGTATCTAACTTAGATTCTCCTAGGTTAGTGTTATTCTCCTCCTCGCTTTCTGAATTATCTAACTGATTATTCAGTAAGGCTTGGAGAATGGCAGAATCCTTTTCTTGCTTTTCTTTGATCTGTTTGAGTTCAAGTTTAACATTCTTGATCTCAGTTTGCAGATCAGAAAGAGATAAGGGAGTATTTTTTCCCTTAGCCTTGTGCTTTTCTAAAATACTAGTCAAGTTATATGTGTTAGTACTAATCTTAGGGAGGCTAACAGGCTTGACTTCAGGTTTGCTTTCTAGGGTTTTCATTAACCTATCAAGATAATCCTTTTGAAGTTGAGGATCAGAGATATGCTTAATGACATCTAACAAAAGTTCTTGGTCTTTTGTCAGAACATTTATGCTTCTACTTTCCTCTGATGATGATGATGATGATGTTGATGAATCAGTTGCCAATTCATCAACCTGAAATGCATTCTCTTCCTCAGACTCTGAATCAGGATCTGATTCCGAAGAGTAGATGAGAATAGCCTCAAGTTTACTTAAGACTTCTTCTTCTAAACCTAATGCATGCAGTTTTTTGCTAAATCGGCAATACTTGGCAGTATGGCCTTTCCTATTACACTTATAACAAGTAACATGCTTCAAATTTCCAAAGGGTTTTACCCCTTCTGGTTTTTCATTTCTTTTAAAACCAGACTTATGCTTATGAAAATTCCTTTTATATGCAGGAAAATCTTTTGGACGGTTTTCCTTTTGAAATTTCTTTTTATAAAAATGTTTTTTATGGGATCTTTTAGACTCTTTATGGCAAGAACCATTACAATCAGGCTTGTCCATGGAAACATCAAATTGTTTACAGAACGAACCTAATTCTTGCTTAGTCCTTTTCATTTCCCATTTCAAATGCCTTTGAAGTTTCAAATCCTGGCAAATCTTTAGTCCTTCCTTCTGGATAAGACTAATAAGTTCACCATATGTTAATGTTGAGTAAGGGATTGGAACCCCTAAAGTTTCCTTAATTCTGTTTCTTACCTTTTCACCTAACAAGGTAGGTAGACCTGCAAGAAACTTTTCTTTCCAGAAAGGCTGGTTGGAATCTTCTCTCAACATAACACGAGATAAAAATGTATTTTTATAATACTGGAAATCACTGAGTTTTTTACATCTTAAATTTGATAAAAGCTCAGCGTTTTTATCCTTTATATGCGAAGAATCACCCAAAAAATGCAAAGAAATGGTTAAAATTAATGTGGAAACAGAATCCTGGATAGGTTGTCCTTCGTCATCTAAAATGGGTTCTGCGTCTTCGTCAATCTTAACAGCATTTAATATGCTAAGACGTTCAGTTTCAGTAAGATGGTAATCCCACCATCCTTTTAACTGTCCTGCAAAGCCTGCAGTAAGAAGTTCTGCAATGGCTCTATCCTGAACGTTGGTCTGTATTCTATATGCATTGGCTGCCATGGTCATTTGTTGCAAAAAATTCAAAATCTGATATTCAGACAATCCATCTAGATTCCACTCATAGACAGAAGATGCATTAAACCTAGACTGGCTACTAGATGCTTGATCTAAAGGGTTTGCAACAGGAACAATAGGCCATGTAATTCTATTGATCTGAGGAGTAGGTTCAACCTTTTCTCCACAGATACTCTGGGATTCTGAGGGAGAATCCTCATTTAATGCGTTTATCTCTGGTCTGAGACGAGACTGAGGTGTCTCTGGAGCAATTAAGTTAGAGGTTGAGGCCTCTATCTTGCTTAATTGGTCTTGAATGGCCTTTGCGAATTCCATTTTATTATTCTGAAATTCCTTTTGGCTATCCCTAGAAATTTGAGACGGCTTAAAAATAGGATTCTTAAGCCTTTCCTGCTTCTGTTCTATTTTTATAACAGAAGGCTTAAGGGTTTTCTCAATTCTAGTTAATTGTTTGCCTAAGGTATGCAGATGCGTATTTGAGAAATTATTCTGCTCAATAACAGATGCAAAGTTCTTATGCACATCTTCAGTCACATATTTGTATGCAGATGCATTAATAGATGAATTTCCTGAGACTGGAATTTTTATTCCTCTCAGAGGGGGATGATCAGACTCAAGCTTTGAGCCATCAGATAAATTCCAAGTACTAACCTTTTCTTGGCTAGAGACTGGATTGATGCACTTGAATGGATATGCAATGTTGTTCTGTGATGCATAAAGTTCAAACCAATCGAAAAACATGATATGGACTTTATGTTGCAAAACAAAATCATAATACTTTTCTTGAATCTCTTTTCTTTGGTTCAAGAAATTCTTAAAAAACCAAAGTTTTTTCTTTTCATTATGAGGAGCGTAAAAATCTTTATGCAAAAGGGTTTTGTTTAAAACAAATTCTTTTTCCAACACATTGATAACATTCTCAGTAACTGAAGAAAAAGTAGGCGAGGTTGGTTCAGATTTCTGAACACTTACTTCTCCTAATTCTTCTTTAGTGTAAATTGCTCTGGGAACATTATCAGCGTAGAGAACACCAGTTAAATGCGTATTAGGGATGTCAGAGGTAGAGTGCCTGTGAGGCATGCTTACAGGGATTCTTCTTCTGTGAAACAGATGGCAAGAATCCTTGTCTTCATCCTCAACATGCTTATGCTCAATCTTACCTAATTGTGATACTCTACCTAAATCCATGGTATCACTATTGGAAGAGTCATCAGAAAATCTTGTACTTACCGATTTTCTGTCAAAGGTTAGAGTGACTTTTCCACTAGGATACTGGTTAATTTCTCTGACATTCGTATTAGGCATTATTCTAATTGGTGGTTCAACAGCACATGCTTTTTCCAATACCCATTCTTCAGGAAGAGTTACATCTTCCCATTTAATGAATTTTGGAACAATAGCATTTGCCTTTGACATATCAGTTTGCAAAACTAAAGTTTCACCTTTATGACATGAAAACTTATGTTTTGAATCAAATGCAGATGTCATGGCTTTGTAATGAACTCTGAAAATCAATGCAATGGGAATAGATCCCTTTTTCATGCGATAATTATGTGTTTGGATTTGTAACACAAGAGAATCCAAAATGTTTTTATCATTTAGAGAAATGGTTAAATTAGGGTAACATGAGAATGATATGGGACCTGCACACAGGCTAGACTCAACCGTGCCTAGGATGCCTTCCTCATATACTTCCATTCTATTATCCCTAACAACACATAATATGCTTGTGTTTAGGCCTTCCTTGGTCAGGGCTTAATCCCTATCTGAACAAGGCCAATATGAATATACTTAAAATTCTTTTGTCTATGCTTGTCTAAAGAATGCTGTGACAAAAGATTAATGCTTTCATAAGAGTTTGTGAGAGGAATATCCCTCTCCTCAGTCTTTATGTTCAAATTTGTTTTGAACAACTTATCTCTTATGCTGAGTTCATATATTTCATGCTTCTTAATATGAGGTATACGCCAATCACTAATGCATTTGGTAAAATCTTCAACAGTAATTTCATTACTACTGTTGATCCTTATATTCTCTAATGATGTAGATGCAGAAGATGCAGAGTATGTTCTAGGTAGAAGTGTGTGATCCATCATTAAAATGCAAATCAAAACAAACACATACTAATATTGACTACGGAACCCAGTCACTGCCTCTCTTCCCTGTCCGTCGGTACTTATGGGCAAACAAGGGGTCTAAATGACTCACCAATATAAGTATATGCAGGAATGATATGCACAGCAAATCTGGAAAATGGATGAATGTGAACAGTGATGATGATGAATGAACAGTACTCTCACCCCTTCTGGCTCTGATACCAGTCGAGACTATTCGGATCGTACGGGCGTAATCAAAATTAATGCAGAGAGATTTATGCCAAATTCAAAAATGATTATGCATATACAACAACTTAAAAGGCAGAAATATATAAATTCAGAAAAGAAATAATATGCTCAGACAAATAGAAACTTTAATTATACGTTGTGAGGTCAGGCGGTAGTCCGCCACATACCAAACATATAATAAAATGAATGCGAGAATAAATTCTTTAATATAAATTCATAAATCAAATACTGAAAATAAAATCCTTAATCATATGTAGTTGAATTCAGGCGGTATTCCGCTACAACGTATAATGTTCTCTACGCTGATAATGTTCCCAGAGCAGTTTACACTAAAGAAGAATTAGGAGAAGTAAGTGTTCAGAAATCTGAACCAACCTCGCCTACTTTTTCTTCAGTTACTGAGAATGTTATCAATGTGTTGGAAAAAGAATTTGTTTTAAACAAAACCCTTTTGCATAAAGATTTTTACGCTCCTCATAATGAAAAGAAAAAACTTTGGTTTTTTAAGAATTTCTTGAACCAAAGAAAAGAGATTCAAGAAAAGTATTATGATTTTGTTTTGCAACATAAAGTCCATATCATGTTTTTCGATTGGTTTGAACTTTATGCATCACAGAACAACATTGCATATCCATTCAAGTGCATCAATCCAGTCTCTAGCCAAGAAAAGGTTAGTACTTGGAATTTATCTGATGGCTCAAAGCTTGAGTCTGATCATCCCCCTCTGAGAGGAATAAAAATTCCAGTCTCAGGAAATTCATCTGTTAATGCATCTGCATACAAATATGTGACTGAAGATGTGCATAAGAACTTTGCATCTGTTATTGAGCAGAATAATTTCTCAAATACGCATCTGCATACCTTAGGCAAACAATTAACTAGAATTGAGAAAACCCTTAAGCCTTCTGTTATAAAAATAGAACAGAAGCAGGAAAGGCTTAAGAATCCTATTTTTAAGCCGTCTCAAATTTCTAGGGATAGCCAAAAGGAATTTCAGAATAATAAAATGGAATTCGCAAAGGCCATTCAAGACCAATTAAGCAAGATAGAGGCCTCAACCTCTAACTTAATTGCTCCAGAGACACCTCAGTCTCGTCTCAGACCAGAGATAAACGCATTAAATGAGGATTCTCCCTCAGAATCCCAGAGTATCTGTGGAGAAAAGGTTGAACCTACTCCTCAGATCAATAGAATTACATGGCCTATTGTTCCTGTTGCAAACCCTTTAGATCAAGCATCTAGTAGCCAGTCTAGGTTTAATGCATCTTCTGTCTATGAGTGGAATCTAGATGGATTGTCTGAATATCAGATTTTGAATTTTTTGCAACAAATGACCATGGCAGCCAATGCATATAGAATACAGACCAACGTTCAGGATAGAGCCATTGCAGAACTTCTTACTGCAGGCTTTGCAGGACAGTTAAAAGGATGGTGGGATTACCATCTTACTGAAACTGAACGTCTTAGCATATTAAATGCTGTTAAGATTGACGAAGACGCAGAACCCATTTTAGATGACGAAGGACAACCTATCCAGGATTCTGTTTCCACATTAATTTTAACCATTTCTTTGCATTTTTTGGGTGATTCTTCGCATATAAAGGATAAAAACGCTGAGCTTTTATCAAATTTAAGATGTAAAAAACTCAGTGATTTCCAGTATTATAAAAATACATTTTTATCTCGTGTTATGTTGAGAGAAGATTCCAACCAGCCTTTCTGGAAAGAAAAGTTTCTTGCAGGTCTACCTACCTTGTTAGGTGAAAAGGTAAGAAACAGAATTAAGGAAACTTTAGGGGTTCCAATCCCTTACTCAACATTAACATATGGTGAACTTATTAGTCTTATCCAGAAGGAAGGACTAAAGATTTGCCAGGATTTGAAACTTCAAAGGCATTTGAAATGGGAAATGAAAAGGACTAAGCAAGAATTAGGTTCGTTCTGTAAACAATTTGATGTTTCCATGGACAAGCCTGATTGTAATGGTTCTTGCCATAAAGAGTCTAAAAGATCCCATAAAAAACATTTTTATAAAAAGAAATTTCAAAAGGAAAACCGTCCAAAAGATTTTCCTGCATATAAAAGGAATTTTCATAAGCATAAGTCTGGTTTTAAAAGAAATGAAAAACCAGAAGGGGTAAAACCCTTTGGAAATTTGAAGCATGTTACTTGTTATAAGTGTAATAGGAAAGGCCATACTGCCAAGTATTGCCGATTTAGCAAAAAACTGCATGCATTAGGTTTAGAAGAAGAAGTCTTAAGTAAACTTGAGGCTATTCTCATCTACTCTTCGGAATCAGATCCTGATTCAGAGTCTGAGGAAGAGAATGCATTTCAGGTTGATGAATTGGCAACTGATTCATCAACATCATCATCATCATCATCAGAGGAAAGTAGAAGCATAAATGTTCTGACAAAAGACCAAGAACTTTTGTTAGATGTCATTAAGCATATCTCTGATCCTCAACTTCAAAAGGATTATCTTGATAGGTTAATGAAAACCCTAGAAAGCAAACCTGAAGTCAAGCCTGTTAGCCTCCCTAAGATTAGTACTAACACATATAACTTGACTAGTATTTTAGAAAAGCACAAGGCTAAGGGAAAAAATACTCCCTTATCTCTTTCTGATCTGCAAACTGAGATCAAGAATGTTAAACTTGAACTCAAACAGATCAAAGAAAAGCAAGAAAAGGATTCTGCCATTCTCCAAGCCTTACTGAATAATCAGTTAGATAATTCAGAAAGCGAGGAGGAGAATAACACTAACCTAGGAGAATCTAAGTTAGATACCTTAGAATGCGCTCCTGAAGATTTTCTGTATGTTTTAAAAGAAATTACTTTAAGAAAGTATTTGATTAGCATTGTTTTGAAATTTTCTGATGATTTTCAACTCAATACTATTGCATTATTTGATACTGGTGCAGATTTAAATTGCATAAAACCTGATTTGGTTCCTAAAAGATTTTGGGAAAAAACCAAAGAAAAACTGTCTGCCGCTAATAACTCAAAAATGAATATTAGCAGTAAGACTGAAGCATTTGTGTTAAATGAAAAAACTTGCATTAAAACTGCATTTGTTCTTGTTGATAACATAAATCATAGTGTTATCTTAGGAACACCTTTTATTACTTTAATTACTCCTTTTTCTGTATCTAGTTCTGGTATTATTTTCAAAATTAAAAATGAAAATATTATTTTCCCTTTTATTGAAAAACCCAGAACCAGAAATCTGAATTTATTAAAAGCAAATTCAATTTTTGATAATCAGATTAATAATCTGATTAAGACTAAGGAATTTGAAATTATGCATTTAAAGCATGGCATTAATTTTCAAAGAATTTCTGCCCATTTGAAAAGTGAATTTATTCAGAAAAGAATTTCAGATTTTCAAAAGCAAGTTGAAAATGAAATTTGTGCTGATATTCCTAATGCCTTTTGGAATAGAAAACAGCATATGGTAGATTTGCCCTATGAGCCTAGTTTTGATGAAAGAGATATCCCAACTAAGGCTAGGCCAATCCAAATGAATTCTGAGCTTGAGCAGCATTGTAGAAAAGAAATCCAGGATCTCTTAGATAAAGGTTTAATTGCCCAATCTAGGTCTCCTTGGAGTTGTGCAGCATTTTATGTGATTAAGGCATCTGAGATTGAACGTGGAGTTCCACGATTAGTCATAAATTATAAGCCTTTGAATCAGGTTCTTAGATGGATTAGGTACCCAATACCTAATAAGAAAGACCTGTTACAAAGATTGCATTCTGCATATGTATTTTCTAAATTTGATCTTAAATCTGGTTTTTGGCAAATCCAGATTGATCCAAAGCATAGGTATAAGACTGCATTTACTGTCCCATTTGGCCAGTATGAATGGAACGTTATGCCTTTTGGCTTAAAAAATGCTCCATCAGAATTTCAACGCATTATGAATGATATTTTTAATCCATATTCAGCATTTTGCATTGTCTATATTGATGATGTACTTATCTTTTCAGAATCTATTGATCAGCATTTTAAGCATTTAAAGTCATTCTTCCTTACAGCAAAGAAAAATGGCTTAGTAGTCTCAAAAAGCAAAATGTCATTATTCCAAACCAAAATTAGGTTTCTTGGTCATTATATTACCCAAGGAACGATCACTCCCATCGAGCGATCTTTAGAATTTGCATCTAAATTTCCAGATCAGATTCTGGAAAAACAGCAACTGCAAAGGTTTTTAGGAAGTCTAAACTATGTCTTAGATTTCTGCCCTAATATCAATAGAATAGCCAAACCTTTGCATGATAGATTAAAAAAGAATCCACCAGCATGGACTGATGAGCATACTCAGATAGTCCAACAGATAAAACATTATGTGCATCATATTCCTTGCTTGCATATTGCTAATTCTCTATTACCTAAAATCGTGGAAACTGATGCTTCTGATTTTGGTTATGGAGGTATTTTAAAGCAGGTACAGGATAAGCATGAGTATATTGTCCAGTTTACTTCTGGGCACTGGAATAACACTGAAAAGAATTATTCTACAATCAAAAAAGAAATTCTTTCTATTGTAAAATGTATTTCAAAATTTCAAAGCGATTTGCTCAATCAAAAATTTTTATTAAGGATTGATTGTAAATCAGCAAAAGAAGTTTTGCAAAAAGATGTTAAAAACATTGCCTCTAAGCAAATTTTTGCAAGATGGCAAGCTTTATTAAGCATATTTGATTTTGATATAGAATTTATTCGGGGAGAACAGAATTCTATTCCCGATTTCCTAACCCGTGAATTTTTGCAGGATCATGCCTCCTAAGAAAAAGAAAGGAGAAGGATCCTCAAAGGATCCAGCAAAACTTTCTGCATTAGAAAAAGTAAAAGCCTGGACAGCCATGTTCCAGGATGCGCAAGGTGAAAGCATTGATAGCAAAGGCAGCTCTAGTTCTGTCAAGCAAACTCCGCATAATCCAAATACTTTGGCTCTTACTAAGGCCACCCAATCTTTTGAAAAAGCATTTGAAAATTATTTTGCAACTATTGCTGAAGCAAAAAAGGTTTTGGAAGACCCATTGTCTTCTTCTTCAGCACAAGCTTCTCAAATACATTTACAGAAAAATCCTATTTCAAAGGGAAAGGAAATTGCCCAACCCTCAAAAGCATTAACTGTTTCTAGTCCTTTTGGACCGGTATCTTTGAAGGAAGCAAAAGAAATTTTTAAAGAAAATTTTATAACTTTTCCTTCTTCTTCCAAAAGTATTTCTGCAAATGTTGTTTCTCAGAATACGGCTACCCAGCCTAAATCTGAATATTTTACCAAAAAGAATTTCCAGTATATTACATCTATTGAGGATGGCTTTTATGATAAAAATCCCTCAGTAGCTGTATCAAAGCTTTTCCCGCATGGATGGACTTTTAAACCTTGGGACTACTCTAAACCCATTGATTTTTATTTAACCATCCTAAAGGTCACAGAATCTGTGGAAATAAAGCATACTTCTCATGGTGATTCCGGAGAGCCAGCATACTCCCAATTTAAAATCTTGAAGATCATCCATCCTCAAGATTGGGGGTCAAGTCCTTCTGACTTGAAATCTTTTCCTGCATCCTTTACCCAAAGAATAACAACCAGCAAGACCTTTTCCTACTGGGATTATCAACAAGCCTGGTACAATGCATTAATGATCCAAAACTCCAAAGGATCGCATACCTGGTTGATAATGTTTGACACCAGAAAAGCCATTTCTAAAATACCAAACTGGTTCAATCATTGGTGGGGATTTTTTGGGTCTTCTACCGAAATCCTTCCTGAATCAGTAAACCTCGCATATACCCTTTTTAAAGAAAAATTTGACCCTTCACCATTGCAAAAGAGGCATTCACCTCTATTAATTTTCAGTACAATCTTTTTTGTACCATGGACCTTAACCTGGCATTTCTCTTATCAAACGAATCAAAATAATACCATTGATCTTATCAGAATCTTTAAGGTTAAATGGTGGAATAAGTTCCAAGCATTCAATAAATGCAATGAAGCCGCTGTCAGAATGTGGCTCAAATCTAAAGGCAAAATGGATCTGCCTATTGAACAGGTCCAAGCACATTCAGAATTTTTAGCACAGAAGTCATTTGCTATTCCTCAGCTCGCAGCCGCAAAGTCAGAGGAAGAATTTTTCAAAATCATGAAAGAATTAATAGAATCCAGAACCTCAGCTACTGGATCCAAAGCATCCTCTTCATCTTCATCGTCTAAGCCACCATCCCTGGCTGATGAGAACGAAGATATTTTTGGTCTATTGTAAATCAATAACCTAATGAATTATACCAGAATAATAAATGAAAATGGTTCCAATGTTCTAAATGAATAAGAACCGAGCTAGTAGCCGCTTGGTCAGGTAATGTGGTTAGGGGTACTTGGCTCATAACCAGGAATTCCCTGATATGCATACTTGCCAATGTAAGCATACTGGTATATGTATTCATACAAGGTTACGTATTTACTGTAGCCAGACGTATCTGTCGTATCTGTCTCAGCATCTTTGGTGGGCCCGGCGCCGAAAGTGAAGTGGGTCCCAGACACCGAAAGCATTTTTGTCCTTTTGCTCCTTGCCTGCCTATATAAGAAGGAGCCCTCTGCATTTGTAAAATCATCTCTGGATTTTAGATAGCTTTCTCTCTCTATCTCTCCAGATCTCTCTCCCTTCTCTCTAGATTTCTTTCTTTCATTTTCCTCTCTCTCTCTCATATTGTAATTATTCTCACTTCTTTTTCTTCTGGATTCTAAGCATTCCACAACTTGTAAACGGATTCAAAGCAATAATAAGTAAGCATTGTTTCTTCATCTTCTTAATAACTTAATCATATGTGGTTGTAAGTTGTAGCGGAATACCGCCTGAATTCAACTACATATGATTAAGGATTTTATTTTCAGTATTTGATTTATGAATTTATATTAAAGAATTTATTCTCGCATTCATTTTATTATATGTTTGGTATGTGGCGGACTACCGCCTGACCTCACAACGTATAATTAAAGTTTCTATTTGTCTGAGCATATTATTTCTTTTCTGAATTTATATATTTCTGCCTTTTAAGTTGTTGTATATGCATAATCATTTTTGAATTTGGCATAAATCTCTCTGCATTAATTTTGATTACGCCCGTACGATCCGAATAGTCTCGACTGGTATCAGAGCCAGAAGGGGTGAGAGTACTGTTCATTCATCATCATCACTGTTCACATTCATCCATTTTCCAGATTTGCTGTGCATATCATTCCTGCATATACTTATATTGGTGAGTCATTTAGACCCTTGTTTGCCCATAAGTACCGACGGACAGGGAAGAGAGGCAGTGACTGGGTTCCGTAGTCAATATTAGTATGTGTTTGTTTTGATTTGCATTTTAATGATGGATCACACACTTCTACCTAGAACATACTCTGCATCTTCTGCATCTACATCATTAGAGAATATAAGGATCAACAGTAGTAATGAAATTACTGTTGAAGATTTTACCAAATGCATTAGTGATTGGCGTATACCTCATATTAAGAAGCATGAAATATATGAACTCAGCATAAGAGATAAGTTGTTCAAAACAAATTTGAACATAAAGACTGAGGAGAGGGATATTCCTCTCACAAACTCTTATGAAAGCATTAATCTTTTGTCACAGCATTCTTTAGACAAGCATAGACAAAAGAATTTTAAGTATATTCATATTGGCCTTGTTCAGATAGGGATTAAGCCCTTGACCAAGGAAGGCCTAAACACAAGCATATTATGTGTTGTTAGGGATAATAGAATGGAAGTATATGAGGAAGGCATCCTAGGCACGGTTGAGTCTAGCCTGTGTGCAGGTCCCATATCATTCTCATGTTACCCTAATTTAACCATTTCTCTAAATGATAAAAACATTTTGGATTCTCTTGTGTTACAAATCCAAACACATAATTATCGCATGAAAAAGGGATCTATTCCCATTGCATTGATTTTCAGAGTTCATTACAAAGCCATGACATCTGCATTTGATTCAAAACATAAGTTTTCATGTCATAAAGGTGAAACTTTAGTTTTGCAAACTGATATGTCAAAGGCAAATGCTATTGTTCCAAAATTCATTAAATGGGAAGATGTAACTCTTCCTGAAGAATGGGTATTGGAAAAAGCATGTGCTGTTGAACCACCAATTAGAATAATGCCTAATACGAATGTCAGAGAAATTAACCAGTATCCTAGTGGAAAAGTCACTCTAACCTTTGACAGAAAATCGGTAAGTACAAGATTTTCTGATGACTCTTCCAATAGTGATACCATGGATTTAGGTAGAGTATCACAATTAGGTAAGATTGAGCATAAGCATGTTGAGGATGAAGACAAGGATTCTTGCCATCTGTTTCACAGAAGAAGAATCCCTGTAAGCATGCCTCACAGGCACTCTACCTCTGACATCCCTAATACGCATTTAACTGGTGTTCTCTACGCTGATAATGTTCCCAGAGCAGTTTACACTAAAGAAGAATTAGGAGAAGTAAGTGTTCAGAAATCTGAACCAACCTCGCCTACTTTTTCTTCAGTTACTGAGAATGTTATCAATGTGTTGGAAAAAGAATTTGTTTTAAACAAAACCCTTTTGCATAAAGATTTTTACGCTCCTCATAATGAAAAGAAAAAACTTTGGTTTTTTAAGAATTTCTTGAACCAAAGAAAAGAGATTCAAGAAAAGTATTATGATTTTGTTTTGCAACATAAAGTCCATATCATGTTTTTCGATTGGTTTGAACTTTATGCATCACAGAACAACATTGCATATCCATTCAAGTGCATCAATCCAGTCTCTAGCCAAGAAAAGGTTAGTACTTGGAATTTATCTGATGGCTCAAAGCTTGAGTCTGATCATCCCCCTCTGAGAGGAATAAAAATTCCAGTCTCAGGAAATTCATCTGTTAATGCATCTGCATACAAATATGTGACTGAAGATGTGCATAAGAACTTTGCATCTGTTATTGGGCAGAATAATTTCTCAAATACGCATCTGCATACCTTAGGCAAACAATTAACTAGAATTGAGAAAACCCTTAAGCCTTCTGTTATAAAAATAGAACAGAAGCAGGAAAGGCTTAAGAATCCTATTTTTAAGCCGTCTCAAATTTCTAGGGATAGCCAAAAGGAATTTCAGAATAATAAAATGGAATTCGCAAAGGCCATTCAAGACCAATTAAGCAAGATAGAGGCCTCAACCTCTAACTTAATTGCTCCAGAGACACCTCAGTCTCGTCTCAGACCAGAGATAAACGCATTAAATGAGGATTCTCCCTCAGAATCCCAGAGTATCTGTGGAGAAAAGGTTGAACCTACTCCTCAGATCAATAGAATTACATGGCCTATTGTTCCTGTTGCAAACCCTTTAGATCAAGCATCTAGTAGCCAGTCTAGGTTTAATGCATCTTCTGTCTATGAGTGGAATCTAGATGGATTGTCTGAATATCAGATTTTGAATTTTTTGCAACAAATGACCATGGCAGCCAATGCATATAGAATACAGACCAACGTTCAGGATAGAGCCATTGCAGAACTTCTTACTGCAGGCTTTGCAGGACAGTTAAAAGGATGGTGGGATTACCATCTTACTGAAACTGAACGTCTTAGCATATTAAATGCTGTTAAGATTGACGAAGACGCAGAACCCATTTTAGATGACGAAGGACAACCTATCCAGGATTCTGTTTCCACATTAATTTTAACCATTTCTTTGCATTTTTTGGGTGATTCTTCGCATATAAAGGATAAAAACGCTGAGCTTTTATCAAATTTAAGATGTAAAAAACTCAGTGATTTCCAGTATTATAAAAATACATTTTTATCTCGTGTTATGTTGAGAGAAGATTCCAACCAGCCTTTCTGGAAAGAAAAGTTTCTTGCAGGTCTACCTACCTTGTTAGGTGAAAAGGTAAGAAACAGAATTAAGGAAACTTTAGGGGTTCCAATCCCTTACTCAACATTAACATATGGTGAACTTATTAGTCTTATCCAGAAGGAAGGACTAAAGATTTGCCAGGATTTGAAACTTCAAAGGCATTTGAAATGGGAAATGAAAAGGACTAAGCAAGAATTAGGTTCGTTCTGTAAACAATTTGATGTTTCCATGGACAAGCCTGATTGTAATGGTTCTTGCCATAAAGAGTCTAAAAGATCCCATAAAAAACATTTTTATAAAAAGAAATTTCAAAAGGAAAACCGTCCAAAAGATTTTCCTGCATATAAAAGGAATTTTCATAAGCATAAGTCTGGTTTTAAAAGAAATGAAAAACCAGAAGGGGTAAAACCCTTTGGAAATTTGAAGCATGTTACTTGTTATAAGTGTAATAGGAAAGGCCATACTGCCAAGTATTGCCGATTTAGCAAAAAACTGCATGCATTAGGTTTAGAAGAAGAAGTCTTAAGTAAACTTGAGGCTATTCTCATCTACTCTTCGGATTCAGATCCTGATTCAGAGTCTGAGGAAGAGAATGCATTTCAGGTTGATGAATTGGCAACTGATTCATCAACATCATCATCATCATCATCAGAGGAAAGTAGAAGCATAAATGTTCTGACAAAAGACCAAGAACTTTTGTTAGATGTCATTAAGCATATCTCTGATCCTCAACTTCAAAAGGATTATCTTGATAGGTTAATGAAAACCCTAGAAAGCAAACCTGAAGTCAAGCCTGTTAGCCTCCCTAAGATTAGTACTAACACATATAACTTGACTAGTATTTTAGAAAAGCACAAGGCTAAGGGAAAAAATACTCCCTTATCTCTTTCTGATCTGCAAACTGAGATCAAGAATGTTAAACTTGAACTCAAACAGATCAAAGAAAAGCAAGAAAAGGATTCTGCCATTCTCCAAGCCTTACTGAATAATCAGTTAGATAATTCAGAAAGCGAGGAGGAGAATAACACTAACCTAGGAGAATCTAAGTTAGATACCTTAGAATGCGCTCCTGAAGATTTTCTGTATGTTTTAAAAGAAATTACTTTAAGAAAGTATTTGATTAGCATTGTTTTGAAATTTTCTGATGATTTTCAACTCAATACTATTGCATTATTTGATACTGGTGCAGATTTAAATTGCATAAAACCTGATTTGGTTCCTAAAAGATTTTGGGAAAAAACCAAAGAAAAACTGTCTGCCGCTAATAACTCAAAAATGAATATTAGCAGTAAGACTGAAGCATTTGTGTTAAATGAAAAAACTTGCATTAAAACTGCATTTGTTCTTGTTGATAACATAAATCATAGTGTTATCTTAGGAACACCTTTTATTACTTTAATTACTCCTTTTTCTGTATCTAGTTCTGGTATTATTTTCAAAATTAAAAATGAAAATATTATTTTCCCTTTTATTGAAAAACCCAGAACCAGAAATCTGAATTTATTAAAAGCAAATTCAATTTTTGATAATCAGATTAATAATCTGATTAAGACTAAGGAATTTGAAATTATGCATTTAAAGCATGGCATTAATTTTCAAAGAATTTCTGCCCATTTGAAAAGTGAATTTATTCAGAAAAGAATTTCAGATTTTCAAAAGCAAGTTGAAAATGAAATTTGTGCTGATATTCCTAATGCCTTTTGGAATAGAAAACAGCATATGGTAGATTTGCCCTATGAGCCTAGTTTTGATGAAAGAGATATCCCAACTAAGGCTAGGCCAATCCAAATGAATTCTGAGCTTGAGCAGCATTGTAGAAAAGAAATCCAGGATCTCTTAGATAAAGGTTTAATTGCCCAATCTAGGTCTCCTTGGAGTTGTGCAGCATTTTATGTGATTAAGGCATCTGAGATTGAACGTGGAGTTCCACGATTAGTCATAAATTATAAGCCTTTGAATCAGGTTCTTAGATGGATTAGGTACCCAATACCTAATAAGAAAGACCTGTTACAAAGATTGCATTCTGCATATGTATTTTCTAAATTTGATCTTAAATCTGGTTTTTGGCAAATCCAGATTGATCCAAAGCATAGGTATAAGACTGCATTTACTGTCCCATTTGGCCAGTATGAATGGAACGTTATGCCTTTTGGCTTAAAAAATGCTCCATCAGAATTTCAACGCATTATGAATGATATTTTTAATCCATATTCAGCATTTTGCATTGTCTATATTGATGATGTACTTATCTTTTCAGAATCTATTGATCAGCATTTTAAGCATTTAAAGTCATTCTTCCTTACAGCAAAGAAAAATGGCTTAGTAGTCTCAAAAAGCAAAATGTCATTATTCCAAACCAAAATTAGGTTTCTTGGTCATTATATTACCCAAGGAACGATCACTCCCATCGAGCGATCTTTAGAATTTGCATCTAAATTTCCAGATCAGATTCTGGAAAAACAGCAACTGCAAAGGTTTTTAGGAAGTCTAAACTATGTCTTAGATTTCTGCCCTAATATCAATAGAATAGCCAAACCTTTGCATGATAGATTAAAAAAGAATCCACCAGCATGGACTGATGAGCATACTCAGATAGTCCAACAGATAAAACATTATGTGCATCATATTCCTTGCTTGCATATTGCTAATTCTCTATTACCTAAAATCGTGGAAACTGATGCTTCTGATTTTGGTTATGGAGGTATTTTAAAGCAGGTACAGGATAAGCATGAGTATATTGTCCAGTTTACTTCTGGGCACTGGAATAACACTGAAAAGAATTATTCTACAATCAAAAAAGAAATTCTTTCTATTGTAAAATGTATTTCAAAATTTCAAAGCGATTTGCTCAATCAAAAATTTTTATTAAGGATTGATTGTAAATCAGCAAAAGAAGTTTTGCAAAAAGATGTTAAAAACATTGCCTCTAAGCAAATTTTTGCAAGATGGCAAGCTTTATTAAGCATATTTGATTTTGATATAGAATTTATTCGGGGAGAACAGAATTCTATTCCCGATTTCCTAACCCGTGAATTTTTGCAGGATCATGCCTCCTAAGAAAAAGAAAGGAGAAGGATCCTCAAAGGATCCAGCAAAACTTTCTGCATTAGAAAAAGTAAAAGCCTGGACAGCCATGTTCCAGGATGCGCAAGGTGAAAGCATTGATAGCAAAGGCAGCTCTAGTTCTGTCAAGCAAACTCCGCATAATCCAAATACTTTGGCTCTTACTAAGGCCACCCAATCTTTTGAAAAAGCATTTGAAAATTATTTTGCAACTATTGCTGAAGCAAAAAAGGTTTTGGAAGACCCATTGTCTTCTTCTTCAGCACCAGCTTCTCAAATACATTTACAGAAAAATCCTATTTCAAAGGGAAAGGACATTGCCCAACCCTCAAAAGCATTAACTGTTTCTAGTCCTTTTGGACCGGTATCTTTGAAGGAAGCAAAAGAAATTTTTAAAGAAAATTTTATAACTTTTCCTTCTTCTTCCAAAAGTATTTCTGCAAATGTTGTTTCTCAGAATACGGCTACCCAGCCTAAATCTGAATATTTTACCAAAAAGAATTTCCAGTATATTACATCTATTGAGGATGGCTTTTATGATAAAAATCCCTCAGTAGCTGTATCAAAGCTTTTCCCGCATGGATGGACTTTTAAACCTTGGGACTACTCTAAACCCATTGATTTTTATTTAACCATCCTAAAGGTCACAGAATCTGTGGAAATAAAGCATACTTCTCATGGTGATTCCGGAGAGCCAGCATACTCCCAATTTAAAATCTTGAAGATCATCCATCCTCAAGATTGGGGGTCAAGTCCTTCTGACTTGAAATCTTTTCCTGCATCCTTTACCCAAAGAATAACAACCAGCAAGACCTTTTCCTACTGGGATTATCAACAAGCCTGGTACAATGCATTAATGATCCAAAACTCCAAAGGATCGCATACCTGGTTGATAATGTTTGACACCAGAAAAGCCATTTCTAAAATACCAAACTGGTTCAATCATTGGTGGGGATTTTTTGGGTCTTCTACCGAAATCCTTCCTGAATCAGTAAACCTCGCATATACCCTTTTTAAAGAAAAATTTGACCCTTCACCATTGCAAAAGAGGCATTCACCTCTATTAATTTTCAGTACAATCTTTTTTGTACCATGGACCTTAACCTGGCATTTCTCTTATCAAACGAATCAAAATAATACCATTGATCTTATCAGAATCTTTAAGGTTAAATGGTGGAATAAGTTCCAAGCATTCAATAAATGCAATGAAGCCGCTGTCAGAATGTGGCTCAAATCTAAAGGCAAAATGGATCTGCCTATTGAACAGGTCCAAGCACATTCAGAATTTTTAGCACAGAAGTCATTTGCTATTCCTCAGCTCGCAGCCGCAAAGTCAGAGGAAGAATTTTTCAAAATCATGAAAGAATTAATAGAATCCAGAACCTCAGCTACTGGATCCAAAGCATCCTCTTCATCTTCATCGTCTAAGCCACCATCCCTGGCTGATGAGAACGAAGATATTTTTGGTCTATTGTAAATCAATAACCTAATGAATTATACCAGAATAATAAATGAAAATGGTTCCAATGTTCTAAATGAATAAGAACCGAGCTAGTAGCCGCTTGGTCAGGTATTGTGGTTAGGGGTACTTGGCTCATAACCAGGAATTCCCTGATATGCATACTTGCCAATGTAAGCATACTGGTATATGTATTCATACAAGGTTACGTATTTACTGTAGCCAGACGTATCTGTCGTATCTGTCTCAGCATCTTTGGTGGGCCCGGCGCCGAAAGTGAAGTGGGTCCCAGACACCGAAAGCATTTTTGTCCTTTTGCTCCTTGCCTGCCTATATAAGAAGGAGCCCTCTGCATTTGTAAAATCATCTCTGGATTTTAGATAGCTTTCTCTCTCTATCTCTCCAGATCTCTCTCCCTTCTCTCTAGATTTCTTTCTTTCATTTTCCTCTCTCTCTCTCATATTGTAATTATTCTCACTTCTTTTTCTTCTGGATTCTAAGCATTCCACAACTTGTAAACGGATTCAAAGCAATAATAAGTAAGCATTGTTTCTTCATCTTCTTAATAACTTAATCATATGTGGTTGTAAGTTGTAGCGGAATACCGCCTGAATTCAACTACATATGATTAAGGATTTTATTTTCAGTATTTGATTTATGAATTTATATTAAAGAATTTATTCTCGCATTCATTTTATTATATGTTTGGTATGTGGCGGACTACCGCCTGACCTCACAACGTATAATTAAAGTTTCTATTTGTCTGAGCATATTATTTCTTTTCTGAATTTATATATTTCTGCCTTTTAAGTTGTTGTATATGCATAATCATTTTTGAATTTGGCATAAATCTCTCTGCATTAATTTTGATTACGCCCGTACGATCCGAATAGTCTCGACTGGTATCAGAGCCAGAAGGGGTGAGAGTACTGTTCATTCATCATCATCACTGTTCACATTCATCCATTTTCCAGATTTGCTGTGCATATCATTCCTGCATATACTTATATTGGTGAGTCATTTAGACCCTTGTTTGCCCATAAGTACCGACGGACAGGGAAGAGAGGCAGTGACTGGGTTCCGTAGTCAATATTAGTATGTGTTTGTTTTGATTTGCATTTTAATGATGGATCACACACTTCTACCTAGAACATACTCTGCATCTTCTGCATCTACATCATTAGAGAATATAAGGATCAACAGTAGTAATGAAATTACTGTTGAAGATTTTACCAAATGCATTAGTGATTGGCGTATACCTCATATTAAGAAGCATGAAATATATGAACTCAGCATAAGAGATAAGTTGTTCAAAACAAATTTGAACATAAAGACTGAGGAGAGGGATATTCCTCTCACAAACTCTTATGAAAGCATTAATCTTTTGTCACAGCATTCTTTAGACAAGCATAGACAAAAGAATTTTAAGTATATTCATATTGGCCTTGTTCAGATAGGGATTAAGCCCTTGACCAAGGAAGGCCTAAACACAAGCATATTATGTGTTGTTAGGGATAATAGAATGGAAGTATATGAGGAAGGCATCCTAGGCACGGTTGAGTCTAGCCTGTGTGCAGGTCCCATATCATTCTCATGTTACCCTAATTTAACCATTTCTCTAAATGATAAAAACATTTTGGATTCTCTTGTGTTACAAATCCAAACACATAATTATCGCATGAAAAAGGGATCTATTCCCATTGCATTGATTTTCAGAGTTCATTACAAAGCCATGACATCTGCATTTGATTCAAAACATAAGTTTTCATGTCATAAAGGTGAAACTTTAGTTTTGCAAACTGATATGTCAAAGGCAAATGCTATTGTTCCAAAATTCATTAAATGGGAAGATGTAACTCTTCCTGAAGAATGGGTATTGGAAAAAGCATGTGCTGTTGAACCACCAATTAGAATAATGCCTAATACGAATGTCAGAGAAATTAACCAGTATCCTAGTGGAAAAGTCACTCTAACCTTTGACAGAAAATCGGTAAGTACAAGATTTTCTGATGACTCTTCCAATAGTGATACCATGGATTTAGGTAGAGTATCACAATTAGGTAAGATTGAGCATAAGCATGTTGAGGATGAAGACAAGGATTCTTGCCATCTGTTTCACAGAAGAAGAATCCCTGTAAGCATGCCTCACAGGCACTCTACCTCTGACATCCCTAATACGCATTTAACTGGTGTTCTCTACGCTGATAATGTTCCCAGAGCAGTTTACACTAAAGAAGAATTAGGAGAAGTAAGTGTTCAGAAATCTGAACCAACCTCGCCTACTTTTTCTTCAGTTACTGAGAATGTTATCAATGTGTTGGAAAAAGAATTTGTTTTAAACAAAACCCTTTTGCATAAAGATTTTTACGCTCCTCATAATGAAAAGAAAAAACTTTGGTTTTTTAAGAATTTCTTGAACCAAAGAAAAGAGATTCAAGAAAAGTATTATGATTTTGTTTTGCAACATAAAGTCCATATCATGTTTTTCGATTGGTTTGAACTTTATGCATCACAGAACAACATTGCATATCCATTCAAGTGCATCAATCCAGTCTCTAGCCAAGAAAAGGTTAGTACTTGGAATTTATCTGATGGCTCAAAGCTTGAGTCTGATCATCCCCCTCTGAGAGGAATAAAAATTCCAGTCTCAGGAAATTCATCTGTTAATGCATCTGCATACAAATATGTGACTGAAGATGTGCATAAGAACTTTGCATCTGTTATTGAGCAGAATAATTTCTCAAATACGCATCTGCATACCTTAGGCAAACAATTAACTAGAATTGAGAAAACCCTTAAGCCTTCTGTTATAAAAATAGAACAGAAGCAGGAAAGGCTTAAGAATCCTATTTTTAAGCCGTCTCAAATTTCTAGGGATAGCCAAAAGGAATTTCAGAATAATAAAATGGAATTCGCAAAGGCCATTCAAGACCAATTAAGCAAGATAGAGGCCTCAACCTCTAACTTAATTGCTCCAGAGACACCTCAGTCTCGTCTTAGACCAGAGATAAACGCATTAAATGAGGATTCTCCCTCAGAATCCCAGAGTATCTGTGGAGAAAAGGTTGAACCTACTCCTCAGATCAATAGAATTACATGGCCTATTGTTCCTGTTGCAAACCCTTTAGATCAAGCATCTAGTAGCCAGTCTAGGTTTAATGCATCTTCTGTCTATGAGTGGAATCTAGATGGATTGTCTGAATATCAGATTTTGAATTTTTTGCAACAAATGACCATGGCAGCCAATGCATATAGAATACAGACCAACGTTCAGGATAGAGCCATTGCAGAACTTCTTACTGCAGGCTTTGCAGGACAGTTAAAAGGATGGTGGGATTACCATCTTACTGAAACTGAACGTCTTAGCATATTAAATGCTGTTAAGATTGACGAAGACGCAGAACCCATTTTAGATGACGAAGGACAACCTATCCAGGATTCTGTTTCCACATTAATTTTAACCATTTCTTTGCATTTTTTGGGTGATTCTTCGCATATAAAGGATAAAAACGCTGAGCTTTTATCAAATTTAAGATGTAAAAAACTCAGTGATTTCCAGTATTATAAAAATACATTTTTATCTCGTGTTATGTTGAGAGAAGATTCCAACCAGCCTTTCTGGAAAGAAAAGTTTCTTGCAGGTCTACCTACCTTGTTAGGTGAAAAGGTAAGAAACAGAATTAAGGAAACTTTAGGGGTTCCAATCCCTTACTCAACATTAACATATGGTGAACTTATTAGTCTTATCCAGAAGGAAGGACTAAAGATTTGCCAGGATTTGAAACTTCAAAGGCATTTGAAATGGGAAATGAAAAGGACTAAGCAAGAATTAGGTTCGTTCTGTAAACAATTTGATGTTTCCATGGACAAGCCTGATTGTAATGGTTCTTGCCATAAAGAGTCTAAAAGATCCCATAAAAAACATTTTTATAAAAAGAAATTTCAAAAGGAAAACCGTCCAAAAGATTTTCCTGCATATAAAAGGAATTTTCATAAGCATAAGTCTGGTTTTAAAAGAAATAAAAAACCAGAAGGGGTAAAACCCTTTGGAAATTTGAAGCATGTTACTTGTTATAAGTGTAATAGGAAAGGCCATACTGCCAAGTATTGCCGATTTAGCAAAAAACTGCATGCATTAGGTTTAGAAGAAGAAGTCTTAAGTAAACTTGAGGCTATTCTCATCTACTCTTCGGAATCAGATCCTGATTCAGAGTCTGAGGAAGAGAATGCATTTCAGGTTGATGAATTGGCAACTGATTCATCAACATCATCATCATCATCATCAGAGGAAAGTAGAAGCATAAATGTTCTGACAAAAGACCAAGAACTTTTGTTAGATGTCATTAAGCATATCTCTGATCCTCAACTTCAAAAGGATTATCTTGATAGGTTAATGAAAACCCTAGAAAGCAAACCTGAAGTCAAGCCTGTTAGCCTCCCTAAGATTAGTACTAACACATATAACTTGACTAGTATTTTAGAAAAGCACAAGGCTAAGGGAAAAAATACTCCCTTATCTCTTTCTGATCTGCAAACTGAGATCAAGAATGTTAAACTTGAACTCAAACAGATCAAAGAAAAGCAAGAAAAGGATTCTGCCATTCTCCAAGCCTTACTGAATAATCAGTTAGATAATTCAGAAAGCGAGGAGGAGAATAACACTAACCTAGGAGAATCTAAGTTAGATACCTTAGAATGCGCTCCTGAAGATTTTCTGTATGTTTTAAAAGAAATTACTTTAAGAAAGTATTTGATTAGCATTGTTTTGAAATTTTCTGATGATTTTCAACTCAATACTATTGCATTATTTGATACTGGTGCAGATTTAAATTGCATAAAACCTGATTTGGTTCCTAAAAGATTTTGGGAAAAAACCAAAGAAAAACTGTCTGCCGCTAATAACTCAAAAATGAATATTAGCAGTAAGACTGAAGCATTTGTGTTAAATGAAAAAACTTGCATTAAAACTGCATTTGTTCTTGTTGATAACATAAATCATAGTGTTATCTTAGGAACACCTTTTATTACTTTAATTACTCCTTTTTCTGTATCTAGTTCTGGTATTATTTTCAAAATTAAAAATGAAAATATTATTTTCCCTTTTATTGAAAAACCCAGAACCAGAAATCTGAATTTATTAAAAGCAAATTCAATTTTTGATAATCAGATTAATAATCTGATTAAGACTAAGGAATTTGAAATTATGCATTTAAAGCATGGCATTAATTTTCAAAGAATTTCTGCCCATTTGAAAAGTGAATTTATTCAGAAAAGAATTTCAGATTTTCAAAAGCAAGTTGAAAATGAAATTTGTGCTGATATTCCTAATGCCTTTTGGAATAGAAAACAGCATATGGTAGATTTGCCCTATGAGCCTAGTTTTGATGAAAGAGATATCCCAACTAAGGCTAGGCCAATCCAAATGAATTCTGAGCTTGAGCAGCATTGTAGAAAAGAAATCCAGGATCTCTTAGATAAAGGTTTAATTGCCCAATCTAGGTCTCCTTGGAGTTGTGCAGCATTTTATGTGATTAAGGCATCTGAGATTGAACGTGGAGTTCCACGATTAGTCATAAATTATAAGCCTTTGAATCAGGTTCTTAGATGGATTAGGTACCCAATACCTAATAAGAAAGACCTGTTACAAAGATTGCATTCTGCATATGTATTTTCTAAATTTGATCTTAAATCTGGTTTTTGGCAAATCCAGATTGATCCAAAGCATAGGTATAAGACTGCATTTACTGTCCCATTTGGCCAGTATGAATGGAACGTTATGCCTTTTGGCTTAAAAAATGCTCCATCAGAATTTCAACGCATTATGAATGATATTTTTAATCCATATTCAGCATTTTGCATTGTCTATATTGATGATGTACTTATCTTTTCAGAATCTATTGATCAGCATTTTAAGCATTTAAAGTCATTCTTCCTTACAGCAAAGAAAAATGGCTTAGTAGTCTCAAAAAGCAAAATGTCATTATTCCAAACCAAAATTAGGTTTCTTGGTCATTATATTACCCAAGGAACGATCACTCCCATCGAGCGATCTTTAGAATTTGCATCTAAATTTCCAGATCAGATTCTGGAAAAACAGCAACTGCAAAGGTTTTTAGGAAGTCTAAACTATGTCTTAGATTTCTGCCCTAATATCAATAGAATAGCCAAACCTTTGCATGATAGATTAAAAAAGAATCCACCAGCATGGACTGATGAGCATACTCAGATAGTCCAACAGATAAAACATTATGTGCATCATATTCCTTGCTTGCATATTGCTAATTCTCTATTACCTAAAATCGTGGAAACTGATGCTTCTGATTTTGGTTATGGAGGTATTTTAAAGCAGGTACAGGATAAGCATGAGTATATTGTCCAGTTTACTTCTGGGCACTGGAATAACACTGAAAAGAATTATTCTACAATCAAAAAAGAAATTCTTTCTATTGTAAAATGTATTTCAAAATTTCAAAGCGATTTGCTCAATCAAAAATTTTTATTAAGGATTGATTGTAAATCAGCAAAAGAAGTTTTGCAAAAAGATGTTAAAAACATTGCCTCTAAGCAAATTTTTGCAAGATGGCAAGCTTTATTAAGCATATTTGATTTTGATATAGAATTTATTCGGGGAGAACAGAATTCTATTCCCGATTTCCTAACCCGTGAATTTTTGCAGGATCATGCCTCCTAAGAAAAAGAAAGGAGAAGGATCCTCAAAGGATCCAGCAAAACTTTCTGCATTAGAAAAAGTAAAAGCCTGGACAGCCATGTTCCAGGATGCGCAAGGTGAAAGCATTGATAGCAAAGGCAGCTCTAGTTCTGTCAAGCAAACTCCGCATAATCCAAATACTTTGGCTCTTACTAAGGCCACCCAATCTTTTGAAAAAGCATTTGAAAATTATTTTGCAACTATTGCTGAAGCAAAAAAGGTTTTGGAAGACCCATTGTCTTCTTCTTCAGCACAAGCTTCTCAAATACATTTACAGAAAAATCCTATTTCAAAGGGAAAGGAAATTGCCCAACCCTCAAAAGCATTAACTGTTTCTAGTCCTTTTGGACCGGTATCTTTGAAGGAAGCAAAAGAAATTTTTAAAGAAAATTTTATAACTTTTCCTTCTTCTTCCAAAAGTATTTCTGCAAATGTTGTTTCTCAGAATACGGCTACCCAGCCTAAATCTGAATATTTTACCAAAAAGAATTTCCAGTATATTACATCTATTGAGGATGGCTTTTATGATAAAAATCCCTCAGTAGCTGTATCAAAGCTTTTCCCGCATGGATGGACTTTTAAACCTTGGGACTACTCTAAACCCATTGATTTTTATTTAACCATCCTAAAGGTCACAGAATCTGTGGAAATAAAGCATACTTCTCATGGTGATTCCGGAGAGCCAGCATACTCCCAATTTAAAATCTTGAAGATCATCCATCCTCAAGATTGGGGGTCAAGTCCTTCTGACTTGAAATCTTTTCCTGCATCCTTTACCCAAAGAATAACAACCAGCAAGACCTTTTCCTACTGGGATTATCAACAAGCCTGGTACAATGCATTAATGATCCAAAACTCCAAAGGATCGCATACCTGGTTGATAATGTTTGACACCAGAAAAGCCATTTCTAAAATACCAAACTGGTTCAATCATTGGTGGGGATTTTTTGGGTCTTCTACCGAAATCCTTCCTGAATCAGTAAACCTCGCATATACCCTTTTTAAAGAAAAATTTGACCCTTCACCATTGCAAAAGAGGCATTCACCTCTATTAATTTTCAGTACAATCTTTTTTGTACCATGGACCTTAACCTGGCATTTCTCTTATCAAACGAATCAAAATAATACCATTGATCTTATCAGAATCTTTAAGGTTAAATGGTGGAATAAGTTCCAAGCATTCAATAAATGCAATGAAGCCGCTGTCAGAATGTGGCTCAAATCTAAAGGCAAAATGGATCTGCCTATTGAACAGGTCCAAGCACATTCAGAATTTTTAGCACAGAAGTCATTTGCTATTCCTCAGCTCGCAGCCGCAAAGTCAGAGGAAGAATTTTTCAAAATCATGAAAGAATTAATAGAATCCAGAACCTCAGCTACTGGATCCAAAGCATCCTCTTCATCTTCATCGTCTAAGCCACCATCCCTGGCTGATGAGAACGAAGATATTTTTGGTCTATTGTAAATCAATAACCTAATGAATTATACCAGAATAATAAATGAAAATGGTTCCAATGTTCTAAATGAATAAGAACCGAGCTAGTAGCCGCTTGGTCAGGTAATGTGGTTAGGGGTACTTGGCTCATAACCAGGAATTCCCTGATATGCATACTTGCCAATGTAAGCATACTGGTATATGTATTCATACAAGGTTACGTATTTACTGTAGCCAGACGTATCTGTCGTATCTGTCTCAGCATCTTTGGTGGGCCCGGCGCCGAAAGTGAAGTGGGTCCCAGACACCGAAAGCATTTTTGTCCTTTTGCTCCTTGCCTGCCTATATAAGAAGGAGCCCTCTGCATTTGTAAAATCATCTCTGGATTTTAGATAGCTTTCTCTCTCTATCTCTCCAGATCTCTCTCCCTTCTCTCTAGATTTCTTTCTTTCATTTTCCTCTCTCTCTCTCATATTGTAATTATTCTCACTTCTTTTTCTTCTGGATTCTAAGCATTCCACAACTTGTAAACGGATTCAAAGCAATAATAAGTAAGCATTGTTTCTTCATCTTCTTAATAACTTAATCATATGTGGTTGTAAGTTGTAGCGGAATACCGCCTGAATTCAACTACATATGATTAAGGATTTTATTTTCAGTATTTGATTTATGAATTTATATTAAAGAATTTATTCTCGCATTCATTTTATTATATGTTTGGTATGTGGCGGACTACCGCCTGACCTCACAACGTATAATTAAAGTTTCTATTTGTCTGAGCATATTATTTCTTTTCTGAATTTATATATTTCTGCCTTTTAAGTTGTTGTATATGCATAATCATTTTTGAATTTGGCATAAATCTCTCTGCATTAATTTTGATTACGCCCGTACGATCCGAATAGTCTCGACTGGTATCAGAATAATGCCTAATACGAATGTCAGAGAAATTAACCAGTATCCTAGTGGAAAAGTCACTCTAACCTTTGACAGAAAATCGGTAAGTACAAGATTTTCTGATGACTCTTCCAATAGTGATACCATGGATTTAGGTAGAGTATCACAATTAGGTAAGATTGAGCATAAGCATGTTGAGGATGAAGACAAGGATTCTTGCCATCTGTTTCACAGAAGAAGAATCCCTGTAAGCATGCCTCACAGGCACTCTACCTCTGACATCCCTAATACGCATTTAACTGGTGTTCTCTACGCTGATAATGTTCCCAGAGCAGTTTACACTAAAGAAGAATTAGGAGAAGTAAGTGTTCAGAAATCTGAACCAACCTCGCCTACTTTTTCTTCAGTTACTGAGAATGTTATCAATGTGTTGGAAAAAGAATTTGTTTTAAACAAAACCCTTTTGCATAAAGATTTTTACGCTCCTCATAATGAAAAGAAAAAACTTTGGTTTTTTAAGAATTTCTTGAACCAAAGAAAAGAGATTCAAGAAAAGTATTATGATTTTGTTTTGCAACATAAAGTCCATATCATGTTTTTCGATTGGTTTGAACTTTATGCATCACAGAACAACATTGCATATCCATTCAAGTGCATCAATCCAGTCTCTAGCCAAGAAAAGGTTAGTACTTGGAATTTATCTGATGGCTCAAAGCTTGAGTCTGATCATCCCCCTCTGAGAGGAATAAAAATTCCAGTCTCAGGAAATTCATCTGTTAATGCATCTGCATACAAATATGTGACTGAAGATGTGCATAAGAACTTTGCATCTGTTATTGAGCAGAATAATTTCTCAAATACGCATCTGCATACCTTAGGCAAACAATTAACTAGAATTGAGAAAACCCTTAAGCCTTCTGTTATAAAAATAGAACAGAAGCAGGAAAGGCTTAAGAATCCTATTTTTAAGCCGTCTCAAATTTCTAGGGATAGCCAAAAGGAATTTCAGAATAATAAAATGGAATTCGCAAAGGCCATTCAAGACCAATTAAGCAAGATAGAGGCCTCAACCTCTAACTTAATTGCTCCAGAGACACCTCAGTCTCGTCTCAGACCAGAGATAAACGCATTAAATGAGGATTCTCCCTCAGAATCCCAGAGTATCTGTGGAGAAAAGGTTGAACCTACTCCTCAGATCAATAGAATTACATGGCCTATTGTTCCTGTTGCAAACCCTTTAGATCAAGCATCTAGTAGCCAGTCTAGGTTTAATGCATCTTCTGTCTATGAGTGGAATCTAGATGGATTGTCTGAATATCAGATTTTGAATTTTTTGCAACAAATGACCATGGCAGCCAATGCATATAGAATACAGACCAACGTTCAGGATAGAGCCATTGCAGAACTTCTTACTGCAGGCTTTGCAGGACAGTTAAAAGGATGGTGGGATTACCATCTTACTGAAACTGAACGTCTTAGCATATTAAATGCTGTTAAGATTGACGAAGACGCAGAACCCATTTTAGATGACGAAGGACAACCTATCCAGGATTCTGTTTCCACATTAATTTTAACCATTTCTTTGCATTTTTTGGGTGATTCTTCGCATATAAAGGATAAAAACGCTGAGCTTTTATCAAATTTAAGATGTAAAAAACTCAGTGATTTCCAGTATTATAAAAATACATTTTTATCTCGTGTTATGTTGAGAGAAGATTCCAACCAGCCTTTCTGGAAAGAAAAGTTTCTTGCAGGTCTACCTACCTTGTTAGGTGAAAAGGTAAGAAACAGAATTAAGGAAACTTTAGGGGTTCCAATCCCTTACTCAACATTAACATATGGTGAACTTATTAGTCTTATCCAGAAGGAAGGACTAAAGATTTGCCAGGATTTGAAACTTCAAAGGCATTTGAAATGGGAAATGAAAAGGACTAAGCAAGAATTAGGTTCGTTCTGTAAACAATTTAATGTTTCCATGGACAAGCCTGATTGTAATGGTTCTTGCCATAAAGAGTCTAAAAGATCCCATAAAAAACATTTTTATAAAAAGAAATTTCAAAAGGAAAACCGTCCAAAAGATTTTCCTGCATATAAAAGGAATTTTCATAAGCATAAGTCTGGTTTTAAAAGAAATGAAAAACCAGAAGGGGTAAAACCCTTTGGAAATTTGAAGCATGTTACTTGTTATAAGTGTAATAGGAAAGGCCATACTGCCAAGTATTGCCGATTTAGCAAAAAACTGCATGCATTAGGTTTAGAAGAAGAAGTCTTAAGTAAACTTGAGGCTATTCTCATCTACTCTTCGGAATCAGATCCTGATTCAGAGTCTGAGGAAGAGAATGCATTTCAGGTTGATGAATTGGCAACTGATTCATCAACATCATCATCATCATCATCAGAGGAAAGTAGAAGCATAAATGTTCTGACAAAAGACCAAGAACTTTTGTTAGATGTCATTAAGCATATCTCTGATCCTCAACTTCAAAAGGATTATCTTGATAGGTTAATGAAAACCCTAGAAAGCAAACCTGAAGTCAAGCCTGTTAGCCTCCCTAAGATTAGTACTAACACATATAACTTGACTAGTATTTTAGAAAAGCACAAGGCTAAGGGAAAAAATACTCCCTTATCTCTTTCTGATCTGCAAACTGAGATCAAGAATGTTAAACTTGAACTCAAACAGATCAAAGAAAAGCAAGAAAAGGATTCTGCCATTCTCCAAGCCTTACTGAATAATCAGTTAGATAATTCAGAAAGCGAGGAGGAGAATAACACTAACCTAGGAGAATCTAAGTTAGATACCTTAGAATGCGCTCCTGAAGATTTTCTGTATGTTTTAAAAGAAATTACTTTAAGAAAGTATTTGATTAGCATTGTTTTGAAATTTTCTGATGATTTTCAACTCAATACTATTGCATTATTTGATACTGGTGCAGATTTAAATTGCATAAAACCTGATTTGGTTCCTAAAAGATTTTGGGAAAAAACCAAAGAAAAACTGTCTGCCGCTAATAACTCAAAAATGAATATTAGCAGTAAGACTGAAGCATTTGTGTTAAATGAAAAAACTTGCATTAAAACTGCATTTGTTCTTGTTGATAACATAAATCATAGTGTTATCTTAGGAACACCTTTTATTACTTTAATTACTCCTTTTTCTGTATCTAGTTCTGGTATTATTTTCAAAATTAAAAATGAAAATATTATTTTCCCTTTTATTGAAAAACCCAGAACCAGAAATCTGAATTTATTAAAAGCAAATTCAATTTTTGATAATCAGATTAATAATCTGATTAAGACTAAGGAATTTGAAATTATGCATTTAAAGCATGGCATTAATTTTCAAAGAATTTCTGCCCATTTGAAAAGTGAATTTATTCAGAAAAGAATTTCAGATTTTCAAAAGCAAGTTGAAAATGAAATTTGTGCTGATATTCCTAATGCCTTTTGGAATAGAAAACAGCATATGGTAGATTTGCCCTATGAGCCTAGTTTTGATGAAAGAGATATCCCAACTAAGGCTAGGCCAATCCAAATGAATTCTGAGCTTGAGCAGCATTGTAGAAAAGAAATCCAGGATATCTTAGATAAAGGTTTAATTGCCCAATCTAGGTCTCCTTGGAGTTGTGCAGCATTTTATGTGATTAAGGCATCTGAGATTGAACGTGGAGTTCCACGATTAGTCATAAATTATAAGCCTTTGAATCAGGTTCTTAGATGGATTAGGTACCCAATACCTAATAAGAAAGACCTGTTACAAAGATTGCATTCTGCATATGTATTTTCTAAATTTGATCTTAAATCTGGTTTTTGGCAAATCCAGATTGATCCAAAGCATAGGTATAAGACTGCATTTACTGTCCCATTTGGCCAGTATGAATGGAACGTTATGCCTTTTGGCTTAAAAAATGCTCCATCAGAATTTCAACGCATTATGAATGATATTTTTAATCCATATTCAGCATTTTGCATTGTCTATATTGATGATGTACTTATCTTTTCAGAATCTATTGATCAGCATTTTAAGCATTTAAAGTCATTCTTCCTTACAGCAAAGAAAAATGGCTTAGTAGTCTCAAAAAGCAAAATGTCATTATTCCAAACCAAAATTAGGTTTCTTGGTCATTATATTACCCAAGGAACGATCACTCCCATCGAGCGATCTTTAGAATTTGCATCTAAATTTCCAGATCAGATTCTGGAAAAACAGCAACTGCAAAGGTTTTTAGGAAGTCTAAACTATGTCTTAGATTTCTGCCCTAATATCAATAGAATAGCCAAACCTTTGCATGATAGATTAAAAAAGAATCCACCAGCATGGACTGATGAGCATACTCAGATAGTCCAACAGATAAAACATTATGTGCATCATATTCCTTGCTTGCATATTGCTAATTCTCTATTACCTAAAATCGTGGAAACTGATGCTTCTGATTTTGGTTATGGAGGTATTTTAAAGCAGGTACAGGATAAGCATGAGTATATTGTCCAGTTTACTTCTGGGCACTGGAATAACACTGAAAAGAATTATTCTACAATCAAAAAAGAAATTCTTTCTATTGTAAAATGTATTTCAAAATTTCAAAGCGATTTGCTCAATCAAAAATTTTTATTAAGGATTGATTGTAAATCAGCAAAAGAAGTTTTGCAAAAAGATGTTAAAAACATTGCCTCTAAGCAAATTTTTGCAAGATGGCAAGCTTTATTAAGCATATTTGATTTTGATATAGAATTTATTCGGGGAGAACAGAATTCTATTCCCGATTTCCTAACCCGTGAATTTTTGCAGGATCATGCCTCCTAAGAAAAAGAAAGGAGAAGGATCCTCAAAGGATCCAGCAAAACTTTCTGCATTAGAAAAAGTAAAAGCCTGGACAGCCATGTTCCAGGATGCGCAAGGTGAAAGCATTGATAGCAAAGGCAGCTCTAGTTCTGTCAAGCAAACTCCGCATAATCCAAATACTTTGGCTCTTACTAAGGCCACCCAATCTTTTGAAAAAGCATTTGAAAATTATTTTGCAACTATTGCTGAAGCAAAAAAGGTTTTGGAAGACCCATTGTCTTCTTCTTCAGCACAAGCTTCTCAAATACATTTACAGAAAAATCCTATTTCAAAGGGAAAGGAAATTGCCCAACCCTCAAAAGCATTAACTGTTTCTAGTCCTTTTGGACCGGTATCTTTGAAGGAAGCAAAAGAAATTTTTAAAGAAAATTTTATAACTTTTCCTTCTTCTTCCAAAAGTATTTCTGCAAATGTTGTTTCTCAGAATACGGCTACCCAGCCTAAATCTGAATATTTTACCAAAAAGAATTTCCAGTATATTACATCTATTGAGGATGGCTTTTATGATAAAAATCCCTCAGTAGCTGTATCAAAGCTTTTCCCGCATGGATGGACTTTTAAACCTTGGGACTACTCTAAACCCATTGATTTTTATTTAACCATCCTAAAGGTCACAGAATCTGTGGAAATAAAGCATACTTCTCATGGTGATTCCGGAGAGCCAGCATACTCCCAATTTAAAATCTTGAAGATCATCCATCCTCAAGATTGGGGGTCAAGTCCTTCTGACTTGAAATCTTTTCCTGCATCCTTTACCCAAAGAATAACAACCAGCAAGACCTTTTCCTACTGGGATTATCAACAAGCCTGGTACAATGCATTAATGATCCAAAACTCCAAAGGATCGCATACCTGGTTGATAATGTTTGACACCAGAAAAGCCATTTCTAAAATACCAAACTGGTTCAATCATTGGTGGGGATTTTTTGGGTCTTCTACCGAAATCCTTCCTGAATCAGTAAACCTCGCATATACCCTTTTTAAAGAAAAATTTGACCCTTCACCATTGCAAAAGAGGCATTCACCTCTATTAATTTTCAGTACAATCTTTTTTGTACCATGGACCTTAACCTGGCATTTCTCTTATCAAACGAATCAAAATAATACCATTGATCTTATCAGAATCTTTAAGGTTAAATGGTGGAATAAGTTCCAAGCATTCAATAAATGCAATGAAGCCGCTGTCAGAATGTGGCTCAAATCTAAAGGCAAAATGGATCTGCCTATTGAACAGGTCCAAGCACATTCAGAATTTTTAGCACAGAAGTCATTTGCTATTCCTCAGCTCGCAGCCGCAAAGTCAGAGGAAGAATTTTTCAAAATCATGAAAGAATTAATAGAATCCAGAACCTCAGCTACTGGATCCAAAGCATCCTCTTCATCTTCATCGTCTAAGCCACCATCCCTGGCTGATGAGAACGAAGATATTTTTGGTCTATTGTAAATCAATAACCTAATGAATTATACCAGAATAATAAATGAAAATGGTTCCAATGTTCTAAATGAATAAGAACCGAGCTAGTAGCCGCTTGGTCAGGTAATGTGGTTAGGGGTACTTGGCTCATAACCAGGAATTCCCTGATATGCATACTTGCCAATGTAAGCATACTGGTATATGTATTCATACAAGGTTACGTATTTACTGTAGCCAGACGTATCTGTCGTATCTGTCTCAGCATCTTTGGTGGGCCCGGCGCCGAAAGTGAAGTGGGTCCCAGACACCGAAAGCATTTTTGTCCTTTTGCTCCTTGCCTGCCTATATAAGAAGGAGCCCTCTGCATTTGTAAAATCATCTCTGGATTTTAGATAGCTTTCTCTCTCTATCTCTCCAGATCTCTCTCCCTTCTCTCTAGATTTCTTTCTTTCATTTTCCTCTCTCTCTCTCATATTGTAATTATTCTCACTTCTTTTTCTTCTGGATTCTAAGCATTCCACAACTTGTAAACGGATTCAAAGCAATAATAAGTAAGCATTGTTTCTTCATCTTCTTAATAACTTAATCATATGTGGTTGTAAGTTGTAGCGGAATACCGCCTGAATTCAACTACATATGATTAAGGATTTTATTTTCAGTATTTGATTTATGAATTTATATTAAAGAATTTATTCTCGCATTCATTTTATTATATGTTTGGTATGTGGCGGACTACCGCCTGACCTCACAACGTATAATTAAAGTTTCTATTTGTCTGAGCATATTATTTCTTTTCTGAATTTATATATTTCTGCCTTTTAAGTTGTTGTATATGCATAATCATTTTTGAATTTGGCATAAATCTCTCTGCATTAATTTTGATTACGCCCGTACGATCCGAATAGTCTCGACTGGTATCAGAGCCAGAAGGGGTGAGAGTACTGTTCATTCATCATCATCACTGTTCACATTCATCCATTTTCCAGATTTGCTGTGCATATCATTCCTGCATATACTTATATTGGTGAGTCATTTAGACCCTTGTTTGCCCATAAGTACCGACGGACAGGGAAGAGAGGCAGTGACTGGGTTCCGTAGTCAATATTAGTATGTGTTTGTTTTGATTTGCATTTTAATGATGGATCACACACTTCTACCTAGAACATACTCTGCATCTTCTGCATCTACATCATTAGAGAATATAAGGATCAACAGTAGTAATGAAATTACTGTTGAAGATTTTACCAAATGCATTAGTGATTGGCGTATACCTCATATTAAGAAGCATGAAATATATGAACTCAGCATAAGAGATAAGTTGTTCAAAACAAATTTGAACATAAAGACTGAGGAGAGGGATATTCCTCTCACAAACTCTTATGAAAGCATTAATCTTTTGTCACAGCATTCTTTAGACAAGCATAGACAAAAGAATTTTAAGTATATTCATATTGGCCTTGTTCAGATAGGGATTAAGCCCTTGACCAAGGAAGGCCTAAACACAAGCATATTATGTGTTGTTAGGGATAATAGAATGGAAGTATATGAGGAAGGCATCCTAGGCACGGTTGAGTCTAGCCTGTGTGCAGGTCCCATATCATTCTCATGTTACCCTAATTTAACCATTTCTCTAAATGATAAAAACATTTTGGATTCTCTTGTGTTACAAATCCAAACACATAATTATCGCATGAAAAAGGGATCTATTCCCATTGCATTGATTTTCAGAGTTCATTACAAAGCCATGACATCTGCATTTGATTCAAAACATAAGTTTTCATGTCATAAAGGTGAAACTTTAGTTTTGCAAACTGATATGTCAAAGGCAAATGCTATTGTTCCAAAATTCATTAAATGGGAAGATGTAACTCTTCCTGAAGAATGGGTATTGGAAAAAGCATGTGCTGTTGAACCACCAATTAGAATAATGCCTAATACGAATGTCAGAGAAATTAACCAGTATCCTAGTGGAAAAGTCACTCTAACCTTTGACAGAAAATCGGTAAGTACAAGATTTTCTGATGACTCTTCCAATAGTGATACCATGGATTTAGGTAGAGTATCACAATTAGGTAAGATTGAGCATAAGCATGTTGAGGATGAAGACAAGGATTCTTGCCATCTGTTTCACAGAAGAAGAATCCCTGTAAGCATGCCTCACAGGCACTCTACCTCTGACATCCCTAATACGCATTTAACTGGTGTTCTCTACGCTGATAATGTTCCCAGAGCAGTTTACACTAAAGAAGAATTAGGAGAAGTAAGTGTTCAGAAATCTGAACCAACCTCGCCTACTTTTTCTTCAGTTACTGAGAATGTTATCAATGTGTTGGAAAAAGAATTTGTTTTAAACAAAACCCTTTTGCATAAAGATTTTTACGCTCCTCATAATGAAAAGAAAAAACTTTGGTTTTTTAAGAATTTCTTGAACCAAAGAAAAGAGATTCAAGAAAAGTATTATGATTTTGTTTTGCAACATAAAGTCCATATCATGTTTTTCGATTGGTTTGAACTTTATGCATCACAGAACAACATTGCATATCCATTCAAGTGCATCAATCCAGTCTCTAGCCAAGAAAAGGTTAGTACTTGGAATTTATCTGATGGCTCAAAGCTTGAGTCTGATCATCCCCCTCTGAGAGGAATAAAAATTCCAGTCTCAGGAAATTCATCTGTTAATGCATCTGCATACAAATATGTGACTGAAGATGTGCATAAGAACTTTGCATCTGTTATTGAGCAGAATAATTTCTCAAATACGCATCTGCATACCTTAGGCAAACAATTAACTAGAATTGAGAAAACCCTTAAGCCTTCTGTTATAAAAATAGAACAGAAGCAGGAAAGGCTTAAGAATCCTATTTTTAAGCCGTCTCAAATTTCTAGGGATAGCCAAAAGGAATTTCAGAATAATAAAATGGAATTCGCAAAGGCCATTCAAGACCAATTAAGCAAGATAGAGGCCTCAACCTCTAACTTAATTGCTCCAGAGACACCTCAGTCTCGTCTCAGACCAGAGATAAACGCATTAAATGAGGATTCTCCCTCAGAATCCCAGAGTATCTGTGGAGAAAAGGTTGAACCTACTCCTCAGATCAATAGAATTACATGGCCTATTGTTCCTGTTGCAAACCCTTTAGATCAAGCATCTAGTAGCCAGTCTAGGTTTAATGCATCTTCTGTCTATGAGTGGAATCTAGATGGATTGTCTGAATATCAGATTTTGAATTTTTTGCAACAAATGACCATGGCAGCCAATGCATATAGAATACAGACCAACGTTCAGGATAGAGCCATTGCAGAACTTCTTACTGCAGGCTTTGCAGGACAGTTAAAAGGATGGTGGGATTACCATCTTACTGAAACTGAACGTCTTAGCATATTAAATGCTGTTAAGATTGACGAAGACGCAGAACCCATTTTAGATGACGAAGGACAACCTATCCAGGATTCTGTTTCCACATTAATTTTAACCATTTCTTTGCATTTTTTGGGTGATTCTTCGCATATAAAGGATAAAAACGCTGAGCTTTTATCAAATTTAAGATGTAAAAAACTCAGTGATTTCCAGTATTATAAAAATACATTTTTATCTCGTGTTATGTTGAGAGAAGATTCCAACCAGCCTTTCTGGAAAGAAAAGTTTCTTGCAGGTCTACCTACCTTGTTAGGTGAAAAGGTAAGAAACAGAATTAAGGAAACTTTAGGGGTTCCAATCCCTTACTCAACATTAACATATGGTGAACTTATTAGTCTTATCCAGAAGGAAGGACTAAAGATTTGCCAGGATTTGAAACTTCAAAGGCATTTGAAATGGGAAATGAAAAGGACTAAGCAAGAATTAGGTTCGTTCTGTAAACAATTTGATGTTTCCATGGACAAGCCTGATTGTAATGGTTCTTGCCATAAAGAGTCTAAAAGATCCCATAAAAAACATTTTTATAAAAAGAAATTTCAAAAGGAAAACCGTCCAAAAGATTTTCCTGCATATAAAAGGAATTTTCATAAGCATAAGTCTGGTTTTAAAAGAAATAAAAAACCAGAAGGGGTAAAACCCTTTGGAAATTTGAAGCATGTTACTTGTTATAAGTGTAATAGGAAAGGCCATACTGCCAAGTATTGCCGATTTAGCAAAAAACTGCATGCATTAGGTTTAGAAGAAGAAGTCTTAAGTAAACTTGAGGCTATTCTCATCTACTCTTCGGAATCAGATCCTGATTCAGAGTCTGAGGAAGAGAATGCATTTCAGGTTGATGAATTGGCAACTGATTCATCAACATCATCATCATCATCATCAGAGGAAAGTAGAAGCATAAATGTTCTGACAAAAGACCAAGAACTTTTGTTAGATGTCATTAAGCATATCTCTGATCCTCAACTTCAAAAGGATTATCTTGATAGGTTAATGAAAACCCTAGAAAGCAAACCTGAAGTCAAGCCTGTTAGCCTCCCTAAGATTAGTACTAACACATATAACTTGACTAGTATTTTAGAAAAGCACAAGGCTAAGGGAAAAAATACTCCCTTATCTCTTTCTGATCTGCAAACTGAGATCAAGAATGTTAAACTTGAACTCAAACAGATCAAAGAAAAGCAAGAAAAGGATTCTGCCATTCTCCAAGCCTTACTGAATAATCAGTTAGATAATTCAGAAAGCGAGGAGGAGAATAACACTAACCTAGGAGAATCTAAGTTAGATACCTTAGAATGCGCTCCTGAAGATTTTCTGTATGTTTTAAAAGAAATTACTTTAAGAAAGTATTTGATTAGCATTGTTTTGAAATTTTCTGATGATTTTCAACTCAATACTATTGCATTATTTGATACTGGTGCAGATTTAAATTGCATAAAACCTGATTTGGTTCCTAAAAGATTTTGGGAAAAAACCAAAGAAAAACTGTCTGCCGCTAATAACTCAAAAATGAATATTAGCAGTAAGACTGAAGCATTTGTGTTAAATGAAAAAACTTGCATTAAAACTGCATTTGTTCTTGTTGATAACATAAATCATAGTGTTATCTTAGGAACACCTTTTATTACTTTAATTACTCCTTTTTCTGTATCTAGTTCTGGTATTATTTTCAAAATTAAAAATGAAAATATTATTTTCCCTTTTATTGAAAAACCCAGAACCAGAAATCTGAATTTATTAAAAGCAAATTCAATTTTTGATAATCAGATTAATAATCTGATTAAGACTAAGGAATTTGAAATTATGCATTTAAAGCATGGCATTAATTTTCAAAGAATTTCTGCCCATTTGAAAAGTGAATTTATTCAGAAAAGAATTTCAGATTTTCAAAAGCAAGTTGAAAATGAAATTTGTGCTGATATTCCTAATGCCTTTTGGAATAGAAAACAGCATATGGTAGATTTGCCCTATGAGCCTAGTTTTGATGAAAGAGATATCCCAACTAAGGCTAGGCCAATCCAAATGAATTCTGAGCTTGAGCAGCATTGTAGAAAAGAAATCCAGGATCTCTTAGATAAAGGTTTAATTGCCCAATCTAGGTCTCCTTGGAGTTGTGCAGCATTTTATGTGATTAAGGCATCTGAGATTGAACGTGGAGTTCCACGATTAGTCATAAATTATAAGCCTTTGAATCAGGTTCTTAGATGGATTAGGTACCCAATACCTAATAAGAAAGACCTGTTACAAAGATTGCATTCTGCATATGTATTTTCTAAATTTGATCTTAAATCTGGTTTTTGGCAAATCCAGATTGATCCAAAGCATAGGTATAAGACTGCATTTACTGTCCCATTTGGCCAGTATGAATGGAACGTTATGCCTTTTGGCTTAAAAAATGCTCCATCAGAATTTCAACGCATTATGAATGATATTTTTAATCCATATTCAGCATTTTGCATTGTCTATATTGATGATGTACTTATCTTTTCAGAATCTATTGATCAGCATTTTAAGCATTTAAAGTCATTCTTCCTTACAGCAAAGAAAAATGGCTTAGTAGTCTCAAAAAGCAAAATGTCATTATTCCAAACCAAAATTAGGTTTCTTGGTCATTATATTACCCAAGGAACGATCACTCCCATCGAGCGATCTTTAGAATTTGCATCTAAATTTCCAGATCAGATTCTGGAAAAACAGCAACTGCAAAGGTTTTTAGGAAGTCTAAACTATGTCTTAGATTTCTGCCCTAATATCAATAGAATAGCCAAACCTTTGCATGATAGATTAAAAAAGAATCCACCAGCATGGACTGATGAGCATACTCAGATAGTCCAACAGATAAAACATTATGTGCATCATATTCCTTGCTTGCATATTGCTAATTCTCTATTACCTAAAATCGTGGAAACTGATGCTTCTGATTTTGGTTATGGAGGTATTTTAAAGCAGGTACAGGATAAGCATGAGTATATTGTCCAGTTTACTTCTGGGCACTGGAATAACACTGAAAAGAATTATTCTACAATCAAAAAAGAAATTCTTTCTATTGTAAAATGTATTTCAAAATTTCAAAGCGATTTGCTCAATCAAAAATTTTTATTAAGGATTGATTGTAAATCAGCAAAAGAAGTTTTGCAAAAAGATGTTAAAAACATTGCCTCTAAGCAAATTTTTGCAAGATGGCAAGCTTTATTAAGCATATTTGATTTTGATATAGAATTTATTCGGGGAGAACAGAATTCTATTCCCGATTTCCTAACCCGTGAATTTTTGCAGGATCATGCCTCCTAAGAAAAAGAAAGGAGAAGGATCCTCAAAGGATCCAGCAAAACTTTCTGCATTAGAAAAAGTAAAAGCCTGGACAGCCATGTTCCAGGATGCGCAAGGTGAAAGCATTGATAGCAAAGGCAGCTCTAGTTCTGTCAAGCAAACTCCGCATAATCCAAATACTTTGGCTCTTACTAAGGCCACCCAATCTTTTGAAAAAGCATTTGAAAATTATTTTGCAACTATTGCTGAAGCAAAAAAGGTTTTGGAAGACCCATTGTCTTCTTCTTCAGCACAAGCTTCTCAAATACATTTACAGAAAAATCCTATTTCAAAGGGAAAGGAAATTGCCCAACCCTCAAAAGCATTAACTGTTTCTAGTCCTTTTGGACCGGTATCTTTGAAGGAAGCAAAAGAAATTTTTAAAGAAAATTTTATAACTTTTCCTTCTTCTTCCAAAAGTATTTCTGCAAATGTTGTTTCTCAGAATACGGCTACCCAGCCTAAATCTGAATATTTTACCAAAAAGAATTTCCAGTATATTACATCTATTGAGGATGGCTTTTATGATAAAAATCCCTCAGTAGCTGTATCAAAGCTTTTCCCGCATGGATGGACTTTTAAACCTTGGGACTACTCTAAACCCATTGATTTTTATTTAACCATCCTAAAGGTCACAGAATCTGTGGAAATAAAGCATACTTCTCATGGTGATTCCGGAGAGCCAGCATACTCCCAATTTAAAATCTTGAAGATCATCCATCCTCAAGATTGGGGGTCAAGTCCTTCTGACTTGAAATCTTTTCCTGCATCCTTTACCCAAAGAATAACAACCAGCAAGACCTTTTCCTACTGGGATTATCAACAAGCCTGGTACAATGCATTAATGATCCAAAACTCCAAAGGATCGCATACCTGGTTGATAATGTTTGACACCAGAAAAGCCATTTCTAAAATACCAAACTGGTTCAATCATTGGTGGGGATTTTTTGGGTCTTCTACCGAAATCCTTCCTGAATCAGTAAACCTCGCATATACCCTTTTTAAAGAAAAATTTGACCCTTCACCATTGCAAAAGAGGCATTCACCTCTATTAATTTTCAGTACAATCTTTTTTGTACCATGGACCTTAACCTGGCATTTCTCTTATCAAACGAATCAAAATAATACCATTGATCTTATCAGAATCTTTAAGGTTAAATGGTGGAATAAGTTCCAAGCATTCAATAAATGCAATGAAGCCGCTGTCAGAATGTGGCTCAAATCTAAAGGCAAAATGGATCTGCCTATTGAACAGGTCCAAGCACATTCAGAATTTTTAGCACAGAAGTCATTTGCTATTCCTCAGCTCGCAGCCGCAAAGTCAGAGGAAGAATTTTTCAAAATCATGAAAGAATTAATAGAATCCAGAACCTCAGCTACTGGATCCAAAGCATCCTCTTCATCTTCATCGTCTAAGCCACCATCCCTGGCTGATGAGAACGAAGATATTTTTGGTCTATTGTAAATCAATAACCTAATGAATTATACCAGAATAATAAATGAAAATGGTTCCAATGTTCTAAATGAATAAGAACCGAGCTAGTAGCCGCTTGGTCAGGTAATGTGGTTAGGGGTACTTGGCTCATAACCAGGAATTCCCTGATATGCATACTTGCCAATGTAAGCATACTGGTATATGTATTCATACAAGGTTACGTATTTACTGTAGCCAGACGTATCTGTCGTATCTGTCTCAGCATCTTTGGTGGGCCCGGCGCCGAAAGTGAAGTGGGTCCCAGACACCGAAAGCATTTTTGTCCTTTTGCTCCTTGCCTGCCTATATAAGAAGGAGCCCTCTGCATTTGTAAAATCATCTCTGGATTTTAGATAGCTTTCTCTCTCTATCTCTCCAGATCTCTCTCCCTTCTCTCTAGATTTCTTTCTTTCATTTTCCTCTCTCTCTCTCATATTGTAATTATTCTCACTTCTTTTTCTTCTGGATTCTAAGCATTCCACAACTTGTAAACGGATTCAAAGCAATAATAAGTAAGCATTGTTTCTTCATCTTCTTAATAACTTAATCATATGTGGTTGTAAGTTGTAGCGGAATACCGCCTGAATTCAACTACATATGATTAAGGATTTTATTTTCAGTATTTGATTTATGAATTTATATTAAAGAATTTATTCTCGCATTCATTTTATTATATGTTTGGTATGTGGCGGACTACCGCCTGACCTCACAACGTATAATTAAAGTTTCTATTTGTCTGAGCATATTATTTCTTTTCTGAATTTATATATTTCTGCCTTTTAAGTTGTTGTATATGCATAATCATTTTTGAATTTGGCATAAATCTCTCTGCATTAATTTTGATTACGCCCGTACGATCCGAATAGTCTCGACTGGTATCAGAGCCAGAAGGGGTGAGAGTACTGTTCATTCATCATCATCACTGTTCACATTCATCCATTTTCCAGATTTGCTGTGCATATCATTCCTGCATATACTTATATTGGTGAGTCATTTAGACCCTTGTTTGCCCATAAGTACCGACGGACAGGGAAGAGAGGCAGTGACTGGGTTCCGTAGTCAATATTAGTATGTGTTTGTTTTGATTTGCATTTTAATGATGGATCACACACTTCTACCTAGAACATACTCTGCATCTTCTGCATCTACATCATTAGAGAATATAAGGATCAACAGTAGTAATGAAATTACTGTTGAAGATTTTACCAAATGCATTAGTGATTGGCGTATACCTCATATTAAGAAGCATGAAATATATGAACTCAGCATAAGAGATAAGTTGTTCAAAACAAATTTGAACATAAAGACTGAGGAGAGGGATATTCCTCTCACAAACTCTTATGAAAGCATTAATCTTTTGTCACAGCATTCTTTAGACAAGCATAGACAAAAGAATTTTAAGTATATTCATATTGGCCTTGTTCAGATAGGGATTAAGCCCTTGACCAAGGAAGGCCTAAACACAAGCATATTATGTGTTGTTAGGGATAATAGAATGGAAGTATATGAGGAAGGCATCCTAGGCACGGTTGAGTCTAGCCTGTGTGCAGGTCCCATATCATTCTCATGTTACCCTAATTTAACCATTTCTCTAAATGATAAAAACATTTTGGATTCTCTTGTGTTACAAATCCAAACACATAATTATCGCATGAAAAAGGGATCTATTCCCATTGCATTGATTTTCAGAGTTCATTACAAAGCCATGACATCTGCATTTGATTCAAAACATAAGTTTTCATGTCATAAAGGTGAAACTTTAGTTTTGCAAACTGATATGTCAAAGGCAAATGCTATTGTTCCAAAATTCATTAAATGGGAAGATGTAACTCTTCCTGAAGAATGGGTATTGGAAAAAGCATGTGCTGTTGAACCACCAATTAGAATAATGCCTAATACGAATGTCAGAGAAATTAACCAGTATCCTAGTGGAAAAGTCACTCTAACCTTTGACAGAAAATCGGTAAGTACAAGATTTTCTGATGACTCTTCCAATAGTGATACCATGGATTTAGGTAGAGTATCACAATTAGGTAAGATTGAGCATAAGCATGTTGAGGATGAAGACAAGGATTCTTGCCATCTGTTTCACAGAAGAAGAATCCCTGTAAGCATGCCTCACAGGCACTCTACCTCTGACATCCCTAATACGCATTTAACTGGTGTTCTCTACGCTGATAATGTTCCCAGAGCAGTTTACACTAAAGAAGAATTAGGAGAAGTAAGTGTTCAGAAATCTGAACCAACCTCGCCTACTTTTTCTTCAGTTACTGAGAATGTTATCAATGTGTTGGAAAAAGAATTTGTTTTAAACAAAACCCTTTTGCATAAAGATTTTTACGCTCCTCATAATGAAAAGAAAAAACTTTGGTTTTTTAAGAATTTCTTGAACCAAAGAAAAGAGATTCAAGAAAAGTATTATGATTTTGTTTTGCAACATAAAGTCCATATCATGTTTTTCGATTGGTTTGAACTTTATGCATCACAGAACAACATTGCATATCCATTCAAGTGCATCAATCCAGTCTCTAGCCAAGAAAAGGTTAGTACTTGGAATTTATCTGATGGCTCAAAGCTTGAGTCTGATCATCCCCCTCTGAGAGGAATAAAAATTCCAGTCTCAGGAAATTCATCTGTTAATGCATCTGCATACAAATATGTGACTGAAGATGTGCATAAGAACTTTGCATCTGTTATTGAGCAGAATAATTTCTCAAATACGCATCTGCATACCTTAGGCAAACAATTAACTAGAATTGAGAAAACCCTTAAGCCTTCTGTTATAAAAATAGAACAGAAGCAGGAAAGGCTTAAGAATCCTATTTTTAAGCCGTCTCAAATTTCTAGGGATAGCCAAAAGGAATTTCAGAATAATAAAATGGAATTCGCAAAGGCCATTCAAGACCAATTAAGCAAGATAGAGGCCTCAACCTCTAACTTAATTGCTCCAGAGACACCTCAGTCTCGTCTCAGACTAGAGATAAACGCATTAAATGAGGATTCTCCCTCAGAATCCCAGAGTATCTGTGGAGAAAAGGTTGAACCTACTCCTCAGATCAATAGAATTACATGGCCTATTGTTCCTGTTGCAAACCCTTTAGATCAAGCATCTAGTAGCCAGTCTAGGTTTAATGCATCTTCTGTCTATGAGTGGAATCTAGATGGATTGTCTGAATATCAGATTTTGAATTTTTTGCAACAAATGACCATGGCAGCCAATGCATATAGAATACAGACCAACGTTCAGGATAGAGCCATTGCAGAACTTCTTACTGCAGGCTTTGCAGGACAGTTAAAAGGATGGTGGGATTACCATCTTACTGAAACTGAACGTCTTAGCATATTAAATGCTGTTAAGATTGACGAAGACGCAGAACCCATTTTAGATGACGAAGGACAACCTATCCAGGATTCTGTTTCCACATTAATTTTAACCATTTCTTTGCATTTTTTGGGTGATTCTTCGCATATAAAGGATAAAAACGCTGAGCTTTTATCAAATTTAAGATGTAAAAAACTCAGTGATTTCCAGTATTATAAAAATACATTTTTATCTCGTGTTATGTTGAGAGAAGATTCCAACCAGCCTTTCTGGAAAGAAAAGTTTCTTGCAGGTCTACCTACCTTGTTAGGTGAAAAGGTAAGAAACAGAATTAAGGAAACTTTAGGGGTTCCAATCCCTTACTCAACATTAACATATGGTGAACTTATTAGTCTTATCCAGAAGGAAGGACTAAAGATTTGCCAGGATTTGAAACTTCAAAGGCATTTGAAATGGGAAATGAAAAGGACTAAGCAAGAATTAGGTTCGTTCTGTAAACAATTTGATGTTTCCATGGACAAGCCTGATTGTAATGGTTCTTGCCATAAAGAGTCTAAAAGATCCCATAAAAAACATTTTTATAAAAAGAAATTTCAAAAGGAAAACCGTCCAAAAGATTTTCCTGCATATAAAAGGAATTTTCATAAGCATAAGTCTGGTTTTAAAAGAAATGAAAAACCAGAAGGGGTAAAACCCTTTGGAAATTTGAAGCATGTTACTTGTTATAAGTGTAATAGGAAAGGCCATACTGCCAAGTATTGCCGATTTAGCAAAAAACTGCATGCATTAGGTTTAGAAGAAGAAGTCTTAAGTAAACTTGAGGCTATTCTCATCTACTCTTCGGAATCAGATCCTGATTCAGAGTCTGAGGAAGAGAATGCATTTCAGGTTGATGAATTGGCAACTGATTCATCAACATCATCATCATCATCATCAGAGGAAAGTAGAAGCATAAATGTTCTGACAAAAGACCAAGAACTTTTGTTAGATGTCATTAAGCATATCTCTGATCCTCAACTTCAAAAGGATTATCTTGATAGGTTAATGAAAACCCTAGAAAGCAAACCTGAAGTCAAGCCTGTTAGCCTCCCTAAGATTAGTACTAACACATATAACTTGACTAGTATTTTAGAAAAGCACAAGGCTAAGGGAAAAAATACTCCCTTATCTCTTTCTGATCTGCAAACTGAGATCAAGAATGTTAAACTTGAACTCAAACAGATCAAAGAAAAGCAAGAAAAGGATTCTGCCATTCTCCAAGCCTTACTGAATAATCAGTTAGATAATTCAGAAAGCGAGGAGGAGAATAACACTAACCTAGGAGAATCTAAGTTAGATACCTTAGAATGCGCTCCTGAAGATTTTCTGTATGTTTTAAAAGAAATTACTTTAAGAAAGTATTTGATTAGCATTGTTTTGAAATTTTCTGATGATTTTCAACTCAATACTATTGCATTATTTGATACTGGTGCAGATTTAAATTGCATAAAACCTGATTTGGTTCCTAAAAGATTTTGGGAAAAAACCAAAGAAAAACTGTCTGCCGCTAATAACTCAAAAATGAATATTAGCAGTAAGACTGAAGCATTTGTGTTAAATGAAAAAACTTGCATTAAAACTGCATTTGTTCTTGTTGATAACATAAATCATAGTGTTATCTTAGGAACACCTTTTATTACTTTAATTACTCCTTTTTCTGTATCTAGTTCTGGTATTATTTTCAAAATTAAAAATGAAAATATTATTTTCCCTTTTATTGAAAAACCCAGAACCAGAAATCTGAATTTATTAAAAGCAAATTCAATTTTTGATAATCAGACTAATAATCTGATTAAGACTAAGGAATTTGAAATTATGCATTTAAAGCATGGCATTAATTTTCAAAGAATTTCTGCCCATTTGAAAAGTGAATTTATTCAGAAAAGAATTTCAGATTTTCAAAAGCAAGTTGAAAATGAAATTTGTGCTGATATTCCTAATGCCTTTTGGAATAGAAAACAGCATATGGTAGATTTGCCCTATGAGCCTAGTTTTGATGAAAGAGATATCCCAACTAAGGCTAGGCCAATCCAAATGAATTCTGAGCTTGAGCAGCATTGTAGAAAAGAAATCCAGGATCTCTTAGATAAAGGTTTAATTGCCCAATCTAGGTCTCCTTGGAGTTGTGCAGCATTTTATGTGATTAAGGCATCTGAGATTGAACGTGGAGTTCCACGATTAGTCATAAATTATAAGCCTTTGAATCAGGTTCTTAGATGGATTAGGTACCCAATACCTAATAAGAAAGACCTGTTACAAAGATTGCATTCTGCATATGTATTTTCTAAATTTGATCTTAAATCTGGTTTTTGGCAAATCCAGATTGATCCAAAGCATAGGTATAAGACTGCATTTACTGTCCCATTTGGCCAGTATGAATGGAACGTTATGCCTTTTGGCTTAAAAAATGCTCCATCAGAATTTCAACGCATTATGAATGATATTTTTAATCCATATTCAGCATTTTGCATTGTCTATATTGATGATGTACTTATCTTTTCAGAATCTATTGATCAGCATTTTAAGCATTTAAAGTCATTCTTCCTTACAGCAAAGAAAAATGGCTTAGTAGTCTCAAAAAGCAAAATGTCATTATTCCAAACCAAAATTAGGTTTCTTGGTCATTATATTACCCAAGGAACGATCACTCCCATCGAGCGATCTTTAGAATTTGCATCTAAATTTCCAGATCAGATTCTGGAAAAACAGCAACTGCAAAGGTTTTTAGGAAGTCTAAACTATGTCTTAGATTTCTGCCCTAATATCAATAGAATAGCCAAACCTTTGCATGATAGATTAAAAAAGAATCCACCAGCATGGACTGATGAGCATACTCAGATAGTCCAACAGATAAAACATTATGTGCATCATATTCCTTGCTTGCATATTGCTAATTCTCTATTACCTAAAATCGTGGAAACTGATGCTTCTGATTTTGGTTATGGAGGTATTTTAAAGCAGGTACAGGATAAGCATGAGTATATTGTCCAGTTTACTTCTGGGCACTGGAATAACACTGAAAAGAATTATTCTACAATCAAAAAAGAAATTCTTTCTATTGTAAAATGTATTTCAAAATTTCAAAGCGATTTGCTCAATCAAAAATTTTTATTAAGGATTGATTGTAAATCAGCAAAAGAAGTTTTGCAAAAAGATGTTAAAAACATTGCCTCTAAGCAAATTTTTGCAAGATGGCAAGCTTTATTAAGCATATTTGATTTTGATATAGAATTTATTCGGGGAGAACAGAATTCTATTCCCGATTTCCTAACCCGTGAATTTTTGCAGGATCATGCCTCCTAAGAAAAAGAAAGGAGAAGGATCCTCAAAGGATCCAGCAAAACTTTCTGCATTAGAAAAAGTAAAAGCCTGGACAGCCATGTTCCAGGATGCGCAAGGTGAAAGCATTGATAGCAAAGGCAGCTCTAGTTCTGTCAAGCAAACTCCGCATAATCCAAATACTTTGGCTCTTACTAAGGCCACCCAATCTTTTGAAAAAGCATTTGAAAATTATTTTGCAACTATTGCTGAAGCAAAAAAGGTTTTGGAAGACCCATTGTCTTCTTCTTCAGCACAAGCTTCTCAAATACATTTACAGAAAAATCCTATTTCAAAGGGAAAGGAAATTGCCCAACCCTCAAAAGCATTAACTGTTTCTAGTCCTTTTGGACCGGTATCTTTGAAGGAAGCAAAAGAAATTTTTAAAGAAAATTTTATAACTTTTCCTTCTTCTTCCAAAAGTATTTCTGCAAATGTTGTTTCTCAGAATACGGCTACCCAGCCTAAATCTGAATATTTTACCAAAAAGAATTTCCAGTATATTACATCTATTGAGGATGGCTTTTATGATAAAAATCCCTCAGTAGCTGTATCAAAGCTTTTCCCGCATGGATGGACTTTTAAACCTTGGGACTACTCTAAACCCATTGATTTTTATTTAACCATCCTAAAGGTCACAGAATCTGTGGAAATAAAGCATACTTCTCATTGTGATTCCGGAGAGCCAGCATACTCCCAATTTAAAATCTTGAAGATCATCCATCCTCAAGATTGGGGGTCAAGTCCTTCTGACTTGAAATCTTTTCCTGCATCCTTTACCCAAAGAATAACAACCAGCAAGACCTTTTCCTACTGGGATTATCAACAAGCCTGGTACAATGCATTAATGATCCAAAACTCCAAAGGATCGCATACCTGGTTGATAATGTTTGACACCAGAAAAGCCATTTCTAAAATACCAAACTGGTTCAATCATTGGTGGGGATTTTTTGGGTCTTCTACCGAAATCCTTCCTGAATCAGTAAACCTCGCATATACCCTTTTTAAAGAAAAATTTGACCCTTCACCATTGCAAAAGAGGCATTCACCTCTATTAATTTTCAGTACAATCTTTTTTGTACCATGGACCTTAACCTGGCATTTCTCTTATCAAACGAATCAAAATAATACCATTGATCTTATCAGAATCTTTAAGGTTAAATGGTGGAATAAGTTCCAAGCATTCAATAAATGCAATGAAGCCGCTGTCAGAATGTGGCTCAAATCTAAAGGCAAAATGGATCTGCCTATTGAACAGGTCCAAGCACATTCAGAATTTTTAGCACAGAAGTCATTTGCTATTCCTCAGCTCGCAGCCGCAAAGTCAGAGGAAGAATTTTTCAAAATCATGAAAGAATTAATAGAATCCAGAACCTCAGCTACTGGATCCAAAGCATCCTCTTCATCTTCATCGTCTAAGCCACCATCCCTGGCTGATGAGAACGAAGATATTTTTGGTCTATTGTAAATCAATAACCTAATGAATTATACCAGAATAATAAATGAAAATGGTTCCAATGTTCTAAATGAATAAGAACCGAGCTAGTAGCCGCTTGGTCAGGTAATGTGGTTAGGGGTACTTGGCTCATAACCAGGAATTCCCTGATATGCATACTTGCCAATGTAAGCATACTGGTATATGTATTCATACAAGGTTACGTATTTACTGTAGCCAGACGTATCTGTCGTATCTGTCTCAGCATCTTTGGTGGGCCCGGCGCCGAAAGTGAAGTGGGTCCCAGACACCGAAAGCATTTTTGTCCTTTTGCTCCTTGCCTGCCTATATAAGAAGGAGCCCTCTGCATTTGTAAAATCATCTCTGGATTTTAGATAGCTTTCTCTCTCTATCTCTCCAGATCTCTCTCCCTTCTCTCTAGATTTCTTTCTTTCATTTTCCTCTCTCTCTCTCATATTGTAATTATTCTCACTTCTTTTTCTTCTGGATTCTAAGCATTCCACAACTTGTAAACGGATTCAAAGCAATAATAAGTAAGCATTGTTTCTTCATCTTCTTAATAACTTAATCATATGTGGTTGTAAGTTGTAGCGGAATACCGCCTGAATTCAACTACATATGATTAAGGATTTTATTTTCAGTATTTGATTTATGAATTTATATTAAAGAATTTATTCTCGCATTCATTTTATTATATGTTTGGTATGTGGCGGACTACCGCCTGACCTCACAACGTATAATTAAAGTTTCTATTTGTCTGAGCATATTATTTCTTTTCTGAATTTATATATTTCTGCCTTTTAAGTTGTTGTATATGCATAATCATTTTTGAATTTGGCATAAATCTCTCTGCATTAATTTTGATTACGCCCGTACGATCCGAATAGTCTCGACTGGTATCAGAGCCAGAAGGGGTGAGAGTACTGTTCATTCATCATCATCACTGTTCACATTCATCCATTTTCCAGATTTGCTGTGCATATCATTCCTGCATATACTTATATTGGTGAGTCATTTAGACCCTTGTTTGCCCATAAGTACCGACGGACAGGGAAGAGAGGCAGTGACTGGGTTCCGTAGTCAATATTAGTATGTGTTTGTTTTGATTTGCATTTTAATGATGGATCACACACTTCTACCTAGAACATACTCTGCATCTTCTGCATCTACATCATTAGAGAATATAAGGATCAACAGTAGTAATGAAATTACTGTTGAAGATTTTACCAAATGCATTAGTGATTGGCGTATACCTCATATTAAGAAGCATGAAATATATGAACTCAGCATAAGAGATAAGTTGTTCAAAACAAATTTGAACATAAAGACTGAGGAGAGGGATATTCCTCTCACAAACTCTTATGAAAGCATTAATCTTTTGTCACAGCATTCTTTAGACAAGCATAGACAAAAGAATTTTAAGTATATTCATATTGGCCTTGTTCAGATAGGGATTAAGCCCTTGACCAAGGAAGGCCTAAACACAAGCATATTATGTGTTGTTAGGGATAATAGAATGGAAGTATATGAGGAAGGCATCCTAGGCACGGTTGAGTCTAGCCTGTGTGCAGGTCCCATATCATTCTCATGTTACCCTAATTTAACCATTTCTCTAAATGATAAAAACATTTTGGATTCTCTTGTGTTACAAATCCAAACACATAATTATCGCATGAAAAAGGGATCTATTCCCATTGCATTGATTTTCAGAGTTCATTACAAAGCCATGACATCTGCATTTGATTCAAAACATAAGTTTTCATGTCATAAAGGTGAAACTTTAGTTTTGCAAACTGATATGTCAAAGGCAAATGCTATTGTTCCAAAATTCATTAAATGGGAAGATGTAACTCTTCCTGAAGAATGGGTATTGGAAAAAGCATGTGCTGTTGAACCACCAATTAGAATAATGCCTAATACGAATGTCAGAGAAATTAACCAGTATCCTAGTGGAAAAGTCACTCTAACCTTTGACAGAAAATCGGTAAGTACAAGATTTTCTGATGACTCTTCCAATAGTGATACCATGGATTTAGGTAGAGTATCACAATTAGGTAAGATTGAGCATAAGCATGTTGAGGATGAAGACAAGGATTCTTGCCATCTGTTTCACAGAAGAAGAATCCCTGTAAGCATGCCTCACAGGCACTCTACCTCTGACATCCCTAATACGCATTTAACTGGTGTTCTCTACGCTGATAATGTTCCCAGAGCAGTTTACACTAAAGAAGAATTAGGAGAAGTAAGTGTTCAGAAATCTGAACCAACCTCGCCTACTTTTTCTTCAGTTACTGAGAATGTTATCAATGTGTTGGAAAAAGAATTTGTTTTAAACAAAACCCTTTTGCATAAAGATTTTTACGCTCCTCATAATGAAAAGAAAAAACTTTGGTTTTTTAAGAATTTCTTGAACCAAAGAAAAGAGATTCAAGAAAAGTATTATGATTTTGTTTTGCAACATAAAGTCCATATCATGTTTTTCGATTGGTTTGAACTTTATGCATCACAGAACAACATTGCATATCCATTCAAGTGCATCAATCCAGTCTCTAGCCAAGAAAAGGTTAGTACTTGGAATTTATCTGATGGCTCAAAGCTTGAGTCTGATCATCCCCCTCTGAGAGGAATAAAAATTCCAGTCTCAGGAAATTCATCTGTTAATGCATCTGCATACAAATATGTGACTGAAGATGTGCATAAGAACTTTGCATCTGTTATTGAGCAGAATAATTTCTCAAATACGCATCTGCATACCTTAGGCAAACAATTAACTAGAATTGAGAAAACCCTTAAGCCTTCTGTTATAAAAATAGAACAGAAGCAGGAAAGGCTTAAGAATCCTATTTTTAAGCCGTCTCAAATTTCTAGGGATAGCCAAAAGGAATTTCAGAATAATAAAATGGAATTCGCAAAGGCCATTCAAGACCAATTAAGCAAGATAGAGGCCTCAACCTCTAACTTAATTGCTCCAGAGACACCTCAGTCTCGTCTCAGACCAGAGATAAACGCATTAAATGAGGATTCTCCCTCAGAATCCCAGAGTATCTGTGGAGAAAAGGTTGAACCTACTCCTCAGATCAATAGAATTACATGGCCTATTGTTCCTGTTGCAAACCCTTTAGATCAAGCATCTAGTAGCCAGTCTAGGTTTAATGCATCTTCTGTCTATGAGTGGAATCTAGATGGATTGTCTGAATATCAGATTTTGAATTTTTTGCAACAAATGACCATGGCAGCCAATGCATATAGAATACAGACCAACGTTCAGGATAGAGCCATTGCAGAACTTCTTACTGCAGGCTTTGCAGGACAGTTAAAAGGATGGTGGGATTACCATCTTACTGAAACTGAACGTCTTAGCATATTAAATGCTGTTAAGATTGACGAAGACGCAGAACCCATTTTAGATGACGAAGGACAACCTATCCAGGATTCTGTTTCCACATTAATTTTAACCATTTCTTTGCATTTTTTGGGTGATTCTTCGCATATAAAGGATAAAAACGCTGAGCTTTTATCAAATTTAAGATGTAAAAAACTCAGTGATTTCCAGTATTATAAAAATACATTTTTATCTCGTGTTATGTTGAGAGAAGATTCCAACCAGCCTTTCTGGAAAGAAAAGTTTCTTGCAGGTCTACCTACCTTGTTAGGTGAAAAGGTAAGAAACAGAATTAAGGAAACTTTAGGGGTTCCAATCCCTTACTCAACATTAACATATGGTGAACTTATTAGTCTTATCCAGAAGGAAGGACTAAAGATTTGCCAGGATTTGAAACTTCAAAGGCATTTGAAATGGGAAATGAAAAGGACTAAGCAAGAATTAGGTTCGTTCTGTAAACAATTTGATGTTTCCATGGACAAGCCTGATTGTAATGGTTCTTGCCATAAAGAGTCTAAAAGATCCCATAAAAAACATTTTTATAAAAAGAAATTTCAAAAGGAAAACCGTCCAAAAGATTTTCCTGCATATAAAAGGAATTTTCATAAGCATAAGTCTGGTTTTAAAAGAAATGAAAAACCAGAAGGGGTAAAACCCTTTGGAAATTTGAAGCATGTTACTTGTTATAAGTGTAATAGGAAAGGCCATACTGCCAAGTATTGCCGATTTAGCAAAAAACTGCATGCATTAGGTTTAGAAGAAGAAGTCTTAAGTAAACTTGAGGCTATTCTCATCTACTCTTCGGAATCAGATCCTGATTCAGAGTCTGAGGAAGAGAATGCATTTCAGGTTGATGAATTGGCAACTGATTCATCAACATCATCATCAGCATCATCAGAGGAAAGTAGAAGCATAAATGTTCTGACAAAAGACCAAGAACTTTTGTTAGATGTCATTAAGCATATCTCTGATCCTCAACTTCAAAAGGATTATCTTGATAGGTTAATGAAAACCCTAGAAAGCAAACCTGAAGTCAAGCCTGTTAGCCTCCCTAAGATTAGTACTAACACATATAACTTGACTAGTATTTTAGAAAAGCACAAGGCTAAGGGAAAAAATACTCCCTTATCTCTTTCTGATCTGCAAACTGAGATCAAGAATGTTAAACTTGAACTCAAACAGATCAAAGAAAAGCAAGAAAAGGATTCTGCCATTCTCCAAGCCTTACTGAATAATCAGTTAGATAATTCAGAAAGCGAGGAGGAGAATAACACTAACCTAGGAGAATCTAAGTTAGATACCTTAGAATGCGCTCCTGAAGATTTTCTGTATGTTTTAAAAGAAATTACTTTAAGAAAGTATTTGATTAGCATTGTTTTGAAATTTTCTGATGATTTTCAACTCAATACTATTGCATTATTTGATACTGGTGCAGATTTAAATTGCATAAAACCTGATTTGGTTCCTAAAAGATTTTGGGAAAAAACCAAAGAAAAACTGTCTGCCGCTAATAACTCAAAAATGAATATTAGCAGTAAGACTGAAGCATTTGTGTTAAATGAAAAAACTTGCATTAAAACTGCATTTGTTCTTGTTGATAACATAAATCATAGTGTTATCTTAGGAACACCTTTTATTACTTTAATTACTCCTTTTTCTGTATCTAGTTCTGGTATTATTTTCAAAATTAAAAATGAAAATATTATTTTCCCTTTTATTGAAAAACCCAGAACCAGAAATCTGAATTTATTAAAAGCAAATTCAATTTTTGATAATCAGATTAATAATCTGATTAAGACTAAGGAATTTGAAATTATGCATTTAAAGCATGGCATTAATTTTCAAAGAATTTCTGCCCATTTGAAAAGTGAATTTATTCAGAAAAGAATTTCAGATTTTCAAAAGCAAGTTGAAAATGAAATTTGTGCTGATATTCCTAATGCCTTTTGGAATAGAAAACAGCATATGGTAGATTTGCCCTATGAGCCTAGTTTTGATGAAAGAGATATCCCAACTAAGGCTAGGCCAATCCAAATGAATTCTGAGCTTGAGCAGCATTGTAGAAAAGAAATCCAGGATCTCTTAGATAAAGGTTTAATTGCCCAATCTAGGTCTCCTTGGAGTTGTGCAGCATTTTATGTGATTAAGGCATCTGAGATTGAACGTGGAGTTCCACGATTAGTCATAAATTATAAGCCTTTGAATCAGGTTCTTAGATGGATTAGGTACCCAATACCTAATAAGAAAGACCTGTTACAAAGATTGCATTCTGCATATGTATTTTCTAAATTTGATCTTAAATCTGGTTTTTGGCAAATCCAGATTGATCCAAAGCATAGGTATAAGACTGCATTTACTGTCCCATTTGGCCAGTATGAATGGAACGTTATGCCTTTTGGCTTAAAAAAATGCTCCATCAGAATTTCAACGCATTATGAATGATATTTTTAATCCATATTCAGCATTTTGCATTGTCTATATTGATGATGTACTTATCTTTTCAGAATCTATTGATCAGCATTTTAAGCATTTAAAGTCATTCTTCCTTACAGCAAAGAAAAATGGCTTAGTAGTCTCAAAAAGCAAAATGTCATTATTCCAAACCAAAATTAGGTTTCTTGGTCATTATATTACCCAAGGAACGATCACTCCCATCGAGCGATCTTTAGAATTTGCATCTAAATTTCCAGATCAGATTCTGGAAAAACAGCAACTGCAAAGGTTTTTAGGAAGTCTAAACTATGTCTTAGATTTCTGCCCTAATATCAATAGAATAGCCAAACCTTTGCATGATAGATTAAAAAAGAATCCACCAGCATGGACTGATGAGCATACTCAGATAGTCCAACAGATAAAACATTATGTGCATCATATTCCTTGCTTGCATATTGCTAATTCTCTATTACCTAAAATCGTGGAAACTGATGCTTCTGATTTTGGTTATGGAGGTATTTTAAAGCAGGTACAGGATAAGCATGAGTATATTGTCCAGTTTACTTCTGGGCACTGGAATAACACTGAAAAGAATTATTCTACAATCAAAAAAGAAATTCTTTCTATTGTAAAATGTATTTCAAAATTTCAAAGCGATTTGCTCAATCAAAAATTTTTATTAAGGATTGGTTGTAAATCAGCAAAAGAAGTTTTGCAAAAAGATGTTAAAAACATTGCCTCTAAGCAAATTTTTGCAAGATGGCAAGCTTTATTAAGCATATTTGATTTTGATATAGAATTTATTCGGGGAGAACAGAATTCTATTCCCGATTTCCTAACCCGTGAATTTTTGCAGGATCATGCCTCCTAAGAAAAAGAAAGGAGAAGGATCCTCAAAGGATCCAGCAAAACTTTCTGCATTAGAAAAAGTAAAAGCCTGGACAGCCATGTTCCAGGATGCGCAAGGTGAAAGCATTGATAGCAAAGGCAGCTCTAGTTCTGTCAAGCAAACTCCGCATAATCCAAATACTTTGGCTCTTACTAAGGCCACCCAATCTTTTGAAAAAGCATTTGAAAATTATTTTGCAACTATTGCTGAAGCAAAAAAGGTTTTGGAAGACCCATTGTCTTCTTCTTCAGCACAAGCTTCTCAAATACATTTACAGAAAAATCCTATTTCAAAGGGAAAGGAAATTGCCCAACCCTCAAAAGCATTAACTGTTTCTAGTCCTTTTGGACCGGTATCTTTGAAGGAAGCAAAAGAAATTTTTAAAGAAAATTTTATAACTTTTCCTTCTTCTTCCAAAAGTATTTCTGCAAATGTTGTTTCTCAGAATACGGCTACCCAGCCTAAATCTGAATATTTTACCAAAAAGAATTTCCAGTATATTACATCTATTGAGGATGGCTTTTATGATAAAAATCCCTCAGTAGCTGTATCAAAGCTTTTCCCGCATGGATGGACTTTTAAACCTTGGGACTACTCTAAACCCATTGATTTTTATTTAACCATCCTAAAGGTCACAGAATCTGTGGAAATAAAGCATATTTCTCATGGTGATTCCGGAGAGCCAGCATACTCCCAATTTAAAATCTTGAAGATCATCCATCCTCAAGATTGGGGGTCAAGTCCTTCTGACTTGAAATCTTTTCCTGCATCCTTTACCCAAAGAATAACAACCAGCAAGACCTTTTCCTACTGGGATTATCAACAAGCCTGGTACAATGCATTAATGATCCAAAACTCCAAAGGATCGCATACCTGGTTGATAATGTTTGACACCAGAAAAGCCATTTCTAAAATACCAAACTGGTTCAATCATTGGTGGGGATTTTTTGGGTCTTCTACCGAAATCCTTCCTGAATCAGTAAACCTCGCATATACCCTTTTTAAAGAAAAATTTGACCCTTCACCATTGCAAAAGAGGCATTCACCTCTATTAATTTTCAGTACAATCTTTTTTGTACCATGGACCTTAACCTGGCATTTCTCTTATCAAACGAATCAAAATAATACCATTGATCTTATCAGAATCTTTAAGGTTAAATGGTGGAATAAGTTCCAAGCATTCAATAAATGCAATGAAGCCGCTGTCAGAATGTGGCTCAAATCTAAAGGCAAAATGGATCTGCCTATTGAACAGGTCCAAGCACATTCAGAATTTTTAGCACAGAAGTCATTTGCTATTCCTCAGCTCGCAGCCGCAAAGTCAGAGGAAGAATTTTTCAAAATCATGAAAGAATTAATAGAATCCAGAACCTCAGCTACTGGATCCAAAGCATCCTCTTCATCTTCATCGTCTAAGCCACCATCCCTGGCTGATGAGAACGAAGATATTTTTGGTCTATTGTAAATCAATAACCTAATGAATTATACCAGAATAATAAATGAAAATGGTTCCAATGTTCTAAATGAATAAGAACCGAGCTAGTAGCCGCTTGGTCAGGTAATGTGGTTAGGGGTACTTGGCTCATAACCAGGAATTCCCTGATATGCATACTTGCCAATGTAAGCATACTGGTATATGTATTCATACAAGGTTACGTATTTACTGTAGCCAGACGTATCTGTCGTATCTGTCTCAGCATCTTTGGTGGGCCCGGCGCCGAAAGTGAAGTGGGTCCCAGACACCGAAAGCATTTTTGTCCTTTTGCTCCTTGCCTGCCTATATAAGAAGGAGCCCTCTGCATTTGTAAAATCATCTCTGGATTTTAGATAGCTTTCTCTCTCTATCTCTCCAGATCTCTCTCCCTTCTCTCTAGATTTCTTTCTTTCATTTTCCTCTCTCTCTCTCATATTGTAATTATTCTCACTTCTTTTTCTTCTGGATTCTAAGCATTCCACAACTTGTAAACGGATTCAAAGCAATAATAAGTAAGCATTGTTTCTTCATCTTCTTAATAACTTAATCATATGTGGTTGTAAGTTGTAGCGGAATACCGCCTGAATTCAACTACATATGATTAAGGATTTTATTTTCAGTATTTGATTTATGAATTTATATTAAAGAATTTATTCTCGCATTCATTTTATTATATGTTTGGTATGTGGCGGACTACCGCCTGACCTCACAACGTATAATTAAAGTTTCTATTTGTCTGAGCATATTATTTCTTTTCTGAATTTATATATTTCTGCCTTTTAAGTTGTTGTATATGCATAATCATTTTTGAATTTGGCATAAATCTCTCTGCATTAATTTTGATTACGCCCGTACGATCCGAATAGTCTCGACTGGTATCAGAGCCAGAAGGGGTGAGAGTACTGTTCATTCATCATCATCACTGTTCACATTCATCCATTTTCCAGATTTGCTGTGCATATCATTCCTGCATATACTTATATTGGTGAGTCATTTAGACCCTTGTTTGCCCATAAGTACCGACGGACAGGGAAGAGAGGCAGTGACTGGGTTCCGTAGTCAATATTAGTATGTGTTTGTTTTGATTTGCATTTTAATGATGGATCACACACTTCTACCTAGAACATACTCTGCATCTTCTGCATCTACATCATTAGAGAATATAAGGATCAACAGTAGTAATGAAATTACTGTTGAAGATTTTACCAAATGCATTAGTGATTGGCGTATACCTCATATTAAGAAGCATGAAATATATGAACTCAGCATAAGAGATAAGTTGTTCAAAACAAATTTGAACATAAAGACTGAGGAGAGGGATATTCCTCTCACAAACTCTTATGAAAGCATTAATCTTTTGTCACAGCATTCTTTAGACAAGCATAGACAAAAGAATTTTAAGTATATTCATATTGGCCTTGTTCAGATAGGGATTAAGCCCTTGACCAAGGAAGGCCTAAACACAAGCATATTATGTGTTGTTAGGGATAATAGAATGGAAGTATATGAGGAAGGCATCCTAGGCACGGTTGAGTCTAGCCTGTGTGCAGGTCCCATATCATTCTCATGTTACCCTAATTTAACCATTTCTCTAAATGATAAAAACATTTTGGATTCTCTTGTGTTACAAATCCAAACACATAATTATCGCATGAAAAAGGGATCTATTCCCATTGCATTGATTTTCAGAGTTCATTACAAAGCCATGACATCTGCATTTGATTCAAAACATAAGTTTTCATGTCATAAAGGTGAAACTTTAGTTTTGCAAACTGATATGTCAAAGGCAAATGCTATTGTTCCAAAATTCATTAAATGGGAAGATGTAACTCTTCCTGAAGAATGGGTATTGGAAAAAGCATGTGCTGTTGAACCACCAATTAGAATAATGCCTAATACGAATGTCAGAGAAATTAACCAGTATCCTAGTGGAAAAGTCACTCTAACCTTTGACAGAAAATCGGTAAGTACAAGATTTTCTGATGACTCTTCCAATAGTGATACCATGGATTTAGGTAGAGTATCACAATTAGGTAAGATTGAGCATAAGCATGTTGAGGATGAAGACAAGGATTCTTGCCATCTGTTTCACAGAAGAAGAATCCCTGTAAGCATGCCTCACAGGCACTCTACCTCTGACATCCCTAATACGCATTTAACTGGTGTTCTCTACGCTGATAATGTTCCCAGAGCAGTTTACACTAAAGAAGAATTAGGAGAAGTAAGTGTTCAGAAATCTGAACCAACCTCGCCTACTTTTTCTTCAGTTACTGAGAATGTTATCAATGTGTTGGAAAAAGAATTTGTTTTAAACAAAACCCTTTTGCATAAAGATTTTTACGCTCCTCATAATGAAAAGAAAAAACTTTGGTTTTTTAAGAATTTCTTGAACCAAAGAAAAGAGATTCAAGAAAAGTATTATGATTTTGTTTTGCAACATAAAGTCCATATCATGTTTTTCGATTGGTTTGAACTTTATGCATCACAGAACAACATTGCATATCCATTCAAGTGCATCAATCCAGTCTCTAGCCAAGAAAAGGTTAGTACTTGGAATTTATCTGATGGCTCAAAGCTTGAGTCTGATCATCCCCCTCTGAGAGGAATAAAAATTCCAGTCTCAGGAAATTCATCTGTTAATGCATCTGCATACAAATATGTGACTGAAGATGTGCATAAGAACTTTGCATCTGTTATTGAGCAGAATAATTTCTCAAATACGCATCTGCATACCTTAGGCAAACAATTAACTAGAATTGAGAAAACCCTTAAGCCTTCTGTTATAAAAATAGAACAGAAGCAGGAAAGGCTTAAGAATCCTATTTTTAAGCCGTCTCAAATTTCTAGGGATAGCCAAAAGGAATTTCAGAATAATAAAATGGAATTCACAAAGGCCATTCAAGACCAATTAAGCAAGATAGAGGCCTCAACCTCTAACTTAATTGCTCCAGAGACACCTCAGTCTCGTCTCAGACCAGAGATAAACGCATTAAATGAGGATTCTCCCTCAGAATCCCAGAGTATCTGTGGAGAAAAGGTTGAACCTACTCCTCAGATCAATAGAATTACATGGCCTATTGTTCCTGTTGCAAACCCTTTAGATCAAGCATCTAGTAGCCAGTCTAGGTTTAATGCATCTTCTGTCTATGAGTGGAATCTAGATGGATTGTCTGAATATCAGATTTTGAATTTTTTGCAACAAATGACCATGGCAGCCAATGCATATAGAATACAGACCAACGTTCAGGATAGAGCCATTGCAGAACTTCTTACTGCAGGCTTTGCAGGACAGTTAAAAGGATGGTGGGATTACCATCTTACTGAAACTGAACGTCTTAGCATATTAAATGCTGTTAAGATTGACGAAGACGCAGAACCCATTTTAGATGACGAAGGACAACCTATCCAGGATTCTGTTTCCACATTAATTTTAACCATTTCTTTGCATTTTTTGGGTGATTCTTCGCATATAAAGGATAAAAACGCTGAGCTTTTATCAAATTTAAGATGTAAAAAACTCAGTGATTTCCAGTATTATAAAAATACATTTTTATCTCGTGTTATGTTGAGAGAAGATTCCAACCAGCCTTTCTGGAAAGAAAAGTTTCTTGCAGGTCTACCTACCTTGTTAGGTGAAAAGGTAAGAAACAGAATTAAGGAAACTTTAGGGGTTCCAATCCCTTACTCAACATTAACATATGGTGAACTTATTAGTCTTATCCAGAAGGAAGGACTAAAGATTTGCCAGGATTTGAAACTTCAAAGGCATTTGAAATGGGAAATGAAAAGGACTAAGCAAGAATTAGGTTCGTTCTGTAAACAATTTAATGTTTCCATGGACAAGCCTGATTGTAATGGTTCTTGCCATAAAGAGTCTAAAAGATCCCATAAAAAACATTTTTATAAAAAGAAATTTCAAAAGGAAAACCGTCCAAAAGATTTTCCTGCATATAAAAGGAATTTTCATAAGCATAAGTCTGGTTTTAAAAGAAATGAAAAACCAGAAGGGGTAAAACCCTTTGGAAATTTGAAGCATGTTACTTGTTATAAGTGTAATAGGAAAGGCCATACTGCCAAGTATTGCCGATTTAGCAAAAAACTGCATGCATTAGGTTTAGAAGAAGAAGTCTTAAGTAAACTTGAGGCTATTCTCATCTACTCTTCGGAATCAGATCCTGATTCAGAGTCTGAGGAAGAGAATGCATTTCAGGTTGATGAATTGGCAACTGATTCATCAACATCATCATCAGCATCATCAGAGGAAAGTAGAAGCATAAATGTTCTGACAAAAGACCAAGAACTTTTGTTAGATGTCATTAAGCATATCTCTGATCCTCAACTTCAAAAGGATTATCTTGATAGGTTAATGAAAACCCTAGAAAGCAAACCTGAAGTCAAGCCTGTTAGCCTCCCTAAGATTAGTACTAACACATATAACTTGACTAGTATTTTAGAAAAGCACAAGGCTAAGGGAAAAAATACTCCCTTATCTCTTTCTGATCTGCAAACTGAGATCAAGAATGTTAAACTTGAACTCAAACAGATCAAAGAAAAGCAAGAAAAGGATTCTGCCATTCTCCAAGCCTTACTGAATAATCAGTTAGATAATTCAGAAAGCGAGGAGGAGAATAACACTAACCTAGGAGAATCTAAGTTAGATACCTTAGAATGCGCTCCTGAAGATTTTCTGTATGTTTTAAAAGAAATTACTTTAAGAAAGTATTTGATTAGCATTGTTTTGAAATTTTCTGATGATTTTCAACTCAATACTATTGCATTATTTGATACTGGTGCAGATTTAAATTGCATAAAACCTGATTTGGTTCCTAAAAGATTTTGGGAAAAAACCAAAGAAAAACTGTCTGCCGCTAATAACTCAAAAATGAATATTAGCAGTAAGACTGAAGCATTTGTGTTAAATGAAAAAACTTGCATTAAAACTGCATTTGTTCTTGTTGATAACATAAATCATAGTGTTATCTTAGGAACACCTTTTATTACTTTAATTACTCCTTTTTCTGTATCTAGTTCTGGTATTATTTTCAAAATTAAAAATGAAAATATTATTTTCCCTTTTATTGAAAAACCCAGAACCAGAAATCTGAATTTATTAAAAGCAAATTCAATTTTTGATAATCAGATTAATAATCTGATTAAGACTAAGGAATTTGAAATTATGCATTTAAAGCATGGCATTAATTTTCAAAGAATTTCTGCCCATTTGAAAAGTGAATTTATTCAGAAAAGAATTTCAGATTTTCAAAAGCAAGTTGAAAATGAAATTTGTGCTGATATTCCTAATGCCTTTTGGAATAGAAAACAGCATATGGTAGATTTGCCCTATGAGCCTAGTTTTGATGAAAGAGATATCCCAACTAAGGCTAGGCCAATCCAAATGAATTCTGAGCTTGAGCAGCATTGTAGAAAAGAAATCCAGGATCTCTTAGATAAAGGTTTAATTGCCCAATCTAGGTCTCCTTGGAGTTGTGCAGCATTTTATGTGATTAAGGCATCTGAGATTGAACGTGGAGTTCCACGATTAGTCATAAATTATAAGCCTTTGAATCAGGTTCTTAGATGGATTAGGTACCCAATACCTAATAAGAAAGACCTGTTACAAAGATTGCATTCTGCATATGTATTTTCTAAATTTGATCTTAAATCTGGTTTTTGGCAAATCCAGATTGATCCAAAGCATAGGTATAAGACTGCATTTACTGTCCCATTTGGCCAGTATGAATGGAACGTTATGCCTTTTGGCTTAAAAAATGCTCCATCAGAATTTCAACGCATTATGAATGATATTTTTAATCCATATTCAGCATTTTGCATTGTCTATATTGATGATGTACTTATCTTTTCAGAATCTATTGATCAGCATTTTAAGCATTTAAAGTCATTCTTCCTTACAGCAAAGAAAAATGGCTTAGTAGTCTCAAAAAGCAAAATGTCATTATTCCAAACCAAAATTAGGTTTCTTGGTCATTATATTACCCAAGGAACGATCACTCCCATCGAGCGATCTTTAGAATTTGCATCTAAATTTCCAGATCAGATTCTGGAAAAACAGCAACTGCAAAGGTTTTTAGGAAGTCTAAACTATGTCTTAGATTTCTGCCCTAATATCAATAGAATAGCCAAACCTTTGCATGATAGATTAAAAAAGAATCCACCAGCATGGACTGATGAGCATACTCAGATAGTCCAACAGATAAAACATTATGTGCATCATATTCCTTGCTTGCATATTGCTAATTCTCTATTACCTAAAATCGTGGAAACTGATGCTTCTGATTTTGGTTATGGAGGTATTTTAAAGCAGGTACAGGATAAGCATGAGTATATTGTCCAGTTTACTTCTGGGCACTGGAATAACACTGAAAAGAATTATTCTACAATCAAAAAAGAAATTCTTTCTATTGTAAAATGTATTTCAAAATTTCAAAGCGATTTGCTCAATCAAAAATTTTTATTAAGGATTGATTGTAAATCAGCAAAAGAAGTTTTGCAAAAAGATGTTAAAAACATTGCCTCTAAGCAAATTTTTGCAAGATGGCAAGCTTTATTAAGCATATTTGATTTTGATATAGAATTTATTCGGGGAGAACAGAATTCTATTCCCGATTTCCTAACCCGTGAATTTTTGCAGGATCATGCCTCCTAAGAAAAAGAAAGGAGAAGGATCCTCAAAGGATCCAGCAAAACTTTCTGCATTAGAAAAAGTAAAAGCCTGGACAGCCATGTTCCAGGATGCGCAAGGTGAAAGCATTGATAGCAAAGGCAGCTCTAGTTCTGTCAAGCAAACTCCGCATAATCCAAATACTTTGGCTCTTACTAAGGCCACCCAATCTTTTGAAAAAGCATTTGAAAATTATTTTGCAACTATTGCTGAAGCAAAAAAGGTTTTGGAAGACCCATTGTCTTCTTCTTCAGCACAAGCTTCTCAAATACATTTACAGAAAAATCCTATTTCAAAGGGAAAGGAAATTGCCCAACCCTCAAAAGCATTAACTGTTTCTAGTCCTTTTGGACCGGTATCTTTGAAGGAAGCAAAAGAAATTTTTAAAGAAAATTTTATAACTTTTCCTTCTTCTTCCAAAAGTATTTCTGCAAATGTTGTTTCTCAGAATACGGCTACCCAGCCTAAATCTGAATATTTTACCAAAAAGAATTTCCAGTATATTACATCTATTGAGGATGGCTTTTATGATAAAAATCCCTCAGTAGCTGTATCAAAGCTTTTCCCGCATGGATGGACTTTTAAACCTTGGGACTACTCTAAACCCATTGATTTTTATTTAACCATCCTAAAGGTCACAGAATCTGTGGAAATAAAGCATACTTCTCATGGTGATTCCGGAGAGCCAGCATACTCCCAATTTAAAATCTTGAAGATCATCCATCCTCAAGATTGGGGGTCAAGTCCTTCTGACTTGAAATCTTTTCCTGCATCCTTTACCCAAAGAATAACAACCAGCAAGACCTTTTCCTACTGGGATTATCAACAAGCCTGGTACAATGCATTAATGATCCAAAACTCCAAAGGATCGCATACCTGGTTGATAATGTTTGACACCAGAAAAGCCATTTCTAAAATACCAAACTGGTTCAATCATTGGTGGGGATTTTTTGGGTCTTCTACCGAAATCCTTCCTGAATCAGTAAACCTCGCATATACCCTTTTTAAAGAAAAATTTGACCCTTCACCATTGCAAAAGAGGCATTCACCTCTATTAATTTTCAGTACAATCTTTTTTGTACCATGGACCTTAACCTGGCATTTCTCTTATCAAACGAATCAAAATAATACCATTGATCTTATCAGAATCTTTAAGGTTAAATGGTGGAATAAGTTCCAAGCATTCAATAAATGCAATGAAGCCGCTGTCAGAATGTGGCTCAAATCTAAAGGCAAAATGGATCTGCCTATTGAACAGGTCCAAGCACATTCAGAATTTTTAGCACAGAAGTCATTTGCTATTCCTCAGCTCGCAGCCGCAAAGTCAGAGGAAGAATTTTTCAAAATCATGAAAGAATTAATAGAATCCAGAACCTCAGCTACTGGATCCAAAGCATCCTCTTCATCTTCATCGTCTAAGCCACCATCCCTGGCTGATGAGAACGAAGATATTTTTGGTCTATTGTAAATCAATAACCTAATGAATTATACCAGAATAATAAATGAAAATGGTTCCAATGTTCTAAATGAATAAGAACCGAGCTAGTAGCCGCTTGGTCAGGTAATGTGGTTAGGGGTACTTGGCTCATAACCAGGAATTCCCTGATATGCATACTTGCCAATGTAAGCATACTGGTATATGTATTCATACAAGGTTACGTATTTACTGTAGCCAGACGTATCTGTCGTATCTGTCTCAGCATCTTTGGTGGGCCCGGCGCCGAAAGTGAAGTGGGTCCCAGACACCGAAAGCATTTTTGTCCTTTTGCTCCTTGCCTGCCTATATAAGAAGGAGCCCTCTGCATTTGTAAAATCATCTCTGGATTTTAGATAGCTTTCTCTCTCTATCTCTCCAGATCTCTCTCCCTTCTCTCTAGATTTCTTTCTTTCATTTTCCTCTCTCTCTCTCATATTGTAATTATTCTCACTTCTTTTTCTTCTGGATTCTAAGCATTCCACAACTTGTAAACGGATTCAAAGCAATAATAAGTAAGCATTGTTTCTTCATCTTCTTAATAACTTAATCATATGTGGTTGTAAGTTGTAGCGGAATACCGCCTGAATTCAACTACATATGATTAAGGATTTTATTTTCAGTATTTGATTTATGAATTTATATTAAAGAATTTATTCTCGCATTCATTTTATTATATGTTTGGTATGTGGCGGACTACCGCCTGACCTCACAACGTATAATTAAAGTTTCTATTTGTCTGAGCATATTATTTCTTTTCTGAATTTATATATTTCTGCCTTTTAAGTTGTTGTATATGCATAATCATTTTTGAATTTGGCATAAATCTCTCTGCATTAATTTTGATTACGCCCGTACGATCCGAATAGTCTCGACTGGTATCAGAGCCAGAAGGGGTGAGAGTACTGTTCATTCATCATCATCACTGTTCACATTCATCCATTTTCCAGATTTGCTGTGCATATCATTCCTGCATATACTTATATTGGTGAGTCATTTAGACCCTTGTTTGCCCATAAGTACCGACGGACAGGGAAGAGAGGCAGTGACTGGGTTCCGTAGTCAATATTAGTATGTGTTTGTTTTGATTTGCATTTTAATGATGGATCACACACTTCTACCTAGAACATACTCTGCATCTTCTGCATCTACATCATTAGAGAATATAAGGATCAACAGTAGTAATGAAATTACTGTTGAAGATTTTACCAAATGCATTAGTGATTGGCGTATACCTCATATTAAGAAGCATGAAATATATGAACTCAGCATAAGAGATAAGTTGTTCAAAACAAATTTGAACATAAAGACTGAGGAGAGGGATATTCCTCTCACAAACTCTTATGAAAGCATTAATCTTTTGTCACAGCATTCTTTAGACAAGCATAGACAAAAGAATTTTAAGTATATTCATATTGGCCTTGTTCAGATAGGGATTAAGCCCTTGACCAAGGAAGGCCTAAACACAAGCATATTATGTGTTGTTAGGGATAATAGAATGGAAGTATATGAGGAAGGCATCCTAGGCACGGTTGAGTCTAGCCTGTGTGCAGGTCCCATATCATTCTCATGTTACCCTAATTTAACCATTTCTCTAAATGATAAAAACATTTTGGATTCTCTTGTGTTACAAATCCAAACACATAATTATCGCATGAAAAAGGGATCTATTCCCATTGCATTGATTTTCAGAGTTCATTACAAAGCCATGACATCTGCATTTGATTCAAAACATAAGTTTTCATGTCATAAAGGTGAAACTTTAGTTTTGCAAACTGATATGTCAAAGGCAAATGCTATTGTTCCAAAATTCATTAAATGGGAAGATGTAACTCTTCCTGAAGAATGGGTATTGGAAAAAGCATGTGCTGTTGAACCACCAATTAGAATAATGCCTAATACGAATGTCAGAGAAATTAACCAGTATCCTAGTGGAAAAGTCACTCTAACCTTTGACAGAAAATCGGTAAGTACAAGATTTTCTGATGACTCTTCCAATAGTGATACCATGGATTTAGGTAGAGTATCACAATTAGGTAAGATTGAGCATAAGCATGTTGAGGATGAAGACAAGGATTCTTGCCATCTGTTTCACAGAAGAAGAATCCCTGTAAGCATGCCTCACAGGCACTCTACCTCTGACATCCCTAATACGCATTTAACTGGTGTTCTCTACGCTGATAATGTTCCCAGAGCAGTTTACACTAAAGAAGAATTAGGAGAAGTAAGTGTTCAGAAATCTGAACCAACCTCGCCTACTTTTTCTTCAGTTACTGAGAATGTTATCAATGTGTTGGAAAAAGAATTTGTTTTAAACAAAACCCTTTTGCATAAAGATTTTTACGCTCCTCATAATGAAAAGAAAAAACTTTGGTTTTTTAAGAATTTCTTGAACCAAAGAAAAGAGATTCAAGAAAAGTATTATGATTTTGTTTTGCAACATAAAGTCCATATCATGTTTTTCGATTGGTTTGAACTTTATGCATCACAGAACAACATTGCATATCCATTCAAGTGCATCAATCCAGTCTCTAGCCAAGAAAAGGTTAGTACTTGGAATTTATCTGATGGCTCAAAGCTTGAGTCTGATCATCCCCCTCTGAGAGGAATAAAAATTCCAGTCTCAGGAAATTCATCTGTTAATGCATCTGCATACAAATATGTGACTGAAGATGTGCATAAGAACTTTGCATCTGTTATTGAGCAGAATAATTTCTCAAATACGCATCTGCATACCTTAGGCAAACAATTAACTAGAATTGAGAAAACCCTTAAGCCTTCTGTTATAAAAATAGAACAGAAGCAGGAAAGGCTTAAGAATCCTATTTTTAAGCCGTCTCAAATTTCTAGGGATAGCCAAAAGGAATTTCAGAATAATAAAATGGAATTCGCAAAGGCCATTCAAGACCAATTAAGCAAGATAGAGGCCTCAACCTCTAACTTAATTGCTCCAGAGACACCTCAGTCTCGTCTCAGACCAGAGATAAACGCATTAAATGAGGATTCTCCCTCAGAATCCCAGAGTATCTGTGGAGAAAAGGTTGAACCTACTCCTCAGATCAATAGAATTACATGGCCTATTGTTCCTGTTGCAAACCCTTTAGATCAAGCATCTAGTAGCCAGTCTAGGTTTAATGCATCTTCTGTCTATGAGTGGAATCTAGATGGATTGTCTGAATATCAGATTTTGAATTTTTTGCAACAAATGACCATGGCAGCCAATGCATATAGAATACAGACCAACGTTCAGGATAGAGCCATTGCAGAACTTCTTACTGCAGGCTTTGCAGGACAGTTAAAAGGATGGTGGGATTACCATCTTACTGAAACTGAACGTCTTAGCATATTAAATGCTGTTAAGATTGACGAAGACGCAGAACCCATTTTAGATGACGAAGGACAACCTATCCAGGATTCTGTTTCCACATTAATTTTAACCATTTCTTTGCATTTTTTGGGTGATTCTTCGCATATAAAGGATAAAAACGCTGAGCTTTTATCAAATTTAAGATGTAAAAAACTCAGTGATTTCCAGTATTATAAAAATACATTTTTATCTCGTGTTATGTTGAGAGAAGATTCCAACCAGCCTTTCTGGAAAGAAAAGTTTCTTGCAGGTCTACCTACCTTGTTAGGTGAAAAGGTAAGAAACAGAATTAAGGAAACTTTAGGGGTTCCAATCCCTTACTCAACATTAACATATGGTGAACTTATTAGTCTTATCCAGAAGGAAGGACTAAAGATTTGCCAGGATTTGAAACTTCAAAGGCATTTGAAATGGGAAATGAAAAGGACTAAGCAAGAATTAGGTTCGTTCTGTAAACAATTTGATGTTTCCATGGACAAGCCTGATTGTAATGGTTCTTGCCATAAAGAGTCTAAAAGATCCCATAAAAAACATTTTTATAAAAAGAAATTTCAAAAGGAAAACCGTCCAAAAGATTTTCCTGCATATAAAAGGAATTTTCATAAGCATAAGTCTGGTTTTAAAAGAAATGAAAAACCAGAAGGGGTAAAACCCTTTGGAAATTTGAAGCATGTTACTTGTTATAAGTGTAATAGGAAAGGCCATACTGCCAAGTATTGCCGATTTAGCAAAAAACTGCATGCATTAGGTTTAGAAGAAGAAGTCTTAAGTAAACTTGAGGCTATTCTCATCTACTCTTCGGAATCAGATCCTGATTCAGAGTCTGAGGAAGAGAATGCATTTCAGGTTGATGAATTGGCAACTGATTCATCAACATCATCATCAGCATCATCAGAGGAAAGTAGAAGCATAAATGTTCTGACAAAAGACCAAGAACTTTTGTTAGATGTCATTAAGCATATCTCTGATCCTCAACTTCAAAAGGATTATCTTGATAGGTTAATGAAAACCCTAGAAAGCAAACCTGAAGTCAAGCCTGTTAGCCTCCCTAAGATTAGTACTAACACATATAACTTGACTAGTATTTTAGAAAAGCACAAGGCTAAGGGAAAAAATACTCCCTTATCTCTTTCTGATCTGCAAACTGAGATCAAGAATGTTAAACTTGAACTCAAACAGATCAAAGAAAAGCAAGAAAAGGATTCTGCCATTCTCCAAGCCTTACTGAATAATCAGTTAGATAATTCAGAAAGCGAGGAGGAGAATAACACTAACCTAGGAGAATCTAAGTTAGATACCTTAGAATGCGCTCCTGAAGATTTTCTGTATGTTTTAAAAGAAATTACTTTAAGAAAGTATTTGATTAGCATTGTTTTGAAATTTTCTGATGATTTTCAACTCAATACTATTGCATTATTTGATACTGGTGCAGATTTAAATTGCATAAAACCTGATTTGGTTCCTAAAAGATTTTGGGAAAAAACCAAAGAAAAACTGTCTGCCGCTAATAACTCAAAAATGAATATTAGCAGTAAGACTGAAGCATTTGTGTTAAATGAAAAAACTTGCATTAAAACTGCATTTGTTCTTGTTGATAACATAAATCATAGTGTTATCTTAGGAACACCTTTTATTACTTTAATTACTCCTTTTTCTGTATCTAGTTCTGGTATTATTTTCAAAATTAAAAATGAAAATATTATTTTCCCTTTTATTGAAAAACCCAGAACCAGAAATCTGAATTTATTAAAAGCAAATTCAATTTTTGATAATCAGATTAATAATCTGATTAAGACTAAGGAATTTGAAATTATGCATTTAAAGCATGGCATTAATTTTCAAAGAATTTCTGCCCATTTGAAAAGTGAATTTATTCAGAAAAGAATTTCAGATTTTCAAAAGCAAGTTGAAAATGAAATTTGTGCTGATATTCCTAATGCCTTTTGGAATAGAAAACAGCATATGGTAGATTTGCCCTATGAGCCTAGTTTTGATGAAAGAGATATCCCAACTAAGGCTAGGCCAATCCAAATGAATTCTGAGCTTGAGCAGCATTGTAGAAAAGAAATCCAGGATCTCTTAGATAAAGGTTTAATTGCCCAATCTAGGTCTCCTTGGAGTTGTGCAGCATTTTATGTGATTAAGGCATCTGAGATTGAACGTGGAAGTTCCACGATTAGTCATAAATTATAAGCCTTTGAATCAGGTTCTTAGATGGATTAGGTACCCAATACCTAATAAGAAAGACCTGTTACAAAGATTGCATTCTGCATATGTATTTTCTAAATTTGATCTTAAATCTGGTTTTTGGCAAATCCAGATTGATCCAAAGCATAGGTATAAGACTGCATTTACTGTCCCATTTGGCCAGTATGAATGGAACGTTATGCCTTTTGGCTTAAAAAATGCTCCATCAGAATTTCAACGCATTATGAATGATATTTTTAATCCATATTCAGCATTTTGCATTGTCTATATTGATGATGTACTTATCTTTTCAGAATCTATTGATCAGCATTTTAAGCATTTAAAGTCATTCTTCCTTACAGCAAAGAAAAATGGCTTAGTAGTCTCAAAAAGCAAAATGTCATTATTCCAAACCAAAATTAGGTTTCTTGGTCATTATATTACCCAAGGAACGATCACTCCCATCGAGCGATCTTTAGAATTTGCATCTAAATTTCCAGATCAGATTCTGGAAAAACAGCAACTGCAAAGGTTTTTAGGAAGTCTAAACTATGTCTTAGATTTCTGCCCTAATATCAATAGAATAGCCAAACCTTTGCATGATAGATTAAAAAAGAATCCACCAGCATGGACTGATGAGCATACTCAGATAGTCCAACAGATAAAACATTATGTGCATCATATTCCTTGCTTGCATATTGCTAATTCTCTATTACCTAAAATCGTGGAAACTGATGCTTCTGATTTTGGTTATGGAGGTATTTTAAAGCAGGTACAGGATAAGCATGAGTATATTGTCCAGTTTACTTCTGGGCACTGGAATAACACTGAAAAGAATTATTCTACAATCAAAAAAGAAATTCTTTCTATTGTAAAATGTATTTCAAAATTTCAAAGCGATTTGCTCAATCAAAAATTTTTATTAAGGATTGATTGTAAATCAGCAAAAGAAGTTTTGCAAAAAGATGTTAAAAACATTGCCTCTAAGCAAATTTTTGCAAGATGGCAAGCTTTATTAAGCATATTTGATTTTGATATAGAATTTATTCGGGGAGAACAGAATTCTATTCCCGATTTCCTAACCCGTGAATTTTTGCAGGATCATGCCTCCTAAGAAAAAGAAAGGAGAAGGATCCTCAAAGGATCCAGCAAAACTTTCTGCATTAGAAAAAGTAAAAGCCTGGACAGCCATGTTCCAGGATGCGCAAGGTGAAAGCATTGATAGCAAAGGCAGCTCTAGTTCTGTCAAGCAAACTCCGCATAATCCAAATACTTTGGCTCTTACTAAGGCCACCCAATCTTTTGAAAAAGCATTTGAAAATTATTTTGCAACTATTGCTGAAGCAAAAAAGGTTTTGGAAGACCCATTGTCTTCTTCTTCAGCACAAGCTTCTCAAATACATTTACAGAAAAATCCTATTTCAAAGGGAAAGGAAATTGCCCAACCCTCAAAAGCATTAACTGTTTCTAGTCCTTTTGGACCGGTATCTTTGAAGGAAGCAAAAGAAATTTTTAAAGAAAATTTTATAACTTTTCCTTCTTCTTCCAAAAGTATTTCTGCAAATGTTGTTTCTCAGAATACGGCTACCCAGCCTAAATCTGAATATTTTACCAAAAAGAATTTCCAGTATATTACATCTATTGAGGATGGCTTTTATGATAAAAATCCCTCAGTAGCTGTATCAAAGCTTTTCCCGCATGGATGGACTTTTAAACCTTGGGACTACTCTAAACCCATTGATTTTTATTTAACCATCCTAAAGGTCACAGAATCTGTGGAAATAAAGCATACTTCTCATGGTGATTCCGGAGAGCCAGCATACTCCCAATTTAAAATCTTGAAGATCATCCATCCTCAAGATTGGGGGTCAAGTCCTTCTGACTTGAAATCTTTTCCTGCATCCTTTACCCAAAGAATAACAACCAGCAAGACCTTTTCCTACTGGGATTATCAACAAGCCTGGTACAATGCATTAATGATCCAAAACTCCAAAGGATCGCATACCTGGTTGATAATGTTTGACACCAGAAAAGCCATTTCTAAAATACCAAACTGGTTCAATCATTGGTGGGGATTTTTTGGGTCTTCTACCGAAATCCTTCCTGAATCAGTAAACCTCGCATATACCCTTTTTAAAGAAAAATTTGACCCTTCACCATTGCAAAAGAGGCATTCACCTCTATTAATTTTCAGTACAATCTTTTTTGTACCATGGACCTTAACCTGGCATTTCTCTTATCAAACGAATCAAAATAATACCATTGATCTTATCAGAATCTTTAAGGTTAAATGGTGGAATAAGTTCCAAGCATTCAATAAATGCAATGAAGCCGCTGTCAGAATGTGGCTCAAATCTAAAGGCAAAATGGATCTGCCTATTGAACAGGTCCAAGCACATTCAGAATTTTTAGCACAGAAGTCATTTGCTATTCCTCAGCTCGCAGCCGCAAAGTCAGAGGAAGAATTTTTCAAAATCATGAAAGAATTAATAGAATCCAGAACCTCAGCTACTGGATCCAAAGCATCCTCTTCATCTTCATCGTCTAAGCCACCATCCCTGGCTGATGAGAACGAAGATATTTTTGGTCTATTGTAAATCAATAACCTAATGAATTATACCAGAATAATAAATGAAAATGGTTCCAATGTTCTAAATGAATAAGAACCGAGCTAGTAGCCGCTTGGTCAGGTAATGTGGTTAGGGGTACTTGGCTCATAACCAGGAATTCCCTGATATGCATACTTGCCAATGTAAGCATACTGGTATATGTATTCATACAAGGTTACGTATTTACTGTAGCCAGACGTATCTGTCGTATCTGTCTCAGCATCTTTGGTGGGCCCGGCGCCGAAAGTGAAGTGGGTCCCAGACACCGAAAGCATTTTTGTCCTTTTGCTCCTTGCCTGCCTATATAAGAAGGAGCCCTCTGCATTTGTAAAATCATCTCTGGATTTTAGATAGCTTTCTCTCTCTATCTCTCCAGATCTCTCTCCCTTCTCTCTAGATTTCTTTCTTTCATTTTCCTCTCTCTCTCTCATATTGTAATTATTCTCACTTCTTTTTCTTCTGGATTCTAAGCATTCCACAACTTGTAAACGGATTCAAAGCAATAATAAGTAAGCATTGTTTCTTCATCTTATTAATAACTTAATCATATGTGGTTGTAAGTTGTAGCGGAATACCGCCTGAATTCAACTACATATGATTAAGGATTTTATTTTCAGTATTTGATTTATGAATTTATATTAAAGAATTTATTCTCGCATTCATTTTATTATATGTTTGGTATGTGGCGGACTACCGCCTGACCTCACAACGTATAATTAAAGTTTCTATTTGTCTGAGCATATTATTTCTTTTCTGAATTTATATATTTCTGCCTTTTAAGTTGTTGTATATGCATAATCATTTTTGAATTTGGCATAAATCTCTCTGCATTAATTTTGATTACGCCCGTACGATCCGAATAGTCTCGACTGGTATCAGAGCCAGAAGGGGTGAGAGTACTGTTCATTCATCATCATCACTGTTCACATTCATCCATTTTCCAGATTTGCTGTGCATATCATTCCTGCATATACTTATATTGGTGAGTCATTTAGACCCTTGTTTGCCCATAAGTACCGACGGACAGGGAAGAGAGGCAGTGACTGGGTTCCGTAGTCAATATTAGTATGTGTTTGTTTTGATTTGCATTTTAATGATGGATCACACACTTCTACCTAGAACATACTCTGCATCTTCTGCATCTACATCATTAGAGAATATAAGGATCAACAGTAGTAATGAAATTACTGTTGAAGATTTTACCAAATGCATTAGTGATTGGCGTATACCTCATATTAAGAAGCATGAAATATATGAACTCAGCATAAGAGATAAGTTGTTCAAAACAAATTTGAACATAAAGACTGAGGAGAGGGATATTCCTCTCACAAACTCTTATGAAAGCATTAATCTTTTGTCACAGCATTCTTTAGACAAGCATAGACAAAAGAATTTTAAGTATATTCATATTGGCCTTGTTCAGATAGGGATTAAGCCCTTGACCAAGGAAGGCCTAAACACAAGCATATTATGTGTTGTTAGGGATAATAGAATGGAAGTATATGAGGAAGGCATCCTAGGCACGGTTGAGTCTAGCCTGTGTGCAGGTCCCATATCATTCTCATGTTACCCTAATTTAACCATTTCTCTAAATGATAAAAACATTTTGGATTCTCTTGTGTTACAAATCCAAACACATAATTATCGCATGAAAAAGGGATCTATTCCCATTGCATTGATTTTCAGAGTTCATTACAAAGCCATGACATCTGCATTTGATTCAAAACATAAGTTTTCATGTCATAAAGGTGAAACTTTAGTTTTGCAAACTGATATGTCAAAGGCAAATGCTATTGTTCCAAAATTCATTAAATGGGAAGATGTAACTCTTCCTGAAGAATGGGTATTGGAAAAAGCATGTGCTGTTGAACCACCAATTAGAATAATGCCTAATACGAATGTCAGAGAAATTAACCAGTATCCTAGTGGAAAAGTCACTCTAACCTTTGACAGAAAATCGGTAAGTACAAGATTTTCTGATGACTCTTCCAATAGTGATACCATGGATTTAGGTAGAGTATCACAATTAGGTAAGATTGAGCATAAGCATGTTGAGGATGAAGACAAGGATTCTTGCCATCTGTTTCACAGAAGAAGAATCCCTGTAAGCATGCCTCACAGGCACTCTACCTCTGACATCCCTAATACGCATTTAACTGGTGTTCTCTACGCTGATAATGTTCCCAGAGCAGTTTACACTAAAGAAGAATTAGGAGAAGTAAGTGTTCAGAAATCTGAACCAACCTCGCCTACTTTTTCTTCAGTTACTGAGAATGTTATCAATGTGTTGGAAAAAGAATTTGTTTTAAACAAAACCCTTTTGCATAAAGATTTTTACGCTCCTCATAATGAAAAGAAAAAACTTTGGTTTTTTAAGAATTTCTTGAACCAAAGAAAAGAGATTCAAGAAAAGTATTATGATTTTGTTTTGCAACATAAAGTCCATATCATGTTTTTCGATTGGTTTGAACTTTATGCATCACAGAACAACATTGCATATCCATTCAAGTGCATCAATCCAGTCTCTAGCCAAGAAAAGGTTAGTACTTGGAATTTATCTGATGGCTCAAAGCTTGAGTCTGATCATCCCCCTCTGAGAGGAATAAAAATTCCAGTCTCAGGAAATTCATCTGTTAATGCATCTGCATACAAATATGTGACTGAAGATGTGCATAAGAACTTTGCATCTGTTATTGAGCAGAATAATTTCTCAAATACGCATCTGCATACCTTAGGCAAACAATTAACTAGAATTGAGAAAACCCTTAAGCCTTCTGTTATAAAAATAGAACAGAAGCAGGAAAGGCTTAAGAATCCTATTTTTAAGCCGTCTCAAATTTCTAGGGATAGCCAAAAGGAATTTCAGAATAATAAAATGGAATTCGCAAAGGCCATTCAAGACCAATTAAGCAAGATAGAGGCCTCAACCTCTAACTTAATTGCTCCAGAGACACCTCAGTCTCGTCTCAGACCAGAGATAAACGCATTAAATGAGGATTCTCCCTCAGAATCCCAGAGTATCTGTGGAGAAAAGGTTGAACCTACTCCTCAGATCAATAGAATTACATGGCCTATTGTTCCTGTTGCAAACCCTTTAGATCAAGCATCTAGTAGCCAGTCTAGGTTTAATGCATCTTCTGTCTATGAGTGGAATCTAGATGGATTGTCTGAATATCAGATTTTGAATTTTTTGCAACAAATGACCATGGCAGCCAATGCATATAGAATACAGACCAACGTTCAGGATAGAGCCATTGCAGAACTTCTTACTGCAGGCTTTGCAGGACAGTTAAAAGGATGGTGGGATTACCATCTTACTGAAACTGAACGTCTTAGCATATTAAATGCTGTTAAGATTGACGAAGACGCAGAACCCATTTTAGATGACGAAGGACAACCTATCCAGGATTCTGTTTCCACATTAATTTTAACCATTTCTTTGCATTTTTTGGGTGATTCTTCGCATATAAAGGATAAAAACGCTGAGCTTTTATCAAATTTAAGATGTAAAAAACTCAGTGATTTCCAGTATTATAAAAATACATTTTTATCTCGTGTTATGTTGAGAGAAGATTCCAACCAGCCTTTCTGGAAAGAAAAGTTTCTTGCAGGTCTACCTACCTTGTTAGGTGAAAAGGTAAGAAACAGAATTAAGGAAACTTTAGGGGTTCCAATCCCTTACTCAACATTAACATATGGTGAACTTATTAGTCTTATCCAGAAGGAAGGACTAAAGATTTGCCAGGATTTGAAACTTCAAAGGCATTTGAAATGGGAAATGAAAAGGACTAAGCAAGAATTAGGTTCGTTCTGTAAACAATTTGATGTTTCCATGGACAAGCCTGATTGTAATGGTTCTTGCCATAAAGAGTCTAAAAGATCCCATAAAAAACATTTTTATAAAAAGAAATTTCAAAAGGAAAACCGTCCAAAAGATTTTCCTGCATATAAAAGGAATTTTCATAAGCATAAGTCTGGTTTTAAAAGAAATGAAAAACCAGAAGGGGTAAAACCCTTTGGAAATTTGAAGCATGTTACTTGTTATAAGTGTAATAGGAAAGGCCATACTGCCAAGTATTGCCGATTTAGCAAAAAACTGCATGCATTAGGTTTAGAAGAAGAAGTCTTAAGTAAACTTGAGGCTATTCTCATCTACTCTTCGGAATCAGATCCTGATTCAGAGTCTGAGGAAGAGAATGCATTTCAGGTTGATGAATTGGCAACTGATTCATCAACATCATCATCAGCATCATCAGAGGAAAGTAGAAGCATAAATGTTCTGACAAAAGACCAAGAACTTTTGTTAGATGTCATTAAGCATATCTCTGATCCTCAACTTCAAAAGGATTATCTTGATAGGTTAATGAAAACCCTAGAAAGCAAACCTGAAGTCAAGCCTGTTAGCCTCCCTAAGATTAGTACTAACACATATAACTTGACTAGTATTTTAGAAAAGCACAAGGCTAAGGGAAAAAATACTCCCTTATCTCTTTCTGATCTGCAAACTGAGATCAAGAATGTTAAACTTGAACTCAAACAGATCAAAGAAAAGCAAGAAAAGGATTCTGCCATTCTCCAAGCCTTACTGAATAATCAGTTAGATAATTCAGAAAGCGAGGAGGAGAATAACACTAACCTAGGAGAATCTAAGTTAGATACCTTAGAATGCGCTCCTGAAGATTTTCTGTATGTTTTAAAAGAAATTACTTTAAGAAAGTATTTGATTAGCATTGTTTTGAAATTTTCTGATGATTTTCAACTCAATACTATTGCATTATTTGATACTGGTGCAGATTTAAATTGCATAAAACCTGATTTGGTTCCTAAAAGATTTTGGGAAAAAACCAAAGAAAAACTGTCTGCCGCTAATAACTCAAAAATGAATATTAGCAGTAAGACTGAAGCATTTGTGTTAAATGAAAAAACTTGCATTAAAACTGCATTTGTTCTTGTTGATAACATAAATCATAGTGTTATCTTAGGAACACCTTTTATTACTTTAATTACTCCTTTTTCTGTATCTAGTTCTGGTATTATTTTCAAAATTAAAAATGAAAATATTATTTTCCCTTTTATTGAAAAACCCAGAACCAGAAATCTGAATTTATTAAAAGCAAATTCAATTTTTGATAATCAGATTAATAATCTGATTAAGACTAAGGAATTTGAAATTATGCATTTAAAGCATGGCATTAATTTTCAAAGAATTTCTGCCCATTTGAAAAGTGAATTTATTCAGAAAAGAATTTCAGATTTTCAAAAGCAAGTTGAAAATGAAATTTGTGCTGATATTCCTAATGCCTTTTGGAATAGAAAACAGCATATGGTAGATTTGCCCTATGAGCCTAGTTTTGATGAAAGAGATATCCCAACTAAGGCTAGGCCAATCCAAATGAATTCTGAGCTTGAGCAGCATTGTAGAAAAGAAATCCAGGATCTCTTAGATAAAGGTTTAATTGCCCAATCTAGGTCTCCTTGGAGTTGTGCAGCATTTTATGTGATTAAGGCATCTGAGATTGAACGTGGAGTTCCACGATTAGTCATAAATTATAAGCCTTTGAATCAGGTTCTTAGATGGATTAGGTACCCAATACCTAATAAGAAAGACCTGTTACAAAGATTGCATTCTGCATATGTATTTTCTAAATTTGATCTTAAATCTGGTTTTTGGCAAATCCAGATTGATCCAAAGCATAGGTATAAGACTGCATTTACTGTCCCATTTGGCCAGTATGAATGGAACGTTATGCCTTTTGGCTTAAAAAATGCTCCATCAGAATTTCAACGCATTATGAATGATATTTTTAATCCATATTCAGCATTTTGCATTGTCTATATTGATGATGTACTTATCTTTTCAGAATCTATTGATCAGCATTTTAAGCATTTAAAGTCATTCTTCCTTACAGCAAAGAAAAATGGCTTAGTAGTCTCAAAAAGCAAAATGTCATTATTCCAAACCAAAATTAGGTTTCTTGGTCATTATATTACCCAAGGAACGATCACTCCCATCGAGCGATCTTTAGAATTTGCATCTAAATTTCCAGATCAGATTCTGGAAAAACAGCAACTGCAAAGGTTTTTAGGAAGTCTAAACTATGTCTTAGATTTCTGCCCTAATATCAATAGAATAGCCAAACCTTTGCATGATAGATTAAAAAAGAATCCACCAGCATGGACTGATGAGCATACTCAGATAGTCCAACAGATAAAACATTATGTGCATCATATTCCTTGCTTGCATATTGCTAATTCTCTATTACCTAAAATCGTGGAAACTGATGCTTCTGATTTTGGTTATGGAGGTATTTTAAAGCAGGTACAGGATAAGCATGAGTATATTGTCCAGTTTACTTCTGGGCACTGGAATAACACTGAAAAGAATTATTCTACAATCAAAAAAGAAATTCTTTCTATTGTAAAATGTATTTCAAAATTTCAAAGCGATTTGCTCAATCAAAAATTTTTATTAAGGATTGATTGTAAATCAGCAAAAGAAGTTTTGCAAAAAGATGTTAAAAACATTGCCTCTAAGCAAATTTTTGCAAGATGGCAAGCTTTATTAAGCATATTTGATTTTGATATAGAATTTATTCGGGGAGAACAGAATTCTATTCCCGATTTCCTAACCCGTGAATTTTTGCAGGATCATGCCTCCTAAGAAAAAGAAAGGAGAAGGATCCTCAAAGGATCCAGCAAAACTTTCTGCATTAGAAAAAGTAAAAGCCTGGACAGCCATGTTCCAGGATGCGCAAGGTGAAAGCATTGATAGCAAAGGCAGCTCTAGTTCTGTCAAGCAAACTCCGCATAATCCAAATACTTTGGCTCTTACTAAGGCCACCCAATCTTTTGAAAAAGCATTTGAAAATTATTTTGCAACTATTGCTGAAGCAAAAAAGGTTTTGGAAGACCCATTGTCTTCTTCTTCAGCACAAGCTTCTCAAATACATTTACAGAAAAATCCTATTTCAAAGGGAAAGGAAATTGCCCAACCCTCAAAAGCATTAACTGTTTCTAGTCCTTTTGGACCGGTATCTTTGAAGGAAGCAAAAGAAATTTTTAAAGAAAATTTTATAACTTTTCCTTCTTCTTCCAAAAGTATTTCTGCAAATGTTGTTTCTCAGAATACGGCTACCCAGCCTAAATCTGAATATTTTACCAAAAAGAATTTCCAGTATATTACATCTATTGAGGATGGCTTTTATGATAAAAATCCCTCAGTAGCTGTATCAAAGCTTTTCCCGCATGGATGGACTTTTAAACCTTGGGACTACTCTAAACCCATTGATTTTTATTTAACCATCCTAAAGGTCACAGAATCTGTGGAAATAAAGCATACTTCTCATGGTGATTCCGGAGAGCCAGCATACTCCCAATTTAAAATCTTGAAGATCATCCATCCTCAAGATTGGGGGTCAAGTCCTTCTGACTTGAAATCTTTTCCTGCATCCTTTACCCAAAGAATAACAACCAGCAAGACCTTTTCCTACTGGGATTATCAACAAGCCTGGTACAATGCATTAATGATCCAAAACTCCAAAGGATCGCATACCTGGTTGATAATGTTTGACACCAGAAAAGCCATTTCTAAAATACCAAACTGGTTCAATCATTGGTGGGGATTTTTTGGGTCTTCTACCGAAATCCTTCCTGAATCAGTAAACCTCGCATATACCCTTTTTAAAGAAAAATTTGACCCTTCACCATTGCAAAAGAGGCATTCACCTCTATTAATTTTCAGTACAATCTTTTTTGTACCATGGACCTTAACCTGGCATTTCTCTTATCAAACGAATCAAAATAATACCATTGATCTTATCAGAATCTTTAAGGTTAAATGGTGGAATAAGTTCCAAGCATTCAATAAATGCAATGAAGCCGCTGTCAGAATGTGGCTCAAATCTAAAGGCAAAATGGATCTGCCTATTGAACAGGTCCAAGCACATTCAGAATTTTTAGCACAGAAGTCATTTGCTATTCCTCAGCTCGCAGCCGCAAAGTCAGAGGAAGAATTTTTCAAAATCATGAAAGAATTAATAGAATCCAGAACCTCAGCTACTGGATCCAAAGCATCCTCTTCATCTTCATCGTCTAAGCCACCATCCCTGGCTGATGAGAACGAAGATATTTTTGGTCTATTGTAAATCAATAACCTAATGAATTATACCAGAATAATAAATGAAAATGGTTCCAATGTTCTAAATGAATAAGAACCGAGCTAGTAGCCGCTTGGTCAGGTAATGTGGTTAGGGGTACTTGGCTCATAACCAGGAATTCCCTGATATGCATACTTGCCAATGTAAGCATACTGGTATATGTATTCATACAAGGTTACGTATTTACTGTAGCCAGACGTATCTGTCGTATCTGTCTCAGCATCTTTGGTGGGCCCGGCGCCGAAAGTGAAGTGGGTCCCAGACACCGAAAGCATTTTTGTCCTTTTGCTCCTTGCCTGCCTATATAAGAAGGAGCCCTCTGCATTTGTAAAATCATCTCTGGATTTTAGATAGCTTTCTCTCTCTATCTCTCCAGATCTCTCTCCCTTCTCTCTAGATTTCTTTCTTTCATTTTCCTCTCTCTCTCTCATATTGTAATTATTCTCACTTCTTTTTCTTCTGGATTCTAAGCATTCCACAACTTGTAAACGGATTCAAAGCAATAATAAGTAAGCATTGTTTCTTCATCTTCTTAATAACTTAATCATATGTGGTTGTAAGTTGTAGCGGAATACCGCCTGAATTCAACTACATATGATTAAGGATTTTATTTTCAGTATTTGATTTATGAATTTATATTAAAGAATTTATTCTCGCATTCATTTTATTATATGTTTGGTATGTGGCGGACTACCGCCTGACCTCACAACGTATAATTAAAGTTTCTATTTGTCTGAGCATATTATTTCTTTTCTGAATTTATATATTTCTGCCTTTTAAGTTGTTGTATATGCATAATCATTTTTGAATTTGGCATAAATCTCTCTGCATTAATTTTGATTACGCCCGTACGATCCGAATAGTCTCGACTGGTATCAGAGCCAGAAGGGGTGAGAGTACTGTTCATTCATCATCATCACTGTTCACATTCATCCATTTTCCAGATTTGCTGTGCATATCATTCCTGCATATACTTATATTGGTGAGTCATTTAGACCCTTGTTTGCCCATAAGTACCGACGGACAGGGAAGAGAGGCAGTGACTGGGTTCCGTAGTCAATATTAGTATGTGTTTGTTTTGATTTGCATTTTAATGATGGATCACACACTTCTACCTAGAACATACTCTGCATCTTCTGCATCTACATCATTAGAGAATATAAGGATCAACAGTAGTAATGAAATTACTGTTGAAGATTTTACCAAATGCATTAGTGATTGGCGTATACCTCATATTAAGAAGCATGAAATATATGAACTCAGCATAAGAGATAAGTTGTTCAAAACAAATTTGAACATAAAGACTGAGGAGAGGGATATTCCTCTCACAAACTCTTATGAAAGCATTAATCTTTTGTCACAGCATTCTTTAGACAAGCATAGACAAAAGAATTTTAAGTATATTCATATTGGCCTTGTTCAGATAGGGATTAAGCCCTTGACCAAGGAAGGCCTAAACACAAGCATATTATGTGTTGTTAGGGATAATAGAATGGAAGTATATGAGGAAGGCATCCTAGGCACGGTTGAGTCTAGCCTGTGTGCAGGTCCCATATCATTCTCATGTTACCCTAATTTAACCATTTCTCTAAATGATAAAAACATTTTGGATTCTCTTGTGTTACAAATCCAAACACATAATTATCGCATGAAAAAGGGATCTATTCCCATTGCATTGATTTTCAGAGTTCATTACAAAGCCATGACATCTGCATTTGATTCAAAACATAAGTTTTCATGTCATAAAGGTGAAACTTTAGTTTTGCAAACTGATATGTCAAAGGCAAATGCTATTGTTCCAAAATTCATTAAATGGGAAGATGTAACTCTTCCTGAAGAATGGGTATTGGAAAAAGCATGTGCTGTTGAACCACCAATTAGAATAATGCCTAATACGAATGTCAGAGAAATTAACCAGTATCCTAGTGGAAAAGTCACTCTAACCTTTGACAGAAAATCGGTAAGTACAAGATTTTCTGATGACTCTTCCAATAGTGATACCATGGATTTAGGTAGAGTATCACAATTAGGTAAGATTGAGCATAAGCATGTTGAGGATGAAGACAAGGATTCTTGCCATCTGTTTCACAGAAGAAGAATCCCTGTAAGCATGCCTCACAGGCACTCTACCTCTGACATCCCTAATACGCATTTAACTGGTGTTCTCTACGCTGATAATGTTCCCAGAGCAGTTTACACTAAAGAAGAATTAGGAGAAGTAAGTGTTCAGAAATCTGAACCAACCTCGCCTACTTTTTCTTCAGTTACTGAGAATGTTATCAATGTGTTGGAAAAAGAATTTGTTTTAAACAAAACCCTTTTGCATAAAGATTTTTACGCTCCTCATAATGAAAAGAAAAAACTTTGGTTTTTTAAGAATTTCTTGAACCAAAGAAAAGAGATTCAAGAAAAGTATTATGATTTTGTTTTGCAACATAAAGTCCATATCATGTTTTTCGATTGGTTTGAACTTTATGCATCACAGAACAACATTGCATATCCATTCAAGTGCATCAATCCAGTCTCTAGCCAAGAAAAGGTTAGTACTTGGAATTTATCTGATGGCTCAAAGCTTGAGTCTGATCATCCCCCTCTGAGAGGAATAAAAATTCCAGTCTCAGGAAATTCATCTGTTAATGCATCTGCATACAAATATGTGACTGAAGATGTGCATAAGAACTTTGCATCTGTTATTGAGCAGAATAATTTCTCAAATACGCATCTGCATACCTTAGGCAAACAATTAACTAGAATTGAGAAAACCCTTAAGCCTTCTGTTATAAAAATAGAACAGAAGCAGGAAAGGCTTAAGAATCCTATTTTTAAGCCGTCTCAAATTTCTAGGGATAGCCAAAAGGAATTTCAGAATAATAAAATGGAATTCGCAAAGGCCATTCAAGACCAATTAAGCAAGATAGAGGCCTCAACCTCTAACTTAATTGCTCCAGAGACACCTCAGTCTCGTCTCAGACCAGAGATAAACGCATTAAATGAGGATTCTCCCTCAGAATCCCAGAGTATCTGTGGAGAAAAGGTTGAACCTACTCCTCAGATCAATAGAATTACATGGCCTATTGTTCCTGTTGCAAACCCTTTAGATCAAGCATCTAGTAGCCAGTCTAGGTTTAATGCATCTTCTGTCTATGAGTGGAATCTAGATGGATTGTCTGAATATCAGATTTTGAATTTTTTGCAACAAATGACCATGGCAGCCAATGCATATAGAATACAGACCAACGTTCAGGATAGAGCCATTGCAGAACTTCTTACTGCAGGCTTTGCAGGACAGTTAAAAGGATGGTGGGATTACCATCTTACTGAAACTGAACGTCTTAGCATATTAAATGCTGTTAAGATTGACGAAGACGCAGAACCCATTTTAGATGACGAAGGACAACCTATCCAGGATTCTGTTTCCACATTAATTTTAACCATTTCTTTGCATTTTTTGGGTGATTCTTCGCATATAAAGGATAAAAACGCTGAGCTTTTATCAAATTTAAGATGTAAAAAACTCAGTGATTTCCAGTATTATAAAAATACATTTTTATCTCGTGTTATGTTGAGAGAAGATTCCAACCAGCCTTTCTGGAAAGAAAAGTTTCTTGCAGGTCTACCTACCTTGTTAGGTGAAAAGGTAAGAAACAGAATTAAGGAAACTTTAGGGGTTCCAATCCCTTACTCAACATTAACATATGGTGAACTTATTAGTCTTATCCAGAAGGAAGGACTAAAGATTTGCCAGGATTTGAAACTTCAAAGGCATTTGAAATGGGAAATGAAAAGGACTAAGCAAGAATTAGGTTCGTTCTGTAAACAATTTGATGTTTCCATGGACAAGCCTGATTGTAATGGTTCTTGCCATAAAGAGTCTAAAAGATCCCATAAAAAACATTTTTATAAAAAGAAATTTCAAAAGGAAAACCGTCCAAAAGATTTTCCTGCATATAAAAGGAATTTTCATAAGCATAAGTCTGGTTTTAAAAGAAATAAAAAACCAGAAGGGGTAAAACCCTTTGGAAATTTGAAGCATGTTACTTGTTATAAGTGTAATAGGAAAGGCCATACTGCCAAGTATTGCCGATTTAGCAAAAAACTGCATGCATTAGGTTTAGAAGAAGAAGTCTTAAGTAAACTTGAGGCTATTCTCATCTACTCTTCGGAATCAGATCCTGATTCAGAGTCTGAGGAAGAGAATGCATTTCAGGTTGATGAATTGGCAACTGATTCATCAACATCATCATCATCATCATCAGAGGAAAGTAGAAGCATAAATGTTCTGACAAAAGACCAAGAACTTTTGTTAGATGTCATTAAGCATATCTCTGATCCTCAACTTCAAAAGGATTATCTTGATAGGTTAATGAAAACCCTAGAAAGCAAACCTGAAGTCAAGCCTGTTAGCCTCCCTAAGATTAGTACTAACACATATAACTTGACTAGTATTTTAGAAAAGCACAAGGCTAAGGGAAAAAATACTCCCTTATCTCTTTCTGATCTGCAAACTGAGATCAAGAATGTTAAACTTGAACTCAAACAGATCAAAGAAAAGCAAGAAAAGGATTCTGCCATTCTCCAAGCCTTACTGAATAATCAGTTAGATAATTCAGAAAGCGAGGAGGAGAATAACACTAACCTAGGAGAATCTAAGTTAGATACCTTAGAATGCGCTCCTGAAGATTTTCTGTATGTTTTAAAAGAAATTACTTTAAGAAAGTATTTGATTAGCATTGTTTTGAAATTTTCTGATGATTTTCAACTCAATACTATTGCATTATTTGATACTGGTGCAGATTTAAATTGCATAAAACCTGATTTGGTTCCTAAAAGATTTTGGGAAAAAACCAAAGAAAAACTGTCTGCCGCTAATAACTCAAAAATGAATATTAGCAGTAAGACTGAAGCATTTGTGTTAAATGAAAAAACTTGCATTAAAACTGCATTTGTTCTTGTTGATAACATAAATCATAGTGTTATCTTAGGAACACCTTTTATTACTTTAATTACTCCTTTTTCTGTATCTAGTTCTGGTATTATTTTCAAAATTAAAAATGAAAATATTATTTTCCCTTTTATTGAAAAACCCAGAACCAGAAATCTGAATTTATTAAAAGCAAATTCAATTTTTGATAATCAGATTAATAATCTGATTAAGACTAAGGAATTTGAAATTATGCATTTAAAGCATGGCATTAATTTTCAAAGAATTTCTGCCCATTTGAAAAGTGAATTTATTCAGAAAAGAATTTCAGATTTTCAAAAGCAAGTTGAAAATGAAATTTGTGCTGATATTCCTAATGCCTTTTGGAATAGAAAACAGCATATGGTAGATTTGCCCTATGAGCCTAGTTTTGATGAAAGAGATATCCCAACTAAGGCTAGGCCAATCCAAATGAATTCTGAGCTTGAGCAGCATTGTAGAAAAGAAATCCAGGATCTCTTAGATAAAGGTTTAATTGCCCAATCTAGGTCTCCTTGGAGTTGTGCAGCATTTTATGTGATTAAGGCATCTGAGATTGAACGTGGAGTTCCACGATTAGTCATAAATTATAAGCCTTTGAATCAGGTTCTTAGATGGATTAGGTACCCAATACCTAATAAGAAAGACCTGTTACAAAGATTGCATTCTGCATATGTATTTTCTAAATTTGATCTTAAATCTGGTTTTTGGCAAATCCAGATTGATCCAAAGCATAGGTATAAGACTGCATTTACTGTCCCATTTGGCCAGTATGAATGGAACGTTATGCCTTTTGGCTTAAAAAATGCTCCATCAGAATTTCAACGCATTATGAATGATATTTTTAATCCATATTCAGCATTTTGCATTGTCTATATTGATGATGTACTTATCTTTTCAGAATCTATTGATCAGCATTTTAAGCATTTAAAGTCATTCTTCCTTACAGCAAAGAAAAATGGCTTAGTAGTCTCAAAAAGCAAAATGTCATTATTCCAAACCAAAATTAGGTTTCTTGGTCATTATATTACCCAAGGAACGATCACTCCCATCGAGCGATCTTTAGAATTTGCATCTAAATTTCCAGATCAGATTCTGGAAAAACAGCAACTGCAAAGGTTTTTAGGAAGTCTAAACTATGTCTTAGATTTCTGCCCTAATATCAATAGAATAGCCAAACCTTTGCATGATAGATTAAAAAAGAATCCACCAGCATGGACTGATGAGCATACTCAGATAGTCCAACAGATAAAACATTATGTGCATCATATTCCTTGCTTGCATATTGCTAATTCTCTATTACCTAAAATCGTGGAAACTGATGCTTCTGATTTTGGTTATGGAGGTATTTTAAAGCAGGTACAGGATAAGCATGAGTATATTGTCCAGTTTACTTCTGGGCACTGGAATAACACTGAAAAGAATTATTCTACAATCAAAAAAGAAATTCTTTCTATTGTAAAATGTATTTCAAAATTTCAAAGCGATTTGCTCAATCAAAAATTTTTATTAAGGATTGATTGTAAATCAGCAAAAGAAGTTTTGCAAAAAGATGTTAAAAACATTGCCTCTAAGCAAATTTTTGCAAGATGGCAAGCTTTATTAAGCATATTTGATTTTGATATAGAATTTATTCGGGGAGAACAGAATTCTATTCCCGATTTCCTAACCCGTGAATTTTTGCAGGATCATGCCTCCTAAGAAAAAGAAAGGAGAAGGATCCTCAAAGGATCCAGCAAAACTTTCTGCATTAGAAAAAGTAAAAGCCTGGACAGCCATGTTCCAGGATGCGCAAGGTGAAAGCATTGATAGCAAAGGCAGCTCTAGTTCTGTCAAGCAAACTCCGCATAATCCAAATACTTTGGCTCTTACTAAGGCCACCCAATCTTTTGAAAAAGCATTTGAAAATTATTTTGCAACTATTGCTGAAGCAAAAAAGGTTTTGGAAGACCCATTGTCTTCTTCTTCAGCACAAGCTTCTCAAATACATTTACAGAAAAATCCTATTTCAAAGGGAAAGGAAATTGCCCAACCCTCAAAAGCATTAACTGTTTCTAGTCCTTTTGGACCGGTATCTTTGAAGGAAGCAAAAGAAATTTTTAAAGAAAATTTTATAACTTTTCCTTCTTCTTCCAAAAGTATTTCTGCAAATGTTGTTTCTCAGAATACGGCTACCCAGCCTAAATCTGAATATTTTACCAAAAAGAATTTCCAGTATATTACATCTATTGAGGATGGCTTTTATGATAAAAATCCCTCAGTAGCTGTATCAAAGCTTTTCCCGCATGGATGGACTTTTAAACCTTGGGACTACTCTAAACCCATTGATTTTTATTTAACCATCCTAAAGGTCACAGAATCTGTGGAAATAAAGCATACTTCTCATGGTGATTCCGGAGAGCCAGCATACTCCCAATTTAAAATCTTGAAGATCATCCATCCTCAAGATTGGGGGTCAAGTCCTTCTGACTTGAAATCTTTTCCTGCATCCTTTACCCAAAGAATAACAACCAGCAAGACCTTTTCCTACTGGGATTATCAACAAGCCTGGTACAATGCATTAATGATCCAAAACTCCAAAGGATCGCATACCTGGTTGATAATGTTTGACACCAGAAAAGCCATTTCTAAAATACCAAACTGGTTCAATCATTGGTGGGGATTTTTTGGGTCTTCTACCGAAATCCTTCCTGAATCAGTAAACCTCGCATATACCCTTTTTAAAGAAAAATTTGACCCTTCACCATTGCAAAAGAGGCATTCACCTCTATTAATTTTCAGTACAATCTTTTTTGTACCATGGACCTTAACCTGGCATTTCTCTTATCAAACGAATCAAAATAATACCATTGATCTTATCAGAATCTTTAAGGTTAAATGGTGGAATAAGTTCCAAGCATTCAATAAATGCAATGAAGCCGCTGTCAGAATGTGGCTCAAATCTAAAGGCAAAATGGATCTGCCTATTGAACAGGTCCAAGCACATTCAGAATTTTTAGCACAGAAGTCATTTGCTATTCCTCAGCTCGCAGCCGCAAAGTCAGAGGAAGAATTTTTCAAAATCATGAAAGAATTAATAGAATCCAGAACCTCAGCTACTGGATCCAAAGCATCCTCTTCATCTTCATCGTCTAAGCCACCATCCCTGGCTGATGAGAACGAAGATATTTTTGGTCTATTGTAAATCAATAACCTAATGAATTATACCAGAATAATAAATGAAAATGGTTCCAATGTTCTAAATGAATAAGAACCGAGCTAGTAGCCGCTTGGTCAGGTAATGTGGTTAGGGGTACTTGGCTCATAACCAGGAATTCCCTGATATGCATACTTGCCAATGTAAGCATACTGGTATATGTATTCATACAAGGTTACGTATTTACTGTAGCCAGACGTATCTGTCGTATCTGTCTCAGCATCTTTGGTGGGCCCGGCGCCGAAAGTGAAGTGGGTCCCAGACACCGAAAGCATTTTTGTCCTTTTGCTCCTTGCCTGCCTATATAAGAAGGAGCCCTCTGCATTTGTAAAATCATCTCTGGATTTTAGATAGCTTTCTCTCTCTATCTCTCCAGATCTCTCTCCCTTCTCTCTAGATTTCTTTCTTTCATTTTCCTCTCTCTCTCTCATATTGTAATTATTCTCACTTCTTTTTCTTCTGGATTCTAAGCATTCCACAACTTGTAAACGGATTCAAAGCAATAATAAGTAAGCATTGTTTCTTCATCTTCTTAATAACTTAATCATATGTGGTTGTAAGTTGTAGCGGAATACCGCCTGAATTCAACTACATATGATTAAGGATTTTATTTTCAGTATTTGATTTATGAATTTATATTAAAGAATTTATTCTCGCATTCATTTTATTATATGTTTGGTATGTGGCGGACTACCGCCTGACCTCACAACGTATAATTAAAGTTTCTATTTGTCTGAGCATATTATTTCTTTTCTGAATTTATATATTTCTGCCTTTTAAGTTGTTGTATATGCATAATCATTTTTGAATTTGGCATAAATCTCTCTGCATTAATTTTGATTACGCCCGTACGATCCGAATAGTCTCGACTGGTATCAGAGCCAGAAGGGGTGAGAGTACTGTTCATTCATCATCATCACTGTTCACATTCATCCATTTTCCAGATTTGCTGTGCATATCATTCCTGCATATACTTATATTGGTGAGTCATTTAGACCCTTGTTTGCCCATAAGTACCGACGGACAGGGAAGAGAGGCAGTGACTGGGTTCCGTAGTCAATATTAGTATGTGTTTGTTTTGATTTGCATTTTAATGATGGATCACACACTTCTACCTAGAACATACTCTGCATCTTCTGCATCTACATCATTAGAGAATATAAGGATCAACAGTAGTAATGAAATTACTGTTGAAGATTTTACCAAATGCATTAGTGATTGGCGTATACCTCATATTAAGAAGCATGAAATATATGAACTCAGCATAAGAGATAAGTTGTTCAAAACAAATTTGAACATAAAGACTGAGGAGAGGGATATTCCTCTCACAAACTCTTATGAAAGCATTAATCTTTTGTCACAGCATTCTTTAGACAAGCATAGACAAAAGAATTTTAAGTATATTCATATTGGCCTTGTTCAGATAGGGATTAAGCCCTTGACCAAGGAAGGCCTAAACACAAGCATATTATGTGTTGTTAGGGATAATAGAATGGAAGTATATGAGGAAGGCATCCTAGGCACGGTTGAGTCTAGCCTGTGTGCAGGTCCCATATCATTCTCATGTTACCCTAATTTAACCATTTCTCTAAATGATAAAAACATTTTGGATTCTCTTGTGTTACAAATCCAAACACATAATTATCGCATGAAAAAGGGATCTATTCCCATTGCATTGATTTTCAGAGTTCATTACAAAGCCATGACATCTGCATTTGATTCAAAACATAAGTTTTCATGTCATAAAGGTGAAACTTTAGTTTTGCAAACTGATATGTCAAAGGCAAATGCTATTGTTCCAAAATTCATTAAATGGGAAGATGTAACTCTTCCTGAAGAATGGGTATTGGAAAAAGCATGTGCTGTTGAACCACCAATTAGAATAATGCCTAATACGAATGTCAGAGAAATTAACCAGTATCCTAGTGGAAAAGTCACTCTAACCTTTGACAGAAAATCGGTAAGTACAAGATTTTCTGATGACTCTTCCAATAGTGATACCATGGATTTAGGTAGAGTATCACAATTAGGTAAGATTGAGCATAAGCATGTTGAGGATGAAGACAAGGATTCTTGCCATCTGTTTCACAGAAGAAGAATCCCTGTAAGCATGCCTCACAGGCACTCTACCTCTGACATCCCTAATACGCATTTAACTGGTGTTCTCTACGCTGATAATGTTCCCAGAGCAGTTTACACTAAAGAAGAATTAGGAGAAGTAAGTGTTCAGAAATCTGAACCAACCTCGCCTACTTTTTCTTCAGTTACTGAGAATGTTATCAATGTGTTGGAAAAAGAATTTGTTTTAAACAAAACCCTTTTGCATAAAGATTTTTACGCTCCTCATAATGAAAAGAAAAAACTTTGGTTTTTTAAGAATTTCTTGAACCAAAGAAAAGAGATTCAAGAAAAGTATTATGATTTTGTTTTGCAACATAAAGTCCATATCATGTTTTTCGATTGGTTTGAACTTTATGCATCACAGAACAACATTGCATATCCATTCAAGTGCATCAATCCAGTCTCTAGCCAAGAAAAGGTTAGTACTTGGAATTTATCTGATGGCTCAAAGCTTGAGTCTGATCATCCCCCTCTGAGAGGAATAAAAATTCCAGTCTCAGGAAATTCATCTGTTAATGCATCTGCATACAAATATGTGACTGAAGATGTGCATAAGAACTTTGCATCTGTTATTGAGCAGAATAATTTCTCAAATACGCATCTGCATACCTTAGGCAAACAATTAACTAGAATTGAGAAAACCCTTAAGCCTTCTGTTATAAAAATAGAACAGAAGCAGGAAAGGCTTAAGAATCCTATTTTTAAGCCGTCTCAAATTTCTAGGGATAGCCAAAAGGAATTTCAGAATAATAAAATGGAATTCGCAAAGGCCATTCAAGACCAATTAAGCAAGATAGAGGCCTCAACCTCTAACTTAATTGCTCCAGAGACACCTCAGTCTCGTCTCAGACCAAAGATAAACGCATTAAATGAGG